>JAWNOF010000012.1:18245000-19495000 GCA_035046165.1 Drosophila rubida | reverse complement strand
AGACGCTACGTGTTGCAGGTTAACTTGAAGCTACTTCCCGTTGCAGCTCTCGCATTGTTCAAGGTGAAGTCAACGCCTGGCCCGAGCTGCAGTTAAGCACTTGTTAACATATTGTTGGCATTTGGCTGCACTCAGTCTGGTCGGTCAAGACGACCTGAGACAGATTCGAAGCCGGCCCAGTTGATGGCTGAGCCATTGTAGTACCAAGTTTGTTGCTTGAGTCTTTCGTTTTGTATGTCGATCGCAAGCGCAGAGTGCAAAAGCTGTTGGAAGCTGTTGACGTTGCGTTGTCAACATTATCTTGATCGCCAACGGTTGATCACTCGGCTTTTATTGCTGAGCTGAACACAGTGCTGCCCAGAATATGTAAAATAGGCCGCGTTGCGGAAACTGATCGACAGCTTTATGCGCAATTTGTCAGAGAAGGTAGTTCGCAAATTTGCATAGCGCCCCCCAATGCATTGTGTGATTGATGCATATTGACTTAAACAAACTGATAGCCTTACGGCAGGCGCATGTGATGTCCGGTGCGTTGATTTACCTACCGGTTTGCCTCAATGCTGCAAACTGATATTTATGTAAATGTACTCGCATGTCTGAGTGTGTGTGTGTGTGTGTGTGTGCGAGTAGCATAACACTAACACGTCTTTAATTTGACAGCTGCGGTTAAGTTTAAAGCTCGACGAGTTCTGCAAAAGCCGCTCGCTCACTGCTATTTTTAGTCACCGCACTAACCTTGACAAAACACACTCACTAAGTTTTTAAGCTGTCGCAAACACGATCGATCGGGGCTATTTCGGCAGCCCGATCTATTGACATCTAGACCCATATTTGTGCGAACACCATTAAAGCGTAGCTGTAAATTTATTTACTCTTTACTCGGTTTCTGGTCGCGTCAACTTGTCTGACTGCGTCGCTGATGACTGCAACTCTGATTCGGTTGCTGTTCCGCAGTCCGTGAGCCACGTTGATGCACTTGACCGGCAGAAGCGATGCCATGGCCAACACCGAAGTAGCCGACGTAGACAGTGAAAAGTGCAGAACGTCGACCGCACCCGATTTAAATGCTCTCACGTCTTCCAGTGCAATCAGCGCCCATCGGTTCAGCTATTATTATAATTATTAAAAATTATTAAGCGCGCGTAATTATTTAAATGAAATGCGGCAGCATAAAGCTGCCACGCCCAGCCAGAGCTGTGCAAGGACCAACGTCACCGACGCGCTCCGTTGCAACGTCAGATTCATGGTTTTCCCAACCCTGCCTGTTCATACGATGCTCACGTACACAGGCCGGTGGATCGACTAATTAACACCCTGCGGCATATTCGTATACTGTTTTATATGCCCCGTGATAAGTTAACAATTGTGCGATTCGATAATAAATTAAAGATTAACCGAAAACATGCATTACCAGCGCCCTGAAAGAGAGACAGCAGAGCTATCGACAGTGTTGGCTGCTGTTAGTGGTGTTGGCCAAACCTATTTATTTAACTGGCTAAGTTGTTGCTGACACACTTCACACTTCACGGCAGAAGTCATGAGTCAGTGTCAGGCGCCGATACCAAAAATAGCGGCGAAAAAAACAAACTCTCAACAATAAAAAACAAAGAATTAGCTAATGGACAAATGTTGGATTTTTAATTGACGCCTTTGAGCAGCACGCGCCGCTTTGAATTTGAATGTTTATTGATTTCTTACTTTTATTTCTATTTGCAAATTATTTTTATTTTATGTATTCGTTCTTTGTTTTCACCTCGATTCGTGTTCTATTTGAGCTAACCGGTTGACATTTAAGTGAAGAAAGTAAAGTAACTTCATGGTGTTTGCAATGTTTTATATAAGCAAGATGTAAGATATAACCGGAATATATATATGCCTACACGTGCACTTATATAAACGCTTTAAACAAAAACTTAAAATGTTAATTTTGATAATTCGTTAAAATCCACTAAAATTTCTTTAAATATAAATCAAGCAGACTTGAATGAAATTTCGACAAACTTTAAAGCATACGAAAACCGGCTTTTTTTTGAGAGTTTGAAGCACCACCAGAAAGCATCATTAAGCTTAGTCAACACACACGGCACGCATAAAAAATCACAAAAACTTAATATTTTAAGCATTTCGATTTTGTTACAGCCAAAAATAGAAATGATAGCATGTCCCCAAATCTCATCTACATATTCTAATATATTTTATGCTAATTTCGACCTAATCATTTCAGCATCGGGCATCAGTACGGAGGAGAGATCAATCATCTTGCAGGAACACAATCGCCTGAGGCAACTCGTGGCCACCGGACGCTATCCGGGCCAGCCGGGCGCCGAGAATATGCGCGAAATCATCTGGGACGACGAGCTGGCAGCCCGTGCCCAGCAATGGGCCGACAATTGTCAGTTCCGACACGATCCGCATCGCACAATAAGTAAGTTCTCGATTTTCATTCACTTTCTGCGAACGTTCTGCATGAATCTCCTGGCTTAAGACTCCCACATAGCGCATGATATGCCGACAAATACGACTCCCGGCACTTGGGGCTGAGGTTTGCATGTTTTAATTTAAGTTTTCGGTAACGTACTCGTCTTTCACACGTTCATCGGTGACTCATTCACGCAACGCTATAAAACACTAATACTAACTTGCATGCCACCCCACACAACATTACCGTTGTACTCCCTTGATATACATCTGGTTTGTAAGCCTGGCAATGTTTACTCATCTTTTTGCTCTTCTCAACCAGATCGCTTTACCATGGGTCAAAATCTGGCCATTATTTGGAGCACTGCGCCGTTGGATGCTGACGACGGCGATTTTCCCTCTCGCATCCAAAACTGGTTCAACGAGGTGCAAAAGTATTCATTCGGTGACGCCTGGTCTCCCAAGACTGGTCACTACTCGCAGCTCGTTTGGGGTGAGACGAGTCTGGTGGGGTGCGGCTTTGCCGAGTACAAGGACAACATCAAGTACAACAAGCTCTATGTGTGCAACTATGGACCTGGGTAAGCACACGCTTTCTGCCATGCTCAACAAACTGAACTCTAACTGTTTTGTTTATTGCACCATTTACAGTGGCAACGTTGTCGGCTACAATCCCTACGAGGTTGGCAAGCCTTCGTGCTCCACCTACGGCATGAAGCCGTCGTCCAGATATCAGGGTCTATGCGCTGCACCCGGTGCATCTCCAGCGGTGTCGAATAGCGTCTACGGCGGCAATACTTTTGAAACGTATGAGTACAGCTACAACTCAGCTACTACGCTTAATGGCAACAGCAACCAGCACAATAACAACAACAAGCCGACTAACAACATTAACAAGAGCAACAGCAACAACAACCGAAACTACAATAATCCCCACACCCAATTTGCATACTCCTCCCCCAAATTCCCCACACAGGCAGCGGCAGCGGCAGCACCAGCTCCAGCTTCAGCATCTGCGACGTCGTCCGGCGGCAGCTCCTTTGGTACTAAGACACGCGGCGGTAGCCAGGCCTATACAACGGAGAATAACCAGCAGTCCGGCAAGTACAAGCACAAGCTTGAGGCGTACCGGCCCAGTGCTGCAGAGTTTGAGAAGTCCGTACAGAAGCATACAATACTACGCACCTATATAGAGCAGAATGCGAATGAGCAGCCAGCGGTGGTGTCGGAGCAGCAAGGAGCCGGATCGGAAGCATCGAGCACCCAGAAGCCGAGTCGTGGCTGGAGCCTATTGTCTTGGCGCGGCTAGAAAGCCCACAGTGTCATGCCCCATTTTGCCGCAGAATGTATTAGCTCACCGCCCAGTAATAACTACTATGTAGTGTCATTAGAACCATCTTCGATTCTGAGTTTCAAACTACCATCTACTTCGTGTACGCACTCGTACCATACCTCCCTTCTGGTACCTCATTCACAGCCAGACCTATCTCTCTAGCGCATACTCGTATATAGCAAATAATAAATAGCCTCTTATTTAAACATTCAAACATAATGAAATTGCCATATGAAGTAACATACATTTTAGTGCTACGATACATGCTTATTTTGGAAATTAATGTGTTTAAATTATTTATATTGTACTCGTATTATTGCAACCATCAAATGCAACATCAATTGCTATGTGTTTTAGCTCTCTTTTTGTATGATTCACACTGCCACACAGCTCGAATCATTAGAATATGCATCATCAATTCAAATCACTTCCGAATATTTGTATCAAATGTTTGTGCCAAAAATGACAAAGCTAAATTTCCATTAATAAGCGTCTAACATCAACTACTTATTGTGTTATAGTATTGTGTTCAAAATAAATAAAACAGCAAGATGATATATTATATGAAAATACCAAAAAGTCTTTTGTCTAATCAACCTGGCGAGGGGATTTGTGAATTAAATCTGGAGGTTTGCAATTGCCACCATAAAAATCACACTTATACCAAAACCTTCCTCAACAGAATTGTTCAGCAAATTAAACAAAGAATGCTTAAAATTGGGTGCATAATAACACGCTTGCCACATGTAGTAATAAGTCCAGGTAAAAGAAAAAATTATTGAACGCATTCGAAATGACAATACAAAGTCCAGCAATTGCTAAATTGCGCTGCAAGAAAGCATTGAAATAAATTAATATTAAAAATAGCAATGAATATCACATGCAGACACACACATACACACACATGCATGTGAATGAATTGTGATCACAATAAGTTTTAAGTACTACTAGCACACATCTCTCAGCTCAGATAGTGAGTTGAACTCTCATGAGATTATTTTAATCTCACAGTCTACTTTTGATTGTTAAAATAATTTTATTTTCGTAGTGGCATCAGCAATATCTAAAGCTTATCCAAGGCATAAAAGTTGATAAGAAAATATATAAATCTACATCTGATCGTCGAAGATTGCATACTCTTTCCAATCGGCACACAAGCACTACTATTTTTAGGAGCTAATTTAAATAACTTTATAAGAAAAGTGTAATGCCCTCAGTAAGAGTATCTTTCTTAATTTTATTTGTTGTTTACCGCAGGTGCTATAAACATAAGCCAAAATAACTTAAAACTGCTTATCTATACAGATGGCATTAGGAGAAAGAGCAACTACCACACGCTCAATAGTAATAATCGCTTGATATTTATCACCCATATGGGGGCCTTTCTTGTACGGCTACAATCAGAACGATATGAAGCATAAAAGCCCATGCTCTACGATCTTTTGGCAGTAGTCTTTGCAAAATTCAGCATTCAGTATGATCGCATCATCCCTACGCTCTCTAAGCAGTGGAAGTTTCTCGCCAGAAGACAAGAGGCTCCCTTATGACATTACCGGTAAGGGATACGGCAAGGATGGGATTAAACTGTTCCATGTGAATCGCGATGGGCCCTACCATAGCATCCATGAGTTTGACATTAAAGTGCATATTAAACTCAGTGGCAACAAGGAGTACACTGAGGGTGAGAACTCGGCCATTGTCGACAGTGACGCACTCAGAAACCTAATGTGTGTGCTGGGCAAGAAACATGGCATTGAGGGCCCCGAAAAGTTTGCCTTGATGATCATCAAGGAAACTCTTGAGAAATACGCCCATGTTGTGGAGATCTCAATGAACATTGAGACTTATCCTTGGCAACGCATTAGACAGGATAAAACTAAACCAGATGGATCGACTGAGAACTATGAGCATAATCACGCTTTCGTTTTCGCCCCGACCGCGCTGCGTTACTGCGAAGTGATTATGAAGCGTGGAGGTAAGTTCATTATAAAGCTGCACTACTAAGGATTCATTAATAATTAATTAATTACACACTCAGATTCGAAACCAACTGTTATCAGTGGATTCAAGGGTCTACGCATCTTGAAGACCACGAAGTCTTCGTTCAAGCATTTTATTAAGGACGAATACAGCACAACCCCCGATATAAATGATCGCATCTTGTCCACCATTGCGGAAGGAGCTTGGGAGTACGCCAGTATAGAGAATGTTGATTTCAAAAAGGACTGGGAGACTGTCAGAGATACTGTGGCCAAGACTTTTGGTGGTGATCCAGTACATGGCACCACGTCAACCGCAACGCAGCGAACTGCTTACCTGTCAGTTAAGCAGGTTCTCGATGACCTGCCTCATGTGGCAATTATGACTCTGACTTTGCCAAATAGGCACTACAACAACTTCGATACCAGACCATTCCAGTCACTTGTGCCTGGAGAGAACAACGAGGTTTATATTCCACTCGACAAGCCATACGGCATTGTCTACGCTGAGTTGAGCCGCAAGGATCTTCAAGGCCATAATTGAAGATATTGTTAAATATATATCGAATCTTTTATAGAGATAAAAAACTGTCAGCATACAGTCTGGCGTTAAGTATTTCCTTACACATTAACAAAATTAAACAAGCATATTCACATTACAGTTCATCGTGTAAACTCCGAGTTGTTAGGTTTAAGAGCGCAACGCTTCCTCTGCGCAGGCGTGAGAGTAAATATTTAAGCAATTGGTCTGGGCGTCTGCTGAATGCTGGCTGAATATTTGGGAGAGCCACTGAGAGACTGAAACTGATAACAGCTTGAGAGACAGTAGAGGTATGCTTTATATTCAGTCAACGTAATAATGAAGTTACGTTCCGGGAACAATTAATGCGGATGTATACACCAAATGCGATAACAATAATAGCACTCAAACGAATACATTGCACAATAGTGTGAATGGTGTGCATGTATAGATCTGTACTTGTGTATCACATAGTTAATGGGATTAGCTAAATTCCCTGTTGCTGAATTAATCTTCTGGCTGTGTATCTTAAGCCAAATACAAAAGACACCTTGAACACCTTGCACCTGTTCAAGGTCGTTGAGCTATGCAAGTTCAGTCGAGTGCGCGAAAGCATGTCAAATGATGTCAGTGACTGACAACGTCCTTTGAGAGTTTCACATGCATCGTAAGCTTCAACTAAGCTAGCTCACTTTCATTTTCCCTTCACAATGGAATCCTAACGAATCGCACTCAAAAGAGCAATCCGAGTTGCGATTGGACCCGCACCTTATCTAAATACTTTTTGCCAGCATTGTTTCTGTTATAATTGTGCAGTTTATCTGCTTGTTAGCTGTCCCCAATGTGACAGCCCTATGACACTCTTACACATCGCATTCATAAATGGCTATAAATTTCGGTCACATACACAAACAGACTCGTACACTGGGTGTCAATTTCATGTTTGACACGAAATTAAGATAGCAGAGCAATTCTGTCAACTGCTGTATCGGTATCATACAATCACATGACAGCTATAAAACATATAAAGGGGTAAGTCATGGCGTAATGTTTTATACCGCTGTTGTATTTACCCATACACAGCCAACTCTCAGCCCAGAGCAGTGGCCAGGCAAGGCCGTCGTACTTTGGTGGGCAGAATGTAACTTTCGTAGACCGCACTGCACGCACTTCATCATCTTGAGCACTCACAGAGGCTGGCAGCGTGAAATTAACTGCCAGAGTCCTTCTTGGCAGGACAACTTTTATTTATACATCGCCGTGGTCATACATTAAATTATGACGCGTACTGTGCCGGACAAAGTGTCGTTTACTGTCACACCAAGATGCTGAGCCCGATGCTGATTCTTATTCTTATTTGGACGCAGCTCTCAGGCCATTCATTCGCTGCTCTGTGCAGTCATGAGAAAATGTGAAATCCTTTCTTTTATTTTAATACAAATGTCAATTTGCAGCAGCTGTCACTCGAGAGTTGCAATATTTGAGCTTTTGTGTGAAAGCGTCTCACATTAAGAAAAATAAAATTAAAAGAATCTTTATAATTAAGTTTCCTCAAATATGCCTCAAGTTGCCAACTCGCCAAGTGGAAACTACTATAAAAGGTTTGTGAAGAATTGTCGACCCGCATAAACTTGGGCAATTTTACACTACACTTATTGTGGTATGATGTGTTGTGTATCACATAGCGAATTATAATGTAGCTGACTGCCTTGCAACTCTCATATTTGTACTAGTTTACTACGGTTAATCGTTTAATCACATTAGCACCCATTTAGTAAGTGATCCAAGAATCTGTTGCATATATTTAGGAGGATTGGACAAAAGTACTGTATAATTTTTGGCTGAATATTTAATTAATAACATATGAAATATTTCTTTTTATTTTGATGCTCGTTCAATTTTTCACAATACGTAGATAATTTTCGTTTTTAGTGCGAAATGTTAATTTATTGTGACCAAATTGTAAAATATGTATAAGCAGTCTGCAAAAGTAATAAGAAAATAAACTTTAAATACTACTATTAAAGTGTTAATCTTATCTCACGATTATTAATAATTTTCTTCAGAATTCGCTAAAACGGTGGGTAAACAAAGCGTTTATAAAAAGTGTTCACCAAAATAAGTGAACTTCTGCCCCGACTATCTAAATTATCCTCGGTAAAATATCTAAGAAAATGGTTAATTCTTCAGCGCAACAAGCTAGATACCTAGAGTATTAACTAATTAAGAAGTATCTTATTTGTTGCTTTTAAGAATGGTACATGCACAATAAAGTAAAGCTACAATAACTACAGAACGGTTATCTCAAAAGATTGCATAAGTAGAAAGTTGTATTCTACTAATCATTGGATTGTATTACGTGCTTAGGAGAGTTGATCTCTTTGTCACATTATCTTCAGTACGCAGTTCTAAATGATGCATAAAAGCAGTTGGTTGGTTGGCTCAGGAATAGTCATTGCGTATCTGCTTAATCAGAATGTTTGCATCACCTCTTCGCCAGCCTGCTAGCAGACAACTGCAGTCGTCAACAACGCCACAACTTTACGAGATCACCGACAAGGGATATGGCAAGGATGCAGTTAAACTAATGCACGTCAACCGCAAGGGTGCTCTACATTCCATACAAGAATGTGAAGTGGGCACCCATTTGAAACTCTATAGCAACAAGGACTTTCTGCAGGGCGACAACATTGATATTGTAGCCACCGATTCGCAGAAGAACACGGTCTACTTGTTGGCCAAAAAATATGGTTTCGAGAGTCCGGAGAAGTTTGCTCTAATCCTTGCTAAGCATTTCCTCAACAAATACTCACATGTTGAGGAAGCCCATGTGCACATCGAAGCCTATCCTTGGCAACGTATTCGCCAGGACTATGGCAATGCACGCAACTCTGGATCGTATGATAATTTCCAGTCGCATAATCATGCCTTTATCTTTACTCCAACGGCGACGCATTTCTGTGACGTAATCGCAAAACGGCATGGTGAGTAAATTACATAATAACGAATGTGAATGAATGTAGCTAAACGAATGGAATATTCGTAGATCCCAAATTTACTGTTATTAGTGGAATTAAAGGGCTACGAGTTCTGAAGACAACGCAATCGTCGTTTGTCAATTTTGTTGATGATGAGTACCGTACTCTGGCCGATCAACACGATCGTATCTTCAGCACCGTCGTGGAATGCTCATGGGAGTATTCAGACATTGAGAACGTGAATTTCATCAATGCCTGGGAATCCGTGAAAGACATTGTGCTTAAGAATTTTGCTGGAGACCCAAAGGTGGGTGTTCCCTCTCCCTCCGTGCAACACACACTCTACCTTACGGAGAAGCAAGTGCTGGATACCCTGCCTCAAGTGGCCGCCATCTCTATGAGTTTGCCCAACAAGCACTACTTTAATTTCGATACGAAGCCTTTCCAAACGTTAGTTCCTGGTGACAATGACGAAGTCTTCATTCCTGTCGATAAGCCTCATGGCACTATATATGCCCAGCTGACGCGCAAGGATCTGAAAAGTCATCTTTAAATGGAACAAGAATTGTGACTGCAATTATTGTGGTTAGATGGTGTAAATGAAAAAACTCAACTCTCTTTAACAATTTAGATGACTTTATGCATAATTATAATAATCGACTGTAAATGAATTAATATATAAATCCAAAAAAATTGCATTCCTAAATTTGTTTTCAATGCGAATTTTGCTTAACTCTCTACTGAGAACATCTGAATATGTGGCCTTTGGGCTATTTGACAATTATTACAGATGTAGCGATGCAGTGCACTCAGGGAAATCATAAACGGCTCAGTTTCGCCTCCCAATCAACGCAAACGCAATGTAAAAATAAAATAAAATGAATACAAAACAGTGGAATGAAACAATAAAAATATATTTTTATATGTGGGCACATATATGCGGGTACATATATGTGGGCACATATATGCGGGTACATATATGTGGGCACATATATGCGTGAATACTTGTGCAGAGATAAAGAAAAAGTATATATTGAAAAAGTTTTTCAATTTCAGTGAAGCTTTTATTTCACATGCAAAGATATCGCACAGACACCCCAGAGCTTGGCAATTCCCCGCCCTTCATAGAATAGCAGTCAATGCATGCAGCAACCAAAACTATTTTGCCCCTAAAGAGAGACCCTCACACACAAAATTAGAAAAACGAAGCCCGGCAACAGAACGCAAATTGTAAGCAATAAGCGAAAATGAAATGAAAAATCATGAGTGGCCACAAGCGAAGTGGGGAGCGGGAGACTGAGCAAACTGGATGCGGGTTACCAGTGAAATCAAACCAAAAAAGCATTTTGCGAATATTATTGGTGCGATAGCTTGGGCACAGTCATGCAGCCAGTTCCGAAGTTTTGCATGCTCTGTGCTGTTGGCCGTGAAATGGAAAGCGAAGGGCAACATAAGCTGAAAATTACCAAAACCAAGCGCAGTTGTATAGAATAACCATGCAATTCTCTCTTCCCTGCGCTCTTTCTCTGCATCGAAATCGAAATAACCAGAGTTGAGCAGGCGAAGCGTGTTATGAAGTTTTTCGGCGAAATCTTTTATTTTATTTACAGCACTCTTTGGTATTCGGTTAAAGTCCTACACAAAAAGTAAAGTACACTCTACTATTTTTAATTTGTATTTTCCATTTTCACTTTTCGTGTGAATTCAATTTTCATTAAAAAGTGCAATTTGTCTACTTTAGGATAGATAACATTAGTCATTGTATTTGTCATGCAAAACTACTGTAGTCAGTTAGTTTCGCTCTCGGTAAGATAAGCATGCCATGCGTAAGCTTAATTTCATCATAAAATCTTGTGATCCGAGAATGATGACTAAATGATAAACAAGTTTATGATATGCACTAAACTAATAACCTACCACACTTCTTCTATAGCTTCCATAAAACTTGATTAGTTTACAAACATAGTCGCAGCTTGCCCTCTTAAGACTAAAGTAAATTTACAAGAAAATATAATGCTGTCCGCGTGCTGAGTATTTTCTAAAACTTAAAGTCAATTTACTTTCGAAACCGTAAATGAGTGCTAAGGTTTATACCGCATATAAAAAGCTATGTCTATCAGATTTAATCGAAAGCTGATTTGCAATTTTATTTTGTTACAGCTCAGCACTATACCTGAAGTCAACAGCTACAGTACTGCCACAAATCATACAAAATGCAAATTTTAAGCAAACATGATTCGATTCTTCGTATAATCAGACATAAAACTAAAGTGAAAGCCATACAAAGGAAAGCAACACTAAAAAAAACCTCATCAGTCAGAAAATTGCACAAGAATCTTAAGGTTTGCAAAGGGAAACTGTTAAGCAAATAGGCAACCACCTGACCCAACCATGACCACTTTCGTTTTGACTTCATTGTGCGAAATGTTTAGAAGGCCTATTTTCAATGCGAAATTCATCATATTTACATAATTTTTGGCCAGGAAGTGGAGGCCAATCAGTAAGCCAATCAGCACTATTATTGTGTATAATGAAAGCTCAACCACAGAGGACGGTCTTATAGCCGACTGCGGTGTCTTCCCATGAGTTCTAACACATCACAATCCATCATCAACAATCCCAGCACGTAATCGTATTTGTCGACTTTAATCAGTGGCCAGAGAATGTTGGTCGAGTTATGGACATTGGACACAATTTGGGGCCAAACATTAAAAAACTTAATATAAAATCCAAATTGGGTTTAAAAAGCGTGTGTGCTTAAAATTATTGCGCGGGAATATTTCAAAGAGATACATAACTTAAAGAATTTAAATATCTAGCATTTGGCTAACATTTAAGTCGTTATATTTACGATTTTGTCACCTCAATATTTTACTATTGTAATACTTTATTTGTTATATCTGCGTAATTTCACACATAAACTTATTGAATGTAAAAAGACTACAAATTTGATAAACAGCAACTTAGTTCCTGACTTATTGACTGCTCAAATCAAAGTCCTTGGAGCTCACCTAATTAGCCTACCAACATTTGTACTTGACGTAGATGTTTCTCGAGTTTGGTTTATCTGCATGTTAGTCTTAATTATGTGGCGTGCATTTGCAAATCTCGATGCTCGCCTACAGTCAAGGCCTTGTAATTCCAATGCAATTATCGCAAATACCAAAATTGTTGCAAACTTGTTGAATATTAAATAATTTCATAATATTTGTGGTGCATCTGATACAATCATTTGCGTAGAGTGGCTTTTGTTGTTCATGTGATTTACCAGCCGCAAGTCTGCTGCGGATGTTGCCCCGAGTGCTTCAACAATACGCAACACTTTAGCTCCAAGCTCAGCTAAACTTTTGTGGTCCTCTTCGTCCGTGTCTGTATTTATGCATGTATGTCTGTGACTGTGTGTGTGTGTGTGAGTGAACAATTGGCAAAATGGCGCAAGTGGGCTTGTCATTCCTCTTATTTTCGTATTTTGTTGTTATTGCTGTTGTTGCAGAATGTGCAGTGGCGTAATTAATTTGAAACGGCGCCAACATCGGATGCGAATGCCTCTCTCCCATATGCTAATTGTGCTCATCCGCATCCACATCCGAATCCGGAGAATTCAGAAATGTTCCGTTACCATTGATGGACTTGTTGTCAGTTGAAAAATGAAAATAATTTACATCGCCCAACAATATTCATTTCAATACCAAAAGCAACTTTATTGCTTTTAATATTTGCATTATTTCTCAATTTGCTGTGCAAATTTTTATATTGCAACCATTTCGTGCAGCTGCCGCACACACGAACAAGCGCCACACATACAGACACTCACTCGCACACTCGCACACACACACACACACACACAACTCCCCAGAGCAATTGTTGTCACTTTGAACAGCAGCTGCTTAAAATTCAATAAAAGAAAAAGCGAGTGCGCATGCAAATTGCGCCTAATAAAAGCCTTATTTAGGTATACACCATGCTGTCAAAATTATATATGCTAAGTATTTTCTTATATGTAGCTAAATGCATTAGTTTTATCGTCACTCGCTGCTAGGATCTATATAAATGCGTTCCATTTCATCATAGTCAAATGCTGGGAATTTGGATACAAATTCAAATCCTTTTCCGCTTAAAGTCGGGCTTTTCTTTTGTGACTCACGTAATGCTGTATAAAGTATTTATATGCGTTAGTTGATTTATCATTCAGGTCGCGTTTAGTACATCAACATTTACAGCTACAATAAGACAAAAGACTCACGAATGTCAATGTTATACACATGCGTACACATTGCTGTGGGTGTGTGTGTGTATGTTTTTGTGTGTGTGTGTGCTTGTCAATTGTCACTTTTGTTGGCCGACTTTAAAATGTATTTTTTATAAGATTGCGGAACTTGCTGGAGGGTTCTTGGGGCACCCAGCTGAGCGGCCCAGAAAGTGCTGCCCATTTGGGGAGCTACTGATGGCTTTTTGCTCTAATGCTTCGCACTAATGAAAAAGTTTTTATTGCCACCGCACACATGCGTGAACTTTCAAATTCAGAATGCAGAATAAGATGCCAACTATGGGGCAGGTCCTGGAGCCAGTCCCATAATAAATGAACTGCTAAGAGGCGTGCCCAAGACGCAGATGCCTCTGGAGATTGATGACATTCACCCGAAGCAGCAGGCCGAGGCTTTCACATCTAATTAAAAACACAAGAGCTTCAAATCAAGCATCTCCAACGCCCACTACGGCGTATACTCGCATGTAGGAGCACTATAGCGGCCCCAGAGGAACCACAAACGACTCGCATTACTCATACGTTATAAACACATTAAAGCAGCTGGCAAGTTGCGAGTAAAATCTAAACAATAATTACACATGCGACCCGCATACGGCTGGCAACCTCAGTGCAGCTTTACCGTTGTCTGACATATGTTCAGACGATAGCTCCCTGGAGAGACCAACTGCGAGTTCAAGTCCGTCCAAAGCCGAAGCCAACAGCAGCGGCAGCGTCAGCGTCAGCGCCGCAGCCGAGGGCATCGCCAGCATCGAGGCTGAAGCAGAGGATGGCCATAAACGTAAGTGAATTAACCATTCAACTAACATTATGGCCATTAAATCATTTTTGCAAGCACCGCATGCGATGGGCCGGCAAAACGAAAGGCAACCCCGGGAAACTCCAGGAAATGGTTGAGAGCCGAGCCCTATGCTGCCGCATTTTGGGGCGTGTTGGTAAGCGCACATCACACATTCACTTTGGGGCGCAACCACACAACGCAAAAACACCAAAAAAAAAAGAAGAACTTGTGAACTAATTTGTTGCGCCTACCCCTGCCCACACACAGCTGGCCAACCTATCCCCAAAATGCCGAGTGTGCGTGTGTTTTGCAATTGAAGCTCAACTACAAAGTGTATGCGAAGGGAGCGCGGCCTACAAAAAAGTGTTTACAGCGTTGCAATTAATGGCGCTGCACACGCAATGTGCCCCGCTGGCTTGCCAACACCTCGCTCGGGGTGTGGCATCACTTTCCAGCACAAAAACGACAAGAATGGGATGCATCAGCTAAGCCAAGGGAGACTTGAGTGGGGGACTGTCGTAGGTAATCCGCAAACGGCGGCATGAAAAGGCGTGAAACGTTTGGTTTATATCAAGCGCTGTCGGACAAAATCAATTTGTGCGGCACGCAGCGCACATTTGTAGTAACACCCAACTCAAGCAGTTTTTTTAAATTAATCTAATATATATAAAAGAAAGCAGTAAATGCTTATTTGTTTAACGAAATAGTAATAGTAATGACAAATAAAATTTGTATTTTTCCCTTTACAGAAGTTTTGAATTAGTCTTTCAAATTCTATTAAGAAGCGACTGTAAGAGCAACCGTCAGCTAAATCATATATAACGCACTGCTCAATGTACAGACCACAGCGGGAGTCAATATAGCGCTTTCGTCGGGGTGCTATGTGCTGTTCTTATCTTTATGCAGAACGCGGTCGTATATTTATATTGCGCGAGGTGAGGAGAAATAAATTCTTAACGAGCAGCGAGCGAGCAACAAAATGAGCCGTAAAGCAATCAATTTGCCATGTGTTTTCATCTACTCATCTTGGAGCATATACTTGAAAATGCAAATGTATACGAAATCATACAATCTGAGCACATCAGCATCGCAGACAAGAACAGGTACATGCAAAGGCACAGCACGACGGAGATTTCAACAGATTTATATTTGCATTTTACATTTTTACAATTTCACGATTTTACAACTGAATTGTGCGTGCGAAATACGAGTGCAAACAATTATGAAGCTGCTCGAATGGTGCCTTTGATAAATATGATATATAATTGTAAATATTTGCAGGCGCGCACGTATGACAAAATAAATACGCAGCCAAAGCATTGCCATAATACGAGTAAATAAATAATACAATTCACATCCCTCGCATACGCACAAACACACACACACACACACACACACACACACACACACGCAAGAAACGTGCTGCTGTCAACGTTCGTAATTTTTAATAACAACTTTAATAATTTATGGCCGAAACTTTTGGGGACAATCAACGATTACTACAAGTACAGACAAGAAAGACAGAAATCGAGTCAGAGATACTTTTAAACTAACATTTTTCTTTTTGCACCCAGAAATCCTTTGCTGGCTTTCAACGGTATTCAGATGTCAGCTGAAAATCGAGCAACGTGCACATCTCTCATTTTGAACTGTAAATTGATGTTTGAGCAGGTCACTGTACTTAGAGCAGGGTCAATCGGATGGTACGCAACCCCAAATACACATAAAAAGCATACAAAGAGGGATGTGTATAAATATTTTGCCCTCGGCGAGACTGGAAATTGTCTGAAATTAGTTTGAAGGGTGCATAAAATTATGGAAATGTGAAAAGCAAGGGCGTACTACTAGGCGTTGGTAGAGATGGGGCATATGTTAACTATAAGTATGTGCAGCATATGTTGCGAGAATATTTAATTGATTACATTAGATTTGAATATGACGATATTGCTTTTAAATTGAAACGCCGTAGGGGCTCGCAGTCGAATACATGTGCAAAAGTGGCTTACGTTGATTTAACCTGCATTGTTTGCCAAAATATTAGCTATTCTACAAGCAGCTAATTTGAAGTCACATAAACTTAGCTAATGTACTTGACCTAACAAATCATCCATAAACAAGGGTTAAGGATCACATTCAGCCCAAGTTCTTGGCCGAGAAACTTGTTAGCATGTTTACTGAGGGACTGCTTCTGGAAACTGTCTTGTTGTTCAGTTCGCAAGCACACAATGCGTATACGTATTAGGGCAAAGCCAAAGCAGCACAGCTAACTAATTTGGCCTAGTTGGCCAAGTCAGCCAGTTGGCATAAACAAACATATGTATCTGAGCCGTTGGGCTCTGCCAACTGCGGAGCATTTTAGATGCCGTTCATTTGTTAATGTGTGTGCTTTAGGCCAGCAAGGTGGAGCCTCTTTTGTTGCCTCTAATTAAAAGCCACATGAGTACATATACAAACGAGGTATACTGTTGGTAAGATGACTTACAATTTAACACTGTCACGCATCGTTTCGTGTGGGACCTCAGCCTTTTGGCCAAAAGGTAATGCTAATCACGGAGGGTTCAGGCATTCAGTTAACGACTGCGCTGGTGACATGGTGCGCACGCCCATCCAAGACTTACAATTAGACTAATGAACGCCGCATCAGAGCTGCGTAATTTGATGGCCAATTCTCATTTGAACCACGTCTAGCATATGCAAGCAAGCACACAAACATCAGACTCGGAGGACGGAGCGACAGACTAGGAGGCAGACAAAGGGAATTCCTTTGAGGGCGCTGTTTGGTTTGTTCTGCTTGTTTTATCGTTGCATTTGCCTTTTGCCAATTAAAATAAATTATAATCCAATTTACCCAGAAAAAGCCAACGCAATGCTCTGGTGTTCTTTTCAAGAACTTTACACAATTACGCGCAGATTTATAACGTTTTTCGGCAATGACAACGAAAACAACAGCAACAATGTCACGAAGAAAATCTGCGATTTGCAACGTGCCAAACACGAATAAGTTAGGCCCGCAGCTTCCTTGCCTCTGGAGAAACAAAATGTGGAATGTAAAATAGAAGTATAATGAAATGCGTTCAACCATCGATGGGTTCGGCCAGACTAGGAACAACTCGGAGTGGATGTCTGCCTTTTTTGTTTGGCGCTGCATTTGACGTTCTGTTTTGTTTTTGCTTCGCTCTTTTATGGTGAATTATTTCTTTTTACCGCCGCGAAAGTAGACTCGTTAAAAACATTTTTTACTTATTGAAATCGACAGGGTGGCTCAACGACAACGACGACCACTTTGATGGATTAAAAGTTAAATGGCTGTTGTAGACGCCCTCGGGAATTTCACAATCCAGACAATGAGCCAGACATTGGCCACACGCTTTAAATGCCAGCAAACCAACAAAAAAGTTGACCCAAAAAATTTGCGTGAACTGCTCGATTGCCATTAAAGCACGTTAGCGTGCCAAAGGTTAAAACACCTCAAAGCATGTGCTAAAAGGTGTCACAAAATATTGATTGTTCGCGACGGGAGTCCGAGCCCCAATAAATTGTAGAATTCCAAATTTATAGCTTTCAGCAAATTTTAATTGCAAGCTCATAAAACACTGCAGTGCAGTGTAGTGTTTAAGAAACAAAAGTCCAGCTTGGATTTCTCTTGTCTAAGTATTTGCTGACCATCTTCACCGCGGGCTATCAGTCCAACCATCTAGCATTGAATTGCGTTTATTGACATCGTTTATATGTGCTGCATGTGATAGCAATGGTTGTGAACTCGTCACGCGTAACGAGTGCATTGTGTGGGCGAGTGTGAATATTTGGGAGCTGCCGTCGGCTATTGGCTGGCTGTTTTAATTGGATAATGTGGAGCATTGAGTGACAGCTAATTGCTGCGCTTAAAGTTGTACCAGTTGGTTGGCCCCCATCACGTATACGCGCTGTGGCCATTGGCATGTGACTTCTGGCCTTGTAATTAGCAGCATTGCCAATTGAAGTTGCCAACTTTTGGTTAGCTGCCCGTCACAGATGCCTCGCCCGCTATTCACAAATATAATGGCTCGCTTTTTTTAAAGCTTTGAGCATTCCTGGCTGACAGGAAAGTTTGAGTGCTGTCAACGCCAGGCAAAGTCTCCGATGTGGCAAAAACTTTTGCGGTGATAAGCGTCAAGTTGCACTGACTTTGACTGCATCCCTGTGGCCTCTTTGGAGCTTTTGCCCTATCCTGTCCCGATTCATCCTGTCTGCCGGCGCATAAAAGTGTGCAACAGTTTTTTTTAGCTTCCGCATTTTAGCCAACTTGTTACTCAACTAGTACTTACAAGGATGTGACTCGCCGTCGTTGTAGTCGTCGTCGTCGTCGTCCTTGTCGTCGTTGCTGGGCTCCATTCTGTTGCATTTTGCATCTGTTTTTGTCGTCATATCAGTTTTCGTCTGAATAGACACGTTATCTATACACAATATGGATTTAAGTGGGCCCTGCCTGCCGCCACACAAAGGTGTTGGCTCCCAGTTCCCAGAGCCAAGAGAAGAGAGCCGAGAGCTCTGAAGCTCTGAGTGTTGCTGGTTGCATGTCGTGAATGATATGTTCAGCCGCAACTCGTTAGCTCTGCCAGGCAAATACGAGCACGAACGCAAATACCAATGCTTAAACATGTACGTAAGTGAGTGTGGCAGGCATATGCATATGTGTGCTATGTTATGTATTGTGGTAGATTTCTTTTGTATTTTCTTGCTCAGACGTGCATTGTGTCGACATAATCCATTGCACCCTGTGTCGCTGCGAGCCTCGTTTTTTGCTCTTTCAACTTACAAGTTTTGCTCGTTCGTCTTTTGCCAGCAATTACCAAGCTCAAAGTTTATGGACTCTTGCGGCTGCTCGTTAGCCACATTTGTTTTATGCACGTGCACAGTTCCATGTGCAAATTAATCAAGCCAAGTAAATCGAAATTAAAGCACTTAGCACCTCCGCAAACGCAAAGCAATTGAATTTGAAGCACACCACACCATCATCAGCAAGCTGACTACGTCGTATAACTTGATCACATTCGCTGCAGTAAATGCCATCCATTAGAATCAAATGTCAGCTAGGATAGTATATTTGAGCAGGAGTCCTCACACTTACTGGACCTGTGTGTTGCTACAAAACTCAAGTTGCAGTGGGCACTTTGTTTCTGGAAGGAGCCCAGTAAATATCGACAGACATAAATAATTCATGCTTGATAAATTAAACAATATACTGAACAGCCATTAGTTATGCATAACGTATACAGTATGTGCGCCCGACTATGACACCCCCACACACACACACTGCGCTGCAGTAGTGGCAGCAACAGCTACAGCTGCAGCAACAGAGTCGCAAGCGACAATTGCAACGCCTGCGAAGCCCGAAACCCGGAAACGGAAATGTGCATAGTGCATGCTATTTGCACAAATGTGACAGTGTCTGGGATGAGCAAACCAATGAGGGAATGCTCAGAGAGGGTGCGGATGTAACAGCTGAAACATTGCGCATATATTTCGACTATTAAAATTCTTCGTAGTTTTTGTTGAAAGTTTGCTAAACTCGTCTCACGACTGTGGATTGAAATATTAAAGGAATTACATGAAAATATATATTTACGTATATTACAAAAAGTAAAGTGAATTCATCACTGGTTGAGCCATCATTAAACCACACACACACACAAGTGCATGCTCCAACATTATGGGGTCTAATTATACTTTTAGCTGCACCAAAACTAACCCGGACAATAGCTCATCATCAGTGGTAAGTGCCCGAGGCATCTGCCCCGAGAAATTACTTGCCGCAATGCAAACTCAACTGTAATTATGTAATGCATAAAGGCAACATTTACCATTGCACCGTCGACGTCAGTTTCCTGCAGCGCATCCCTCTCCGTCTGGTTGCCGGTCCGGTGTGTAGACACAAATGGCGACAGATACAGTAATTGAAATGAAAATTGCTGCAGCCGGCAAAGACGAAATGCTGCATTACTGCATGGGCAACAGAATGTGGCAAGACGGCTATTGATAGTTTTGGTGTCAAATTCCTCGCAGCCCCCACCCAAAATATAATTGTGTGCGCGCAAGGCAAACTGTAATTACGCATACGTCATGTTAGCATAGTGCATAACTACAGTAAATAGCTGTCAATGCCCTGCAATTCGGCAGTTAAAAATTACCAAACATACAAGTCGCTGTACTCACTTTCCAACAGCACGAAGCGTTCCGTGCTCCATTCCACTCGTGGCAAGCAATTTACTTGCGCTTTGTTGTGCAACCTGCGGAAGATTTTAATGACGTTGCAACGGCTGCTGTCGTCTCCGGCAGCAACTTTTCTTCATTTCTGCTTAATATTCACATTTCCTGCTTAGAATTTAAGCCTTAATTACACATTAATGTTGAAAAAAGCCAAATCTCAGCCTTCAAGTATACACATGCAAAGAACTAATTAATTACCTTGAGGATAGCTCTTTTAGGTGATTTAAATTTAAATACGATACACAATATGTGATTTATGGAAAATGTAGAAAATGTATCGCGGGACTTAAATGGCAATTAAGTTAAATGCTGTTTAAAAGTCGCCAGCATAAAGGAAATGTTATCAGCATGTTTTTATTTTTTTAATTTTAAAGGCTGAAATGCATTATGGCCATAAGACAACGAGCACAAACATATACACACCGTCACATCCAACGGCTGCGTAGCTTTTAAGCTGCAATAATAAAACAGCTTCACGGGATGTTTCCTTGCGTCTGCACGTAGCTCTACGCGCTGACTTCCTTCAGTCCGTAAGAAGGATTTTATGGAATTCTTTTAATTAATGATAAATATTGAACGGCCAGGACCCGATGCGAAATCCTTTTTAATGCACCAAATTGATTGAGCTGCCAATGGAGACTCGTGCTTAAATGCCGCATCATGAGGGGCTTTACTGCATGTCAATAATATATCGCAAATACCAATTGATCTATTGGAAATCCCAATTGCATACAGCTTAACAAGCTGGAGTCCAGATTCTTGTACATTGGATGAGGTAGATTCAAAAGAAGTTAAACCCCATAACTTAGTCACTCAAGTCAATGTTGTTTTCCACTTTTAAGAGTTAGTTATCCAAAACATCAACATTGAGTGAAACTGCTCTTCAATGTTGCAGTCTATTGTTTCAGCGGGTCAGTTAAGCTATAGTTCATCAGTGAAATACACTCTACAACAATTTCACTGTTTGGCTACACAAAGTTCAAACTTCAATCGAGAACTTTGATTTCGCGTTCATTGGTTACAGCAAGCAAGCAGGGTGAAATACACTGAAAGAAAAATTTCCTGTACGATGCATAAATAGAAGAATAACTTGCTAGAATTCTATTATTTGTAGTTTTGTAGTTTTCTAGTAATAATTAACTGGAGGTCACATTTATTTAATTCTAAAAGCAAGCGATTTGATTAAAATTTAAAGTGAGCCTAGTGGCTTCAATTTTGAATAAACATACATATCTTTGCGAAGAATCGGGCGATCTACTTCATGGATCGCAACATATAGAGGCATACGATACACATAAGCACAACACAGAGTAATTCGAACCATTCCAAAATTTGAGTGAAGTGCATCAGACGCGGATAGTCCGTGTGCATATCACTCACAACGAGAGACAGAACTCGCTCCGATTCCAAGGTATCTTCATTTTCATGTAGAGTGAACCAGGTCGGGAATTGCTGATTCTGCAAGTACATTCCCGTGGGCCGCGGCACTCCACCCGGCTGGGCGATAACAGGGTCAGGGGCGGTGTAAGGTCCCTCGCTCAGAAAGGGAAATATATCTTCATGAAGAATCAATCGTCGTCTGCAGTACGGACATTGAGGAGTCCGGGTATTGGCGAGCTGCGGCCAGAGACAAGTCCAACAGAAGAGGTGACCGCAAATTGTTATGACTCCACCACGCATGTGATCCTTACATATATTGCACAGAAATCGATAAAACATATGCTTCAGGCGCATTGTCGGTATAGAAACGTTGTTTTTATGCTGAGACATTGTAGGCGTTCGACAATCTCCACCAGTTGTAGCTTTAAACATATAAGAAAACCAATTTAATTTAATCTAACCAATTATTTATGAACCAACCTTTTTTTGTAATTTCCTTAGAGTGAATTAAGTTTTTCAAGAATTGTGAAATTAAATGTCATTGACTAAGTGCGTTGTCGATATTGAATACATTTGATAATATAAAAATATTAGACTAACAATGATTGTAAAATGTTTGACTACTAGATTCAACTTTGTCATAGAATTCAAGGAAAAGTTGGTTCCCTATTTTGCTCTTTCGCATAGTTTCTTATTTGATGGAAACCGTTCAAAGTCTGGTAATCATGATTTCCTAGCAATTATCTGCATATAAAGCGGAAATTTACAGCGGCTGCCATTGATTGGCGTTGTCTTGATTGATGGCTGCAACAGATTGCATTATATTCAACTTTGTTGCAATTGGCTGTAAAACTTTAGTGGGGCTCCCACGCCACACCATCTACTTGTATTTATGCCTGACACTTGGCGTAATGCCAGCGGCAATTAGACAAGAGCTGTGGCAGCCGCCTGTTTCAGGGTTCGCGTTAGCTCGTAAATTCCAACCTACACACTGGCACTTGACAGTCTCAAAGTCCGGCGAAAACGCGAAAAATCAGAGCCCGACACGGGCACAGACAGTGTCTGACATATGGCAGCATAATTTATGCGTACAATGAACCAGTGCAATACGACGACGGCCACAGATTCATTTTGCATTCTCATCTGACGCTGCAGTTGACCTTTTGTTGCATCCATTCAAATTTACGCGTTGCGGCTGCCAATTGTGTGGGCGTTTATATACGTATGCGAACATGTGTGCGGCCATGTGTGTGTATTGTCCTTGACAGGATTGAAAGCTCATTGAATTGCCCTGGTTGTGGCATTGACCAATCGACAGCCTTAACGATCCGTGACACGTAACTTAATTGACCCATAATTCGTGCTCTTTTTACATAATTAAAATAAATATAAAGTCAAGCCAGCCAGCGGAGCGATATAATCATATCAGGACTCATATCGATAAAAATACATTCCGTTTAAATGACGAATTGAATAACCAATTGTAAAATGCAGAGTTTCACAAAAATTGCAAACTATTGCAACCATCTGTGAATTATTTACTCCATTATAATAATGTACATGAATTGTGAAACTTAAAATACTTCAAAGCGATTGAAGCAACTCATAATCTCTTTGTATGCTACAGCCAATAAATGGAGATGCTGTGCATGAACATCACATTCAATGCAAATATTTCTTTCACATTCGAATTTAATTGCAATTATATTTGATATAAATATTAAATGGACGTGTGTGTAAGTTATATAACTACGTGTTAATGCCTGCAACGTAATTAAAAGTATTATCAGTGTTCTGTAATGGTTAACACGTGATTTTTTAACTTGTCGCAATTGTAACTGGCTCAGCTTTAAGAGTTGCGTGACTGGCAGCAGCGGTCAGTGGCAGTTATTGGCTTCATTTGGCATTTGTCAGCTGGCATTTGGCATTTGGCAGTTGGCTGACGTCGTGCCGCACCATGGGCATGCCGAGCAGTTCAGTGGTGATTGTGGTTCATGTGGATCATTTGATTGTTGTAGACGACTCTAACAGTAACCAGTTCGCCTCGTTATTTGCATACAAATAGCAGTTGACTCGTAATACACTGCGTATACGCAATAAAAACGTTAAGCGCACTAAAGTAACACAACGCAACACAAACAACAACGGCAATAACAACGGGACAACCGCATGCGCTGGTCATTAAATGCAACGATAAATTCTGCTCAACGTCCATGAGTAGTCCTAGGTCTCTGCTTCGTCGGCTCTCCCACAGCCCCCGGCTACGGCTCTGCCTCCGATTTCCTATCCGCATCGACTGTCATGGCATGCCCGAAATTTAATTAGTTGGCATTTAACATTAAACATTTTGCAACTGATGTCATTGTTGTTGTTTCCGCCCATTGCTGACGCAGCCATTGCCATTGCTTTCGCTTTTTTTTATGCTCTCTCCGAGGGCACTCCACCACTTGTGTTAAATATGTCTTGCTGCTGTTCGCCGAGAAGACTGATGAACACGTTGCAAGGGTATTAACTCTTCGCCATTTGGCAGCTAGCGCGTTTTGTTTTATTTTTTTGTTTTTCAGTTAATTAAACGCACGCAAACATTTCGTCGTTCTAAATTATACGCAATTAAATTTGAAATTACTTTCGAGTGAGTTTTCAGTGTTGTTTTTGGCAACGGCGCGGCAATAACTTAACTGGAAATTTTACTGTAAGCCCCGCTGCTGCCAAGTGTCACTTTTGATGGGGCCCCTTTCCGCGGCGTCAGTCGAGCATTCTCGGAATTGGTGAACTCACAGGCCAGCAGAGCTATCGCATGCCTTTAACTTTTATGCATGGCAAGCTCAAGTCGTCGTCGGTCGTCTTTAAGAGAATGTTGCCTTAACTTTGCTTGTCTGGCGCTGAAAATTGCACTGTCTACCAATTTCATTATGCAAAATGCAAGACACATGCACAGACCGCGCTACTGTCTCATGTGTGCTGTGAGCGCCATCATCATCTGAGGAGTCGACGAAGTTGCCTGAAGTCTGAGGACTGCCTAAGGGGACTTTCATGCTACACAGAATCCCAGCCATTTCTTTCTTTTATCACCTGAGGACTGTGTGCTTCATTGTCTGCACCATAAGTATAATATTTATATGATTGCTGAGACGCAACATGGCGCCCGGCAACACATTGCAACGACACACAATATTTGGCATGCCAAAGAAACCGAACTTTATACACAATGCAAGACAACATGAGCAAAACTTAAAAAGAAGTCGCATCTCGTACACACGCAAATTTAATGACAAGTCAACTATTCCATATTTTCGCGACGTCGATTTAGCTCCCGTTGCTTCTCAACGGTGGCTATACAAAGATATATAAAAACAAATATCAGTACTAGAATCGTTAATACGGTCAGAACAATCGTGAGTATTTGACAGGTTGTATCATAGTTGCTGAAGACCTCATGCATATCAATGCTATCGTCCACATCGGCGTAGTACTCCTCCAAAATAGTGAGTACAAGCACAATAATGTGTGTAATTATCATGATCAAGAGCATTGCTAAAAACTGCGTTCAATATTAAGTGAAGAATTGAACTCGTCTTGTGAATAAACCTACCACAATGCGCATGTGCTGCCTGGGCTCCGAGAAGTTCGAGTGAAAGAACCAAGTACTCAGGGCATAAATGATACAAATATATGCTGTACTTGTGCTCGCTGTCTGTTGGAAAAGCTGACAGTAGCTCGTTGTAGTGGGTACAATATTGCCAAACACGGCTGCGTTAAGTATACAGAGTAACTATCGAGGGCTTGCGATTAGTCGGTCAACCGTGATCAGCCAGGAGTAGCAGTTGCAACATACCGCAATCACAAACAAGAGAACGGCCAAGGTTTCCTTCTTCGACAACATCGCGAATCCCTATGGTAAAACACCTAAAATTTAGTAAACGGGTTAAAACAACATTTTAAAAATAAAATTCAAACTGAAATCAGTTTGATATTCATTTTATTTCCATAATTTGACTAGAAATGCAAGGAAAGTAATCTATTATGATTGAGCAAATCGGTAAATATCATTTTGACAATAGCTGTAATATTTTTAGCATATAATCTCAATGGTCGCACAGATCGTGAATTCAGCGAACCAAGCCTACTCCACCATCATTCAACGCAAATTGAAATTTCTTTCATAAGCCTGACGTTCTTTCGATTGGCCATTGATGGCACTTATCTAACGTCGCCAGGCGCGCGTTCGGAGCGCAGCTTCAGCCACGATTCCGACCATATCAACCGACAGCAGGCAGCCGGCAGCCGGCAGTCGGTAGTCGGCAGCCGGCGCTAATTCATCAACAGTAAAGGCAATTTAGATACTCATCTAACCGGATATCGACAGGCAGGCAGCAGCCAGGAAGACAGAGAGACCGAGAGACTGACAGCAGGCTAGGGACGCCAAGTAAGCAGAAACCGATACCCTTGTTCTACTCAGCATACTACTACTACTATATACTCTCGTCCCGCGTCTAGTTTGCGGCTGCGAGATTCGCGACGCGCCGCCGACCGTCCTGCAGACAGAGTTCCATAAAATATTGATAGACGTGAAGTTGGCAGCGCATATTCGCTTCCTGTTCGTGTCTGCCGCAGCCATAAATAATTTGCTGTAAATGCAATCGTGGGGTTACATGGGGCGTAACCGGGCAGTGTTCTCGGGTGAGGTAGGTATACATACATGGCATTGGCATTGCGTGGCCGTGTCGGAAAAATGGCAAGAATGGGGTGGGGCAAAGCAGCGTGATGCTAATGGCAAGGCGGCACGGTGCGAAAGTGTTTTATATGAATTATTCGCTGCGAGCCAATTTGGAGCCACGTTTACGAGCACAATTGAAACCCAACACCGTTTGCCATCGTCGAGGCCATCGAACAGCATCAGGCATCAGGCGTCAGGCATCGGGCATCGGGCATCATTGCCACCATGGAAAATGGCGCTCCTCTTTGCTTGCTGTTGCTGTTGCTGTCGAAATGTTGTAATTTGTTATGTCTGTAACTGTTGCCAGCGTGCATGAGCGTGGGTGTCTCTTTGTATGTGTGGAGCATGTCTTCTCTGTGGTGCTTTTTAATAGCCACTCCGCTCGCTTGACTCACCGACCGTTGCTGCTTATTGTTGCTGCCCGGTGCCTTTATCGGCCTCGTCCTCGCACTGCGCATGGTAATGTGTATTTAATGACGCCATATCATGTACAAACTGGCACATAATGCTCGCAACAACTGGGCCTGCTCTGGCGCCCGCTGTCGTCAATGGCCAAGACCAGACGCCCGCCTCTGGTCCCGGTCCACCAGAAGCCATCGCCTAATGTCCAACGTAACCCGTAGCTCGGCAGCTTCAACTTTGCTGGTGCCAATAAAGCAGCCGAGTGCGCCTGTTGGAACGCATTCAAATTTTTTAATATATTTTAAAGTGATACCATAAAGCATTGCGCCTTAATGGTTCGCCTGCCTTTCGGCAATGAACAATGAATTTCCCACACTTTTCAACAGCGAGTAGTATACGTTAGGCATTACAATGCCGATATTTCTTTAAAAGTATTGGAGCCGGAACTAGTCTTTAAATGAAAGCAATCGTATACAACTCGAACTTATCATAATTTATTGTGAAATATTATAGCTTATATGGATTGTCGCAAGATTCTTATCTGGTCCACTAGAAGTGCAATCATTTCCAATGAACATCAGCAGATATCTGTTTAACAGTTAAAGACAGAGCCCCATATAAACTAGCTGCTTGCACGGCTGGTCGCCCCGGGTAGGGAGCTCCACTTAAGATTCGACTTTGCGTGGTCGCTTAAGCAGATTGAAACAATCTCCGGTGTGGGTAAAAGCTTCAGACGCAGTCTCAGCATCACAACAATAGCAGTGGAAAAACGCTCGCTTCTTAAACTCTGATGCTGCTTCCTCTCATTGGACGGTGTCAGTCCCCGACTCCTGCCACTGTCAGCTGGGTAATTTATAATGAAGTTGCTTTATTGACAGTGGCAGGCGGGCGTCTCAAGGAAGTTGAAGTCAAATTGGGGGCCACTTCCGCTGCATTGATTTTGGCTGTCATGCATGCAGCTTGGCTGACAATCGGCATAAATTATGGACACCAACGAGCGCAACATTCAGCAGTGCGACGCAATAAATAGCTGGTGTGACTCGCGATTGGGGAGCTGCATAAATTGAAAATTACCTAGCGACTGTTGGGCATTGGCAGCAGCTCAGAGCAAGCAAATAACAATCAAAATCACTTTCGACCCCAAGACAATTTATTCTCGTATATGAAAGACCATTAGAGGCAGCCGAAGCTGGCGAATCAGTTGTTGGGGAGGGAAGCAGAAATCACAACTATGAGGCCTTAATCGCTAGGGCCAGCCACATCGTCAGATCGTCAGATGTTTTGATTTATTGCTATTTTATTTGCGCATATCCTTATTTGCCTTGCGTCGACTTATACGCCCAGTCCAACCAACTGTCAGCTCCGACTGCCTAAGGCTATTTTATTGTTCGATAAGTTATCAGCGGTCGAGCAAACAAGCAACCCAGAAAAGCAAACTCTGCGGCTAAGACCTGCTGTCGGCTCTCAGCTCTCAGCTCTTGGCTCTCGCCTCTGAGGCAGACGATATCATAATTTCACTCGCTCTCTCTTTCTCTCTCTCTCTTTGCTGGGAGGACAAGCTGTGTTTATGTTTTGTCCTGGTTGCCATCCTGTCAGTATGCCGTGCAGCGCATAAATCTAAATTAAATGCCTTTTGAGCGGCAGCATAAAAAAGAAGCAAACCAACCAAAAAGAAGTAAAACCTTCAGCACGATGTCACTTCAGAAAAAGGACTTGGACGCGGTCCCAGACTCGGACTTGGACCCGGACTGGGCCTGCTGTTCAGTGGCCAGCTAGCGCAAATAAATATTAATCATTGTGTAATAATTTTCTGCTGTCAGCTAAATTTAAGCAAAGTATTCATAATCCACAAGTGAAAACCACTTTTGACAAATCGTTTTGCGAGAACCGAGCTTCTTATTTATCGCGTATTTATTTGCGCCAACTTCGCTGGCAGCTCAAATACTTTTCAAGTTGCCGACTCAATACCACGAATGCGTATATTTGTTTTCTTACTTTCGTTCATTTTATTTTAATTTTATTTCGTTCCCCCTCTCTCCTGCTGTAAATCAGTATTATCTGCAGAGCTGCTTGGGTGCTAAGCAAATGGGATTGCAATAATGAAAACGTAATAAGGAGCGATGCCTTCACACGTCGGCCCAACATTTCGTTCCGCCCTGCGTCCCTCATCAGCCAGAAGAAGCCATCACCCGGAGCCAACTTTTAACTCGTTGGGTCAAACGAAAATGTTGCTTCTGCACGGATCCTGTGTGTGTATGTGTGTGTGAGTGAGTTGAGGACGAAGGGTCTACAGTTTGGCTTTGTCCTTCCAGTAGCTGTTGGCATTCGATGCACGTAACGCATTGTTTGAATTTCATGGTGACTTTATGAGTTTTGTAATCAGGTTTGTGAGTAAACACCCAAACACAAACATATACACACTCCCATAGCTGGGTTAACCTGCACATTAATATTCCTGCAGCTTGCACCCCCCATGTGGGCGTATTGACAAGCGCTGCGCTTGTTAATGCTAATGAAGGCCGGTGGCCAATGAAATATTAACGCCTTCAACTTGGCTATTTGGTGGCCACGACGATGCGTGGCCGCAACTTGCAGCCAGCCGCAGCATCCACTTAAAACGTCTGGCGCACGCAGGTGAAAATATTTTATTGCATACTCTTAGGCGCAGACATTTTCAGGGTGCGCTCGGAAGGAAGGTGCAAATAACAAAAAACTGCTCCACAATGTGATTTATTTGTGTGCAGCACTTAAAACTAGACACACAATAGACGGCACGCCCAGTGGGCGTTAGACTGTCTGTGAATTGAGCGAGCGCCTTTGTTTACAGGCATTTCTGGAGCAGCTCCAAGGCTTAGTCAGCAGACGAGCTGGCAAACAAGCGCAACAAAGGCTGCTTGGCACTCAGGTCGGTCAGAAATTAACTAAGCAACAGTGTTGCCTAAAAGCACCACAACATGATGCAGCCAGCCACCCATGACCGAACCAACCCAGCCACCCATTGAACCATACCGTACACATCGCCCACAGTGCAAATAACTAAAGCAGTCCGCTGGTCTGTCTGTTGGTCCTTTGCATGTCCAGACCCATGTCGTGCGGCTATCGGTGAGCATCTATCGGCCGCCTGTTCAAAAGCATTAAATAAATATTTGCTGTGCTCTGCAGGAATTTTTCAGCATATCGTAAAACGCATAAAGCACAACAATGCCGGCTATACCACATGAACACACCCACAAAACATATATTGTGGCCCAAAAAATATTCTAAATATCATATCATCAGCATTTCTCGATAGAGTCGCTTGTTTATTGAGGGCAGCGAGCGGCTCTGGGGGTTGACTTCGGTGGACACTTCAGTGTTTACCATTTATTTTTGATTTGGGTATTTAAGGTGCGGATAGACACTAATGTTTCTGTGCGGGCAAACGTGCGTAATGGCCGCCCACCCCAGGGATGAGGGATAAACTCACCACACTGTTGACAGCTTAAGTGGCATTTGGCTGCTCGAGCATTACTAACTCCAATATCTAATATCTTTCAAAGGCAAACAGGCGCTGAAAGCATAAAAATGAGCTGCTAAATGTTCATTAATTTCAAGTTGAATTTGAAAAAAATATGATAATTATTTAATGCCAACCAATCACTTAATGATTTACTGCTATTTATTAATATAGAGAATCTAATTGTGCGCTTTAAATTTTAGTTGCAATGATGGTCATAACACAATCGTGAAGCGTGAATTATTATATTAGAGCGCCTTCGCTGATTTTTAAATAAAACCTAGCTGGTTGTCATAGGTGTGGTACGTGACTGGAAAGCCTTTTAATTTATCGACAATTTAGCTATTTGCACAGCATATCTAATCAATACAAACTGTATTATAAACACAGAGCACAGACGCCCAACCAGTCGCACACGCACTCTACAGCCGCGGCAACAATAACAAAATGTGCAACGCGTGCTCGACATTTGAATTCAAAATAATTAACTCACATGCTAATTAGTTGTATTATCAATACAGAACATTTGTGTGGCTGCAACGCGTATTTATTGACATTAGCTGGTGAGTCGTAGTTTGTTTATGCCCCAATGGGTTTAAATGATATGGCTATAAAATGCGTGAGTATTGTGGGCTTTGCAGTGGAAATGATTTTAGATGTGGACTTCATAAAAATGTGGAAAGCAGGCACAATAACTTTAAACTATACTTTTTCTAAGCAAGTATTTATTTAAAATGCATTTTTGGCTGAGAATAGAGTCACTTCAGTATAATTGTCAGTGAGTCTAGCAAGTATCTACTTTTTAAGCACACACAAACTTAGCTTGAAAGTGAGCAAAGGCCGGAAATATTCGTTCACTCATCACTCGCTTGGAGTGTAATATCAGCAAGTACGTGGCAAGTGTAATTTAAGACTTCAGCATAAATCTTGTTGCAAAGCAGCGACAGCTACTGCACACAGGCAATTTTTATGAACAGGAAAAAAAGAAGAAAAAAGTTTCAAGTGTCCTTTCAGAGCTCTAAGGCTGTCCTGGCATGTGTTGAATAAATTTATTGTTGTGCATTATGTTGACTAGATCGTAACTCTTTTATATGCGCATATAAAAATTTCCATTATGAATATAAAACGCATTGCATTTAACCATAGCAACTGCACTTGGGCCCCCTTAATAGATAGCCCGCAATGAGTAAATGATGGCGGCGTAGTCGTATAAATGCTAAATGGCCGCATGTTGGCTGCTGTTGTAATTATGAATATTAATTGAAGTGTAAACCACGCGACCACGCCCTGTAAACCTTCAAGGGGGTGCCAATTCAAGAGTCGTCGCTTAGCAAACAAACGCATAACTAATGGCACGAAAGCAGAGTCTATGAATAAATCACAGCAGATTAAGTCTCAAATTATGCGAAAAAGGATAAGAGCTCCAATTTGGCAGTCTGTTCTCGCCATATCCTAAACAAATATAGGCATAACCAAAGACCAAACACATCTACAGCCATAGGATATACTCAAACATATACTGTACTCGAATGCAGAAATTTTGACAAATTTACATGATGAGCAACAGACTTTCTCCCAATCATTCTACAGAGTATTTGTTTGTCGAGCCAGCGCACTGCTTCAGAATTTGTATTCGTACATTGAGGATTTCGAATTTCGAAAATTATTGGCATACAAACATGTAAACTTTACAATTTTTGTGACTGAGGGCACTTGAAACTTGACGCATCAAGTGCGTTACGACGTATGCGCTATTTTTCATTTTCCCACAAGCAATAAAGCTGTAGCTATTTTCATCCCTCTTCGTTGTGTGTCGTCTGTCATGTTTCTCATGTTCAACTCGTATAGGCAATAAGTGCTTTTACGCGTTTATAATGTTTAGTTTTAGACAACTCTGTGAATATATTTGAGTTCTATGCAAATTTTAATTGCTTTGGAAATTTATTGCATTTTCTCCCCAAAAAACATAGTTAATAATATTTTAGTTGTTTGCCTGCTAGCTTAATGTGGTTACTATTTTTCAATCTGCTGGCGTAACCAAATTTCTGATTTTTCAAAGTTATAGCCATGGAAACATATCAAGAAATAGTTATATTAGTTCATACGATAGAAACACAGTGTCATAAGTATTTTGTATCACCCAAAAATTTTAGTGTATGTGTGCGAAATGCATCCGCATGCGTGTGTCTGCTGAATGAATGAGAAATACGAGAAGTAGGATCTATTAAGTGAGCGTGGTCGAGCGGAAAAGGTTCGCAAAAATTTCCCAGTTTGCATGTATGTGTGCATGTGTATCCGTGAGACCCTGTGATCAAATTAAACAAATACAAATTTTTACAATAAAAGCGCTGGCTGTTGAAATTTGCTTGTGTTTGTATATGTGTAGCTGAGATCAAATATTGCGATGTATATCTAAATATTTCATGGTGTGGAGATCTTTGACTTTCTCATAAACAAACGCTTCAGAATATTTAAAAGAAAACTTAATTTGAAAGAATTCATTGTCTACAATTTCCAAGTATCTATGATTTATACATGCATATAGTGAATGAAATTATTCAATACATTCCCAAATTACGAATTTTATGTGAATTTGTATGCATGCTTTAAGTTTAATGGACTTTCTAAGTGTAAACTTGTGTGATTAAATACAAATCATTTACTTAATATTCATTCCGATCCGGTGATAAGGGCCACCATCAAAAGCATGGTACCTTTTAAGCGTCATCAAATTCAGCACTTCATTAATTTACGAGCCATCATAAGTGGCTTGGAAAGTTGAAAACCACATCGAACTCAGTTTTATTCGGATGTCTTTATTAATTTTTATTACCTTCCTGGGTTTCAAAAATAAACACAAACAAATAAAATTATGTTTACTGTGGAGAAAATAAAATAAAAGATAAACTTTTATAGCTGTGTAAAATAACAAATCTATTTAGCTTAAGTATGTACAGAATGATCCATTCAGTTTTAATATCAACCAAATAATGAGCAATATTTCTGATGCGATTAAGGAGTCCGGAAGCAATATGATCCTGAGCGCTCACAATTTCTTATTAAGTTGCCCGCACTGACGTGTTTCCGGAGATTTTATGCATTTGCTGCCGTTGTTATGGGCGTGGTTACACATGGACATGTTTTATGCATGCCTTATATTTTATGTGCATCAATTTCTGCTTTATTGGCAAAATAAGGAATCGTTTTTTACATTTTTTGGCAAAGGAAGTCATAAATAAGCAGGAACTGACGCTGACTGGACAATCAAGTCCGCGTCTTCGTTCTCCATTGTCCAATCTCGTGCCTGTTGTTTTTGTTATTCTTGTTGTATCGCAGTATTGCTGACTTCAATGCGGGGCGTGCCCATTTGTGCTGCATCTGCGGCAATTTTGCCCCATTTAGCCACTTGCCCCAACCAATTCACCCGCATTGTGAGAAAATCAAGTTATTACGCCCAATTCCAGCCCAGAATGGTGTGTGTGTGTGTGTGTGTGTGTGTATGTGTATCTTTTTGCGAGTGTTGGTCACATATGGCGCGCATAAATAGTTTCAGCATTTTCTATTTTCCATTGACTTTGTCGCGCCAGCCATGAGGCGGGACTACAAAGTTTCTTTATGCGCTTTCCATGAACATTTCGTGGCAGGTTTATGTATTTAATGGACTTTGCACAACTTTCTTCTTTTTTTCCTTTTCCTTCGTGTTGTTGTGGCTGTTTCATGCGCTAAGTTTCTTTTCTTCATGTGCGACTGCATGAACCGCCTTTTGTAGCTCTGGACGGCACAGCAAGGGCAACAACAATGATGATGACGACGTCGCATTATGTCCGCTGGCAAAGTTTTGTGACGCCAGTATTTATAACCGCTCCAGCGTCCATTTTGATTATTAGCAGGCGACCGACCAGCCCACATGCGACGGGACAGCAGATGACTTCACATGCATTTGGGCAAACAGTGACGCGTTTTATTATTCAATTATTTCTGCAGACATCAGAAAGCAACTCATTTGATCAGGGACCCCATTAAATGGCTCCAAATCAGCTATAAATAGTGCATTGCAATCTCATCGCTTTGTTATCCTTCAATGGGTTTTAATAACAGCGCAAGCAGCAATTAAGAGCACTTCAAGCCCTCTCTTTGATAGCCTTGACATTTCACCAGCTAAAGTTCAAGAACATACACACACGACCTGAACTGTGGAATGCAAACAAATTTTCTTGAAACGTATGTATTTTATATGCCGCCTTTCATTCCAAAAACAAAGTGCCAAGGGTTAAGCAAACGTACTCGCTTTCAACCAGCTGTGGCCTCCAAGCGAGTATAAAAAGTGAGCAGAGTTGGTCTTAAAGTGGAATATGTATATGATTGAAATCTAGTGTGCTCGGAAGAATGAATGCACTTTAAACCCAACACTCCGAATGTGTAATAAGTCAAACGGGGCGTATGAGGTAAAGTATCAAAAATTAATAACTAAGCTTTGGAAATTTCTCATACGGTCAGTGGAAAATTCTTCTGCACAGTCGTCTGGCAGGCGTCGGGCGTGGCACTGCATAAATCTTACGCATTCCGCTAGACAAACACTGCAAAAAGTAGGCAGTGAGACAGCCACTCGGGTAGCGCAAACAAGTTTCCAAGCTACTAGCCTCCTGTTGCCAAGCAGAACGTGTATCGAGGGGCTGCATGTCAGACACTTTGACTTCCCGCCCATTGTATGGCAGCTGTAATAAAGTGTTGTCATGCATTCCGTGCAAACAGGATCTCACATTGACTGCAACAGCAATAACAACATTGGAGCAGCTCCTTCGCTTTTCGTTTGCTAGGAAACTGCAGCAAAAGCAGATTATGATTACGCTTCGAGCAAGTTGAAAAAATAATGTAATAAAACTGCATGACTCCATATTAGGTTTAATACATAAATTTGAGAGCTGTAACAGGTTGGAATAAGATTAGACTGCATCAATACCAAGGTAATATTTATTACTAGTACACCAAGTAAGCCATCAATTTAAAACTTTCAATATAGCCAAGCAACAATATTAATTTCTAAATCTTTTATTCTGTATCTTTCGCCGTTGTGTACAATTCTTATTACTTTAAAGTATAACTGTAGAGAATCTCAGAGAAGCATCGATAGAACTAAATCATTGCTTTGACAATTCAGCATCAAGCTGCCACATCACATAGAGACTATGCTGCACAGGATATTTAGGTATTCAGTGTTTGGCAGCCATCACACCAAACACAGTCAGACACACAGACTCAGAGCAGAACAATGAAGCCTATGCGAAACGCCATTAAATTTGTATGCTAAAACGGAGGCAAAGTAATTTCGCCTGTTGTTTTTGCTGTGGCTGCTGCTGTTGCTAGTGCAGCTGCTGCTGTGGTTGCTGCTTGTTATGCTGCACTTGCCAGCAACGGCAGCAGACTTAACATCCGTCTCGGCATTTCCTGTCTGTCGCCAATTTGATTTGTTATTGTTTACGAGCTGACTGCCAAGCGACCAAATGCCACTCCCCTCCTACTATCTGTCTGTCTGTCAGGCTCTTGATAAACATTTTGCAGCGCTTAATTGCTGCAATTGTCCGCAGCAGATTTGACTTGTGGAATCACTCAGCGAATAGCTGTCAGCCGCTTCAGTGATCTAACAGACCATCAGATTGATCAGGAATAGATTGGCTTAAACGAAATACTTTTATTTTTTGTGCACGCTAGTTAATGTAGAGAAAAGAACTGTATCAACAGTTGAGTGAACATCGGTGGCAATTCAAATCGAATGGGAAATTGATGAGCTAGGCGAATGACAGGCAGGGCACGCCCCTCTCTGGCCAACGACAACCGGCAGGCGAAGAACTGGCTATTCTCATCAGCGGCAACAAAAAAAACAGCAACAACAACAACGGCATCATCATCGCCATCATCATCGGCATCCTCATCATCATCTTTGCATAATGAACACGCGGCGAACTGTGTTCGATAAATTGTCGAAATTCGTTTTGACTAAAAGTCAATAAAAGTCCACTTAAGGCTTCATTGTTGCCCGCTGCCAGCGCTGTCCATGTCGCTTTGGGGGGTTGCCCCAACTTGCCCACTGAATGTTGCTCTTCTTGTGTTTGCTGCTCTGCATAAAAATTGTTTTTTAATGCGCGCACATCAATAGTCAAGCCAAATAGTCCGCAGCAAATTTAACTACCAACATTTTGTTGCTCACTTTTCGCGCTGTTTCGCCGTTTAACATTAAAAAACGGAACACCAACAAATGGCGGCGATAAGGAAGGCAACCTAAGCACGACAGCGGCGCAAAGGTCAAACTCGAGGGTGGTTTCGGACACTCTCACACCAGTGACATTTACATGGAGTGCTCTCAACTTTGCCATTTAAATAGTTTCCAATTATGAAAGGGCATGTTTCGGGTATTTTTTTGTGCGCCTCTGCTTTGCGTGGTCTTAATCCTTTTTCACTGCTTTAAAAATAGCCCCGACAAACCTAATGGCAGTCTTCTTTTAGACGTGTTCAACAATAAATAACGCTTGGCTTTGACTGAAGCTCATTAGCCATGTACTCCTTCTGTACCTTAAACGGGCTAATGCGACTTTAACAACAAGTTTTCGGCAGCACAAAGTTTACCACCACGAGGTCTGCTGCAGAGTGCAGAGGGAAGCAAAAGTGGCAGGGGGTGAGTGGCATTGGAGAAGCCCGTGTGTGGCTAATTAGAACACATTTCTTCAATTTAACCTCGACAATGGCAAGGGCAACTGGAGCTGACAAAGGAGCAGCGGCGGTAGCAGCGAGTTGGGGCTCAGTTCGATTTAATGAAAGAGATTACGTTCGCGGGCAGTGGGGGGGAGAATGGTGGTGGGATTTTGGCAGTGTATGCGGATGTGAATGAGGGATGTTGGCAAACAATATGCGCATTTCTGTTAAATCATTTCCAATGAAAACGCTTAAAACTTTTCGCATGAATGTTATTGTTGTTCCCACTGCCAGTTGCTCTTGTTCTGATTCGTGTTGTTGCTGTTGGATTTAACAAATATTTATGCTAATAAAAGTGCCAACAGTTTGGCTTAGTAACAGTCGAACTTTGTGGCTCCTGGTGTTCTTGTTGTTGTTGTTCCTGTTGTGTTTGTTGTCGCCGAGCCACGTGTGTGGCAAAAACTTTACATGTAGTCTACATGGGACCGAGGGGCTGGAGTTTCAACTACCGTCAAAAGCTTAACGACCACTTAAAGCACCACACTGAGGTGAGGTGGGTGATTATGCGCTTTTAGTGGAGTTTATTGTGTACACTAACGGAGTGCTGGGGTGCCAAATCCACCTCAGTCTTTTTACTTTTCTCATTAAACTTTTGAAATGTTTATCGGGGCAGCCAAAAATTGCATCAATATGAAATAGTTGAAGAAACCTAGCGATTTAATTAAATTCAAATTTAAACAAAACCCAAAATGTAATATATTTTTAAGTATAATTTTAATTAAACTAATCGGATAACAATGTAGAAAATGAAGCTGACAGAATATATACGTATTTTCCATTCCGAATACATTAACGATTACTCCAGAATAAGTATGAAGCTACATTCCCAAGCTATGTCTGTCTGAATGCTTCAAAGTCTTGCTGTGAACTTGGCCCAATTAGAAGAGAAAGAGAGAGCCACAAAGCAGCATAGCCAAGCGAACCGAATTTGACTTTATTAAATTAACGTTTCATGTTCGTTTAATGAACAAAGTAAAGATGAAAATAATGATGCAGTTAGTTAGCCCAGGAGGAAGCGAGTGAGGGTGGGACGAAGGGCCAAGTAAACGTGTCGCTTACACGAGCTCACGAAAACAAAAGACGTCAAAGCGAAAAATGCCGCAAGATGTTGCCGCATTTTGTTGCTGGCAACGCGTTGCTGCGGCTTTTTGCGTAACAAGCCACTCTAATGACAATATTGGCACTTACAACAATAACAACAGCAGCCGCAGCAGCGACAATGAACGTGGCGTCGTCGAGTGGTGGTGGTGTTGGTGTCTGAGCAGCAGCAGCAACAACAACAATAATAATTTTTGTGGTTATTACCAAGATTACAACGGCAACAGCAATGGCAACTTTTACCCCACACACACATACAAGCACACACACTCAGACCCAAAATCAGAAGCATGTCGCAGGGCAGTTGACTCTGCAAACCAGCGACTCACTCACACGAGCAGACCCAGACTCGTCATCACACGTGCACACGTGTGTGTGTGGAAAAGCATTTATAGTCTGCCTCAGAATTGGCGACACTTAGCAGACTGCGGGACGGGCCAAGGACTGGCGACGAGAATTCAAGTCGAAGGCGGCGCAATGTTTTCATTTTTAATGAAAGCACGTAAAATGCGAAAAATTCTAGTGGAGCAAAAGAGAGAGAGAGGCAGGCAGCAACAAGCAAACACACATGTTGTGGCAGACATTCATAGATTTGGTTTAATTATAATTCTAGACGCGTTTATCACATCAACAACAATACAACACACAAAACTCACACTCTCTACGTGCATATAAACACACATTTTTGTCGGAGTTCAACAGCGCACTTGTACTTGAAATATTACACACTCACACATACACACATACACGCACATGTCTCCCCAGCACAAACAATGCGCTATTATGTCTGTGTACCCACAAAATGCGTTTTTCATCAGCTAAGCCGAAAGAGACAAAAAAACTAACAAACAAACACACAATTTCACATGCTCGCAAAGGCAAAAGAAACAAAATGTTGAAAATTTTGAATATTCTCTAGGCATAAAGGACCCATTGTCATGCTCGAGCACATACCAGCGTTTATTTCTACCCTACAAATGCTCATTTCAGTATTATTTCACAATTAGTTTTCTGAAAAACAGAATTCGTATCGCAAATAAATTAAATTCTCTTTTAAACTTTTAAACATAATCGAAACAAACAATTTGTGTCCAACAGTAACGAAACTTTTTGTTGAAATGCAGGCCAGGGTATCTAGTGGCCTTGCATGCATTCCTGCAGAGCCAAACCGCATTATTCTTATTTATTTTTGCAGTTTCGTTGTCATCTCTTTGCCATCTTTCTCAAGTTGTTCATGTTATGGCTTTACTTAGTCCTTTGTTCATTTCAAATATTTATGTTTTTGCACGACAACAATTTTGCTACCTTCTTTCTTTTTGTTACATAGGCACTTTGAATTCTTTATGATGTAATTTCTCAGTGCAATCAAAAGCATTCCTCAACAACAGTTGCACAAATTACAAGCTTAAAAGTTTCAATACGAGCTGAAGACACTCATTTTAGTTAACCAAGCCAGACTAAAACAAGCGACTGAATTAAATTTCATAAAGTTGTGCACTTTCATTTGAAGATCAGAGATGTCATGCGTAATTTGTTTACATTTTTGTAACAAAAGCATATTATATAGCATTTTACAATATTAATTTCAATATTAATTAGACCAAGAAAATCACAGCATTATTTTTTACGGGCTGAACATTACGCTATTTCCAAACTAATCAGCTTATGTGCTTTTCAAATTATAAATGTATGGAAAAAAGTATATGTTTTGGTTTTTTTTTTAATATATTGTATTGCTGCCATGTTTGCTACGTATTATAAATGTGGCATATGCAACATGAAGCACTAATCCTAATTAAGCTCACTATGATGCTTATGGCAGCTGTGTTTTTACGCACACCACTTTGTGTCTGTGCACAGCCCGTATTACATACACACTTACATATAATATTCGTTGTGTTTTGATTACGCATACGTACAGTATACTAAATTATTTAACTGCTGAACTGGAGGATGATAAGCACTTGACTTTCAACTGCGCAATCACACACATCATGGTCAACACCTTTGTTCATCCTTGTCACGCTACGTCAAGAGGTTAATACTCTCAAAGAAAAAGTTGTACATACAGCCAGCGAGGCAAGGAAAGTGGGGAAGTCAAGGCATAACTACGAATTGAATTGAAATGCCAGATATGTATGTGGGATCTGTGGACTGAATACTTGTGCAACGAAAGAAATATGTCAGTGCAGAAAATAATATTTATTTGATGTTTCCGTTATCATTGAGCTTAACAACAACAAACACACTGACTGACATCGGTATCCGCCTGGCAAACATTTGTGCAAGTCTCGAGTAGCAAACTAAAGCCGAAGTGCACACAGACGAGGGGCTCAGCAATGGTCGGAATGGGCGGAGTTGCTGTCCAAGTGCCTGGGCAGAGCAACAGGGCGATTGGGGTGAAGTGGAAGTTGGACTGCATTTCAGAGGATATGCTTAGGCATGCAATAATCTAATGTGTAAATATGAACGGTAAATGGCTGCGGCAGTAGTTGTGGCTATGGCAAGTGGAGGCGTGCCACATACAACATGTTACATGCCACTAAAATCTAAATAAGTAAAGTGGAAACGGAGATGAAAAGATTTCACTTAGAGTTGGAGTTTCTTCACTTGCCTTTATTGCTCCAATTGCTTCATCACATGCACATGCGGCTGAGTTGGAGACCAAACGCAGACCGAGAGTCGGGAGCAGGCAAGTCGCCAACAATTGGTACTCTGACTAGTCCCAGACGAAGGAAGGCACGTGCACTTGAGAGCGCCAAATGCGGCGAATGCGACGACGACAGCAACGCTGGGATGCCGACGTCGCCCACAATGACGCCAATGCCAACTCCAAAAAGTCGATAATAATAGGTTGAAATTCAGCAAAAAGAATGAGAGAGAAAAATACAAACTACGCAGACAAATTCGTTTGAAAAGGGTAAAGGAATGTAATAATACTTAAAAAGTTGAAATTCGACTAAGGCAAGGCATGCCAGCACAACAACAACAACAACAGCAACAACGATGACGACGCCGACGTTGGCGGGTATAAGTACAGTGCGTGAGGCTCAGGCATAGGCAGTCGGAACCACTAGTCGTATGAGTTATATGCGAAGTTCAACAATCATTGTGTGTGTTTTGCCTTTGCATGCGCCTTGGTCCCTGTCTGGCTGACTCTTAGTGCTTGCTGCTTGACTTCTAAGTGGTATTTACTCAAACTCTTTCGTGCCCTTCCACACACCACATACTACATATGCTGAAAGTGTTGTGTTGCAGTCTGCTCGCTTCGATTTGTCATTTTGCTGCCACGAGAAGGCGGCTGTCATGGCGTAGCACAAAGAAAAAAAGACAACTTCAATTCTTTGCATACTTTTGTGTGCCGAATTTGAATTCAATTTCTGACGCTGAAAGGTTTTTAATCTTGTTATCTGGCGACTGTTTTGCCCCTTCGTTAAACTCCTTCCATTGAGTCTTGAGCTCAATTTGAGCCGTTAGCATGCTGTTGTTATTGCTATTGTTGTTGTCGTATCTGTCACCGAGGTTGGTTGTGGATCCACAACAACCCTCGTTATATTTTGGCCAGTTGATTAGCTTAACCATTTTCTGATATTATGCTATGCGTTCTGCGTTATGCGTTCTGACAACCAGTTTTGTTATTCAAATACTGCGAGTTGAAAAGCCATATCCGCTCTTCAAATTCATTTCAGATATTGCATTAATAACCCTCCTTGCAGTCAATATTTACAAAAGCCATGTCCCCCAACTAGCGAGATTTTCGAGGTTCTCATGCGTCAACAATGATTTCGTTTGCTATTCGTTTGACCGTCGCTCGCATTTGGTAAGAGGATTAAAATGGCCAATGGCCAGATTTCCATGTAGTGTCAAGCGGCTAGAACACGTTTTTAGATTGTTAATTGATTTTTGAACAATACAGGAAACTCGTGATGCTTCACATGGCCATCCAATAACGAAGTACCATTTTACCATGAATTTCGGTGCATTTTTACGTTTCTGCGTTACACCACAGAAAAAGAGGGAAATAAAAAAAAAGGAAAGTGAAAGTAAGCGCATGGGTGAAGAATTTTCACAGAAATTCTTTTCGCAGCGATAAAATACAACAACAACAAAAAAATACTCGCGTTGTGTGCTGTTAGTCTGTGCACGCATTTTGCAAATTTACCACAAAGCGGCCCGTCCCCGACTGCAGATTCAGCTGCGGCATGGCGTGGCATCGGCATTGGCACCAGCTTTGGTGTAGATTATAAAAGTAAACCTACGGCCACGTAGCAGAGGGATATAAAGCGTAAACTCACGCACACATTGCGAACAATAATAAAAAGAAAAAAAAACGCAGGAGAGCGATGGCGAGAGCGGGGGAGGTGAAGAGAACGCCAGCAGCGGCCACGTAACGCCCAAAAATCACACGCCCCCAAAAGCGAGCCAAAGAAAAACACATTAAAAATGGCAAACAAAATGGCAGACATATTTTTCTCAGCCGAAAAGGTGAATACGAATAAACGTTGCATACTTCTGGGCGAGCGCTGCCAAAAAATTCACATTTGTTTAGTGCTTAATGCTTTGCATGCGAAGCAGGTGCTACATAACTTATCAGATCGGTTCGCCCTGCAGAACAACCGAAATGAAACTGATTTATATACTGAAAGTGCCATTGAAAAATGTTTAAGCTACTTGCGATTTCTGTTATTGTCGGTTCACCCTTGGCAGCGGATATAATATTATTATAATTCTGTCACGAAATAACAATAACATGAATTCGCCCACATGTGTCGAAAAGCGATCATAAGAAATATGAAAGCGTATGCATTGGTAGTCAATATTCCGTGGTACTGAGCAGTTTTTTTGATCTGCTGGTGATTAAAATCAATTTGGTAATTAATTACAACGTCTGCTTCGATTTATCAATTTTTTGTTTTCCCTTAATGTGAACAAATTCAGATAATATGCCTTACGTGGCCATGTAAGTACCTGGCACTCTGCCGGCTCTCCATTTGTTCTGGGCAAACAAACAAATTTTTCGAGCTGCAATTTCATTTGGCATCAATTTAATAAATAAGCCAGCGAGGCCAAATAAAAAGCAGACGCTGATGGCGCCATCGTTATTTTGGTTTATAGTCGCGGATCTGTTAATGCGCTGACTACCGGTCGCCAGTGCAGTCAATACTCTAGCACCGCCCACTCTCCGCGCCCCTCGCCATCGTCCTGCAAATGACGTACATAAATAAAAATCACTGAGGCTTGAATTTTTGCATACACTTTTTTTATTCAGCGAGAAAAAGCGCGTGAAAATTGCCCGTGTATAAATAATGGGCGCCAATGGTCATGCCCATGTCTACGCCCACCGACACCGCCACCGCCCCCATCTCTGGCATCAGCCCCACTTGATGCAGCCGCCCCCGCTGCATTGTGGCATTTACTGTTGCAATTTGCTAAAGTTATTTATGGCAATGCGAATGCCACCTCTTTATTGGTTTTATGTTAACATTTTGCAGCAAGAGTTGTCAAGTTTTTTCCGTCTTTTGTTTGTTTCTTGTTCTCCTGCTTTTGCACTCGAAACAACAGTTTTGCGGACTCGAGACTGCATTATGTTGCAAGTGTGTATCTTAAAGACGAAAACTGTTTATCAACTTAAGAGCTGTATAGTTCCACTTAAGCTAGCTTCGCAAGTGGCGTCTCGGTTCGCTCGCAGATACCGCACAAAGACAAAAGTTTCGTTCGCGCCGCATGACGCAAATCACCAAAATTGCTGCCTCCCTGCGATCTGCCACAGTCAACATCAGAAACCGCATTTTGCCTCTAATAAATCCAGACAAAAGCAGCCTTTTGGCTAGAGCAAATTTATGGCTTGACTTCTGCGAGTCAGTCCTTCCCATTCCCTTTTTGTTGGCGATTTGTTCGGGCTTATAATTCATAGTTTAATTGGCCAAGTCACTGGAGAAGGCGATGAGAAGGCCCAAAACGACGCGTTTATTTATGTCGCCTTAAATGTAAAATATTTGGCAGAAAATCAAAAGACGCGCCGCAGCTAAATCATACTTGCGTGAGAAATTTATGTGCTCTGTGCAACGCCCACAAAAGTTGCAACAAACAAAACGGCTGCAAACTTGGCAGCCATTTGGCTAATTATTGGCCAAAGTTAAGGCTCACACAAGCCACAAGCAAGACCAATAGCAGCCAGCATTACAATTCCGTATACTAGTCGTAGTACTCGCCTAATCCCTGGAAACAATCAGCTCTATGCTTGTTGCTGTCAGCTGACGCTGACGCTGATGCTGAGCAGAGAATTCAAAGAGACCCCCGGCAGGCGTGCATAAGCAGCAGCTGGACCAATTAGTCGACTTGTGAATGCCTGGACAACCCTCATCAGGGCTTAAACGAAAAACGTCCACAAAGTGTTTCGTAAGCCGCTTCAAGCAACCAAATCAACGTTAAAATCGTTGGCGCACTCAGTGCAGACAGTATCTGGAAGAAGGAAATCATTTGCTTTGCAATAATTCATAAGTTTTTTACGTGCGACAACTGAAAAGTGCAGGCAAAGAGCATATGTGTGTCAAGAAGATTAATCCAAACGGGAGGACAGACAATATACCCTGGAGAGCAAATCACTTGTGCGGCTGGCTTTTGAGTTATTACAAAGCTTTGCATGTGAGATTAAAACTTGAGAACTACGAAATAATAAACTCTGAGATTTATTTGAATTTTAATTTCATAAAATCCGCCATCTACAAGAATGGGCTGTGCCTTCAAGTAGGTCAGATTCGAGGAGTAGCAGCAGCACTTCAAAGATATCCTTCGTGTTTTTGTTTTGATTTCCCCAAACGACAGGCTGAAGACAGTGAACTGTTTTGTCACACACACGAGTCAAGCTCTACAGACGAAAGTCAGCCAAGTTTTTGCCCAAGTGTTTTTCTTTCTTTCCTCACCCCGCCTCCCCTCGCCAACGAATTGGTCTCCTCCCAGTGCTTATCACACGTCAAAAGCGCTTTTTGTCTTTGCCCAAATCGGCTTCAATTTAAGCTCTGCCATGGCTGTAGCTGCGTGTAAAAAGTTCTGTTATATAAACATTGTGTGATTGTTAGAAAAACATGTGCCGCCGGCATACACAAGCACTTCCACACCCTCGCACACACACACATGCACACAGCCATTCACATTGTCACCGTTCACATGCAAAATGGAGACAAAGACAAACTCATCAAACGGCGCCATCATCTGCATATGCGATTGTCCTCATCGTCATTCTTTATGATGAAAAATCACATATTTTTTCTGCACATTTCGCTCTGTATCGCTGTGTCTCTATGCTCTCATGTATGCGAACGTGGGGGATGTGGGCATAAAGTCGCTTTTATAGTCCCAAGATTAGGTTAATCCTTTCGCTGTTTGCCATTGCTAACTGTCGTCCTTTGTTTTAATGATGAAAATGCGCAGAGCATGCGTTAAAGAGCGTGTGAAAAGCCCGGCTATAACTCTTTTGCCAACTTAGAGGGCTGCGTGTTAGCCTAATGAAAGCAGTTACAGTTTATTGTGCGCACTCACACACATACAAACACACACGCACATACGAAACTGACACAGACGGAAAAACAGCAGCAGCAGCAGACGCAACAGTGACAGCTAAGCAATACACACGCACGAATACATCCGCAGAGATATCCTTAATGAACTCTTTGGAGAAAAAACGGTTCAGAACTTGATAATCATTTTGAGGCATCCTTAGTCCTGGTGTCAACTTCAAATCCAGCGCATCTTGTGACGCCACTTTCCTTCATACACCATTCAACCACCTCCAGCCTCCCCGCGTCGTGCGACAAAGTTCAGCATAATTTACGATGTATTAAGCGATTTTAAACATAAAGTTCCTGTTGTTGCTACTTTTTTGCGACGTCCTTAGACAAGCACATAAAAAGGTGTGGCATATACACAGTACACAGTACAGGAGTACAGCCAGCACTCAGCTCACAGCACATCCTCACCCACGTCCTCACCCACATCCAAGCGAATACTCGTTTTTTGGAGGACGCATGCAGTTGACATGTGCGTTGAGGTTGATTAAATTAATGAAATAAATTATGAGCTGCTTTTAAATTGAGTGTGCGCCATCTTGAAATTAATAAAGTGGCTGTAGGCGGTGGGCGTGGCAGACGCTCCTTTACCTTCACCTAAATGCTCGCTCAGCCTTTAATAAACCCGTTCAATTAGAAAAAAGTGAAAAGCAGTTCGTCAAAACCATGAATACAGAAAAAAACACTTTAAAACTAAACACTTACAAATCTGTAGTAATATTATTGGGCATTTAAATTGCAAAGAGTGGAGGGAACAGGTCTCTTGCAGTCGGCACATGCCACCAGCTGTGCGTACCTGTTTAAATTGAACTGAACTCAAAATAAGGCATTTAAGCCGACGCAGATAAGCAGGTGACAGTTGACAAGCGATTGCCGACGGTGCATGGCCGCTGACGTGTTTGCAATGGCTTTGCGAATGCTCAAACTTTTGCACGCACTTCAATAGATCTGCATTTTATTACACATACGCAACGGTGTGCAGTGCAGATAAGCATATATCTTATTATTCACTTTGCTTTCCAGCTTGGCGTCTGCAGACACAGTTTGCGTACGGTTACTGTTTGTCTTCAAAAGCCATAAATATGTACTGCGAATGGAATTGTATTTGTATTCCATGCCGTTAATGTCATGGTTGTCTACATCACTGTCAATGCTTGAAGATACGTATTAATTCGCATTCGTTTCTCTATTTTTGAAGCACAAGCACACATTTCAGGACAGTTGCTATCGGTCTCTCAAGAAATGCAATAAAAACACAATATGAAACCCATTTGCAGAGCATGTCGTAAGTCTAATGCAATGGATTTCAATAGGACAAGAATGCCTGCCTGTCCTGCCCCGCCCCGACTTGTCCTGCACTGCATTTGTACTGAATTGTGTGCAGTGACCAGAATTGGGAAATTTCCCGCACTGAGCTGTAGTTTTGCGCACTTGCCGAGGCTTAGGGCACACGGACATGACGAGAAATGGGTGCAATGCAATACAATTGCTCCTACAACAACTGCCAACTGCCAAGTGCAACGGCAATTGCAGCGCACAATAACAACAATGCCAGTTGCATCAACAAAAGCCACCAAATTAGCAGACACACATACGCACTCACACACACACACACACACAACAGGAACAGGACTGCACAGTGGCCTCCTCAACAATGGGCCAGCACAAATTGTCAGCCAGAGACAACATGAGCATGTGAAATTCCCCTCCTGGTCAGTGACTTTTGTTACCTGGCAGAGGAGAGGTGCAGCCTGACGCAGTCTGGCATTTCCTGATGCATTTCATAAGGCGTCCTCATAGCATTCACCGAAATGTCCAAGACCAGAGCCTCTAAATGGAAATTAGTGTGTGTTTCATTCAAGTGATCAATACGTGTTTGGACTGTTAATCGCTTCACAACACTCCGTTATCTCGCCTCAAAGTGCGAGTGCACAGATTTTCCATTTCGAAAGTCAAAAGTCGGAAAAGTTGGTGAGATTTCGTTTATTTCCCAATTGTTTGACATTGATATTAAGTTAAAAACAAAGTTATACGTGAATAATGCAAATAAGATTTCAATTAGTTGTTCTCATTACGTAAAGTGACAATTACGAACAGCAGCAGCAAGAGCAGTTAAATTAAAGCTGTAACTAAATTATAAGCTAGAAATCAGCGTCGTCGTCGTCATCATCATCGATGATGGCCACACGACGTCGCTTCGCTGGCTCTGTGCTGGCTGGCTTTTTGCGTGCCAGAAAGTTGATATCCTCATCGTCCGTATCTGGCTCATCCCGTTGGCCGTCCTCGTCCTCATTGTCGCTGCGCGGGCGTTTGTTTGCCTTGTTGGGAGGCATGGCGCCAGCATCATCGTTGTCGCTATCCGAGTCAATTACATTAGCACGACGTGTGCGCTGCAAGGACGACGTCGACGATGTCTTGATTGTGTTATTTGCCTGCAATATGGCATTCTCTTTGTCGTGATCCGACAGCGAGTCCGATTCTTTTTCTCCATTTTCTTCTTGCTGCTGCTGCTGCTCCTCCTCCTCCTCCAGCTCCAACAGCCGCGCCCGATAGTCTTCAGAGTTGAAGTTGAATGCATCATCGTCCTGCTCAACCTCGTCCTCCTCCTGCTCCTCCTGCTCAGCCCTGGCAGATTCACTCAAAACCATATCGCTCAATTGGATTTTAGTGGCGCGTTTAGCTTTCAATTGTTCAAATAAATCATCCGTGTTGGGCTTCCCACGCTGCTCGGGCTCCGGCTCAGACTCGGGCTCATCCTCGCTGGACACATCGGGCCGCCGCTTCTTGCGTGCCAATTTGCGGGCTATTTCGTTTACTTCCTGCTCCTCTGCCGCGTCCTTTTGTCCCTGCTTAGCTTTAGACTTGCGCTGACGTTTTGCCTTGTCCTTGCTAACGCTGGCTTTGGACAACGGCTCTCGTTGCTCTACCTCATCATCGCTTTTGCTGTACATCAGGCTGTCCAGCTTGCGCTGCTGTTCCGCCGTTATATTACCCGTTGTAGCCTGCTGTCGCTGCCTACTGCACTTGTCCAGATAATCCTCCTCCTCGTCGTCCTCATCTGACTCGCCGGCTGGCGACGGTTCCTCTTCGCTTTCATTGTCATCTTCCACTTCCTCGCCTGCCACAATTCGGGCGCGTAGCTTTAGATCTGCCGCATTCAGATAGGTGGGAATACGCCAATAATTTTCCATGCCTGCAATCGGCGGCTGCAGGCCCAGGGCGACGAGCATCTTTTGAAACTCGCTCTGTTCCATGGCATCCTTTTGCACTGCCAGAAGCGGCAAAAGCGGCACGCCATCCTCATCCTCGGCCGCCTCTTCGATGTCCTCGCTGGCTTCCTCTAAACTTTCCTTCAGCCAGTCTATGGCCTGCTGATACTTTTCCATATCCACCTGCGATATTAGAGCACGCACAGTGCCCCTGTCCAGAGGAGTGCGTACGATCTGACGTGGCTTGGTTTTGGCCACTTTTGGCTTGGAAGCCGCATTCTCAAACATCGGCTCTTCCATATAATCTTCGCCTTCGCCCTCGCTTTCGTTATCGCTCCCTTCCTGGGTTTTCGACTTGCCCTTGCCTTTTTTCTCTTTCGCCGGCAGAATCTCGGATTTGTCTGCTATCAAGTGGATCTGTAGCATGCGCTTAATGATCTGTTGTTTGTTGCGACGCTCGCCAAACTCTGCCACAATGCGCTTAAGACAGTCTGCAAACACAAGAGTATAGATTAATCAATTTGCATAAATGTTTGCGGACTTCAGTGCAGTTAGTATTGAATGTACAGCAGAGTAACTCGCATGGGAGGCAAGCAACTACGCACCTGGCTCCAAGCGATGCTGATCGTATAAGCTGCTTAGCTCCTCATCCTCTTCCGGCTGCCAAAGGTTTTTGCCGCCCAGTGCGGCTTTGGTGGAGCGCTTCGTCGGCGCCTTGAAGTGTATGCCCATGTCCTTGAGCTTCTTCAGTATGCCGCGTCGTGTGCGTGTCTTGTCTACCAAATTGTCCAGAATCCAATCAATCACATCTGAAAGAGCACACACAATTGAGTTGCAGTGGCTGCTCGGTTTTCCTTTTTCCGTATTTCTCTCGTTCGTGTTGCCGGTTGTTCCCTCTGATTGCTTTCATTCATTTAGCGTAAATTGGGTTTTAATTTACAGTCAGAGGGACAGTGTTCGTCGGACGGTCCACTTGCGTGTATTTGTCATAGTTACCCTTATCGGTTTCTGGATTCCGCTGATTCTCCTCGAAAAGGAAGCGCAACTCCACCTCCTGTTCCTCGGTCCAGGCGCCTTTGGTACCGCTGCAAAACAATAAACAGAACAGTGGAGAACAGAACGAAGCTGAGCAACTTCCTCGGGCAAGCAGCCAGGCTGGCTGGCTGGCTGGCTGGCTGGCTGGCTGGCTGGCTGACTGGCTATCATCATTTATCAACTGGTGGAGGTCCCCAAACTAGGAACTAAACGACAGGCGCAGACAGGGCAGCCGACGGCTCAGTCAATCATGTGCCCATTGTGCTGATGGCCCTTTAACCCCACAGTGACAGAGACCAGCGCCCTCCAAACCAGTTGTGTCTGGTGGCCCATACTTACGTTTCGTAGACGTCACAATAGCCGGTCTCGAGCTCGTTCGCCTCCCGGATGCCTTTGTAAAATAATAACTCTGCATAGATTTTTGGATTAGTTGGTGCTACTTCGACAAATTTGCGCAGCACATAGATGCCCAGGCGACGCAGCTCCTCCTGATGGGTGTCACGTTCAACGCTGAAGACTTGTTGAAAGATGCGAAACAGCTTGGCCTGTGTTGTGAGGAGGGTGTGGGGAGTGGGGAGTGGTTAGAGAAAATGCCACTTCATATATTCATATTCAAATGAAAAGTGCCGACAAAGACACAGCTAGCCACAAGTCGAGTGGTTTGGGTTCTTCAGCTATCCTGCCATCCTGTGGTTGCCGCCTGTGGTTCGCCTGGCTTCTGCCAAAGCAAGATATCATTTGCAGTCGGCAAAACTTTATAAATGCCCGTCTCTCCTACAGTCGCCATCCCTCTCTCTTTCGCTCTCGGTCTCCGGGCGTCAACCCCCGCAGGACTGTCCACTTTTGCGCCCTGTCGGTTTTGTGTATCGTTGTCCTTGCTGCTGGCTGTCGTCCGTATTTGGAATTTAATTTATCCTATGATTGCGCAGACCCATTAGTGGTTTTGACTTTGCATATGATGCTACTTTTGTTTTGCTTGGGGTGACTAACCCACTCTATCCCTTTTTATCCCTACCGTCCTATCTCCATCCACGCTGTTTGCATCTTTTGATGGACGCCGGACATGAGGAGCAGTGCCCATCTGTGACTGAGCTGCAGACACTGAGCCGGTTTAGATGGCTCCGATACGAACATGCGGCTGTCAGCCAGACAGACAGACGGCTGTCTGGCAGACATGGTTAGTGGATACTTTGGAGTCTACTCACATGTCTGCTGCGCTGTTTAGTGCAGAGAATGCGCCATTTTTGGTTACTTAAGTGATCATCTACTGGGGAGTCTAACAAATTTAAGCCAAAGTTGCCAAGCGTTGGCAACGGCAGCAGGCGGCAAGAGAAGCGGACAGGCCGCAGCAGCCTGGCGCTGAATGTGATTTATGAACTCTGCTCAAAGAAAAGTTTAATTGCCAGCCGTGAAAAGCAGCGGCAACAGCGGCAAGCACAAACACAAAAGCGCCGCATAAAATATATCTAAGCGAAAAGTGAAAGCCGCGTGAAGGAAGCACTTCTAGAGATACTCTCTCCGCAGTTGGCCTATTTAGAAGGCGCTTAGTGTCAAGTAAAAGCGAAAATTAGAATCTCAGCGATAGTCAGATAATTGTTGTCTCTACTGTTTGAATTGTTCGCTGCACAACTGATCGGCGCATTGCAGTCTTTGAGTTACCCTATACCCTATGTTTCGCGCAACACAAATGGGAATATTTGAATGCTTGACTCCCCCGCTCAATTGCCGCTCTGCAGCAGCAGTTAAAAAGTAAAACCCAAGCATCTCTGCGGCTCAAGGCAACGCGTAAAAGGCTTAAAAAGTTCAAATTCCAGCTGACAGCAGAAGGACTAAAAATGGGACAAAACAACTTCGAATGCGCGGGAGGAGAAAGGAGGGGGGAGGAGCACTGGCAGGCAACTCGTTGAAAAATATAAAGAAGGCGCAGTAAATATCGTTTGTGGTTGCCACAAATAGAAAAAATAAAAAAGGTTCGCTTAATTTGTACAAATTACCATAAAAATGAAACCAGCGACAGCGAGCAATGAGAGCGAAAGAAAAAAATTGGGCGCCTTTGGCGGAGACACGAGAGGAGCAGGAGACGCCGGGCAGGCTAAGTCGCAGTGTACTTTTTGCATTTGACTTTGATTTATGTGCTCCTGGTGCGGCACGGACACAGGTCCCGACAAAACAGAATTAAAAACAGCAGGCAGGCAGGCAGCCAGCGGATTGGAGTCGGAGTTGGAGTCGCAGCCGGAGCAAGCAGCGAAATCATTTCGCTGTCGCATTAAGAGGTCAAGCGGTGTTTGGGGGTGTGCTTGGTACTCACCTGGTAGAGCATGCCAGGACACGACAAGCCGTAGGCAATGCGATGCAGGATGGTAACAGCCGCTTTTAGCGCCTTTGTTGGTATCTGCGTCCAGTCAGTCAGCACCAGAGTGCAGGCGCGCACAATTTTCGGATGCAGCAATCTGTGGGGTTGGATTTAATCATGCTCGTAATTCAAGGGGGGTTTCGTTGGAAGCGGCAGTGGCACACAATTATGGTAAGAACTCCAATTAAATTATGCAAAATTTAACTAATTATGATTTAAGCGTTTATCCGGTACGATGACACACACACACACACACACACACACACACACACTCACGCGCACAGACAGTCAGAGAGGGTGGAAAAGTTTTCGAAACATTTCTAAACAGCCAGCAAAATAGCAGAACAATTAAAATAAAACCCGCAACGCAAACTTGACGCCATTTTAATATAATTGTTGTAGCACTGACACTCGCCCGCTTCGTTGTTGTTGTTGCTGTTGTTGCTGTGGCCATTTAGACAAACCCCCGCGGCCCCTGCTCTGCTCGCACATTCGACAGCTGTAGCTGGGTGCGTCAAGTTCGTGGCCATAAAACTTTTGGCACAAGTAATTTCTGACGCTAATCCTTAATTAGTAGCCGGGAGCTGTTACGTTGCGTTGGCGCTGCCACTTGGCTCGCTTTTTGGTTGCCTTTCAATTAAAATTACAATTACAATTACAATTTTCGACACAACCATCAATGCCAACCGCCAACAACTGCCCATAGAACTTTTCCGAATAACAGCAATAAAATGTGGCCAAAAAACGAACAAACAAACCAACTTAATTCTCAAATGGCCCTCTCGAACTCTCTTTTCTCTCCCGCTCTCTCGCTCAGAGCTGGGTTCGGGGCTAATTTACCTGCGAGCGAAATCCTCAAATTTAAACGTTTTCTCTGTCAGTCCATTATCTGTTCAGAAAATGAGAAGCGGAAGGGTGAAAGGAAACAGGCAAATGCCATTAGTTCACAAACATTCTCCCTCATTTTTTCGGCTTCAACACTTGCCCGGCTCTTCGTACTCCTCATTGGCCTCATCAGCATCCTGGTCATCACTCGCATTGTCATCTGCACTCGGCTCGTCTGCGGCCTCGACTGCAAAACAAATCAAAATAAAATTAATTAATTACGGACTTTATTAAGGGGGTTAACTTTAAGCTTGACTGCGCACATAATCGGATTGTCGTGAAATTAAATTCCCCCGCTTAAGAACAAAGGAATGCGCATTCCTAAACATCATATCTTTTTGTGCAGAATTCAATTCTAACTAGAGGTGCATTAAGATCGGGTCGGGCATAGTTAATTGTGCATATGTCCTTTGTGCAGTCGCTGAATTCACCGCTGAAAAGTGAATCATCATTGAGTGCACCGCCAAGCGAGGCCCTCGAAATGAATTTGTTTTGAATGAGTGCAGCCAGCAGCACAACAAGCGCTTGGCAAATGGCCATTAACAATAATTACGATTGCAGCAATGCACAAACAAGTGCACTTCAGCTACAGTTCACAGTCCACACACACACACACACACGCAGAGCAAGTGAAGAGCGCACTTCAGCGAAATAGAATGAAAGGATGAAAGCGGGGCGCAACGGGTCAAGGCATGCAGCAAAGAGACTGAGCTAAACACTGCAACAATGCAACACAAATCGCATGCCAACTGACGCGGATGGCTGCCAAAGGATGTGCTATCTACCTGCTGGCTGCACCCGAAGTTTACCCCAAAAAATGGCACCGAGTTGCAACTTCATTATGCAGTTGCAGCTTGCAGTTGCGACGAGCCAAGGTATCTGCTGCTGCGTGTGTCGCTTTATTAACATCTTGAATGGGCGGCGAAACCGACGACAACGTGAAGCGAGCTCCTGATTGTTCTCTCTCTCTCTGTCTCTCTCTGCCGCCGTCTCTGTCTCTGTCTGCCTCTTTGTTAGCGACGCTGTGCCCCATCATTAAAATACAATTTTCTGTGTCAGGTTCAAGCTGCAGCCGCAACACACAGACACAAGGGAGCAGCAAGGGAACGAGCGAGATGGAGACGCACGGTGACAACGAACATGACTACAGGACTAAAGCGATGTTTGCGAATGTCCTTTTTGGGGCAGCTTTCGGTGTCTTGCAGCCTGCATTTGTTAGGAGGCGCCCAACAGGATACGAGAACAACACGGCCATTAAACATGAACCTCGTTACGGCGTCAATGTTGCCTGCGCTCCTGCTCTTGTTGTCGTTGTAGTTGTTTAGCTTTTGTATGCGCCCTGCACTTTCTGGCCACACTTAATGACTTTTGGGAACACACACACACACACGCACCTGCCTGACCTTGTCTATGTTTATAGGAGATATATATGTGTGTGTGTAGGAGCATGTGATGCTCTTGTGTCCTGTGGCATACGTGCTCCTTGTTGAGTTTGCGGTCTGCAACAGACAATCGCCCACTCCGACGATTATAACTATTTTTCGGCAGCAATTAATTTGAAGTTTAACACGCATCGCTGGCCCAAGAGACGACACACAACAGGAGACAGAGGCGGCTGCGGGGATGCACAAGCGAAACATTATTACATAATGTGGTCTACTGCCACAGGCAGGATGGCAAGGACCAAACCCGGGAGCAAAGTCAACGCCGGTTGGCTGCATTTTCACACTGCAGAGGAGCTGCCGGCGCTCCTCCTGATTGCCTACGCAGAGCACACGTTGCCGAGCCGCTGCTTAAGTAACTGTGGCCAAGACATAATCCTGGCGCACCACATGCGTACGAGTCAACAGTTTCAAGGACTCGCAAATGCAAACAGGTGATGACAACGACAGACAAACGCTATAAACAAAATAATAACAAAGCGAAAGCAGCAGCCCACAACACAAAGAGCAACAAACTCACTGCGAGAATGGAGAGAGAGAGAGAGAGAGAGCAACGCACGCAGCGCGCAGACGCACGGAATATTTTCGAAATTCGAATTCGAGTGGCCGACTCGCTTAAAAGCATGTCCTGGCAGCACGCTAAGCTCAGTCTAGTGCTGAATTTATAGACGCAAGGACACGCGAACTTTGTGACCAAAAAAGACTAACTTAGTGATCCTGGTGCTAAGCCGTGTGTGTGTGTATTTGTGTATGAAAATCGCATGAAAGCAAAACGCAACCAATTAGACTGCCTCTGGGCAATTAAAAGGACAGTTTCTGGCCCACACGTAAATGCAGAGCCACAGTCAAACGGTCGGTCCAACTCCCGACCAACTGAACAACTGACGCCACAGTCTCAAGCGCTTGTTCTCCGTGTGCTGTGTTGTCGTTCTCCTATGCCGCTCGGTGGCCTGTGGCCCAAGCGTGCCAAGCAAACGTCAAACTTTCTGGCAGACATCAAGGCGTCAAAGCTGGCAGCTACTTACATGCTGTGACTTTTGTTGTTATTGCCGAAGCGGAGGATGCGAAGGAGACTGAGTGGACTCAGCTGGCGCTATTTTCGTTTAGTCATTCATATTTATGTAGCATACTTTTGCGGGCTGCTAGTTTTTTAGCTTCTGGCACAACGATGCGTATTTTTAGTTAGCTGCGTGCTTCATTTCCTTTCTTTCGCACACTCACCAGCTCAGCAGCAGCTGCTGTACGTGTGTGTGTGCAAATAGATATGTAAGAGCGACAGGCTCTGCTTTCAAAACCTGCTCATTTCCGTTGCACGTCAGCCACGCACAGACGGACAACAGACGCCTCTGCACAAGCACACACAAAAAGAGACGCAATCACTAACAGATGCGCCCACGAGCAGCTGTTGAGGTTGCCCTGCTGGTGGGAATGCCACTTTAACTTCAACTTGCATTTAATTTCAGTGCTGGAATTTTAAAATAAACAGTGAAATCGCCACAAACAAAGCAAGCAAATAAAGCAAAACCAAAAGCATAAGCGTAAGCGAATGAAAACACAAAACAAAAGCACCAAAAAACGAAACCAAATCAAAACAAAGCGCACAAAAATAACGAAAGCAAAAAACGAAAACGAAATTTAAACGTCTGCATATTAATCAGTGCTGCCTTCGCGACGCGTCCTTGCGACGACAGCAGCTTCAAGCCACGAGCTACGAGCATCAAAACAGGACCTCACTGCGCTCCAGAGGACAACTTATCACTAAGGATTTAGAGGCGCCGCGCGCAAAGCCGCTTAGACGTCAGGGACGACGAGTGGCCAGAGGCAACGCTAATCAACGGTCACAGGACCGGACGCGAAGTGCGCTCCTGGCTAGCTGCTTTCCAGGCTTCTCTCAACATCAACATCGAGCGAAACAAAAACAAAAACACCAACAGAAACAAGAACAACCAGTAGCAGCAAGCGTCGCCTCATTTGGCCACTGCGGATTATGTTAATTAGGTAATTTTTGCTTTGATTACTCGTACCTTGAACACGACACAGCCAAACCGGCCAATCCCAGCACCTATCTCCCCCACCCCTCGCAGTCTCTGAGCAAGAGTAGCGACAGTTGGCCCCGCTCGACTGTCTGTCCATCCACGTCGCTTACATATTTATGAAATTTTCATGTAAATCGCGCTAATTCATGCACATTTTGCTGCTCTTGCTGCTGCTCCCTTTGCAACAGCGCGTCCTGTCCTGTCGCCTGTCCTGGCGCCGCCTGCTTGTTTTTCTCATTTTTAAATTTTCTTCTTGCCTTAATTGCAAGATAATTTTGAGTTTGCAATGCCCAACCAAATTATTTTCACATCCAACTAAAAAAGTATAATTAAAATGGAATCCTCAAAACTTGACGCGTAAATTAGAAAAGTTGCCAAATGATTTTTAAATTATGCATTTCATATTTGCCTTGTTTGTAAACTTTGGCTAAGGTAAACTCTAAACACATTTGCTATAATATCACAAAATGTATATTTAAGTGCCTACTTAGACAAAATATGTTGCATTTGACTTAAAATATCAATTCGGCTAAGGCATAACAAAACTGCAACGTATGTTATTTAACGCAATCATTAAAATAACAATAGTTTTAGCGAATCCACTTACAATTAATCTTGAGGATTATTGCATTGTACATGGAGCCGTATAAATTGCTGGAATCTCCAACAGTGATGAAATTATTATTTTGATTTATTCAATAAACCTCGTTTGACACTTGAGTAGAATAATAGCATCAAATGGTTGACCTGGCAATCAACAAATGATTTACTCGAAACTATTCAAAGACCACAAGCTGGGAAACATGCAACTTGATTAATTAACGCAAACACACACACATGTGCAAACAACTGCGCAAAAGTGCACAAAACTAATACAAAACTAATGCGAATTCGAATGCACACCGAACTTGGCAACTGAATTGCAAACAGGCAGCTGCTGTAGGCATTGAAAACTTTATGCAGCCTGCTGCCTGATAATTTAATTACAAAGTCATGAGCTTCACTAGAGAGAAGGTCGATCAATAGTAGTTAGGAAGTCAAGTCAAAAGACGTACTCTAAATGATGAGCCGAGCTGAAATAAATAGATTAGCTTTTCGTTTTTGCACTTATATATGTATATATATATACCTATGTATATATATATATTCCAACGAACTTGTCGTATCGCCCTCGCATTCAGCTCGCCTCATGTTGGCACAAATCTTTAAAACTTTTATGCAGCTGCTGCTCGACAGGCAGCAGGAGGAGTGCATTAGTTGTTGTTTTGTCGTTCCATTCCTGTTTTCTCTCTCAGCCAGTTTATGATTTTCAATTTAATTTTATTGATTTTGGCCTTGTTTGTACGTATGCGTATGGAATTCATACACTCAAATACAAATACGAAAGCAAACAAAAACAATATTATAGATGCAAAGCTGCTGTGCACGAACATTGCGTAAATAAAAATGTGTATGAAAGCCTGAACTTGGGGACACTTTATTTATTAATGCAACGCTCGGTGCGCAGATCGGTTTGCAAAGTATATAAAGTAGAAGTAGTAAGTAGATTAAGCCACGCTAATTTGACTTTTATCTCGGTGGCCCATAAAAACACGCAGGTGCCACTCGCAAAGTTATAAAGTCCAAGCATTGGGGCAATTAATGCTGCCACAACGTCTAATTAGACGGCGTCAAAAGTGATGCCAGATGGCAGATAACGCACACCCCCCACACGCCGCACGCGCCCAAGACGCACACCCACCTCTGCAGCTGGCTCAATTAGACATGCTTAGGCGTTGGGCGAGTGCCTCTCGAGCAGCAGCAAAAGCGACCGCAACACGGCGTATGAGTTATGCGGTAGCAGCAGTCAACCCTCGACTCTCGGTCGCCGCCATCTCACCCGCCCACTCACTCCCCACTTACACAGCACTCAAGGCAGGTAGTGCAAACAAAGCACAGCTACAGCTACACAGTCTAGTCGACGAGGTCTTTGGGGTTGTCCCGCCACTTGAGTTTCATTGTTTACGGTTAGCCTGCTCGCCTGCAATCTGAGCGTCGAGTTATATGCACATAACAATCAAAATCGTTAGCTGCTACCCACTTTGATAATGGGTAGCGGGAGTTGCGGCCAGCATATGTGGCAGTTAGTTGAGCAACTGCACAACAACACTGTGGCAGGTAGCATATAATCAAATATTTTTCGTACATAGAAGGCCAATTCAAAGCTCAGAGGGGAGCGCATTCGACGATTGTAATACTCTACCTAGTGGTATAGCGACTTCTACTTGCTGTATACAACTAGTGAGGCTTAATCACAGCATTTATAAATCCCCTTAAGTGCGTTCGATTTGAGCAATTTGCCAGGGTATGAGAGATTCGGCAATGTGTAGATTCTAATTTTATGTTGGCGTTTTATTTTTGGCAGCAGCCGCAGCTACTTTTAGCCCTAGACAGGGGCAGGGGTAGGGGAGAAGAGCGGTTTGGGGTTAGCGCCTGCAATTTGCATATTTATGAAGAAGCTCAAGCTGCAAGACAAGCGACATCGCTTTAAGCTGCTTCAAATTGAAAAACGCGTTCAGGGAAAAAGATACAAATGCAAATGGCCATGTGGCAAGACAGACTGCTTGCCACTAAAGCACGAAAACGAGGGGGGCTTGGGGCGAGGGTACTTTATGTAAGCGCAACAATAATCTGTGCTGATTTACGATTTACAGGCGCGAAATAGACAAGCAGCAAAGGGGGAGGCTCAAGCCGAGCGACGCTTGCTCCGTTTAAGCAGACAATTTGCGTACGCAATTTGCAGTTCATGGGCGGCACACGCCCTCGCCCCGCCCCCTGCGACATGGCAGCCAGTCTGACGCGTTGTACAACATTTTGGCGAATGCGAAAAAAGTAAAACAATAAAACAAAAAATATTACACAGATTTTGATCGCTGCTTTTTAGCTGCCTTTTTGAACATTTTTAAAAGCACTTCAAATGCAAATAGCGAGTGGGGGACGAAATGAAAGCAGTCTCCGCACCATTCGACCCTAAGCTATGCTCTGTTGTTTTGATGAAATATACATTTGATGAAATATGCGGAGCTAGCAAAAATATGCAACGGACGCTGTGCGAATAGGAGCAGGACACAAATAGAGCTAGAGCTATGTACACAATAAACTAGCAAATTTTCCTGCAATTCGAGTTATTAAAACTGAGAGAAAACAACTTTTTAAAATAAGCCGAAAACTATTTTAATTGACTGCACTCTGTAGTCCATAGATTTGTGCAATTAGAAAAAAGTTGCATTAAATGTTTGTAAACAAATAGCTTACAGTGGTATGAGAAAACAGAACACTTTAAAGCAGATGAAAGCCACCTAATTTCTCCAAGTGTGCTTAAATTATTCAAGTATTCCCAAACGTAAAAAGCTTGAGACTCGAGTACCATTTTTCTGCCAGCAAAAGTAGAAACGACACCAAAACTGGGTTTGTTACAGTTCCACACTGTAGCAGCCGTGACTTAAAATAATTGTATGTGGCATGCATACTCATGTGCTGGGAGCTAGGTACAATGCAAATGGCACACAATAAAGGGAACCAGGACACACGCCGGCAAATCTTGCGTTAATGCCTAATCCCTGACATTAAAGTGTTGCGCCAACAAAGTGATTTGTTGTAGACAAAGCGACCGCACTATGAGCTGCCAGCCGTGGCGTTGAAACACGGAGACGCTGTCGCTGTCGCTGTCGCTGCCACTGTGCGGCACAATGGCAACGAGGCATTGCAAATAATCTTTGCAGTAAATACGCAGCAACAACAAAAAAGCGAGCAAAAGAAACGGCATAGAATGTGTCTGGGGATCATTATTTGCGCAAGTGGGAAACAAAACGTAGGCAAAAAGGCCCCGAACCAAATGTCGCACATGACTGCGGCGAATGTGCGCCCGTGTCTGCGTGTGTGTGCGTGTGTGTGCGTGCCGGCGTGTATTTGAATGTGTAATTTAAGCATTAGAGATGCGAAAAACCTTAACTCAGTCGCAGCGACAGCAGCAGCAGTAGCAGGAAGCCGGCACATGCCGACGCACCCACACACAGACACACACACACACACACACATAAGCAGCCGCAGACACAGACACGAAAATTGAATAAATTATGCGTGTCATCACATGCCGACAACTGGCTGGGGAGAACGATGGGGCCGGGAAGGCGGCAGCATTGGGGATGCGGAGCGAGCAAAGTCCTTGCCTTATCCATTCAACGGCGTAGCTCGGCAATTTGTGCCCGTCTACAAAGCAGCAAACGACGACGACGACGACGACAACAACATTCAGCGGCATTTAATTAAGCATTTTGTATTCATCGGAAATGTCATAAAAATGGCGGCGTTCGGCAACAGCCGCGTTGCGAATTTGCGGCGCTTGCGGCACCCCGGCAAATGCACCACATATGCTGCATAAGCATCGACACCAAATACATACATGCATATTATGTACAAATCCCAAATAGTCAGCTGCAATGCGGCAGCAGCAGTTGCAGACTGAATCCACCTAAATAAAGCAAGTCATCGCCATTGTTTGCTGGTCTACTTCAAGCGCATCAAACGAATTTGACATCCAAAATTTAGTTTATTTATTATTCAAAAATTATTCGCAATTACCTCAAACTTTATTAGTGTAACGTAAATACTCTAATAGTGCGCGCAACGGCAAAATTAATAAAATATCGAGAATACGCCGTGTGCACGAGTATACGCATAAATTGGTCGCAAAACATTGTTAAATTTGACTAGGCCTGTTCCATAAATTCGTAAATAATTAAAATTAGGCTTAAAGTACACGTGGCAATCCCAAATGCCGTTGATAAAACATAAATTGATAACTTATTTATGTGCGCAGGGTGGTAGTGTTGTCGTGCGTTGCGGCCGTGGCAGTGTCTGTGGCATGCTGGCTTGCTTAAGGCCAAGTCACGTATCCTGGCGACCCGTAAAGAGAAATAGTGAAAATATGCAAAGTAGTTGAAAGCTGCGAGGGCGTCTCTGACGTATCCCATTTCAAGGTTCAGCTTCTACAAAAAGCAGCGGCGGCAAAAAAAAACAAAATAAAAGGCGAGCCAAATGCCAATCCTTGAAAGTGGCAAACAATAAGCGCTCAAGCGATCCTTGCCACTAAACAAAGTTTTCGGTCGCCCCTACAACTACATTTACACACACCCACACACACACACACAGCCAGCCATTTGTTTGTTTATCAAGTTATCCTTGAAAATATTTAGCAGCCACTCAGTTGCGTTGCGTATACGCATAGTTAACCTGCCATCATGACGGCGACACCTACGGGGCACCTATGCGACAACCCGCTCGAGGCTATCCGCCATTTGTGTGCTCCTCGATGCTGGTGTGGGCGTGTGAAAGTTTTCAGCCAACCCGCACTTTGACATCGATTTTTTTTTTTTTGTAGTTTCCTTTTATTTTGTGCTTGTAGCTTCTAGCTTCTAGCTGGCAAGCTGCCTTGAAGCTACTTATGTTTATGTTCACGCTTTGGCGTTGGCTTTCACGCACACAGACACTCATGTGCAGTCGTCGAACTACCAGCAGCATCATCATTTCGTATTCAACGTAGCATTAAGGTCAGGATATCTGGGATTTATAAGTTTTGTCAGCAGTTTCGCTTTCACATCCTTTGCTGCTTATTTATGCAGGCCGAAAGTGTTCGGCAGGGCACCTCGAGCTGGGTTTGCACTTTGCCACATCATAACTAGCAGCTGCTTAGGCAAGCATTTATGTATTATTTAAATCGAAATTAAATGCCAAACTCAGCACGAGATGGCGACTGTGCGCAAGAGGGAGCTAACATAGAAATGGATTTAATACATCACAATTCGCCACTTGAAGTATTCCACATTTTGCTGCACGATCCGGGCATAATTTTATCGCTTGTTGTACAAACTGTTTTCGCTGCTCCCATTGTTGGCTAACAAAAGTTGTGTTGCCACGCCCCCACAAATGGCGCACGCCTGCCTGCACTTTCGACACTTTTGCGCCTCACGGTCAAATGGTTATGGCTTATAATGAAAGCCGAGCCAACGAAAGCAGCAGAACAATAAGCGCTGAAAATCAAGAAAAACATGCAACACCACTTGCAGGGGCAGGAAGCTGCTGTGGCAGCTGTGTGTAGGCGAGTCCAGGCATGCGGCACAACAAATTAAAAACTTGGACGCCTTTTTCTTTGCCAACAAAATGTTTTCCCATTAAAAAATGAAAAATTGCGCAATAAGTTCGCCGGCCCAAAGGCATTTCAAAGTATGCATAGCAGCGAGAGCAGCTAACTAGTCTCAGTTCAAGCGCCAAGCATTGCAAATTCCAAGTAATTTTTAAGCGTATCTTTAAGATACTTAAACAAATTTATCCCATCAAGCTGGAAACAAGTAAAATTACTAGATCTATGCTTTATCGTGTTGCCTGGATAATAAGATAGACACTGATAGGTTTCCGAGAAAGGCTGGCTGAGACAAGAAGGGATTAGTTGTTAGCCAAATCAATAGTGAATGCATAGAGCAATAAATTGACAATTGTTGTCTGCTGCCTGGTCTGAAGTTGTAAGAGGCTTAGAGCGAAATCACAATGGGGTTCAGCTTGTATGCGGGCTAATTACCAAGCCAATCATCAGGCGGCAAACAGAGAGCAGAACACACAAAAGCAGAAATTACCAACATATATCATGATGCTAATGCTTAAAGCGAACCCTTGCCGTTTTGCTTTGCGTGTTGAACTTGTGATTTCCGCCACATTAATTTCAATTTCACAAAAAGACGCCCAAAAGCGAGCTCACCACCGCACGGCCAGGTTCGAGTGCGGGCCAGTTGAGGACACGGCGCATTTGGTAAATGCCTTAATGGCCTAATTTTTGTTTTCAGACGCGAGGCAAAGGAGCCCAACACAAAAAATACGACAGTTATGCGTGTAATATTTTTTTGCTTTTTGTTTTTGCTTTTTTTTTTTGGTTTCTTTGTTGTTGCTGTGTTCAGGAAGCGCGCGGGGGCTGGAGTGGAAATTATCATCGAAACTGCGTCTGGCAGCCAGGCAGGCAGGCAATTTTAAGGGTTCAGCGACGTCGCTTGTGGGCCATGAAATGATGTCGTAAATATTTAAAGTTTGTTGTCTGCCTACAGGCATCTGCCTCTTGCCTCTTGCCACTTGCCACTTGGTACTGCCCCTGGCCGGCAGCCTGCTTGCCTCTGCTTCCTGTCGCGCCGCTGTGCAATAATTTCCTACTCGAAAAATGAAGCGTAATGTGCGTTAATGTTAATGACGCGTATTACTGACAAGTGCCCGCCTGATAAAAGACCACTTGAAAGTCGAAGCAGATGCGCTAATTGTCAGATACGATTCAACTTTTCGGGGGACGACCAGCCAAACTTCCTTGTCATATCGATGGCAAAACTTGTTAGCAAAACTGTCGATGAAAACTCTGTCTGGGGATCAACAAGCGACCGCCGGCAAACGAAAATTAAAGGACAACAGTTTGAAACTAGCAGAAGGAGCAGCGCCAGCATAAAAGAAACCCAAACATAAAGCGCAACGCCGTTGACAACCACAATCAAAATAACAAACCAGCAGTAGTGCAATGGGGGGGCTCTAAGGAAGCAGCCACGAGCGACAGAAAAATCTATTCATATTCGATACCACGTAATTCCAGCGATAAGGGGCGTATATGATTTGCATTTCAATTGAGTTCAGTATTTGCTTGCATTTAACGAGGATTGCTTATTCTCTTTTGTGCTGCTTACAGGGTAGTTTACTGCGCTGCATTCCGAATGTACTTTGCTTGTTTTGTTTAAACGTTTTTGATTGTTTTCCATGGCAAGGCACGTAAACAGAGAACAATGGCCCAAAGCAACAGAGCAGCCAAGTCAATGCCACACGCACACACACACACACATATAGACACAGAGAAAACTCACACCGAGTAGCACTTTTAGTTTGCTTTTTTCAGGCTTTTTTTAACTCAATATTTTTGTTGGGCAGCGCTTGCAATTGGAAACCACTTCAAGTGCGCAACGTAGCTGGCGAATTATTGATTTTGCACTAGTCCCAGATTTCGGATGTCAGAGATTTGTGCGATGGCAGCTAGCGACCAAGCAACTTTAACTGACAGCTTTAACTGCTTGGCAACTCGCAGTCCCGTCATCTTAGTCCCTCTGGTCGCAAGGATTCAAGTTACGTATATATTATATATATATATATATATCTGGCAGTGACAATTTGGAGCATCTAATGCTAGTTGTCCTGCCGTTTGTTATACATGGTGTGGGTGTGAGTGTCGCTGCGTGTGCGTGTGCGTCTGCTTGTGCCCGCCGCTGTGTACATAATCTGGCTATCAGCTTGCCCAGGATACCACAGACCATCACCCTCATATGTCAAGCAGACACGTATCTCAGATTTAATGGCCAGGCAAAGGCAATTTGGCAAATTATTAGAAAATCATTGTGCCACTTTATGGCCTGAGCAAAACAGCAAGGACAGGAAAAAAAAGCCCAAGCAGAAAACTGAGAATATGAGTGCCCATAACAGGCACTAGTTGGTTGGGCCGGTGCCCACATCTCTGTCGTGTCCCCCGTAGCCATCAGTCTGCTGGTAGCTGAGTGGTCAAGCTGTCAAAATCATTAACCGAAATGCAATTTGCTATTGGCTGACCGAAACAGAAATAGGAGCTGTGAGATAGGCTCAAATTGAAGCCAAGTGGCAGCTATGTTATGAGGCTTGCCTATGTGCGTCTCTGTGTGTGTGTGTGTGAGTGTGTGTGTGGCAACAAGCGAACAAAATCAGATGGAAATTGCGGCCCAGATAGCCAAGAGATGAAATTAATAAGGCCTAATGCATATAAACTGGCTAAGTGGTTTGGTAAATGGTTGGCCAACAATTTATGCACATTTATTGAAAAACTTTTTCAATTTCATAAAAAGCTTTGCGAACTACACCATAACCGCAGTAAGGTCGGCGACGTCAAGGGGTTAAGACTGCGAGTAAAACAATAAAAGTGACTGCTACCCCTAGCAGTCAGTCAGTTAGACAGAACGAGATGGATGGACAGACAAAAAGAGAGAGAGAGAGAGAGAGAGATGGACGAGAAGAAGACGCAAGCGACCGTCAACATTTTTATTAAAATATCTTTGTGTGGCATTCTCCATGCTCAAGGCCCCAGTCGAGAAACAACAGCTCCCGGCAACCGAAATTGGGCTACCAAAATAAAGCCAAAGACGAAGCCAACCAGAAAACCAAAAAAAAAAAAAATGTAGAGAAACACAAACATACACACATGAGCCTCTGTGGCTGTTTCCCAAGGCCTTGAGCGATTTTTCACTACACAATTTATCAAATAAAAGCAAGAAAGAAAAATCATACAACATGAAAATCTACACATAAATAAAACAATAAAAGACACACTCACACACGCTCGCAGCACCATCAACAAAAACGAAAACAAGAAACAACAACAAAAGAAAAAAAAAACAGAGGGACAGAGACTGAGACTGAGGCTAAAGCGGAGGCTAAAGAAATAGAATACAACGAAACAACAATAAAGAAGAAGAACAAGTTTATTACGAATTTTAGTTATGTGTTTTTGGTTGCCTGCCTCGCCGGGCAGCTGGCTGTCTGGCAATCACGGAGAGGGAGGCGGAAGCTGGCAGTGTCTTTAGCCGCAGGGCATTAATAAAGACAACAACATGGCATCAAGATATGGGCATAAGTCATAAGCACAAGTTCCCGAAAATACTTTCGCCTTGGCTTGGCCATTTGTCTGAGTATGTGAAATATGTGAACGATTTCTGAATTTCCAACTGCTCTCAAGTTATTCAAACTCGATGATTACAAAATGTTCGATCTTTGGAATTTCGAAATTTGATAGGCCACACAGAATGTATGCCATATTAAATTCCCTGCAACTGGGACAAAATAAACCGAGGAATTCGGTTCACGAAAACACACTCGTCAACACAAACGTATGCGTAATATCGTTTCGCCAGCCGCATACTAGAATGTCCTTCCGCATCCATTTGACAGTCGACAAGGCTCGAAAAAGAAACTTTAATTTGAAAACTTTTACGCGCTTGGAAGAGGGAGAAAAAAAAACGCCATCAATGGTTGAAAACGACAAAGGAATGCTGGCAAATTGTTCGCAAAGTGTTGGACATATCGCTTAAAGATTTCAGCACAGTTTAAGAGCCACAAATGCACACAGCCTCGCATAAAAAATGGACGAAAAATACAAGCTCCCACACGTCCTGGCAATGTTGACATTGACACAGATGCTGAAGGATTCGACTGCTGCATTGCCCGCCTCTCTGCCTGACTGCCTGACTGCCTGGTAGCCTGCATTGAATGCATGTCAGCTGCACCAACAGCGGGCGGCAGACTCAATAAAACTTGCACAAAGCGGAAGTTTATTAAAACAGCAGTCTTGGGAAAAAGAAAGTGCGCAAGCCTCGTGCATGACAACTAAAATGGCTCGAGCCCATCAATGAACGACTGGCAAATACCTTTACTGCAGATGGAAGGTCAAAGCAACGAATGCAGTAAGCTGCTTGCCATCACAAGCGAGCTCAATTGAATGCAGAGTATCAACATGGAGGAAACGCAGTAAAGCAAAACATGCCGGTCACACAGAGCTAAGCTAACTGAGTGAAAAGCCAGCAGTCATAGCATTTTTACATGGCAGTCGAATGCACATACAGACACATCTGCAGAAGGCTACAGAATGCTGCATAATGTATACGCCAGGAGGGCAGAGATACTATTTTGTATTTTGTTGCGCAATTGAGCGCGCAACTGAAGCAAGAAACTGCGCCAAAGTATCTGAAGGAATTGCACGCCATGCACTCAATGGAATGCAGTGGGCGACAACGTTGCCCTTGCCATCAAACGGCATTTGCATTTTGTCTCACAAAGCACGGCACTGATAAAGCCATGCCAGATCGGGCTGGGTTCAGCTTTGGGAATGGAATGGAGCGCAGCTTAGTGCTCGACTGGGATCGCTACCTAAAATTCTATGCAGCAGGCAGCAGAAAAACGAAGAATACTTTGATGCATGGCAGCTGGTTGCTTACTGCCAGTAAAATCCAATTTCAACAGAGCACCGAGTACACAATGGCTTTTATTTAAGCAAGCTCTCTGCAGCAGTAACTGAATAGCCGCTGCTGCAGCGCTGCATGCCGCGCTCGCTTTCCGCTATATATATTTGCATTGGACAAAAGGATGCACTTTAAAGGAGCAACGGCAGCAGCTATTTGCTTTGTCCTGTGCATTTGATTAACTGAGAAAACGGAAGAGGGCAAAGAGATTGCTATAAATATTCAATATGCTTTTGGGAGGGTGGGTTGTCGATTGTGGGTTGTGGGTTGGGTGCCGAATTCCGGGCAACAACCCTCGCTAATGTTCAATCATAAAATACAGCCAGGGCTCGTGGCAAAATATGGCAGAGCAATTCGCAAATTATATTCGAGCTGGCATTAAATAAACTGACAAACGCAGGAACCCTCCAAAGAAACAAAAAATATTTATATATATATATATTGTACAAGCAGCTCGAGAAGCGCTGACTGATGATTGAAGCGAGGGGGGGGCTGCGGCAGGATGGAGCTGCTTCAATCTTGACAGCGACAGACGGACGGCCAGCTGTCCCTGGCCATATTGTTGTTGCTGTTGGTATTTGTTGTTGGTTTTTTAAATCGACTTTCATGTCAACTGACTTGTGTACAACATCTATCTGGCTGGCAAAGTGCTGGGCCCAAGGGGGTGTGGCGATGGCAGTGCTCCCGCTGAACTTGCAGCACGCATTTCACTGTTGCGTAAGCAAACGACAAGTGAAATGAAATGCCAACTTCTTGATAACATTTGTCAATAAATTTAATATAAACCAGCGATGCCTATAAATTTGTTTACTCATGCTCATGCGAGTATACGACTGTTTGAGCAGCTAAAACATTTATGTGACTTGCACAAACTCGCAGTGCCGAAGTGCCAATTCCCTAACTCATCTTTATTTATGCCAGCCTGTTTGCATCTGCAGTAATTTGCTGCTAAACTTTTGTGCATATTTTGCGCTTTAATACACACAATTTCATCATATCATTTTAAATTAGACCAGGGGCGCTTCGGGCCCTCAGAGAAAACTTGTGTACCCATTGTAGGTTAGCAAATTGGCAACTTTGACTTTAAGTAGACATTGACAAATTAATTTCGAGGCGGATGGATGCTGGGGAAAAACGCATAGCATAACATTTGAGGGTCATTACAGTACAGCGCCAGGCAAGGAGTAAATCAAATTTGCGACTGCGGGTTGTCGCCTGACAGTTGTTTGTTGTAGAGTGGCTTTACTGTCATGCTGTCGTAATGTCGCTTGTTTGCAGCGGAAATGAAATGACCCAGTTAAATGATTTATAGCGCACACACATATGCCGGGTTTATAACCAAGGCTTAGTGGCAAGCGGCAGACTCCACGCGGTCAAAAAAGGTGGCTCGTGGCTCGTGGCATGTGGCGTGTGGCATTTGGCTTGGTTATGACCCGGCCCGGTCTCAGCCCGTTGTATCACGGCATGCTGTTAAGCGTGTTCAAATTATAATTTCATTAGCTGCAATCAGCATAAAAATAACACTTAAGCAAAAGTGCCAAAGCACTTTCAAGTCGTAAAGCTGAAGCTCAAATTAAAAAACACGACCAGAAAAAAGCATATAAAAGTACGTGTAAGGAGTTTAGGGCAAAACAAACTCTAGCTAAAGCACATAGTCGAACAAAGCGAATGCTGGGCAAATTATTACCAAGTTTACCTTTTCCCAGTTTACTTTGCACTTTTGCATTTAAGTAGCAAGCAACAGCAGCAAAAAAACTGAAAAACTGAACCTGAACAACACTATAACAAGCGTAATTACAAATTTTTTCACGTTTTATTACAGATTTTAAGCACGCGACGACGTCAGGGGAACAATTGACGTTGTAATGTGACAACAGTTGACTGCAGCAACAACAACAACACCATCCACTACAATCAGCGCAACAAGAACAACAGAAGCGAAAGCAGGTGAAGCGATGCACGCTTTTTAATTGACATTTACTCGAGTCGAACAGCGTTGTACAGCAATTAGCCGGCTGCCTGATAAAAGTTAAAAGAGGCGAAAAGCGACGGGAAGAGAACGTAAAAAGCGAAAAGCGTAAAGCAATTGCTAAAGCCAAATTAAAAACAAAAAAAAGAATACAAAACAACAATTGAAAAGGTGATGGCCAAGTTTATATTTAATTAAAAATTCAGCATTTTAGAGGCGACGCTGCAAAGTAGGCAACGCCTTTCGCTCAGTCCCCCCGCAGACCTGTGTAAAACAATGGCCGCCATTGCGGAAACGATGGCAACGCAAACGTTAAAGCTGTCAAACTGTTGACAGTTGTCACATGGTCGACCAGAGCAGCGCACGTGACGCCGAAATCGTGCCAGCGAAGGGCAACTGGTGAACGTGAGTGAATGAGTGAATGAATGAATAAATGGCAGGCAAATGAATGAAACGGCCAACGTTCGCCATATTCAAAATTGAGGCAACGGCCAACGCGCTAAACATCTGCACGTACAGCGCATAAATTTTAAGTGAAATTAAAGGCACTCGCTCGCCCAAAAGAAACCCCAACCGAACACACAAAGTATAGACAATCATTGCCAACCAGGCATGAGACAGCCCAGCACTAGCAACATGAAGCAAGCGCGCCACTGTGATCTGCCGGCAAAGGCCACAATCGCAATGCTGCTGTTGTGCGTCTCGACAGCGGGCACCACGCACTCAGGGTCCTTGACGAATGTGGCGGCCGAACAGCAGGAGCTGCAGCTGTCGCAGCACCATCTGAGCTTCAAAAGCGTGCAGCGCATGCTGCGCGACGAGAACGAGCCGGACAACTACAGAAACGATGTGCGCTACTATCAAAAGCGCGAGACGCAGCCGCAGCATGAGCTGCATAAGCGTGAAGTCAGCATGTCAACAGCCTTGCTGAATCTCACGGCTCAAGGCCTGACTGCCTACGACAGCCAGAAGAACTATCAAGGACAGTTTGAACTCGTCACCCACATGGATCTCAGCAACAACAGGCTGAGCAGCCTGAAACTGGACAACTTCGTGAAGCTGCAGCAGCTGGATGTGAGCAACAATTCGCTGACAACGCTGCCCGCCGCCAGCTCTATGCTGGTCACTTTGGACCTATCCTGCAATCGCTTGGGTCAACTCTCGGCCAGCTACTTTGCACAGCGCATGCCGCAACTGAAGCATCTCAATCTGGCTCACAATCAACTCGGCAACATCTCCCGCCAAGCGTTCTACAATTTGAACAGCCTCGAAACGCTGCTGCTGAGCCACAACAACATCACGGACATCGACTACGAAACGTTTCTGGCATTGCCAAATCTGCAGCACCTGGATTTATCGCACAACCAGTTGAGCGGCTCAGCCATACGCGCTCTACAGGGTATACCGGACCTCGTGAGCCTCTCGATTGCCCACAATCCGCAGGTGGGCACTGCCATGCAAGAGTTTGTCGCCTCGTGGAGTCTCAAGGAGCTGGATGCCAGCGGCACAGGACTCTGCCAGGTGCCAGCTGCATTGGCGCAGTCCGTGCGTACGCTCAAATTGTCGCACAACTGGCTCAAGGTGAGTGCGTAGATGTATAGATATGTGGAGGCGAAGAAGGGAAAGCAAATATCTAAAATGCTGCGACGCACATTGCGCAATCAATAAATTAGCGAATCCATGAAGCGTATGCCGACTGCTTCACTTTGGGCCTCTGCTCCTCAGCTCCTCTGTCTGTTTGTGCGGACCCAATGAACCGCAATTTTGACGCTTTTGCCGGCAATTAACGGCACATTCGTGGCAGGCTGTGTAGCCGCACTTTTTCGCTGCCTACTTTCCGCTGAATCGCTGAGGGGCATTGGGGTTTTCCCTGCTCCCAGTTCCCAGCTCCCGGTTCCCAGTTCCCCTTGCTGCCATTAATTAGCATCTGTTTTGCGGCCCTGGGTCGGATCGTTGCTGCGTGCTTAAGTGCTCCGCTGCCTCGTCGTGATGTCGAGGCTGTTACCCACACAAAAATCTCACCCAGGCGTATGATTTACACTTTGTTATTTTTAAATTTGCGCCGCCATTTTGTTGCCTCCCGGCTGCTGGCGGCAACGCGCACTTCCGGCGCCGACATGCGGATGGCTCGACAGCCAGAGTGGCAGGCAACTTTGTCGCCGAGCTTTAAATAATTTTTATGTTCCGCAAATTCCAGCAGGGAATTCATTACGTGAATAGGAAATTTTATCTGCAAGTATTATTGATTAATACGCTCGGAATTATAATTAGAATGTCGAATTGCGGCAGCGAAAAAACAGCAGTTGATAAAATAATTAATGTGCCATGAAAACACATGAAATTGCACTAATAGACAATTGTTTTTAGCTGCTTATTTTTGCCTTTTTTTAGCTGTCATCGATATTAGAATACATTTAAATAATAATAGCGGAAATTTAAAATAATTATGGAGTTCAGAAACAGATATGTCACAGACAAAAATTCAATTGTACTGCTGTTTCTTTAATGAGCCTGAGGTGTGAGTGCTTAATAAACAAATCTTTTTATTTGCCTCCAAGTTACAATGTAAACACATTTCTTAATTTAGCTCATCAAGACATCTTTGTTTGTTTACATTTTTGAAGCGACGCTAAATTCGCTGCAGAATACAACGAGCAGTTAGATAGCTCTTAGCCAGCCACTTAGCCAGTGCTAGGCCATAATTAAAATCACAATGCGGCCACACACTCACAATGACACAGTTAAGTGCACTTTACACTTTTCACAAATGCTGAGGAAACAAAAGCAAAACAAAAGGCGCGTCAAGTCATAATAAGTAAAGAGTGTTTGTTTAAACGCACAGACAGTCGGACAGACAGACATCTAGACCGGCTGAAAAAGAGGCGATTAGCATGTCCAGCCAAAGAAAAAGCATTCTGAGCTGGAGCAAAATAAAAACAAATACAAGTATAGTGGTAAACAGATTTATGAAAGCGCTCAACAACAACAACAGCAGCAGCAGCAGTGAACAAGCGATTGTATTTTAACATTGCCAGCGTTGAGGAGCTTCGCTGGGGGTATTAACGAAAGCTTAAATGGCTTTAAGTACATATAGAACAACAAATGCGGCCCATAAATTGTAGCTGCCGTCGTCGTCGACGTTGCGCTGCCGTCGCCGTTTGTCGATTATGGCAAATGCCATAAAAGGTGCAAAAATGCCGTTCATAAGCTGTTCGGGGCACGAGACAAAAGCGCGCCTGGCGCTGGGCATTAATAAAATAAGGATAATTGGCATAAGCATAATCACGTTTAAGCCAACAGCAAACGCAGCCAGCAGCTGAGACAGGCTAAGACTGCGACAGCCTAACTAGTTGCAATGCCTGCCTGGGAAGCCCTCAGCCAGCACCAAGGATCCCTTTGTTCTCCGCCAGGCAGGCATTTTAATTTGTCTGCCATTCCTTGTCGCCGCTTCTGCTGCCGTTGCTGCCGTTGCTGCTACTGCTGCCGTTATGCCTTTATCGGCAGTCAACACGCAGCCTTTTCATGGCAAATTATGGCGTTTAGAGGCAACCGACTTCGTCTTGTACAGTCAACGCTTCCGTCTCCGTCTGTCTGGGCAACAGCGCTCCAAGGCAGCGACTGCCTGTCTGCCAGTCTGGATGTCTGGATGACTGGTTGCCTGACTGACTCCTCGGCTCTCTGACTGGCTGACTGGCTGACTGGGTCCGTGCCTGGCGCTTGTTTCATTTAATGAGTCGCGTCTATGTTTACTTTTGGCCCTAGACGAGCAATGCCAAAGGCAACGGCAACGGCAACGAGCGGCGGCAACTACCAAAAGGAACAAGCAGGCGACCAACGAGCCAGCCTTTGAAGTAATTATAACGGCTGATTCACATTAATTTTTAAACAACGTCAGCAAGTCACTCACTTCTCGCACTAATCAAATTTCCATGGACCAACTCGAGGCAGACGCAGAGTGCGCTGAATCACAAACTTTTCGCTGTAGCCGAAGATATATTGTGTATTTGATTTACGGTTCACAATGTCAAATCGTCTGTCTGCATCTCGGTTTTATTGCTCAATTTTTAATGCTTTCTCCCCTCCATTTGCAGGCAATCAACTGCGGTGATTTGGACAGTTATCCCTTGCTGCAATATCTGGATCTATCCCACTCTCACATTGCCCAAGTGGAGGACGATGCACTCGGTCGACTGGAGCTGCTCGAACTGCTCTTTCTCGATCACAACAGCCTGATGCGTGTGCCCAGCTCATTGCCCACTTCGCTGGAGCATCTGTTTGTGCAGCACAATCACATCATGGAGCTGCAGCCGCAGGCCTTCGCAGCGCTGAGTAATTTAAAAACGCTGGATCTGTCGGGCAATCGTTTACTGTATTTGCCAGCGCTGCCGCTGCCCAAGCTGCTCACACTCAATTTGCAGTCGTCGGGCATCGAGAGCGTCAGCCAGTCGATTGTGCACACGCTGCCGCAGTTGCGGGATCTTTTGCTGGAGGATAATCCCATTAGGTGCAGCGATCTGCTGGGCATTGCCGAGTGGGCGAGTCCTTGCCGCAGCCCTGATATGGGTCAATCGCCGGGTCGCATCGATTTGAAGAGTCGTTTCGTGCAGTCGCAGAACTTTTATGAGCCCTTCAGCAGCCAATGCGGACGGGGAGCGGCAGACGTAGACGACGCGCAAGATGAATCGACTAAATCTATGCCGCCCACTTGCGGCCTGGCAGCAACAGCCACAGCTACAGCCACAGTCACAGAAACAACAACAGCACCATCAACTATGCCCAAAGTGCACAAGTCAAAGGCAGCAACAGCAGCAACAACCACCAGGACAACACTAACAAGTGCAATGCAATCAAGCGGCAGCAACATTGTGCTGGTAACCGCAAAAACTTTAGGGCCAGTTGAAACAACTTCGTTAGCGAAACTGCAGCGCCAACAAATGCCTGGCATGCCAACTGCAACAACAAAAACAGCCACAACTCTTAGTCAAACAGCAACAGCAAGTGGCACGCCAAGTTTGTACCGCGCGGTGGCAGCATCAGCATCTCATGCTGCCAATCGCACAAACGTTTTGGCAGCACAACCAGCAGTCAGCTCAGCGCCGCCAGCAACTGCAGCAACAACGGCAGTCGACGTTGTAAATTCAACTGAAGCAGCGCCGGAAAAAAGTCCAGTCCTGCCAACTCACATTAGCGATGTTGCTGCGGTCGCCACAACGTTGCATTCGCCAGCAGCGGAAGCAGCAACAACAACAACAACACAGCGAAATGTGCCACAAACAATTTCGACGCTTTTAAATGTCGAAGAAGAAAGTCAAAAAGCGTCTGGCAAAGCAACATCAAACAGTTTATCAAAAGAGATAACTGCAAACGCAACGCCGAGCGCAACTTCCGGTCAAGAGGTGTCGGCGACGTCGGCGCCGCGGCTGCAACATAAGCATGCCACGCTGCAGCTGCATATTAAGAACCGTCATCTAATTGGCACGCCCCTGCTGATGCACAAGGGCGACAACCTGCTCGTGGATGCGGAGCAGTTGCTGCTGCCCGGCACGGCGACCGTGGCGGATGCGGAAACATTGGAAGCCAGCCAGCAGCGACAGGAAGCGACTGATAAGCGACAGCCGGATGTAATAAAGGGCGACACAAAGGCGACAGCGATGGAGACGACGACGGAGAAGACAGCAGCAACAACAACAATCACAACAGAGGCGGCAACGACATCCACAACAGCAGCAGCCAAAGCGCACAAGAAGAAGAATCCCTCGCTCAGCATCAAAAAGATGACCTACAGCACCAAGCATGCAACAACTATGAAGACGACAACAACGAGAGTGACAACAACAACAACGCCAACAGCAACAGCCAGCGAGCACCAACAGCATCAACACAGCAGCGTGAATACGCCGAAAGCTGCCAGACAAGAGCTCAGCACATTCGCCCAACTGAAAGCCTTTGTGGAGCTGAAGACGGAAGCCTCGAAGTCGGCGCATCTGCTGGACACGCGCCAGGAAACACAACAAACCCTGCCCGGCAGCCACCCGGGCCTGGTGCTGTTGCTGGCATGCGTCCTGGTCATTGTCCTGCTTGCGGGGCTGGCGCATGTCTATCGCTGCGAGCTTCCGTGGCAGCGCAGCGGACGCACGGGCCAGACGCGACCGCATCATCAGCGCCAGTTCAATGACAACAGCGACGATGTGCACAGCTTTCTGCACTATCAAGGATCGAGCCATGCAGATCCCGCTCGCCTGCAGCCCTGGCATCACAGCACCAGACGCGAGGCGCCCTACAGCTCGCCGCTGCACAATCTGCAGGCCCGCGAATTGCAGCGCGAACAGCAGAAGCTGCAATTCTACAGTGCCTCGCTCGCCGACAGCTCCATTGGCAGTGGCAGCGGCAGCGGCAGTGGCAGCGCTTGCTCCTCGGGCAGCAGTCGCAGCAGTCTGCATTCGCCCAGCAACGAGGACAGTTACTACATTGAGATGGCACCCAGCAGTCCCAACGCGGCGACCAACTCGCTGTCCAGTCTGCCCATGGAGCTGCTGAGCAACCGCAGCTCGGGCGGTGCAGTGGCTGCCACAGAGCTGGGCGCCACATTGACAGCGGCAACGACGCTCAGGTCGGTGAGCAGCAAACTGATGGCGCCCAGTTCGCGTCGACTGGGCATCTGGTGACAAACCGTCTTCGGACAGCGACAATATGCACCCTTCCAGTAATTACGCGGCGAATAGGCATCATTATTCTTAGTTTTAAGCATGAGCGGATGGGAGAGAGACAGTCCCCCACAGCCAGCTGCCAGCTGCCAGCCTCCAACTGTACGAAAGTGAGTCATAAAGCTAAAAACAGCCGCAGCAATCTAAATAAGGGACTACTTACACATATGGATGTATAATATATATATATAATATATATCTGGACGTATATGTGTGTACATAGACTAGCTTGATTTATGGCTCGGCGTGGCCACACACGTGGCAGGCCTCTTAGCGTCTAGGTTAGCAGCAACAATTTGTCATAAAGTTGCGTATACGCCATGTAGCCAAGTAGTCAAGCAGCCGAATAGCCAACGTGTCCGCCTCCTCATCCGCCTCCAACGCGCAAGCACCACGCCAATCGACGGCAACTTTTTATGGGCCATCGGGCACTCGGAGCGAGCCCACTGCCCTTCAATTTCATGTCCATCTTGTGGTCGTATTTGGGTCAGTTTACTCGAGGCCAACGCCGTGCGTTGTCTGTATTTCTGTTCCTGTGTCTGTGTCTGTGTCAGTGCCAGTGTGTGCGCGTGTATGAGTCTATAAGTGCCTGTCCGTTGGCCAAGATTAAGTGCTTTGATAGTCGTGCATATAAAAATGAAATATCGATAAAGTATTAAATAACAATTTAGTTTATGACAAGGCTCCAGCTATCAATGCGCATTACAAGTTCAGCAACAGACGCTGAGCAATGCAGATTTAAAGAAAATATCCATCCCCATAAATAATAACTCAATTTGCTATGAATGTAACTTGTTCCGCTTGATTACATGCATGTACTGGACATGATTGAGCTTCGAATAGCATGTCCCAGTTTAATTATCGTTTTGCAGTTTCAGCTATTGCTGCAACCTCAATCCTTGTTGCATTGCAAAAGTAATTACATATAAAATTCCACACACAAACGTATGTGTAAGAAAGTGGGGCAAATAATTTCAGAGTTAATCTAATTGCAGCACAAAGCGTATTTGAAAAGTGAACACAGCTTGCTTCCACTTGAAATAAAAACTCCAAATAGAATTTCTATCTCGAGCAGGCGGCAACTCTTTCCCTAAAGACCCTTAAAGTTGTAGTGTCCATGTTCGTTTCTTAACCCACTTGCCCAGTTTGCTAAGAAGGCTTTGCCTTCAATTGCAATCTAATTAAAATTTAGACTTTGGCTCTCGTTGTGGCAGGACACTCAGCAAAACCCTTCAGGATATTTTCATTTTCCACTCGTTGTTGTTGCTTTGTCGCTGCTTGTATCGACACCCTTCGGAGCTGAGGGAATTGCTTTATTTCCCTCATTCTACACCCCATTTGAAGCAGTATTCGGCACTTACCGAGCAACTGAACCAAAACACGCCCATGCTCCGCCTCCCACTTAACCTCATTTTATAAATTGACCAAGACAGCATATGGTGTAAATCCAGCCAAATGGGCAGACATCTAATCCGCCGCGGCAAATGTGAAATGTTGTAAAACTATTTGAAGATATGTGAAAAATGCCAATGCCAATGTCTGGCCCCCGATCTGAGAGAGAGCAATAGCTAGAGCGACAAGCAAAGCTGCTAAGGCCAACATCAAAATAATGTGCCAGCAAATCAAATTACAAGACACGCGGCCCCGTTGCCGGCGCACAGCTTTATCTTCACGAGGGTGAAGAAGCTGTCGAGGGGATGGGGCTGGGGCGGGTGGCGAGGCAGACAAATACAAAACACAACAATTACATTAAGACACGATAAAAAGTTGTGCAACAATCTTGCGAGCCAAAGGAACCACAGCAAACCAGCTGAAGGACCAAGGACCACAGTCATTGCACAGTTTTTCAACTTTTTGTGGCTTTGTAATTGGAATACAAGAACAAGGCGCGTGCACACGAGCAACAGGAAGATAGATAAAGCTGCAAAAGCGAGCGACCGAGCGAGCGTGTGAGAATGAGAGGGGACTTCTAACAACAGGCGTTCAAGCGTTCGTCTTAAGCAATTCAGAAGGATTTATTTTCGGCCACAAAAGCGAAATGCCGAGCAAAGCGGGCTAACAACAATTAAAGTAATGCTGACCAACAATCTAGGCCCGATTGGGTGGGATTACCACCGACCATCCGACCGAGCGACCGAGCGACCAACCGAACCAGAGAAGTGCCATAGACGCACAAAATCTTAATTAAGGAAGTTCCAAGTGGGCAAGTGTCAGACTATGCGCCACTTGGAGGGTTGAGGCTGCCTTTTTATACTCATTTCGCCAGCACAGCACAAAACTGGACTACAATGGCTCTACAATAGAGACCCGGTCCAACAACCAACAACCCACGTGCTCGGTGCTGGGGCATTGTCAAATTTAATGAAGGTTTTCATGCTTATGACATGCGCAGCTGGCCAAGATTTAGTAACTTTTTTAAGATGATGACTCCCACCAGCGGCAGGCAGCTGCCGAAAATTCCGACAAGGAACGCCAATGAGTTAATTCGATATTTGACACTTTTGGGGCACATTCCCCGGTACGGAATTTTGGACGCTCTATGCTCTGCGCTCTGTGCGAGCAGTTAATAAAGTTTTGTTGAGTCCGGCGTAATTATTTGCCTGCTAAATGGCTTTTAGACGACATTTCTGGGCCATAAATGGGGGCGATTCACCAAGTTATGTGAAAATAAGTTGCTTTTTCCTGGCCGCCGGCCATTGGCCATTTATAGTCGACATTTGGCATTTGGCAGTTGGCAGTTGGCTGTGGCTAGATCGTAAATAAAGGCACATAATTGGGCATTGCCAAAATGTAAAACAATATCCATTGAAGCCAACAATAATTAAACTTAATTGTACTGTACATTTTAAATTCCGAATGTAAAATAACAACAACAAAAAATAGAGATCACGAATACTATTATGAATGCATGGTGAATAGTTTATACAAATTGCAATTTCAAATATTCTGTGTTGAATAAATATTAAGATAGAAAACAATAAATAAAACGCGAAAGCAAATATTTGCATTTCATTTTGCGCATTTTACCAACTTGTAAATGCCACAGAGACAACAGCAAAAAAAACAAACAGCATCATCAGCAGCAGCAACTAATTGCCAAATATTTGAAAAAACGACAAAGAATAAAATAATAATGAACAAATACTTCTAAAAATATATAGAAACCCAGAAAAAAAAACAACAAATTGTAGCATAACGCAGAGAATATAAATAATTATAAAAAAAAAATTACTTCTATTTACAGTTCGAATATTTACTTATTCAGTTTAGACAAAACGCCACGCCCACAACGTAGGCGACTCCCGCAATTGACATAGACATATACGAATAGATGCAAAACAAAAAACACTTGCCAAAGTATTAATACTAATTTCTGTGTGTATTTGTAAATAAGTAGATTATTCTAACTATAGAAATTTGTGTAGTAGCTCCTCGAAATTGAATTGTTTGCTAGACATTCGCTAATACTAGTGCAGCCAACATCGTGGCACAAGGCGTTCAATACACATAAAAAGTAAATACAGAAATTGAAGATTAACAGATTAACGGTAAATAATATATATTATATGTATCCTGTATATAGCCTATAAGTAATAATAGAAACAGATGAGCAAGCGCAGAGAAGCCAAATTTTATGAAAACTTCTAAAATCAAACATTTTAATGGCATCCACGAAAAAATGCGAAATAAAAACTGGAAATTATTTAATTACAAAAAATACAAAAAAAGGTTGCATTGTTATTTTTTAATTAGCTGATTGAAAAACAATAATAAATAAACTGCTGAGCCGGATATAACACAATACTTGCAATTTATGGCACGCATATTAAATGCGCTTAACACTTTTTTTATCGCTACGCAATCGGCCACATCAACGAAAAACATTCCGAACGCAATGACAACCAGGATATGGAAAGCTTCAATGCGCATTCAGCAGATAAAGATGGGTGCAATGACCATCAGCTGGGATGTGACAACATTCACTTTACTTGGATGGAATTGGGTCACTAAGTCATCCCATCTGCCAAGTGACTGCTTTAAGTGCTCAGCATGGCAGGAAGCAATCGGCAATTGGCATTAATAATGAAGATCTGGCCAGATGCACACATGACAATAAAAGTAAACGTTAAATTAGTGACGCGTGCGACAGTTAAGCATGGAATTGTGCATTAAAGCAAACCGACATTATACCAATAAGAGCACGGAATCTGCCGCACAAACACACATCTTCTTGTGCAATCGACACACTCTTGGCTAAGTCGGACAGACCGACTAAACAAAACAGCGAACAATTTTATTTCAAATCCAATTATTTCACATCGAACTGCAATCAGATGATTGTGTCCAGCAACAGGAACAGCACACATACTGCCTGAGTATTTGTGCGCAGTAAGCGTGTGTGTGTGTCTGTGTGTGTATATTGCTGCGCTCGACAAACGACGCTGTGAAAATTGCCGACAAAATGAAAGTCAATTGGCATTTTTTTCTTTTGCCCTTTCTCGCTGCCTTATTGTTTTTTGTTCATGGAAGGAACAGAAGTCGCCGCCACATTGATGGGCCGCAAACGTGCATGCTCGTGTGTATAAAGAAATTTGTATGGATCCATTCATTTGTGGACGAGACGAGTGTGTGTGTGTGTGTGTGTGTGTGTGTGTGTGTGTGTGTGTGTGTGTGTGTGTGTGTTATGCCGGAGATGAAATATTCAATATTGCAACAAGATGAACGCGGCATTCAATAACATTAAAATTCCCATCCGTTTACGGGCCGGTGGAGGCCAACAAATGTCAACCGAAATGTGCGCAACTGTTGCCAATAAAAAGGTTAATGACAAAAAAATATATAATAATGCAAATAAAAATAACGCAATTTGTTGCCATCAAGCAGATGACAGCCACGTGTTGACAGTTCAATAAGACGCTGTTATGATTATGGAATTTGTGTGCAAAGCTCAACGAAATAAAGTTTTATTAGTGCCAGCCAAATAAGGCAAGGCCCGATAATATTAACACTTATTAGTTCGACTTTCAAATAATATACTCGATGGGGCTCGAATGGAAATTAAATTGCCTGGGGCAATGCAGGAGCAACAATTGAAATGTTAATTTTTTTATTCAATTAACTGGCGGAACGTATCAAAGAGAAATTTAAAATTAACACACGAACATACGCGCACACACACACACACACACACACGCAGATGTCTGAGTGGTGAGCAAAAACTTTGTCTAATTGATTTTGAAGCTGCGGTGCAGTGCAGGGAAATGGCGTTCCATTAGCGTCAGACAAGTTCAGGGCAACAAAATAAAAAAGTCAAACTTACGTAATTGTTGCTGTTGTTGTGCAAGTTCTTTTTTTTGTATAAATATGCAAACAATTTTTGTGGCTGTTTGGGCCCGGGCTGATTCTGATGTACACACACACACACACTCTCACGCACACACACTCAACTTTAAATTGCATTCATATTTAATGCAGCACCAGCAGCGCCGCCAAAAGCGCGGCAGCATTACGTATACGCAATGTAGTGCTCCATTGGGACACATTGCTTAATTTCTCTGCAACTCAAATGTATGGGGACAGAGCGGTCGGTTGCAAGAGCAACCATGTGTGACACTCACACAGACAAATATAAATACTCGCATGTGCGAGTGTACGAATGTGCGAGTGTGTGAGTGTACATAAAAGCAAATGTCAAATGTGAAGAGCAGCAAACAGCAAAAGGAAGAAAAAATCGCATAATGTATACGGCATTTTTGCTACATTTGCGTGCAGAGGGAGCAGAAAAAAAGCGTTCGGGCGGCCAAAGGGCGCTGGGGGGAGGGCGTGGGGTGGTAACGATTTCATTTCATGGTTTTGCACTCGTTATGACTTTTGCCCCATGCCTTATGCTCTGCTTGCTTTTTATTGTCGCTCAGTTGCGATTGCGATGGTGCGTCCCCAAAGTGTGCATCGTTTTATGTTTACTAGAGGTAGAAATCGACTCCTTCCCGCCATTCCCTACGCCCCCCAACGCCCCCTTCGCCCTTTCGTCGCATACTACTTTTGACAAATTTTATTTAAACATCGTCCACCCACGAAACACGACGTCGGGTTCCCAAGCGCAGCAAGTTTTGTTTTTCAATTTAAACTTTAAATTTCACATGCTTTTGTAACATTATTCTGAATGTCGCACTCGCCAGCTGTGACCGGGCCGCCTCTCAGGAGAAAGCTGCTTTTCAAATCGTGCAGGTGAGCCTTGAGATTTCGTTTTCAATTTTGGCCAGCGCACATAAAGTTGAAGCACCACATTTTTTGTCTCCACCCACACACCCACACTTTCACAAGCGAAATAGACAAAAAGAAGCAATTAAACGATGGCAGATCATGCAATCAACAAATTAATATGATACAAGCGAGATGTTCACGATTTGTTGTATAATTACTGCTGTGATTAAAATAGCACAAGTTGAGCTAATGACGGCAGCGCCAAGACAAGAGCTAACCCAATCATCATAAACAAATTGAAGCTATTAAACAACATGTGAACACGAGAGGGGGGCGGGGCGCAATAAAACTGCAGAAGGGATAAGCCAAACGAAAGGCAAATCAGTGACAAGCTAGAGCCATCGCCGTCGCCGTCGGCGTCGCCTGTGTCAGTTCGTGTCACCTAATTGAGTAAGTATCCTTCGCCGGACCCGGCGAATGGGGTCCTTGTCTGCTTCACACACATGAGGGTAAGTGGCTTTAGCGCATCCTAACTCAGGCAGCAGCAGCAGAAGCAGCAGCAACAGTAGAAGTTGTGGCCATGTCAAGTTGCAAATGTACTGTGTGTGTCGTGTGACTCTGTTGTGTGGATATTTTATTTCATTTTATTGTATTTTATTCGTTTTTTCAACAACACGCGCACTTCTTTCTGTTGTTCTTGGTGAGCTTCGTTGTGTGCTTTTGTTTTTATTTGTGTTCATAACATAAACTTTGTATTTTTATGCGCGAAGGCAAGAGCAACAAGAGGAAAACGAAGTGGGAAATGCTCGCTGGCTGGCTGACTGGCAGGACAACCAGGAGACCAAGTTGTTTGTGCTGGGAAATCAGTTAAGAACTTGGCGCACAGACTTGGCTCCAAGTACACAGACACACACACACACACACACACACATGCATACGAATACATATATTCAGCGCTGTCCCCGTTAACACTCTGCACTTTTTGTTGTTTTACCACTTGAGTGGATTTTTGTGTTATTTCTGTTCGCTTCTTTCTCATTGCTGATTTGACTTGGGCGCAGACTGTGCGGCGTGCGGCATGCGGCATGCGGCCGTAGCATCATCATTTATTATGCGCGCCACAAATCGAAATCAGCAAAGCGACTTGATTAAGATTTAACTAAGCGTGCTCATTCACACACACCCACGTTGTGTCTCTTCCGCCACACACTCATTCACACACATATGCGCATATTTAATATTAAATTAAATTGAAATTGAAATTCAAAGTGAAATTGAAACAATACACAGCATACAATAGGCACGCGCCATAAATTATTTTAAATGTCAGTTCAATTTTTGCTGCTTGTCTTGCGACCAACAGCACAATGCAAAAGCCCAACAAATAAAAACGAGAAATGAAAACAAAAAAAAAACGTTAATTAAACGAAAACCACAGGCCACATGCAACATGCAGTTTGTGGTTCCTGGTAATTAATAAAATCCGCAGCAACGCAACGAAATTCGAAGAGAACACTGTCTGATCCAAAAGCCACTTTGGGGACTGTTTCATGTTAGGGAATTAGCATTAACATTTAATATTCGCATTAATACCCTAGATCAAAGAGATAGCGGATAAAGAGATACAATTTATTTGTAAATTATTTTCACAAACAACTGCAACTGTTTGCATTTCCTGCTTTATAAACAACTTTTGAAATTGAATTGTGTTTCTTTCAACAACGAAATAGGGATAAATATAATCGGAATCAATAAAGAGAGCGGGGTGCAGGGTATATAATAGCCGCGCTACGTCGTTTTCCTTTTTTGCGCTGACTTTGTTTTTTGTGACGCATACGTATACGTATTGCACATTGTTATAGCCAGACCACTGTCAACTGGCCATCAATCTATTGACTGAGTGGGGGGAGTGAAGGCGTTAAGCTGGCCAGCAAATCCCATGGTTACTGTTAGAATGAGGCGCGGTTTTTGTCTGGGGGCTTAACGAGCTCGACGCTTAAAATGATGACACAGACACAAAAGGGTTGCAACGCTTTGAGCAAATCGGGTTCTCTTTCATCTGGACGCCAGGACGACTATGCGCTTCAAGGCACAGACAGGAGCTGTCTAAACAATCGAAGGGATATTCATTTTTTCCGACTCCACCAAACTATCAAGCACAACTGATGCTACTGCAGTTTAAAGCCGAAAATATATAGGTAAATACAAAGTCCGCCCGCGATTTAATTAAATACTCAACAACTTTGGTGCACTTGGAAAAAAGAGTGCAACTTTAGTTTACCAAAGAATATCATAAATTACTCTCCAAAAACTAAGATTGTCTATAAGTTGCAGGAAAGTTGTAAACTTCACCAAGGTGCCAAGGTCTTTTGAGCTCTCAATCCCTCTTGGTCTTATCTCCATATAGCTATTATTTATATTCGCATATTCACACATTGCGTCTGCTCGTAATTCATAAAAAGACTGTCAAGCGCGGATGTGTTTTAAAAGGCTTGTCAGAAACTTTTGCTAAAATCGTTGCAGGTGAGCAGCTGCAGAAAATATGCGCATAACGACGGCAACTGCATTGACAGCGATAAGTTATATAGAATACAAACACAAACACAAACATAGGAACGCCAACGCCAACGCAAACACAAACATGTACATAATATACACACGTCTGCAGACAGGATATAAGCTGCATATCGTAAGTGTCACGGGAAGCTGGGAAAGCTGCACAAAAATAAAATCGCTTGAAAATTGAAAAGTCATGTCAGCGCTTGCACAGGAAGCCAAGGAGAATATATATACATACATATACATATTTACGAAGGACTGAAGGAAATGGACAGTGAATTTTAAATGCTGCCTCACTTTTTATTCAATCGAACGAAGCGACAATGCAAACAACAAATTTTACATGCCAATGCACTTGGCAAAGCAGCGAAACACAAATAAAGAAAAAAAAAACAATTACGAGTTTAATATATATTCATTTGGCTGCGCAAAGTCAATCCGCTGTTGCCGCTTTTGACTACTGAATTACAAAGCAGAGCAATGGGCAATGCGCAATGAGCAATGAACTAGCGCTGTGGCGGGGCGGGGCGGGGCGTGCCAGTTGGCCAGTCGTCCTGTTGTCCTGGGCTGCCATTTTTTACTTTTAATGAAGCGCAAGAATTTCTGTTGGATAATTTGTTAAGCGCAGGACAGCCAAAAGGCAAAAAGCCAAAGGAGCCAGCGGCAGAAAGGGAAAAAACGAACTTAGACAGCATCAGACGCAGTGCAACAAGGACGAACACAGAGAACCAAGTTTATAGCGATGAAAGTTACGCTATAATTTGGCTTATTTCGGCCAGTGAAATTTATAGAGTCCAGATGCAAAATAGAGCGCTGGAATTAGCCCAGGAGCACAGCTGCAGACCGAAAATAAATAGCGAGAGCAAGAGCGAAAGAGAGAGAGAGAGTGCAAGATAAATGACACGCAAATTCCAAGTGGCAGATTTTCATTTTTAATTAAAAGAACAGTCAGACCACGTCGGTGGCTGCTAGATGCGGCCAGGGTGACCTTTGGTAATGCCCCGCAATAAACCATAATTAACGAGAAGACAGCGCACTCACCTGTTGTAATGTTGTGCACGAAAATCTCACGCAAAAGCAGCAATTCATCTTCAGGTGCAGCGGTAATTGAACCAAATACATCGTCCTCCGGCCAGACTTCCCTGCAAGAGATTGTAAATATGATTAACTGCGAAGTGCAAGTAGAACGCTGCCAGGGGATAGTTCAAATTAAAAATGATAACAAAAATGATGAATCAATTTGCAGCACAAACACGAAACGAAAGCAATGTCTAATTGCTGTATGCTTGCAACAATGATTATTGCTTTGCTCTGAGTCATTCAGGTGAAGTTTAATACGGAATTAAAATCAGAGAGAACAGTTATTTGGATTGATTGACCGGCTTCATAAGCATCTAACAGTTCGCACAATTTCGCAAAGTGAGTAGAAGAAGTCAACTTTTGGCAGTGGCCTATAATGGTACCTGAATCACAACCGCCATGTCATGAGCAACGAGAGCAACGGGAACAACAACGACAATGGAAGCACTGTTAAAGCAACAATAACAAGAGTGCATGTCATGCTGCAAAATCCGGACGCAGCACATGCAACAAGCGAAGCTTTTAGCTTTCACAAAATGAAATTGATGCGTTTAAAATTGCGTTAAAATTTCTCATGTTGCTCAACACAGCAACACCAACACACTCACACACACACCAACGTGCACTCATACTTAACTCAAAAACTCACCCGCCCAACCTACGGCAATAGAGAACTGCTTGCGCCAACTCGTGTTGCATTTCTGGTTTCATTTTTGGTGCAGCACACAAATAATCCTTGCGTGCTGTTCATGTTGCAACTTGTGCGCGTACATATGTGTGTGTGTGTGTGTGTATGTGGGAGGGTGTGTGCGTTAGTTTTTGTGTGATGCGTGCGCCAGTTGCAGGCTTTGCGCCATTGCCGTTGCTGCTGTTAATTTAATATTTGAAAGCAGCTTAATATGCAACTCACACACAGACAGAAACTGTGTGCCTGAGCGAGGACTCATAAAGCGAAAGAGAGCGAAGCATATGCAGACACGGAGAACGACGCAGAGGAAGAGAGAAGCAAATATCGACTGGCGAAACGCTTGGCATCGAATGCTGCGACTCCGGCCATATCAGTGGCAGCCACGCGGCGCAGTTGCAGATGCAGCTTTGGGCCATTTCGTTTAGTTGGCGCTGTGTGTTTGTGGTGCGATAGTGCAACTTATGTTTTTCGCTGTCAAGCGCCAATAAATTGACAGACATGCCACGTTCCACCCCGCACACCTCGCGCTCAAAATAGTTGTAGATTTTTGCATGGCAAATGACAATTCTGTTTCCTACAGGAGGCGTCCAACTTATGTCATCCTGCGCAACCATCGGACGCCTCCCCTTAGTCCGTTGCCAAGGCTAATGCCAGGACTCGTAATTACGATTGCATATGGCACCGATGCTGGTTCACTGTTTACTGTTTACTGTTTTGGTCTGCAGAGTGTTCATTCAAAACTTACACAACATATTTCACGCGCTTTTCCTATTTGCCAGTCGACCCCGGGATGCAATTAGTGGTTTTGTGTTGCAGGGCCTGAATCAAATATTGGTTAATTATATACCAGCAATATCGAATGTAGTGACAAAGCGTTTTATACAGCAACTGATAACCCAATTATGTGGCTGCGCGTCAGACATCAACGGAAGACCGCTAATTTCGGCCTAATTTCTAATGGTCCACAACAATTAATCTATGACGCAATGCTTTAATTTCTGCAGATTGACGACTGATAAGTTGATGAAACACAGTCAGACAAGTCAGCTTAACTGCTTTAAATACAAAGTGCTCAGTGGCAACATTGCAACATCCCTAAATAAGCACAGCGACAGAAAAAGCAGATGCTGGCTAAAATAAGCTTAGTTAAGAGTCTGCTGGGCAACTGTAATGCGAAGAGATTGCAAGGGGTAGCTGGAGAAAAAGCGAGAGGGACTGGAAGTTGCAGCTAAAATGAAGTTTGAATAAACATTTTTCGCATTTACTTTACTTAAAAGTTTTTCAAGCTGACATTTTTGTGCGCTCTGCGCTGCCATTAAGCCGGTGGCGAGAAAGCAAAAACCAAAACGTTTTCCTCCGTCTTTGCCCCTTTTTTTAGTGCTCTTCGTGTTGTTAATAAAATGAAAGGAAAAAAACACATAATAGTGTGACTTGGCAAGTATTTAAAAATGCCGGGGCAGACTCGGGAAGCGTTCATATTCATTTGGCATGGGGATCGGACTGGAAGGCACTTACATGCCAGGCCAGACACATATGTATGCAAAGCAAGCTCGCTTATTGTACATGTGCATGTTTATTTGTGTGCAAGTATAACTTTAGTTTATTTTCAATATTTTGTTTACCCAAAAATGCTTGGCGAGGAGTCAGTGGCAACAAAAACATATACACACAGCTCACATAACTCTCCAGACGGCGAGTGCAAGGCTGCGGGGCACAAAAAGTTGCAGACAAAAGGCAGATGAAGTGCGAGTGGGAACAGGATGTGTGTGTGGGGCAGGAGCAGGAAAGCATTGGATGCAGCATGGACTATGCATATCGTATTTTAATTTATTAGCACAAAAAGCGTCTAGACCTTTTTAAGCTGTTACTGCAGCAACAGGAACAACTGCTGCTTTCTATATTTTAATGCAACAAATTTCGTTGCCAGCAATTAAAATGCACATAAATTTAAATGAAGCTACACAATAGGGGAAAAAATTGCGTATACGCCATGTAAAGTCGAGTAGAAGACAACCCAGCCCAACTGCGGCCCAATCAATACAGTCTCCAAGTATATTTATACATTTCTATTGTCAATGGTTGTTACATTGCGCATCTGCGACATTATTCAGTGAATGTACAATCTAATTGATTGTCAATAAGCCAAGAGCCTCGTTCTGTAAATCAGCGATTCTTCACTGTAGTGGCGTTATCAGCTCAGGTAGAAAATTTTAATGATGTTTATAAATAAATGGCTTGGAAATATTTAAGCCCCATTGCGACTGCTGCGACAGAGAGATGCGACAGCCTTTGACGGCGCCAACATCTGTTCGGGGGCGCCTGGCTGGCTTGTTTAAATGTTGACGCGCAAGAAGGTAAATTATTTTCACGCAATTTTCCAGCACAAACAATAAACATGGGGCTTTACATAATTGAGCTGGCAATTGAATTGAAACGCAGACGCCTTGAACGGAGCCCTGGCCCACCTAAAGCCAGTGACAGAGTTGATTGCGCTGCAGAGCCCGAGCACATAATGAGGAGCAACAGCAGCAGCAGCGGCAGCGGCAGTGGCAGGAGGTGAGTGCCCGTAGTAGCGCCGACGCAAGGAGGACACAGAATTCCGTGCGCTGCCATTATCTGTAGTTACCACAGGACCTGCCAACCCGACCACCACCTGCCTGGGATACGGGCGTGCGCTGCTTTAACAATAAATAAAAACTATTTAATTTAAGGACACACAGCACAGCGCGCTGCTCTCCAGCCAAGGACAGACTCTGCGCCAGAAAATCGCTGAGCAAAATATGAAATATAAACAGAGAACGCGAAAGCAGATAAAGAGGAAATACTCAACAAAAACCAAACAAAAAAAATGGATGTGGAAGTGAAGCAACGTCAAGTTCTGTAGCCTTGGTGATACCCTCAGTTCTTATTCACCTCCAGAATCGCTGTTCTCTAGGATTGAGAACGGAATTCGAAATATTTATTAATTAAGCAGAATTAAGACGAAATATTGTGCAAATGGGTATATCCCTTTCACTTCATTGCCTACAGGGTATTGCAGCAACACACAACAAAGACCAACGCCACTTTTTACCTGGGTTAATTTATTATGCGAATTGCTTTTACACATTTTCTGCGCTGCCTCATTGTTCGAGGCGCAGAAAGACCTGACCCGCAGCGAGCAACAGCAAATGTCAAGTTATTAAAAGAAGGATTTTCAAAAGGATTACTGCGGCAAGTTGTTGCTCAATTTGAATATTTTCGCCAACGACAGGGCCACTCCACAGCTCTTCACGATTCCAAGGCCAACTCACTCACCTGGCAGATCGCAGCAAGGCAATTCCATGCTCCAGTTTTCCGGTACGCAGGAATTTATTTATGCGCATCATACAATCCTCGCTGAAATTCAAAGTATGCAGACATTGACGATTGACACATGGAGTCTTATTTATATAAATAGGCGACTCACCGTTGATCATCAATGGACTTCTCCGAAGCAGCATCAAATGGCAACGGCTGCTCGTGTTCTAACAATTGCAATTCGGTCGCCAAGAGCAGGCTTACCTCCGACGCCATTTCGGCCCATTTGCTCGACAGCTCTTCCTGGAAGTTGTAAAAAGAAGATTTAAAAATGAAAGCAAATTTATATTTGTCCTGGCACATGAAAACATATCAAACTATTTTACAGATTTTAACAGACATTTGGACATGCCACCGCTGAAAAAACGACAAACAAATAAAAATAAAATCAGCTTGGCTAACATCGATTGGTAAACACGAAACATTTTAATGTTGATCAGAAAAATTTTTAACAATGCAGACAGAAGCCACTCGCATAATGATTTTAATTTTATTTTGTATGAAACTCAACCAATAATTGTTCATTTAGTGGATGATTTCCCCTCTCTCGAAGCCGTGCACTTGTATTTGCATGTTCGTCCTTATCGGCCTTGTTAACAATGCATATTTTAATTGCGCGTCTATCGATTGCAGCGACATTGCCATATTTCCGTATTTAATACTACATATTTTAATGTGAATGCAGAAAGAAAAGCATTATTTGCAATACCCTGTCACTCACAACAATCTGCTGATCTACTCATGTACAGCTCTCCAAATATAAACACATTATATTGATTTCTAAATTATGTTAATTTGCTAACAATCATAATAGTCACTTAACAATTATAAGCCGGTAAACAGGATATGTTATAGTCTAGCATTCAGATAACCAAATACAAACTCTTCTGCATATTTTGAGCTATTGTATTTATGCATTTTTTTCGCTAATATGTTAACAGATTTTATGAAAAGCCGCCCAAACAAAAACAATTTTTGTGCATGTTTTCAAATTTGCCGTGCATATTCACAATGTTATTGGCGCTTTAACAAATACCAAATATTTGAAATCGCAATTGAATTGTTCAAAAATTAACGTCCACATAAAGGGAAAAGGTGGTTGCGTATAGGTCTGAGAACAACAGCAACAATGCGCAAAGAAGGCGGCAGCTGTGCAGCAAATAAATATGTCAAAAATTAGCACAGTTGAAGGCTTGCAGCAGAAAACAAAAAAATGTTCGTCCGGCCCACATGGGGCACAAAATGGCAGCCACAGAGCTGCAACAAATACGCGGCTGCCACAGCATGTGCGGGGTGGAAGGTGAACAATTGGCCAAGTGTTGGCGTTTGGCCGGAAATCACGCTTGGCGATGCATCCAACGCGCGCAAGTGTTTAAAAAAACAGAGAAAAAAACAGTTATGAAATGTTGTCAAGGGGACAGAATAACTAAAGTGCAAGTAACCTACGAAATAAGCGTAAAGTTAAATTAAAGAGTTTTATGCGCCAAACGATGCAGCACGATTGCTAAAGACTCGGAATATTTAGTGTGACTTTAAGAGTTGTCGTAAAGTGCAGCAAAGTACTTTAGATGAATGTTAATCTGATTGGGTCGCAGCGATGGCAGTAATAAATAGTTGAACTAAACAGAACATAAATAAATAAAGAAACGAGCAAATAAATGCAACCAGCGGCCACGCGGCTGCCACGACGAACTTTATTTTATTTTTAACCATATTTTCAGTCAATTAAATTTCACGATCAAACCTATAAATCTTTGGTGCCGGCAATATAGACGACAATTGTTTTTTGACCCAACCGCTGGTGCTTTTGGCTATTTGTTTTAAATTTTATTGCCAATTTAGAGCATATTTTATGGCGCACACAGCGGGTGGCGGACAGCGAGTGGCGACCAGTGGCCAACACCCGCTGCCCAAATGATGTCATTTAATGCAGCAGCAATTTATTTATAAGCATTAAAAATTTCAATTTCATTTTCTCTCGACTCGATGCGACTCACCTCCGTTGGCTGCACTGGCTTTGACTTGGCCGTGGCCGGATGTTGCTTCTTGCCACCGCGTTTTCCCCCGCCAGCTCGTCGTTTGTCCTGTACAACAACTGCATCCTGGCAGAAACGTTCCATCATTTTAATAAATACATTTGCCGTTTCCACCACATCCCGCAGGTAGACTCTGTTTTGAGTGGTCAGGAGAAATAGGTGGAGATAGTAAATAAAATTATTGCATATGCAAGCGGTAATTAAATTCTTTATTGCTAAAATTGAATGGAAGCGCTGCAAAATATGACCACACATGCTGAAAATTCAATTAAATGTTGCAAATGGTTTATTATTATTTTTACAACCTTTCACTGTTCCAATACTACATTTAATTCTATTCCCCAGTTCATTAAATCAAAAATGTTCACATTTATTTATCTGTGACTCACGCGGACGACACTTTGTGGTTGCCAATAATTAAATCTAGTAGCCATCAATATGTTATTTTCAGATCTCTTGGTGTTAAGTGTTAAAGAATTTAAAACAATATATCAAATTGTAGATATTTAATTGAAACGTCGTCTATTAATAGTTTGCAAGTATTGCTAACAACTCGATTTATATTTATAAGTTCTAGGGTTGTATTTGTAGTAAGGATTCAAAAAGTAAAGCGGTTGCTTTCCAATTTATTGAGACTCATCGAGCACATTAAAAAGGCAGCACAAACGGACCAAGTTTGGCGCAGACCCCGCCCCCAAGCCCTCTCGCCCTTGGGCCAAATTTTGAGCTGAGTTAACTAGCCCAACTCAATTCAAAATACGTCGTTGACTGATGATGTTTCCCCTGGTCTGGCCGTTACTTCTGACAATGTCGATGACGTTGACGTTGACGTTGCCGTTGCCGTTGCCGATGAGGATGACGATGACGCCTCCAATTAGCAAATTAGCCTTAAAAGGGAAAATGGCAAAAAAGCATCCAGCATTCAGCAAACTGCCAAATTCAGCTGCCGCGTAGCCAAAAAGCTGGCGCAACTTCCGCATTGTTTTTAACCAAACCAAATCAAGAATGAGAAAAAATGGCGGATAAAAAAGGCAACGTCATTGTGCACGTCAATTTGTTAAAATGATTGATTGCTGTTTGAATAATGAAAATCGCGAGCGTCATAGAAAAGGACAATGCAAACAAGGCCACACAGAATTTTCGAATAAATGATGGACAACGGCATGCCCTTTGACTTCCTAGACAAACGCGAAACGTTTCAAAATTCTTGCAATGCCACGGCAAGTATGCAAATGGAAATCCAGAGAAATGTTGTATACTTCCAGATTAATCGCTGCGCAATGACCACATCCTTGTGTCAAATTCAACCCGCACTTTAGCAACTCTGCTTTACTAGACGCATAATTCTGCTGGGTATTGAAATTGCCAAATTGCCAAACGTCAAGAAATTATCGTATAAATTCGCTGAATAGCCGCCTATTGTTGGAGTTCTCGCCGTACATGATTCTGCAATATTTGCATAGGTAAGAGTGTGCGTATGAAACAGTGTAACTGTAAATGTGTGTGTAAGCGAACGTGTGTGCGAAGTCCTGAAGCGGCCACTCTAATTGCCAAACCTGAACGCCATCCAACTATCCGCCAAAAAGATGTCAAGAAAGTATCTCTCTCAGCTCCTAGCTCAACTGGAAGATACTTCGTATTCGCACTCAGAACAATTGTTCGTAATAGAAGCTGCACTCTTTGCTTGTTAAACCATAATGCAGCTGGAGTGCAGGGTATGAACAACTCTTGTGAAAAGCTTTTCAAAGTGTTGTGAATGGAAATACAATTCCGAAAAGGTCCCCATTGATGCGACAGCCTCCGAAATTTATGCAAATTCATTGTGAATTTAAATAGGCCCCACTAGAAGCTGACTGAGTTTTCGGAAATGCGGTCAATGTGCCGCCGCCTGCCTGGCCTGCGGAGCTGTGAGCTGTGCCCAGGGAAATGCATTCGTAATGAAAATGGCTATCAGCATGGGCCCACCTCCGCACTCGCATACAAGCAAACTAAGTTCACTTGCAATATAGCGCGCAGAGCAAAAAACAAATCGAATGCAGAGCTGAGTTGAGCTGCAGCCAAATTGCACTGACAAATCAACCCATTTGCACCCAGCCTGAGTTGATATATATGTGTGCATGGAAGTGTCGGATATCTTTACATAATTGCACATATTTTATAGCATACTTATTTGTGCGTTTAGCAATTGTTGCTGGTATAGCTGCAATTTGCTGATAAATCCAGAGGCTAGGCTGATAATGCGGTTGGCTCATCAAAGCCATCCATCCATCTGCGTGTGCTGCCTGTCTGATAATAACTCAACGGCAATGCAAATCATTCGCTGCTATTCCTGCACTTGCCACAACACAGCCAGTCGCTGTGGTCGCAGCAAGTGGCAAGTGAAGCGGAAAAACAGCAACTACACAATGTACTGAGTACTTGTCTATGGCGGCGGCACAGTGATTTCAGTTTCAAATTAAATTAAAAACAGCTTATCAACAGCAAAATTCTATATTCAGCAATCCACGTATCAGAGTGCATATCTTGATTAAATGGCTATTAATCAAGTCGAAAGAAATTTCCATATTGCACATATAATATGCACACGAAGTAAATGCAATATGAATTTTCTCACTTTTGACGTCACCTGAATAACTGTGCCCCAGTGTGGCAGGGAAGGGGTGTGCTGAGGTCGGGTGCAACTCTGGGTGTTTGCTGACCGCAACGCTAAGCAACCGCAGTGTAGAATGCGGGTGCAGCACTTGGCAGTGAGGGCGTTGTGTTGTAAGCATGGCCCAGGTAATGGTTGCATAACAAATTGCATGCCACAAACCATTTTACAAGCGCCAGCTGAAGCGATGTCGCCTACCTACGGTTATGTATGTACAGCGTTGCAACGATGCGACAATGCCATTTGAGCCACCCACACACACGCACATGGACGCACGCACACACCTCAACCCCAGCTGAAAGCCACACTTGAGAGCCACTCAAACTCATGTGTTGCCAAATGGAACAAAGATAAATCGTTAATAAATTATTTATAATTAATTTGTATGTGCGCGGTTTGTTGCTTGCCGCTCATTGTCGCCACTGCTGTTGCTGTTGCTGTTGCTGCTGCTGCGACTGGCCATGGTTGATTTGATATTCGCGTTTACGTTGATTAAATGGACAATAGCAACAACAATGACAACGCCGTTGAGCAGCATTCAGAATTAATTAGAAGACTCAGGCGTGGCCGGGGAGCACAGTGGGCTGAGACTTGCTCACGCTCCTGTTACCCCTGCTGCTGCTGCTCCGCCAGTTTGAGCGCATGTTGAATAAATGATAAAATGTAATTGCGACGAGTCTTGGGGCGAATGGTGAGCCGAGTGATGCTCCTTGCCATAAGACGTTTATAATGAAAATATTATTAATTATGACAGCAGCAGAGCAACGGCAACAATAACGACAACCACGCCGAGCATTCTCAACAATCACTGGCCCCACAATGATGAGTGATGGGCGCTGATTGCAGCCCCCCGCGGGCCACAAGCTGCCAGCCCAACCCAACCCAACCCAACGCAACCGAGCGCAAGCCGAGGCTGGAGGCTGTAAATGTGCCCAGGCTCATAAATAATTCATGCAAACGCCGAAAGGCTTCAATCTCTCAAGTGCTCAAATTTTGATTGCAGTTCAAAAGGCAACGGCACTTAGTTACTTTATCGCTAATTGCAAAGATTAATTGAAAGCAGTGCCTATGCAGGTTTCGTATAATTTCCCAGTTAATATTTAATCGATCGATCTGATTTTTGCCAGCCACTGCATGCTTAAGTGGCAATATTACCGCTTCAATGGCTCGCCAATTGCATTACAGCAACAACTGCCGCGAGTTCAGCAATTGCCGCCACACCCTGCAAACCCAGACTACCCCACCAATTGGATGTGTTCATTGAAGATGCATTTAACTATTATGAACAGCACGATATCATCTCTCAGTCTCAGGTTGAAAGTGCAATGTGTGCAGAGGGTAACTTGCAGTCGTGCAACTGCAACTCGACTACTCGTACAAACTGCAGTCGCATTCGCTTTATTGCCGTATGCTGTCAATTTCATGTTTGCGCGTTAAATTAATTTAGTCAGAGCTTTGGAAATTCCGAATGCATTCCCATACACCTAACGTCTGTCTATCTCCGTGTCCATCTCTTCATTCAGCGGACTGACACGTTGATAGTTGAACCCCCGCCATCGAATGTGTCTGTGTGGTGTTTACTCTACGCACCGTGGGTCAGAAGACATTGCTCGATGGAGCTATACACATTAACATGATGCGAACTAAGTGTAAATTAAATGACAATATAGAATACACTTGTAAATTACGGCAACTTCCGCATTTAGTTGCAATTTTAATGTTTACTCGCATACTCGTATGATGCTGATTTCCCATGGTGCGCGTTCTGCTTGCCACCGATGGATGTGACACAAAAACACACTTTCAGGCATTCAGACATTCATTGCAGGCACAAGGAGATGACGAGGTGGCATCCACACCATGTTGCATCAGTTTGTTTGACAGATAAATTTGTGCATCCGTTTAGAAATATTCAAGTGAGTTTAGCTTTCCATGCCTCGCATGTGAGCTAAAAAATTGCAATTATCTAAATGGATTTCGATCGAATGCTGCCGCAGCTGCAGCGCAAAAAGGATGAGGCATCCGAAAACTTTTTAAATGGCAATTGAAAGCGCATGCACGTCGACTGCAGTCCCAAGCTTGCCACACGCCACTTCTGACCCACACTGGATGCTCGAAAAGTTAATCTGAAGCTGCAGCTCCAGCTGAGTTATCCTCCTCCCGAGCAGTACTTAACGAACTGAAGGTAACTAGGGAAGATTGAGGCAGCAACGGACTGCGGGTAAGTGGGTAAGTGCTGTGTTGTTAATGAGTCTGAAAGCACTGCTGCATGCCAGCAGTGTAAGTAGCTATGTAAATCAGTTAAAGGCCACCACAATGTCGGTGCCCCGTCGCCGCCCTTCGAGTTGGGTAACATGGCAATTAGAATGCAGCTGGCAAGGTGCAACACCCCAAACGGCAGTCGATGCTCGACATGCGCTGGCTTTCAACGAGGCAGGCATCTCCCTCCATCCCCGTTCCTGTTGCCGAATGCGTTAGTTACCAAATGCTATAATTTTAATGCCGGAGCACGCGTGCCGCACATGCTTGTAAAATCAATTAAAGTTTTCGCCGACTCCCCTGCTCGCTGCTCTCCGGCTGCTGCTCTTGCGAATTCAAAGCGCAACTAGTTCATTTAACATGGCTGCTGCACTCGCACTCACACACACGCACACACACACTCACACACAGACAGCTGTGCAAACAGCCAAACAAACAAGTCTTAAGACAAAAGCATGCCGTCAAGACAAACAATGCCTGATTGTCGATTGGGGCCAGAGGTTTTTGGCCGGACAGGAGCTTAGAATTCAGATGAGTATGTGTGCGTGTCTGCGTCCGCGTGACTGTGTGTGTGTCAGAGTTGGATCTTCAAGCAACTCCACTGGTAATCCTATTAAGCGATAGTCAGCGAGTGTGTTTGCCTTGCTTATTTGTGGCCATCAAGCGGACTCAAGCCACACACGGCGCACGGCACACGGCGCACTCGGTGCCTGCCCCATGACACGCAGGGCGCCAGCAAGCCAAGGAAGGCATGCAGCGTGTGGCATGCGGCATGCGGCATGTTGGGCCTGCCCAATGGCATGCTGGCTAAGTTATTTCCAATATGATATCATTTGTTGGCAGGCAGAGATAGTAATGTGGTTAGGTGTTAACTGGGGGTGTACTCACTTTGTGCTGTGTGCCTCATTGTAGTTCATTAACAAATGCAGTATTGTCTCTCGGTACTCCAGCACATAGCACACATTGTTCAATAACATATCAAAGAGGCCACGCGCGTTGTCGTCATTCTTCAGCTTCTGCAGTCCCAGCAAGCTCTGCAGCAATTCGCGGAATGTCTTTAATTAAAAAATTGATAAGCATTAACTTGGCTTCCGCTCGCTTGCTGAATGCGTGAGTTGCATTTGAATTACACCCTAGGCTGATACATTCAACACATATTAATATAGGAATTTGTGTAATTAATTCATTTTATTACAACGTATCCTTGCTAAAGTGAAGCAGTTGACTTCTCGATAGCAGCTTTCATTTAATCTCCAATTAATTGATTTAATAATTCACTCAACCTAATTAAAATTCCCAGTTTGCTCACAGTATCTATATATGCAAAAAGTTGTTTTTCCTAACTAGTGACAAGCTATTAAGCAGCAGCATAATTCTAATGTGTTCAAGAATGCACAGATTAAAATCAACCATCTGCATAACATTTGAGATTAGGCCGCAGTTCCTTAAGTTATTTAACAGCAGCAGCTTTTGATCTTAGCAAGTTGAGCAAACATCTGCTTAAACAAAATGACATGGTACTATAATGCAAAGTAATCATAATTTCCAACTATAATCAGGTTATTTGGAGACAAAGTTCGTAATGGGTAAACATTAAATATTTGCATATTGGCACTTCGATGCCAAAATGAATTTTATTTTAATTGTGGCAATTAACGCTTGCTTGCGGCCATCGGATGAATAAATGAAATGCTGTCTAATTAGTTTTTGTGAGGTCAGTCAATTGAGGTCACAATAATGGTTATGTCCTTGTACTTTCTTGATTTAAAACTGAAGTGCACTTTTGCTGCTTAAACAAAATGGGTCATTGCAAATTTGAATAGCTTACATTATTTGCAATATTCATATAATTTCAGAGTATTTCGAGCTGACTTGCTTGATGTTTTGACTCAGAACAAAGCTCAGCTACAGCATGTGGAGTCGGCTTAAGCTCAGTCTTGGTGCAAGGGAAACGTTGCGCTCCAACAAAGTGCACCCAAAAGTGCACTTACAGTGCCAAAGCAAACAACAACAAGTAAACGCACAAGCACACACAGTCACACACACAGGTAGCACACACTCACACACACAGTCGCAGTCCGTGTGCTTAAGCTTAGATGGCCCCAATGCATTTACTTACCAGCAGGGCCACATGCAGGCGCTTGGCCCAGAGACGCGCTTGCTTCTTGTCGCACTGAATCATGTCCATGTCATGCTGCATGCGCGTCAGAACCCAGTGGAAACATTGCACGCTCAGCGACTCGCTGCAAAAATAGAGAGGGGAGCATTTAAGTACGAATTTAATCTGAGGAGCAAGCACATGCTTATAACTAAGTACAAAGAGTATGCGAATGGCGAATTAAACTAAAGAGTGTGGAGAGAATGCAGGTAAGCAGCTTGGCAGTTGCAAGTTGCCAGTTGCAAGTTCCTAGTTGCAAGTTGCCGGCTTTGCTTGGTTGGCAAGTTGTAGGTTGAAGGTTGCTAGAGCTGCCTGTTGAAGCACAGTGAAAAACTCATTAACAAAATTAATTTTTAAGTAGCGCTACAAATGAGTGGCAGCCTAAGTTGCCGCCACCCCCAAACTTGATGGGGGCGTGGCCAAGCCACACGTTTGTTTGGTTTATGCCAGGCTGTTGCTGTTCTTGCAACTGTGGGAGTTGCTGCATTTGCCTGCAAGTTGGCAAAATTAGCAACGCGACGTCTGCTGCTTCAGCGGTCATTAAAGTTTCTTCAATTGCTGCAGGGAGATCGGGGGCAAACATTTGAAAAGGCATTAAAATCAAATTAATTACAATTTGCGCGACAGCAGCAGCAGCAGCAGTGGCAGTGGCAACAGAACTAGCAGCAGCACAAACTCAACTCAACTGAACTGAACTCAAATAAATAAATTATAAAATCAATAAAATGTTAAACGGGCAAATGGCGAATCGTTCCGGGAAACAGGTGCGCAATTAGTGCAATCTCCGAAATGCGATCTTAAACCAATAAACGTTTGGAATGAATGAATTGCAAACATAAATCGCAGAAACTCATTTAGATGATGAAGTTGATTAACATCCAATGGAATCTCAAGACTTTTATCAACCTACACGAGAAATTTAAGCAGTAAACTATTTTGTTTTGTTTAATGACTTGAGATCAAATTATTTTTATTGCAGGTTTTTTTAAACATTTTGCAAAATTGAATACAAAAATTATCCAGAGATACAACTTGCCAGAGCTAGAAATCATTTCACCCAAATGCCACACATAGTTTTCGACTCTGCCACATGATCGTTTGATGGTCAATGCTGCGCTTGAGTTCATTTGATGCAAACTGCAACAAAAACACCTAAACCAAACTAAAAACTTAATTTCACTTTTCTATTTTCTATTTTTGCTGCTCTGCTCTCATTTTGTTTTTTTGTCTTTTTTCCTGCAGAAGTTTGCCGTCTTTTACGGTCATACATTATTGCAATAGCATGCTTTATATAGTGCAAAATCAGTAGAAAATGGCAGACGATAAAGAAAGTTCCGAAGCAGGCGGGCAGCGGCAAATTGCATTTGCGGAAATAAACAGAAACTTTTATGCCCGGCAAGTATATACTACATCCATGTACACACATACATATATCTATATATCTGTGTGGCTGAAGAGTGCGACAAAAAGGCATGATAAAAGACAGTGGGAAAGCAAGGCTAAAATGAAAAACAGCAGCAGCAGTAGTAGTAGCTGCTAGCCAGAAACTTTGAATAGTGCGGGTGCTGTTTTTCTTCCTATTTTCGGGGGGTTCAACAGCGGGCGAGGGGATTGCGGGGAAAGTGGAATTGAAGAAATGGATTGGTGTGGGGTTCTGGCTGTGAAAACTTTGCAGCAACGGAATGACAACATTTTTGCAAAGCTTCATTGTTGTCATTCAGAAACTAATTTGAAAGTAACCAAAACAATTTTAAAGAAATTTCCCACCACACAGCAAAGCGAAGTTGGTGGAGAGAGAGAAGAAAGCAGCTGCGGTTGTGGATGGCAGAGGGGGTGTTGCAAGAGAGAGATGACAGCAAAATTTTATTAACAGCAGCATGCTGTATAACAATAAAGTAGAGCACAACAATGGCAGGGCCGACGAGTGACCAGCGAAACGCTCAAATTGCCGAGTTGACAACTGGACTAGGAATAATGCAGCAGATTCGTTAGTCATGGCTAAACTTGAAGGAGCAGGGGAGCAATCTGGCTTGCTGCTGGCCAACACCCACGCAATTGTCGAGTGACGTAGGTCAACGATTGGCATCATGACTTTGATTTGTGCATGTGTTTGTTGCCCGTTGTTTGCTACTTGCTGTTTGCTGCCGTTCACCCCAAAAAGTTAATGCAATAAAACTGAAGACAGTGTCACCAAATCAGTGTGCGAATGCGGATTGCTTGTGCTTTCGTGTCACGAGTCAATAAACACTGTTACTGTCGAAGAGAACTTTTCATTACACCGAAGTATTCCCATTTTGTGAGACTCACGCATCCATCTCGATGCCGAAACAAAACAAAACAAATTGTGTTGTGGCCAACGCAATGTGACATTTTCGATTGGACTGCCTGGCAAATGGGAATTGCGAGGACCCCCAGTTTATTTACAAAATGCATGAACACTTCCTTGCCTCTTCGCTTGCCATGATGCCGGCAAAAAAGGTCATGCGACTAAACAATTTTGACAGTGGCTCGGCTAACACAATATTCGTGGTCGCGATTCATCTTCGAAATACTTGCAGCACTTTGAAACCCAGAATGCTTTGAATGCGCTGCTTATCGGTTCAACTCGATTTAAACTTGGACAAAAGCTGGCAGGCATTGTTGGCTACAAATTGCAAAATTGAGTTGGACCAAAATAAATAAACGAAAAAAGCAAAATTGCGCATAGTTGGCTTCGTCGAAGTGTGGGTGAGGTAACTCTGCTAAAGTAATTTGATTAAAAGCCGCCCGTGGGAGCTCTGCTAGAAGATTTGCATATTTGCTGAGCAAGCGTCGAGCGTTGGATCAGCTCCAAGTTGACCAGCAGGTTATGGCTTTTCATTAGCCACTGGGACGAGTGTGCTCGTTCATCAAAGTCATTTTGTATGAAGCACAGATCTGTCTCCCTCTCTCTTTCGCTACCAATTCGCTGTCCTTGTCGGTTTGTGGGTTATGGGCATTATCAAAACCATTGGCAATTAATTTGAACGCTTTAGTCAACCGGAGAGCTGAGCTCAGCTCACGACAACCACTTGCAGGCGAACGACGGCAATTGACATTGGTAAATGCAAGTCAGACACACATCAACACACACACACACAGGTATAAGAGAGCATATGATAGTATATGTAGCACAGCCACTTGCCAACGGCAGCTTACCTGACTAGCTGCAATTGTAGACCACTCAAACGATTGAACTCCATGAAAAATCGTATGGCCCACAATAGATAGGAGTCATCGTGACTCGACGAGCCAGCGTTGCGTTCCAGCACACGCCGCACCTGCCGCACGAGCGTGTTGTAAGCGGAGCGCAGTACCTCAATGCAATATTCGCGCAGGCACAATCTGCAATGGAGACACGGATGAAAAATGGTTATACCACAATAATATTGATTGAAAGTCAGTCCCACAAACACACACATACACATCTGCATATATATCCTATATATACGAAGTATGTCAGGGGGTGTGAGTGTTAGAGTCTATATAACAAATGCGGCCGATGCAACGACGCTTGCCAGCGTTTTATGCAATAAATTTGCCGGGGCCAATTTATTTGAGTAAAGCGCTCGAAAAGATGCAGCCAGATCCATGCGCTCGTTCGCCGGCAACAATCTCTGCATCTCCGCAACCGCAGGCCCAACAAATCCACACAAATCCAATGCATCGCTGCCGACATAGATTAATTTATGCCCCGAGACAAGGGGCTAAAAAAAAGTCGAAAAAAAAGAGGCCGCTTGTCGACTTATTGCAAACTCACAGCTTGCATTTCTCGTTGTATGGCAACAAATTGTTGTACGAGCATGTTGAGGGCCGACACGTGACATTGATGAACTTTGGCTGCTGTTTTTGGCTGCCCAACTTGCTCCTTGGCGGCTCCGCACGCTTATCTGTTTCCACTAGTTTGGCATTCCCAACCAAATATCTTCTGCGGGCTGCAGTTTCTTGCATGCTTTTCACTTTGGCTGCCTATTGACAGGACGTTAGGCGAGCGACTTGTCTAATCACAGTCCAGAGGCCCGCAATTTATGGCTGGCAACCGATTTGGTTTCACCATAAAACAGACCAGACCAGGCCAGAAGTCAGTCGGACTAACAAGCAAAAATGTTGGCCCACATCGCCCACATGGCACATCGGCAAAAATGCTTGCACATTTCTGCAAGGCTCAGAGGCTTGCCTCGAATGGCGTTGCTAGTGGCGCCACCAAGATTACGTTGCCACTGCTGCAATTTTATCTGCGCTCGGCACTTTACGGCCACTGGACGACAAATCGCAACAACAACCAGCAGTGGAGTCAGCAGCTTGGCGCCGTCGCTCGAATACTCTCACAAAACATGCTCTCGAAAATACAAATGGAAAGCTACTGCTGGCTAAGTAGCAAAGTGATAGAACCTCAATCCTGGAGCAGTGTATTACTGCAAATGCATTTTGCGAAACCAAGCAGCATCCTCGCAACGTTTGGCGCGCGTCTCCTTTAAGTAGTTTGTTGGTTAGCAGAAAAATCATAAAATAGCTGCACCTGGTGGCCATTAGGGAACTTTGCGCCAGGAAAGACGCTGGCCGAGCGGCGTCTTTGTTTCGCTTCTTCTTCGTGGCTGTTTTCGCCGGGACCACTCGCCCAGAACCCAGACCAATATCGTGGATTGAGACGAGGCAGAAGGAAATGCCTTCATTTATTATTGAATATTATTTTATACGCTCGCTCGCTTCGACTGCAGCGTAAAATCGAAAATCAATGACCGGAATGTGGCCTGGCAGCCGAACCATAACAATTCCGATGCTAATGGCAGCATCTACGGCCGCACACAATAGACGGCGGGCGACCAAAGTGCAGGAAGTTGCCGCAGACAAATGGATACAGCAAATGGATGCGAAGCAATCTCAATCCCAAGCCAAATCCCAATCCCAATCCCAGTGCTCAGCCAATTGCCGTATTTATCTGTATGGTATGGTGTGGCTTACCTAACGGTAAACGCGCTGCGACGCGTCACCTGCGCCTGCTCCTTGATGTGGCGATGGGAGCGCTTCTGTGCCTGCTTCTCGCGATCGAAGTCAATGGCGGACACACGCTGCAATGCCTGGTGGCAGATGATGTCGCGATCCGACACCGATTTCATGTTGCGTATAACGTAGGTGCCGCCGAAGCGTGAATGCCGCCCCGAGGGTGGGCGAGCCTGGCGACGCGCGTGCTCTCGACGCCGGGCAGCGAGCAGCTCCTGCTGGTCGCGCTGCTTCTCGCTCAGACTGCGCTGCAGTGAGGCGTCCGCCAAGGACTCGGCATTCTGCAAAGATGGTTTCGTTTAGTCGGTATACGTTTTGAGTGGCGATTTGTTTACCTGTTCACGGTATAGCAGGCAAATGATTTCCAGGCCGTGTAGATGGAATTGCTGCTCATCCGGCGAGGAGACAATGAACAAGACCAGATCGAGTAGGCCAGTTTGATGGAGCGCCCAAATGACCTGATCGTGCAGACTGGCATCGTTGTCCGCGCGGCACTCCGCCTCCGGATTGGCTGGCACTTGGAGCACATTGCGCACCAGCACCAGGATGCGTTCAATCAGCAGATTCTGCTCCTCGCTGCGTATGGCGAATGCCTGGAAGAGAGAGAGAGCAGTGGGATGAGCGAAGCGGCAACATTAAAAGTCAAAATAATGAAATGTCTTGCGGCAAAATCCCAGTGTAAAAATCTAAGCGGCAAATCCCGCGAGTCAAGTTAAAATAATCAAATGAAATTAAATTAAATTAAATTGCAAATTTATGTAGCTCGACTGTAAAACGGAAGCCCAGCGCCAAAAGGCAGCCCGCGATGAGCAGCTGGCTGGCTGGCAGGCAGCAAGCGATTCCACCACAACAAAGTCAAGATGAAATCAATTTGTGTGTCGGTCCCGTCGACGAGGAGACCGAGGAGTCTGAGCGTGGAGTGTGAAAGCATGGGAACGAGGCGCAGTTACTGCTGTCGGCTTACAAATAAATACAACTAATGCGGCTTTTGTGCCTACAAGCCAGCTGTGACTCTGCTGTGGCTCCTCCGGTGGACATGGACACCGCACCGCACACCCCACAGCCGCCCGTCCCCCAAACCAACACCAAAAAGCCGTTCGAGCGCCTCATTCAAAGGCAAAGTTAATAATGACTTCCGCTTTCGGTTACCCTACGCAACAACAATGTGGGTGAGCGGCTTCTTCTCGTTCCGGACCAAACCCCAGAAAGCTTTCCTCCTCCTCCTCCCCCCGTACCGCTCTGGCTGTCCACTTGGCTGCTCGCCGCGCATACATCAAAGCGTGTAAGTCGGAGCCACGCAAATAAGGAAGTAAAGCATAAAAAGTCAGCAAGCAACCAACAGCCGGCGGCAAGCGGCAAGCGGCAGGCGGCAAGCCGGGTAGTCGGGTGGCCGGGTGGCATCAATGGCACCAATCTTCCCACACATTCATTATCAACGGCAACAACAACTAGAGCGGCGAGGAGACAGCATCCATATAGAAATTCGCTAGCATTTAAGCGAAGGGAGAAAAAATACGAAATACAAAAAAGCGTTAGCTAAAAAATGAAAATCTAAAGAAATCCTCTGGCGACTCTTTGCTGGCAACGCAGCACCATGAAAATCCTTTGGAATTGCTCCCCGGAGTGTTATGAATGTCGATTCAATCGGCTTTAAATGAATTTATTTCGCTTTGCGAGCGAAACTTTTTCTGCCTCTGTGTGCGTGTGTGTGTCTGTGTGTGTGTGTGAATGAGTGGCTGTAAGGATATATGTGTGTGTGTGTGCTATGATTATAGTATCAGCATCATTTGCAACGCATCTATAGGGCTTCCATTCAACGCTTGTAATTGCCAATGAAAGTTGATAAACGCACTCAACTAAGAATATGCAACTCTATTTGCTCTGATTAAATGCCAGCAATTGACAACACTTGACAGATACAATTCATTACTACTATAAACGAAGTATAATCAAAGTCATAATCTCAGTCAATTATAAAGTACGTGCATTGAAACGTTTGCCATTTCCTATTCCTCATGCATATCCTCAAGCAAAGTGCAGGCTTTCTCCATTTCCTTATTCCCAGCCGCTGGCCAAGTGTGGGAGTACTTCTTCCTTTTTTTTTATTCGTTTTTGTATTCATTTCTTTCAGTTACAATTTAGCAATTGAAAACATTTCATTCTCAGACAGTCACCCACACAAAATGTTACAAATTGTACCCAGCATTACTCTTGATGTTGTTGCTGTTTTCTTTCATTTTTTCCCCCAGTTTTCCTCTATTTTTGTTGTGGTTTTTGGCCACCCCCTCACACGGAAAACTCCCACTTGATTTTGCTATGTGACATTGGGCATGTTGACGACGCCTAGGAAAACCACAGATTTCCTTGTGGAGGCAACAACGTGTTTGATTTCAAGGTGCCTTCTGGCACTTTCCTTTTCTTCCATTTTGTTTTTTTTTTTTTTGTTCACTCTCCCGCATTCGACGGGTGTTTATTAAATCGACTTGTTGCGGTTGTGTTGCCGGAGTAAAGTTAAAAAGTTTCTAGCGTCGATTTGATTTCGTGTGATTTTTACAAAATCAAATTTTTAACATTTCGCATTTCCGACACGTTTGTCGGACGCCAAAGAATGCAGCGACATCAAAGAGTTTCCGATATGGAATCTCAAACTCGTCTTTTTTTGCGCTTCTCAGAAACTCCACAAGGATTAACCGAAAGATTAAGGCAAAAATATAAAATTTGAAAGCTGCAGCTGGGCCAAAAGATGAAACGCAGATAGTAAATGAAGTTCAAATTAGTTATGAAGCGAAAAAAAAACAGAAAAAGGGAGGAGAAAGATACGAACGGCAGTCCAGAGATGCCAAGGACCAAAGCCGAGGCGAAAACTAGGGACAAAACAAAAGGCAATCGCAATGGCGATGGTGAAGGAAAATGTGAAAAGCAGTTTGCCCAAAAACTTGACTGCTGGCAGCTGGCACGAGAGCCATTAAAAGTTTTACGCGACCACAGCCACATTAATACTTGCCAGGGCTATAAAGATTACAACAAAAAAAATAGTTTTGCAAATGCCAGGCCGATAATTGGCCTGGCTTAAACAGCTCCAATTAACTGCATTGCACAGTGTACAGTAAGTCTCGCCTAACTTACGAATTTATTTAACACAAACGATGGTCGAAATTAGTGTTTGCGACTCTCGCCTCTGCCGACTAAAGCGACGACGAAGGCAGGTTGACCACATACAAATAAAAGATGATGGCCAACACCATGGCCCGCTGCCACAGCGACGGATTCAGCAAGTACGTGACAGTTGGCACATTCCTGTGCTCCACCAGCAGTTCAGCGGGCAGCGGCCGCAGGCGCGGCATCAGCTGCGGCGGATGCTCGGCAATTGCACCCAGGAACATGGACTCCGCCGGCGGCGAAATGTACGTGGTGATCGTGGAGTCGTAACGATGATCCGCAATCGGCTGACAACCCGAATAGCTGGCCAGATAGGACCTCTTCACGGCAATCAGTGTGTACCTGCTTATGCGCGACTGGCAATAGGGACACTTGGCACGTATGCCCTGGGTGTGCATCCATTTCATGATGCAGTAGCCGCAGAACATGTGGCCACAGAAGCCCACCAACGGTATGCGAGCGGTGCGCATGCAGATCAGACAAATGTACATGTTCAGGGCGGCGGCCACCTCGGCATCAAAGCGCTTGCTGCCAATTCTTCGACGTCGACTCGTTGCTGCTGCTGTCGACGTTCCCGGTTGTTCGGCGACCACTCCGTTTTCATCCTGGCTATCGTCGTCGTCGTTATTGTCGTTGTTGTTATTGTTGTCGTTATTAATGTTGTTGTTGTTATTGATGTTATTATTGTTGTTTGCGTTCATTTTTAAAGCTTTGTGCGTTTTAATTTAATTTTTACAAATATGTGCAAGGTTCGTATATTGAAAGTCGGTAGAGTTAACAAAACTGTTGCCAGCTATGCCAGTACTTACAACTTCCAGAGCCTGCTTTAGTTTCTCGAACAATGCCGTCCAAATTTTGTCTCGGGCAAAGGCTGCTTTGTAGCCCTGCAAAATGTCGATGAGCTCCAGGAACACCTTGCGACCATGATTATCATTGGGCGGCCCGTCGCGATACAGCAGCAGCGTGGGGTTCGTCAATATGACCAGCAGGCGAATCAGCAAATCGGAGAGTTCCTCGTGTTGCACATAGTCGGGCAGCATGTAAACCAAATCAGTTTGCAGCACTTTGGCGCGTCCCAAGTGCCGCCGATACTCGTGATTGTCCAAATCGCGACGCAGTATCCAGATCAGATGCTGTAATAAATAAAGCGCCGATTAAAATTGAGACTCTTATTTGATTTAAGCTTCTCTCACCTTCAGTCCCTCGGCAGCATCGGGCTCCGCTTGGTAGCGATTGCCATCACTGACACCAAGTGCGGCGCACGTGGCATCAATGTCTGCTAACAACACAGACATAATGCACACAAACACTAAAGCTCACAAATTCACTCAATTCCCAATTAATTAATCAAATTACACAGCCAATACGGACACTTATTTCACAGCGCACAGCACTCGCATAATTGGTAAAATTCGCGCGCAAAACAAAACTAAAAACAGCTGTTCGATCGATGGCAGCTGATATCGATAGTCGCTCAAAATTGCGTTGCGCTCGCTGCGTGGTTTGTGGCTCGCCTATTTTAAATTAGTGATATCGATAAGTGCTCGAAATTGCGTTGCGCCTTGGCGCAAATTTTCATCAAATTAAGAAAAATCCAATAAGTGAAAATGGTTGCGAAAATTAAATAATAGTTGACTGTTGAGAAAAATTGCATTTTCCGCATTACTATGCAATAGCCACAGACTCTTTAGCCCAATCGAAATCGATTCAATTTGAAATTATTTGCTAGCTACACACACTCTCACGCACACACAAGCACTCACATGCAAACACAAACACACACACAGAAATATGCTGCAGCTCAAGGATCCCTTGTTGGGAGCTTGGGTTGCTGTTGAATGTCAATTTGCAGGACCTGCATACGAAGTGCGAGCCGAATATTTGCAAATAGGTGCCAAACAAATGGGAAATTTAAATCTTTACCAGGCATTGAAGCTTCAAATTACTCTAGCTGGCTTCGGGCTGCTGCAATGTGTAAGTCGATACTGAGGCGCTGCGTAAACTAATAATCCGAGTTCGATTGAAAATAAAGAACAAAAATGCAAGATTAAAAGCAAATAGATTTTGTGCTTGCATATTGATCTACTATATGAGCAAATACTAAAGCGACGCTGTGCAAACTTTTGGTTGCAAAACCTGCCCAGCAGACACTTCAATTCACAAGTCGGCCAAGCTCCAACTCCAGTTCCATCAAGGACCATACGTGCAACGTGCCCGACGAGCCCTGCAGCATAGAAGTGGCTCGCTCCGTACCTCTGGCTTCTGTCATTCCCCAAAGAAGTTGAATTTAATTAACTAAGTAAATGCTCAGACATGAGTCTCACTCCGCTTCCGTTGCTGGTGCTGCTTATCAGCATCCGCAGCACTGTTGATGAACTCCGGGCGAAGAACAAGGACAACATCTACATCTACATCAACATCAACAAGCGCTGAGCAACTTGTACGCTTAGTGACCAAATAAGTAAGCAAAGTCCAAGTTTGATGTCTGCATCTCTTTGCAAAGCGCCTTCGGCTTTCAGCTATCATCTCTCCATCTATCCATCTCTCGCATCAAACCACCAGTTTCGACGACCGCCCATCAACATCATCATCGGCCAGCGCCCAACACCCAGCGCCCAACGCCCAATGTCCTGTCGTCAGCCCTCCTGTGGATTGGGCCCAAAAAGGACCGCCTGTCGAGCAGTTGGCGCTATGCAAACCTGATTATAATGTGTCAAATCCATTATGTGCTGTCAGGATTTTAGGCGCAAAAAGCGTCCTGCGTCCAGGTCACTGTATGTACACATTTTGCTGCACAACTTTAAGACAAGTTCTGGCCAAAGTCTTTCGGTCAGACAAAGTTAATTATAATTTTATGTGTAAGCAAAACTACGTGCCGTAGGCTCAATTAAGACAGTCACAATTTTATAGGGTTTCACTGCCAATCAGTTTACCACGCATCCTACTGGTTGCGCTCGTTCTTCAAGAAATTGCCATGGTATACGAAATCGAATGGATACTCAGCTCGATGCTCCCACTCCTCTGGCAATGCTGGATGATTTGGATACAACCAAAAGCAGCAATACACTTCTGTGCTATTACTCAGCACACCACTCGACTCCATCGCTGGGCTTCTCGAGTGCACCAGCGTTTGTCGTGTTCGCCCCACTGTATGTTTAAGCTGCAGGGGGCCGGGCAGCCGAGTGCGGTGTAGAGAAGGACGAGTTGTTATTTCAATTGCATAATTAAAATCTGCAATTGAGTGCTGGGAGTTTTTAATCCCTTTGGCTGCACAAAACACAAAAGCTACGACAGCAAATAATTGCCTTAAATTCCAGCAGAAAATAAATGCTAATTCGCTTACCTAACAATATTAACAGACTCTTCATAATGCTGGTTGGCAAGTGACTGAAACTGTTGCAGCTTTCAAACTAGAACAAATCACGTGTTGTTCTATTAGATTTGAGTTTTTGCACTTTACCTTCAAGCAATTAGTTGAGCTAACATTCAAGTACGTATACTTGATTCGCGTCAGCCATTCTGCGACACGATAAAAAGGTTACATTTTTAATTGTCACCCAAATGCGAGTTAAGCAAAAAATCCAGTTACGCCGAATTCTGGCCAACTGTTTGCATATTTAATATATTTTTTGCGCTGTTTGTCAAACAGTTAACCCGGTTAACCGCTGGCCCCGAAAACGCCAAATATGTTTTAGGTGGAAAACAGAGTAAAGGGCAATGAAAGCATTCCACAGCTGTTGGTAAACACAAAAATGGCGCAACTGCAGGACAAAGCGAACACCAAAGGCGAAAGCACCTAAAAGCGTAATCCGGCAATAGCAAAAGCAAGCGCAACAACAATAAAAACAAGGCAACAACAACTGACGCCTGTCAGCTGCTGTCATGCAGCGAGCGCGGCAGCGAGAAACGCATTTGTTGGCTTTGCAGCTTGCGGCCGCCATTTTGTCAACATGGCGGCCGCTCGCTATTGTTTGGCGAGCCTTCATCTTGCATTCTGATTGCGTGGCTTAATTGCACGGCGGTCGCGACTAGTTACAGCGTCTGTGCCAGATTTCGGGATGCCAAAGAAAAGTGAAAGCTCAGTTCGCACTTCTTTCTGCACAGCCCGCATGCAAGCGCAAAGGCCGAGGGGGGGGAGAGAAACACAAACGGAAGCCAAAAAGGGGCATGCCGCACAATGCATAGAGCTTGACTTTGTGTTTTTTGTGGGCCAACGAGAAAAAAAACAAAAGGCACAAAACAATTTTAGAACAAATAAAACTCACACCTGAGACTATTCGCCCGCGCTCCCAGACGATGGGGCCAGCTATGTGGGTCTCGGAGCAGCTGCTAGCAAAATGAATCGTTGTAAATCAATTTGTACAAATTGTGAGAAACAAGAACAATTACACGGTATGCTGAGGCGTAACACTGCCAACTGACTGACAGCGAGTTACCCTGTGCGGCGAGTGGAAGTATTTTAAAGGCTTTTAACCTGCAACTTTAATAGATTTATAATTCCTTGCTTTCGACGAGCTCGTTACAGAAAAAATATATATAGATTGATTATAGGGTATGTGGAGAAAGGATGAAAGCAAAATCAAAGGCAAGCAACAGGGTCAGTGCTAACAAGAAAGCAAGTCAAGCAAAAACTCAACCCCAAACCCAAACCCCACGCGTTACAGGTTGCCTTTTTGCCCCGGCCACCCGCTTCGCTGGCCAGCTGAGCAGTGAGAGCTCGAGTTCCAGTTCCAGTTCGTCTAGTTGCCGCCGTTCTTTTGAAACAAATCAAAGAGAAATTGCAAACGACAAGTTAATCTTACTTCAAGCATAACCGGAAGCCATTTTATGACCCAATGGACAATGTACGTTGGTTGTACAATAGCAACCCCCCGATAACCATTCCGCAGTCCCCCTGTCAAAGCTTCCACTTCCTGATCCAATGGCATTCACTTGGCAGCTGCTTACGCGTATTTACAATATATAAAAAAGCAGCATCGACGGAAGCGCGGACATTGGTGCATCCGCAACCGCATTTAAGATCACAATCGCCCAAAGTACAACTTAAATAAAGGAATTTATGCGCCACATTTGGGCTGCTGCTGCTGCCGCTGCACGATGAATTAAAGTTCAATAAAAAGTCGAGGCGAATACGAAATTCGCAAAGGAAAAGTTTCCGAGCAGCTCCTTCCAGCAGCGCCAATAGCCTTTGGCCTTTGTCTTTGTTGCTTGCGAATTTTTCTGCTTACTTTTGTTTTTTGTTTTTTTTGCGTATTTTGTTGCTGTATTTTTGTGCCTGCGTTTTTCATGATGTTTGCACATTTGCTCCTTGTTGTTGATGTTGCTGGCTGTCGCTATTGTTGTCGTTGTTGCTGTGCTTGTCGATTTTGAGTTACAAAGCCAAAATCACGGCAAGCGCGAAGGAGCTAGTGGAGGAGAAGCACAGCATCAGCACAGCATCAGCAACCGGAGAAATCGGCTACGAAAACAGAAATACCTTTTGCATGCTTCATTGGCGTTGCCTTTCTGCTGAGTGAACATCAAATGGGATTTGTCGGCCAGCGGGGGCCACGGCCGGACATATGCTCTTCCTTCTTGTGTCTTGCTGTTGTTGTTGCTGTTGTTATTGTTTCGTAACAGTTCAATGGTGTGTTAAGCACACCCACCCACACACACACACACACAGTTTATGTGGCAACATCCAATAACATCGACCATCGGTTTAGTGCCTGAGATATGTGTGAACTTTTCTCTGTCCAGACGTTGCAGCGGTGATGAGGACTGCACTTATCCAAATTAAGATTGTGTTGAGATTGCCGGTCGCCGAAACCAGCGCAAACATCAAACATTCGACTTGTGTTGTTGTCTTCTACGCCAAAGCAAACACGCCTTTCAGGCACGCTTCCCCCCGAAAGAATAAAAAGAAAATCCTGGCGGCTTTAAGATGAATTTCAGCTACACTTTGAAGCACATAATCATTCCATCAGCTTCTCAAATTCATTGAGAAATAACCCACATTCTAATGGCAGCTCCAACTCTTCCTTTGCCATAAAATCGATGCAAATTCGTTCTTTAGCATTGGAATGCCAAAGTTGCAATAACTTTTTGTTTAAACATGCTCGTATTTACTTTAAATTCGTTAATACTTCTTGGCGACAATTTGTGCGAACTTTAAGCATAAAGTTCACTTGAATGGAATGAAATGTTTTACACTTCAGTTCCATAGTGTCAAGTTTTGTGTGTGTTTGAGAGATACATATTGACTTGTGTCTTGTTCCCGGCACGTGTACTCGTATCCTTGCCCAGATTTGTGTGTGTTTGTTTCCTATTTGCCTGCCATTTATTTGTATATTTATTTTATGTTTTTTGAGCGTCTGCCCGGGCGCATAACTCAAAGTGCTTGAGCATACGATGCCGTGCAGATAATGATGCTAAAAGTGTCAGGTTGGGGAAATCAAGGTAAACCAATGCCGCACACCCCCACACACATTCATATGCGTATGTGTGTGAGTGTGTGAGTTGAGCAGAAAAATAACATATCGAAAAATGATTTTCATTGAGCAAGAAAATGTGGTGGGGCGAAAAAAGGCAAAATAAGCGTCAGCGAAATCTGTTTCAATAGCTCTCGCCTGATAGGGACGCATTTCGAACTGGGATGGGATGGGAAGTCATAAAATCGCGAGAAAGCATCACGACATAAAGCACAGCAACAATAAGAGTCGAGTCGCACACTGAGCTGAACTGAACTGAACCGAACTGAGAAAACGCTGGCGGCAGCCCATCCGCATACTCGTAATGATGTAAAATATATCGCTTAGATTTAGTCGAGTTGCGACTGAAAACCGAAAACCAAAAACCGAAAACCCCACACCCAAAACCCAAGACAAGGTCTGTGCGTGTGCTGATAAAGCGCTGAAAATAAGAAGCGAACAAAAAGTTGAAAAAAGCAAGAGCGAAAAAGTGTTGGCTGTTCGGGTGTGTGTGTGTTTCGTATTTGTGTATTTGTGCACACTTCAAAGTCAAACAACAAACAAATGCATAAAGTATCGCGAGCTCAGACGAGTATCGAATGTGCGTCGGGTGCTCACGCCTTCTGCCCACCTCCCCTCTAAGCGCCCCCATGCTCATGCTGAATATTATTCAATTTACTGTAATAGCCGCGCTTAAGTTTGTCCTGGTGCACATGGCGTATGCGCAACGTTTAACGCCAGCTCTCGACGCCTCCAGTTGAGCTGCGTTGAGTGACTGGGCCTTGACTTGACTGCCACACTTAATGGCTGAAGTGTATTGATGATGTCGACGCTCTCCAGTTGCCAGTCTCCACCCACTCTCCACTCTCCCCCCGCGCTCTCTGCAACGACATCGCATCACAAATCTGAATCGCCGCATTTGAACTTCAATGACGCGCAATTTTATGCGTAAATCTTTTACATAAATTTTGCAAAACGTTTACGTCTGCACGAAAGGATTTGCCAGGCAAGCGGAGGAGTGAAGCTCGCTAGCTTTTTGCTTCGCTTCGCTCCTTGGCTTTTAAGACACTTTGAAGCCCCAATGAACGGCGAAAGTGAAGTGCGTAAAAAACGTTAATACGAGCTTTGCCATCTCGCCCCGCCCCCTTTTTTATGACATTTACTGCTACAATTTAGCGAAAAGCCAAAAGCACAAAACACACTTCGCCTTTTTATGCAGATCAATGTGAATTCAATAAAATTCTTGAATATTTTCCTAATGCATCATAAATCTGCTGCGTTTCATCATTTGATGAGCCATAAATCAAAAGCAATTCAATTCGATGCGATGCGATTCGACAAACAAGAAATTCGAATTTTCAAGTCTATAACTACACAAAGTATTTATTGACCATCCTGTTTGCCAGAATTTATAAAGGTAAAGAGTGAGGAACACAATTTCATTGGATTCTTTTAATCCATTTTCAGAGCTTAAATCTGAAGATCCATAAAGATGTTAACCGTTTGCTGTGACAGCTTTAATTTAGCCAGCTCGCAAATCTATTTCTATTCTTGGTTCAGCTCAACCATTCCAATTACCATTAGAAATAAAAACCAACAAACTGAGAAAAACAAAATTTATTAAGTGATAAATTTGGGACATTGCGCAAATGTCAGGAAAGGTCAATTGAAAAGTGAAAGCTCAAGAAAAGGATGCTAAGCGCCTTTTGGCACCCACATACACACCGTCGCACACACACGCACACACGCACACTCATACACACTCGCTCTCAATCAGCGTCCGTTGTCAGGCAAGCAAATGTCCGTCGTCATCCTTTGTCAATTCCGTCCGCCCTCCGTCCGCTTCTCGGGCTCTGAGTTGGCCAACGAAAAAGGCGCACAAAACAAAAGCCGCTCAGAACAAATTACCAGAGTTGTCTTTTCTACAACTTTGCGGCTCTTTCCTTTGCTGCCTCATCTTGCCTTTTATTACTTCTGCCGGCCAACTATTTTACTACATAGTACAAGTTCTACTCGTATTTGCCAATTGCACTTTTCAACTGGCCCTATTTCGTTTCGTTTCGTTTTGCTTCACTTTAGAGCATGATGCCAGTGACCAGCAAACGCCGTCCATTCGCCCATGCGCCCATTCGTCCTTTTGCCCATCCTCCAGGCACTTTAATATAACCGTTAGTTTTCTATTCCAGCGGCGGCACTCCCTTGAGTAAAATGTGTGTACAGCTGCGTACAATGAGCTTGGGACTTGGCCAGGACATAGGACACACAGGCGAGAGGGCGAGGGACTACGTTGCAAGCAATAGAGTTTTGTTGCCAACTATTTGCCCACTTAAACATTTATGTAATAGGCTTGAAATTTTCCATTTGGCAACCACAAAAACTACACAAATGTGGACCACAGCGACACGAGCTGCAGAGAGAGAGCAAAATAGGGGCATGTAGACTCGTCTGTCTAGCTGTTGGGGTGTTGCACCTGCAACAGACAATCTGTCCGACTGCAGTGTGCAAGCTGCAGACATTAAACATTTAAATTGCTCACTATTTTCGTATCGCAATGATTCTTGAGCAACTTAACTTGCCACTCGTGCTCAACATTAAATCTGCCTTTATTTAGCAAAGGCCAACTAAAGTATGCGGTCGAGTATTCAATTATTTTATTTCATCATTTTCAATTACCCTTCTGTGAATTTATAACATTTATAGTATCTGCAAAACAAAAACTCTTGCCTAATATGCACAACTAATGGAGGTCACATTTACGTGCTCAGTAAGAATCAAAAAACAGAGCTTGCTTTATTTTTCATTATTAAAGTAGAATTATTTCCAGGTGAGCATAGAGCCAAGTAAAGCGTGTTTCATGCACCTCTGCACCATATCCGGTCTAAGTAGATCGTATTTAATTTAAGTAGCATACTTTTCAGGGCAGCTGCAAGGCCACCTTGCGACTAGTTAGAATGCGTTCGCTGTCCAAGCACGTCGAGTGGGGCAAGAATTTTAAATTAATATCATTTGCACTTGCACTTGGCTGCTGCGTTTAAGTCGAAATTGGGTTTTGCATTTCAGCAACGTACTCGAACTCAATGGCGCAACTTTCATTATTAAAGTGCATTTCGGGTTCTTTGCTGCTGGCCAAAAACCAGAAGGCCAAAAAGCCGCAGAGGAGCAATGGAGCAATGGAAACAGTCCAGCATTCGAGCAATGGAGCATTCGAGCATTTGAGCAGTTGAGCAGTTGTTAAGCTCGAGCACAAGCAAACTCCCACATCAGTTATACTTTTTTTTTGTGCGCTTCGCTTTTTTTTCATTTCTGTTTTTACTTTTTGTTCATTTATAATATGACTTCTTTTGCCTTTGGCGCTCGGGTCGTGTCGAGTTGAGTCTGCGTGGCAGCCTGAAAGTTGCGGTTTCGTTGCACTTAAATTATTGCATTAAGGAAAAGTCCTTGAGCAGTGGCATCACCAACAGCAGCAGGAGCAGCACGAGCAGCAGCAGCAGCAGCAGCTGCAGATGCACAGAAAGCCATGTTTTAGGGGGCATTGCAATTAAATAATTTGCGGTCTGTGCGCAGTCGAGGCGTAAAACTTTTCGAAAGCTTCGAGAAATAAGTTAGCCATAAGTCAAAGTGAGGCTTGAAGTGCTGGAATGGCCATTGGCCAGCCTTTGTTTGTGGTAATTGAAAAAGCACAATTAGCCCCGGCCTAAAGAGGTCAACCCCTTTTATCTGCAGATAGCATATCTCTAAAAAGCCTACTTGGTCAGCACACACACACACACACACACACATACACACACAAATGGCAGGCAATAAATCAATGACACTCACACAAACAGAGCGCAGAGTTACCGCACAGGACATGAACATGTACATGGACAGGAACATGGACACTGGCCAAAGGCGTAAACTGTTTGTTTTGTTTCTGACCAAAATGCCGGTCAAAAACAAACAACATTAAATAAATATCCAAAGTGCCAAAGCTGCCCACAATCAACCCAATTTCTAAGCTATTATTTTGCATTTCAACTGCTACATCGTGCATTGCAAATTAATTAAATTTCTTTCAAATGAAATAAAATTGTGTAGAAAATTTAGTTAAACTTAATCTTTTTAAGCAGACAATCGTTTTCATACTGATTCAAATTTTATTTGAAATCCTTGCGGCATTGCCAGCACAATCCAATGCAGCGCCATCTGTGTGTCATTTTGAAAATGCTGCCCTATCACTAAAAAAGGGAGTGGAAAGCCAGCAAAAAGGTCTTCACTGAAAGCTCTGCAAAGCTTCCGAGAACGTTGCCACATCACTGAAATAAGAACCGTTATGTGAACCCGGGAAAACTAAAAATTCAAATCAAAGTTATCAAATAAAATGAAATGTCGAACTGTTAACACAAGATGATTCCACACAAATCGATTGAGATTATAGCAAAATATAATTCGCAGTTTCCACTTTTATTGTTCACCCACATAATAATTTGTTTATTCAAATTAGAAAAATTTACGATTACAATTAATTATACATGTACAATTATTTATTTGACTTATGAAGATCTTCATCATATCAGATATCTATGTAATGGAGAACGGAACTCCTGCCTTATATACAGTTTATCGCATATTTAACAACATTCCCATCGTCATCATCATCGTATTTATAAGCAATCGATGCAAAATATGCGATTATTATTTGAACGAGCCTAGCAGACATACGAAGTGTATGTTGTATGAACAGTGTACATCTAGTGCTTACAACTAAACTTTTTAATATATACCATTTGTATTTGCATCTGAATTTGCTTTGTATTTTTTTGTTAACAATGATTATTTTTGCAAATTTTTTTGTTGTTTTGTGTTCAAACGCGCGCCAGAAAAGAGCGAAACAAATAATAATAATAATGTTAGATAATAAATAGGTGTGCGATTGAGTTTTACAGAAAATTGAGACAGTGGCTCAGCCACGTATTACAAAATTGCGAAAAACTGACGAAACTGAGCAACTGATAAGCTTAGAGAGACATTTTCGACAAGTCGACAGATCAATAACATTGCAACAACATTTTGTTTGTTTTTCATTCGTTTTAGAAACAACAGGGAGCACAGGGTGCAATGCTGCTAATGCACAAAATCGTTGGGTATATAATGCTGTGGCTCCACGATGACGCTCGTGTAATGGGGCGTGGCTGCCACCGCCACAGCAGCCGCATTCACATTCTTAAAGTTCTCGGCAAAGTCGCTCACAACGCGCTGCTGCTGCTGCTGCTGCTGCTGTTGCTGTTGTTGCTGCTGTTGCGGATGCATGCCATATTGCTGCTGTTGCTGATACTGTTGCTGCTGCTGTGGCTGTTGCTGCTGTTGCTGCGTTTGCAATCGATGCTGCAGGTGCTGTTGCTCCATCAGATGTTGCTGGTGCTGCTGGTGTTGCTGCTGCTGCTGCGAACTGTTGTCCGAGAAGTAGCTCAACTCAAAGTTGTGGCTCAGATCGCTGTAGGTGGTTTGCGACGGCGACGTGCCGTTCACAATGGAGGCATTGCCCGTGGAGAGCTGGCGATCGCTCTCCGAGCTGCTCGAACAACTGTTCGAATTGGCCGAAAAGGGTCGTATCATCGACGTGGCCACGTCCACCGTGGCATCATAGTCATAGTAGTAGTGGTTGTTGTTGTTGTAGTACAGCGTGCCCGTCGTGGTGTCCGGATACTGCATTTCCGTGGAGTAAACGCCCGACGACGAGGCCGACGCACTGGAGCCGCCGCCTGCACTGGACGCAGTGCCGCCGCCGCCCGCGCTGCTGCTCGAGCTGACGACGAGGTCGTTGAGCGGCGGATAGAGCTGAGTGTAGTTGAGGCTATCGTGGTCCATGCTGCCCGCCTGCTGCTGCTGCTGTTGCTGCTGGTGCAGCTGCTGGGCATGCTGATGATGCCACACGCCGGCATTACTGTTGTTGTTGTTGTTGTTGGGCACGGGCGTCACGGCGTTTGGCGGCTGTGGCTGCACCGACAACGGCAGCTCCGGCTCGAAGTAAGGATCCAGTTTGGGACTCACACTTAGCGCCGGCGTGCTGGAGGCGGGCAACTGTTGCTGCTGCTGCTGCTGCTGTTGTTGTTGTGGCACACATGTGGCAGCCGCAGCCACCGATTGGGAGGCCGCTGCTGCTGCCACCGCGGCAGCCTGGGCGGCAGGTGAGATGGGCTCGCGCTTGACGACGCCCGTTTGTATCTCGTTGAGGACCAAGTCTTTAACCTCTCGTTCGCTGAGCACGTAGTTGACGCTGACGATGAACACCTCGCGGGAGGAGCGTGAATTGTGCACCAGCGTGGCATAGGATTGCACCCAGACCCAGCCGCCGCCCTTGGTCAGGAAGCGGTAGTATTTGGTGGTAACTTGTCCTTTGTACAGCACTGCAGGAAACGCAGAGAGAGAGAGAACGTGTGTTAGTTGAGCTTAGTGCACGTCGTTGGCTGTTATTGTTTTGCTTACGGATTTGATGGGAGCAGCGCATGGCCACGATGTCCGCGGCGTGGATGTACTGATAAAGCGTCTTCTCGATGAGGTCCTGCGGCTCGTAGCCGGTTAACTGCGATACGCTGCAAGCAAATAAAAGCACACGGAAAGCAACAATAAGCACCAGTTTTACGGCTGTTGTGTGTACACAACTGAGGCAGCTTTTTTCCCTGCCTCGTCGTATTTATTTAAACAATGAAAGGACATTGGTGTTTGGTCGGTTTACTTTTGTCAACTTCAATTCAATTATGCAGCAACAACAACAACACATAGCGAGAAGGAGAGAGCACACACACACAGCTGAAAAGGGCTGTTTCCCACTTTGGGGTTGCTTCGCAGCGGCAGCAGCGTCGCGGGCGGGAAAGAGACGGCACACTGAATCCGCGTCATGGCAACATCATGAGGGTAATTGAGTGACAATAATGTCAGACAAAGTGGTCTGTTGGTCGGACGCTGCGAGCTTGCCGGGGAGCTGGAACAAGCTGCCGCTGCCACTGCCGCTGCTGCTGGTGCGGCAGGCACTTAAAGGCAACCTCCTCCCGCCGGCCTGCCGCCCACCACCACAACTTTGGGAGCAGCAAACAACAAAAGCAAAATCAAGCTCAAGAGGGAAATGATTTGTTTTCCTTTTTGTCATAGAGCCCCTCGGTCTCGTCTCCCGCTTAGGTTTCGTTTTTGTTATATTCTTTTTTATTATCTTTTGGGGGATGTTACTGAGTTTTTCTTTTCTTTTTTTTTGTCATTCTTTCTGTTCTGTTTTTTAGCATGGTCGTGGAATAGATTCTTTTTGCTTCTGTTGCGGCCCGTTTAAATATTTGTCTAGTGTTTGATTCGGTTTGGCGAGGAAAACTGAGCCTTTTTTACGGCCTGGTCCCCCAGCAGTGTTCAAATTTTCATCCAGCCAAAGAGACAGCGACGACTGCTCAATATTTCTGATCGAATTTCTAATGCTAAAATTATTTAAAAATATGTTCCTAAGATTCTACTGTGAAGTTCGCCTAGTTCTTAAGTAGTAATTTATATCGTCAAAATAGAAAGGAATTTGAATAAATAAATAAGTTGCCTAATTTAATCTATCTATTCCATAAACTATCTCTGCAAAGTGCTGCTGTCTTAGTCCATTTTCAATTTCTCTACTCACCGTGCATCAAAGAAGATCAACTTCATATCGAGCTTGGCGCGGAACATGAACATGTTCTGGTGCAGCTTGATTTCCGTAATGGCGGATGAAGGCAGCGAGTGACCGACGGCAACCAGGCCGAGATTCTGTATCAGACTGCCCTGGCCGTCGCCGCAGTCCGGATAAATGCGCGCTTTCAAGTAGCCGGAGCAATGTATCACCTGCAAGAACCCCAAGGAAATTAACTTATGTTCAACAAGACACTCTTCTGCGGACACTCACCTTGAAGCCGGAGGTCGTGAGGCCCGCGTTGCGCTTGGCCAACACACATTTCATGCGCAGGAAGAAGGTCTTCTCGATCTCGATCGTGTGGGAGCCGCGATCATGGCCATATGCCGACGGATGCTGCACGCCATTCGGACTGCCGATGGGCGTGTGCGTCTGGGCCAGCTGTGAAGTGACGAGTAGACGAGTAAAAGTCAGTAAAATATTGATTGCATTGCTAAGAGCATTCAACTTACCGGATGCTGATGCATGTGCGGGTGCAGTGACAGTATGGCATTCATCTCGTCCTGATCGTAGCTGTGTATATACTCGAATATGGAGTTTCCCGTCAACTCGACCTGCAACGATGCCAGAGAGATGACAGAGAGAGAGGAAACAAATTAATGCCAGGTCTGCGCTGCTCGAAAGTGCCAATTAGTGAACGCAGCAATATTGCTGGTCCTTTGCGCCTTTTGACGCCAGCGCTGGGCGCTCCTTGACTAGCGAATGCGAATGCAAATGCAAGTGGCGCACACAGAAAGGACATTCACAATTTATGCGCATAAATCAACCCACCTGACTGAGCCCCAGATGCACCGAGGCGGTCTCTGAGATGTACATGATTTTGCCGTCCGGTGCCACGACGAAAATGAAGCCGTCCAGGGTCTGCAGCAAATGTGAGCCCAACTCCTTGATGGTTGCGCCACGCTGCATAGCCGGCGAGGAGCCCCAAGCTTCGCCCAGTCCTGCAAGGCAAATTTCGATTATTTGTAGGGATGCGAATAAACTATTTGTTGCGTGATTTTCCCATGGCTTAAATGTAAATCAGGAGCGAGACGAACGCCGCCCACTCGGCCAAAGGCTGACGTCTAAATATTGTTCCCAATTAAAGTCATCAGCGCCGTAGGTGGCCCATTCACAGCTTTCGCTGGCGAATCCTCACGTCGTCACGGCCTCACGCCCGAGCGATATGCGCATTGCATTCTCATGTACTTGCCCCCGTGCTGCACGCAAAACTTCCCGTTGTTGTTTGTTGCCTATTATTAAAATAATTATTTCAATAAAGCCAGCAAAAGAAAAGCACAAAACGCTTCGCACAATGGCCGAGAGTCGAGCCCAACAACCACAGCCAAGGAGCTTCCCCTGCCTGTTCATTGTGGCGGTTGTGCAACCCTCGTCGTCAGCACAAAATCTCTCACCACACAGCGAGTGCGAGAGAGAGAGTGGTGTGCCTCCCACAGCCACCCACTGCCAGCCAGCCCACTTCCAGTCTTGTCTCGTCTCTCGTGGCTCTCGCTGCTCGCTGCTTTTTGAGTGAAACAACAGGCCGCCATTGTGTTTTCCTGAATGCCCCCCGAAGCACAGCCCCCCCACACCCCTGCAGCTGGTTGTTTATTGTCTGCCCTGTTGTTGAGTGGTTTTTCCTTTAGCATATGCTTTAAGCAAACATCGCCTTTTAAACTTGAAAATTTGTGGTGTTGTTGTGCAGCTAGAAAATCGCTGTCGCTCGGCACTCACATGAAATGGGAAAATAACAAAGGCACACGCTCGCTCGCCCAGTATCCTGCTGTGTCCTGCGCGGATATGTGCCACCGTAATGAGCGTGTCGGCCGCGTGGCTGTCAAAGATTCCACATCATTTGACATAGCCGCACGTAATTCACACGCCACACGAACAGCAAAAGCCAAAGGCGAAACCAGCGACTCAAAGGCGTGCAACAAATTGAGCGACATTTAATTGAACTAATTGGCAAAGCACTAAGGAAACCCATTCGATTGCTGTTCTCGTGAAGCTGTCAAAATATAGAGAGATTCGTTCGCGTTGCACTTACCATCGGGGAAGACTTGGCGCATTTTCAAATAGGATGTGGTCAGGCGAATGACGGAGGCCTTGTCCAGCTGTGACGTAATCGCCGCTGGCAACGGCAATAATTTGGCCAATTCGCAGAACTCGGTGTTTTCCTTTTCACGACGCGTGCGTGCAGCATTTTTGCTTTTCTCCTTCATGGCACACGTTTTAGCTATATCTGCAAATAAGTACACACAAAATCGAAATCATCGGTTAGTCAGCGGTTCAACGGATCGCAACAGCTCAGCTCAACTGAGCTCCAATCGGGCGCACCGACCATGCAACCTGCTCTCATAGCAGTCCTTGCGCACTTTGCGTTGGTTTGTCATCTTGTAGTCCACAAAAAAATAGCAATTCCCTCAATCTAAAAAATATATTTTGCGCTCTTGCAGCTTAGGTGTTGCACTTGCTCGTATCCTGACGATCACCTGTCTGCAACTGAGCCCACAACGGCTGCGGCAGACAGTTTTAACACATTTCTCGGCCGTCTCGACGAGCTACCTGAGCTGCCAGCTCAGCGGACTGCCATTGGTCCAAGCGAAGCTACCTGCCAGGAGAGGGCTCGCACCAATTGACTTTTCGCAATGTTACTAATTTGCCCTGATCCTCAATGGCAGCCGTGCATATGTGTGTGTGCGTGTGTGCAACAGGTTGACACACATAACCGCAGGAGTTTTTGACTTTTGCACATTATATACATTGAGTCCCATTCTAACACACATAATCAGAGTACACTCTTATGTAGGTTTATGCGTGTTACGGGCTGAGCAGAGAGTTTGCCGTCTTGCCATTGATAAAATAGTTCCGAACGTGATTTTGGCGCTGTTTCCGCCGGACTAACTCCTGCTGATTTCTTCTCTCTTCTTTTTTTTGGCCAACTCCAGGGAACTGCCTAGAGATACGCGACGGCTGGTGTGCTGGTGTGTTTAAATAGTTGAGTTGGCTATTTAGAATTCGCACGTAATTACAAGTTTATTGACATAGGTCACGTAGCTCGTAAGTTGCAAGTAGGTGCGGCATGATTAGGCAGTCTCGCGCTGACTAGACATGAATGAACCACACACACACACAAACACACACACACGCACATGTGACGCGTGATAAACAACATCGATTTATGGCAAAAATAAATCTATATCATGGCAAAAGTATCTCAAAGTATCTTTAATGGCTGCAGCAAATGGCAGACCAAAAATGGGACATTTGTCAAAAGTCGCGCCTCGCATTGGGCCAGGGAAAGAGACTCGGACTGGGCCGGGGACGGGGACAGGGAAGTCGCAGGCAATTGCAGGCATCCGCCACGCACACGAGGTACAAGCTACAGGAGCAACAGATTTGCTAAATGATCATAATCCTAAAGAGCATCCGCCGCTAATCCGCAACTCAAATGTGACAACATGCGCGTCTGAAGTGCCGCCGAGGTCGTTCATATCCGGCGCTGCTCTCTCATCGTTGTTGTTGTTGTTGCCATTGTTGTGTTGTGTTGTGCTGAGCGGAACTCGCGACGCTTGTGCGGAATAATATTCAGATTCGGATTCGACCGCGCTGCTTACGGCGCTAATAGAAAGTAAGGGAAAGTCAATGCGGCGAGAGGCTGCCACAGCTAATGATAGTTTATGACACGCTAAGTGGGTCAAAATGGTCGCAGGATATAGCGAATCCATACACTACAAATACCATAAATTGGAATCACATAATTTGCCGGGCAACGGAAACAAGACAAGTTCGCATTAGAACAAGCATTGGAAGACAAGAACGGAAAAAGCCGAGTCAGCCCATTAAATTGAAGGCTAACAAAACAAATTGGTTACTCTGCATACGTTTTTGTTAAATGAGAATTTCTGCCACAAGTTGAAATTAAAAATGTGAATAATACACAAGACGTCAAGTTAATGCCAGACTCGAGTTGCCGCGACGCTGTGTAGCATGCCACGTTAGCTTTACGACAACGACTGCCATACTATATGCGAGTCTTCTAGGAAAGAGCATTAAAACAACAAGACCCGGTTCTGGCTGCTTGGCCATAACTTGACCTTAATCTTGTTAAAGGCAGCCAGCAGAAACCAAAACAAATAGAAAACTTTGAAAATAAATCCAGAAAATATTCACACTGAACTTGAAACTGAGTCGCCAGAGACGAGAGAGCGAGTCGGACAGAGACAGCGTTGTATATAGGGGAAGTGACATTATGTGATTGAGTAGGAGTTGCCCAAAAGTTGACAGGTAAGATTCGCCCGATTCCCACGCTGCAAAAAAGCAGTTAAGAAGCAAAGCGGCCCAAGCTGTGGCAGCCATAAAGCAATTAAAGACACATTGGACGCTCGTTTCGCCTCCGCTGGGCGGCTGCTGTTCCGCTGTTGCTGCTTCCGATGTCTATATACCCGTAGCAGCTAATGTGGGTGTTGCGGCTACGCGCTGCATGCGGCGATGGCCACGGCGCACTTTCAACCGGACAGGTATATGGACAATATGCTAAAACTGAACACGTCGGCCAGTCGAGAGGTTCTCACGCTAGCGGCTAACGGGGATTTCCACTGGACCAATTGATAAACAAGCGGGAAAAACAGCAAGCACATGTAACGCGAAGTGAAGTGTGAGAAAAGACGCAGGACTCTTGCGCCCGCTCAGGTATGCCAGCGCAGATTCCCACACATCCTGGCCAAGAACAGCAGTGCGGCGAGGCGAGTGTTTCGGTGCTATCAGGTGACAGGCGGCAGTGGAAAATTCAACATACGTTTTAAATGTGCACAACATATGACAATGCCATAACGATAACGATAAGACATATCCCAGCTCGCACTCTTCCTGTGTCCCGTCCTTGTTTGCTCCCGTCAAATTCCTCCCACTTGGCAATCGCAGCCACCCAACGACAGATTGCTCGACGCACTCTTTCTGTGTTTTTCCAACGCACATGAAGTTTTATCTTGAAACAACAGCCAACGCCGACGCGCACCACGATGATCACCACCACGACAACGACAACGATGATGATGATGATGATGATGCCGACGAAGGGCAACCCCGCGATTCGGGGGCGCAAATTTTAATGCTCAGGCCGCGCTTAATTTTCGGATTATAACCCGTAAAGTAAACAGGCAACGCAATGTCCTTAGCAAGCCTGCAGCCTGCCGGCTACCAACACAGCAACAACAACAGCCGACGACTGCACATTAACCCAATTCCAATATGCTTTTTGATTTGTTTGTCCGCCACTTTAACATTATCAAACAGCGGTTTATGCACCCAACGAGGGGGGGGCGCGAGGCGCGAAATGGTGTGTGCCACTTGCCAGGCGGGGTGTGCCTTTTAATTGCCAGCAATAACAAGTAACGTTGGCCATAACAATGCGCCCGGCATTTGCTTAAAGTTCGCCCAACATCCCAAATCCAAATCCGCTAATTGCGTCGAGTTTCTGTTGTTGTTTCGGGTTACGGCATTTTGGTTGCCTTCTGCAATCGCTACAATTAGCCGCCAATGGGCGCGAAGAACTGCGTATTGATTAGCATAATTAGCATACATCTCCATAAATCTATATGTTTTAGGGGTTCGGTTTTATTTGCCAGACTCCCGGTCTGTTCACTTGCAGATAGCATCGAATTCGATGCGATGCGAGGCAATTTCTCAGAATTTTGAAATGGCAATGATTCGAAGGCTCTCTTTGGATTTCGGATAAATTTATAAAATCCAATTTCATGTTTTCAAAAAAAAATAAGTATACGTAATACCAATCAATTTCAATGAAACAATGGTTTCAATTTTAAAGCTCTTTTTCACGTATATCTATTAAAATGCCTATTTAAAATGTAACTAATTACTGGCGAAATTAGCAAAACCAATTTGTTAAAATTTCGCTTTTGTTCTCTAGTTAATAAATTTGATTTAATAGACGAACAAAGATTTGAAAAGTTTAGTCTTTATGCATAGTTTTTAGTGCTCCTTTGTTATTATTCCAATTTGATGTTAGTAAATTCAAATGTTGTTGAATATATTTGTATATTTTAATAATACTAAAATCGGGGTTTATCATTGGCCAACTAAAATGGCTTAATGCGTGCATATTGCGGTAGAATGGGTAAACGAAACAGCATAAATACCTCAAATATTAACACGGCAAATGCTGAGTTTGTGTGTACGTAAATAAGTAAGTACATCGTACAAAATAAATGGCCAAATTGGTGGCTAAACTAAAATCATTGAGTTGAGTGAAACATGCTCGGGAAGCCGAGTGCAAACAGAGAGTGAATCAAAGTGTCGATATAAAGTGAAAACAAACAGTGCGCAAAAAGCTAGACCAGAGGCACAGCAATAATCATAATGATAATCGGCAGCAGCTTCAGTATGGGGGCAGCAACATCATAATCGTTATGTGCATTACAATATTTTCGAAAATAATTATGCATGTGTTTTATTTGTGTTTGTTAAACAAATATGAAGCGCTCAAATACACAAAGCGCGCTGAGGCGTTCAAAATGCGAAAGTAAACTTTCAAATGAAATAAAAAACAACAACAACACCAATAACAATAACAAACTACACGCATATGTGCGCGTGTATGTGTGTGTGTGTGTGTGTGTACATACAATAACAATGGCAATGGCAATGGGCAACAACAAATACGGCAGCAGCGAAATGTGTACCACGGAGCGGCAGTGGCAACAGCAGCCAGCTATAAATACGGAAAATCTCGAAAATATCACGTAAAATCGATCAACAATACAAACTTGCAACCAAATGGCCACTGGGCCCCCAATAGAACGGTGGCCAGTACCAGACCAGCACTTATTCCACATTCCACATTTCACATTCCTATTCCCTTTCCCGCAGTCGCTGTCGCAGTCGCAGTCGCTGTCCGAGTCAGCGTCGGCGTCGGAGTTCTAGACCCAGTCTCGGCAAATCAAACAAGTCAAAACTGCGGCAGCGGGCGACGGCGACCAAGGGTCAAATCGATAACCATAATTTTATAGCATTGGCCTATGCACACAAGCTGCTGTATTGCTGCTCTCAGAGCGAGAGAGAGAGAGGGAGAGAGCGGTCTCCTGACCGACCTCACCTACGCGTAAATACCCAAACACCTCCATTATCACTTACAGCGCGGTGTACACAATGATGCCGAGCATTGGTTCTCTGATTGTTGTTATTATTGATGCTAATGTTGTTGTTGTCAGTACGTGATGTTCCCTATAAATTTGAATTTGATTTTGAATTTGCTCTAAAACGGCAGCAACGGCAACAGAAACAACAATAGACAATTGCACCGACTACCGCGCTGATGGCGGCCACTGCTCGAATACGACTGAGGGGATACAGGTAAAGGTAAATAAACGAGCAGACAACTGACGGCGGACCGACAACATCAAGTGCAAATATGCCACATATTGAGAGGTAAATATCACCAGAAGATTCCAACTTCCAGCTTCACGCAGTAGACCAAACACCAAGCCAGGAGAATTTAAGGTCGAGCACTGAATTATTATTGTTATAAACGTACAATTGCAATTAATTCTAACAGACAAAGCAGTGAAATTTCAGGTTACTTTGCTCAATTCAACAACAAACAACAAAATATTCACTTTAAATACTAAAGTAAAAAATAATGGAATTTCTGTATTCACTTTAAATAGTTACACTCAAGTCTATCTATCATTGACCGGATAATACTATTTGTTTGGAATTAATGTGATTGCTTATATTCAATTGCAAACTTGTAGATTTTTAAAGTTTACTTTCCGAATTCAGCAAAATTGCATTCATATATTATAATATTATACAACTGAAACATAATCTGCCTTGAAATGTATTATTCTAGACATTAACTGGCAATTATTCAGTAATCGATTCCTGGCATTCAAATGAATGGCAAATTGTGCTGCATTTATTGCGTTTTACATTTTATGATATTGGCAACTGCTACAGCCGTTGCATCAGTGAATGTGCAACAACAGCAACGGCAACAACAACAACAGCGACTACTACAGCAACAAGAAGCAGAAGAAGCACAATGGCAACTCGAACTCAGTCGTAGAATGAAACAAAAATACGGTTGGAAAAAATCAATACAAAGTCACGTTTTAGAGAAAATCACGTTTCATTAGATACCTATACCCATATATATGGTATATGTAGTATACGCTCATATAAATGCACATATACACATTAACACAATCACGCAACTGGATATATATGGAATGAAAATTCCATTGTTGCTACAATTTAGTTTTATGTAAGCGCAAACTATTTGAAAATTTCGAAACGAAAATAAAAAGTCGTCATGGAATCACTCTGGAAACTGCTCCCAAATTCAAAAGCGGCCATTTTGAATGTCTCCATTTCGTTAGCTCCAAACCTATATGCATGCACACGTATATATCTTCATATATACACGTGTATGCTTGAATCTTGTTTCCGTTTTTGTATCGCCTGCTTACCTTGAAATTTACGACAATTTTCACTTTACTATCAAGGTTGACATTTAGTTGGGCGGAGATCTATATATAGTTTACGCCGCGGCTGCGGTGATACATTTTTGGGGGTGTCTAGGGGATGTTTGCTCCTTCCCACTCGTAAGCCCCTCAAAATGCTGAGCAATTTGTTGGCTTTTCCAAAATGGTGTTGACAACTTCAAGATATTTTGGTCTTAAGTAACAGATTAGACGCGACTTTCGTGGGGTTGCGTTGACGCTGTTAAACTGAATTGCCCATCATTACCCATCATTAAAATGCGTATCATATGATATATGTATGCACTATGTTTTCCATTTGCGGTACAATAGATCTCAGTTCTTAAATTTCTACCAGATTTTAAGCTGTTTTAATCCTTTTTAGAATACGAATATTAGCTGGTAAATTGCTTGTAAAAAAAATAGCTAATAAAGACTTCATTTTATTTAATTTTGATTTTAAAACAATGTTATATTTATCATTATTATGAAAATAATACAAAAATGTAAGTCATATAACAAGTAATCAGATGAATTCATTAAGGAAAACTCAATTAAAACTTTAATTAAAGAACTTCACTGCACCTATTTCAATTTTTTGGAATAAAGCTTAAGAATGAAGACAAACTAATTTTAGTTTAGTAAATAATTGCATAATGCCTATTTGGCTGCACATTCAATATTGTATTCGGTTTATGGAGGACAACAATATTACAGCATTAAGCGGATTTTGTCACAAGAAGTCAAACACGAACACTAACGTGCAACATTAATGCCCAACTTCCCACACACACAGACACACACAGATATAGACAGACACGTTCAGAGTGACTCAAGCCCCCAGACAAATCTCAGCTTGTACATCAAAAATTTACGAGACAAAAGGAAAAAGCATAAATCCTAGCAGACCAGAAATACAACAACGAGCACAGGAAGCAGCACAACAGCTACAACGACGGCAGCAGCGAAAACGAAAACAACAACAACAGCAGCAACAAGCACCATAAACTATACAAAACGACAAACAAATCAAAAAGACAAAAAAGAGAAAAAGAAAATGGTGTCTCAGCCAGGTAACATTAGAAAGATATTAGGGCCGACGCACGGTTCATTCACCGACCATTGCAATACGGCTGCGCCGCTGTCGCTGCTGCTGCCAACTGCTGGTTGCCGCTGTAACAAGGAGACGAAAAAAAAACTGGTTTTCAAATACACGAAACGCACACACATGCCACCCTCTGTCAAACGAGCAGAGAAGCAACAACAGCAGCGAGTGCGAGCGAGAGCGGGATAGAGAGCAAAGCATTACACAAATACGAGTACACTGGCAACAACATCTCATTGGCTGTCTCGGCGCGCTTAATGCCCCACGAGCACACACAAACAACGCACACACTCGCACTCACACAGACGCGCGCGCGTACAAACACAGCGCGGGACTGGAACGACAAACTGGAACTGGAACTGCCATTGCTCTGTGTGCGTGTGTGTGTGTGTGTGTGCGTGCGTGCGCGTTTGTGTGTTTGTGTATTGTAGCTCGCGGGTCTGTCTGTGTATTTGTATCGCGCCTGGTTCCATCTCCTCCTGCTGCCGACACCGCTCCGCCCACACACACAGACGCATAATTGTTGTGTGTACGTCTGGCAACGCCTTAATAATTGTTATTTGAGTTTCATTTTGTAGCCGCTGCTGCTGGCATTCATGTGTGTGTGTGTGTGTGTGTGTGTATTTTACACTCCATTAGCGAGCATTTGAGGCATTCGAGTGTTAAGCTTTCTCTTTCAGCCCTTTTGGGCAAAAAGATTGCCAGCCTGCTGACGAATTTGTTGATTTTTGGGGCATCAGCGCGCGTGTGTTTGTGTGAGTGTGTTTTTGGGGGCGTGTGAATGTGTGGCAGCTTTTCCGGTCCAGCCAGCGTGCGCTTGTCGAAATTCAATGTCAGTTCTGGCACTTGCACGTGCATGTGTATTGGTATGCATACGCATACACATACATACACTAATATGTACGTGCATGTGCTTGAATGTCTCTTTCTATTTACTTGGCCGCCATTTTATATTTGCAATACAATCATAAACCACACAAATCTCAAACATGCACTCGTAAAACTTTTATTGAGCCTTGACATTTTTAACTGATTATCGCCCGCTTCATTTTTATGCAGCACATAAAAACTGTAAATAAATTGCTGCCACCAAAAATGGCAAGAAATTTAACGAGGAAAACGTCTTAGGTACGTCAATAAAACAAAGGATTTAATTCGATTACATTACGCATTCATAGCTCTTGAAACGACTTATTTGCAATCCGAAAATTGCATCCTTAAAATGTCAAATAATGTCATAACACGTTCAACCTAAATTTGAATACTTCAAGTCAATGTTCTGACCTTCAAGGTCACTTGTAGTTCGTGAGTGTCCTAGAAAATAAGTGCTGAGCATTACATTCAGTTATCCGACACTTCAATGTTCTGGCACATTTCAAGTTTATCCATCACTTCGCACGAAACATTACAATTTGATATTCAATATTCTCAGGCACTGATTTATCAATACACTTTGCCAATTCAGCGACAACAATTCAGCAAAACAACAGGAACAACAACAGAGAACGAAACGGTGGCTCAACGACAGGCGCATGTCCAGACCGAGTGTCGAGAACAACAACAGCAACAGCAACAGCAACTACAACTACAGCAGACTCGTGCCCACCATAACGTCTGGGGCCAGACAAAACAAATCATTTTCGGGGGGACACTTTGCATGCAAACAAAATATTAAAAAAAAATGATGTGTATCCCGAGACACTGAGCAAACAAACAGTTCTAGCTGCTAAATGCAGCAGCTGCAGCTGCACTATGGTTCGTTTTTTCTCTTCTTTTTGTTTTTAGTCACTTGATTACTTTTTGGATCCATCTCATAAGCAAGATACTTGGGCTGCAGGCTGCATCGCTCGCTGCGGGCTACTTCGGCTGGGTGTCCACAAAAACAATGAAGAAGCCAAAACGTTATCGTTCAAATAAAACGTCGCGCGCGCGCGTTGCGTTCACGACACTCAAAGCTGCCACTGGTCACTGGGCGCTGTGCAGTGCGATGACTCTGAACCGAACCGAACTGAACCGAACTCGAACCCGTCGATATTCTCGCTGCCGTTTCGCAGTTCTACACTAAAAACTAAGTACTATGGCAGGTAAGCGACGCTGCTCAGCTTAACCGACTGAGCTTAACCGTGCTCGCTGAGCTTCATCGAGCTGAGCTTTGGCTCAGCGCAGTTACTGCAGCTGCTGCTCTGCTCTGCTTTTGATTGGTTTGCCAGCGATTTCAATGTCGCCCCAACGCTACGGACAATGTCACATGGTGCGGGGAGGGGGCAAGGGGCGCTGCGAAAAGTAAATAAACAATACTTTAGGCGCGACCGTGACTTGTGCGCAGCTTGCAAAAAAAGCTGTGGCATTTCTCTGGAAACTGCTGCGCTTTCTTCGACTTTCTTTCTTTCGCCGCGAATGCTGATCTCGGCAGAACAGAAGGCGAAACCCCAAAGTTATTCAAGACATTGCGAGTTGACCCCTGACAATTACACAAACTTTAATGCTTAGCTCAGCACAGCCAAAGCTTTTTATTGCTATGCCCGGATCGACCATTGTTGTTGTGGTTATTTTCGTTCGTATATTCGTGTATACTTTGTACTTCACTTCACTCTGCCCTGTGCTATCGTTTTCATTCATTGATCCGACTTATGGCCGATCACGCGTACATATGTTTTGCCACCTGCCACTGAGTCCCCGTCCCGTGTGTGGCACGTGTTTCCGATATGTGCAAAGCTTTTGTTTTCTTTTTGTTGCTGCCGTGCTCTGTCTTATCATTGTTGCTGCCGATGATTTCTTTTTTTCGGCACATCGTCTCTCTGTGGGTCTTACAATGTTATGGCTCTGTTCATATTATGCTTGTTGTTGTTCATGAGCTAATCGCTTATGACGTTCATCATTTTTTGCACGCGCTGCAGAATTTTGCCGTTCAGCTGGGGCTGATTTGTTGTTCTTGTTGTTGTAATGCTGCCACTTTTACAGCTGCTGTTATTTCTGTCGTCGCTGTTATTGCTGGCTATCGCCACGCAACGTGCAAAAATGTAAAATATGCTATTCCATAGCCACAAAATTGATAGCACACTGAATCATCATGGCGCCGCTCAATTGAGCATCATTTGATAAACTCTTGAATGGACAGCTAGATCTCCGAGATGGTGAATATCTTTTCCAATTCATTTCTCATTTTAAAATTTACACTTCACATTTAGTTGAATTTAAGTAACTAAATAACATCTGCATGGTTCTGAAATAGTTGAATTCAAGTAAATAAATAAAATCTGAATAGTTCCATTATCATCTTGTCTCGTCAGCATAAAATCAATTAATCATGTTTTGCAAAACTCAAATGAAAAAAATAAATTCTACGAAATTATCGAATTACAAAATATAATTACTTTTCAACTGGGTTAATTTACCACCAAAAAGTTTATATAATCTTAAGCTTCTAATCAAAATATTGAAAATTGTAAACTTTGAAATAAAATCATTTGCATATTGTTTTCTTTCTATTCAACATTATCATATCATATAATTTTAAGTTTATATTCTAAATATTTAAAATTGTAAACTTTTATATAGAATCACTTGCATATTGTTTTCTTTCTATTCAATATTTTCATGTCACATTGTGAAAATATTTAAAGGAGCTCAAAATCAAATACGCATAATTTTCCCATGCCTACATGGCGGATCATAGATCTATATCAGAAGACGTTCGATCACACACATCATAATGCACAAGAATCCCATGTTTTTCACACAAAAATCTTTAACCCTTGTTTTGTAAACACGAGGAGAGAGGAGAAACTTACAAGTTGTAGTCGCCGCAGTGTGATGCAGATACAAAGTGCGGCAAGAATATGAAACGTGGATGCGGGCGCTGTTATCCGATAGCGGAATAGAAGGATACACACAAAGGACACTGCCAGACAGGAGCTGCATTGAATGTCTTTTGCTTAATTTTTTTTTTGCGTTGCGCTGCTCACTTGGTAACAAAGTTGCGGCTCTCAACAGCACTTTTTTCCAGTTGCAGAGATCGAACAAATTCGATATCGGTGCGATGGTACGTGATCCAAACAATGGACACAACAGGACAGCACACTAAGGACAACAGCTAGTCAAGGCGATGGGACCTCAATATGTGTGCCACAAACGCAGTCGAGTCGTGTGAGCGCATAAATTAAGTCATAAACAAATTGTTGTTAATACGTATATTGAAATTAAGTAGTATAAATGGTTATTTTTAGAATTTTTGGGCATCAATTCGGGTTGTTGTTGCCGAACTGTTGCGCCGGCTGCTTAACATGCTTCACTGCCTCCCGCTTGACTCGGCTTAGGCGGAAGCTATTGTTTTTCCACAACCGGAAAACCCTGCCGGAGCAGCGGCAACCGATTGGATTTGTGGCAGACATTGCGACGGCTGTGCGGCTCAATTACACTCGCGATTGAGCGTAAAATTGTAATGCCTGATTTGATTTCACGTGACAAGGCGACACACACACACAAATACACTCGTACACACACACACACACTCGTACACTGAGAGAAGTGCAGCTCCTTTGACTCATGTCGTCTGACGCTCGTTTTCCAATTGGACACAGCCGCTAATTTGCTTGGCGCGCGACACCTTCAGCCGGATCGGAGACCGTAGACCGGCTGGTCGCCTTCGCCTGCCTGCGAGTGGCCGTCATGGTCACTTCAAAGCGCGCTGGACAACGCATCTCCTCAGGTTGACGACAACAACGACGACGATCGTCACATGTTTGTTTGTGCTTTTGCGCCAGCTCTGTGGTCGGCTCTCTTTTTGCCTTCCTGGAAGTATTATAGTAAATTTCTCGCATATCTCGCAAGCGTCGTTGTCGTCGTCGTTGTCCCCCAAACTGCGACCAGCGCGTACTGCGACTGGAGCTGCGTTTTGTGTCTTCTCCCGCCAGATTATTAGTTATTATTTTTGCTTTTTGCCGTAAATGCAAATTAGCTACGCGCAATTTGCATATTCAACATTAAATACACACAGCATAAATAATTTTGTAAGATTTAGTTGTACACACAATACGTATACGCAGTCGTATGTTTCACACATTTGCATAATTGAGATCTACACACCATGCGAGGAACATAAATCTCACAAACAAAATATCCCAAAACATAACTAAGAACTTATTAAAATAACGAATGAAATACATTTCAATAGTTTTCCTATTCTCAAAAACTGGCAATGAAACTAATTTCTTGCTTAAATCGTTAAAAAATGACCACATAAGAGTCGCGAAGCAAATAATATAAATATAACGAAAAATATATTGGAAAAAGAAATGAAAATAATAAAAAAATTATAATAATAAAATAATATGAATTTTTGTATTAGTTTTATTATATTCAACTCCTTAAAAAAATAAATACTTGCTAAATTTAACCAAAACTTCAGGAGTCTTATAAACTTTAGTACAAAATTCTGGATTCGTCGGGAAAATCCTTCGTTATACTTTTCAAAAATAATTGTTTCCCGAGACAGAAATTAAAAATAATGATTTGCGCAACTGAACATTTAAAAAATTAGTATTTGCTTCCTAGCAAAAATTTATTGGTCTACCCATTCAATGCAGTTTCTGTTTAAAATTTCAAAATTTCAATTAATATGCTCATGTTTTGTAAAGTGCCGTTGACTTGTAAACATATAGACATGCATGCATCCATACATATATGTGTGTATATTATTTTATGAGGCTACCAACGGTTTCCGTAGAAAATTAGCCTGATGACCGACATGGTCCATGCAGCCTGCGACTGGGTTTTGAGTCTTGGGTCGCAGTTTCAGTTGACGTTGGAGTCTTGCCTGCAATTCGATTTGCTGTTTTTCCCTTTTGGTTATTATAAAACGGTTTGTTGTTGTTTTTAATATTTGCATTTGGCAGTCGGGCGTTGCGCTTTATGGACTTTTTTTCGGGGGTAGGACGAGGCTTTTAATTTTGTTTTCGTTTTCGTTTTTTGTGTTTTATTGTTGCTAAACAATAATTTCTGATTCTTGCTCTTTTATGGCGCAAGAGCAAGAGCAGCCCCAGCCGCTGACGGCGTCGTCACCAAACGCCAACGCTGCTCGAGAATCATATTACAATGCTACGACTCTGTGACATGCCTTGGACCCTCTAGAACGACGATGCCGATGACGATGTCAATGGCTCTGGGGTTCTTTGTGTTCGCAGCATGATTACAAATGTTTTTCAACTACTTTTTCTTATTTGGTGTTGTTCGCTCCTGCGATCGCCTACAACTTTTCGCATTGGATTTCACTTGTAGTGTGTTGGGTTGCTGCAAGTGTAGCCCGGTTAAACAGAAGGTTGCTTTCAATGGAGTTCCATGCAGTCATCGACGAGGGTTTCGGATCAGATTCATTGCCGTCGGCAGAATGATACAATTGAAATGAACTTTGCATTGGAAAAGAGGTTTGTGCATGTCTCGTATGCAAATTATATTTAGACAGAATGAGTGAATATTCTCCACAAAAACAACAAATAATTTGGCTTACTATGGAAATTTAGAAACCCAAACCAAATTTTAAAAGTTATATATATCTTACTGCTACATGTGGATAAGTCAGTTAGAACTTTATACAAGTATATGTGCTGTATGTAGGTATATGATGTTAACTCACCTTTTGGCAGCTATCCGTTTTGCCGCTGGTTATTTTATAAAATGGCCGCCGTCGTTAATCCCAAAAAGCTCTCGGCGAAGCAATATTTTTTAATTGGGCAGCCAAAGGAATGTTAATTGTTGCTAAAACATCTTCCCCTACTTATTTTGCCAAATGAATTTTCAATGTGCTGCGGCCGAGCGAGTTTTAATGTTAACGCAAATTATCGAAAAATAATATTAATTTTTACGAGTGCGCCACTTGGTTATTTGATTTTACAGCACTTGAGCTATTGCTGACATCTTTTGTTACATGTGCGAAAAGTTTTGCATATTGCACGAGTACTAGCTGAGTACAATATATATATATAGCTACATATATACATAGATCTGTATTTTCATATGTAGTCGAATATATATAAACATATTGTTAAGCACTGCACTAGGGACGAGCCGTCAGGATGATGACAACGAGGCTGACGATAACAACGGCAACGGCAGCGGCAGCGGCAACGACAACGAACAACGGCAAACGATAACGACAACGGGCGCTTGAGCGCAGCTGAACCAGCGAGCAGGCGGCGAACGAATGAGTGACTACTCAAATGGACCGAGAGCTCAGCTGCAGTAACCTGGGGGAGACAGCAACAGCAGCAGCAAGCAGCTAGCAGCAGCAGCAGTAGTGGCAGCGACAGCGCAGGCAGCAGGCGATGCCCAAAGTGTGTGGAGGCGCAACGAGTGCGCACACGCATACACTCACAGATAGGCAGACTCACAACCACAAGCACACACCAGCACGCACACATTAACGAGCTGTATTTATGTAAAAACAACTGTTTGCCAGAGGGTGTTGGAAATTGGTGGTGGCTGAGCACATGCAGCATTCCAGTGGCTATACATACGTATGCGCACGCAAGTGTGTATGTGTGTGTGTGTGTGTACGTGTATTAATGAATGAAACGCCAATGCCGCCAGCCGTCCTCCACCTCCTCCTCCTCCTCCTCCTGCTGTCTAGAACGAAACACTTATTGCTCACGTTTGCCTGTCGCACGTGAGCGACGCAGCCCAGCCAGCGGTCGTCTGCTCCGGAACACAAACTTCTAATCGTAGTGTGAGTGCGTGTGCGGTTGCGTTTGTATGTGTATGTGACTTGCAGTGTTTTGATTGGAAGTGCGTAAATTGAGAGCCACGCTACGCGTGCGCAAGACAAGGTAAGCACCATATGCTGGTCGTAATCACTTTAATTATCAGCCAAACATTTATTCTTGTAAATCTGCTCTTTTTGGAACTGTAAATCACTCGTAATATTTAAGCAATTTCCACACCGTCAAAGTTAAATTTATAATTAACTTTATTCAAAGTATATGAGGCGCATCTTTAAAAGTGCGCTACGAAACGTGTTTACATAGTCTGTCCTACATATTTTATTTGAATGTAGACAGGGACTCTTATCCTGCGACAAACATTTCACCGCCTCATTATATAAGACTACTTCAATAAACAATCAATAGCTTTGAGATCGCGTTTAAGCACAAAGATTCTGAATGTTGAAATAGAAAACTCATTTCTTAACAATGTTAGAAGTGGAGCCCATCAAATTGTTTTACAGAAGTGTCTTTTATAAATGTATTGGTTCGACACACGGTATCGCAAATAAACTTACAAGCAAAAACAAACGGTTATTAGTATATGAAGATTTCTGAGTTATGTACAGCTAAAGCAGTTCGCTTTAATGCATCCGCGTCAAATCCTCCACAATCTTAATAACATCCTCGACGTCTGCTCCCTTGCGCTCACCATTTAGCGTCAACTGCAGAATGTAAAATCATAAGTTAATAACAAACAAAAACGAAAATTATCTTATGGTTTCCACATACCTCAAGTCCTACGACGGCTTCGCGCATCTTTTCGCGACCCAAGTCCAAAAAGCTTTCAATTAAATCACCATCAATGAAGCCCTCGCTGGGCTCCACCTTCGAGTTAATTTGGTAATTACGATAATATGTGTGGTCGATTTTGCCCACAGATTTAATAATCTTTTTCAGGCGTTCTTCCAGCCCATGCAGGAAATCGTAGAAGTCTTGTGGGATCTGTGTGACTATGCCAATGGCGCCATTGCAGGTGCCATACAGTACACAGCCATTAATGGGAGTTGTACGCTCTCCGACATTCTGCATGACCAAGGAGCCATGACGAAATACGTTGATGGTATCGCCCAGATGGAAACGTGCCAACTCCGGCAGCAATTGACGCTCCTCATCTGTTGTGGCCGCACTGCAATTAAGGAACTCAGGTCAGAAAGAATAATTACTGTGTGAATTGCCGGCATGCTTACCTATCCTTCTGGCACACAAAAAGATTGTCGTGTGTTTCGCATCCCAGGAAAGTGTCGTCGTCGAGTATCTCCACGGCACGCATCCATTTGGGCTCACAGTCGCGAGCTATCTCCACAAAAATGCCCTCCATCTGCTTGTGCTGCAGCAGTGTGATCGATCGCATTAAGTCGCCGACCAGAATAAAATCACCCTTGGCTTTTAAAAACAATGCAGCAATCATGTTCTGTATGTTGCACTCCATGCGCAACTCCTTCTCATTGGTCCACTCGTAAAGGCGCACAAAACTGCCAATGCCGGCCAGAACTTTGCCATTGAATTCCACAAGAGCATAGCAAGTGCCATCCATCTTCGACTCGGCCACTTGGGTCAGCTTGTTGTCGTTGTAATGGAAAATGATGATGCGACCCACTCTCGGCTCGGGCTCATCGGGAAAAACTAAGGAGGTGGCTACCACATAATAGGTATTGGGATCATCGCCCAGTTTGGCAGACATCACGGCTGAAATCGTCTCCGGTGGCAAGAACTGATGCGAATGCAGCACCTCGAATGTATTCTGATCGATTATGAGCAAATTGTGAACATCAATCTCTTGGCCAACTTCAGCGTTTGCTGTCGTTGAATTTCCACCGCCCGGTCTGGGTAGAATATTCGAGCTGAACGTGATATTTTGAGCCTGGGTGGATGCACTATTACGCAGCGGCTTCGCCCCACCACGTCCATGCACATCAATGCGCAGCGTGGACACAGCAAATGTCTGTGATGCCTCCTGATAGGCAATGCGACGCGGACCTTCGCCCAACGGCACAGTACGAATGTGTAGCTTCTGGATCTCGTCGATGGTACCCAGTATAACAGAGTTTTTGGTGGCCAATGCCAAGCTATCAGGATATGCCTGAGCATTGAGCGAGCACATGTGATTCACCTCCTTCAAATTGACGTTGGAGAAGACAAGCTTATGATTAGACGAGTAAATGACTGTTGGACGATCCGAGCAAGCAAACACGTTGGTTGTGGCGAACGAACGGAATGTGCGCAATGTTGTTGGCTGTGTGCCCAGCGTAACCTTCTTCTTCTCCGATAGCTGGCCCGTCGCCTTGTCCAAAATAAAATAATACATTGAGCCGTCGCCTAAAGCGCATAGCAAATAATGTATATCCTCAAAGGTAGTCATCAAAATAGAGCGAGGAATAATTTCTGCAAAAAGATGCATTTCACAATTAAATATTATTTGCATTTAATTTCAGTCACTTGAGAGAGCACTTACCGCCACTGAGTTTTTCTGTATAAATTGTTTCCAAATCAGGCAGCGAAAGAATTACTGCTGAAATGTCTGTCCATAGACCCACGGCAACCAAATCCGATTTGGTTTGCTTCTCGTCCAGAGGCGTTACGTCCAGGCAAGCCACCTCGTATGGCAGAGTCTTACGACACTTTTCCACCAGACTGCCATCCTCAATGCATATATAGAATATCTCACGGGCGGACGCAACGACCAGCTGTGTGGTGTTGCAGCTAACAACACCAATGGAGCGATCGCCTTCGGGCTTCCATTCACCAACCAGTGACTTGGTGGCGCTCTTTACCAATCGCACACTCTCAGCAGTCACTTGAAGGAGCTGTCACAAAAATCAATTAATAATGAAACACGCTATTGCCGCGAGTATACAATTAAACACTTACCTGATCGTAGTCCACATTGGCACATAGGAACGACTGTAGATCACTTGCAAAGCCAGGAATATCGGTTTCTTCTACCTCTTCGCCAGAGAGTGTCAGAATACGAGTGTGGCCCACAAAGGCCAACACCAGAGTGTTCTCATAGACGCTGTCATCAATGCCCACCTTCAGCGACCACATGCCCTTGATGCCCGGCAAATCGATGCAAGCATGCTCCTGAATGCCAATACCAATGCGAATAATACGCAGCGATCCATCCTTGAAGCTGCCCGAGCAGGTGATAATCTGGCCCTGACCTTGACGATCCAAATCGACGACAGCGATATCCAGAATGGGCGCTAAATTCGTAAAGTTCTCCACTGGTATGACGTAGGAGCCGTCAATGGCATCGGAGCTCAGACGCACCAGCTGCGAATCACCATGACGACTGCCTATGTAGAGGAAGCCATTGTCCAAATAGGTAATGCACTCCGGTATGGAAATCTCGCCGAGTTGCTCCACTTTAATGTCCTTCACCGTAATGCTTTTGCCCGAATCTGTGGTACCCAAGAACAGCATATACAGCTGACCATCCATGTTACCAAGCAGATAACGCAATCCCTTGCTATCGACGCGAGCATAGCAATTAATGGTGCTTTGGCGAAAGGTGAGTGGCGCGACGGCGTGATAGTTACTGCCATCGTGATAGACAATTGACTCGCGCCCAATGACAATCACGCCGCCAATGGGCGATGGCACCGGTATTAGCATTGTAGCCTCTGTCTCTACATTGTCCTGTTTCCAGGCCATCTTGATGAACTCCTTATCCCGCAAATTGATTTCGTGCGACTTCACGTGACGACCATCTATGTCCTTGTGTATGACAATCACAGTAGGATTCAAGCAGCCATGCAAAAACTCTGCATCGTATACTGTCAGCTCATCCATGCTGTAAACAAAATACATGAATGAGTATTACAATAAATGTTAGAACATTACAACTAACCGCAAATTGGTTGCCTTCAGTTCGCTTGCATCTTTGTCCAGCGGAATGATGGTAAACAGTCCCTGATAGAGGCACATGCCAATAACGCGTGCCTTTGGATCTATGGCCGCAATGAAACCGCCTTCGGATAGAATACCAACCGAATCGGACACATTGCCATTGGCCTTGGTCACCACGGTAATGCTGTCGCCGACCATGCGCGCCTCCAAGATCATTACATTGAAGCGCCGCGTTAAAATAAACAACAAATCCTTGTTACTATCTGGTGGCCGAAAGTGCTTCATCACCGTAATCTTGCCATTGATATTGATTTCCTTGAGGGGACGCAAGCCCTCAGGTGTAACCAAATCAATTTCCACTTGATTATTACGTGCAATCACCAAATTCAAGTCTGTCGGCGAAGTGAAGTTGCCTAAGCAATAAAGAAACACAAGTTAATTGCCGGCATAAGTTGCAACTACATCCAAGTGAGCATATTTATGGCCGGCCATGCTGTAGTTTTTTTTTCTCAACTTACCTGTGAGACAAGCGACAACCGCAGTGGGTTTTTGTGCAGTCACCACATAATGATGCGACATTTTGTCCCAAATTATGCGTATGCAAAATTAGAATAAAACACACACCAACACCGTCTCGTTAAGTTATTTTGAAATTATAATAAAAAAAAATATTCAACCTTGCAACGACAAAACGACTGAGCAGCAACAAAACGCGCTAAAAAAAACTCATTTCGTTGCGGCGTACTGATTGACATGTATGTTGATCTGGTAACGCTACCAATCAGAGTTGCACAGATGCCTGTGCTGCAAAAATATCAAATGTCTGTCTCGTTACGCAACACTATATATTAATGGCGACCGGACGACTTGCTGAACCCTACATACGTGTTTGAAATTATAGAAAAATCATTTTTGTAGTTGATTTACACAGTAAAGGACACAAGTTTATTGTATAATATATTTCTAAATATACGCTTCAGATATTTGAGTGTGTGTTTGTTGCCACCAAGTGTGTCGTAAAAGTGCCTGAAAGTGCCGTGTCGTTGGTCTACGAAAGAACATGGCGAGACTAACTAAAGTCTATAATACTGAAGATGATGATTCTAGTTATGTAGGCAGAAGGCATTTGCCTTTGGTAGCAGGCGATAAGCTAATGGTAAGTTTTTGCGGTATGCATTTTTGTGTTTGTGCACAAAGATGCACACACGACGAGTATGAAATGTAATAAAAAGTCTTAAAAAATATGACCCCCTTCAACCCACATACTCTTGTATTGTGTGTGTTTGTGTGTGTACGCGCGATTGTGTGTGAGTGCGTGTGTCTGTGTGCACATTGTCAAACTTTCATAACACGTACGCGTGCATCTGTGTGCTATGTTCGAAGTACATATACAATCATACATATATATATGCTCATACTTGCACATATAAATATGTATGCATGCTTGTATTGCTGGATTCGTCGTCGACTGCGCCCATAAATGTAATTAGGCTTTTTAATTAAGACTTTAGCTAAGATTGCCTGTAATGTTTAATGAAATGAGCCGCCTCTGCACCTGTCGTCGCATCCCCCGCTGCATGTTCCAGTGGGTCGCCATGTTGCTGAAGTGGCAACATCAAAAGTGAAAAACAGGTTTCAAATGCACTTTTCTTTCGCCTTGCATGTGTGTGTTTCTCTCTCACTCGGTGTGTGTATTCTCTTACTCATTTGATATAACTGATCTATAATTCTTTAATTCAGATGCTAATGGACCTGAACAGCAAAGGACTTGTGATCGACAGCCCACAGATACGAGGCCGCGAACTCGAGGAATTCTCACGCAAATTCAATTTGCTCACAGAGACGGAACGCAAGCAATCCCTTGAGATCGATAGCAGCAGTTTTATTTCGGTGCTGAATCAGTGCGTTCAATGCGTTGGCTGTCGCCGGCGTGTAGAGCGTTTGTTTTACCAGCTAACTGAATCCGGTCATCGAACACTTGATCCCCTCGAGCTGCGTTCAAGTTGCACGCTGGGCATAACGGAGGAGAAGCTGAAATCGCCGCAAGCATTGGGTACACTGCTCTATCGGCATCACGAGGTGCTCAACAATCTGCTGGACAATAAGCTGCGCAACAAGACTCGCTGTGTGCTGCACTCGCTGGACACGTTCAGGGCCAAACCGTTTTCGGAGACGTGGCGCGAAGTGTGGTCCGCGATGAGCCGCAATTGCCGCACAGAGGTGACCATCATTGAGACCAAGGAGCTGCACGAAGTGCTCGACAAGTATCTGAAGAAGCACAAGTTTTGCGCCGGCTGCCGAACAAAGGTAAGTTACAGCAATTTCTTTGCTATAGATTCGTTAGCTAATTAACGTTTGCCTCTTGCAGATTGAGCGTGCCTATAAAATACTCATTGGCGAAGTATCTACCAAGGAAAAAGGCTATGCGGCGCTGCTGTATGCCCACATACGCAAGTGTGTGCCGGACGAGCACATTCACGTGAGCATGAACAAAATTGAGTTCCTTGATGCGCTCATTAAACGCGCCGAACCTGAGGTCAATGGCAGCTACTCCAAACTGCGCGAGCGACACGCCAAAACGCTGGAGATCGCCCAGGAGGAGGTGCTCACGTGTGTGGGCATGATTATGTATGAGCGACTGCGTCGCATTTATGTTAGTTTGCGCGAGGAGGAGCGTGCCTGCCAAGTGCTGGCCGCAGTGGGAGTGCATGCACTCTGTCGCAGCTTTCATGAACGTGTCGAGCAGAAGCAGGGCATCAGTAATCTGGAGCTGCTTTATCAGGAGATCAGTCGCGCTGAGAAGGCCAAGGAACTGAAGCGTGAGCAGAAGAAGCTGAAAAAGAAGAAGAAGAAGGACGAGAAAAAGAACATGCATCGTCATCTGTGCGACAACGACGATAACAATAACAACAGCAACAACAATAATAGTAATGCGAACGACGCTGCCGAATCGGACGATGACGACGACGACGAGGAGGAGGATGAGGATGGCGTTAATGTAGACCCTGAGGCTGAGCCCACCATCATCGATGATACAGTGGACGATGGCATCGTTATACTCTGTGCCGCTGACACGGAACCGACAGCGCCATCGACGCCGACGCCAAGTGACAAACCAACGAAATCAAAATCGAAATCGAAGAAGCAACCGAAGAAAAAGAAGCAAAAATCTGCAAGCCAAACACTAAGCAAAAAGAATGCCAACAAGTTATGCACTTACGACGACGACCTGGACGTGGCCAGTTGCCATGACTTGTCCAAGGCTGGTAAATGCAACGACTGCTTGGCCCCCATGCCCAACTGTCCATGCGAGCAGGATGTGCGTGACTCGGGCTATGGCAGCGATCCGCCAACGTCGCATGCCAATTCGCGCATCTCCAGCGCCATCTCGTCGCCTGAAGGCTCAGAAGTTTCGTGCTCGGATGGTCTGTGTAATCACGATGGCCTGCTGCTGGATGAAGAGCAAAGCGTGGCAGATGTTGCGGCACGCAACAGCTACGTCTCAGATTTGCTCTACGGTCAACAGGCGACGCAAATGGACCATAAGTTCTCATTGCTGCAGATGTGGGTAAGTAAATTCGAATCTGTAGTGTAGAAAGGTATAACACATAAATAACATCATGACCTTTGCTTGCAGCACGACTTTGACGACTACGATAATGACGATGAAAACTGTTGTTACATTCCCCAAGAGGTGGTGCTGGCTTATCAATACCAGCGCGAGCAAGTGCAGCGTCAACGCGAACAGCTGCGCGCCACATTACGCCAAAACTTTGAGCGTTTGTGCCTGCAGCGTGGCGTGCATGTGACGACCACAACAGCTGCTAATGCCACCGCCGCCTCTACTGGCCATTAATTTTGCATTAAAACCGTTGTAGTTATTCAGTCGCGCGTTGCGGTTTCGAAGAATCCACGCGCATGCATTCAAAATACATACATATAATTTTTTGTTTTTTCAAATAAATGAAGTATAAAAGTTATGCTTATTAATATGTTGATAATGTAAACTAGTTAGTGTATTGATCTTAGCTATTGCGACACTCCTCGTGGAATGGCTCGAGCGTGCGCAAATCACGCCACGTTGGTGGCAATCCGTTAGCTATATATTTGTTGCAACGCTTGCAGGGCTCGAGGAATAGCTTGATGTGACTGTTCAGCCAAGTTACATAGCTCTTTACTGCCAGATCGGGTAGTGTGGGTGAAAAGAAGTGTAGCATGGCGGAGTGGGCATGTTCCTGCACCTTACGAAAGACTTCGTACCGTGACTCGGCCCACAGATCTTCGTGATCCAGTTGCTCATCATAGCCTTTGATCGTCACCCACTCGATGAGCACGCCCTTGAAGACAATGGCCGCTTTGAGCACATTGCTGATGGTGACCATAGCCACGGCATTAGAACCAAATGGTCGAAAGACTTTGTAAAACGTGTGCGGTGGATGATTAATTTCACTCAGGAGTTTCTCTATATGGCTAGAAATGCATGGAAATAAGAAATCTAGTGATGTAAATAACAAACTTGAAGTTAAGCACTTACTCTGGGTCATTGTTGAAGGATGAGAATGGAAGCCGTTGACGCTTTTGTGAGCAATAGTTGTAAGATCGTCGCAGTGTGTTTTGATTAAGATTGTTAAAGGCGAGTAAGCTGTGATCATGCACCTTGTCAATCCATTTGTAGCTGTTCACCAGCTGCGGATAAAGCGCCTGTCGATCCAGTGTTGTCTCCTGGGCCAAAAACGTTGTGTTGCCCAGATGGTAGGCTGTTGGTGGCACTTGGAGACCATTTATCAGCTGCTCCACTTCGCTGTACACACATAGAACTAATTAGATATGTGTTAAAACAATAATTTTGGTTATAAACTTACCGCAATTGTGAGTTTATCGCCCCGAATCTATCTTGAAAATCGTGAACAAACTTGTTACGGCTCTCCTCAACGCCTTCGCCGTCGGTACCGTCGGCCAAGTGCTCAAAGCATTGTCTGACATTAGCACGTAGATTCTTGACCGCCGTCAATGTTAAATTTAACTTATCGACTTGCATTTCGGTTGACCCGCCGTTTGTTTCCTTCGCAAAAAATGTTTATACGCCAGACATTCAAAGAGTGTGACCGCGTCTGAAAGTTCAAAATATACCATAGTTACATGCAGTTGGTTTCACTGAAATTGCACACATAAAAAGCACACTTTTTTCTCTCTAACTTAATCACAGTAGTTGGCAACGCTGGAACATATCGATTATGTTGAGCATTTAACGTCATTCCTAAAACGGCCACACTATGTTCATTCAATTCATTAGAAATATTGAAGTTGTGTCGGTCTCACATTGCGTTTTGTTAATTAAGCCATAAATAATGGGCAACAAATCGTCACTATTCCTGCGGCATGAGGAAATTGCCCAAATTCAGAATGAAACCGGCTGTAAGTATTAACAAACATCACTAGTGCAAAGCAGCAAAATGTACGCGCAGTTCAATCAAAAAGAGCAGTAACCTTGGAGCAAGATTCGATCCATAATTGTCGAAAATAGATCAAAACAAATACGCAGTTGCTAAAAGCATTTGCAATTTCACTTAATAATGAATTCGCACTCACATGCCAAATGAACAAACCCAATAATGGTTTGTTAAATACTTGGCAATTACTTGGCCATACAGTTAAGGTCATTAAGAGTCGCATTGATGTTAAAGGTTGTTTTTAAAGTGCATTTGATTTACATAAGGCTGGAAAGGTATGTTTTATATATTGGCAAATGCACTCATGACGTCACTGAATTCATGGCTGACCAGTTGTCGCCCCTTTGGGGCAAAGTTTGCCGTTTCATGTTCCGCAATTATCAGCTGTCCGAACTGCGTGTAATTATTATGCGTGATAAGGCGTTGTATCCAACAACTGCTGTTTTGATAATGACTGCAAAATGTGTTGTTATCACTAGGTTTTATTCCTGATAATTTATAACCCGTTTTACCTCTCTACAGTTACGCCCAATCAAATCGAACGCTTGTACTCACGCTTCACATCGCTGGATCGCAACGATTGTGGCACACTTTCTCGCGAGGATCTGATGCGCATCCCGGAGCTGGCCATCAATCCACTATGCGAGCGCATCGTGCACTCCTTCTTCGCTGAGAGTACCGATGATCGCGTCAATTTCCGGCAATTCATGAATGTCCTGGCACACTTTAGGCCGTTGAGAGACAACAAGCAGAGTAAGCTGAATAGCCGCGAGGAGAAATTGAAGTTTGCCTTCAAAATGTACGATCTGGACGATGATGGCGTGATTAGCAGGGATGAACTACTGTCTATTCTCCACATGATGGTGGGCGCGAACATTAGCCAGGACCAGTTGATAAGCATTGCCGAACGTACCATTTTGGAGGCGGATCTTTGCTGCCAGGGCAAGATCTCGTTTGAGGACTTTTGCAAGGCTCTAGAACGCACTGATGTCGATCAGAAGATGTCCATACGATTTCTCAATTAAGGCCAATTGGGAGAAAACTTTAGTCACTGTGTACCAAATAGTTTAGTCACAATAATGGGAAAGAAGATTCGATGGCACGTTTAACTTGTAATTTGTAGTTTATTATGGAAACTTAACTATTTAGATTGTATGCAGATATTATTATATGCTTTGCTTTTAACGCATAGTTTATACATATTTTGTATTAAATGGCCGCTTGCTTTCATTCCGAATTGCGATCTAGACGAAAGAAATTCTTGCATTTTGTCAATACTACAACAAAAACAAACAAATATTTATTTACTTCATTTTCGTTGGCTCTTTTTATCTTATTTGTATTAGTTCCATTGCATTAAATAAAAACAAACATTGTAAATACCGATGTATGAATGTAGTTTATTGTATTTGCAGGCGATCAATTGGAATCTATATATGATTAATGTATGTATGGTAACTATAAGTATGTAATTTTTGCCTTTGCCAAGTGTTCTAAACTGCGTTTTTTGAATGCAGCATGGGCATATTTCATTCTTTTTGAAAGTTACTATACCACACTTATGTGGTCGACGAGACAGCCAGTTTCTTGAGATGCTCCATGAACAGCTGCAGCGAAACGTCATCCGTGAGCACCGGAGCACCGCCATCCTGTTCGAAAAATAGATCGGAAATGAGTTAGCGAACTGATAATATGAAATACATGCAAATATGGGAAACGTTTGAAGCGAAGAGCCGACACCAAGAGCAAAAAGTAGAAGCAGCAAACCCAAAATTGAAGATTAACCAAAAAATAAAAGTGTTTACTACCGTCGTCTGGCCAATGGGCGGCTGCAACAACAACAACAACGATAAGAACGAACAACGAACAGGGAACGAGTACGAGAACACAATGAGAAAAGTATATATAAAAAAAATAATACAAAAAAAAAGGAAACATAAGTCGCTGAAGAAGTGGCGAGCCGTTTTGCTGTTTGATTTGTGCACCCACCTGGCCATAGGCATACATGTTGTTGTGCGTCTGCGAGGGATTGACCTTGGACAGCAAGAAACGCGCCTGGGATCCACCGTGCTCCGTATCGATGTAGCGTGGCATGGGGAAACGGGTCTGCAATATTTCCTGGGCATCGTCGACGGGCGCTTGCAGTAGCTGCTTAAAGTTCTCGTACTCAGGCATGTCCTGATACTTGAGGGCGCGCCATTGGGCAATCGTTTCGCCATGATAGATGAGTATCTGGAAGAAGGTGTCCATCAGCAGTATGCGATCCGCTTGAATCGATGCCGTGTCCAGCAGCACCGGCTCGGGTGGTCCGTTGAACGAATAGCTGTAAAGTATGGGCTGGATCATGATCAGAGATTGGGTGAGGTCCTCGCGCATCAGCATGTGTCGATAGAATGTGGTCTCGTCGGGCGAATTGTTGAAGACCTGCAGGAACTGCGAGCGGCGCAAGTGGTACATGAATTGCGGAAACAGACTGAAGTTTTGCGACAGCCTAAAGCTGTTCGGATCATCCTTGGAGTACTCGCCGAACTTCTGGCACTGCAGAGACGAAAATTAATTAAAATCAACTGAAAATTGTGTGATTAACTAATTAATTATACCAAGCGAATCAGCTGGCGATCCACCCAGCGCAAGATGTCGGGTCCCTCATCCGTCTCGGCACGATAGACAACCATGCGCGCCATGAGCACAGCAGCTGCCTCCTGATCGAAGCCGGCGCTAATGTGCTGCACGTTTGACGTGGCATCCGCCCAGCTAAATTGAGAAAGGATAGAGGAATTAAATTAATTTCCTACTAAATTGATCATTGACTAAATTGCAAGCTTATTAATTTAATTTAAAATGTTGGTGTTGATTTCGATCTCCTAAATTTATTATGGTTCCCGAGAACTAGGACTCAGACAAACGGATAGACAGATTATCAATAAAATGTACATTGTGGGATTGGAAATATGTCTCTTTCTAGCTATTTCACTCGTTTCCTGTTAGCCCTAAGTTCAAATTCTAGACTGCGAGGAATTACAAGTTTTAACTACTTACTTTCTGGCCAGCGTTGTGACGCGTATGCGCCGCTGACCGCTTGGATGCTGATACTGTGTGATGAACTGTATGCAACCACGTCCGCCTTGTGGTATCGGTGCCGCATGCTGGTTGACCACCTCAAAGAAGAAGGCAACCGTTGAGCTCGGATTTAGAGTGCACAGCTTCCATTGCACCGTATTGCCCATGCCGATCTCCACATCCGACACCGACGGGCTCTTCACATTCAGCGACACACACGAGCCGATGCCACCCGAGATCTTCAGCTCGCGCGAGCACTTCACCTCCAGTGTGGCATTGAATGCCATCTTCAGATCGTTGCGACTGTCGCGCGCAAACACGCGCTGGAATGTCTGCTTGAACAACGACGAATTGAACGAATCACCCATGACCATATGACCGCCTGTCGAATTGCACAGCTGCTTCATCTCCATGAGGCCTGTCTGATCCAAAGCACAAGAGTATATATCGATGCTATGACCATTGGTCGCTGCACGCAATGCCAAAGCATCATAATGTTTGATCGCCTTCTTCATGAACTTCACGTTGTCCTTGTGTATGTCGTGATGGGAGCGTATGGGATGCTTGAGCTCATCGTCGACCACTTGGCCGGGGCCCTGGGAGCAAGGACCACCGACAAATGTCATAAGGCGTCCACCCGTATTGGGGTAGGTGCACTCCAGCAGGCCCACGGCTATCGAGAGCGCTGCGCCTGTGGAGCGCAGATAGCGCTTGCCCTGCGGCACCGGCCAAGGATCGCGTTGTAGCTCGCTGAGCAGATCACCCAGCGCTGTATCGCACTGGCTGATCGGCTGCAGGAAGCGATGTGCTGGAGGCACATGATGTGCCGCCCCGCCACCGACTCCCGCCTGGGCATTGGGTGGCATTTGGCCGGGTTGCTGGTGTTGTTGGGGTGTTGGTGCCACACCACGTCCAATGCCCAGCATATCCTGCACCTGCTTGGCAGTCAAATCTTTTGTGCCACGAAACACGTAACTCTTTGAGCAGCCGTCGGTGCCCAACTCGTGCACTTGAATCATTTTACCAAAGGTAATAAGGCCAACCAATGCATTGGGCGGCAGCAGACTTAACGACATCTGCAGCGAATCCTTCAGCGCATCCAATTCCTCCTCATCCATGCAGGTGTCCACCAGGAAGATGAAGACAGGCGGCATCGTTGGAGCCCTGGTAATCGTATACTCGATGGTGCTAAAACCTGGTATCAACTCGGCAGGCTGAATTTGGTCGGAAATGGCAGCATATTGCGGCGGAAACTATGGAATGTGCAAATGATAATAATGAATCATAAAAGTCCAAAAGATCAGCGTCAAGCACTTACGGGATTGCGTTGAAAGCAAAAGTTGCACACCCAGAGCTTGGCACGATAGTCCACTTGGCACAGTGGATTGAGGATTGCTCGACAGTTGCTGCGGGTGCACAACACGGGCTCATATTGTATCGGTGGCAAGTCGGGGCGCTCTTTAAGTGGCTGATAGAGACACGCAAGCGGCACAACTAAACGACTAGCGTCGATGCGACTTGAGGGCCACACATTCCATGTTAAACGCACACCGTCACGATCCTCGTTTTGCTGGATGAACTCCTCGTAGGTAGTCATCGTCGAAAAGAGCCTTTAATGGCAATTTAACTGCTTGTTTTAAGCTTTAAATTAATGCAACTCAAGCGAGACTCTTATTGGAAAAATCGTTTGGCCAGGCCACGTCACGGACTTGACAGTTGGTTGTGTAGCAATCAGCTTCCTAACATATGCACGATGTGTGTGGCATGCAAATAGCAACAACAAAAATCAAAAGGTAGCTTTTCGTTGTAAAATTACCTAATGAGAAATAATTTTAATTTCAATGTGAGTAAAGCTTACCAATTTGTGCATAAAAAAATATTTTTTTTTAATTTTTTAATTTAAAAATATATATACGATTAAAAAAACACACTGCATTTGAAGCAAGTGGTTAGGTCTGTTCGCAAATGCAGCCCTGATGCAGCTGTTTGCTCGTCGTCGCCGTAGTATGTGTGTGTGTGTGTATTTTTTTAGAGTTGTTTCTAAGATGGCGTCGAAAAAAACGCGTCTTATGTGAATGCAAATGCAATCATAACAACTTTAATTTTATGCCAATAAATGTGCGCTAATTTGACACAAAACTAATTGAAAAACAGTGCTGAACAAGTGCAGAATATTTTACATGTGAAATTTGGTGCGAACGTTTTGTGAAAATGGCCACAAATATGTATCGAGTCGGAGGTGAGAAAATTTTTTTCCATACTCGCTTTTCTATCATCTTTCGTTATCGGCGCCGTCTCACTGTTTCGCCTGCCCGTTTTTTGTGTGTGTGTGCGTGTATGTGTGAGTGGGACTCCAAAAGTAATGAAATAATGAAAGTGCATTAAAATTACAAAATCTACGCAAAATATTAATGTAAATGATACGACACGTTTAATGCTGTTATCATTAATGATATGGAAAAGCGTTTTTATGCGCCTCAATGTGAACTGTTTCATTTGCCGACTTTCGACTTTTAACAACGTAGACGATTTTTCAACGGCGCAGCGCCAGCGAGAAGCGGCAATGGAACATCAAGTCGACCGGTTGGAGGAATGAAAAGAGTGTGAAGAGGGGGTTATGTGTATGCCAACCAAATTGTCGCAGCTGCAGCAAGTGTTTTTGTACAATGCTTTCCTTATATTTTATTCCTCCGATAAGCATTATGTGTGTGTAGGTTTGGGGATAGTGATGAAATGAAATTGCATTGACGAAGTTCCCCGCCGATCATCGTGCTTCCGTTTGAGTGTGTATGTGTGCGTTTATATTTGTATGCGTGTGAGTTTGTGTAATTGAAAGTAGATTTCGATACTTTTTCGTGTGCTTTTGTTTTTAACAAATCGTGTTTTCTTATGCTAATGAGTTTGCACATTTTGGCGCAGCATCTTTTCGCTTTGAACGAGTTTCCCTTTTTACAAATTCATTATTATGGCCGTTGGCCATTCCAATTGGCCAAACGATGACGTTATTTTGGTGTCTTTACTTGCATCGTGCTTCTTCTACACACAAATGCTAATGAACTGGAAATGCGAATATGTAAATAAAACAATCAAAATAAATAATAAAATGTATATCTGAGCTACGCATGCATAAATTAAACTTTTTTGTACATTGGCTGCCTCAGAATTTGACTTCATCAGCGCTTTTGTTAGTCACTTTTAATAGCCTTACGCACACACACGCACATTCAAACAAATATTTAGACGACACTTTCTTTTTCATCTCTTTTTATTTTTTCATCAAGCAAATGCAAGAGATACATTTTCCTGCCTTAAGTTGCCGCTTGATCGCTGCTTTTTTTGCCTTTTCTTTTGCGTCGTATTTCGCTCTCCTCTTCTATCGGCTTTCTGCTGTTTCTCTGCCGTGGTCAAAACCCCAAGCAACGGTTTCTGCGACAGGTTCCGCACCGTCGCAGCCGGCGCGGTGTGTTCGCGTCCACTCCCGACCCTTCCCCCTTTCCTTGCTGCTGTTGCTGCTTCGCCTCGATGGATGGATGGATGCCCACATTTGTATTTAATTGAGCAACGCGCATACTTTTCATTGTACTCTGGCCGCAATTACGCGGCGTGTCCACCAAGCAGCACACAAGAAATGCTCGCTGTGATTTTATAGTCACTACTCGTAAATATTTCTAATGTTAAAGCAAGATTGTCGAACACTGTGTGTTGCCTTATAGGAAATTATCCTATTAGCTTAAAGTTGTCCGCAAACATATCTTTAAAAACTGTAAGAAATTTGTTAAGAAGCCGTAGTCACAGGTAACCTCATTTTGACTCATCTCTAATAGCAAGTATGTGTGTGTGTCGTGTGAATGTTCATACGCATTCGCGTGCTTGTATTTGTGTTGAATGCGTTTGCTTCCAGTTCGCTTTGATAATGAATGATTTGCAGTCAGTTGCGGGGACTGTAATTATTCTTCCACGACAGCAGCAGCACTTCATATTTCAACCGTAATTGTTACTCAACAATGCAACACCCTTGTTCCTTCTTGGTTTTCTTCTTTGCAGACTACGTGTACGTTGAGACGGAGCCAAATAGTCCGTTTCTGATACGTCGCATAGAAGAGTTGTATAAAAACCAAACGGGCAATGTGGAAGCTAAGGTGATGTGCTTCTACCGGCGCTGTGATCTACCCAATCCCCTCGTACAGCTGGCAGATAAGCATCAACGTAAGTACAAATCATCAAAAAATAAAAACAAAACAAGCTACAAACTCTTCTCATATCAACTCGTATGTGTAAGTTTTGTATATTTAAGTGTTTCTTTTTGTTTTTGGGAAAGCAAAGTGAGGTTATGTTACGAATAGTAATTGTCGCGGCCTTCGAATATGTTCGTAAGTCAAAACCAAAAGCGCCCCCTACAGATCCTGAGCACATTTTCACCACAAAAACCAAAGCTCACAGATGGGGCCGAATACACCACACGCACCACACCAGACTACGCCGAAACCAAAACGGATGCTACCTTCTCCCCTCGCCCTGTCCCCCACCACCGTAAGCATATGCCTGTGTGCAATGTGTCAAAGCATGGCCCACCCAACAACACACACACACCCACTTAGCGGCAGCAGCGCCAACGCTAAAACAACAACAACAATAATAAAAGCCGACATCAAGAGCAACAAGAACCGCAATGACAACAACTGTAAAGCATACAGCCAAAGCAAAGAGTAAACGGAATCCGAGCATCCGTAGCTACAAAAACAACAAGAACAACAACATAAAGCACATAAGCATAATATGTGTTGAGCTGCACTGTACTTCGATGTCGCTGTTGTTCTTGTTGTTGTTACCGTTTTTGGTTACTGCCGCTGCTCGGCAGGCGGCGCCAGCCTCTATGTGGGAATACTAGGCAGGGATAGGTAGTTCGAGGTAGGTAGACTGAATGTCTACCTCTGTGTGGCTCCCTCGCTCCGACTCCCACTACATTTGTGTGAAAATTTTCATGAGGCTGCAGGAGCATCGGAAGGAGCCGCGCTTTGCATTCCATGCTATTCATGTATACATACACAGAGACGGGGAGTCCGCCCTACAACAACTAGCAGTCATCAGCGCAGCATGGACAGACCATACCGGACCCCACACCATTCGCTGTATCTTCCTCGCCAAAAGCAAGCCCACACACACACACACATACAACCCCCAAATCGGTGGGGTTGGTTGGTTTGGTTGGCTTGGCCCACTCGAATTCGATACGTGACCCAACGAAAATGCGTTTTTCCAACGCGGCCTCCTCCCCGTTCCCTTATTCTCGGGGCCCATGTAGCGTCGACAATGCCCATTAACGCTACCCTTCGTCGCGTGCCCCATCCCTGCTCATGCGACCCCCAGCCATGTCTTTTTTTGGCTGTTGCTCCTTTATTTTATTTTTTTTTGTTGCTGAGCTGCAAATTCTTTAGGCGTGCGCGCCTGTTTGCAGCCTAACTGCTAATCATTCATTTAAAAATTAGCACACCAAACTACACCACAAATAGTATAATATTCAAGCATGTCATGAAGCGAGTGTAAAACGAAAAAAAGAGACCAACAAAAAACTCGAAGCTCTTGGCTGTCCACGACAACGGTGCGTCGAGCATTGTACAACGCGAAATGAAAAAAATAACTGAAATACGCGTGGTTGTGGAACGGGCGCGGTGAACGCTGAGGGGGTAGAGACAGACAGTGGCAGCAAACAAAACGCACACGCCTCCCTCTCCACCTCCAACCCCTCTTTCCAGACTTTGTTTCCTATCTATGGCCGCCAAACAGTTGCCCACTCTCTTTCCCATGGAGACCCTCTTAGCTTCTTCTTCTTTCTCTTTAGCTATATAGCACACCTACGCTCTTGTAAATTCAGCAATGCAACCACAGTCTTGCGTGGAAAAATAAGTTTGGGGTGGGGTGGGTTAGGGCTCTGCTTCAAACTCCTTAAGAAGAAGCAGCCACCACCACCCACCGCCCCCTTTGACATACAGAGACTAAACCACCCGTTACCATCCCTTCGTAATGGTTTGTGTGGCGCGGGTATTAAAAATAAATTCAAAAAGTTTTGTATTTATTTTGTTGGGCTTTCGTTTCGGGCAAACGCGACATCTTTTAGTGAAATTACTTTTCGTACTTAACCTCACTTGAAGCTCCGCGCTGCCAACTTGTTTGCAGTTTTGTAGTCAAGTACTATAAGTGAAGCTTCGCTCACATACTCGCTTGTTAACACATTCTATCTCTCACATCTAAACATTGTAAATATTATTAAATATATTGTAAATGCATATGTATGTTTGTAACATCAACATTTCCCCACAAAAATCACATCTCACAACACATTGGATAACAAACCATGATGATGATGCAGTGGCAACCGCCGAAGACTCACCGCTGGCAACGAAACTGAAGAAAACCTGGCTTCGAACACCCGTAGGAGAGGAGCAGGCGGCGCAAGCTGTGCTCGATCCTTCAATAGGTACAAACTCTCTGGCAAAGCAGCTATTACTAAAATCAATATATAATCATTCATTATTACTTTCAACGTAGTTAAATAAGACCTTCCGGGAATGCATTCAATTCTATTTCTACATTATTTTCTTTATCAATCTTTTTATGTTATAATATTTATGTATTGTAATGATTTCTAATTTGTTATTGTACTATGGTAGAGCAAGCTTGGCACTGACCAAAACCAATGTTCATGAATTCAACAGAAGATTTAGCTAATTCAATTTATATAAAATGAATAATTTAAGCGCTTAAATAAGTATGCAGAATGCATGCAAAGAAACCGAATTATTCATAGTATATTTGTGAGTTCGTGAACTGATTTGATGAGGTTAGTACCAAGTTGTAATGTTGTCTTCTACGAACGCCAACTTGGTCATGCAATGGTTGATTGTTTCTAAATTTAGTCCCTATTTGAGTGCTCGTATGTAAATTGTCTTGAGAAATTCAAATTCACGTATTCACAAATACATCAATTGATTTATTTTACAGCGGCACTCGAAGCAGAACGCACCAGCCCAACGCAAGCATCCGCCGGTGCCACCACTGGCAATTCCAGCACCAATAATACTAACAACAGCAGCGCAGCAAGTGGCGCTGCTGCTGGTGGCGATGGGGAGAAGAGCGAAGCGCTTACCAGCAAACAGCGATACCAGATCAAGCATCGCGAACTGTTTTTATCGCGACAAGTTGAGACGATACCCGCCACACAGATCCGAGGGAAGTGCTCCGTCACGCTGCTCAACGAAACGGAGTCATTACAAAGTTATCTGAATAAAGACGTGAGTTGTAGTGTCATAGCAATCGAATTAGCCTTCTTCATTATATGTTATATGCTAATACTTGGTTGTCGATTATTTTTTCGTGACTTGCAGGACACATTCTTCCATTGTTTGGTCTTCGATCCGAATCAAAAAACATTGCTCGCTGACAAGGGTGAGATACGTGTCGGCAGTCGCTATCAGTGTGATATACCCGCCAAGCTAAAAGACACCGCCACAGATGAGCGTAAGCTGGAAGAGTTGGAGTCACTGGTGTGGACGCCGGAGCACAGTTTGACCGATCGTAAGATCGATCAGTTTCTCGTTGTCTCGCGCTCCATTGGCACCTTTGCCCGCGCCCTTGACTGCAGCAGTTCGGTGAAGCAACCCTCGCTGCATATGTCTGCCGCGGCTGCCAGTCGAGACATAACCCTGGTAAGTAATATCAGAATACTTTTGACATCTTACATGACGTTTCAATGATTTTAGTTTCATGCTATGGATATTCTGCACAAGCACGATTATTCAATTGAGGAGGCCATGTCCTCGCTAGTTCCTTCCACTGGGCCAGTACTCTGTCGCGATGAAATCGAAGATTGGAGCGCATCAGAAGCAAATCTCTTTGAGGAAGCGCTAGATAAATATGGCAAGGACTTCAATGACATACGACAAGATTTCGTAAGTAACTTATAAACATATTTATTGAATGGCATCTAACTTTCTCCTCTTGCTTAACAGCTGCCATGGAAAACGCTAAAACAGATCATTGAATATTACTATATGTGGAAGACCACCGATCGATACGTGCAGCAGAAACGCGTTAAGGCTGTCGAGGCGGAACTCAAGCTCAAACAGGTTTATATACCCCAATATAATAATAATGGTAAAGGCAACGGCACCAACGTGAAGGCGGGCAGTGGCGGTGGACCAGGTGGTATCTATAATGGCACCACCAATGGTGGCACTGACTTGTCCAACAATGGCAAACCGTGTGAATCATGCGGAACAACTAAATCATCACAGGTAATATGTTCATTTAAATCATGTTATGAACAATATTCATAGCTTTTTTTTTCATTAACTACACAGTGGAACTCCTTTAACAATGGTCACTTGGCGTGTCGCCTTTGCCAAACATGTTGGGACTATTGGCGAAAGTATGGTAGTATGAAGTCGGCGCATAAGGGTGATGCCAATGATGGGGATGCTAAGAAAAAATCCTCTATCAGTACGACACCAGCGTCAGCGTTATCATCAACAGGCGCCACAACTGTGGTCGATCTTAACGATGACGAAAAAGTCAGTGATTTAAGCAATCGTCAATTGCACAGGTAGCATATAAAATCGGTTCAATCAAAGATCAAATGATATTAACAGTTTTTTATTATACAGATGTTCCATCGTGAACTGCGGTAAAGAGTTCAAGCTAAAGACGCACCTGGCTCGGCATTACGCGCAAGCGCATGGCATTGCCATCAGCTCCGGCTCGCCGCGGCCAATAATGAAGACGCGCACTGCCTTTTACTTGCACACAAATCCAATGACGCGTGTGGCACGCATTGTCTGTAGAAGCATTGTCAAGCCGAAAAAAGCGGCGCGGCAAAGTGCATACGCTATTAATGCGCTGTTGGTGAAGCAAGAATGTAAGCATTAGCATTATTATTTACTGGGAACATTGTTTCATACGGTTACTTTTGCAGTTACGAATCGTATTAGCGGCAAATCACAAGCGGAAATCAAAAAGATGCTTTTGCTCAAGCCCAAGGATCGTGGCAGCGTCACAAAAATTGCAAATCGTTTGGGTGCGCCTGGCAGTGGTCCACACGAGTGGCTGGTGCTAACGCCCAAGGATAAAATACCACAGCCCCTTGTTGTTTCATTCCCAAAGCCGCCCAAAGCTCCTGACGGCAGCTTAGTCTATGATCGCGTGCCCAACAAAACTCCAGATGTTGTCGCAGTGCCTGTTACGGCTGACAACAAAGAGCTATCCATAATTCCAGCGCAAGCGACGTCTACGATACGCAAGCGTGCCCACGAGGAACAACAACTGAATGGTACCGAAGGTATATTTATTTGATATTAATCTGAAATTACAAACTAATATTTTTGGATTCTATTGCAGTAACCATTGTACCCAGCGGACCACCTGCCAAACGCCCGAACAAGGATCCTATGCCCTCGCACTGCCCCAGTCCGGAACAATTTGCTGCCATGATGGCAGCATCCGGACAGCCGCTCTCGAGACATCACGTAAGTTTAATTTGATAGTTAAAATCTCAGCTCTCTTACTGGTATTTATATGACATACAGCTCAACGGTAAGCAAAAGATCGCGCAAATGGCACGCGGAGGCAACGGACGCAAGCAGGTCATTAGTTGGATGGATGCTCCGGACGATGTTTACTTTAGAGCCACAGATGTACACAAGTAAGTTTAGTTTACTGAAGATTATTAAGTTTATCAACTCACATATTAATTTTTCTATTTGTTGCAGAAAAACACGAAAAATACTCTCAGCTGTGGACCTGCGTCGTGCAGCGCGCAAACCATGGCGCTCACTGCCCATCAAGTCAATGGCCCCTGAGCCGAGCAGCAAACCTATTGAATCACAAATCGTAATACTGGACTGACCGTCGACGGCCGAAACATCAGCGAAAATAACCGCAGCCGCAGCGGCAAAATTGCTGTCATATTCAGCCAACAGATTCGAACAGCATCAGCAGCATCCGCCATTTCCATATACAATGGATGCATTGCTAAACTAGTGACCCAGATTCTGTCTTAGTGGCTTGCCATGTACATACAAACATACATAAACCCCGCATGCATACGTACACACATACAGATCCACAAAACATAATTACATATACATACATCTAGTGTAGGCAAGAGTTACAGCATCACTATATGACGTTGGTACCCCCATTTTCACTAAAACAGTAATCCAACCACTGACACCAACAAGAAGAAACACTTTACTAGCGCTTAAATAGATGTCTTTTAATAAAAAAACAAATAGTAAGATAATAAGTGTTAAGATCTAAAGCAATAGTAAACACACCGCAAAACAAATCAAATATTTATTCATATTTTACATAATTTTAAAATTTTTAAAATCTCAGTATACCGTACACAAAAAAAATCAACTACACTGCGACATTGGACATGTATGAAACTCAAGGAATAAGTTCATTGATTCTATATTAGATTATGTGTAGGCATTTTTAATCATATTGTTCCCTGCATTGTTCATTTTTTTACGTATATTTGTAAAATATTTTAACGTCCTTTCTTAATTTGTAGTTTCTGCAGTTCGCCTTCAGGTACCAAAGGCGTTTGGTATAAGTTTTCATTTTGTTAATGTAATGTTTGTTGCATGCTAGCTAAAACCAGATACGTAAATTCGAAAATCCAAGGCCTCCATAATTTTGAAATATTTTTCAACTCAAAATTTGATAATACAAATAGCAGAAGAAAGATATTTTAAAACTGATTAAATGCTTTAAGTATCAAAACAAATTTAAAACTAACCTTGTTAATAAATGTGACGTGCAAGATTATTTAAAAAATTAATTATACGCTGTAACTAAAAAGAAACGGAAAGAAAAACTACCACAAATTGTACAGTAAATGGGATAAAGTTTATAACTTCGAATACAATTTATTTTCATAATTTATATACAAATTGCAAAATAATACTTTAAAAGCGATACACAATAAACATAAACAGACAGTGACACACACACACACACACAAGTATAGCATATTATTTAAGCCTATAAATGCATACATAAGAAAATAAACCACATCATATACATTTATAAATGTATTGAGCATAATATAATATAACTACATAACACATTAACAATTTGGCAAATGACAAGTAAAACCCAAAAGTAGATCACCATTGAAAACCCAAATGAAAACAAAACTAAAGCAAAAAAATCAGCAACAAAAACATTTATAAATAATGATTATAAACAAATTCTAATTGTAAGCCACTCTATGTATTTTTAACTTTACAATTTAAGTAATTTTGTAAAATAAAAAATTCTTTAAATTAAAACAATTAAGAGAGAAACACAAACGGGAAAGAAACCAGCAACTAATGTCAGAAAAACGACACAAAATGTTTGTTTAGAAATGCAAAGGCAAAAGCGTATGCATACTGCATATGATAAAAAGTAAATTGAAAGTCAAGCAACAGAAGCAAATCAAACAGAGCTATATACATTATTATATATACATACTTATATATAAATATATATATACAGATATACAGTATAACCGTACGAAATTTGCCTATTGCACGATACAATGGGCGTATACATTTTTACAATGCAGGAAGGAGCAACGCTGGTTGATTGGCGGGGGAGGGAGGGGTGAAGAAACCGAAAAATTTTCCAAATAAAGTTTTAAAACTAAAAATTTTCCTAAAAAATATTCAAATATTTATTCATACATATGACAATCACTCTACAAATCTTTCAGACAACAATTCTATTCTGCAAAACTGGCAATGCAAAGCGAGGCGTTGGTGCCACCAAATCCGAAGGAGTTCTTTAAAGCAATGCGCCGAGATTGATCAGTTGTCCATTGGCATGCATCTGTCACGACGTTGGCATCCACATCCAAGTCCTGAATATTTATCGACGGTGGCAACTTATTTTCGGCACAGGCATGCACCACAAATAGAGCCTCCAGATTGCCAGATGAACCCAGAAGATGACCGTGTGCACCCTTTGTGGAGGACACAAACACGTTGGACTTGTGCTCGCCAAAGACGCGGCCAATGGCATGTGCTTCTATGCGATCGCCGGTGGGCGTTGATGTGGCATGAGCATTAACATAGGTGATATCCTGTGGTGTTAAACCAGCATCGGCAATAGCACGGCACATGGCAAGCGTGGCACCAGCCCCATCCTCACTCGGGGAGGTGATGTGATGTGCATCTCCGGAAAGACCATAACCCAGCAGCTCAGCCAATATGGGAGCTCCACGGGCGCGTGCATGCTCCAGCTCCTCTAACACCAGAACAGCGGACCCTTCACCCATCACAAAGCCATCGCGTGCTTTATCAAAAGGTCGCGAGGCCACTGAGGGGTTATCATTGAAGGCAGTACTTAGTGCGCGCAACCTGCAAAAGCCGGCTATCGATAGGGGGTCAATGCAAGCTTCACCGCTGCCAGCTAGCATCACATCCGCGTCACCATTCCGTATAAAACGCATAGCATCGCCGATGGCATGGGCACCGGTTGCGCAAGCCGTAGACACAGAATGATTTGGTCCTCGCAGGCCATGTCGCATGCTAATATGACCACACGCCATGTTTGGCAGCAGTCTTGGTACGAAATAAGGGCTGACGCGATTGTATCCACGCTGTAGTTGTTGGAATGCTCCATACACTTCGGACAAATCGAACATGCCCATGCCGACGCACACTCCGCAACGTTCCCGCTGCTTATCAGTCAGCTCCTTTGGTTGTAGCTTTGCTGCAGCTAGTGCTTCGTCCGCTGCGATGACGGCAAATTGTGTGGCAGGACTCATGAGTTTCAAATCACTCTTCGTCAGATGTTTATCGATCTGCAATCGTTCTCTTGGTATTTGAGCGGCCACTTGGCAAGGCAGTCCCTTGTATTCGGCTCCTAGCCGGGAAATAGCCGATTCTCCTGCCAATAAACGTTGCCATGACTCGGATGCATTATTGGCCAGTGGTGTTACAGCACCGCTACCTGTGATGACCACTCGCCGGCGAGTGGCCTGCGTCGACGCTTTACGAATGTGTGCCAATAACCGCATGTTGTAACGATAACCGTAACAGAAAATTTGTGCAGATAATAACAGAAAACAGCTGATGGCCAATGTGGCGTTGCCAGACGTTTATTAGTATTTATTTGTTAGCGATGAGTGCGTATTGCGTTTCCTTGAATTTGTTTAGGTGCTCCCACAATCTCATCTTTATCTCTTGCGATCTTGCACATACACACATGCAGTTTATGTTGTTGTGTTGTAAATAATGATATTGCTCGTTCTGAACATACGAAGCCGATGAAAATATTCAAAGTTTGTTCCTTTACCGCCAATTCAAATGTGCTTTTCAACACTGAATAATTCGAGCAGATCGATACACCTGACAAATGAATTGATTTATATGTATGTATGTATATATATGTTTCCTAAAATTATTTTACCTACAACCCACTTGATTCATAATTAGGCTGACAAAAGTTATGTCCATTGACCAATTACAATGTTGTGGTGTGGTTAAATATAAGATAATATATAAATATTTCAAAAGAGGTTCAAATGAATTTATGATATTTGGGGGATATATTCTTGAATCTACCCTTTATAAGTTTATAGCGGATTCGGCTGATAAAACTCTAAGACTTTTAATCAAAATGTCATTACCCAAATTTTATAAATATGACAAACGTGGTTTTTAGGTACAAAGCTAAGAATTGTTATTTGGTTCTACATGATCGAAACAGTGACGTGGGGTCCAGATTTAATCATTTAATGCGTTGTTTTTCGAAAAATGTGATCATTCTTGTTGACCATTATCTCAAAATACTTAATAAGAGATTTTTAATACGGGCTCAAAAGAACTGATTAGAAAAACTCTCTCTTTGCATGTTTTAAGAGAGAGAGAGAGAGAGAGAGAGATTTCCATATTGTGATTTCTCCTGGTATCGCCTGGTACGAATTATGTGAGGCTGTATATTGTGATTAATCTGCATACAGACGTATATATATGTATGTATATAGATAATACCAACAAATTTTAATTTGAGTTGATAAAAAACGCCTTTTTGAAAAAACAAATAAATGAAGAGAAACGCAAACAATTGGTCGCATGCCTATGTTTGTATTCTCTTTGCTACTGCTCGCTCAAATGCTCGCTCAAAACCGGGCGATAACAGGCACTTAAAAATAAGTTCTCATTCATATGCGGCGCAGTATCTTTCTGTGCTTTGATCAATAACAACGTGCCAAGTAGAGGTATAATGACTGAAAAATGTAAGAAATAATGTTTGTATGTACAGATAATTCATATGTTCAAGGTGCAACAAATTGTAGCCATTGCTAATAAATAAATATTGTATTTTGCAGCCTGTTGCCATGGTCCCGGTTACGCCACTCCCCTGGATGCCATGAAAAATGGACCCCGGGAGACTTTACTCTATACGGTGACAATCCAACCCAACGTGGAAGAGGAGCACGGCGATTATCTATCTACAATAGATGTAGACCCAAATAGCCCCACCTATTGCCAAGTAAGCAGATACTTATGTCACTCGAAAACATTGTAAATGTGCATCTCTTATATTAGGTAGTTCACCGCACCTTTACTAATCGTAAGGGAAATGAGTTACATCATTCGGGCTGGAATGCTTGCTCCAGCTGCTACTATGTGGACAAGAACGCCAAGTCTGTGCCGAAGAGAAATCGTCTCGTGCTGCCCGCAATTAATTCGGACTTCATCTACGTACTTGACGTGGCAACCGAGCCACGAAAGCCCGAGATCATTAAGGTCATTGACGGAGACGTCTTGAAGAGTCACGATGTAACTGCTCCGCATACAACTCACTGCTTGGCCAATGGAAACATCATGATATCTGTATTGGGCGATGCCAAGGGAAATGCTAAGGGCGATTTCATCCTCTTTGACTCCGAATTTAACTGCATCGGAACATGGACCAAAGGCGACAAGAAGGCACCATGCGGCTACGATTTTTGGTATCAGCCATATTATGATGTTATGGTCTCAAGCGAATGGGGAGCGCCCAACAAGTTTAGACGGTTTGTTTTTCAAAATCTATTGCAATCACGCATTTAATTTCAATATTCATTCAGTGGCTGGAGGCCGGAAGATCTAAATGATTTGACCCAATATGGATGCAGACTTAATTTCTACAAATGGTCTACGCAAACACTATATCAGACCGTCGATCTGGGTCTAGAAGGGTTTACACCCTTAGAAATTCGTTTCTTACACGATCCTAAACGCCCTGATGGTTATGTAGGATGTGCCTTGAATGCTAAGGTATTTTACTTCAAGAAGAGGTCGGATTCGGATGAGTTTGATGTAAAGAAAGTCATTGATATACCTAAAAAACTTGTTGATACGGGAAGTGGCACTGTAACCGAGATGGGAGGCATGATATCGGATATTATTATCTCGCTGGATGATAGATTCCTTTATGTAAACTGCTGGCTTCACGGCGACGTTAGGCAATACGATATAACCAATCCAGAGCAACCGAAACTCACTGGTCAATTGTTTCTGGGAGGTGCTATATGCAGTGATCTACCCAACGTTGTCGTCAAAGAGGATAAGGAGTTGACTGTAAGTTGATTGACCGCAAGTTGTACAGAAATCTATGAACTATGTATACTCTTACAGGAGAGGCCAGCTCCTCGCTACATCAAGGGTCGTCGTTTGGAAGGAGGTCCGCAAATGATGCAGCTGTCCCTGGATGGCAAGCGGTTGTATGTCTCCACTTCTCTTTATTCACCCTGGGATAAGCAGGTCAGCACATTACGAATTCTACTTTGAGTTTAGAGAATTAATTATCTTATTTTGCATGTAGTTTTACCCTAATATGGTGTCCAAGGGTGGTCATGTGTGTCTGATTGATGTCGATGTGGTGAACGGAGGCATGACTCTAAATGAGGATTTCTTTGTCGACTTTGGCAAGGAGCCCTATGGACCTTGTCTACCACATGAGATGCGTTATCCAGGTGGAGATTGTACCTCGGACATTTGGCTGGCGAATGAATCTTAAGTGGCATTCTATGTCCAACAAATTGCAATTCAATGTACAGTTGAACGTGTTTTATTTCATTCAAAATAGGAACGGCCTTTCTGGAAGTTTCTTGTACATGTCCAGTAATACTTCCGGGGGTTGCGACAGCACGTTGTATATACGGGAAGCGCTAAACGAATAGATTTATTTGCATGTCATTATACACAATTGGCGTCATTATTTACTTACTTATTTTCGCATGTCTTGTCGATAAAACTCTTTGCTAACTCGTTCATGATTTCTCTTTGGAATACGTTGCTGTGCACCAAGTATGCCAGGCTCGGCGGTATTAGCAGTTTGGTCCACGGTATGCATTGTAGAGCAGCAAGAAGCTGGCTTTTCGATGCGTCCAATGCACAGAACTGTTTCCACAGCACCTGGCTGGCAGCGACAACACCATACGACATGATAGCCAATGGAATTTTCTTAACAAACCAGAAGACGCTACCACTTAAAAACGCTGCGATTAGATTTGTGTGTTTCAGATTCATTTTGTCAATCAGCAAACATTGCAGTAGCTAAACGACATAATTTTAAATTACTATTTTAATGCTTGCAATACTGTTGTGGATAAGCTCACCTTATACATGCCCATATAACTGACTACGAAACGTGTGGTTTTCAAATCAATCTTTTTCGTTTTTCGGCTCATCATAGTACTGAGTAGATCCAGTCCCAAACCAACGCCCAGATACATTCGTAACTCCAGTAGACCGTCGATGAGACGCTGCTGCAAGGATCGCTCGTGGTAATCTTGGGGTAATTTCGCTGGCTTGATGAACCAGAAATTGGAGAACCCATATGCTTGGTGCCAACACAGCACAAGGGCCGAACACAACATGAACACCAAGGTGCGAGCTGCCTGTGAATGTACCACTACCAAGTCCAGTTGGCGCAACATGGTCTCCACTGACTGTATTATGGTAAGGAAATGTGGGAAACCTACGATTCAGTCTGCTCGAGAAGATAACAAAAGTGTTTCCACTAACCGCATGCATAACGCCATTGGTGTAATATTGCACCGTTTTGGGTGAAGCCCACCAAATGAGCGTTGTCGCCAATGTGCTGGACATAAATGGTGTAAAGGCCCAAACGAAGCGACCATTCAAACGTCTAAAGATGCACATTAAATAATAGGTTGTGGCATTTATAATGGCGGATACACTCGTAGTTTCCAGATAGTTTCGCACTATGGCCCACACGCGCTTCCGGTTCAATTGGTAGCAATGCAATAGCAACGGACCCTGCAGGGAACATTGGATTGAAGTCGCACAGTCTAATCTAATTTGCGTTTGCTCACCAACAACAATGGCAAATAGTATTTGTAGCAGCACAAGTGATTGCGATAAATATTCCAGATATAATCCTGGGTGCAACCGTGATGGGGCAAAGAGTGAATAATACTAGCACAATGAAACCTATTAAAGGGTGGTTCAAAAACCTTGCTAGGCGCGACCATTTTCTTATATTTTGCAACCACTTGTTTAGGTAACACAATAAACACTGAGCTCAAACCCCAACCTAAACCAAAACCGAAGCCCATCCAAACAGCTGCTCCGTACACTGGCAGGTTCAAGTTCCAGGTTAAAATTCAAATTATGTAGTCTGTTTTCAGAAAGCACACACTCTTTATTGCGAGTATCTATTAGTAAGTGGTTTAACTATAAAGCGTACATAGCTCAACTGTTTTGTTGCTGCCAAATTAATTTTTAACGGCTATTCTTAAAGTAAAAAGATTTCGAGCATTTCAAAATATAATGCTCATTTTATGCTCATAAAAACTAATATTGTTATAGGCTGCTAAATAAACTTATGGTAATGGTTGGATTTATTAGAAGTTGACATTGATTTGAAATCTTTAATAATTAGTATATGTAGGTGTTAATAATTGTTATACCTATAACCTACAACTAATTGAATTAACTAACTAAATAAATTTAGTGCTTACGAGTTCTCAGCAAAATACGGATAGAGTTCCTGCAAGCGTCTTCTAATGTTGCTCCCGCTGTAAGGCAAAACGTGTAAACAAAGAAAAAAATATCAACAAATACAGTTAAGGAACTTACTAGTTGGCCGTTGAGTTGTCCACAATGATTCCGCCCAAACTACTGATTTTCTTAGGATAGAACACATATGTATGGATAATATAGGCCAGAGCGAATGGGAAGATCACATCGCTAATGCCAAGACGCTTTCTTTTATCATTCTTGTACCTGGCCCAAATGGTGCGACATGCCTCAAGCAGAGCATAACTGAGAATGGTCAGCTTAGGGAAGCAAAGGTAGCTGATGCCGGCCACAAATCCAGCCAGTACTCGTAGCTGGGTCTCGCTAATGTCCCTTTGATTTCGCAAATAACAAAGCGTACTCTACAAAAGACACGTTAAAGCATGCAAATAAGGAAAGATCTGCAGCATTTACCCGATAGATGCCCGCATAGCAGCCAAGCCATGCCATGGACTCCAAGCGAAAATGCCTCAACTGCCAATGTCCGCTTTTAATGCAGCCGATCACCGCCTTAAAGCTGTCCAATGCCAATCCAATAAGCAAATACTTCCGCATTCCCTGCAGCACATATAATCCCAAATTGGTAGCATCTTTTGGTGGTACTGCCTCTGGGGCCAAAAACCAGAAGCCGTTATGCCAGCGACGTTCTTTGCCAAGCAGAATAATAGCGCTGCTAACCATGAAAACCAGCGTTTGGAGTGTCAGTGAGGAACCCAAGATTTTGGTCACGAAATTCGTCCGTTCCAGCAGAAAACTCTCTATCAACTGTGCCAAGAGTGAGCATGAAATCAATGTGAAATATATCAATTACTTACAGATTGAAATATTCCCGTGTGCTCCACATTTTTGACTCGATCCGGCAAATAAGCTGTCAGGATGCCACCGAGCAGGGAAGGTACAAACACGAGTGTTGAATATCGAAACTCGCCCAGGAAATTGCTGAAATGATTTTGTAGGATATTGTATAATTGGAACTGCGCAGCGTATACAATATAATACGGTTATTTGGATTGGATTCATTAAAAGTGTGCATTTCAAATTGCTTTCATTGTATTTATTTAATACATAAGTCTGTGCAAAGTACTTGGGAAGAATAAGCAAATTGTGCATACTTTTATTGGCTCTTATGTATGAGCCAAGTACTCGACATTATTATGTTGATTATGCTGTAAGCTTTTTAGTTTCACATATCAAATACAAACATTTTAATAATATCTTTTTCACTTCACAGAAAATACGTTTCTTGGGAGCACGCCAAAGACAACGACAGAATAAAGTTCTCAAAACGGATTATGTTAATTTTGCGGTAATCTTTTTAGTTTCACATGTCAAATAAAGATATTTGCATATCTTTTTGACTCAACAAAAGATAAGTTTCCTCTCTTATCTCTAGTACAATTGTAGCAAATTTGTATTTCTTCTCACATACCGCATCAAACAAATTAATGTAGCTATGAGGTAGCCATTCAGCACTCCGCCGGACACCAATTGTGCGTAGTACAAGGAAGTATCTTGGAGCAGATTCATATTGAATCCACGCAACACGCGCCTCAACAAATGCAGCAGTCCCACAGGCAGATAGTACTTTGAGTTTGACAAGGTAAAGTGGAGCAGATTTTGCAGCGCGGCACGCCGGCAGCTATGCGGATGCACCAAATCGTTGCAGCTACACTTGCTGACGTGCTCTACAAAGTATTTGCTTATAGCAGCCATTGGATCACAACTGGAAAAGCTACTTTGAAACAATTCGTTCAACACCGATTTGCTGGTAGGGGAACGAATTGTTAATTTATAAATTTACATTTATTCCCAAATGCCAAATACATAATTAATTGTATTTTAATTATAGTACAATGTCAAAAATATTGCGAGTTGCGCTTCGCGACGAGTCGTCTAATCAACCTCTTCGACGGTGGGTCCGCCGCTCTGACTGGATTGTTTGCCTTTTGATGGTTGGCCGGCGCCGTGCAGCTTGGACATGATGGGACCACAGACACGCTGGCACTCCTTCATGTGATGCTCATACTCATCCTTCTCGGCCAGCGTGTTGGCGTCCAACCACGAGCTCTCCTTGGCGCATGAGTCGCGCACCTTTGAGCGATCTGCTTCAGTGAGCGCGCCAGCTGGAGCCTCCTCGACGGCCTGTTTGCAGCCATAGATGTAACCCTCTAGGGTGTTGCGAGCCACCACACGTTCGCGCTGCTGCTCATCCTCATCCTTGTACTTTTCCGCCTCGGACAGCATGCGATCAATCTCCGCCTTGGACAAACGACCCTTATCGTTGGTGATGGTGATCTTCTCCGACTTGCCGGTGCTGCTATCCTTGGCGCTGACATTCAGGATGCCATCGGCATTCAGATCGAAGGTTACATCGATCTTGGGCACACCGCGTGGAGCGGGCGGTATGCCAGTCAGATTGAAGGTGCCCAGCAGATTGTTGTCCTTGGTCATGGCACGTTCGCCCTCGTACACCTGAATGGTGACTGCATTCTGGTTGTCGCTGTAAGTGGTGAATGTTTGCTGCTGCTTGCAGGGAATGCGCGAGTTACGCTCCACCAGCTTGGTCATGACACCGCCAGCCGTCTCGATGCCCAGCGACAATGGTGCCACATCGACCAGCAATAGATCCTGAATCTGCGAGCTGCCCACGCCCGTTAGAATGGCGGCCTGAACAGCCGCTCCATAGGCCACCGCCTCGTCGGGATTAATGGACAAGTTGAGTTGCTTGCCGCCAAAGAAGTCCTGCAGCAGACGCTGTATCTTCGGAATGCGCGTGGAGCCGCCGACGAGCACCACATCGTGTATGGCCTTCTTCTCCATCTTGGCATCGTTCAGAGCACGCTCCACTGGCTGCAGCGTCGAGCGAAACAGATCCATGTTCAGCTCCTCGAAGCGAGCACGCGAAATCTTCGAATAGAAGTCGATGCCTTCATGCAGTGCATCAATCTCCAGCGATGCCTCTGTGCTGGAGGAGAGCGTACGCTTGGCCCGCTCACAGGCAGTGCGAAGGCGACGCAGCGCACGCACATTGCTGGTGATGTTGCTCTTGTGCTTGCGCTTGAATTCCTCCACAAAGTGATTGACCAGACGATTGTCAAAGTCCTCGCCGCCCAGATGTGTATCGCCCGCGGTGGCCTTCACCTCGAATAGTGAACCCTCATCAATGGTGAGTATGGACACATCAAAGGTGCCGCCACCCAGATCGAAGATTAGCACATTGCGCTCGCCCTTCAGATTCTTGTCCAGGCCATAGGCCAAAGCAGCCGCTGTGGGCTCATTGATGATGCGCAGCACGTTCAGACCGGCAATGGAGCCAGCATCTTTGGTCGCCTGACGCTGCGAATCATTGAAATATGCGGGCACTGTGATGACGGCATCCTTCACCTTGGCCCCCAGATAAACCTCGGCGATCTCCCGCATCTTGGTCAACACCATAGAGCTGACCTCTTCGGGGGCAAAGCGTTTGCATTCACCCTTGAACTCGACCTGGATTTTGGGCTTGCCACCATCGTTGATGACCTTGAATGGCCAATGCTTGAGATCCTCCTGTATCTTCTTGTCATCATACTTGCGGCCTATTAAACGTTTTGCATCAAAGACCGTGTTCTTGGCATTCATCGCCACCTGCACAATATGGTCGCAAAATATAAATATATATACAAAATTAGTGAGCGAAAATGCTATTTTTAAACGCCCAAATGGGTGGGGTGTTCCCATAAATATTCTTATGATTCTTTGCGATGATCATGCTGTACTATAAATATGGTTATATAGCCCAATTAAGTGCGAGACATACGCAAGCAAAATGTTTTTGAAAATCCACTTGTGTTTGTGCGCTTATTTGGAAGACTTGGCTACCAATTGGTGTCGCATGTAAGCCCCGTTTGATGACTCACCTGATTCTTGGCGGCATCGCCAATGAGACGCTCCGTTTCGTTGAAGGCAACATAGGATGGTGTGGTGCGATTGCCCTGATCGTTAGCAATGATCTCCACTTTGTTGTTCTGCCAGACACCCACACAGGAATAGGTGGTGCCCAGATCGATGCCAATAGCCGGTGTCTTGCCCATGCTGTGATGATGTTTGCCTCAATTATCCAACTGATCTGCTTGCTGCTGCTGCTGCTGTTGCTGCTAAAGTCGATGCCAAACTAAACAGATTGCGCACACGACACTGTGATTTTATTGCTGCAACTTGCCTTGCACGGCTTTTTGGCCAATTCTACAAAACGAGTCGAAATCTTTACATACATACATATGAACATATGTATTGAATATGTATAAACGTTTGTATTTTTCACACGCCGACAATTTTGATTTTGTATCGTATTTTGGAGATTCTCGATTTTACTTCTAGAAAGTATTTGTTGAGGTTGCTGACGTTTGGCGCATTGAGAAATTGAATTTGGACTGAAATTGATGATGACTTGATTTGGCTGATAAAAATAGAAACACGGGTCAAACAAATACATATTTCCTTGAACGCTTTATAGTTCAACTCTAATTGTATACTATATTGATTGATACATTGCAATAAGTGATTTATTGACTTATTTAGTGACTGACTGAAACACTTTCAAAATGCAAAATGCAATCAACGTTTGCCCTTCTTTTTCTTCTTTTGTCCATCTGGCCAAGGAAAGCCCCGAGATTTCAAGACGTCCTGCAATCATATTACTTTATACAGTTTTCCAAATAAAACTACGATTATCCTACCTGAACGTTATGACACACATAGTAAGCATTCTCCATGGCTGCATCATTGAAAATGTCACAGCCTATTGATTTTCCCACTCCGCCTTTCTTTTTGCCTCCCCCGGCGCCATCCTTTTTCTTCTTATCGTCTCCCTCACCACTGCCAGCATTGCTGGATGTTGAATCCTTGCTATTGCGTTTCTTCTTACTCTTTGGGGCCATTCAAATTTAAATTTGAACTAAACAAATTGCAATACTGCCATATCGATTAAATAGCTGCATGATGTAAACAACCGCTGCCTGGCAACTCTCTTCATTCTCATTCTAAGTAGAATTATACACAAGTCGCGCTTGCCAAAGTATCGTTTTTCAAGTATCGTGCTTGTATACGCCCGCGCAGCTGACTTTCAGCTGGCTTTAACAGTTATTTTAAACAAGTTCAAACGTTAAAAAAAGCGAACAGATTAACGACAAATGCGGAAATGCTAATTTGGCTAACATTGGTCCAATTTCAAATACTATTCTTGGCTCTAGAAATGCATGCGCAGAGTGGTAAGCAAATTCAGTAAATACACATCTGTTGTAACGTTTTTATTCAAACGCATTTGTTTTGTAGCGCTCGATACTCTTGAGATAGTCAACTACCAAACAACCAAATACACAATGGCAGAGAATTGGGTACAAGAAGCTTCCGTAGCTGTGGACGATGAGCAATTTGAAGACAGTCTGCTAAAATTCGGGAATGATGATGATGATGAACCGCGCGCAAGCAGCACGCAGCCACTCTTTGAGGGCGCCTTCTGTAGACGCAGCTTCGATGGACGCAGCGGCTATTGCATCTTAGCCTATCAGTGTCTGCACGTCATACGAGAATACCGAGTGCACGGCACTCGCATTGATATATGCACGCATCGCAACAACTTGCCGGTCATTTGTTGCCCTCTGGCTGACAAGCACGTCGAAGCACAACGCATCAGTGCCACAAGTAAGTTGATTTCCAACAACTCACGATCAAAATCTAACAATTCACATTATTAAGAATGCCAGGAGTACAACAATGCAGCGAAAAATTTGCGCCTTAGCGATTCTGAACGCGTCTTTTCCGGCAAACAATGTGTTCCCAGTGTGCCGTTGATTGTGGGTGGCACGCCGACACATCAAGCGCTATTCCCCCACATGGCTGCGCTCGGTTGGACTCAAGGCGACCAGGACATCAAATGGGGCTGCGGCGGCACGCTGGTCAGTGAGCTGTATGTTCTGACGGCAGCACATTGCGCCACTTCGGGTAGGTGAGTTGCAAAGCCCTTCGAAATACCAACTATATGTATTATTTTCTATTATATTCAAAGCAAACCACCGGACATGGTGCGACTGGGCGCGCAGCAATTGAACGTAACCAGTCCGTGGCAGCAAGACATTAAAATTCTCATCATCATACTACATCCAAAGTATCGCTCTTCGTCCTACTATCACGACATAGCCTTGCTTAAACTCACCAAACGTGCCAAAATAACGGATCGAGTGCGCCCAGCATGTCTGTGGCAAGTAGCAGATCTGCACATCAAGCTTGTGGTAGCCACTGGCTGGGGGCGCACCGAGTTCCTGGGCGCCAAGTCGAATGCATTGCGCCAGGTGAATCTGGATATGATTAGGCAGCAGCGTTGCAAGCAAATCTATCGCAAGGAACGCCGTCTACCAAATGGCATCATTGATTCGCAGTTCTGTGCTGGCTACTTGCCCGGCGGCAAAGACACCTGCCAAGGCGATTCAGGCGGCCCACTACATGCCGTGTTACCCGAAAACAATTGTGTGGCCTTCGTCGTGGGAATAACATCGTTTGGAAAATTCTGTGCGGCGCCAAATGCGCCAGGCGTTTACACCAAGCTTTACTCCTACTTGGACTGGGTTGAGAAGATTGTATTTAAAAAGCACTAGCAACTAGCCATACATACAACTGTGATCTGACCTCGCACTGATAATGTCTAATAGTAAGCGAATTCTACTGTACAAGTAAGTATTTTGTAAACAACAACGTCCATATTTTAAACTAGTATTAGCAAGTTCCTATGGCACTATATTCCATGGTGTATAAGTGCCGGCTTCTGGCATCTTAACCTGCAACCAAATTAAAAGTTATTAGTTTTAGAGTTAGACTAAGCATTGTCAAGGTATTGACTTACCATGTGGGTGAATTTATCCTGACAAGCCATGCGTATGCGTGCAGAGGTCGCTGGCGCCTCCAATTCGTAGTGTGCGCTCAATTTCTGGTCCGATCGAGCTGCTGCAATAGCTTCCTTGATGGCAAAGAATACGGAGCAGCCAATGAAAAGCGGAGGTTCACCAACAGCCTGCAAGTAAAACAACGTAAAATGAGCTCAAGCTGAAGTCTCGTTAAATCCAATCTTTGGTCTTACCTTGGATGAGTAAACGGCTCGTGGATTTGGTGCATTGGTCAGTAGACTGACATTGAACTCGCCGGGTATATCGGCAAATCCGGGCAGCTTATACATGCCGGGACCGCGGGAGTACAGCATGCCTTGTGGCGAGTACATCAGTTCTTCCAAAGTGAACAACCCATAGCCCTGCATAAAGGCGCCCTCAATCTGGCCAATATCAATAGCCGGATTGATGCTGGAACCAATGTCCATTACGATATCGGTGCTGAGCACTTGATGGTCACCCGTCAAGCAGTCAATCTCCACCACGGAGATGCCCACTCCATTGGTAAAGTAGTTGTAGGTGCGAGCATTTGGATTCGTCTCTGGATGATAGCCAATATTGGGAATGGCATAGAAACCCGTAGCCGAGAGACTGACACGATCGAAATATGCCTTGTTGATCCACTCCTTCCAGCTGCCAGTTGGCAGCGCCTCCTTGATGGGCACCAAGCGCTTGTTGATCTTCTCACAGGCATCCAGCACAGCCATGCCATTCAAATCGGATCCCACACTGGCTGCTGTTGGCGACGTATTGGGCACCTTATCCGTGGCCGTCTCCGAGATGTGTATCAGCTCAATGGGAATGCCCAACGCACGCGCTGCACACTGAATCATCTTGGTATTGAGGCCCTGGCCGATTTCAACACCACCGTGAGACAACAACACCGATCCGTCGCCATAAATGTTGATCAAGGCACCGGCCTGATTCAGATGCATCACACCGAAGGCCACACCAAACTTGGTAGGCACCAGAGCAATGCCACGTTTGCGCCAACGATGCTCCGCATTGAAGCGATGAATCTCCGCACGCTTCTCGTGGTAATGCGACTGTTTGATGCAATCCTGGAAGCAGCGCTCAATGGGAAAGCGTTCCAACTGCTGATTGTAGTGCGTGTAGTCGCCGGTTTTATAGAAATTCAGTCGCATCACATCCAAAACATCCCGACCCACAATGCGAGCTACATCTCGAATGATATGCTCGCCAGCGAACATGCCCTGAGGACCGCCGAAGCCACGGAATGCTGTATTCGATGGCAGATTGGTCTTGCAGACCCAGCCACCCACGCGCACGTTGGGAATACGATAGCAGTTCTCAAAGTGGCACATGGCACGCTCCAGCACCGAAAAGGACAAGTCCATGGACCAGCCCGCATTGTTGTAGCACTCAATGTCGCAGGCGGTGATGAGGCCCTCGCTGCTGAAGCCCACCTTGTACTTGAAGAGGAACGGATGTCGCGTGCCAGTGATGAGCATGTCCTCATCTCGATCCAGCATGCAGCGCACGGGACGACGCAGTCGATAGGCAGCCAGAGCCACAGGCAAAGCCACCGAGATGCCGCGCGACTCCTTGCCTCCAAAGCCGCCGCCAAGACGCTTGGCGCGACACACGACGCGATGCGCGGGCACCGAGATGACGTGCGAGACGAGTTTTTGCACCTCGGACGGATGCTGAGTGGAGCAAAAGAGCTCCAGTTCATCGCTATCGCGTGGCACAGCCACCGCGGCATGTGTCTCCAGATAGAAGTGCTCCTGGCCACCCATGCGACAGCTGCCCTCGTACACGTGATCCGCCTCAGCAAAGGCCTTCGCCACATCGCCCTTGTTGATGTAGCGCGGATAGTCGGGATAGTACGACTTGTGCTCGATGGCCTGCTCAATGGTGACAATGACTGGCGTGCGCTCCTCGTACTCGACGCGCACCAAGCGAGCAGCGCGCTGAGCCAGCGTCTGATTATCCGCCGCAATGGCGCCAATGATCTGGCCAATGCAGTGCACTTCGCCGGCAGCAAAGACGTGCTCATCGTGGAACACGGGACCCACCTCGTTCTCATGCTCGGTAATGTCCTTGGCACTGAAGAAGTAATGCACGCCAGGCAAGGCCAACGCTTCGCTGGCATCCACCTTGGTCAGCTTGGCGCGCGCCTTGGTGCTGAGCACAAAGCCCAAGTAGAGCTCGCCGTCCATGCGTGGAATGTCGTCGGTATAGATGGCCTCGCCAGTGGCCTGCTTCAGTGCAGCAGCATGTACCTTTGGCTTGCCAACTGGATCGTAGCTGGGCTGATCGCTGGACACGCGCTCAAACAGCTGGGCGCTGCGTAGCGCGGGCGTGTGAAAGCCATCGGCGCCACTACGCTCGTCCTTGGGCACCGCATCGGGCGGCATGATGCCGGCGTCGCACAGCTTGCGGCTGATGGACAAGTACGACTTGAAGAACAAGCTGACCACCAGGGCGCGTCGATAGGCAATCATGCCGCCTGGAGCCGAGGCATCCAATGGCAGTTCCTCACACAGACTCTCCGTGACACGCTCGACGAGCGCTTGATTCCAGGGCTGTCCCACCATTAGCTCGGAGGATTTGGGCGCCAGCACCGTGGTGGGCGCCATGCCACCAAAGGCCATGTGTATGCGCTGCACAACATTGGAGCGTGGCTCAAAGTGCACATTGACAGCGGCATTCACAATGGCAATGTCATCGTCACGTCGACGCGCCTGCTTGAAGGCCACAAAGTGCTGGTCGGGCGTCGTCTTCTGGAAGTGTATGCCCAGCAGTATCTCTTGTGGCTGGATGACATTGCGACGATAGCCCGTGAAGAAGCCGCTGCCCATGTGCACGGAGCGACGGCCGCCATCAAGACTGGCCACCTCCAGCCTGGCACCAGCTGCAGTGAGCACCGGGTTCATGTCGGAAATGGGGCTGCCAGTCATGATGTTGCCGCCAAGGCAGGCCACATTCCTTATCTGCTTGCCGGCAAAGTAGTGCAGCATGTCCACGGTGCATTGAAAGAAGCGCGTCTGCTCCTCGGGCAGCTCCTCGATGCGGCGCCTCAGATAGGCATCGATCTCCATCAAGCTGATGGCGGCACCAAAGTAAATGCTCTCATCGGTTTCTCGCAACTCCAGCAACTCGGGCACTTTAATGGGATTGATGAGCACGGGATAGAGAAAGTGCTTAAACTTCACCTCCACGCCCACCTCAGTGTTGCCCACAATCAGCTTGGCAGCGGGATATTGTGCCTTCAGCTGCAGCAGTTCCTGCAGCGTTGTCGGCCGATACCAGGACACGCGATCTGAGCGAAAACTGAGGCTCTCCTCATCGTAGCACTTGTTCAGTTGCAATTCCGGTGGAAAGATGGGCTCCTGGCTGGGATCTACGGGCTGGAACTCGCTGCGTTCGAAGAGTTGGTCGTCAGTGTCTGCTGTGGCAGCGTCGCCACCACAACCGTTGCCATTGCCATTCATTCGACAACACTTGTCCCCCATGCCGCAGGCGAATTCCTTGGTGAACGTTTTGTAGCCCTCCAGGATGGGACGATAGCCGGTGCAGCGACACAAGTTGCCCTGGAATGCCACCTCCAGGTCGCGCATCGAAGGCTGTGCCGCATTCCGCAGCAATGCGTACATGGACATCACAATGCCCGGCGTGCAGAAGCCACACTGCGAGCCATGTGCCTTGGCCAGACGTTCCTGTGCCGGATGCAGACGTGTCCGCGTGCTGCCAATGCCCTCCACCGTGGTCACGGCACATCCATGCATGGCACACACTGGCGTGAGACAAGCGTTGACGGCCAAATGCTTGATCTGATTGCTTTCACGATCCAGGCGGGAGATCATCACCGTGCAAGCGCCGCATCCTCCCTCCCCGCAGCCCAGTTTAGTGCCGCATAAACGCAGCTTGTCTCGCAGGTAGGTGAGCAGAGTGCATTCCGGGTCGGGGTTGTCATCAGTTACCTGCAGTCATAAAGCAATTAGTAAGTCAAAGGTCAAATACTCTGCCAGCGAAAGATCATTTTAATCGTTTCTCGAAACTTGTGTAAAAGTTCATGAGAAGAAGAAGAGGGATAAATAACCAAATGCAATTTAGACGATTGAACGTTTTTGTTGACATATTTTCAAAATTTCGCGACTAGACTATAGCGCTTGAAGCTTTCGGTTAGACTGGTTTGCCATCCCTAGTTGTGTAACTCGTTATCTGTTATTATCGGTACCGCCGACTGGCAAAAACAACACCACATGATTGCAATTCTGTTTACTTATTTATTGCACACATGAACAAAAAGCAAATCAATGGGAATGTTCGTATATTTTTACATAAACGAGTATTTAGCAAGGCTTGTCCACCATGTTTCAGCAACATCATAAACAGATAAAGCAATTTGTTGACCTAAATCGACCAAACACTAGCACTCCAACTAACTCAGACTATAAAGATTATAAAAAAATACTTATTTACTTTATGTTAGTTTCAAAATAGACAAACATTTTATTCCAAAAGAACACCATCCAGACAATTACTCTTTTTATTTCTTTGTCTTGTGAAGAAGTGATAACATATTGTTATTATCTGAACAATACACGCTATCTTTATGATTGCATTAAGTGAGAGCAATTACAGTAGTTAACAAATAAGCTAAAATAATGTATACTTAGGACAATCCTCGCTCAGCAAATAAATAAAGACTTTCTCTTGTCTCTCAACTTCTTAAACTTCTTTGTCGAAAATAGTGTGGATAGTAAAACATTTTTATCTTAATCATTATCTTTATTATCGTCAAAGCGTCACGCAATATCAGTAGTAGTTATCAGAGCAATTTGAAAATTGTTGATTGCTGGTGGCGATGTTGCCTCCAGTAAACAATGACCCAATATTGGGGGTCAATTGTTATCAGCACCGCAAGCACAATCAATTTAATATAAATAGCGTGAGCTCTGCTCAATTAAATGAAAATCGAGCTTTTATTACCAGTACTTACACAAAATGGAAAGAGAAAAATATAACTAAAGTAACCATTACATAGAATGCTATTTTATCAAATTCCAGTCCAGCTGGTATATATATATATACGGATTCAAAGAACTTTAATTTATAGACATTCATCTCGTTTGAAATTTCGAGCAAGGCCAAATGAAACTCGCTTGTTATAATGTTATGTATATGTCAGTTGAATACTATTACTTTTTCAAAGGCGTAAGCATGATACGGATTTATGCCTCTAAAATGAACGAATAATATTTTTGGATTCAAAGAAGTTCTTTTATTCTTGCACTAATTCCACCAACGTATTTATAAGTTTTTTTCCCGTTATGTCCAGCCACGTTAATATACTGCATTTTGATTTGGTTCAGACCCCACAGCAACTATTTAAGCCCTGTAAAAGCGCACGCCTGTGGTGATTGTTGCTACAGTTCAACATTTGAAATCGTTTAAAATTCAGTCCTCCAAAAACGGGTTTACCTTTTTTCCATTTACAAAAAATACTAAAACTGATGTAGCCGCTTCGTTTTTCGACATTTTCCGTTGATATTGAAATGATTTTGATATTTTTACTATTTATAGTGCGTCAAACACGTTACTTAAAGACTAAAATAAAATACAACAATACGAAATGCCTGGGCACTGTGCGCACTTTATAATACAACCGCCACGTTCAAGTCACGAAACCGTTCTGACGGGAGTGCGAAGCAATTCAGAGATTAGAGCCCTTGCTGTGTAGTAGGTAGAATCGAGCGAGTCTGTGTCGCGAGGCAGTTCATTGATATTGCGTATACATTATATACGCACTCGTATAACAAAGTCGCGCGATTGTCAGTCAGGTAGTAAATGTAGTTAAATTAAAAATAATTAGACAAAATAAAAGTGCATTGATTCCAGTCATCGTTATCAGCATTTCTTATCTGGCCAATATAATTTAAAATGTTCAAAATTCACATATATTTATTACTCTTAAATGTAGATACAAACAATTTTTAAATATACTTTTATATTTATGCTTATTATTTGTTTTCTCTTCTTTTCAGCATTGCAAAATATTAAAACAAATAAAAATGTGTCAATTTAATCTTAACTCTGGATTCTGATAAAGCTGTATGGGCTTTATCTCTGCAAGTGCCAATCGAAACAGTTCATATGGATCTACCTAAAACAGGGCAGAGCCTTAAGTGGCATACTTGAGTGAACATGTACTTAATATATGTTGGATATTTACATCACAAGTAAACAACTAAAGTGCCTTCCTAGCATATGTATAGATATGGGCTTGGTCAACGCTATGCCGTTTTAAGATCCAAGTCACGCTCTACCATTGTACCTTCATATTGTGACTGGCGACGCATTGCCTCCCTCAGTTGTTGCTGCTCAAATCGGCGGGCTGACCATTGATATCTGTAAACAATCACACAATATTATTTAATAGTGTCTAAAAAAAAGCATTCCAATACTCGAAACTCACCTGCAGGCCATCCAATATACAATTGTGCCGCAAAAGAAGCTACCGAAGCCAACGTGTGTGGACAGATGCGGCCGGGAGGTACCCAGAAACGTCAACACTCCGATACCCATTCCTCCGCTGATGCCATAAAGAAAACTGTTACGAAAGCATGGAATCTGAGCAACATCGCGACCAAATAGATAGAAACTCTGAGGGACATTGAATGAAATACATTAAAATTAATTTAATAAACCCCACAGACTCTGCAGTACTTACCTTGTTAGGATCCTCTGGTTCATCCATTGTGGTTTTAACAAACAAATTAATTTAAATTCACCGAGTACCAAATTTACCAAACGCGGTGTAGAAAACAGCTGTTTGTCTCCAGTGTTGCCCTATCACTCAAACAATATAAATAAATGTTTTGTATGTCGCCTCGTTTGTCGTGCAGTCCATAAAGTTTAAATTATTTTAAATAATAGGTACATTGAGAATAAATGGATTTACGGTCAAAATTATTTTAGTTACAAAGCACTTTGTGGCAGTCGGTGGAAATCAAAACAAATAACATTTCTGACGGGAGTGCCATCAATGGACTACCTCCAATATGATTATTTTACTGCACTTTTTTTTAATGTGAAATGGGAAACACTGGTCGACGCTAGCAAGAACAAGAGAAAGCTTTATCTCAGTTTGCCACAGTCACAATTTCATTCTTTAGTTTTTTGGGTTTGATTTAAACAAAAACAAAATATACAAATAACGGAAAAACAATAACAACACACAATACCCCAACACTGAAATATTTGATTGTCAATTAAAAGTCTGTGAGTCCAGAGCATCGCAATATTAAGATTTTCAGGTAAGCTTGCTACAAACGGTGTGTATTACGGTGCTACATAGATATTCATGTATACGTGTGTGCATGTATGCGTGAATAAGTTTGTGTATGCGCATATGAAGCACTTGTATAAGTAGCTGACGAAAGCAAAACATTTGTATTGTGGGTGAACACTGATAAGTATTTAAATATCTGCCCAAATAATTGGTTACGATTTATTGAAATCGGTTTATTTGTGAACAAACCTGGCATTGATTTTATAATCAGCAGATATGTACACGTACGCAGAATACATCTTTGAAATTTTAAGTTCGTGATAGGAGGTAGACTCGAATTATCTATTGGTACCGCTAATCGCTCTCTTCTTTTTGTTTTCCCCTTACAGTTATTCTCAGAACACGGCGCTCACTTGAACTGATGTCAGACCGACGTACAGTCACATAATACATACCCCTATATGTATGTAAATACGCAAAACCAACTAAAACCGAATTTCAACCCGTAACCGATTCTTCCAAGTTAGCAGCTGTGCACACAGAGACGGCACACACAACACACGTATACAACACAAATTACCATCTCCATCTGCAGCAAATACATATAGCGTACGTAACATCCACCGATTGTGCACAATAATGGATTTATCAGCTTCATCCTCAAATAATTCGCTGTTATATACACCCGATCAGAAAAACAAATCATCGTATATTGGAGACAGTACATTGTATGACAGTGCTTTGGATCAACAACTATCCACAACAGCCTTTAAATCGTGTAACGGTACGTATGTATATAAATTATTATTAATCAGGTAGCCGGGCGTCTTCATTCGTCTGCTTGAGCAATTAGTTGATATACATCTAAAGTTATGAAGTGCCACAAATCACAAGTCTAAAGAAACATAGCGTACATCAGAGAAAATAACACATAAGAAAAACGAAATGCCCAAACATCACCCCGACATGGATATCCCGGACAAGGATGAAACAGACATCCAAAAAATCAAGATGCTGAAGGCTCAGCATGCTCACCATGTTAATCACTTAAACACACTAAAGATGCAAATAGCTGCACTCCGAATTGAGACAGATCATTTGGAGCAATACCATCAAAAATTGCAATACGAGAATCTGGAGAAAAAGAAATTCTATCAGGATTTGAAGACCTCACTCTTAGAATCCGCTTCGCAGGCGCTCAGTGAACAGAATGCGGCATCATTTCCACGCAAATTTTTAACGCGTATCTTCGCCGTCTTCATTAGTGATCATGAGTTTATGAAAAGTTGCTTTCAGTCCGATACCATGTTCGAGATGGAGGTACAGGAGTTGTTTATGAAGGAATACCAAGCACAGAAAATAAATCACAAGGAAAAGGTTGAGAAAAAGTTGGAACGCACACGAAAACATTTGTCGGAAAAATATGAAGCTAAGCTGGACGAACTGGAGGAAAAGCATAAAGCCAATATGGTGGTCTTAAAAAAGAAATGCTATGATTTGTTGCATCAGTTCTTAGTAGATAATTGCAAAGATGAGGATTATTCGTCTTACTTAAACGAACTGAAAGCTCTGTATATGCAGAAAACCCAGCAGCTATAATATTTTTATTATTTATATATTTTCTAGTTTACTTAAATTTTCAATTCAATTCGAAAACGTAATTCAACCTTTGCAATTTCATATTTTATCTATTTTATACAGAAAGCCTCATCGCCGATTTAAGTGAGAACTCAGAAATTTCAAAATACGCACAGAAAATGTCAAGTGCCGATGATTATTCCAATGGTAATAGTAATGACAGCGAATCTATCAATTCCTACGCCCCCCCGCTAGCTCCATCGAATAATACAACGGCGATTAATGCCAGCATGTTGTTGATACAATCTGAGAGCACTGACACGAACACCTCGCAAGAGGAAGTGGACCCAAAGTCTCAACTGGCCAACAAGACAATATTCAAGACCGATAATCCCAATTTGTCAATTATAGAAATTAATGAAAACTCTATTAAAGTCGAAGACCTGGAGAAGAAGGTTGTACTGATCGAAAGTCTGTCTAGTGAAGATAATGAAGAAGCAGTGGAGAAAGTAAAAAATATTCTCAAAAAATCACCAAATAAATCTGTGGATAATGTGGTAGATAAACGCCGACGCAAGGCGGAATCTCTGATGCAGACCAGCAAGCAAAAATTGGACATATCTATTGCCGAAGCATCTGCAGCAGCCGATGGAGGCAACGAGGCAAGCCTGCAGCTTGCGGAGGTTGCACCTGGTGGCGATCACCCGCAAACTAAGCGCGAGATTGTCATCTATGATACTTTGGAGGAATTCGATCAAAATTTGCCGTCGACTGTTACGCTATTAAACACCCCGTTTGGCAGCAAGGTTTACCTTGTGGGCACGGCACACTTCAGTGAGGAATCACAGGATGATGTGTCTTTTGTAAGTTCATATAGCTGAAAATAAATGAAATATCCTGTAATCAATGTATCTCCTTGTGCAGGTCATCCGTAATGTCCGTCCAGATGTGGTCATGGTTGAGCTATGTCCATCGCGAGTACACATATTGAAGCTTGATGAAAAAACCCTGCTTGAGGAAGCAAAGAACATCAATATACCCAAGGTAGGTGCAACAATATATGTGCATGTTTCTCAACAAGACTCACATCAGCGTTTTCGTTTTAGATTCGCGGCATAATTCAGACTCATGGCTACATCAATGGCATCTTCTTCATTTTACTATTACAAATGAGTGCTCAGATTGCCAAGGATCTGGGCATGGCACCTGGTGGTGAATTTCGACGTGCATTCGAGGAAATCCACAAGTTACCCGGCTGTATTCTACATCTCGGTGATCGACCGATACGCATCACACTCTATCGCGCTCTGCGCGCATTATCCTTGTGGCAGACCATGAAGTTGGTCTGGCGTCTGACATTCACGGATAGCATCAGCATCGAGGAGGTTGAGGAGTGCAAGCAGCGTGACTTGTTGGAGAAACTGATGCAAGAAATGGCTGGCGAATTCCCTGCCTTCTCCGATGTATTTGTGCGCGAGCGCGATCTATATTTGTGTCATTCTCTGCAATTGGCCGCCCTGCCGCAAGCTGCACCTGGCGCCCATCAGGTCCGTCCCGTACGTGTCGTTGGCGTTGTAGGCATTGGCCATGCCAACGGCATTGCAAAAATGTGGGGCGAAGTCGATCCCGAGAAGATACCAGCCATACTCGAAATACCACCAGCTAGCCTCAGCCAACGGGTCTGCAAGAACACCTTCAAGTACGGTCTCATAGGTCTCGGCTTTTATGGGGTCTTTCGTATTATGAGGCCACGTCTGACGCGATTCTTTTAAGTTGATCGTGGACCATATTTTCAATGTTGTTGATTTTATTCTCGTTTTTAAGTAAGACGCCCGCACAATTCGATGGGTGTTGACATATTATAAGTATTGTACGAACTTGATGCTTTTGATATAACCTGTTTACACACGACACAAGTGTACAAAACCAAGATACAAAAAAAAAAAAACACAAAAAGAAAGAAAAGACATTTAAACATATTCCTGGTTTTAAAAACCCGATACAATACTATTGAAAGGTACAGACATATAAATATACATTTCAACACTTGGGTATCGACTCATATTGCAGACGGACTTGATTTATATTGCTGTCCCTGCATAGTTGTTAAAACTGACACTACATTTATACACAATCACACACAGATCCCTGCAGATAATTAGTCATGTGTTTTGACCAGTTAGTTAGGCGCCCGTATTGTATGCACATGGTTTCGCGACAAGCTTAATTCTAGCTCAACAAAATACTTCAATTGTTAATTGTATAGTGTAAAACATTAGCATAACTCTAAATGTGAATGTGCCCCGTGCAGCAGATCCAATACTTTATCTTCAACTCGACTCTCATGTAATTGTTGTTCATTCCGTAGTCAAAACTCTAAAATTTAGATAGTATCGTTTAAAATTAAGTAAAAACGTGATGGACCTTCGACATTGGAAGAATGGCCGTGTGTTAAATGTTACATATTATATTGAGGAATTTTACAATAAAAAAAAGAAAACGAAAAACAAAACAGAAACCTACCTACAAAGTACTTTATTGAAAGATTTTCATTGTAAACACAAAAACTGTATTACAAATACGAGCATATTGTCTTAACGCTGTGTAGTTTGTGCTAATTTAGAACTGGTGTTATGTAGCATTTAAAATAGTATTCCACCCGAAAGAAAACCTTTGTGTATAACTGACTCAAATAAAAGTTTACATACCTAAAGATAAAGATACTGAATATTTATTACCTGGAAGCTTCTCTATTGTACTCTCCTTTCGTTATATTTTATGGAATCCCAATGCGAGGCATTCAAATCATGTTACACTTCGTTGTACACTGCGTTTTGTTTTTTATTATGTACTTTAAACGTATCTTAAGCACTAAACGTCTCTCATGTGTGTTGTTTTTGTATGCCATAAATCTTGTTTTTTTTTCTTTTCTTTTTTAGTTAAAATTTTCCAACATTTTGTGTTTTTGTTTTGTTTTTGCGCTTATATGTAGGTAACATATTTTTATTTTCTCTTACAATTTGCTGCAATACAAATAAAAGTCTTAAATTGTAACTGTAAAATTCTAAATAGTTACAAATTAAATTCTAAATACATACGTAGTTAATTTTGAGGCGTGTTGTGTGTTTTTGTTTTGGGGTTCTCATTAGATTTTGTTTTTTTTTTAGGGTTGGTAATGCAAATATGTATCGTATTTTAAATTATAACTTAGAAACTTGGAAAAATTCAAATCAAAGGCTGGTGCGCATGAATCTGGCACACAGGAGTCAAACACAGACACAGACAGACCGATAGATGTGGTGGACAGATACAGATACAGATACAGAAGAGATACAGATGCAGATGATGTGATTGTAGATTGGTGTTACAACAAATGTAAGATCACGTTTGTATGTGTGGCTATGCGAAATGCACAGGTATTAACTTAAGATTCAGTATATGTAGATCTGACTTTCTGACTGCCTGCTTCCTGTCTGCCATCCGCGTGAAGTTCCATAATGTCACTGCCCGTTGACAACACACCAGTTTCGACTCTTCCAGCAACGACGCAGGAGCCTACGGCGTCTCCGTTGACTCGACCTTTACTTCGGATTTAATGCTCGATGACAGATGATTATTAGGGTCGGGCGCACTCAGGTGCTAAAAACAAGATGTAAAACGATTAGCATACATTTTAAAGGACTCACCATCCACGAGTATAATATGTATTAAATAAGGATATGTGTATATATTGAAATATATCTAGATAAATATATATATAGTATGTATTCATAAAGCATATATCGTATAGTTCTGTTAGTAAAAAACCCTAGCCTAAGCAAACAACAACTAATGACCAATATAAAAGAACAAGAACAAGTGGCAAACAACATCAAGAACAATAACAACAGGCTAGACCACACACATACACACGCACACACACATATGACTACCACATGAATCTAGCAGGTACGAACGACTTGGACACACATTGCGCACACACAAAACACAACACTGGTAACTTGTGTACCTACCGATTGGCTACTCACAATTCCAAGCGGCAATCCACCAACTTGCGGCGACAAATGTGGCACCGTTGGCACAGCAGCGTTCGACGGAACCGGCGACGGCAGGAGCGCAGCCGCTGCCGCGGCAACAGCGGCAGCTACCGCCACGGAGTTTGCGCCGGCGGAGGGCGGAGGCGGTGCCAAGGCAGAACTGCTGCTGCCGCCAAGATTTGTTGTACTGTGGGGACCATCATGCGGTGTGGTGCTGTGTGCCCGATGATGCATTGCGCCTGTATAATAGCCGCCATTTAATCCTGTTTTGTATTTCGATTTTTGTATTGGTATTTTATATTTAGTTATGTTAATAATATGTTGCTGTATTTCTTGTTCTTTTTTGTTTTTTTGAGGGGGGATATAATGTGAGGAAGTTTCGGTTATAGAATAGTTCTCGATTGGTGGTGGCTGCGTGTGGTCTAAAAAGTGGCTAGTGACGAATAGGAAAGATACGCCAGCCATTCAATGGCGGTCGGTATTTAAGAATTTATGATGCGATGAGTTCAGAACAGGCGCCCACAACTGTAGAATTCCCATGGTCCCACAGTGAAATCAATTTCATAATGTAGATTGTTGCGTTCCTTAGAGCTAAAATTATTAGGCTATCGTCTATTCAATCGATTCCGCTGGCCGACGATCATAAATTACTGACTTTCAATAAGGGGAACGTTTTCCTAAATTGTAATCTATTTATAAATCTATATTTTTTTTGTTCATTTCGTTTTCGTTCATTTAATTTTACGCTTGCTCTGCTCTGCACTCAATGATGCCATCATCCCAAAAAAATTAAATAAAATAAAATTAATAAAAAAAAAATTGAAAAATAAATTAAGATTTAATTTAAACAATTTTGCAACGAAGCGCCACACAAAAGCAACAATAATTGGTGTTCATTAAAGATTTGGTTTTATTTGTTAATCTGGTTTTCATTTTTCTGCATTATTGTTTTCTGGAAAGGTTCGGTTCAGTTGGTTGACTTTGAAATTAACTTGCTCTGGTTTCTTCAATAGTTTTTAATTTTATTTAGCTTTCACAGTTATTAAAAATATTTTTATACATTACAAAATAACAGTATTTTATTTTTGTCTCTTTACTTTTACGCTTATGCTTATTAATTTCCTCTTTTTTTATTTCTGTTTAACTTTATTTTGCTCATTTGTTGTTGCAGCTCGCTATATGCTCGTAGGATCTTGAGTGTGTGTGATTGTGTGTTGTGTTGATGTGTGTGTTGGGATTTCTGAGTGTGTTCTTTTATGCTCCAGTATATATATAAATATATATAGATGTTTATTTATGCGGATGTGCGTGTGTCTCTATGCCTATATGTTGTTTTGTGCTTGAAATTTCATAAATTTTGTTTTCAAAACAAAACAAAATATATATTAAAAAAAATAAACTTGATGACATTCTTCTTTTTGTTTTATTTAAGGAATATGTTTTGAGTTTTGCTGATATTGGTCTTGAGCGAAAATTAATAAAGAATAAATGTGAAAAACTTGGCGTCAATTGCATTAATTGTTTAATTGTTAACTTAAATTGCGAAAATTTTACAAAATTATACTTTTGCGCCTTTTTTGTTTTTTCTTTTTTCTTTTCATTTTCTTATGTGGTGTTCTGTAAATATTCTTACATTTTTTACGCTAACAATTCTTAAATGTACCGACTACTCGGTTGATCATAATGTGCTGTTTTTTGTATTTTTATATTTTTACTTTTTTCTTATCTTCTGGTTTGTTTAACTGCCTTTATCAATAATGTTAATCTAAGTGTTTTAATAGTAATTATTTTGTTTTGTTTTAATATAATTTCTGTTATATATTTTAAATGTACATACACTATGCATTAATTTTACTTTTAGTTTTCTCTTTTCTTTTATTATTATTTATAGATGTGGTTCTACTTCACGCGCCGTGTTTTCAATTGTTCTTGTCAGAGTATAATTGTGTGTAGTTAATTATAATATTGTGGTCTCAGCATGTTACGATCTTTACGCAAGGCGAAAATAAACTTGGATGATGAGATCATTATGCATAATAGAGCAGTGGTAATTGAGCAACATAAATAATGGACTCGCATAATTCAAATAATTTCAGTAATCATTTCATCAGTAGTTTGTTTCGGTTGTTTGGCATATTTAAAAGAAAGTCAGTAATTTATGGCGCTGATTCAAACGGTTCTTAAAAATAATACTTTGCTGCGTTTGCTTACTACAGCTTTGAGGCATTGCAAGCTACAGGTCTATAAAACTTTGTGCTTGATTAGTACTATTACAATTCTTCATTGTACGGTATACTCGTATCAATAGTAGCTTTCATCAAAATGTTTGCGTATATTTTATTTTATTTTTTTTTTCTTTTTGTATTGACTGAGAGTTGAATAGATTTTCATGATAAAAATAGATTATATTAAATGTGTGAGGCAGGGTCTCAAAACAATTAACAACAATAACAATCCATCAAATTGTTTACTTTCACCTTTTGCTGTAAATAATTATGAATTATACATACATATGTTAACACATATACATACATATCTACATACGCATATATATATATTATTGTACATTACACAAAACGAAATTATAGTTTTACTCTAACTACAAACGCTGACAAGTTGGGGAGCCTGGGCCAGGAATTTTGGAGGACAATCAATTTGTAAGTACTTTTGCACTTGCGGGTGCATTAAATCCTAATCGAACCTATTTGGAATACACAGAGTTAATGTTTTAACAATCATTTTTGAATTAGTGTTGGAGTTGCTACTGTTTTGCTTCAGCCCCAACTAAGTCTCGAATACACCGCAATCGTTTCTAGATTATTTTTCGTTTTCAACCATACACATATATATCAACGGATTTGTTAGTACAAAGTCGATTCAGTTGTTAAGCGTTTGCAGTTATAAAGCTTACTATGCATGATTTTGATTTGTAAATGTATATGTATAATCATTTATAACTTTTGACCCAACATCGGTCGCGCTCTAAACCTCTCCTCATTGTGGTCAAACATTTGCATCTCATGTTTGAAGTGCGACCCGAAAAGTCGCATATATATAGAGCTTAAACTTTTTAACTTATATATCAACTTTTATAGCACGCGTTCATTAAAATTTTCATTGAACGCGATTCTTTCTATATCTCTCTCATTTAATATATGTATTTATATGTATGTGTGCTTGCAAATGAATCAGAAGAAGTATATAGAAGTATGTTCGTCGCTGCATTAATGTGTGTGAATGTGTGTGTGTGTTAATAAGTATGTGTGTGTGTTTGTTTTCTTGTGATTGTGGTGTGTGTATAAACGATCTCTGATTTCTGTTACTGTTTGTGGTTTTTGTTATGTTGTTTGTAACGCTCTCTCCCTGGCATCTGTTTCAGCCTCCCACTACTTTTCTTGATTTGATATCATTTGTAGTTTACCTTCGGGATAAACAGCCGCCGCAACGCCGCCGGCTGCAGCTGTGGGCGGCGTGCGCATGAAGTACTCCTTGTTAACGCAATTCCTCAGCACTTCTGGAATATTGCCGACAATCGCTCGTCGTATTTCTGTGGCTGCCATTTCGCGCAGCTCCGTTGCGGATGCATCGCTGAAGAAGGCGGCGTGTGGTGTGCAAATCAGATTTGGAGCATCTTTCAGAGCACCCTGCAATGCGTAAATAGGAATTTGATTAGTATGAAACATGTCAAGCGTGGTCGCGGCGTCATCTCAGATTGCGTAAAATGTTTCGTTTTACAACAATCTCTTACTTGAAATACATTGTATGGTTCGTTCTCGTGCACATCCAATGCGGCTGCTCTTATCCGGCCCTGTTTCAGTGCCAACGCCAAGGTCTCGTCATCAACCAGGCCGCCGCGGGCGGTGTTCACCAGAAATGCTCCAGGTCGCATCTAAAAGGCACATTCAAAACGAAAACTATAGGCTTAATATTTACAAATTTGCGTGATCTAACATTTGCATTACCTGTTTAATTGTGAATTCATTGATTAAATGATGATTGTGCTCGTTGAGCGTGCAATGCAGTGAGACGCAGTCGGACTGAAAGAGCAGATCCTGCAGGGTGTATACGCGTGTGAGGCCGAGCGATTTGTCAATGCCGTCGGGTAGGTAGGGATCGTAGAATATAACATTGAAGCCGAATGCTTTTGCCCTCAACGCCACAGCGCTACCAATGCGACCCAATCCAACTAATCCTAAGGTATCGCCACGAATACGTGCGCAGCCCTAAAAACAAAAGACATTACTATTAATTTGATCTGTTGGAGGAGAATCTATAGTGATTACACTTACATGTGCTGCCTCTCGCACTTGCTCAGGGCCGGTAAACTTCTTGCCTTCTCGCACCATATTCGCCAGCCAATAGGTGCGCCGATATAGGTTCAATATCAAGCACATTGTTGTGTCTGCCACCTCCTCGACACCATAGCCGGGCACATTGCACACTGCAATGCCCAGTTCGCCAGCGGCTTTAACATCGATGTTATCTGTGCCGCTGCCAATGCGCACAATGATGCGTAAAGCTTTAAATTTTTCAAGATCCTCCTTAGTCAAGATGATGGTGTGCCACATCAATGCGCCCACGGCTTCATTCAGCACCTGCAAAAGAAGAAAACCAAAATAAGATACATGAGCCAATTTGATTCCAGCTGTCAAGCAATAATCATTCACCTTCTCGTGTATTTCGGATGTGCTCTGTGCATCGCAGAAGGCCACTGTAGCCACATCCTTTAGTATGGGCATCTCGATCGAACAGTCGCGTCCATCCAGCAGGGCAACCAGTGGTCGCGCCTGCAGTGGGCCATTGGCAAAGTTGGTTTTAACGTCCATGCGCGAACGCTTGGGCATCATTAGATTTTTATCCATGTTTCTTTTGTATGTTGTTTGTCTGTTTTGTGTTTTTGCTTATTGTTGCTTGATTGATTGCGGCTCTTTGCGGTTGGATTCGAAAATCTGACTGCACCGTGTTTTTGCTGGTTGTGCTGCTGATTTGTTGTTCGGCTCCTCCTTGGTTTTGTGTGTGTGTGTGTGTGTGTATTTTGTTAATCAGAAATAAATCTTCGTTAGCGTTTAACGTTTCAACTCCTTGTTTTGTTTTGTTTGGTTGTTTCTTTGTTGCGTGTTGCAGTTAATTTAATTTCAATCAACGGAAACAAAACCTTTTCAAGACGACGATTCACACATTTCAATCATTTTTGGCGCTTCATATTGAAATCGAGAAAGAGAATCCTACAAATAAAGAGAATAACAATAGTATTTCACAAATAATGCATAATATAAACACGGTGCAGCTGAGAGTCACATTATTACAACTTGCAAATTTAATGGAAAACATGAAATTTGATGTCAAAGTACAATAATAAAAAAGAAAAATAAGAGCGACGGCTTCGACAAGAGCAACAAATCGCTTACGAATCACTTAACAAATCGCGCCAATGTCAGCACAAAATTCACCGATGACAAGTTTCGTTTGGATTTCGCAATCATCAGCGATAAAGATACTTTTTGATTGCACTACGCTGGTGCCCCCCGCTCACTCGTTCGCTCGACGGCCTCCCCACATCCTATCACAATCAAAGTTACAGTCACACTCGCAGAGCAGATTGCGCAGCTGGCTGAAATGGAATGGAATGGTCTGGAGAGATGGAATGGGGTGCGAAAACATGGAAATTTAACGCTTCACTCTACGGATCAGAGTATGTGTGTATTTTAGTGGCATTCTGTCGCCTGGTCGGTATATGAAAGACATTTCTTGTTGCTATTGTCACATTAACAACACACCACGATATGATACGACGACTATGGCATTGCCCCCTTAGTTCTACGCGTTCCATTGGCCCTCTTATCAACATCGTTTGCCGTTGATTAGACGTACGTTAGACGGACACGAACCCAGTCAGCAAGTTAGCAAGTCCGCAAGTAACAGCAACAGGCCCCAGCAGCAAATACAGCAAGACAACAAAAGGTATTGGTGTACCGTAGCTAATTTTGGATTAGTTAACGTGTTCACACGCGTATCTTATCAGCCAACAGTCGAGAACAGCAGAATAGAACAACGTTTTGTTTGTTGTTACTGCATCTGGAGCAGCACGAATGATAAGAAAACACTGATTACCGTGAATTGGAACACCCCAGTGAAAAAGCAGATACGGATACGGAAAGTCTTCAATATTTAAAATGCATTCGACATATTAATGAATTTTGCGAAATAGCAAAACAAAAACCATTTTCAAATATAGAATGACGGATTTTGGCTGAGACAATTATCTGCCAGCCAGAAACACAGACAACACATTGATAAGGCACACACATCATGTGAATCTACTTTTCTGTCTATCGCGCAAGCGACGAATACAAAAGAGACACATATTATGGCTATAGTATAGCCACATCACTAGTGTGTCACGTATAAGGCGGCAACCCGACTCGAAATGAACTGAACTCAACTCAACCGACTACTACAATAATAATAATTATAATCATATTAATAGCAATGCCAAATAGAAGAAGACAAAATAGACCTGCACAGATGCTTGGCAGATAATAATGACAGCAAATGGCTAACACAGAAATATGTGCGACGCAATTATGACATACACATGCCGTCGGACCCCGCTCCCAACCCTTTCCTTTCCCATGCCACGTTTCCCGGTGCCCGATTAACCAACGCTTCTTCACAAACAGCGCGACGCTTTTGTTTATTTTTAAAAACAATTTCAAAATGCATGAGAGACGTTTTATGATAATTTCTGATTTTGTGTAGTGATGTATTAGTACTTTTAAAACAGCCCACAACATCAGTGGCAAGCAAATAAACAACATTTCTTGAAACGGTGTGGCAACAGTTTTCCAGTGAAAGGAAGCTCACCACAAAGAACACATACATAATTTGAAAGCGCGCCAAAAACCAGTTTTGCAACTGATCCAAGGCAGCGGGGCAGCAGTAACTACAACGACAACAACTACAACTCGAGTTCAGTTTCAATTTATTCACAGGATGCAGCAACGTGTTTTCACGCGCCCACGCAGCAAACTCTGCGCGCTCTTTTATTGAGAAAGTTGGAAGCGAAAAATAAAAAACCTGTTGATGTGGACGCTCATTCCATTGCAGGCAAATGCGTGTACCAAAGATTGAAATTGATTCATCCATAAATACATACATACACAAGCCATATAAACACAGTCGTAGTTGCTCAGCAAAATCATCACAAAGTGTAAATCACATAGGACATAATACATACATAAATCACAACTAGCGCCGCCAGAGCGATGAGTGTACAGTAAATCTTGGCCGCGTATCTAACAGATACATTTCACTGCTTGACTTTTGCTGCTGCGGTTGTCGTTGTTGTTGTTGTTGCTACCTGAGCAACACCGACTGGTGCCGCCGCCGGCTATCTAACAGCAGCAAAAGTTAAAACTAAGAACACACACAACAAACACGAGCAGCAAACGATGGCGAATGGCAGGCAGCACTCGTGTTTTTTGCCTTACAGACAACAGCACAGTCAAAGCCATAGCTATAGCTTTAGCCAAACCAAGCCAAGCCACGCCGAACGATTCCAAGCCAGCAAACCGGTTTATCAACCCGACAACGGCGACGACGACGACGACGCACGATAACAGCGCCAGAGCAGCAGGCAGCAAAAGTACAATTTTAATGTGTATACATATATACACGAGTGCACATGTACATATGCATACCTATACATATACATATATGTATGTATTTTTTCTTTTTGCCACAATTTCTCAGGCAGGAAAAACTCATGTTGGCTTAAATTGTTTGTTGGCTTAATGCCACAATAACGAAAACGAAGCATTGGCTCGAGCCGACTGTCGATGTGTGAGTGAAACACGTTTAAAATACATATACATATTTACTAGTCATGCGCATTTGTACACTCCAATACACAGACACATACAATATCAGACATACACCGACACGCGTTTGTTTGTGTAAGTCTTGGGGCAGGCAAAAAGTTTTAAAGCGCTCTGATGCTGATGACGCCATTGCAGTAGTCAACAGTCATAGGCAGCTAAAAGCGAAAGAGAAAGGGTAAAGAGTATGGAAGAGAGTGAGCGAGAGACATATGAGTACTTTCCGCTTGAGTTTGGGGGTCAGTGTATGTCGGAGTGAGAGATGCGATGCCGACGCACGAATTAATAATTACAGAATTGACTATAACACATTGAACTAATGAATGATTTTAACAATGCTAATAATAGTTAACGAAAAAATGAATTACTGACTCTTTACGCTTCATTAAATAGATTATAATGTGTATTACCTGAACTTGCATACTAATTTCTCTTAACATAAAACAATCAATTATTATTTAAATGCCCTTTCACTTTATCTAATGCGTACTGTACCCTACTTCTGGTTTGCGAATGATAATCGTATGTGACTCTGGCTCTGGATATCTTGTTGATTTCTTAATGCTCGCACAGCGCGCACTCTATTTCATTCTGTCTGTCTCTCTCGCTCAACTTGTTTTGACTTTGAATTAACGGACTCGCAACTCCGTGACGTCGCATTTGGCGCGCTTTTTCCTACCGCTTTCTCGCCCGCTTTATTTGCATTAAAGCCGGCAAATACACACACAAAAAAGCTACTGTTGCCGACGATCGTATTTTTAAGCGAAGCTTTTTTTCTTGTACATTTGCATAAGTTGTGTTTTATTTTGATTTGCCTATTTTTTGCGAGAACGTGCTATGCATATACTATGTACTTGTTTTATATTGAATGACGCAAATTGAAATACAAAAAAAAGGAAATAACAAAGAAACTGCAAGCATTGCAAGTCACTCGGCGGGGCAGCAACAACAACAGTCTATATTGGCTCTCACACGTTCCCAGCTGCTAAGTTGTTGTTGCGAAAAGCATTTGGCACAACAATCGAGTTGTGTACTGTGAGCAGAGCATTGGGTTGATTTATCTTCTGTTTTTATTTCGATCGATGGCTGATACAAAGCAGCAGCAGCCAATTTTCCCAAAATACATATGTATCGTACATGCTGTACTCTTCAAGAAATGTATGTTTGTATTTAGGTTTGAATTTGCTTTCATAAGAATTTAAATTTAAACGCGTAGCGTCTATTTTAGTTTGCCTTTTGTTTTCGCTTTGAAAGTGTGAAATTCCTGTCGCAGGTGTGCAGCAATTGTTTCTATTCTATTTTTCCTCTGCTTGACAGCAGCTAGCAACAAACAAATAAAAAATACGACAACCAAAAAGTAAATACAACAAACTTAATACGAATGATAAGCACATGACGGACGACAACAACCACAAAACGAAGACCCACAATGATGAGTCGTGAACCCATTTTAGATTTCAGTGCATGCCTCACATTGATAGCAAATATCTAACTAATACAATAAACTATTGTCTTTTATGACTGTGCAAAGGAAAAATTTTCAAGTGGATTTTTCACGTTTCAAGCGAGCACAAAACGGACAAAGTTAATTCGACAACGACTTGCCTATCGTCCAATCCCCATATCTCTATCAAAGTGTATACACAGTTAGATATATACACAATCTTGTGTATATATATTTATACACATCATGATAGACAGAAATGAAAAAAAGAAAGAAAAATCCATAACAATGCAAATATGCGAAATAGACATAAACTCAATAGGGGAAGTGGGGGTGGTACGAAAAAAAAAAAGAAAATATGATTACACAGCGCAGACGAAGCGCACACACACATTCATAAGTGTTGTGATTGTGTGAGTATGAGTGTATGTTCTGCTCTGTGTACAGCAGGGGGCGCCACAACGAGCGAGCGAATGACAGAAAAACATGACAACAAGCGCAAAAAAAGAAAAAGAGAAAAAATGTTGTAATAAAACTAGAAACAAGCGCCAATTTCATTGGGTTGCAAACAAGGGTAAGGGTAAGGTTAGAGGGGGAGAGAATACATTCAGTAATGGGTTCTGCCACCCGTCTCTCTCACCCTCTATCTCATTCTCCATCTCCCGCTCGCTGTGTAAGTAAAATATTTATGGGCATTGACAGAAGCAAGTTTTTATAAACTCTTTTTTACGTGTGCGCACATTTGTATTTATTTATTTATGTATGCATAAATTGCACAACTACCAAACGGGACTCTGCACTTCCCCCTTTCCCCCTTCTTAAGTTAACTCTTTATAACCTCCCCTTGAAGCCTGAGCTCGGACTCTGTGCACAAGTTTTTCAATCAATATGCAGGCGGCCAGTGGGCAAGAAGAGCGAACAAAATGTAGGAAGCGAGCGAAGCGGTCATGTTGCTGTTGCATGCTATTTATAGGACTCTAAACGAGCTGCCGCTCGGCCAAACATTGAAAACCAGAGGGAACGGAACAGCAACAACTACTGGAACTTTAATGAGCATTCGTTCAACCAGCTTTAACGATTGTGCTCTTTAAAGCAATTGAAGCTTTCTTCGCACACACACACACACATACCCACGCACTCGAGAGTTGCGCCAAAGTTTCAAGTATGGAAATTGTACAATGCTAAAAAGAAGGCAAACTGCAAACAAACAGTAACAGACACACTTTCACCCTTTAAAGGACTTAAACGGCGAACATACTAAAAAAAAAGTGTTGTTGAAATATGTCATTCGCTTGTTGGCGTTGGAAAAACAGGCAGACGACAGGCTCGGCTTTTGCTTCTATTTCTTGCTCCCTCGCACGCACGCTCGATTACTCCAACAAAATTGTGGCGGCGGCTAAATAACAACGATGAGCAGCAGAAGCGGCATGTTGCAGTAGTATGATGTTGATGGGATGTGGGGAGGGTCACAGGGGCGTTGCGCAGTGAACCTTGCGTGTGTTTTGTCACTCGGCAGAAAGTAGCAAAAAAATACACACACATAACCAATAAAGTGTACAAGTATGCATGTGATTGTGTGTTCACTGCGCGTAGTATAGGAAATAAAATTATTGCACAATTTTATTTATGTTTTTTCGTATTGGCAACAACAAATATATATTTTAGACATATGTATGTACGTGTGTAGTCACCGCAGCTCTCTTTTTCTCACTCACTCTCTCATACACACTCACAGCACTCCCAAAAATATACACACTCATACATACAGCAGATACAGTTGATGTATAAAGCAAGCGCATGTAAATCGGCTTTAAAAATTCATACGAAATTCTGCACGTTTAAATTTTTTTCTTGTACACGTTTATCGCGCACGCACTCACACATGCATACGAGGAGCGTACACATAGACATACACACACTGGTTGGTTGGTCGAAAACAAAAAGAAGAAGCAGCAGCAATACTTTTATTCATATTTCGAGATTGGGAGAAAACATTGAAAACCCGCACATAATGTGTTGTGTAGTACATTGATTGCGTTTATTTCGTTTGTTATTCATTTACTGCAGTGCACTAGTTTTAATTTTTCATATTTTCTTTTCATTTCATTTTTCTTTGTGGTAGTAGCGGCGGCGGCGACGGTGGCGGCCGCAGCACTCGCGTTTTTTTTTTTGCGATTTTATAATTGCACTAATTCACGTGCTAAACACATTGCCACACGCACAATTAATAGATCAACACCAGCGGGATTGCTTTGTGCTTAATTTGCATGCATTTTTCTTCAATTCGGTGTACTTTTTATATATTTTTCAACAATTTTTTTTACCAGCAACGCGTCCAAATTCCACTTTCGACTCGCAGCTTTCAAAATGGCGGAATACGAATACGGCAATTTTTAGTTTTAGTACAGCAATGACGCGATGCTACTCACTGCGCCGCGATGCTACTCATTTGCCGCGTATTACAAATATATCATGAAATTCTATGTATACAATAGAATTGTTGATGAAAAACACACACCTGCGAATGTTGCGTACTCTATTTTGTACGATATATTTCAAATGACACTATTAACTATTAAATTTTTCTTCTCATCCACTGGCACATAAAATATTCTCTTTTATGCTTCTTCTTGGTATTTGAGCAACCATTCCCATGTTTACGCTCCCACGCACACTCACAATAAAACGCAACGTTAAATGACTAAAGGTAGTTAGATACTTATCAATGCACTTAAAACAGATGTTTGGCTTACTTTTAAAACAATCAATCGGGTTCTAACAAATTTTACTGATTGAGTAAATAAACACCGAAAACAATAAAAACGCGCAAAACCTTCGTGCGACTAGCGCTGGGGTTCAGCGTGACCGCAAGTTTAATTTGGAAACATACTTTTTGTATGTCAAAAAATATACCGCTTCGATACTACCCGGGTATCGATAAAGGTAACAACTTCAGTTGGTCCAATATGTATTTGTTCAATATTGGACATTGCATTTGTATTCAGTATGACCGTTAATGATGTATTTGCTGACTTTATAATTCTTTTATATTCTAAAACCGATGCTCAATCATTCAGCCTGCAAAAGTGCATTTGACAAAAAAAGTGATCTAGTCTTATTTTTAAGTACAATTTGTAAAATATAAATAATTCATAAGTATCGATAACTCTTTAAATTTTAAAAACATCGATAGCTCCAGCGATGTTTCTGCATTCCCACTTCCTGACTGCATTTGTATTCGTCACTTTTGCATTGTGAATGAGAGGCACAAAGAGTGCGGGCGTAAAAACTTAAAAGTTTGTCTGATCTGAAAATTGGCATTAAAAGGGTAAATTAATTTAGCGCACATTGCAACAGAATCAATATGTCGGCCAGGAGAGCATCGCACGCAGGAAGCTGGTACACAGATTCAGGTAACATCATTGTTCAGTGTCTTTGACCTTTGGGGATAACGTACAATAAGATAGATAAAAAGGGACGAATAGGTCGACCAAAGAATTCAAAATTCCCGTTCGAAATAAATTTGTAACAAGGTGCTTTTCTTTTCCTTTCTTTTTTGATTAGTCTGGAAATAAAATTCATTTATTTTGAACAATAACCAAGATTCTTAGAAATTTGTCTCAGGATTGTCACCAACTGCATGGCGAATTTCTTGCATGCGATTGTAAGCAATCTCATTGGCCCAACAAAGTCGCTGCTCCAGCTCGCTGCTGCGTTTGCGCTGTTTCTTTAGCGAATCGAGGCCATGTTCCAGTTGCCCACACGCCTGGAAAAAATTGCTCAACTCGGGAATGTCGCCAAATTCGCCAGGATGACGACGAAAATCATTGCCGACATCTGTGGTGATCTTATCCAAACGATTCTGTAAATAACTAGCTTCAAAAGATTTTTTGAGTTGTGATGTAGTCATCTTGTCCAGATCATTATTGTTGCTTAGATGCAAATCACGTATACGCGTCTTGAGACTACTAAAATTTATGGACTCCAGTTTTTCGCCAATGCTTTGAAAGAGCTTATAACTCTCTCCCAACTCCATTTGCATGCGCTTGATGTCCTCGTCTATAGTCTTGGCGTTTTGCGATTCCATGAAATCCACAGCCATGCTCCGGTCCAAATTAAAGAGTCGTGAAGAGAGCATTGAAGCAGCTGATGGAACGCTCGATGTGGACATTCGATCCTCATTGGACCCCCCAATCGATCGATCAGATGAGGGTTTCATGGTAATCGATTTGCCACCCACCGACTGACGAAATGATTGCGGTCGTTGGAATACTGCTGAATGTTTCGCTTTAGTCTTGTTTGTTTGCTTTGTACGATGTTGGAGCTCCAAGCTGGGCAAAGGCGATGGCTTCATAATCATCTCATAGGAGATCTTACGATCCGGATCATTGCTAGCACTAAAAGGAGAATAAATTAAGAAATTAAATAGGCATTCCATCACATAGCAATGAAGAATTGAACTCACTTTTCAGCAAGAATCGCAGTTAATTCGTTGCGTATGCGGCTTAGTAATTCATCGGTTTGTTTCTCTTTGTTGTCCATTTTTACGAATTACTGAAATTTATTAAAGAATATAATATAATCTAGCTCGTTTTTACAATTATGTCTTGGGCGCAGTTCTGTTTTCACTGAAATGAAATTGCTATAGAATGAATAAAGCTTGTTTATTCGTTGCTAGACAACTCAACGCCAACTTTGTTTATCCTTAAAACGATGAGTGAACAATTACAATTTTCTTATTATTAATTACTATTTGCGCGAACATTATTAATGCTTACTAATTTGAACTTATACAATAAGCCTCGACTACTTCAACAAGTTTTAATATTATGGTAAATAAAAAAATGTATTTAATAGGAAATGGATATCTTCTATATAGCGCTTTTTACTTGAAGCTGTCCACTATCTCTAGTTGTCACAAAGTTATGAAACAATTTCGATTCTTGTATTGACAGGCTCGGATCTCTCGAGGCAATTGGATCGTTGGTTAAGTGCTGCAGATCTGTCCCATGGACCAGCGCGTGCTATTATCGCACCGTGAGTATTGAGCAATTTTTGATAATACGAAATATTAATTAAAAAACATTCTTAGACATGCCGGTTATGCTTATTGCGGAGCCTGTGGCGCGTTTGCCTATCGTCAAGTGAGCCCAGTTGTTGTGTAAGTGGAATGACAGCCAGATCACCGATCATCAAGAACAGTACTGTGCTGATGTCCCATTTCTTGCATTCTGTAGCAAACGCATTTTCATATTGGGTCCCTCACATCATGTCCGGCTTCGTGGTTGCGCGCTTTCGGTGGCGAAAAAGTATAAGACACCGCTATATGATCTCAAAATTGATAATGAAGGTGTGTATTATAAACTTGCCAATTAGCACATTTTTTAATCGTGGCTTCAATTGCAGTCAATGCGGAGCTGGAAAAGACGGGCCAATTTTCGTGGATGGACATGAAGACGGACGAGGATGAACACTCCATTGAAATGCATTTGCCTTACATAGCTAAAGTCATGGAGGAGTACGTTGCCAGCTGAAGAGTTTAAAAGTTTTTCCACTATTCATTTTGGTAATTTGCTCACAGCTTTAAGGACCAATTCACCATTGTGCCTATATTAGTGGGCTCGCTGAATCCCGACCAGGAGGCCCAATATGGCAGCTTGTTGGCCCCATATTTTATGGATCCAACGAACCTCTTTGTGATATCTTCCGATTTTTGCCACTGGGGCCAGCGCTTCAGCTACACATACTATGATCGCTCCTGTGGTGCCATACACAAGTGCATCGAGCAGCTGGATAAGCAGGGCATGGATATCATCGAGACGCTTAGTCCCAGCGCATTTACCGAGTACTTGCGTAAATATAACAATACGATATGCGGTCGCCACCCCATTGGTGTCATGTTGGGCGCCGTTAAAGCTCTGCAGGATCAGGGCTTTAAAAATATGAGCTTTAAATTTCTCAAGTATGCACAGAGCAGCCAGTGCATCGATATGGAGGACTCCAGCGTTAGCTATGCCTCTGGTTCGCTGATCTTTGAGAACTAAACGAAAAAGTATTTTTCTATTAGAGTGATTAGTTCCGTGTTGAATTTAAGCTACAATTTCTCCACATTTATGTATGATAATCAAGAATTTTTTAGCAACCAATTGAAAGTGAATAAAGTCGATTCGAGTTCCATTTAATTTAATTCGCTTTTATTTATTTTTTTTTTCGCTTGTTGAAACATCGAAATTGACCTCTAAGCCATTGTTGTGTGGTATTTGTTTTTTTTTCTCTGTATTTTGTTTTTGTTTTTCGCCTTATCAATGAAATGTTTGCGTTATGTGGCCGTCACTGGCTCTTGGATGTATGTGAAGGATGTGTGGTGAAGTGAAGCAACAGTTGTCATGGTTGTGGCCGCTTTACCACCAAGTAGCACCAACGCCGCCAGCCGCCGTTGCATCGGCCACGGCAGCGTCTCCAGTGGCAGCAGCAGCCGCAGCCGCGGCAGCTCCATTCAAGCGCGAGCACTGCTCCGCATCGATCTGCAGGGCGCTCATGTTCTGCACAAATGCCTCGAGGGCCACATTCTCATCCGGACTGTACGGCGAGGTGCGCTGACTGTGCGGACTGCGGCGCAGAAACTCATTTAGATCACTGGCCACGCTCGCCGGCTTCGAACTAGCGGCTGGCACTGGCTCAAAGTCGTAGCCAAAGGGATCGGAGGCCGCCGGCGATGGTTGTGGCAATCGTGGCAGCATGCTGCCTTGCACAAAAAGGTGGGTGGAATCTGCAAGTAGATGCCCATTAGATTGAATGCAAGGCACCATTTGCATGAGTGCATTACCACTGCCGTAGTCGGCGGTCACGTTGTCGCAGTAGCTGGCACCAGAGCTGACGCTGCCTTGCGATGGCTGTGGCTGCGACTGCTGCTGTTGTTGCTCGTAGGCGTTTGTGGGAGCGCATGCGCGACTGCCGAACACAGTTGTTATCTCCACATGATGTGGCGACGGCGACGTGTTGTTGCGCACAAAGTTGGACTCCGATAGGTTGTGTATGGAGACCTGCAATCGAGAAACATGAGGTGTCAATAACTTATCGATTTGCAAATGCCAACCATATGTCATTAAGCAATCGATACTAAGAATCTACTCATAACTGACATTCTACCAGAAAAGTGTCCGCCCCCATATTAAGCATAAACCAATGTAAAACATTGCATTTCATTTACGAATAGAACGCAAAATAAGCAGATGACAGTAATCGCTCTAATGACAAATGATCGTGGTTTCGACAAACATTCGTTCGACTGGGCCACAATGGCTCCATGCAGAAAGCACCGACCTCGTTGTTGAGATGCTGGCCCGGTATCAAATTCTTGAGGAACGCCGCGTCGTCGTAGCGTATGACACCAGTGTTGGGTATGCCCTCAAGATAGGAATTGAAACCGGTGATGGTCGGCGGTGGCGAATCGTCGCCACATGTGTGATGCATGTGGTGGCAATCACCGGGCACGCTCCCAGGGCCGCTGCCTGCTGCTCCGACCGCCGACGAAAAGACCTCGAAGCCATTGTAGTAGCTGGACTGCTGGTACTTCTCCTGCAGCGACGAGCCCCCTGCATTGCCAACAAACTCCTGCGGCGCCTGTCCAAAGCTGGACCATTGGCCCGGCGCGGCGGTGGCGGACGAGTGGCTGTGCTCTTTGGTCTTTTGCTTCAGCTCACTGCCGATGGCCGATAAGCATTTCTGTGCGTGCTTGGGACGTGCAATGACAGCGGCATCGCCAACCAGCCGGCCAGGGCTGCCCAGGGATACGTTTGTGCAGCTAATACTGATATTATTGTGCGTGTCCACGACGCTGCCGCCGGCACTGCCGCCACTGCTGCAGCTGCTGCTGCCGCCGCTGGCTGAACCACTGGAGAAGTATGAGAAGTTAGTGGATGCCGCAGCAGCAGCAGCGGCAGCAGCAGGGCCGGAGGAGACGTTGCCGCCGCTGCCGGGTGTAACAACCATTGGTGGCGGCGACGACTGCTTCTGCTGCGTGGCCCGAGCCGCCTCGGCCACCGCCTCCTGGGGCGTGTAGTAGTTGACGTTGCTGCCAAACTGGCGATAGCCGCCCATGGCCAGGCCGTTGGTCACCGCCTGATGCAGCGCCGGGTTGCGTATGGTGAACATGCCGTTCTCATTTTTAATAATCGCGGCCGGTTGATCCATGGGCATCGGTGCAGCAATGGGCAGAGCGCCGCCGTAAGTGCGAGCTGCAAATATCGAGCGATTAATTGTGCTGCTTGCTGAGCAATCTCCTGGCATAGACTTTACCTGGTGGCATGGGATTCGGATTGGACAGCATGCTGCCGGGCAGGGGGCCATTGTTGACGCCCCCCTGGTGGAACATGGGATTGCGCAGCGTGATGATATTGCCACCGGCACTCGCCTCCATGATGGGCACCGTGGACAATTGGCTCTGCAGCTGCTGGTTCTCTTGTGCACCACGCTGCTTGCTGGCCAGACTGGCCGCTGAAGCTACAGTGGAACTACTGCTACCCGACTTGCCACGGTTGCGGCGTCGGCGACGCGACGACTTGCCACTGCCGCTCGCTGCAGCGGCAGCAGCTGCTACGTTGCTAGTGCTGGTGGGCTGCGCAACCGGCTGCGGGCAATGGCGACTGCTTCCTGGCGGATTGGCCTCCACCATGATGACGCCAGTGGCGGGATCTATGCCGCCATTGCCTGCGGCATAGTAGCCGCCCATGAGATGTGTGGCCTGCTGCAGCAGGTGTTGCGGCGGCTGCTGGAGCTGCTGTTGTTGTTGCTGCTCGGTCAGCGGCTTGGACAGCTTGCGTATGGACTCGCTCTTCTGGCGCAGCTGCTCGCTCTTGGCCGGATCGACCTTGGTGAGCGTGATGCCCGGCGGCAGTGAAAGATGCTCCACTTGAACGCCACGATTCAACTGATCCATAATGCTGCAATTGGGCGGCTGTTGTTGCTGCTGCTGTGGCTGCTGCTGCGGCTTGGATGTAGTCGAGCTGTTGCCGCCAATGCGCAAGTGGTGCATCTGCTGGGCAAGTGTGCTGGCGTAGCTGGCGGCATTCGGTGGCAGCGGCGGTGGTATGGCAACTTCGTTGGGATTGAAATAGCCCATGTTGTGGGGTATACCCGAGAGATCCTCTGTGCAAAGAGACGAAGATGAATTTAATAAATGCCGTGAAATACTTGTTTCATAAGCTTACCCTGTTTCTGGCCACGATGGCCGCGTTTGCCACGCTGTGAACGTTTCGAGGGCTGTGCACTGCTCTCCAGGACGTTCAAGGAGCCAGTGCTGTTGCTGTTCACCTGCGGCTGTTGTTGCTGCCCGCTACTTGCTGGCTTCGAGCTGCGACCACCGCCACGTCCACCACGTGTTGACGACTGCTGCGCTGCACGATTGCCACCGGCCGCCTGACTGCCCTGCGTCTGTGGCTGTGCTTGGCCAGACTTGGTTTTGCGTGCGCTGACATTCGACTCCGTCACTCGCTGCGCTTGCTGGCTCTTGGACTGCACCGACGACTGCTGTTGGGCTGCGGACTTGCGCTGGCTGTTTGTGGCTGCTGCCGTCGATTTGTTGGCCTGCTGCTGCGTTTGTGACTTCGAGGGCGCCTCGTTCTTGGATTTCTTGGCTGGCGCCGCAGCAGCTGCAGCGACTGCTGGCTTCTGCTTGGCAGTCGTTACAACTGCCGCAGGCCTGGGCGCAACAGCTGCCTTGGGCTGGGGTTTTATCGGCGCCACGGGCGGCACCTCTGCATCGCTGCCCGACTCCCATTCACCGTCCGAGGAGTCTTGCACATGCAACGATTTGAACGGATTATTGTCCAACTGTCCTTGGTCCAGTCGCGACTTTAATCGTTTGTGTCTTTTTTCGGGCAGTGGTTCTGCTGGTTTCGGCTCCGTCTGCGGCTCGGCTTTGGGCAGCACCTTTGGCATCTGCTGCACTTCCACAGCATTTTTATGCGCATTCTTCGACTTCGTATTCGAATTCGAAGTTGTCGCCTTCGGCTTGATGCTGCACACAGAATTCTCCCGCGTATTGACAGCGCTGCTCTGCGGCGTCTGCGACTTGGAGCTGCTGCTGCCAGAACTGGAGCTGGAGGCAACAGGGGCGACTGCAGCCACGCCTGCCGCCTTCTTCAGTTGCTTCTTGCTCTTGGCCAAGTTGGCCTTCATATCAAGTTCCGCTGCAGCTGCAGCAGCAGCAGCTGCAGCCGCTTCCGCCGCCGCTGCTGCTGCCGCTCTTTTAGCCTCCTTTTTCTTAGCCTTGGCGCTCTTCTCCGGCACGGCAGCTGGCTCTGCTGCAGGTGGAGCGGCGGCTGCAGGAACACTCTTTGCCTGGGACTGAGCTGACTCCACCATGTGCCCGTTGACAAAGGTGTAGAGCAACTTGTCCTCATCGGGTGAGCTGCCCTTGGCCACCACGGTCACCTGCTGATCGCCGCCAGCGTGTGGCAGCTGAACACGTCGTATGGTCACAATACGCTTGGATGGATCAGCGGTTATGGCATTGGTGGCCATGGCAGCGATCACATCAGGAGGCATTTGCTGATGCTGCTGCTGCATAGGCGGCGCATAGCACACTGGCGTGTGCGGCGCTCCAAGATGAGGCGGAAAATAGGCCGCAGAGCTGATATAGTTTGGTATCGGTGCCGTTACGGTCGCTGTGGCAGCTGGTGGTTGTTGCATGGCTGGTGCTGGTGCTGGCGGCGATGGCTCTGGCGCCGTCATTTGGCCGCCATTTAAAATCTCTTCGAGCTCAGCCAGTTTGGCCAACTGCTGCTCTTTGGTGGGCAGATAGGAGAACTTGAATTCGCTGTTTGCCTGCTTCACGGTGGCAATCAGTTCCAGAATGCTGGTCTCCACTTTGCCCTTAGCACGCTGCAGATTCTTAATGTTCGCCTCCAGCTCACCGATGCGTTTCTTCTCCCGCTTGCGGCCGCCAGCAGCCATCAGTGTTTTCATTTCGTATTTGTCAATGAACTCCTTGAAATATATATCAAGGAATTGACTGCGCAAGTCCTCCAGCTCCTTGATGCGTTTCTCCTCCTCCTTGCGCTGCTTCTGCTTCGCCTTTTTAGCCGCCTTTTTCGGATTGGACGTTTGTGGCTGCTGCGGTTTGCCCTCGATGAAGTTCAGCGTCTCATTGATCCAGCGCTGCTGATCCTGCTCACGCGTGTAGCTGCCCAGAAACTCGGCAAAGTGTTGCATCATCATCTCCTCCTTGCTGTAGTTGCTCAGATCTGTAGGCAACCCGTTGCCATTGCCACCGCCGGCTGCTGCTGCCGCTGCCGTAGCATCGGTGTGCATCTGTATGCTCTTGCAGAGACTGTCCAAACAGAGGAGGCTATTGTCGCCGTCTTCAATGTTCTCACCGATCTCGTTGAGCGCAGCTGCAGCCGCTGCAGCAGCAGCCGCCGCGGCGGCCGCTGGCATTTTGCGGGCTGCCGCTTGCACCTGTGCGGACGCAACCATTTTCAATGTGGGCGGCTGCTGTGGTTGCTGCTGCTGCTGCTGCGAAGACACAGGCTCTGGCTTTTTGGATGCCGGCGCTGGTGTTGACTGCGCCTTGGGCACCACTTGAGCCTTGGTTGCGTCCTCCTGGCCGTTTTTGCTCTGCGACAATTTCTTGCGCAGGCGATCACGTGTCTCGTTGAAGCGCGCATGATTGCATTCTTTTTTGACACGCTTCTTCGAGTGGTTCTCCTTGCAGGTCTCGCCCATGTCCGCGTAGTCCGCACAACCTGTCAAATAAAAAAAAAAAGAGCTTGAGAGTTGTTCTTCAATATTTAACTTACTCAACTCATACATTTGCGCATCTTTTCTTTGCTTTTCTTCGAGTTGGTGGCATCGTTGCCACCTGCTCCAGTTTGCGTTGTCTCATTCACTTTAGCCTTATTGGCCGCCATGCTCGATGTGCTATCCGGCTTGCTTCGCTTGCTGTGTAAATCAATTGCATTTATTATTAGCTGATTGAATTGCAATCTATAAAATACCTACATCATTTGAGAGTCGTGCAACATCATTAAATGATCAACTCCAAATTGCATTTTCTCTATATTTGCGTCACCCAACGTGAAACTGTTGACATAAAACACAAAACCACATTTCAATCAAAATGGAGGAACTTCAGTTATGACAATTGTGTGATTGTTAGCACAGCAAAGAAATGTTAATCGATTATTTGCAATTCTCTAATATATCGCACATCACTAATGTAAAGTGCAGTTTCTAGCACTAGAAGGTTAAGTTTTCAGTTTAACAATTATGAATTTCAAACTTTCAACTTACTCATCGGTAATCTTAAATGGTGAGTATCTGCGAAATGTACAAATGCAATGAATATCAATTAGGAAATTAGATAGCAACAAAAAGCATTATTATATACAGACCCAATGACCTGGGCGAGAAATTGTTCAAAGCGGCCATCGTCCTTGTCGCCAACAACGCTGTTTGGGCGCAAGCGCAAGTCGCCCTTGATCAGCTCCAGGTGCTTGAAGTCCGTGGCCGTCGAGTTGAACTTGACAAAGAAGTTGGCATAGATGGACAGCACAAAGGTCCAATAGGTCTTGTACACATAGTGCTGATTCTTAAGCTCCTGCAGCTCGGCGGGACTGGGCGCCAGCTTGCGATTGAAGAACATTAGCGATGGCAGCGTGGAGCGCAGCTCCTCACGCGAGAACGACAGTGGTTGAAAGCAACGCAGCAAGTGCTTTGTGAGCGGCGGCGACAATTCGTTGGCAAGGATCTTACGCGCCAGCTGGCAAGCAGAGACTCGACAGTTTTCGCCACAAAAGTACTGCGGCTCTATGCTGTCAAAGCGATAGCGTTTGCGTGTGGTCAGGTGCTGGAAGACGGCCCATGCTATGTGATATGTGGTGCGCAGTGCCGTGTCCATCTCCTGTCGTCGCAGCGACATGCTGCTGCTCGGCTCGTCGGTTGCATGTTGATCGCCGCTGCGACGCTGCTGTGCGGCTGCCGCTGCGGCGGCGCTTGTGCTTGCAGCAGCAGATGCGGCATTGTGTCGCGCCTCGTCGTTGGTGCATGTGCTCAGTATCTTTGATTTCATCAGCTTGGCGTCCTTTTCGACAATGCCCAGTGTTGTGCACTTGGCACAATGGCCGACTTGTCGCGGCAACAGAGGTGTCCCAGCAAGCGAGCAAGTGATGCATTTGCAGTTCCTAGAGAGCAACAAAGTAAATGTATTTTATTAGGTAAAGGTTTAATTGATTTTGTGCGCATTTACTCGTTGTGGTGTTCCAGCATTGCGTTACACTTCTTGCAGAGATCCTCGCGTACCAGCTTGTTAGGCGGATCGTAGAAACCGTCGGGCCACTTCAGCTTGGTGAACGCCATAATGTTCTTCCAAGCCAGCTGACGATCAACGATGCGTTGGAAATCAATGAACTCGTCATCACTAATGTCTGGCAGCGAAAAGGAGTTGGCATCCATGATGAGCTTGTCGAATATGTTATACATATCGAGCAGGCCCATGCGACGATCATGCTCCGTGGGCGACAAGTTGAACTTGTTCAGCTCCATCCAGATGTCCGTCCAGCGGCGCTCAATGGAATGCATATGCTCATCGAACAGCATGTAGCGTTTAATCAGCGCCGTTGTCTGCGTGGTGCCATCGCCCTCCTTCAGCGAGAGTATGCAAGCGAGCATGGTGTCGCCCAGCGGATTGAACACATGTTGCTGAAACAGACGCTGGCACAATAGCACCCAGGATAGCTTGAACTTGCGCAGAAAATCATTCTCGAAAGCAAACAGGCTAAGCGATATCTTCTGTGAGATGCAGTTCAAATCGGAGTAGCCGTCCAGTAAATCTATATTCAGGTGTAAAACAAGTCGTTTATAAATTAAAGCCAGGATACATTGCATTCATAATGTGTTTCATGTGTTCCATGCAAATGAGATGTCCGAAAGCAATGCAAGTTATTTGTGTAACATTTTAGTTAGTGATGTGCTGAATAATCAAATATATTTATCAAATATTGCGATAAGTACGTGTTACGAGCTATTAAATAATGATATGATTACATGCAAGTGAAATGTCCAAAACCAACGCAAATATTTTAGTGAATAATGTTAGTGAAGGCTACATCTGATTTTTTCAACGATTCTGATCAGTATGGTATGAATTATTCAGTATTACATGCACACAAGATTTCCATAACCATCTTAAGCAAATTGTAGTAAAGTGTATAAATTATATTGTTAGTGGCATGCTGAAGTTTATCAAAATGAACTATTAATGGTATTGTGCATATTAATAATGGCTTTATAAAATAAAGTGATATTTTTTGAGTATTACATGCAATTAAGATTTCCATAACCAACAGAACATATTAGGGCATAAATTACAAATAAATATAACAGTTTCTTAAAGATCAGCATCTCAACGTACATGTGAGCATCTTTTCGGCGGAAATCTTCTCGTTCTCGTGCACATTTTGAGCAATTTCGATCATGCCCTCGGAAAATGCCTTGACAATGCACTCAACATTATTGGCGAGTATTTGTAGCAGTAGCATCGGGTTGTTGGCCATCAGTCTGAACAAGAAAATCCATAATTAAACATTTTTATCGCAATACTGCAAAACCGTCACTTACATGGCGCTGAATAGCACTAATATCATATTATCAGAGATCGCAGTATCATCAATAAAATCAAGATATTCGGCATTTTTATCGTAGAGGAAACCGGTGGTAATCCAATAGATTTGTTTGTTTGATTCGAGCAGTTTCTCAAATTTGTTGTAGGCAGCATCGTTTCTAAATGACAAACAAAATATTTACACAATGCAAAGTAAATAAATCCAATTTTTAATGGCTTGAACTTACTTCAACATGGGACTGTATGCCTTGATGAGCACATCGAGCAGCATGACCATCATGTGAGCAGCCTTGAACTGATCCATCATGATGGCCATGATGGTTTCGCGATATTCGAGACATTCCTTGCAGGAACAAAATGTAAAGAACTCCTCCTTACGATGTTTCACAAATATCAAGGCAAGATTCTGGAAATAAAGCTGCAAAGGATTAATTAGGTTTCAGCAAAAGACGACTCTCTGAATGCCAGGAATACACACCGTAATTGCACGCAACTGTCCGTCACCATCGCGCAGCGGATTCTTTGGATCCTCCGAAAACAAACGCATATTCTCAATCGCCATCTGCAAGTATTCCAATTATTAACGTCTGCCCAAATGCTGGGAGCTTTCGGTAATTTACCAAATATGAGCGCGTCTCGTCGTTGGGATCCTTGCATGCGCTGGGCTTGCACTCATGCAGCAGCTTGTCGCTTAGCTCCATCTCGATGAAGTTGTCCTCGCGCAGACTCCACTGCATTAGCGAGACCACATCCTTGTAGATCACATCCGATTTGGGTGCCGGGGCGTAGGGATCGAAGGGTGGCAAAGCGAGTATCGTGTGCAATGTGTTGATGATGTTGCCCTCCGGGAAATTGAGACGCTCCAGCAGCTGGCACGGTGGTGGTGGGCTGAGTTTGCTATTCGACTGTTGCTGCTGCTTTGAGGAGTTGAGTGGCAACGGTTTGTTGGCGCTAAGCGCCTCTCGCATTGCCGCCAACGCATCACATTTCAGCGGCATTGTGTCGCCACAAATGCGCGGCGTGGCCGCATCAATGGACATTTTCATGCTCACATGATAGCAGGAGGCCGCGTCCAGTTCGCCGTTGACAACAGCTTCGGCGGCGGCCACAACATTGGCATCAATGCTTCCACTGCTGCCAGCCCTGCTCTTCGCTTTGGCTCCCTTGGATTTGGAGGAGCTGGAGCTGGAGCTACAGCTACTGCTGCAAAGCGAATTATTGGGACACGGTTGGGGGTCCTCGTCATCGTTACTATTGCAATTCATGCACGTTGTTGCGGCAGCGGCTGCGTCTGTCACCTGTAAGGTGGTCGAAACGGGCATTGTTTTGATATACGCCAATGCCTTTTCCACTTGTTCAGCCATCGTATTTGATTAAACTTTTATATTTATGTATATGTTTTCTTTTTGGTTACACACTTAAGCCCACTACGTCAAATAGGCAAAAACGCAGCCTGGGCATTTCGTTAATCATTGGCGTAACAAAAATTTGAGTATGCGCGACGCATTATTATACAAATCACAGATGCACTTCCGTGGTGGAGACACTTTCACTCGTCTCGTCGTCTACTCCAACCAACCGTCGTTTTCGTTGCTGACGAGTGTGTGTGTGTGTGTACGAAAGTCTATACGTGTATGTGCGTGTGTGTGTTGAGGCGAAGAAGTCTCTCACATACAGTAAATGAAAAGAACGCAACGCGTTTTTTCCCAAACGCGCGCGCCGTCAACGGGTCGAGCGCGGATCCTTTTAATCTACTATTTGATTTGTTTACCTTTTGTTGTTTATTTCTAGCCTAATTCGACTGCTCAGCAGTAATGTATTTATGTTTATTAAACAAGTGAATTGTTTGGGGTTTTCGTTTTTGTTTCGCTCGTCGTCCGTTCGGTGCAATTGCAATTTTCTACCTTGCGCTTGTGTGTGTGTACGTGAGCGTCAGCGTGACCGCAAGTTTCAATTCGAAATATACTAATTTGTTTCGCAAAAATATACAATTGACAATTGGTAACACTAGTGTTGTGGTGGTTGAATTCCTCAATTGGAAGTGCGGGTGAAATCAACATTTTAAAGTGATTTTTAATAATTCTGTTTAGTATTTTATATAGAAAACATTCAAAGAATATTTATTTCATTCGATTACCATATGATTAAGTTACAGTTACAGGCTTGGGAAATATATACAATAGTATAAGTTATTATATGTATTGCACTCAATGGGGATAATCAAATTAAAAATAAAGTCATTAATGTAAATTCAGACATAATAAATCATATCTAAATGGTAATATTTATGGGAAACATTGCCTTAAGCGTTGTTTCGATAAACAAAACATAATATGTAAAAACCAGCTATTTTCGATAAGCCTGTATTTTAAGCGATAAATGAAAATGTACAAAATTGTACTATTTCTATTATCAACAATGCAGCCTAAAAGTATGCACCGATATTTATGAACAACTAATGTACACAATCGGTTTTTTTTAGTACATTTAGTAATAGTGTACCTTCACACAGTTCAAATGATTTCTGTTATTTCTAGTATTAAATCGAATAATTTAAAATAATTTATTTGTTTCTATGCAACTGCTAAAACTTTAAGTTTCCGCACATTAATCTCCAGTTGATGTGTTAAACATGGGGCAAGAGTATGTTGCGATGAACATATCGCCTATAATTAATTTTGCCTGCAATTCATTAACTGTTTTATTGCACGATCTAACTAGTTAGTAAACATTATACTGCGATACTTGCAAATATAGCTACTTACTTATGCAGAAGCAGAAAGAAACAGGTTTCCGGCTTGCGTGAGCAAAGCTCACGTAAATCGCTCTTATCAATTGCTTTTGATGCTCTGAGCTCTGAGTTCCAAGTTTTAGAATTGTACAGTACTAAGAGCTACTTTATTCTAAGGCTGCTTGGCTTCAGTCATCATTTAGTCGTGAACACGGAAAGCCGAAAGCTCCCATTGCAGTTGATAGTAAAATGTTGACAAAATCGCTGTTCCTGCTCTATTTGCTGATCGATTTGACTCTGGGCGATGGCATGATAGAGGTGTTCAAATGGAAACAAATTGATTATTATAATCGCGGCGAAGGCCGCCCTGTTCGAATGCCCGATCCATCAGGTATAGTCTGCGAGTTATCAACATAGCAGTGATCTAACATATATGACGCGTAATCAAATTGTTCAAATATTACTATTATTATATTTTCGTGTTTTCGAAACAGCGCCCGTCGTGTTCCCAGGTCGTTATGGCCGCGAGAAGCTGGAGCGTGGAAAACGTGATGTGCTCACTTCACGAGACACACCTGCTGGGATCATGTCACGCACCAACATCGCCGCCGACGACAACTCAGGTCCATATGTTGCCTACAATAATGTGCCCATGGGTGTTACCCATTTCAGAGGTCGTCTGTTCGTCACCATGCCCCGGAGGCGTGTGGGTATACCATCGACCTTGAATTATATTGATATGCGTAGCGATGGCCAGCAGCGCAGTCCCAAGCTACGCGCTTATCCCAGTTTCGAGTTGAACCAGTTTAATGCGAGCGCTCAGAATCTGGTCTCCGTCTACCGCACCACTGTGGACGCTTGCCAAAGATTGTGGTTCATTGACACCGGCATGCTGGAATATCCAAGTAGGTCAATAAATATCTCAATGAAACTGCTCTAAATTTACGCGATCCATTTAGACAATCGTCAGCAAATCCGAAGGCCAAGCATTTGGATTGTTGACCTTCAAAATGATCGTGTGATCAAGCGCTATGACATACCCGAGAGCGTTGTCGATACGGGACGAGGCCTCGCCAGCTTAACCATCGATGTGGGCACACAAAACCAGTGCAGCAAGGCATATGCCTACATCCCAGATCTGGTTAATAGTCGGCTGTATGTGTACAGCTTGGCGGAGGATCGTATGTGGGTGTTCCAGCACAACTACTTTAACTTTGATCCACTTGCTGGAGATTTGCATATTGGTGGGCAGACATTCCGCTGGGACGATGGCATCTTCTCCACCACCCTGGGGCCACGTCAGAGCGACGGCAGTCAAGATGTTTACTTCCATGCCATGGCCAGCAACAACGAGTTCGTTGTCTCAAATAAGGTGCTGCAGCAGGAGTCGAATGCGGCGCGCTCGGATCATGGCAACGACTTTCGGGTGCTGGGCAGTCGAGGTGTGAATAAGCAGTCGACAATGCACGATTACGATCCGCGGACTGGCGTCGTCTTCTATGCAGAGATTCAAACGAATGGCGTTGGCTGCTGGAATACCAGTAAGCCTCTCTCAGCTGACACCCATGGCGTTGTCGACTCCGATGCTCAGAATATGATCTATCCAAGTGATTTAACGGTGAGTGTGCAAATAGATGGTAGTTCCTTGACCCGATTTGAACTTCAATTGCTTGCAGATCGATGAGGAAGGCGTCATTTGGGTCATGTCCAACTCGATGCCCATATTTATTTACTCGCAGTTGGATACGGACATATATAATTTCCGCATCTGGAAACGGGATGTTTACGAGGCCAAACACAACACGGTCTGCGAGTAGGAATTTATGTATATGAAATTGCTTTAATGGAGTTTACATAATGACGTTATATGTGTATGTTTAATAATGTAATATAATATATATTGAAAATATTAACACAAAATTATATGTATATTTAAAACAAATCAAAAAGCATTTACAAATGTACCTTTTTAAAAATTGCCTAAAATTTGAGTACTCAGTTTATCACATCTTCAAGTTACATAGATGTTTTTTTGTCTTTTTCACATGAAAACAAATAAAAAACACAAATACAGAAACAAAATCAGAGGCACTCTAATATTGCGTAAGGATACTAAGTTGCACAGGTTTATAATACGCGTGTGTACGTGTGTGTGTATGTATATTCAATTTAATTTACGAATAAAATATATGTTTTTTTTTGAGAATTGAGTATACTATAAAATGATCATAAACATTTGATTCCGTTTTGTTTTGTAAATTTGCATAATATCGTTTCTATCATAATATTCGAACAATTTTGACGTGTATATATCTCAAAGTGACTGCTTTACACCGTTATATCTATATATAACTAGTTATATAAAATTTGCAAAAATATATATATGTTTTGTTCGCTTCCGTACGTTCTCTATGCTCCGCTTCATTCAAGCGCAGATCGCGTTCTCTGTTTATAAGTATTTCGTATAAGATTACTACATATGTATAAAAGATGACTATATAGCTTTCTGTCGCTTAAGTAAACATGCAATTTTACTTTGAATTGGAATGGTTGTCTGGCTCAGTGTTATACAAAAATATACACGTAACATAGTATAACAGTTTTGAGTTCCCCTACATAGCTATATATATATTTGTATATATATTTCTTCCCTCTATACCTATATAAAATAAAAGCGACCACTTTTGAAGTGAGGCGTCTACTGTACTAGATAATCCTTGTAGCCGCGCAACGATTTCAGTTGCTTCTTCAATTTGGTTATCAAATCCGACGGTTGCACCAATATCGATATATCCCTGCCTACCGAATTCAGGCGATCACGTATCTCTAAATCTTTGAAGAACAAATTCAGCGGTCGTCCATTGATTTCCGTGAGTATCCAAAATGTCAGTGAGGCACCATCACATGACTGCGTCTGAAATAATAAATCGTCAATTAATCACAATCAATGAAACCAGCTCAATGCACTCGTCGTACTTTAGGCGGCAGTCCATGGCGCGCAGCCAAGCTGTTGGGTACCACATCGACAATGGTTGAGGTATTGCCATCGCGTATGAGTCCTAAGCATTGACCCTCGCGATCTCGTCGTATTGCATACGCACGACCAAAGGGGATGCGACGGAGCAGCACTTCGACCTGAAAGCACAACAAACAATTCGAGCTCAATTAATGACATCACTTGAAGGCAGCGACAGTAACAATTATAAAGTAAACAAATTTTGAATTGCGATCAATCAATTAAACATTGCTTAATAACAATCAAACGGCAACATGTAATATAATGAATAATAAAAGTAATTTCTAGAATATATACTCACGAATAGCGTGTTTGTATTGCGTATAATTTTATTAGCCTCGGCGGCTGAGCTGATGCTGACTCCCGCTATGGAGAGCAGCTGATCGCCAATGTGCAGCGCATTATATAGAACCGGATGCTCCTTCTGCTTCCATCCAGCAATCCAGACGCCACCGAAAGCATCGACCCAAGCAATGGAGCCCACACAATCCTTGCGCCGCAAATTCAATCGTACGCCACCAGGATGCATGATCTCACGACGCAGTTGCATCACTTGCTGCTCCCGCAGCGTCAGCCGCTTGTTGCCGCTGTTGCTGCCCGTCGCTTGGGATGGGACCTGGGGTGGTGATTGTATACGAAAGGCACTCGCAGCCCCATTGCGGCCAGGCACAAATTCATTGTTGTTGGCGCCGCGCTGACTGTTCGTCTGAGTTGAGGCTGTTACTGTGGCGCCTCGCTGCAACGGCGCCTGTGCATCTGAAGTGGATGAGCTGCGCCTGCGCTGCTCAATGCTCTCCACAGTGGAGCTAGCCGCTATGTTGCTGCTCTGTCCCGAGTTTGCAGCATTCGAGCTGGACGTGTGCGTAGCAACAGTTTGTTCTATATTATTGTTGGCATTGGCGCTGGTCGTTTTGTGAACCGTCTTCGTTTTGAGTGGCGTATTTAGCATCTTTAAATAGTGGAAATCCCGTCGACTCGGTCGTGTGCTGATAACCAGCTCAGTCAAGCCGCGGGTCAGCTGGGGCATAGCACGTCCATTGCTCGGCGTCTGGGAAACAACTGCGCGACGTGGCAACGCAGGGCTGCCGTTTGTTGGCGTCGGCGTGCTTCCCACGCTTACAACTGCTTGGGCATGGCTACTGGTGGGTTGCTCCTCCCGCATAGCTGCAGGACTGCTGTCGCTGCCGCTGTTCGAGACGGGTATACTCGACGAAAGGAATACCTTCTCGTAGTGCACGTTGCCACTGATGACATTCGAGTCGATTGTCTGCTCGTTGTTAATGCGTATGTTGGTGATGCCGGAGCTATTGGCGCTGAGTATAATCTTCTTGCCGACCTTTGGCGTCTGCGGTTTATTGGCGCCCGCCTGAGCCCCGCTTGCTGTGGGATAACAGGTGCCATAGACGGCTACTGTGGTTGCCGATGGCGTAGTTGTCATTGCCTCTCCATCGGCCAACACCTGCACCGTTGTGGTATTGGAGGCATTTGGAGTAGTTGTGGCATTGGAAGCATTCGGTTTCAATGGAATAGTGTAGGGATTGCAACTGGTGCCGTTGCTACCGCTGCTGCTGCTCGGCTGGCTCAGCACCTGTATCGTATTCGAGTTGACGGAATTGGACGGAATGATTTGCACGTTACTTTTGTAATCGTTTTGTAGTTTTGACTGCGACGGCATCGAAGTTTTCGTCTTGGCCTTTGCATTGATTTCAGGAAAACGAAATATATCCGCAATGATTTTGTTTTTGGGCGGCAATTCGGGCGGTTGCATTGTCTCAACATTGTTGGTATTGTCCGTATTGGACACTTGTATAATTGTGATATTGTCTGCCGTCTCTTCGACGGCATTTGAGTTAGTGGCAGCCAGTTGAGCTTTTGGCTGTGGTGATTTACGAAGAGGCCTCTTTGTCTTATCAGCTGCACCAGCTGACATGGAACGTGAAGTTTGTGGTCTAGAGTAGGAAGAGAAATTTAAATAGTTATCAGTATGCCATGAAAATAATTGTTGTTAAGTCAACTATATGTTCAACTGCTAGACAGAATTCACTACTTTCACCTTATCACAGCTAAGAATATTTAAGCATGCTCTCCGACGAGAAACTGGATGAATTGTTTGTCAAACAGATTGTCAGTGTGACGAAAATTGTGCAGAATTTGCCTAGGAATGATGCCATATTGCCCACATGCACACGCTGGTTTCAAATCCTCCAAGAAGCTGCGCCAGAGGAAAAGTTTGAGCGCAATTGCATATTGCTCTTGTTGCACAGACAGCTCAATGATCACGACACACTCTGCTTTCCTTTCAACGATGCTCGCCAAAATGACCTAAAGACCGTGTATCAGATGATGATTCATGATGATATCAGCGACGGCTACTCAAGCAGCAGTTCTGGTAGCATCTCCTCCTCCTCGGGAAGCACTGGACACAAGCATGAAGATCCTTATAAGCGATTAATTCGGCTTAATGCCACATTGACCAAGGAGTTGGAAGCGCTTCAGATAAAACTGAATCATTTGTCAAAGCGCCGCGAGCTGTGTTTGGCCAACATTGAGGATTTGCAAAAAGTGAATCGAGCATATCACAAGGACATAGACTGCATGAAGAATATCTTTTCATGTTCATCTGTTACTGCTTTAGAGAAGCTGACGCTAAAAGAGTGTCCACAATACTTTTCTGTCATGTTCAAAGTGCTGTGTGAGAATGCAAAGGATAGTGAACAATTTCACCAATTGGACAAACGACTAGGAGAGATACTGCGTGAACGCATCAGTCACAGCACTCGTGAAGCAATGTGGCAAGAAATGATCAAAGAGTATGATGCACTGCGTGCCAAATTTGACAAGCGCTACAAGAAGGTTATTGAAGATCAGGAATCTACACAATTCCAGGAACTATCCTTCTACGGCATGCGATGCCTTATGGTCTTGAAAAAACTATTCATTGGCTCATTCCAGGGCGATAAGCAGTTGAAGGGCAAGGTGATTACATATTTGGAGAAACAATATAAAGCATTAAATAGAGAATAGAGGGGTAGGTTTAGAGGTTTGTGGCTCACCTAGGGATTAGACGTTCACATTGCAACATTTGTTCGAAATTCATGATTTGATCTGTAATAAAAATTGGTAAATATATTAACTGGGTGTTTTATACATATATTGTGATACCTGTTCGCAAATAATAATAAAAACTCAGCTTACCCGCTGAAATGCGCTGAGCCGATGCGGCGGCAACATCAACTCGGACACCATTTCGTAGTATGGGCGCTAGAAACTCATCGTCGGAGAGATTGATATCAGGGGAAGCTGTAGTTTGTAGTACTGCAGTAGCATTGGAACCACTGCCCTCCTCGTCCAGCTCCTCGACGGCAGTTGGCGTTAGACTTTCGCTAATCTGTTCGCTGTAGGTGCTAATGGGATCCGACAGCATATTCAGCAAATGCTGTGTTAATGTATTTGACATGGCTGTGGTTGGAGGTGCTACTGCTGTAGTTGTAGTTGATTGCGTTGTTGTTGGGGTGGCAGAGGCAGTCTCAATGGCTTGAGCAGCACTTGCCGGACTCGGTGCTGGGGTCCTGGACGTATTGTTGTCATGTTGTACGCCTTGCTGCTGCGTCTGCACTTGTTGTTGCTGCTGCTGTTGAAGCTGATGGGCCGGAATACGCTCAACGCCGGGCACAATGGCAGCGGGAACTGGCGGCGGTGCTGGCAGCGGGGATGTGGGATCGCGCGTTGGCAGCAGTGGAGCGCGCACTTCAGGTAACTTTGTGTAGAGGTTTTCACGTGGCGAAAGAATTTTCATTTCTCGCAGCTTGGAACGCAACGTTTCCACCCATTCTTGCATAATCTCCCTGTTGGCCAACAAACAATTAAATAAAACGAAATGAAATTAAAAAACACAAGTGCATCGAACAGAAAGGAGCGTGTGCTCAACTTACCATGACACAGCATGAAAGCGCAACACTTCGTTGCTGAGCGTTACAACAAACTCAAACTCATGAGAATTGGGTATGAGCGCGTGTGATATGTGCAGCGTATCCCGCAGCGAAACAGCCCACTCGGGCATGTGAGCGGCGGCTTGGCGCGGCTCCGCGTAGCCCTCCAGCAGGGCATCGGTGTCATCGTGCACACAGAACACCACCCAACTGCACTCAGATTTCTAAAAAAAAAAGAAATAAATACATTTCGAGTGCTTAACTTTCTAGTAATTATTTTTAGGGTGGGGTAGCATTCGATTGATGTTTACCTTGGGGCCAACGGTTAATTTCTTGCCATCGGCCGTCAGTCTTTTCAGCCAAGTATTTTTATGTATTTCCCGAAACTGTGCCGCGTTGCTGCTCGACGATGCGATTGCGATTGCAGGTGCATTCGGATGTGTTGCAGGTGTTGTCGTTGTTGTTGTGTTTGCAGCTGGCACTGCTGCAGCAGCCGCGGCCATTGCAGACCCGTCTATCCGATATCGTTTGCAATGCTGCTGCTTTTTTGTTCTAATGCACTATGAATGACGGCACTTCTTAGGCTTATATATTTCACATTTCACACGATTTTATTTGCAAAATTTTCTGCATGTTTTTTGACAACAAAAAATCACCCAGAAATTGGCGACGACGACGCCATGTTTGCTATCATCAAAGCCAATCGACTATTTTTTCGATATTTATCGCTGCAATATTGTGGGCATTACCGGTCATTGTTTATTCAACTATCGATAACATAAATATTTGAATTGAAAATTAACAGCTAAATTTTTTTACAATTCAACGAATACAATGGTACCAACATAACCAGTATTTTGAATTTTACTGCAAGTGCATGTCGTTCATCACAAATTAGCATAATTTAACTGATCAGTTAATATGTATTTATTTAAACAATTCCTCTTCCTTATTGTTGCCACTTTAAAGTTATCTATCAAACAATTGATATTTAAAAATTAAAATGCATTTATTTATACTATAATACTTCTTTTTATTGGGATTTTAAAAATATTTTTTCATATTTTTTTTTGATTGGTTTTTATCTTTATATCACACAACGTAAATAAGATCTTTTTAATGCTGTCTTACACATCTATAACTAACCAAAAGCTATCATTATTTTTCTACACCCGAAAACAGAAGTAAATTTAATTTGTGTATTCTGGATATTTGCGCCTGGGCAAATAAACGTAAGAAAAATGAATTTTGGCTTAAATATATAAACAAAATGGTATTGCAGCTTTTAAATTTAACAGTAGATATACAAATACATATATTTGTCATATATATGTAAGCATCTCGTATAAAGAGTTATTACAGATTATTACATATTATATTATTTAATTTAGTTTATAATTTTTTTTACTTATTTACAACTGCAAATTACAAATAGACGAGTCAAAAGTATAGTCAAATTTTGTTAAATAAACAGAACGTATAACGAGTTAACAAACACTCAATGAGAAACTAAAGTCGAAAAAAAAAACAATGGTACTTAAAGTGAGTTTAGGTCGTGGGCAGGTGCTGTTAACTAATTATTACAATAAAAGTCTTAGAATCGAATTTCAACGTTGACGATTTCAGTTGCTTTGCTAACACAATTGAGTCTTGTAGTTATAGTTATATATATTCGCTTTATACTGGAAATTTATGATTATAGGACTAAATAGAAATTGCAATTCACAGTTTAATTGTGTGTAAAAAGTCAGTAGTTTATGTTTTTGTACGTTAATATAATAAAGTTTCACTAGCTTTAGCACGGCACGTCTGTAATTCTATCCAGATAGCAAAATTTGTCTTGTTAAACGAGAAATTTGATACGCGTAATTTGAGTTAAGGTATTTCTTAATTTCATTTCATTTTTCTTTTATATTTTTACTTTTTTGTATTGGTTTAAATTTTTTTTTATAATTTTTTTTGTTAATGGTATTCGTTTGCATTTCGGTTGAGTTGGTTAATGTAATCTTAACGTGTGTGTGTCTGTGCGCGTTTTTGAAATTTTGTTTTATAGTAGTTTTTTTTTAGTTTTTTTTACACTGTTGCCTGGTTTTGAAGTGGACTATTTTGCAAGACATGGGGGAGGGAGATAGGAGTTGATCATATAGAAACGTTTATCGAGTTATTGCTATTGTGAATTTGAATTGCATAGCGCTTCAGACACCATAACTGAAACACTGTTGTGTGAGGTTGAATTGTTCAGACTGTTTTGTGGGCCGGGTTTACGAGGCTATAAACTCTATTTGATGGCAAAGTGGTACGAATTCATCGGCCATGGGATTAAGAACAGATTTCTCAACATTACATTGATTTTTCGGCAGTGCAGATAGTGCCGTGTTCTGTTCTTCCGTTCTACAATGAAAAATTTTATGATTAGCTAAATTCAGTACAATATTCAATAATTCGAATTACTTGGCTTTTTCCCACTCATTTATTTGCTCTTCAAGCTCGTCCTCGATCATTGCCTCAAAGCATTCCTGCATTATTTCTTCCTCCTCTAATCGTTGCAGTTCCTGTTCATATATATATAGATTTATTAAGTGAGGTTATTAATAGAAATTTAGGGAGTTATGCATTTTTGACATACGTTCTTATCGAACTCTTCCTCATTCTCCATCCACATATATTCAGAAAAATCGGGTTCATCATCAAAGTCCGAAAGTGATTCGTCGTCGTCCACCACATAAACTATTTGATCCGTCCAGTCAACAGATGGCACTTTTAATAACATGATAGTGCTGCAAGCAAATAAATAAAATACATTTTCAAATGAAAACAATTTGATATACAAAGCTGTTTCTTTAAAGAATCAACATATGGAACTTTCAATAGCAAGCAAAATTTAGATCTTTGATAATTTCTTTTTTTTTATTAAATTTTAGTTTATTTGGGTTCTCAAACTTTCTCATTGCTTCCACAGAATATATTTTTAATCATTACTATATATAGTTAATGAGGTCGGAGATGACCTCTTTTCTTGGTTACATATACTTTTTATGACACTACATTAAAATACCCCTTCTACCACATGTGTAACGGGTATAATGAGCTGTACATATTTGTATGTAAATAGCTATACAGTGGACACAGATGTGTGTGTATGTATTGCTTGTTTATCTGCCGGCAAAAAAAGCTGCTAGTTGCGTCGTTCTTAAAGAAACCGGTTTGACACCATTGCCAATTGTTGTAGTATTTGAATAAACACCAATAAAAAAAAACCGCAAAACAAAAGTGCTATGAACACCTACATATAAGTATGTACATATACAAAATGTATATGTATATTATACATATAGGTACAAATTTTGTTTATATAAATAAGTGGACAGTAAACGAAATTTTCTCTTTTATTTTTGCGCAATCTTTTGTTTATACATTAAGCGAGTGAAGACAGTTTTTTGCACGGCGCAAATTGAAAAACAGAATGACTAAGCTCAAAGTACAAGAGCAAAAGAGAAGAGCATAAACACGCATACAGGCGCATAGTTTACCATGTATATAAGTGTGTAGACTCAGACAAGAAATGAAAACAGCGTCAATTGTTTATAAACAAGTGGAATACATACAGATGTATGTGTACGTACATACGTTTGATAATCAGTATAAGGCAATTATTAAATCGGACACTTGTCTGCACACATAAGTTTGTTATATATACACATATAATGTATCAGAAATTTCTGTTTTTATGGCAGAGCACAGTACCGTTATCACCTGTTTGGGACGTGCAAAAATTGAAACTAATTTGACGATGACGTCGACTGGTATTTATGCAAAACGCAATAAGGCAACGAATATACAGCACAGCACGGCACAACGATCGGCTCGGACATGGGGACGTTGTTTGGTTCATGGGCGTCGACAATTGTTTTAGCCCCAAACAAATGGCGCTCTGCTCTAGCTGTCTGTGTATGGGTGAGAGACATGTATAGGCGTCTGCCTGTGTACGTGCTTCATAACACACACACTTGAGTATTGCTACAGTTGCCATATTGCGAAAAATTAAAATGTATTTGCTCTGTGAACTCAACAGATGTACAAGTACAACCATGAATATATATATTTATATAGACATACATACGTATATATGATTGAATGAACCTCCCTCAACCCAACAGCACAAACAGCAACAGCACAGCGCACTCAAGGTAACAAGTGTTTCGAAAAGCTTGAAACATTCGACAAAAAGAATTAATACACTCGTTTTTTGTTGCGTGTGTTATTGCGCCGCCATCAAAATCTGGTTGTCAACACTTGCACGTAGCACAAAAATAAAATACAGTCAAATTAATCCACAGGGCCAGAGATCTGGATCGGACTTGCCCAAGATTACAGAGACGTTTATTGATTTGTCAAGAAGCTTTTTTGGTGAGCGAACAGCACTCACGGAAACGCCTGAAATGAGGAAACGCCTTGTATACTTCCGCCTTTCTTTCGCTTTGTACCGACAGCAGACAGCAAGCGAAATAATTATAAAACATTACTCTAGTAGCAACAACAAACCAATGTTTGTTTGCTAGTCGCGGCAGTTTATTGCACTTGAATTGTTGTATGTACTCACTTTGAAAATTAGCTTGATGCGCTGCAAAGTTGAAGTCTATTGTTCTGGATTGCTTATATTCCACTGAGAATTTTGTATTGCAAACGTATTAAAGGGCAAAAAAACACTGACAATTTATTATTGCATCCAGATAGAAAACACGAAAATTTTTCTATTGCGAAACCAATTCAAATGCTGTGGTGCGGAAACACGTCCATGAACGTCAAGCAAACGAATCGAAAATGATTTATAAATAACAAAAACTGACAAACACAGCGTGACCGCATCTTTAATTTCAAAATGTCTTATTTTATTTCGAAAAATTTTACTACATTGGTTACACTATGATTGAGTGTGGGACAATGTCTTCAAATAATCGATATATTTCTCACGTAGTAATAAACGACGAACGCCGTGGTGCTAATCGATATATTTTTTCCCCTTTTCAAATTTGGAAGGAGAGCGCGGTCTGCCTATTGAATCGATGTGTAAATGAATTGAAATTTTGTAAATGTAAAGAAACTGGGTCATAAATTTAGTATTTTTTATGCAATGAATAATTGAATTACATGAGCTTCAGAGACGTAGAATTTTTCAATAAAATATGTACATTTATTAAAGCAAACACTTCGATCGCTAAGTAATTTTAATTTAAAAACGGTACAAACAGATTCAAATTTAAATATAACGCTTACATTTATAATAAAAGAGAGTGAATAAATTAATTATAAATGTACAAAAATGTTAAAATCTATTTAGCAGGTATTGGATTTGATTACATCTGATGGTTGAGAGGCGATTTGGCTGCGAGGATCCCATGCTTGAAGCTTTGAACTGCTAAAAACTCCAAAAACAATCATGGCGAGTGCATTGAAAAATATTAGAGTTAATAGAACGCAATTCCATTCCGATTTGATGCCCTGTGCAAATTAGATTGATCAAGTTATCTCGGTGTTTATGTGTCAACTTGCTTGTAACTTACGGAGTGCACCAAAGCGGCAACAAGATGCGGAGTCGCAAATCCGGAGATGTGAGCCATGCAATTGGCCAGACCCGAAATGAGGCCAGCAAACGATGGCGCGAAATACAATAAAGTCGGCCAGTAACCGCCACTAAAGGCCAGATCTGTGGTGGCACCCACTAAGAAGTACATGAGTAAAACAAGTATCTTCTGCTTGCAGCTGGCGAGGATGATGACGACTATTAAAGTGATAGTAACACTACAACCTGCAGATGATGAGTTTACACTAAAAATATATAAATGTGGTGGGTTCTGCGTAGCTTACATATGGTGTATAAAAGACGACGCAGGTAACAGAGCTGTGAAAATAATCGTCTCTCGAAATAGGAGCAACTGAAGACGCACAACAGCTTGGAGAAAAAACTGCCGAGAAATGGAGCCGATGCCAGAAAGCCAATCTATAAAAAAGTAGTTAGAATATGCACGGAAATATTAGATAGTTAAATTACCTCTTTCATATTGAACTGCATGGCTTCACTCATAAATCTCGGCACATTCAACGAGAGCAAAAGGAAGCCATAATTGTGAAAGACGTGGGTAAAGACAAAGGCGTAGACCGGCGCCGAGGTCAACAGTGATCTCCAAGGTGTGCCAAAGTGCTGCAAGTATTGTTAAGAAAGCGCTTTCAATACCACAATTTACGCTCACCTGTGGCGCTTGAGCAAATCCTGTAGGCTGCAAATAAGCGCGCTCGGCTGCCGTCAGACGTGGATGCTCATCGAGGCTATTAAATATGAGCCAATTGCAACTAATGCCGTATAGGAGTGTAACGCCACCCAGCACGAAGAACGGAACTTTCCAGCCAAAGTCACTCAAATAGTTGGCTAGCGGATATATGCAAATGGAGCCCACGATCATGCCGCTATATGCAAATGATAGCATTAAAGTGCGCTCCGTGGGATGAGCCCAGATGACAAATAGCTGATACAATGGCGGTGCACCGCAGCCCTAAGATAACACAAAAAACTAAATTACCTGTAATTCCAAGTAATTGCTTTACTCACTCCAAACATGCCAGCCACCACCAGAGTTGTGACTGCTGCAATGTAACTTGATTGTGCAATAAATGGCAGTATTATGAATGCTGCAGCCTGCAGCGTCAACGAGCTGATAAAGAGCAGCTTGCCACCGAAGCGGTCCGCCAAGTGGCCTGCTAGTGGCAATGCTATCACGTATCCATAGTAAAATGTGCCCGGAAATGTCAGCTCCTGTTTCCGCGTCCACTCCAGATCGCCCGTCTACAAGTAGATAATGTATATAGAGCTTTGATCACACACAACTAGTTGTTGATAACACACACTTGCTGGGCGACATCGAAACGAGTAGTTGGCTCAAACACTTCGTTGCCACAATTCGGAATTGCTGTCCGATTTGTGAACTGATAGGCCGCGGAATAGATGAGTGCGTCTTCTGGCCGTGCCTTGACCATCCGTAAGATGACCAGGCCCAGCATATTCCGCAAAGACATTTGCAGAATATTGGACAGAAATGCGCATATTGTGTAGGTAAGTCGAACAGAGCCCCATAATCCACAGGTTGGTGCTGCCTGAGAGGACTCAGGTTTCAGGCTCGCCAATTGGGGCACGTTCCATGATTTCCGTACCATTTGATAGATCTGGCGGAATAGTTAAATGTACTACTAGGCAATAATCTTGTACCGATTCGTGCTTCTGACTAAATCCAACTGACCAACGGGCGGCGGCTCAAAAGTTGAACGCTAAACTATTTTGCAATTTGTCACGACTTCGCGGTTCGTTTATCAAAGCAAAAAGCTCGCGACGCGCTGCTTATCTGCTACAGCCGTTTACCGTTAAACCGAATTTGCATACAATAACAGATTTCCAGATATGCGAAAAAGATGCGAAGCGAAGTTCGAGATCAGAACAAAACTAAACAATATCAGCTGTTCGATCTTACGCCTAATACCTTGTAAACTTTACACTATCAAGAGGGGTAATATGCATTTTTCAATAACTACAATAATAGAAGGGAATAAGTTTTCTCTTAAACTACAATTGCATAAAGCTAGCGAATTCAGTAGAAGAAATTTCAAACAACAATTGTAATAATTAAAATTCTTTTTTTAAAACTTATCGTATTAATATTTTTATTTATATTTTATTGCAGTTTGCTACAATAAATAGAAGCTTTAACTCTTTTGTTTGACTTTAAAATTCATGTTAGTAAGTTAAGCCTCATTCTATAGCTTTTGGCTATTCGTGTTTGAGCCCCAGCTCTGGGAAAAGTATTTACATGATGTACGTGGATTAACTCAAATGTCAAGCACATGTTGCTGGCATTTTGCCATCATAATTAGTCAGCGCCGAGCTTAATTACGTGGCAGTTGGACGGGGCAACCACCAGTCCACATGGCAAATGTCTTGACACCGCTTATATTACGGCAAGCCCACAAACATTTCGGACATTCCGCAAATTCTCCGCATTAGAACACACATCCGCACATCAGAAAAGCTACTCCATTTGTGAATGCAAATCCGAGAATTTTACGTAAGAAATAATTTTACTGTAACGAGTGTTGTTTCAATTTCAAATTTTCACACTATATCGTTAAACTAATTAAAGAATCGGAAGCCTTGAGCCAAACGCTTTTCGCATTACGATTTATGAGCCACTAATTTCGTTGCACGCCAAATGGCGCAAGGGGCAGAGTGGCGCTGGGGCAAGAACAGGGGCCAATCTCGCTTGCTGACCGGCGAAAGCGGCTAACAATGCAATTGGCTTTCACCTAGGTTGGCTTCTGACCGCGTTTATACTTCGACGTACTACATACAACTACACTCTATATGCATACGATATATATACATATATTGTTATCTGTTTTGCTGCATCGCTAATAGGGACATGATGTTGTACTGCGGGCCAATGGATTCTATTTTTGTTGTGGCTCTTTGTTGTTATTGTTGTGTAGCTAGTAGCTGCACTATATTTCGATTAAAATTTTGAATTTTTTATAATGGAGGGGGCTTGGCTTGTGCAGTGAACCCGTGCACACCGAGCGCGTGACGAGCGGGGCCAATCTCCATACTCCACATGCAGAGCGACACACGTGTAAATGTGTGTCAGTGTGTGTAGTGTATGTGCACATACATATATTTACTGACTTTTTGATTGATTTTTTGTTTAGACAACGCATATGTCCTTCTGTTATGGCCTATTTGTAACTATTGTTGTCCGTTCTTGTGCTCACCCCCGTCCCGCCCACCACATGCTCCCCGGCATGTGTGTAAGTTTGGTGTTGCTGCATTTCAAAATGGCATATGCTGGTATCTTAAGCTCTCCTGGGTGTTGCACTGTTTGCATTTGCATAGCGGCGGCTGCTACGTGGAGTCGCGTGTTTAGGCCCAACTAACGCCCCAACACTTTGTCTTTGGCCTAAAAATAGCAGAGCTGGCTCGCATGGGAACTGGCATTTGCCCACCGAAATGATGTTTGAGAAATGCCTACCTGCCTGCCTACCTGCTTGCCTTATAATAATATTTGAGCCGAAAAATTAATGAAAAATTTAACACATACACAATACTCGATGTCGTAACATCATGCGCCCAATTTAATGGTCGCCTTGAGACCGAGTTATAAAAATATTTTTATACATTGTGTCCTTCGTGCGGGCTCTCAACTGCATCTGTCGCATTCTGCCACGTGCCGTAACAATATTTATAGTCCAAGAAAATCATTAAATATGCGAAAACTCATATGAGGCTAGCACTGCCCTGCGCTAAAGATTAAATCGTTGGCTGTGGCAAAGTGCCTGTGAAGGAGTCGCCTTCGATCGGAATGCCTCTAGACCCCTTTAGGCTATAAGTTTACACGCTAAACAGTGAATTGCTTTTCTATTTTAGTTATTTCCTCTGCCTTTTAGGTTTTGTTTTTAATTTAGAGTCTATGACAGTGACGAAGAAATGTTGTGGTTTTTTTCGCATTTGTAAAGAGTCTAAGATAGCGTACTTAAATTACCTTATTATTCAAACCTTCTCTAATTTCTTTATTCTCGCCCTAACAAATTCTATTTCACGCTATAATGGGCGCATACAAATAATACATTACTGACCGCACACACATACCATATACACACAAAATAAGTATTGTCTGCCAGATCCGAATTCCTACTCAGATTATGTCTGAATATTTCTGTTTTTGTTAAGCCTCCCTCTTGATTGGTAGGCATCCAGTTAATGAAGATAACTGGTGATTACGTTGGAAAATGCTAAAGCTTTCCGATTACTGGCCTTGTGGCTCAGCACTAAAAGATTATAGTGGTTAACGGCCAAGTGCCGAAGTAAATGATATATTTGCTTTGTATTCAGTACAGAGGCATATTCAAAACTAAAACAATTATGTCAATCTTAAGCTAAGGAAATATTCGCGAGGTCGATGAGCCGACTCAGCATAACGTCAGCGATAACCGCATACTATGTTGCGAGCTGTTAGACAAATATATCTACTCTTATTTGGTAACTTACATGCTGTATACTAAAACCGAGATACTCTTATTGTTAACTTACATGCTATATACTATAAAACCGAGACGTTGACTCTGCTGCTGGCCAGCAAAATTAGCCATGACTGGGCAGGCGGGTGAATAAGCGTATGACTTGGCATTACGAATGCGAGTTGTGGCAATGTAATAATGTGGCCAACACAGACGACTCAATTTCGTGCTCGCCCTTACTTTTAGCACTTTCACTTACACTCTTGCTTTCTTCTTTTTCGGATTTCTTGCATAGTTTTGTTACATTTGATGGGCAAGGGGCAAGGGGCGAGCGGCGAGACTTGACCAAATACCGTACGACAAGTACATGTGTAAGCTGAATGTCCTTTCGGCTGGTCATTTGACCCAATTATTCCCACACTGTTCGATTTTACATAGTTTAATAGTTGTCCTCTTCCTTATGCTGTCGAAATCCTCTTTTAATATGCAATCAGTTTACCGTGTGTATTTATAGTGCAATCAATTAGTCTACTTTTGGGCTTGCGTTCAATCTTTAATTGTTCGTCTGCAACTTGATTTCAATTAGGTTTCTATGATTCTCAAATTACTACCTGCAACGGCAATTTGATGCGACATGTAATAAGCACACACTCACACACCTACGAATTTTCATATAAGACCAACAAAAAATTGTTGCTTTTTACCACAAACATTTTCAATCGCAGCCGAAGAAAGTAAGAGAGCCATTCGTGTCCGTTTTATTCCGTCTATTCGCCGCTCTCTCTCTCTCTCTCTCTCTCTCTGCCTCTCTCCATCTACTATTTTCTCTCTCAGGTGTGCCGCATTGGACGACCAAAAGGCAAAGGTTCAAACAGTCGTGCTGACGAGCTTCATACGAAAGGATCAAACACAATTTCCGTGCGGAAAAAATATATTCAACCAACTTGCGCGCAAAAGTATGCAACGATATTTTGAGTGGCAACCAATTTAATTAAATCATTGTGAATTTATCTGAAGTGTTCAGTGCAAATGTGTGAATAAAGAACTCGACGCTCTTTGAGTTGCATATCAATCACAAAATCCATCGTCAACGTCACGTTAAGGGCATTGTCAGAATATAATAAAAGAATACCAGAGCCCCAATTTCGTTTCGAAATAAGTTTTCGGTGCCGTCAGTCGACGCGTCGCTATTGTTAATAATTACAAGTTTTTGGAAAATTTAATGAGTATTGATTGAATAAAAAAATATGTCGTAAGTGGAATAAAAGTGTGTGCTACAATAAAAAAGGGTCGTGGAGGTCATTATACGCGGACTGCCGTTGCTCAGCGCATTCCAATTCATTATATCCACCAAAACACCAAAAGCACTATTCCTGCCCCACCAACATACGTATATAAACATGTGTGCGTGTGTGTGCATGACACGGATACGTGCTACAAATATACATATGAACATAATCTCACACCCACAAACCATTAATAAGAGGTCATTTAGTACACAATAAATGTAACATTGTTTATAATAATCAAGCATGTTCCCAATTCCCATTTCCCCGTTTCGATTCAATTTCACAGCTGGTTTTATGACTCGTCTAAGAATTCGTTACGCTTTTCAAAGTTAGTCATATTTATGCGGAATTTCTGCGAAAGTATTTTTCGGATTAACCCAAGTTGTTGAGCTAAATGTCAGCTCATTTGTGTATGTAAGAAGTAATAACGAATTTCTTTTGCCGAATTTTATAAGACACTTAAAACCCGACTATTCCCCATTCGCACTAAGAAATCGTCAGCTGACCATGAACTACTTAAGACTGCATGTGGGAGGAAGGCCATCTGCTAACCAAATTCTCTGAATTAAATTCCTTTTTGCTTTGTGAATTCATTAGCATACAAATTGCATTAAACTACTTATCTGTTTAGCTGCCCTGCAGTCAAGCAAAGATTATATATATGTGTATGTGTGTGTGTGGTTGTGTGATGGTGAAAAGGATGTATGTGTTAGATGGCAGGACTTTCCTTGCATGCACCTGCCGTTGGTATTTCCACCTTCATCGCGTGCGTGTCAAAGCATTTTTACAGCCACAAAATGTCTTTTCACGTTGCGTCTGAACAAAACAGAGACAAAACAGGCCACAAAAGTGGGCTAAAAGACTTGTGGGCCAAGCAAACTAACTTCTCCGATTCTAGTGGCCGAACAGGCGCAGTCCAGCAATACATTGAAAGTACAAACAGTCTCAGCTGAGTGTGTTTGGAATATAAATTACATTTTTGGGATGGCATATTGTTTTCCCAACGTTATCGCCTACTTATCAAGCTAATTAAGCTCGCGAGGCTATAAATATGAAACTTCTAGGAGCAACGCAAAAAGGCTTTTCAAATATTAGTCTCAGCTAAAATATTTTAAGCTTGAAGTTATAAGATGTTTTGGGGTCTCTACATGTCACCAAATACATGCCGCAACAATGCTGCTCGACGTTAGGGTACAAGTATGTTGTCAAGGATCAGTTAATCAATTAGCGGAGCAATTATGACTTTAGTTCGTGACACTTCACATGCGCACACTCGCACACACAGACACAGTGTCAGAGACGCACGCACACCCGCACACACACAACACACACACACATCAGAAGTTACGTATACGTTGATACATTCTGACTATCATATGTTCTGGTTCTGCCCCCCATACGCTTGTGCTATTTCCGACTGCACTGTTTTGTTTACTTAAGAATAACACATGGAATTATAAATAATGAATAACAGTTATCAATGGAACTTAATGGGAAATTTATTATCGAGGACATTGGAAAGGTGTATGCATGTAGCATATTTATAAATATAGTTATCATTTGCATTAATTAGATATTTCCAACTTATATTGACAGTATCGATTATAAGTTTGCTCAAACTGGAACAGCTCCAGAATCAGCTTCAATTTAACACATACATATAAAGCTTTCCAGCCAGCTTATCTTCAGAGTCTCTTTTGTCATCGGAAACCATTAAGCAGAGCACTTGGAAAAACTGTCGCATTGTTGTTGGGGTTCAAAAATTATAAAATTTTTAGTATGTTCAATAAATAAGGGAACAGGTGTCCACAGCCAGGTGTTAGATACCGATAACAGTTTTTTTTGTGTCGGCCTCTTACTGATTAAGACGAATTCGTCAGATTGCAAGATTAGTCAAATGCTTGACATGAGTAATTACCATTTAATGTGGTGTTGGCAACACACAATCTAACCAGCAATTTAAAGCCGAACTTAATGCTGACTGGAACAATGCGGATTCACTTGACGATATTCACCATAAATTGCTCAATTGGCATATGGCAGAAGTGCTAAAAACCAAATCGTTGTACCTTGCTGTTCAGTTTGGTACTTCCGATAAGATTAGCGTAATCAAACACTTAATTGAGCTCTTACTGCCGGCAGCCGAATTTGCTTTACGTTGGGAAACTTTCAGTAGCGATTTGGTTGTGGCTCGGTGTGCAATTTCATTTGGAATTAATTCGTGAACTGTGCAAATAATGGCAAAACTGAAACTTATTGTAACACTCGGTGTCCTGTGCGCCTTGCTTAGTCCACAAGGTACACAACTATATACATACTATATAAACAAGCAATTGGGAAAGCCCAAACAGTTCTGACTCCCATTCCCCATCGCAAAAACTTCCAAAGTATTCAAATCATTGTGGGCAATGGCCGGTAATTGAATTAAAGTCGTCGTTCAGTGCAAAAACAATTAGTGTGAGGCCCATTCAAAGGTCGCCCAAATTGGAATACAAATAATAAAAGGCAAAATGCCAAAAAACAAAAAAACAATGCTAAAGGGAGCCAGAGAAAAGAAAACAATAACAGCGGCTTAGTCAGTCATAACATTAAACAACAAAAGTAATTAATGCAAACGCAATCAAGGTCAAGTGCTTTGCCCTATTGACCCAAGCACCCACCCTTCTGAAGGCCTAGTGCTGTTCAGCTTGAGAAATTGTTTTGCAGGCCACGGAAAATGGAAATTAAAGTGCCAAAGTGACGAGCGAATTTCAGCGCTCTTGTTTTTCATGAAAACTGTTTTGTATGCGGCTTATTTTTCTCTCCCCCGCCCCCCTAGCCGCCGCATGCACGATGTTGTTATTTCTCCTTTTGCTTTCTGCAACAACCGGAAGTTGTTGGCGTATACGTAATACATATTTGCAGGCTGGCTTGCGTGCTGGAAACCGTAACAGCCGCAAAATGCTGCCAACATTAAAGCTGAAAGTTGGATTTTTAATCAGTTAATTAACAGTTGGGCTAGGACTACAAGTTTGGCCATAGGCGTGTTTCACGTCCACAGTAATAAGTAATTGATAAAATCCCATTTCGTTGCGAAGCTTTTCAACGTTCAATTAAAAAATATCATTGCATACTTTTAGGTGCTGCAAAGAATTACGAAAGACTGAATGGTTGATGTGGCTTAAGAGGGATTGAGTAGTGTCTTATTAGTGTTCTGTGAAATTCTAGCAGTAAATTCATTTTAATTGGTCCTGGTGTACAGTCAATAAATAATTAGTGTACGAATAATAAGTCACTTAGCTGGGCAATTAAAAAAACTTTTGTCAGAACTGTTTGTTTTGTTCAACACAGCGACAAATGGTTCTAGCCAACAACTTTTTGAAAGTATGAATGGGAAAAGTCCTTTCATAACTTCGCTTTCATTCAAGTGGAAATCTAAGTGTACATTTAATTTACTCATGATTTTACTGAATAGAGTAACCCTTTTGACCCAAATTCTTAAGAAATCAATAATTCTCTACACCGTGTAAATTTGAGTCGCCTGACCTTTGGCAATGCAATTATATGGCACTTCATTAAATTATTGAAGGCAGAACTTGGTCAGATAAATATAAATTAGTGGTCGATACTGGCGTTGGCGTCAACGCATCGGAACAGACAAAATAACATAACAAACAGTCCCAAAATAGATAATAATAATTGGTCTGTTATTTCAGGAGATGGCGGTGCATTGGCTGTGATTTGGCCATGTGAAAGTGACGCAGACTGCACAGCTGATGGCTCCAGCTGTGGCTCCGAAACCAGTCAATGCGAATGCCCCAGCTTCGACACGGTCTTCTCCGAGGATTTCGCGCAATGCTTGAAGAACTCGCAGATTGGTGACGCATGCCAAGACTCCGTTCAATGCAATCTTATGCCAACGGGAGCCAGTTGTAAAACCGGGGTCTGCGATTGCGCCGATGGCCAAACCTATCTGCGAGGCAAATGTAGGCCACTGAACGGACTCAACGAGCCCTGCGAGACGGTATGCGTTTTATTGCATTACTCAAGAATTCAGTTAAAGTATACTTTATGCTTCAGGACTTGGACTGCTTCTTTGGCTACGATCGAGCATCCGTCAGCTGTCAGGAGAGCGTTTGCGCTTGTGCAAATGGCTATTATCACAGATATGGAAACATATGTCGTCGCAAATCAATGGGTCAGTGCACGCCACCATTCCACACTCCACAATCGTTTCACATTGCTTTCCCAAACAGAAAAGGACGATGCTTGCGTCGTTAATGCCGACTGCGATGCACTGGGCGCCAGTGCCGCCTGCGAGGCATTAGTGTGCACGGTTACCGGTGAGACCACAGATGACACCACAGTGGACACGGAAACCACAGGTGGCGATTTTGAAACAACTGAGGCCAACACAGATGACACGACAGAATTCGATTCGACCGTGTTTAGCATCATTCCCACCACCTCGGCGCCCGCTAGAAAACAGTTCGCCAAGGCATTTGTCCACAGTTCGCCCAAGCACAAGGATGCCTCTGCTCAGGCCACTTTATCGCTGATCAATGGCGACCATGAGCTGCTGCTAACGCCTCGCCGATCCCGCGAGATTGCCGTCCAGACCAGCATCGAGAAATACGAGCTTAAAGAACTGGGACGCAGCGTCAAAAATGCGGCAACAGCAACGACCACCACATCGACCAGTGTCAGCAGTCGACGCACGTCCACAATTACCCAGAATAATCGGAGACGATTGCCGGCCATCTTCAGATACGACAATGAGGATGTTAAAACGTATTCCACCTTGGGATCGAGCCGCGATGACGACGACGCTGATGACAAGAAGTGTGAGTACTATTTGCAATCTTTGATGACTGACAATTGATTGAGCATAAAAAACCTCTGCTCTAATCTATATTCGCCGTGATTAGAGGGATGTTTTTCGCAGTGAGTCAAGATAGCACAATCATTATTCATTGAGCTATCTTGTTGGACTACTCAACATGTTTAATTGATCGCATCTAATCTCCATTAATTATCAGCAATTTAGACAATCTAATCTAATCTCTAAAAGGTTTTTACATTTTGCTGATATTTTTTGTTACAATGTTTAGAGAGCACCAAGGGATGCAGACAGTTCTTATAGCTTCAGTTTAGTATCTGAAGTTGCCACACTTACAGCGGATTACAAAAGGATTTATTTTATTATCAAAAAATATTAGCTAGAATTTTCTAATTCGTGGAGTGTTTGTTTAGTGTCTCTCGCCCACTGGCTTAATGATCAGCTCATGAATCTGCACTTTCGGCGGCGTCTGAATGCAGTAGCTGATCGCATCGGCCACATCCTCGGAGCGCAGCATGGGGAATTCGTCGGGATTGGGCATCAGACTCTTGTCCATAATTTCAGTATCGACTCCGCCCGGGCTAACGCTCTGTCAGCAAAATGAAATACTGAATGGCATGCTAGAAAATAGATAAACCAGCTATGCTTACTGTGATCTTGATGTTGGTGCCCTTGTTGGCGAACTCCTGGCGCAGCACCTCGGTCATGGCAGTGACTGCATGCTTGGAGGGCGGATACATATTTAGGCTGAGCCCAGGAAACAGTGGAACTTTGTGACCAGCTATGCTGTTGACGATGACCACATGACCATCATTGATCTGGCGTCGCTCCATTGAGAGGAAGGCCTGGCGAGTGCACCACGCAACGCCCAGCACATTGGTGTTCAGGATGTCGCGCAGATCGGCACTATTACCCTCGTTGACAATGGCATTCATACGCACAATGCCCGCGTTATTAACCAACACATCGGCGCCGCCGAGTGTCTGATCGATCCAGGCAAAGGTCTCGATCACCTGCTGCTCATCGCTCACATCGCATTTGCGGGCATGGAAGCGAGCCGCCTGTTCCGGCGTCAGCTCAGCCTTCAGCTGCAGCAGGCGCTGCTCACGGCGCGCCAAGCCCACCACAATCATGCCCTTGGCCACCAAATCCTTGCAACAGGCAGCACCAATGCCAGAGCTAGAGCCCGTGACCACAGCTACACGATTCAACCAACGTTCCATTCCGACAAAATACTAGTATGTGGCTACGCTCGCGCTGCTAGCAACCGTTTAACTGACACAACCTGCTCCGAAATCGAAGCATTTATAAAGCGCGGAAAGCTTCTTTTAATCGATACATGCGCTTATCTAAAATAGGCACGTCATGCTGATACTACCAAAAACAGCTCTTTCCCAGCCTTGAGGAGAGAGCCGGCAACCTTGTCGCATGTGACATGATAACAGTGATTTTGATAAAAATTGCTAAAGAGCGTCGAAGAGAGTCTCTCGTGGTATTTCATCACAACCCAACACATATTGAGTAAAAGGGAAAACACACTTTACAACAAACAATGGACTTAGGTCAATCATTTTTCAATTGCTGCACTTGCAAAGTTTCAGTACCTTGACCTTACTTACCTAGACTTATACAGAAAGCGATTAGGAAATATAGTGAAGCTTTCCTTAGCGCAGAACTAGCTTAAGTGGAATCCATTTAATACTATCTACTGTAAAACTATTTATGTATTGTTGGGAATGAATATTAAGTTTTTAAATTATTCTCTTTTATGACAATGCACCTAATAATGTAGTTTTTCATTTATTTCTTTAGCTACAATTTATTACAATTGCAATTTAATTACTCAACACATCAAAGCAGCTAGTTATTTTCTTAGAACCTAACTACAATTCGAAATTATGTGTATTTTTAGATGGCAGCAGCTGCTTGGACAACGGCAAGTCCTGCACGGGCTTGGCCCATTCGATCTGCACCAACAAGATCTGTCTGTGTCGACAGGGATACTATGCGCGGAATGGCAAATGTTTCGCAGGTAGGATAACCATGAGTTGCAATTACTTGGCGATACTATGGCATATTGTTTTCTTTGCAGAGCTGGGCGAGATAGCGGAGAGCAGCGATGAGTGTGAATATGAGTTCGATCAGTTGTCCAAGACTTGCATATGCCAAAAGAACTATTTCTACGAACGCGACTTGCGCAACTGCAGAAAACGTGAGCAGAGAGTAACTCAGCCGCTTAACTGGCGACTAACTGTGGATCTCTTTTGCAGCCATTCAGTATCATTTGTCCTGCACATCGAACAGCCAATGCAGCCCCTTCGGCGCCTCCTATTGCCATCCGCAGATTCCCAGACGCTGCACCTGCGAGGAGTACGCGCAGTACAATGAGATCACGCAGCTCTGCGAGTATAAGGATGGTCTGGGTGCCGAGTGTGAGTCCAACGACGGCTGTCCTGTGGAACATTCCGTTTGCTCAAATCGCTTCTGTGTGTGCCAGGAAAACTACTTCGAGAAGGACGAGGCTTGCGTGGCAGGTTAGTTAACGAGCAGCCAAACTTGGATAGCTTAATATCTTATATTTGCCAGGCATTGGTGCCGACTGCTCGGAGGATGACGAGTGCATTACAGACAATGCGGCGTGTCTGGAGCGCAGCAACAGCAATTCGGTCAAGGATTCGGACCAGGCACGCTCCTGTCAGTGCCGCAAGGGCTATGTGCATTTCAAGGACGAGTGCCTCAAGGAAGGTGCGTACTCTATGAATTTTCCTTTCCATTGCTGAATCCCTAACGAATCTAACTTCTTTAGCTGAGGAGCTGGACGATGAGTGCGTCGAGGATGAGCAGTGTAAGCCTCTGCTGGCCAGCTGCGGCGTGAACGGCAAGTGCGGCTGCACCGAGGAGCAGCACGAGAAGAACGGCATCTGTGAAACGAAACGCCGTAAGTGTGCTGCAAAGTAATGCCCAAAAACCTGTGATGATATATATTTATTTTGCGCGCAGTTTTGAGCGAACCCTGCAATAAGGCCACAGAGTGTTTTGTTGAAAAGGATCCTGAGAATGTGGAGTGCCGCAATTCCGTCTGTCAGTGCAAGTTTGGCTTCCAGGCCAACGCTGATCAGAAGCAATGCATCCGTGTGATGCCCAACAAAAAAAGTAAGTGCTCGATAAAAGTAAGTGTTCCTCTAATCCATTGCTCGTATTTGCAGATTCTTCCGGTAGGCCCAGCGCTCTAAAAATCATCACGTTCGTATTGATAGGCTCCGCTTTTCTAATTACCAGCGCCGCCATCAAACAGGCGTATTACTAATTGCAACACATTCCCCGATCAACCGACCATATATCCACTCCAAATTTAATCATACTTGTCCCAAAGCTAAACTAATGTAAGATGAAATTGTTGAGCGTTGTGAAAAGAATAACAAACTCCCTGTATTGATGCCGTGCACCTTGAGACTATTGATCGTAGTTCGGTTTTGGGGTGCATGCAGTATTACGAGTACCCAATGACGCTTGAGCCAAGTAGCGTCCCATTATCTACATCTATATATAATACCTAGTACCTATATTAAGTTAACATCTAGGATTTCAAGCAATAATTGACGAAGATACAGACACAAGGTGGACGAGAGACGTAGTTAGTAGTTATTCGCCTATATCAATAACTACTCCTAAAGCAAAACCCCTACAAACTATGATTAAATTGTTACGTTTAAGCTAATACAAGGTTTAAAGGCAAATTGTAATATATACTCGTACGCTAATAAAATAAGATTAAAATGCAGTTGAGTTTCAAATGAATCGATCTTTAACTTGTGGGCTTTACCTAACACATTTTATGCAAAACAGTAATCAATATATTATTTTAGATTTTTTAATTGCGAATCGCAGAATTGTTTGGAGGCATTTAATGTGATCGCTCTCTAAGTTGCACCCAGAAGTCAGGCGGGGTTATAATTAATCCATTGTTATTCTGGGACAGGTCGGGCAGCTTGTCGCCTGGCGCAAGAGTGTAGTCGAAGTTCTGCAGCATGGCCGAGGTCATGAGGAATAGCATATTCCTTGCGAATGTTTCGCCGGCGCACAGACGCTTGCCAGCTCCAAAGGGCAGGGAGACATCCAACTTGAGGCACAATTTTCCCGCATCATCGAGAAAACGCTCCGGCCTGAAGTTCTCGGGATCCTTCCAGATGCGTTTGTCCAAGTGGTAGGCATACAAGCTGGGTATCACAATAGTATCCTGCAGATAATCAAGGAATTATTATACATTGCAATGTGAACATCAATTAAACTCACTTTGGGAATTGTGTAGCCTAGCAGCTTTGTGTCGACCAGAGCCTTGTGGGGAATGTCGGATGGCACCAGAGTCTCAATGCGCAGAATTTCGCGAATTGCCGCCTCAGTATATGGCATATTCTTGCGATCCTCCAGCGTTGGCAGGCGACCACAGCCTACCACCTCGTCGATCTCGCTTTGAATGCGCTTGGGAACGTCGGGATAGAGCAGAAAGTATTGCACCATCAGCGCAAGCTGGACACCGACGGCTGTGAAGGCGGGGAATGAGAAGTCGACGAGACCCATAATGAATTGATCGCGATTGAAGCCCAACTCCTGTGGCGGACACTTTTTCATCTCGGCAATGTACATGTCCACAAAGTTGCGTTCACAGCAGTTGTCATAGCTGGACAAATAGCGATCCACGTACTCGGCAAAGTAGCGATGCACGAACAAGTTGGACTCCATCAATTTCCTGTAGCCACTTGCCTCGGGCCAAATGTGTCGTATCCACGGCATGATGCTGAGCAGTCTGCCGTAATCGTCAGCAGTGCGCTGAAACTGCAGACCCATTTGAACCAGTTGCACCAACTTGGCCATGTCCGCTCGAGACTGTCGCTCATTGTAGACGATGTGAAAGTGGCAGTTGGCTGAGAACGGATTGAAAAACAAGGGCAACTGTATGCGGTATCCAGCAGGTTTCACCAGATGGTGCTCGTGTGGGTAACGCGGTCCACTGCGAATGAGATCTAGCATATCGGTGATTTCTTCCTTAATGATCAGCTCCAGCTCTTGGAAACGGCGACCAAATCCATACTCCCTAAGATATCGCAGAATGAAGCGTCGCTGCTCCTTCCAGAGTACGCCTTCTTGGAAGAATATTCCTAGGAATTTGCGATTAAGAGCGTATTATTATACTTAACACAGTAAGATATCGATTTAGAGCATTTTAAATCTTATCGCCGCAGACGACTTGTGTGCTAATAAAATAAGAAAGTGAGCAATAAAAACACCATAAACAAACAAACAAACAGTGCAATCAATCATTTTACTGATTCCAATTTGACTCTTGACATATATTATAACTTTACTCAGCCAATTTAAAACAATTTAGTCAAAGAAAAAGCGTGATATTTAACAGAAATTTAAAATCAGTCGCTGATAAGACAATTATAATGCCCAAAATGTTCATAAATGAGTACATATGTTTGTACTTTGTTTTACACTATGTACCTATAATAATAAATGAAATTTCTTTTTTATAATTTTGTTCATATCCTTTTGGCTAACTGTATTCGTTATAAAATGATTACTATATTTGTTTAAGGAACATATGAAAGAGGAAAGGCTTGACTTGAGTTAATAGAAAACTAATTAATATTGATTAAAATAAAATCGTTTCTAATACTTTTTTGATTAGCCATGAGCCTGATCGAAAGATAAAACAGCAAAAAATTGAATTGTCAATTGTTAAAGGGACCTATTGCGACTAAAATTAATTTGCACGTTAACAAATGGGGATAGAAAATAATTGAATTAGTATAGCAAACCTCGAACGCTTTCGCCAGGATCACGAATTTGTCCTACGAACAAAGCAGGTCGTCCATCATAGGCCTGGTTATTTAAAATTTCACGAACACCTTCGGCATTGTGAATAACGGCCACAGGATATTTGCCAACATGTAGACCGATAATGTCCGATTTATACCACTTGCTTAGGGTTAACGCAGCCTTGTGTAGATATTTGTAATTGATCATCAACAGAAATAGGTAGCTCCCAAATCCAGGAATGCGCGGGGGACCTGATAGTAAAAATACAAATAAATTGTTGAAACTTTCACTTTCACTTGTAATGCGTTGCTTCATTAACCGGGTGGAAAGCCTTTGGGGCGGTCAAAGACGTATTTGTATGATCGATATAGAATTGCGATTGCACATATTGCTAGCAGAAATACGGTTAGCATTTTCGACGCGTTGCAATTGAAGCTTCGGCAAATACTGATCTTTGTGATTTGTCGATCGACCGATTTTCTAGCACACAATATACGATAGGAGTTGACGCTCGATTTCATTATCTACAGTCTATATAAGAAAAATAAAATTAAAAATAAATTAACGTACATATAGAGTTCGTAATACTTGAAGCATATGTAAACACTTTGTTGCATTGTTAAAGACCGGAAATATAGCTCAATTCAAGTCAATTTGTAATTACTATATTTAGTACACAATTCTAGCTTAGACTTAAAAATATATTTATTATATAAATTGCTTTAACGTCGAAATCAATCATTGTCGTTACTGTACTACACTTTGCATTGACAGCATATGGAAACTAGAACTATAATACACATACAGGAAACGTAATATGTCAATCATCTGTGAGACTGCGGCGAGGTTAAATCTATTTCAATTACAGATGAGGCTGTAACATTTACGTTTCTCCGCTGCTCGCTTTGAGGATTGTCAACTGCCATAAGTTGTTGCCACTTATCAGCATGAACGCTGTTGCCTTGCAAGCGATTCCTCAGCAGGCTTAGGCCCTTCAAGTCGCTCGTTGCTACGTCGAAGGGCAACCATTCCTCGCCGCTGCTTGAGACAGTGACTCCTTTCACCCTGGCTGGTAATTCGCTGGTGTTTACATATGTGTTGGTGGCATCGCATAAAACGCGTACGCTGCAAAGAAAAGAATGTGTTTAGTGAATAAAGGATTGCTTTTTAAACATAGCTGCACTTACCATCCCCTGTACTGATTATGCTCTAGCCTCGCTTCCGCCAAGCGTTCTCGCAAAGCATCATTGCGCTGTTTGGCCGCCGTCACTTGTTCCTGCACAACTTCGTTTAGTGCCTCGCACGCTTCCAGATCTTTGCGTCGCTGGAGCATCAATTTGCTTGCTTTTTCACTTGCACGCTTCTGTTGCTCCACAGTTTCCTTGACCGATGCTGTTGCGGCAGAATTAGTTTATTTATTCAAATTGCACACACAAATCGTGTACTTACCAATACTGCTGTAAAGTTTGGTGGTTTGTTTAGCAAACGAATTCATTTGTTGCCTCGCTCGCATTTCATTTTTGAGTAACGTCATGAGACGTTTGTTAATATCAAATTGTTGTTGCGCCATTGTTTTATAGTTTGCTGCACTCAGTTAAATTTAAAATAAGCGGTTTGCTTGGCTTTATTCCATATATAATATGTGATAGACGCTGCAATATGCAGTGCTGCCAGATTTCCATTTATCGTGTATGCTAGAGATGTGCGATAGTTGTGCACAATATTTATTAAAAGTTCGATCTTACCAAGTTGTTAATAAGCTAAATAATTACAATTAATGACGAAAACAATTTATTTTTAATAATGCTGATTAAATTTATTTATATATTTGATTTCAAAGTTTTTAGTACCAGCGTTGCCGGACTATGTGTTTGTGCCGCCAATTTGTATTCGGAACGCATAACTATCGATTACTGACTATATCGATATTGAAGACGTTCCTATTACATTGATAGCCGGTAAAAATTGCAAGTCGCGAAAATTTGCAAAGACTAGTGGAAGTGTGTGATTTTATCGCTGCGGTATTCAAATTAATGCGTTTGTTGCGAGTCACAAAGGCAATAAACGCTATATTAAGACGCAGCTACAGCAATAGCTGTGCTACTGGAAAGGTAAGTAACCTACAGCAAGTACATAAATGCAGATATAATTTGCAAAAAAACACCGGTGGTGGGGGCGTCTTCATTTTTTTTTATGCGAACAAAGCGAAAACGTTGTCATTCAGTTTCTAAAAATAAATGAGACATTTGCATAAACAATCTGCGTTGCTACCCAAATCCCATTGAGTGCACAAATAAGTGTATATACTTATGTATATAATATACCGTTTGTTGTTGACAAAATGGAGAATAAATCTTGAAATTCGGCAAAGCAAAATAACCCCCCTCTCTGACATGTACTCGATACTTGCTTAGCCACTTGTTGGTCTTGTTTGGCTTGCATGACCACAAGGTCACGACGCCTCGTCGCCTTGCGAAGTCATTGCGCTGTGCTGCTGCTTGATGACGTCGCTGCGCGCTGCTCGCTTATCAGTCTATGTTATATTCGGCAGCTGAAAGCCCCCCATTATTCCGTTTAATTGCCGGTCGGCTCGTAATTGCAGACACTGTACTAAGTCTATCTATGGGATTTTATGTGTTATTTATAGATTAGACTATGCGATTTTTTATGACTAATATTAAATAGAATGTGAAGAGTTTATTTACAACAAAAATGTCAGTTGCTTTGCTATGTATGTGGCACAGAGAATTTCAAAGTCACAAATTAAAATATTTTGTTTATTTTTTGTTTTGTAGTTTAATTAGCTTTTATTATTTTGCAAACGACTGAATGATTAGAACGGTAGTGAAATCAGTTATTTCAATCAAACTGTGTCATGTGCACAACTCTACGGTGCAAAGTCGTCGTTTTGTGCCAATCTGGAGTATCATAAATTCAACGCAATCAACGATTAAGGTACTCATGTTTCACGTTCATTCGATTTAATCCGAATTCGAATCGGAGTCCGAAGCGCCAACACAATTCTCACGATTCAGTATTGCTCCAATTTCCAGATGGCCACCGACATTAAATTCCACGAATCGTTGACGCGCAGCGATCCCCAGGTGCAGCCAGTGTTGATCATTGGCCAGCTGCGTCATCTCAATCTGCTCAAGTTTAGCCACTTGGCGAGCAAACTGGAACCCCGTGTCACCGAGGAGACATTCAAAAGTGCCATCGCCTGCTTGCACCCGGCGCCCACGGACAAGTGTTCGCTGTATCTGGATGTGGCCACTGTGGCCGCATTGCCATTGAAGGCGTCCAGACACAACACTTCATCGCGAGCGCACTCAATTACGCGTCTGGTGAAGAACCATGTGCTGAACGTGAACGAGGAGAACGTGGTGCTGGTCTGCGAGCGAGAGAACATCTTTGCCAGCGCCTGTGCCGTGGTCCGTGCCTTTCCCCTGTATTCCCGCAAAACGGGCAGCGGCGGCAAGACACCCAATGCCGCCGATGGCGGCGATGCTGAAGCCACACGTTCGGTAATAAACGTCGAGTTTGTTGTCATCGATAAGGACGGCTGCATTGAGGAGAAACCGCTGAGCCACGACGAGCTCAACTGTCTGCACGAGGCGGCGCGTAGCATACGTTTGGCGGCACGCATTGTGGACACGCCGTGCAACGAGATGAATGTGGATAATTTCATTGAGAACGTGTGCGAATTTGCCAAAGAACTCGCTCTGCAGCCGCAGATCATACGCGGCGAGGAGCTGAAGGAGCGCGGCTTCGGCGGCATCTACGGTGTGGGCAAGGCGGCGGCTGTGCCCCCAGCTCTGGTCGTGCTCTCGCACGAGCCGAAGGGCGCCCAGGAAACCATTGCGCTGGTGGGCAAGGGCATTGTCTACGACACCGGCGGCCTGAGCATCAAGGGTAAAACCGCCATGCCGGGCATGAAGCGCGATTGCGGTGGGGCGGCTGCCATACTGGGTGCCTTCTATACGGCTGTCAAGTGTGGCTTCAAGGATAATTTGCATGCTGTGTTCTGCTTGGCCGAGAACTCGGTGGGCCCGAATGCCACACGGTAAGCTGTTATTGCGTTCGCCGAACATTCTATAAATATACTTTATTTAATCTTGCAGTCCCGATGATATTCATACGTTGTACTCCGGTCGCACCGTGGAAATCAATAATACGGATGCTGAGGGCCGTTTGGTTCTAGCCGATGGCGTTTGTTTTGCCAACAAGGATCTCAAGGCAAACATCATTCTGGACATGGCCACATTGACTGGCGCTCAAGTGAGTAATGCGTATTCCATTGTCTAAATAGTTGCAATGTGTAGAATATTACATATTGTTAATAGCCATACAATTGTAGCGAAATTCTTGTCGAATTATTACTCTTGCATATAAGAATTATATAGTAATTTGTAATGTCTGCTTGCTGAAGTTAGACTAATTAAGACCTTGAAGCGTTCAACATTTGCGGCGTTAAAGAAACTCATTTTCTTAATGCCTTCACTTCTAAACAAGTTTACCACCGCAAATGTCTAAAGTAGTTGTGATAGCTGCCTCTATTCCTGACGAATCGTACTTATTTTTGCTCTTCACTGTGCATTTTTCTTGCGCTCCGTAAATGCAAAATTTATGCCACGCTTTATAAAAGTCACGAGGTTAATTGGCAAAAATAAATTGCAAATTTGGTTTTTTGGCGGCAACTTGGAAAAGCAGCAGCAGCAGCAGCAGCAGCAGCAGTAGAAGCAGCCACCACCGCACCGCGCCTCGTGTGCACAAGAGCAACAACAAAAGGCAACGAAGCAAACCCGTTTTGCGGTTGCTGCTGGTTTTTGGTGGGGCTGAAACTGAATCACAGGGCAGAGGGTTGGGTTTGAGTTTGCCAATGCAATGTAGGCGAAGACGAGGAGGAAGGCTGCAGTGCTGCGATGGCGCACAATTACCATAAATCTTGGATGCAATTTGCTTAAAATATGATGCCAATTTGCGTTATTTGTGGTTCGATGGGAAATAAATCGAAACTGGTCAGGACGGGGACTGCAGGATAGGACAGGATACGACAGCGCAGACTACGCAAGGCTGACAGTCAGCTACTTTAGCGCCAAAGTCAACAGCGCTGTTAAGCAGAAATAGGCAAGCGAACACAGACATTTTTCTATTTCAGTTTCGGCGAAATTGTTTAGAATTTGTTTTGACGCTTGTTCTGTTTAATTTCATTAAACACGCGCACACACAGCCGCACTGCCGCACAGCCAACCCCTCGGATATACAAATTGCAGTACACTTCTGCAACATGCAATAATATTAATTGCCAACATTGGCGCAACTGCGACTGCGACAGCGACAACGACAACAAGTAACACAAGTAAAAACGAGCGAAAGTGCCGACGAACAAATACCTTCCAACAATATTTATATTGTGCCAGCATAAATAAATAAATGAGCGGCTATTTGCAGTGAGTTTTGAAATCTGAGCAGCGCCTTCCATAATTGTCGTAATGGGCAAGTGTGCATGCCTGCTGCAGTTGCGCGAGTTTATAGGGTATATTATAACAGGCAACAAAACAGCAGCCAACACTTTTGTGCTTTTACATTTTATGTTGCTGCTGCCCCGTTGTTGTGTGTTGTGTGTTGTGTCTGTGTGTGTTACTTTCATTTGTCCAGCTGCAGTTGAACACGCAGCCATGCAGCCAGTGCTTGGCTTGTCCTGCTCCTGCTGCTGCTCCTGCCGCTGCTCCTCCACCTGGTTTGGTTGGGTGTTGCTTGTGCTAAATAACCTTGCACCTTTTTATTGCTGTTGGCGTCGGAAACTTGCAATTTTCGGTGGCAAGCATGCATCGCCGCTTGGCTGCGCCCTGCTGCAACTTTCTGATGTGCAACACATCTCGACCCCGCATCCGGGTGGGTTGCGAGGGTTCAGCCAACTTAACATTGTTAGCAGCGCTCTTTCTGGAGTGGCGTTTTATTGTTAGAGTGTCGTTGCATATTGCATGTTTTCAATCGCTCGAAATGGCCTCCCATTAAAGGCATATCATTCGCGTTCTCGTGCCTCGCACTACTCACTTTCTCTTCTTTTCTCAACTTCTCGTATTCGTTGTCTTTTTTCAGGGCATAGCAACAGGCAAATATCATGGTGCCATATTGACAAACTCGGAGCCGTGGGAGGCGAAGGCATTGCAAGCCGGACGCAAATCCGGCGATTTATTGGCGCCCATTATTTATAGTCCCGAATTGCATTTCTCGGAATTTGCATCGGCCGTCGCCGATATGAAAAACTCCGTATCGGTAAGTACCCCCCCAAAAAGCATAAAACGAACAGTTGACAACAAAAACATCCTCCTCTCTCGCACACACACGCATTGAACGAATCACCCACACACTTACACCCAAATTCACGCACACTTTCACACACGTCTCGCTCTCAAAGTAGTAAAAAAGTCAATTTTTATGCGGATTTTTTTTCGTTTTTATGTCTGAGTCGGCAAAAAAGTGTGGCAGTTGATTGGAAACTAACAGTGGACTGGGAAATAACAGCTAAACGATCTTTTAAATCGCACTCAACGTTTGCCTTTTTCAAATTATTATCTATTTCCATTTAATGCAGTTGTTTATTTTATATACAATAATTAAGTTGACATTTACTCAAAGCCAACAAATTTTGATATGTTTTAAAAGACATTGTAATCAGAGAGACCCATTTAAGAGTCTTCGAATTTTGTGGTGTTTAAAATGCAGTTGTAATTTAAATCAAGGAATGTCTCTCTTATTGAATAAGTAATTTTCTTGTGGCTAAAATTGTTTAAAGGTGTTTATGCAAACTTCATAATTTTGCTATCAACACTTATTGACTTCAGCTTGAATGTTGTTTGAATATTTTGTTAGCACTTCAAGCGCAGTCAGGCACAATTAATACTCATTTCGACCACGTTCTCTATGCAGACTGCGAAAATCAATAGAAATATTGTGCAGCTTAAGTGTTAAATAACTTGCAACGAAATATTGCTGATCAATAATGGACACTTACTCATGCCGCACACACACATGCTCACTTAATATATACCCCAAATTCCGACACACAGACAGCAGTAGTGGAAACAATGTGTGTGTGTGTGTGTGTGCGTTGGGTTTTGCAAATATGCTACACAGATTTTTAATTAACTTTATCATGTGGGTCACTCAATGTTTGGTTTTCTTTCTACCGCCGCAATGTTGCGAAAAATGATGGACGTCATGTTCGGTTTAAAGATTGATTAGTATTACTGTGATTTAGTATACCCACGTTGCACACACACGCCCACACACCCACAGAGACAGAGAGAGAGAGAGAGAGGGACGGAGAGTGTGCACACACGTGGACTTTGGCACATGTATCAAAAACTTTGGCGTTCAATCTACGTTGGCAGCCGTTGGGTAAAAGTAATAGTATAGCATCGGGGTCGGAATTGGTCGCTTTGGTGTTGTTGCTGCTGCTGCTGTGCGTGGGGCGCCTCAAGCTACACCACAACAGCAACCAAATCGAGTTACCTTATTGTACATCTAAAACGCTTCGGATCAATGGTCATTCATCATTGTCACGCCATGGGCCATGGGCGACTGTCGCCTGCCCGCCTGACTGCTGCCTGCTGACTGCTGGCTGCTGCCTGCTGACTGCCGTCTGATTGGGGATGCGTAGGTGCTGGGAGAGGTCAAGTGGCGTGGCAGCATTGGCTTGGCCACCTGCCATTACCTGCAGCACTCGTACTCTCCACTAACTTGCCACTTGACTTGCCGCCTGCCTGCATCGCCTCTCTGTGTCTCTCAGTTGACTGTTTGATTTTTCGACCACTTTGATGGTCGTTGTTTTTGTCTGCAGTGACAAAAAACAAGTCCCTGCTGTGGCCCAGCCACGCCCCCCGACTGCATTTGATGTGGCATCAGCGCTGCGCCGCGCACTTTGTCAATGTGCCTGTGATAAAGTGTTTTTAACTCAAAATGCATTCAACGTTAAATGCGAGAAAGGTGAAGCGATAGCAGTTCCCTCCCTCGCCCCAAAAAAAAAAAAGAAAACGCATACGAGAGAGCGTGCCAAGAATGCTGGATTATCGTCTACCCTAACTAACTACTAAATGAAGTCGTACATGCTTTTCTCTCTGCTTAGTGTAGAGTATACAAATTGGGGCTGCGCTCCCGCGAGCTTCGCTTAAATTACATGAATTTTTGCTAGTTGCCCACTAAATGGACGGATTATGAGTGTTGTTAGTGGTTGGTGGCTCTTTGTACTGGGCAGCTTTGTTTTTTGTTCTCATTTTGACGAGCTTCTGGCAGCGCTGTTGCACTGAATGGTTTTCGGTTTGTTGCGCTATTAGCCAGGCTTTCATTCCAATTTGTTACCGGCTGGAACTGAACTATGGGTTAACTTTAGGGTTGGCAAGTAAGTAATTAGTATTTGGGGAAGCCCGTGTCGACTGTAAAAGTCGAATTCAAAGGGCATGGACTTCGCCATGGGAACACAAGAGGGCAGATTGTAATAAAGCAAGAATATCCATTTGCGCTTCAAAGAATTTAGTTGCTATTTTAAGATGCGACAGGGATTACATACATTTCGCAAACAAGCCGAACCTAGACGAGCGCAACAAGCGAAAGCGAAATAAAATACTGAAATGGTTTAAACATTTCAAATTGTTTCTCAATTTTTGGGCCGCTTCCCAGCGACGTCGTTGTAATCGTCGTGCGCCGAGTAAGTTACTCAAATTTTATGGCTGTGAAATTTTACCATTGTTGGTAATTGATTTTTATGTTAAATCGTAAAACGCTGCTGGCAGCGTTCAGTTCAGTTCAGGGCAGGCCAGAGAGCATGAATTTTAGATAAACCCATCGAGCACGCGGAGGAGCAACGTGTTGCAATGTCTTTTGTGTGGCTTATGCGGCGTATGCGTAATTGCTTTCTTTCACTTTTTGCGTTCGCGTTCGCGTTCGCTTTGGCCTTTGTTTTTGTTTGAATCGCAGTTGGTAAATTTTTGTTTTTATTAAGCGGCAACATTTTAAATTCAATTGTATGGCGACTTTTTACGCTTTTTAATGAATTAAATTGAACTTTTTATGCGGCAAAGTTTGTTTTTATGCGCGCGTATTTTTATTTTTACGCAGCGACCTCAAGGCGCCAAATATGGCCATTGTGTTGGGCCTTTGTGTGCGTGTTTGTTGCGCTCTTGATTAAATAATGCCAACAGTTTATAAATAATGCCTCAGCTTAGTGGTTCAGTGGTTTAAATGTAGATTTGAAGTTCCGCCCCGCTCGGACCTGGCCAGACTAGCCCATTCCAGCAGCTGTGAGCAGCCGTAAGTCACGTAATTTGCGCAATGCCCGCGATTTCCGTTGCCTACTTACGGGGGCGGCAACTACGACAACTGCGGCAACTCCTGCAACTCCTGCAACTCCGGCGACTTTGTTAACACAAATCTTTCCGCTTGTTATGTGTTGGTTTCCGCTCAACTTTTGCACGTCGCTCCGCCAAGAATACAAAAAAGCGAAAGGAGAGAGAAAAAAAGCAAAACCCTGCCGCTGCTCTGCTCGCTTTGAATGTTTCTAATATTTTCCTTTTGCTCTTCTGCCATCCTCACTCTGTGCTCTCACTCTTTTTGGCCTCCGGGTAAAAAGTTTTTAAAGCGCTGCGACATCAGGGGCAAATTGAATAAAAACGGTTGTCGCTTTCACCAGGCTCAGGCATCGATTCAGCAGCCAGTGAGACGGGCACTGTCTGCAAATCCTCGTCGTCCTCGTCGTCGCGTCTCACGCCCGCCCATTCAATGAATGTGTAATTGATACCGAAACCAGTCAAAGGCAACCAATACAGTGATGCCTCGCAAGGCCTCAAGGCGTCAGGCGGCGCATCGAACGGGGTACAGAGAAAGCTGGTGTGGCAAGTATTACGCCTGTCAATGATGTAAGCTTCCTCGAGCATCATGTTTTGCTTAAGTGTTTGCTGCGCTGCCTTTAAAGGCCAAGGCAGTTAGACCCATCAGCGATCAGGATAAACAGCAAGTTAATCGCTCACAGTTTATGTTCTCAATTGCAGCGATTTATCATGTGAAGTCTGCCTGCTTCGCCTTCGTTTTGAAATTAGAAGTTTGTCAAAAGCTCCCTGCTAATTCATCTGATAGGTCTTGATCTGATAGGTGTGGATAGTTATTTCAAATGCACAACTGTGGCATGGATTGCGCATTCTTGTGAGCGCGATATTCAATTAGGAACGCTTGTGTATGCAGGACAAGTTTCTGATTATAGGCAAAGCATGCGCTGCTGCTACTTAATGACAGCTTAACTGTAGGCAACGTGGCGCGATAATTTTGACTGCTAATTAAAATGCACGTTAATCGTAAATGGGACGCGTCGCTTTCAATGGCGGATGGCATCGCATCAAAAATTGCCATCGATTCGCGTCGTCCTCGTGTGTGTGTTGTGTGTGCCACACGTGGTGGCGCCGGGTCGAGTTGGTTTTTGGGTTGGGTCTGGGTTTGGGTCTGGGTCTGGGTCTGGGTTTGGGGCTTGGTCACGTACCTAACCGCAATTAGTCGCCGACCCCATTGGTAAACTTGATATGTGGCGATGTGTGCTCAGCTCCTCGCCTATTTACAAAAGGTTCACACAATCAATGCGTCGCGCAATGCAATCAATGCTAATGACATTATGTTGACAAATGTTTGCCATTATTGATGAAAGCGCGTAGGCTCTCTCTGTCTCTCTCTGTCTCTCTCTGGCGCAGAGTCGCTTGAATGAGCTGATTCAAACTGATTCGAATCCATTCGTTAAGTTCCCCTCCCCGCCAACGTGCTTGCATTTGAGTGAAGCGATCTAAACCCGAACATTTACAATGAACAAATTGTTTAGCATTTAATTACAAAACATTTCTTTCGCTTTGCCGTTTGATTAAAAACAAATTTAATAAAATTGTTTGATGTGCTTTGTTTGATGTGAACCTTTAGGTAAGTTAATATGTCTACCAGTTGCCTTTAATTTCTAACTCGGTTAATATATAAAGTCTCAATTGCATTGGCAGGCAATTTGTGTAACTCATTACGATGACTTTACTACAATTGTTTGATGTGAACCTTTAGTTTATAATTGTATTAGCCGAAGTAAAATAGGAGTTGGTTTTGCAATGTGCAAAACATCGGATTTACAAGCAGTTTGCGCATTTAACAATTGAATACGATTAGTTAGCGAGTTGCTTGTCAATAGAAGTTTGCCAGCAAATAAATTTGCAACTTTGCAGCGGGCGCTCGCAAGTTTCACAACAAAAGCAAAACTCTAAGCGGCGAAACCGCCAAAAGCAGTTGAAACATCATGAAGTACATTTCACAGCAACAGCAACAGCAACAACAGAAATATGTGAATAGAAATCTTTAGATTGCTGCTGCAGTGGACTACTAACTTCCGCTGCACGATGAAAGACTTTTCATGTTCTCCATGTATGGGTGTGCATATGCGTATGTGTGTGTGTAAGAGAGTGTTGGGGAAATTTTCATTTTGGGCATATCGCGTTGTCATGCAATTTTCCTTTTCAAAGCACTGTGTCCTGTCCACTGCTGTTGCCGACGTTTTCCAGTTCTCTGATCCAAAACTGACAAATGGGTATATGAAGTTGAATTGCGGCTGCATAATTTAAGTATTTAAATCACAATATGCGGAGAGAGTTTACTTTTATGTTTAGACATACACTCGAACTACAGTCTAAGTCTGTTCTTCGGCTAGAATTTGTTGCACAGGGTATCTGATTGTGGAGCACACTTTTCTAGTCTTCACACGGCTTTTTATATTTGGGCAACTCTCGGCATACGTTCTTTAACATATTACATACGTGTGGGGCTGCATATACATTGGCTTCTTACACATGCATGTAGCTGCCACTGTGCACCATGGGCCTGAACAGTGTGTTTGCACCTAAAATCGGGGGGTTTGTCCAAAGAATCTCCTTTTTAAAGAGCTCGCTGGTCGCCAGAAAAAAACAATTCAACTTTATTAAAGTGTGCAACTTAGCAGACTGAAAACTAATAAAGTAGTTTTGCTAAGTAAGAAAATAAGTGCAACAATCTAAGATAATATTATATGCTATTATGCACTCTAGCGAACTGAAAAGTATTACCTTAAGTCCAGGATATTGCGTTAAGTATATTGAATAGAGCGATATCAGATGCTACCCACCGTATTGCGGCACTTTATGTTTTCCCATTTAAGCTGTGTAATTTCCGTTCAAGTTAGCAGAGCGACAGCTTCCGTTTCTGGGTAGCTGCCATTGCAAGGCATATAATTTAGGCATTAGCACATTTATATAAGTATTTATCTATCTAGGCATGTGTGTGCGTGTGTCTGTGTGTGTGTGCGCGCTCATGTCCGCCATGTACGACAGGATAGAGTACACACTGAGAGGATTGCTCCTGGTTGCGCTGCGCTGCGCTGCAGGATGCTTTTTAATAAAACGTCTGTGTCGTGTTGTACTTGTTGCATTTACCATTTACCATTCACCATTTACCATTTGCCGTTTTCATTTTGTTTTTATATTTCATTTTTATTGTTTCGCATTTCACTTTGGCTATCTAACTTTATGCGCCATTTTGCCGTTGCAGGACCGCCAAAACGCCCAGGCTTCGTGCGCTGGCCTCTTTGTGGCCGCCCATCTGGGCTTTGATTATCCGGGGGTCTGGATGCATGTTGATATGGCGACGCCCGTCCATTGTGTAAGTAATTGCGCTCGCAGTCGACACGCACACACACACATCCATACATATTGAGTGGCATTGTTGTTGTTTATCTGTTGCAGGGCGAACGTGCCACGGGCTACGGTGTCGCATTGCTGCTCACACTGTTTGGCAGCCGCACAAACTGTGCCCTGTTGCAGTCGATTGCACCCACTGATGAGGAGCCGCCATCGAAGCGTATGTGCCGCGATTAGCGTCTAACGGTCGCAGCGTTTAAGCATTTCAATCAAGTTTACACACACACACACACACCCAGACAGCAATTATATACACAGTCCATACAGCAAGAGATTTGTGGAAACACATGCATGCGACAAGCTGAAATGAATGCCAATTAAATTAAGTAGTTGTCAGGCAATAAAAGGAATTAAATAAACGACTTGCCTTCGCTGCTTGGCTCCACTTCAATATTTCATGGGTGAGATGCACGCGCTGTTCAATTAGGCGACTGCTGAGCGAGCGCTACCTGTTCCCCTATTGTCAAGTGGAGCTTAAGTGGATTCATCGTCATTGTCATCAGCATCTGATGCGTCTGCAATTGTGTCGACAGCAACAACAATGGCTGCAACGTCAACAACAGTCTCAACAACAACAGCCAACAACAATACAAATTAAATTGCAACATCACCGTGCCACGCGGCCACGGAGTCGCGTCTTTGTTGCCTACTTTTGTGACGCGTCCCGCGGGCTTGTTCGCCGTCAGCGCGTGAGAGACACAGACTTAGTGCCACGCCCCCGCCCTTGCCCCGACCCATTTGTCTTCGCCTGCGTCTGCCGCTCCCCTCTAACGCTACTAAATTACATTTGGACGCGCGCGCATTTCGCCTTTCAATTTGCCTGCCCTTTCCTATACCCTGCACTCGCTTAATTGTTCAAGGCATATGCTCGCAGTGCACGATTTGCTGTTGACGGGATGAAAGCTACAGTTGCAGGGTATGTGTCTAGCGGTTAGAGCTGCAAGAGTGCGCACTCCTTACTGGGTTTTTATTATTTCATTTGCTTTCGGTTCTGCGCTCTGGCGCTTTTATTGTTTAATTAGCTTGAAATAAGTTTATTTTCCGTTGCAAGTGGTGTAAACAACGCGCAAGGCGAGTGTACGTGAAAGTGCAGGTGATTTGTTAAAACCTTCAAGTGCATCGCAGGTAATGTGCCATAGATTGCAAATGGAAATGGAATGGCTTCCAACCAAGCACACATAAATAAACACGAGTATGTTTACGTCTCTCTCACTGCTGTGCGTGTTTGTCTGACTGTCAAAGGCTATTGATTTGCCACTTGGTAAATATACTTGCGATTTAGTTGCCGCAGCAACGAGTGCTACCAACATGCTCAAGTGGATTAGACGGGGAGTGCTGCAGTTGAACATTAGTCAAGTAAATAAGCTGATTGTGCTGCAATAATAATATATCTCTGCCATCACTTGTCTCAGCAACATTAGATGAATTCACTACAAATGGCATTTAATTGACCATGCTTTAATTTATTTTGTGGACAACATCACAATAATTGTTTGCAGTCGAATGCAGTTCGGTTTGCATAAAAGTTGTGATGTATTCATAATTTATTATTAAACAACAGCACAAATGATGCATTCACGCGCTAAACATGCATTGTTATTCGCCTCTAAATATAATATATCGCAATCCGAAAACATGGCGAGCTTTGTTTATTTATTTTATTAGCTGCCCATGTAAAAGCATGTTATTGCTATTGTTGCTGCTGCTGCTGACATTGTTGTGGCATATTTAAATTGATTTTGTTTGGTTTTTGAACAGCTGCTCTGTGGAAGCTGAGCTGCTGTGTTATCACTCATGCGCCACGTAGGCCGCAACAATTGACCCGCCACATGCGCTTGCATCAAATCGTGCTAGACCTTAAACGGCTTACAATGTCCTCTCGAGGCGATTGGTGCCAGTGGCCAGTCGTTGCTATATAGCTGGTTGTCCGGTGGCCACTGGCCATAAATATCTTCACACTGCGCAGAGCATCTCTCCAAGGACCATCGTCTATCGTTCGTTGCCTGGCTCCCTGTGCAGCAGTTGACTTTTGTCGCATTGGCGCTTGGCCCCAACGGCGCTGACTGAAGTTTATACTCGGTTTCGTTTTTTTTCTACCGCTTTAACACAACTCAATTTGGAGTCGACTGTGCACAGTGCGTGTGCCTAGCGTTGTCGCTTGAGCCGGGACTAGAGGCGAAAAACAATAACAATGACAATATTAGAATTTGTTGCCCTGCCATGCGACTCGACGAGCAGCCTTTGTGGTCACTTTCATTGTTTTCTTTGCTGTCGGAGGACGACGACGTTGCCATGCCATGCCATTGCTGCTGAACAGCTTAACCCCAGCACAGCATTTAAGCTGCACAAGTTGCTTGGTGCGCTTGGTCTGCGACAAATTCCGATTCCGCACAAAATAAATTATTCTTTTTCGCACCTCAAGTGACAGAGATCCTGCTGCTGGCCATGTTTTCTGTCGGCTTGAATGCTTGGATTTGCTTGCCAGCAACTTCTTGAATAATGCACAACTTTCGCTCAACTCTCAGCTGTTGATTTCGATTCCCAGGTCGACTATATGAAAAATAGATAATAATTTCGGCACGCAAAAGTACGAAGGCAACAAAACAAATTGTCAATTTATAAAGTGAAAGTTTTTGGCTTCAATACACAGCGCACAGAAGCAGCAATGGCAATAGCTGTAGAGCAGTGTCGTCAGCTAATGGTTGCCAAAAGTTTAATAAATAAAAAATTAGCTGAATTATGTTGCCTACTTTGCGGCGCAGCGAAATCCTATTCTGAACTCGGCGCATAACTTGAGTCGCGGACAGCTCTCAGTGGACCAATAGCTGTCATAAACAAGTGAAATAACTTTAATCATGACTGATTGACTAGCCAGATACCCTAGGCAAGCCTAAACATTTGTTCTACTGTATATTCTTATTCCTTTTGCTGATGATGCAGCGACTGTTTGAATACCCTTTAAAACTGGCACACAAATACCCTGAGCTTGCCATTTGATTTCGAGCCCGATTATACAAAAAAAGGCACGAGATGGAATGGGGGCGTGGCCTTGGGGCTGGTCTGTCACAAAGCCACAAACAGCAGCCAAGCTGCCGCCATGTTGAACGAACGGTAGCGAGCGCGGTCGGTGTAGGCCACAGGGCAATAGCTTAAAATTAGCTATAAGCAAAATTACTGTAAAATGGTTTAAATGAGTGTAAAAGCAAAATATAATAAGCCCAAAAAGCAGCGACTAATAAAAAAGGGCAGCGCGGAGCAGCAGAGAGGCACGACCAAAAATAAAAAACAATGCGATGGATGCTGTGGGGCGGCGGGTGGTCGCACCTCCCGCGGGGCAAGCTGTTAAATGAAGAATAAAGCAACAGCAACAACGACCAGTAATGTCGTGTCTATGTGTGTGTGTGTGTGTGTGTGTGTGAGTGCGTTGCGATGGGAAACATATTTTATGAGCTGCTGTTGTTGCTGTCGTTGCTTCTGTTGCCTCTCAAACGCAGCTGATAATAAAACTTTCCTCTCGGTTGGCTTCGGCCCGCTGGGAGCGTAATCGAGGCTGTTACATCTACGCTATGGAGTGCACACCGTCTGCGTGTGTGTGTGTGTGTTTGTTTTAAGCGAATCATGATTCGCTGTCGGTGAGAATATACTTGTTTAAAATAAATACATAAATATATCAAAAGGCATAAAGCTGAGTATGATTAAACAACAAGGCAACAAACTGCAATATTTTTCAATGCAATAGAAGTTGCTAGCGCACTTTAAAGCATTTTGTAGCTCTTTAAGAGCAAATTATAGCTTGTTTCTACCTCAAGGCAACTAATAGTTTATATGAACAATCTCGTAGTAGCCTGCAATGTGCAACAGCTGCTGCCAATTTGGCGTCAAGCAGATGATCTCAAGATTGCTTTTGTAGTTGTTGTTGTAGACGAGCGAGTAGACAGAATTATTGGGAACTACAAAATGGTCTTTATCATTATTCTGATTATTATTTTTATTGTTGCCGCTTGCCGTTGCTATGGCTGTTGTCGTATGGCTTGTCAGATAATGACATCAACTTATGTTGCAGACCAAAATGCGATGTTGCAAGTATCCCATTTTATTTATTTTGTTTTCTTTCTTGTGCTGTTGTTGTGAATTGCTTTGCAAACTGTCATGCCATGTAGTACGAGTTGGAGGAGTATGAGCAAAAAAAAAAAAGAAAAAACGCTTCAGGGCGTTGAAAAAAGGGTCATGCAAAGGGATTGACTAGGACATGAACATATTCAAATTGCTTTTGGGCAGCTAATAAAAAGCTTGTAATCAAATGGGGCGGACCAGAGCGTTCGCCCGACTTCGGTTGGCCAAAAACTTTCCTTAACAAAGTCACAGAACTTGGACATGTTCGCCCGAAAATGAAGACAAACTGGGAAAAAAAGAAAGCAGCAAAAATATTTTTGTTGGATATGCATGAGCAGCATGCAGCTTATGCATACAGTCAGAGCCAAGACTTTTACAGCCAGTTAGAAATTTCTCATTTTGTTCTTCGTGCGCTTTTTGCATTCGCAGATACTGCCGCCTGCACTTATCCAAGTGGAGAGCAAAAAGTAACTAAGCAAAACACTCGTTGCAGCTACTTAACTTAAAGCTAATTTAAGAGACTCCATCTGTCCGTGTGTGTGTGTGTGTACTTTGAGTGCGTGTCTCCGGGAGGACTCCTACCTGTCCCAAGCATCCTGTAAGCTGCTGCTGTTGCTGCTGCTGTTGCGCATCATCAATGAAAATGCTCGTGAATAATGCAAGCCTAAGAAAATAAGCTGCACTCAAGTGCTCTTTTTACTGCCAACAGCAAAGTTGCAGTTGCCATCGTCATTCCCATCTCATTTCAACTGTCCCAGCGCTGTTTCAATTGTACTTGTGCTTGTTGTTTATTTAGCCCTGATAAGAGTTGTCATATATAGTATAGCAGTACTTGCAATTTTAGATTGAATAAACGCATTACAAGCAACTTCAATTATTGCGTAGCCTACAAAAGTGTTTTCTGTTGAATTACGAAAGCAACAAATGCAATAGAATTTTGCACAAATAAAATACAATTCGGTAATTCATATTTCAAACTTCCAACGTAATTGTTAATCCCGAGAAATATTTAAACACATGTAAAGTAACAACAAAGTAATTAAGTACTTTAAATACGAAATGACAAGAACTTTATTATTATTTATGCTGACGTAGTTTTATGAGATTTTAATAAAATCAGCGCTCGCCTCATTTTTAACTTCGGCCGCAATTTTAACGCAGGGAAATGAAAAGCCAAGAATTAAGTAAAGTGATTAACGCTGCGAAAAGAGCAGAAATGCAACAAGCTGTAAATAAACAAAAACGAAGAAGGAAACCAAAATAAATGACAGCGGTTAAGAGACAAAAATAAAAGCAAGCCGATGAAAATGAAAACTTTAAATTGATATGAACAGGACTTAAGGTAGAGCGACACACACACACACACACTTGCGCACACACGCACACACGCACAACACGCTGAAAGGGAGCTAAAAATTGCAGCCGAAATTAAAACTGAAAATCGTTGCTGGCATTGCAAAAGTAAAAGCAAAAGCAAAAGTTCCACAAGGCGCGCCGTGAAAACTTGATACACACACACGCACACTCGCACACCATAGAGTCCTCTTGAAAAAGTAGGCGTTACATGGTCGAAAAACTTGGCTCATGTTGAACTTTAGCCTATGGAGTTCTGGTCGCGTTTACCTTGGCCATAAACTTGCCCGGCGACTTGCTGGCAATTAGTGCACCTTTCACGTTGCTTGTATAGCGCCGCCTGAGTATGTATCTCTCCCACTCTCCTCCTGGCTCTGTCTGCGTGGTGGGCGTGGCCGTTTAATTCATTTTCACTAGCGCGCTTGCCGTCGACCGCTGCTCGCCTCCTCGAGACAGTCGCTTTTGCACACAATTTCTCATTGCGAAGTTTTGTGCACCGCGCGCGCTCGCAAGTTTGTAATTCTTAGTCAGTTAACAAAGTTCATAAATACTTGGGGGAAGTCAGTTGGTTGCCCTGCAACATCAACAGCAGCGGCATCGCCAGTTTGCCCCATTTCTTTTCCACCATTCAGCTGCATATTAATTGCGTAATAGACGAACTGCAGATCGTGCTGCTAATTGTTAGATCTATTGTGCGATTTGGCTCAACTTGATAGTTGTCCTTAAGCTGTTGCTAACATTAAGGCCGAACATTTCCATACTTAAATACTAGAAAATTGACGGCATTCTTTATGTGATAGCTGCAGCAATGAGGCAGCAGCATAGCATGCTTAAATTCCTGGCCAAAAAATGCAAATGTTTCGACTGGTTGCAGCAAACAAAATAATCAAGGATGTAAACAAAAAATACAAGTGAAAAGTGCATGGCTTTGAGATACCTCACACAATATATTGCTTGATTTGCTGTGAGTTCGAATCCAAATAGAAAAAACGTTGTGTTACACAATTTGCCACTAAATTATTATACCCTGGCTGCCGAGAGTACGGGGAAGGCGCTGCAAATACTTTGCTGATTAATTTCTGTTCTTAGCCTTCGATCGTATTGCAAATTTCAGCTGCGTTGCGTATACGACTAGTTGGACAGAGATTAACTGCTGTTTGCGTTGCGTTGCGCTGCTTGCTCAACAGCTACAGTAGCTCTTGATTTCGTTACGCATTCATTTTACGAGCTGTGTGCATCGTCGGAGCGCTTCAGGCATTCCTTTTGAGGCACGTTATCTGGTATGTGGCATGATGGTCGATCAATGCGGCACAGGTAAATGAGAGAGACGACGATGTGCCGGGCGGGGTGCGGAAGCACTTGCAGCACTCCAAAAAGTAATTGTTTGCGATTTGGAGAGTGTGGCGTGTGTCAGCACCAGAAGTTGCTGCAGCACATCGAAAGTCGTCTCGAAGCGGATGTGGACGAGGATGTGGCTGTGGATGTGGACGAAGATGTGGCTATGGTTGAAGCTGTGGATGCAGTCAGCATGGCTGGCAGTGCTCTTGAGACATTTGAGTGGCCGCTCGGGTGCCGAGCCACTAGCAACAACAGCAGCAACTCAGTTAAAGCTGTCCTGATGATGCCCGAGGCTGATGTGAGCACAACTCTCTCTCTCGCTCTATCTCTTTCGTTAACTCTCGCCCTCTCTCTCTCTCGCTGTCTCTGTCTCTCGCCACGAGGCAAAGGGCAATGAGTTTATTTGCAGTCGAAATATGTCCCTAGACGGCAACAATAGCAATTAGTTCATTGTCAATAGTTTGCTTGCTGAAAATTTCATTCTGACAAGGACAATTGCTGCTTGCTGCACGAGCATCAAATTGGGAGTTGGGGTATTGGCGATGCGACTGGGAAAGGGCAGCAGACAGCGGGCGGCGGGCAGCGGGCAACAAATTTAACTAAATTGTAATCGGAATATGCGCATACAAATGGCATTAGCTAGAAATGCAAATTACTTTACGGCATCGCAGTCGAAATTGCGCAACGAAGCAGCAGCGGCAGCAGAAGGAGGAGCAGCAAACGCCATTGACATCGTCGGCGAGAACGACGGAAAGCACACCAGACGACGACGACGGGACGAGAGCAAGGACATTCAGCCTCTCGGCATTGTTGCAGTCAAATTGCAAGCGATTAAGTGAAGTAAGCTAATTAATTTTGCATTGTGTGCCATACGAAACAGTATCTAAGTGCTGACTCTGGTTGCCTTTGCTGATTGGCACACACACATGCACAGTGTGTGTGTGTGTGTGTGCTTTGCTGGCAACAGAGTGTCCTCGGCGCGCCGTCTGTTTGCTTTACATTAATTGAGTTGGCAAAAGTATCCATAATTTCGACGAGGCTGTCGCGGCTTCTGGCCATTATTGGAAACGAGGCCGGCCCGAGTTGGTATTGTTCTTTCATAGGGTCGGTTGCCCGCCGCCAGCAGGCGCCGCGTTAATAATGCCGTTAAAGATCTTGGCCTCCCATCCGACGGGTCCTTAATGCTGTTGCAGACTCCACTGGCACTATCATCGATTTGAAGGCATTTCGAACTGCACTTACGTTTCAATGAGATGGGCATATTCCTTTTAATGCGACTGCAATTTCAGCTTACGGTTGAATTATATATTTACTTATTCGCTATAGTTCAACATTTGCTTGATTGCTGAACTCTATTTACGCTTTAATAAATACAATAAGCTTGGTGAATGGCAATACTTGAAAATTAACACAATTATTAATTGCAAGTTGCAAGTTGACTTTTAACACTTCAATTATTAATTTGGATAGGACTTGAAACTGATACGTTTATCATTTTAATGAGATCATGATTCAAGTTATTCTGCGCTACGCAAACAAAACTGATTTAGTCGGCTAAACATAGAATTCAGCTTACAAATTGATTTAATGCCTTTGTTTGGATGTACAGCAGTTTCATCGGAATTCTGGATGGCTTTTGTCTTTTATGTCGATGCGTGTGGCTTTGTTGACTGAATTTAATAACACATTCATTTCAGAAGGAGTTTTGTGTAATCGATGGTTCATATCCAAATTATGAGCAGCAAAGTTGATATGTTGTTGATGTGGTTCTTGCTGCGGCTGCCATTAAATTGGTAAATGAAAAACAACAGAATGCGCCACATAACATGTGTGTAGTCGAGCATGCATATTTGGCTTGCCATTGGGACTGCGACAGGGGGGAGGGGGTCGCGCCCAAGACGACAAATTGAGCGAATGGATGACAATTTCGATTTGCGTCGTAAAAAGTGCAGTAAATGCGCTGCGAGATGCAAAAAACATCAAGCAATGCCATGGCATCAGTTGGGACGGGCAATTGGAGCACAGCTAACTTCAAAAAAGCAGGCAGCAAAGGGAGCACAACGAGGGGGCGGGTGGAGTAGGGACGTACGACATCCATGTGCATAGATTTCTTGTGTATACAAAGCATAACAATTTTTTCGTAAAGTTTTGTTTTCATTTTATCTGCCATGTTTATTTATTTTTATTTGCTGCTCGTTGCCGCTGCTTGTCCTGTATCCCATCTACCGTGTCCTGCTGTCCCCCCGCCCCAGCCCCTTTATCCTCTGCTGCTCTGCTGTTTTAGTATTTCACTATCTTCAGCTATTTCTTATAGAATGTTTTTTATTTTATTTCATTTTTTTCGTTTTTTTTGTTTTTTTTTGTTTTTGGTTTTTTGGTAGTTTTTGTTTGCCTTTGCTGCCACCAGCTTTCTCTCTCTCTCTTCACATTATGCTGCTGCCCTTTTTGTTGGGTGCACACCGAGCAAATGAAAAATAAGCTTTCAAAACATTTTGTGCCATTTAAAGAACAACATTTTTGTTTTGTTTTTGTTTTTCTTATATTACAAGTTGCTCTCTCCGAACTGCTGGACATTGCGTTGTTGTAGTTGTTGGCCACTCGTTCTAATTGATGTGTGTCTGTGTGTGTGTGTGTCTCGTTTGTGTGTGTGAAAATCGTTTGTTGTGTGTCCAATTTGATTTTGTGTTGTTGTTGTTGTTGCTGCTGCTGCTGTTCAGTGTCATAGAAGAAATGAGTTTTTCTTTCCAGTTGATGTGTTTAATGGCGTTTGCTTTTACAACTTTCCTTTTGCTATCCTTTGAGCCACACATTTATGCTAATTTTTATGTGTCAACCAAATAGCTGCTAGCTGCCTCTTGCCGCTTCTCAGAAATAAAGAAATGGTGGTCCTGCATAATGCCAAGCAGCTGAATCATCTTAACGTGCTGAAGATAGCAGTAGCAGCAGCTGCTGTAGCTTTTAGTGTAATTAAAAGTGCAGTCTGCAAATCTGTGTTGCATGCCACGTTGTGCGGTTGCCTGATGGCCTTTTTACTTATCCCTTAAAGCGCCGCGCGCAGCTGACGATGGCGACTGAGGCAGCGAAACGGGTGCGAAGTGAAAATGATTTAATTTGCCGCATTTTGCAATTAACTGCGAGTCCTTGAAATGTACGCAGCAAACACTAATTGCGTTTTTTTCACGCCATTTTTGTCACTGATAAAGGGATTGCGCCGGCCAGGGCTGCGCATGAATCTCCACAATGGCAGCTGCGAAACCCAACCGAACCGAACCGAAGCGAACCGACTAAAGCTGGCAGCAAAACTTAATTAAGCCAGCGCCAACTACGCCTACGGTAGGCAGGACGACGGAGTGGGGCGGGGCGGAGCGTTGCTGGACTAGAGCTGGCTGGCCGTGGCAGCATCTTTAATAAAGCGTTGCGAGCGCCAAGTTGGCCGCAGGTAATGAAAATCCTGATGACAATTTTTAGTTGTTGCAATGAAAACATTTCAATTGCGGTTGCCAGGCGTCGACGCCGGCGTTGTCCTTGCGGAAGTCGTTGCGCCTGATTGCCTGTCCGGGCCAACAACAACAACGAAAACAACACCGATAAGGAGTCGCAGAAGTGGAGCCACAATAATAGCAGGAACAGCAGTTGCAGCTGCAGCGGCTGCAAGCAACAGCGGATGAAGTCAATTCAAGTAAATGCTTTTCTGCTCTCCGGCTTCCCTTTCGCTTTCCCTGCTTTTTTCACTCTCCTTTGCCATAGATATTCGCAACAATTGCAGTTGTCGTTATTGTTGCTGCTGCTTTGCTTTGCTCATTGTTGTAATTGCCGGCCATTCTATGTGGCAGCTTTGTGCGGCCGCTGCTTGTGGCAGGTGACGCCAACGTTGCCACTGACAATCAGCAGCATTTCCGGACTGGCTGCTGCCGGACCAGACACCGTAATGCACTTATGTGTAGCTCCTGGCATTGCTCGGCAATTAAAAATTGCATCAACTTAATTACATTAATCGGCAAATCTTTCAGTTTCTGCACTTCGAATGGAACAAGCTGTTATTAAAGTGCCATATCACAATGATAACTGTTCGGCCAGCAGCAAAACAAATTGATTAACGTTCATAATTGTATACATATTTTGACTTTTATTATTCATGACATCGAATGGCATTTCGGATGCTGAAATAAACTTAAAACAAGTTGACAATCATTTTCAGTTTATTTGGCTTTAAAAACTCTGCTCAACTACAGCAAATTAGACAGAGTTGAGTTGTGCTGCCTGGTGAAATTGAAGCACTTTTGAGACTGTTTGCTGTGCGGATCGCGCTGGGGATTCAACGATATCCTTACTTGCACACATCGCCTGTCAATGGTTCATTAGCTGAGCTGGGCTAAAAAATGTGCTGCCAAAGCAGAATGTATGCAATCTCAGCAAACTTGGCCCATTGCTTCAGGGCACAATTTTTCTTTTCGCCCTGCACGGCACGCTGGATGCTCGCTGCTGCTATGTGTTTTAGTTTTCTATGCGAGAAACTTGAATAAATAATGCCAATCTATCTTTGGCAGCAAACGGGCATCATGTGCGTGCGGCTCTTAAAGCCAACCGAACCTATGCGAGTCGTGCAGCAGGAATTTTATTGTGCTTTGTCGTCATCAAGCATATTTGCATAGCGAGCATTATGTGCATATTAAAAAAATAAAAACAATAAAAGGAGTCAAACCGGGAAGTGTGAAAGCGCTCATAAAATGTTCGTAACTAGAGCGAGCGAGTGAGAGGATGGAATGCTGGTAGGGACCGTGGTCATTGCAAATTAATGGCCTTCAAAGTGGTTAAGGAAAGGCAAGAAAACGGAAGTAGAACGCTAAGGGGTTCATTGGGCCCACAAAGAGCAGCAAATTTTATGAGTTTCTACGGTAAAATAAGAAATTTTGCACAAAATAATATTACGCCAGGACGAAGGAGCTGTGAGACAAGAGCTGCAGACGGCAGCATGCAGACTACAGACTGCAGACTGTAGAGCAAATAGCTGCTGTCGAGCTGCTGCTGCTGATGCCGTTTTCCGTGTTGCCATTAAGTGCAAAAGGATTTTCATTCTTATGCGCATCCTGTGCATAATACAGTCGCATTGGCACACGCAAAACTCATTGGTATGGCATGTGCTCGTGTGTTCGTCTGTGTGTGTGTGTGTGCGCTTCTCATCTTTCTCTCCTTGCAGCGCTCGTTGTGTGCGTGCTTTGTAAGGATATGCCAATTTATTGCACACACGAGTGCATTAGAGTGCTGGCCCCGTCTCTCGGACTGTCTCTCTTTCGCTCGCTGGCAAAGTTTTTGTGTTCATTTGGCGATTGTGGCTGCTGCATGTCTGGCAGAAATTACTTAATCCTTGCGGTTTCTGGAGCAGCTACTGTAGCACTCCCAGCCGCCTCTCCTCGCGCCCGCTGTGCACGCCCAACTGGCACACATTAAAGCAATTGTAATTGGCATTTGTTGTTGTTAGTTGTAAGCAGCACTCGAAATTATTTGCCCACTTGCAGCTAAACCCTTTAAGCTGCCCAGAGCCCAGCTGTCCACGTTGTCTGCATCCAGCAACCACTGGAGACGCTCCACGTTAGACGGCTGCGCACAGGCAGGTGGGGCAGCCCAGGGGCGGAGGCGAAGGCGGATCGCTTGCCGGCAAACTGCCAACTGGCCGACTTACGGTTTGCGGCGTCTTTAAATATTTGCGCCGACCGATGGCCGGGCATTGCTGCCGCAGCCGTTTTTATTACCCCAAGAGACGCGCGGAATCCTTTCAACAGCATGCGTCCTGTTTCCTGTTCGCACTGCGCTTCGCCGCCGCCCCTGCCGCCCTCCAGCCGCCCTGCTGCGCTGCTGCTGAGTTGCATTCACGTCGCAGATTACAAATAAATTATCGCTTAATAGTCTTTTTACTGGGCTAGCTATTTGCTGCAGTTCTTGTTGGTCTTCTTTTCCTCCCCAGGGATGGCTTGCCAGCAGCTTTGATCCTTCATTTTTATATGAGTCTGTCGATGCACTTGATGCTGCTTTTTCCACTAGTTGGCAGCGCGCAGTTGTGCAAGTAATATTTAAGAATATTTAATATATTGCACAAATCCAAATTCAACGCTGAGCCGTGTTTAATAAATATATAGTTTTATTCTGTTGGCATAGTAATTAAAGCAGGTATTGTTAGCATACTTTTATGTAATATTTTTACTGCTTCATCTTCTGCAGAGATTTGCAATATAAACTTTTATCCCGCGAGATGCATTGTGCATTTCTTGTCCAGCAACGCAGCATTTTAAAGCTTATGCTGAGCTGCAATCAGCGATACTATGAGGAACTTAGCATTGGTTGCCGTAGCCACTAAGCAGTTGGCCGGCAGCGCTTTAAGAAAGCATTAAAAATGAAAATTGAAATGAAATTTGTGCCGGGCAGAAGCAGACGCAGACACGCTGCGCCGTCAATGGGCAGGTCCTTGAAATGCAAACAAAAATCAATCTCGGGCTGTCAGGGGCCGTAATTGATATGCAATCGGCGTGTTTGGGGTTTGGGGCAGCAGAGTGTGGCCAATTGGGGTGTGAGTGAATTTATTCCGTTGCGGTCGCAAGAGGCGGTTGCAAACTTTGGGGCCATTAACACATGGCTCAGCACACAACGACGCGGCAATATCCACACACACACATACACTTGCACTGACTCTTACATGCCACAGCCGGAGCGTTGCAGTTGCGCGTATTTTTTGCAGCCACAAACTTGCGTATGCAAAAAGGAATTGCAATTGAATTCATTGAATTCGATTTAAAAACGAAATGAAAACGAGATGGACGCATAGACAAGGACTCCGCCGTTGCACGACTACGGCATACCCGTTGCCCTTTGCCGCCCAGTCTGTGGCGGGGGCATGCAACCCTGTCGGTCTGGTTTTTGCTGAAATGCCAATGGCATATTTAACAGCACTTTTGCGGTGGCCGAAGCATGCAGCATGCGGCATTGAGATGTGAAGGAAGTGAAACTAACGCGATGCTTGCATATTTATTTGGTGACTTTTAATTGTATTGCATACTTACAGGCTATTTACACAGTTTGGCTTTTCGCGACTTAAGTTACACTATATCGAGTGACGTGCACGGCGCACACATCAGTCGTTCTGTTAGTAAGTTGTATGGTAAGTTGTAGTTCTTGTTGTAAATTCTCACGTGCATTTCAGTTTGCTTAAAGCTAAAAATGTATACAAACCAAGTGAACAAACAACACAAGCATCAAATTGCAAAACAAACAGAGAAAACACCCTAATGGCTGGCTGCAGTCGCCGTACTCCCGGCCACCATTTTGTAGCGTGTCAACTTCCGTCCGCCATATTGCAATGTCAGTGGCAAAAAGAGCCACTGTGTGCCGATGGCGGCCGCCGTTGCGGTCGCCGCTGCCAGCAGCAATTGAGCGCCGATCAGAGCGACACCTGCCGCTGGGGCAGCTGCAACAACAGACACAGAGAAAGGCAATTTTATTTATTTTTATAAATTGTCCAAATACGCAACCGCTGTCAGTGCATTTGCATTTATTGTTATGTTGCAGTTTATTTTTAATTAGCACTGACCACAGTGCAACTGGGCTGTAATTGTGGTTGCGAGCAAACTCACCTGACTTGAAGGACTTCTGGTTCTTCAGATCGATATCGTCGCGAAAGAGCAGCGCCTGCAGACTCGTCTCGCGTGTCAGCTGCGGATAACTCTCGATCTCGGCCACACAGCGCAGATCCAGCCCGAGACGCATTGGTGAGCTGAGTTTCTGCAGCTGCTGGTGGAAACGTGGATCGTTGGCGTAGAAGTTCAGCTGCGAGATGATGCGCCGCAAGTTGTAATCGTGGGCTGCAATCGTGGTCTCCACAATGGGCTGCAGATCCAACACAGAGGCCTACGAAGAGCAGTGAGAGTCTGCATGAGGGCAAGTGAGTTTGTTTGTGATTATGCTTACCTTGACGCCGTTGATGTACCAGGTGATTTTGGTCAAGAGACTGGAGAAGTCAGTGCTGCAGTTGACCTGGACGAAGTCATCGAGGCGGTACATGGAGTGAAAGCTGCTGATGAGCGGATTGTTCTGTGGCAGCGCTGCAATTGTCAACAAGGTTGCTTGTAGTAAAGGTAAATAGCCAACTATTACACGCTTGCCAAAGGCAAATGTATTCAACTTATTTTATATTTATTAATTGGCAAAGAACGCACGTAAACGACGCAAAGGATGCAGCAACTTTTACGGATATGGGTGTGCGTTTCCGTGACATTTGTCGAGCTAATATTAAATGTGCATTAAAAATGCAAATTATTCACCTTGTAGCTCTTGTTGCGTCTGTTGCGCGTGTCGTGCTCTCGTATGAAGCCAACGCATTGCTTGCCGTTGCTGTTGTTTATTTTACAACTTCTCTATTTGCTTTTGATAAATTTTTAAAAATATTTCAGCAACAACAGCGGCAACGGCAGCAGCAGCAGCATCAGCAGCAGCAAGCCCCCATGTACGCAACGTATCTACAAGATATTTATTTTATATCAGCGGAAAAATAGATGATCATAAAACACATGCGGAGAGCGAGCGCACAGCACACGCTGAAGCATCCTGCTGTGTCTGTGTGGGCAAAAGTAAAAGCGAAAATAAAAAAGAAGAAAAACGAGCACACACACATGCAAAGAACACACTCAGACACACATCCGCATATACGTATATCACATATATATATATGTATATATATATATATATGGATGCAGAACAAGGCGAAAGCTGCGCGGGAAACAGACGAAGACACGAGGCACTCGGCAGCGAAGCTTTTCATTTTAGCGATATCCTTTTTAAGCATAAAGTGCTGCCGTAAATCACAGAGGCGCACACCAATACACCCACACGCACACACACTCGCACACTCGCACACCCGCAGACTCGAGGCAAGCAAGCGCGATTCCTGTTCGCTATTTTAGCGTCCTTGTTGTTGCCCAGTTCATACTGTGCGAGTGTGTGTGTGTTCGCTTGTGTTGCTGTGGATGCGAATCACATGCATCTCTTGGTTACATTTTATGAAAACGTTCAGCTGTAGCTGCGCTCTTCGCTTGCCGTTTCTTTCGCGAATACATCCTGCTGGCGGACTGCTTGCTTATCCTGGCTGCTGCCTGCCTGCCTCAATCGCTGCTCTGGCTGTGCGTGTTTGCTGGCCGTTGCACGCTGCACCAGCTACTTTGGCCCGCAGTCACAGCGGCATGCACACAAATATATACGACAACATGCATATATGTGTGTATGCAAACGATGCTGCATGTTTCTTGCCGTTTTCTTCCCATGTTGTTTACCATTAAAATATCACGGAAATTACACATTTTACTCGGTTTATGCTGTGCGGCACCGCAGCGGGGATTGCCAATGGATAGCGGCAAAATATTTGCATTACTCACCCACACACTCACACACCCACACAAATACACAGTTTCTCTCTCGCTCGTTCGTGCAGTTTAATTTAAGACAAACAATTGAAATTATATAACATTACGTATACGCCCGGTGGGCGTGACTTACCCTCGACACTCATGTTGGCGGAGCGTGCGGTTAGCTTGAAGTGCGGCGCATCGCCGGACACTTCGCACCTGTAGACGCCCGATGATTTGACGCCCAATAAATTAAGCTCCACACGACACGAGGATTCATTGCATTCGTTGCTATCATCGATCAACTGCACGCCCTGCACCGGGAACTTTCGGAAAACGGTCTGCATTAGCGGCGCATATCTGGGAGGGCGGCGCGTGGATGAGCGATGAAGAAGAAGAAGAGCAGAAAAAGGGTTAGGTATTGGTTTCCTTTGAGCGACAGCTAAATGGCCCGCAAATTGGACCAGCTTTCATTTAGTGTCCTTTTCTCCAAATGGTCAGCTGATAATCGGCCCATGCGCCAGCCTCTAAAAGCTTTTTTCAAGCCATAAACGAATCGGGGCCAGGAAATGGAGATTTTCAGACAAGTGGCTTACATGCACTCAACCTCAACTGACTTCACTGCGCGTCCACGTTCCTGCCTGTGCGTGTGTGTGTGTGTTTGTGTGTTTGAATGTTTGTGTGTGCTGAGCTCACTTGGGAGATTTCTTCAATTTGTTTTGTATTGTAGATTGTTGCTCATTAATCCCTCAAATACGCATTGAATCGATGTGTATAAAAATCTACAACAAAAGTGTTCAAGTGGAAAACTTGTCCCATACCCCACACAACGCAACACATAAATAAACAAGCCCCCATTTGGGGTGCAAGTGACTTGATTGACTTTCGCATACCTCTTACAGTCTGCATTTCACTGCCGCAGAGAGTGGGAAATTTCTGCGCTCGACTGTTGACATATATTACCACAATTTGAGCATATATTACGCTCTTAATTTCCAGGGTATAAATAGCTGCCCCACACACAAACCAAAAAAACGTTGCCTACTTTTGTGGGCTGCTGTAGTGTTGATAAGTCGCTTTGTGCGCTACTTGTTAATAGCTGTTAGCCAGCCGTTTGTTGCTTGCCCTGGACCAAGGGGAAGGCGCGGGGCGGTGTTTACGAATTATTTGCGGCTTAGGCGGCGGCGGCAGCGGCTGCTGCTGCTGTCTCTTCTGCTGCTGCGGCAGCAAATCAACAAATTTGATAAGCAATATAAACGGCAGCTTCGTCGGCTCTCTTTTTGCCGTTGCTCCACACTTACGTGTGTGTGTGTGTGAATGCGGCTCGTTACAAGGGATTTTGTGGCATCTATTATAGTCGTCTGTCTGTGTGCGTCTTGCTTTTTTCCGTTCGCATTTAATGCCTCTTTTTCACTAGCCAGCATTAAGTTTTCGTATACTTGATGCGCAAAGCCTTGCAACAATTCACATTGTTGTAGATAAAACAACGATGTCGTTGGACTTTATGGCAAAGACATTTCAAAATAATTCGATTTTAATTTATTTCACTAAATGAGGGATTATGTGCTTGAGTTTTTTTCCTCGCCTTAAGCGCAACTTGTGTATTTTCGATCAGCTTAAAGTTCAGTTTAAATTTGTTTTGCATTCGCGACGCGCAGTGAAAGTAAACTTGCAATTGGCTTCAGTTGGTTTTCACGTGCTCTCGCTGTCTAATTAAAACTTGCACTACGCCAGCACACTCTCCTCATGCTGCCCCCCGCACCACCTCCATGACAGTGTAGAGTCACTGCGCTCCTTTGACTGTGGGGTTGTATCTAAGCTCTTGAGTGAGCATGTGTGCGTGTGTGCGCAATTCACGTAAGCGGCGCTGCTCATTCTCATTTTTAATTAAGCAAAACGCGAGGCAGTCACTTGAGATTTTTCATTAAGTTGAAGCTTATTGCAGTGCAAACACTCGCGTATGCCCCAGACTTGTTAATGATAATAATGCGTATACGTAATGTCTGCGCGACGATGAAGTCCGTTTATGTTTGCAGTCCGCCCTAGATGTGCACTTGAGGTGGTCAAGTCTGTGGTCAAATGATCATTTAATAATCAGCCAGAAGCTACCCATTTCTGGGCATGGCCATAACCGAATTACAGCTTTTTGGGCAATTAGTTGAGCCTTCTGTTGTTGTCGCCTGCTTGCCCGCCCGCCTGGCAGTGCGCCTGTCATCCAGCTGTCGTCTGGTCGGCCTAACAACTGTGTGCCATAAATATTAAATGCCGCTTAGCAATCAAGTTTGAAATACGGCTGAGTGAGTGGAGAGTATGTAAGTGAATGATGATGCGAGTGATGGCTGTAGCAGAGCCGTAAAACCCAACCCGTAGAGCAAATCACCACACAGAGTGTTTTATGCGAGTGTATGGAAGGACATTTAAATTAATTTACCGTAGCATAAACGAACCAACGCAAATTAATTTATTTAATAATTAATTAGGCAAGAAACTCGCCTGACAATGAACATATTTATGTGCGGTGTGTGCGTGTGGTGTACGTGTATGAGTGTGTGTTGGGCTCTGTGTTTGTGAGTTGCTGCGTGGCTGTGTTTGAATATCAGACAGCGAGAAGCCTGATCCCGGTCATGGCACAGATTTCGATGCATTTGACAGCTGCGCAGCAGCCTCGCAGCAAAAATAACAAAATAAATATCATAAATTATAAAGGCAAACACAGAGCAAGAGACCGTACAGCAAATACACCCACAGCTCAGTCGCAGCGCAGCGCAGGCTGTGTGGGCGAATACTTACCTAAAAAACTCGCTGTCGTTTTTGTACCACTTAACCGAATTTAACGTGTGACCACTTATGTCATAGCTGCAGGATAATGTCACGTTATCACGAAAATCAACAATTTGTGGCACATTGATGTCAGTCACAAGTAGACACTGACTGCGTCGCATGGCTGCCAAAAGAGAGCAGAAAGAGAGAAAGGGAACGCAGAGTTAGCCAGAGCCAGATAAAAAAGCGTCAGATAAAAATGATTGAAAATGTCACAAAAAATGCTGCACGCAAATGTTTTTGCATTTCCACAGATTTAAATGCGTTGTGCATGAGTATTTGTGTATTTGCCGGCCGAGCAGAAAATCCTATGTTATTGTAAAATGATTAATTCGTTAGATAAACATATGTAGACGCAAAGTATTTATAACAATAAATATAGCATGCTTATTGCAGCTGTTCAAATAGTCGGAGTGAGCGCGGCAGTTGATTAAATAAGCTGCAAATTGTACACTGTAAATAATGTCTATAAAGCATCAGCATTAAACTTAATGGACATTTAGAGTAGTTGCTGCATTTAAACCTTTTATATAATTATTTCCTAAGTACGTTAAAGTCGAAGCTAGAGCACTTAAATGCGAGACAAATTAACATAAATGGAATTGAAGAAAGCGCGCGAAATGAGAGACGCTGCAAAAGGGACAAATGAAATGGGACGCTGAGACAATTTGCTGTACAAAAACTGACGCACAACTCCTAATTGAATGAACTTGTAAAAATGCTGAACATCTAAATGACACAGCAACATCTTCAGTTGCTAAACGTTTTCCCCAGCCCCAGCAACAGCAACAGCAACAACAACACGAACCCGAAGAAAACCGCGCGTGGGTTTTTACAAATTTGCAGAAGGAACGTTTTTAAGTGCAAGCAGACAGACGAAATGGAAAAGGAAATGCCAGAAAAAAGTGGTTAATATCATTAGCTGCATTTGCGTTTTTTTCTTGCTTCCTTTTGCTGCTGCTGTTGCTGCTGAAAGTGGGCCAACTGTTTATTGCACTAAATGCCAAACGCGTCGCTGGCAGTGTCGTCTGCTTGTCTGTTTGTTGTGCGAAAGTTGTGTGAAATTTCCATAATCTTGGCCATGTCGCTGCAGTTGGCAAAATCGGAGTGCTGTGCAACATGATAAGCAACAATTTAAGGCAAGCTTCGGAGCGAGCGAAAGCGAAGCACCGAGCACCGAGAGACGACAAGTTGCAAGTTGTCTGCATAATTTTTGCTGCCTTACGCCGTCGAGTCGCCGCGTCTTTGTTGGCGTTGCAAATGGCATTAGACGGCGGCAACAGCGGCAGCAACAAGCAACAAAACAGCACTCACTGAATTTAATTTGTTGCACTTTACAGTTGAAATAACTCGAGGTGTGTCTGTGTGTGTGTGGCGGGCACAAAAGTTTGTCGCAGCACGGCGACGTTTGCTTTGCGATAAAAACATGGAAAATTCGCAAAATTAATGCATTGCCAAAGACTCGTGATTACCTTGTGGCGGCAAACACAAGCAAATAGCTCGCGACAGATTGCAGACTGCGAAATGGGAGCATTTGTTTTGGGCCTGCGGCATTGTCAATGGCAACAAAAATGCAAACTTGCTTAAAGTTTCAATAGATAAACAAACAAAAGTGGCTGGCAGGCACAGCGGGCGGGGCTTGCATCTTGAATGTCGCATGCCGCATGCTGCATGAGTCTGAGTTTGAGTTTGACATGAGTCTTTTCAAGCATGTCAAAGCTGTCGACTAGCAGTTGCACAGAACAACAAACATCCGCTGTAACAACAACAGCAACAACAACAACAACAACAATGACAATGGCAAACACATTTGCAAATGGCAGCGGCAACCGCAGCTTAATGACAGCCTCAGAGTAGAGAGCAAAGAGAAAACAGAGCAAACCGAGCAGCAGACGGGGCATTGGGAAAAGTTCACCTGCACAGCAAAAGGCATGACAGCTGTATCTGTGACCAAGCGGCAAACTGTCTGTGTGTATGTAAATAATAAAAATAAGTACATAAAATACACAGCAGCACAGAGACAACTTTTTTGCACGGCAATCAACGCACTTGAGCAAAGTTTGTGCCTAACAACGACAACGACAACGACGACGGCAACGACAACGGCAACGACAACGACAACTTCAATGCCAATTCAAGACATCAATTTGGTTTGTCTGGCTGTCGCTGTGTGTGTGTGTGTGTGTGTGTGTGTTGGCATTACTTACTTATAAGTACGCCTACTTGTCTGCTGCTTTGTCTGTTTGCCTCGTGTCTGAGATTGTTGCACAGCTGTTCGCTTGCGGTTAACAAGGTTGAAAGTTGCACGCAGCGCCGTGAAAATGCCTAAAGAAAGTCAGGAGGCACTTTCTTGCTAGCTTTATTTTTTGTGCGCCACGGCATAGTTTCCCGTCTTGACTGGATAATGCAAATTGTCTGGCCAGAAACTTACTTTGGCCTCTGATTCAGCAGCGCTGCAGCTTAGGCCAATTTAAATCTGGCTGGAAACATTCACTGCTTACTGCTTGCGATAAACGCCAGCGCAGACAAATCTGCAGAGGCCGAGGAATAAAGAAATGCCAGGCATCTATAATTTGCATATAAATGCGACAACGCTGCCAGCGTCGAGCCACACGCAGTCCGAGCTGGCGGCTGTTTGTTTTCCTTTGCTTCACTTTGATTTGCTTTAGTTTCGTTGCGCTGCTGTTTTTGTTGTTGTTGTCTTTTTCGGTTTACTCTCGGTTCAACTTGTGGCAGGCGAACACAAATAAAGATGCTAATCTCGGTAAAGCGTAGTGCCGCAGCAGCAGCAGCAGCAGCAACAACAACAAAATTGAGCAGCTAAATGGCTCACCAAACGAGCAGCAGCGAGCAACACAAATACAAAACAAAATAAAGAACGCAGCAAAAAAATAGAAAAATAAAATAAATAGCTGATGCTCGTCTCTCGTCTGGCAAACTATGCGACGAGCAAAGCTCGAGCAAAAACCGAGATTCCTCAGCTGCCGTTGCTACGAGTACGAGTATTGTTGTTCCTAGTTTAAATCGCATTCGGGCCAACTATGCAAAACATCGAAGTTGAAGCTTGATTTCCCACATTTGCTGCGGCATGTTGGCTGCTGTCTGGCGGCTTTGACTTTGGCTTAGTTGCATGCCACACTTTTCTTGTTCCTGCCTGCGCCCCAAACCGTTTCTCAGCGTCTTCACATTAGTGTCAGTTTTGGCCACATGACAGCAGCCAGCCGACAGCTGAAACTTTAGACACTTCAAGCCGCCATATGCCGCTTCCGTACTATTTGCAGTTTGGAGATGGAGTACATCATTTACACTGCCACCCAAATCGCACACTTAATAAAATTGAAGACACTTGTAAAATAGGCAATTTGTTTAAATAAACTTTATGGCACTCGAAGCAAACGCTTCTGAGTGGCGCACTGTCAGGACCGTCAGGCACTTGTAGCCAAATATTTATACTCTTGGCATGTCCTTGCCAGAGCACTGCTGTCCTCGTCTTCGTCGTCGTCTTCGTCTGCGTCTCGGCTTCGTCTGTTTGCAGTAAATTTTAAAAGCGTCTATAAATTTTAGAAAAGTGCAAATAAAATATAGCGCAAGTTTTTATGCCTGTTGTGTGGGTAAATCCTTTAAGGCGTACTCCAAAACGAAATTGTCACATTTATGTTTGCTTTATGTAAATTTTCCTGCTTTTTCCTTTGACTTCTCCCTAAGAGATGCCGCTCTCAAGCGAGCTTCTGCTTAAATAATGTCAAAGAACTTTATGCTGAAATTCGCCTCAGACAATGTGTGAAGAATTAAGCGCCATTTGTATGCCATAACATTAATGTAGAACACTAAAATGAATTGAAATCTTTAATATTGCATGCCAAATTGATAATCCTCGATTTTGCATCTCGACTGAGCTGCGAAAGGATTAAACACAAACAAGTGAAATGCAACTTTGCACAAAGTTCATGCAGCAATCAATTTGCTAACTAAAAATAACAACTTTTAGATGAGAGTGTAGTAAAAATATTTTATTTATTGCAGTAGTTGAAATCTAGAAATGGATTTTCATATTTGATGCTGTGTCGCTTTGTCAGATGGCTCTTAAGAAGAAATAGATTCAAATGTTTAGTTGCGGCGCTTGTCCTCTTACACTCCTCATTTATATTTTCTCTTTTATTCATGCTTTGCTTTCGCTTGCTGTCAGCTTCGTTATTCGTTGCAGAAGCTGAAAAATTGCTCTCGGAAAGTGAAAGATGCTGGGGAAAACAGCAAGTGACACACACCGAAGTGGAATAGAAAATGCAATTACTAATGCATTTTGCGCCAGTTGGACACAGAACCTATTTCCACTTCCACTTCCACTTCTCGCTAAAAATCAAAATAATAATAGAAGAGCAGTGAAAATTATAAATAAGTGTGTGTGGAGTGCATATCGCAATTGTTACGATGCGAGTTCCATTTGTTGGCATTTATTGCTGTGGTTGGGCAATAATTGAAAGTGTATTTAAAAAATAATTTAGTGGCTCGAAATTTGCATAAATTTATGCGGTTTCTCCGTTAGCCATATTTACACACGCACACAGGCGGCCAAACAAAAGGCAACAAACACATTTATTGCTATGCTAATTTCGAGTTTTGGGTCAGGACAGGCGGCAACAAAAGCCAAGTGCACAAAAGCGCAAAGCGGAAACGGAAATGCCTAAATGACTTTTCATGGTGTCGCCGATGAAGGGGCACAGGCCGACGTCGGGCCCCGACTTTTCGCCCCGCCTCTCACTCTCTCTCTCTGTGTGTGTGTGAGCGGGTGCTGTTGAGGCAACCGCAAAGTTGGCCACGTCGTCGACTCTGTCGTAAAAAGGTTGGCCAGCTTAAAGGGATTAAAAGCAAAAGGCAATAAAATGAAAAGTTTCAAATATTTTTATTATTATTGCCGGGCCCCAGTCGAAAGCCAGACTTTAAAGCCGGCCGGCCGCCGCAAAACTTACTTACCCAATAGCATGTGGATGCCCAGCTGCAGCAGCCAACGGGCATAATCCATTGTAGCGCGTCCTTGCTCCTTGAAGGTCCTTGTTGCGCCTAAGCCGCACGCACAAACTTCGGCCCTGGCATATTTGCGAGCGTGTCTATGCCAACTTTCAACATACTACAACATAATATATCTGCACTACTTTGAGGCATGCCACGATGTGTGGTGTAGTTTCGGCAGCGACAAATGTCATTGACATGCCATTGGGAGCCATGTGCGAATTGGGCCAACAACTGCGAATGCTGCTAAGTGACGAGTCCTTGCTTCCAATAATAATACGTTATCCGCCGTCAGCGATATTTTTGTTCCTACTGTGTTTTAAGGTTATTAAATTTCCAAACTTTTTTGGCGTCAAAGTCTGGCGTCCACTGCAGCACACACCCACACACCCACACACCATCTATCTATTGCCCCGCTTGTGTCCGACTTTTAAAAAGTTTCGCTTTGACTTTTTTATATCCTGCAACAAGCAATCGAGAGGTATATAACACATGCTTTGTTCCCGCAACTTTGATCCCCTAATATTGAAATACTTGGCTGGCATTTTGCAACTACTTGCAACCAATTTTTTAGTTCTCGACAGTTGACAGTTGACAGCCAGCGTTGGAAAGTATTCAATGAATAAATTGTGCAGAGCAAGCGCAGTTCGCTAGCTCAAACTACAGGGTATTCAGCCGCTTATTCCCTAAACATTGTTGCCTGCCTTTATTAAAGTTTTTTTTGTGTTTCTATATTTTCTGGCGGCCAGTGCATTTGTTTATTGTCATTGTCAGCGTTATTTAAACGTTGACAGTTTTTGGAAAAGAGACCAAAAAAAAAAACGAGAAATTGGTGTGGTAAAAATGAAAATGTAGCAGCCGGCAACTTTGTCGGCACTGGGTCCAGCGCTCGGGCGATTGTACATCTGCCAACTTCCACGGCCAGGACTAGTTGCCGCCGCCGTCGCCGCCGCTGCCGCGCTGTCCAATGTTGCCCCGCGCCTCTGTCGCTGCGGCAGCACAATGTGAGGCAACGAAGCCTGTGGTGCTACGGGCTTTGTGGCATAAAGTCCTTTAATGCTCTAATCAAATTGTGGCTTCTTTTTGCGCTGACTTGCCGTCAACTTTAACTTGTTGTTATCGCCGTTGTTGTTCTCCCCACTGTTATTGTTGTTGTTGTTGTTGTTGGTGCCTTTGTTGCTTTTGCTGTCGTCATTGTTTTGCTTTCATTGACGCGTTTATTAAAATTGCCGTAGCAAAGTTTCACAGCGCCAGAGCATTTTATTTTTAATAAGTAAGAGCAGTTTGAGCTGCTCTCTTACTTCATTTTGTTTGCTGCCTACTGAAAATGTTTGCTCACTGCCCCCACCCCCCGCCGAGGAATTTGCCCGCCTGTCTTGTGGCTAGACTAATTTCTCGTGCACCGTTGCCTGGTTAATGCTCGGAACCTCGATAAAAATAAGCTACTCGTTCTAGAGCAAGCAACATAATTGCTCTGGATAATTGCCATGGATTATATGCGGAAGTGCACTTGGGACGTTGAACCCAGACGACATGGGAAGCTGCTTTTATGGTCTCACAATTGTTAAGTGAATCCTTTGTGAATAAACATTTAGATTGCCTGTAGTCTCTAGATTTGCCAATTGAATCTAGCGTTGTCTCAGCCCACAATGCACAATTCAATTGCCTTAATTTTCAGAATTAGTCTCAATCTGCCTTTTGTCAACTGTCAATTAGGAAAATGTAAAAGTCCTTGCAGTGACGAAGCACCGAAAGCACTTGCAGTCATGCTAGGCTCGGGCCGAGTGCAGTTTGCTGAGCACACGTTACGTATACGCAACGTATTGCCTGCAGCGGAAACAAAGTAGGATTATTTGGAGCGCACGAATACAAAAACAGTCGGAGACATGTTGGATAGACACACAGACACCTCTGTTGGACACTGCTTCAATCTAAGTTAATTACTTAATGGCAATGTAATGCACAGCCATGTAAATAATTAACTAGCATTTCATTGACTGGCACACACACACATACACACACACACACATATATATAGCACAGACATGTTGACTACCAAATCTACATTAGGCGCGTGGCACACTTTGCTGCTGCGCTTTGCAATATTTATTTCGAGTTCTTGTGCAACAGTCAATGTTGTTGTTGTTGCTGCTGTTGCCAACTTGCTTTTTTCATCTGCATTTGCATAAATGCATAGCTTCACATATGTAACTATATACGTACACTCGCATGCAAATGCATCTACATGTGTTTTTTGAATCGTTTGTATTGTTATTTATTTGGCATTTGGCATTTGGTAACCTCTCGCGTTTTAGCCGCGTCGCTGTTTTGTCGCTGCCACCCGCCCGCACCGCACGCACGCACTATGTCACACAGAAGTTGGCGTCTAACTGACAAGCCACGGCTGCTGCCATCGTCGTCGGCTGCTCTGGCTGGGAGTATTAAGTTCATGTCCTGGATTTCGTCGCGCCGCTGCCGCTGCTGCTGCTGCTGCTAATGCTGGCGCTCAAAGAGCTCAGCGAGCGACAGTTTCGTCGGCAACTCTTTGATGCCGGCACGGATGCTGTGAGTCAGCAGCTGATGCTGCTGCCGCTGCTGCTGTCGCCGCAGCTCTGTCAGCGTGTTCGTTTCCATTCGGCTGCCGTCGTGCCAGCTCGGCTTGGGAGAGCTGTGAAGAGAACGCCGTCTGTTTCTGGGCGCGCCTTGTTATTGTTTTATGCTCTGGCAAAGAGAAGCGTGTAGCTTTTGTCGCGTTGTGGCGCTGTTAGCGCACTTAGCTGTTGGGTTAACAGCAAGTGGAGACTTTCTGGCAGGGCTGTTAAGTTAGCAGCATGCAGCTAGCTGTTAAAGGGCGCATAAGAACTTTATTTAACTTTAACATGAGCAAACAACTGCAAGAAATGTTAACTATTTTGCATTTAAGCTATTTATTTCGTTCTTGTTGAACTACTTATTTTAGCGGGCCATCTGTAACATCTTTCCAATACTATAGCCGATTAAGAATCTATTACTGGTTTACTGCTGGAATTGTATTTTGAGCAGAAGTATAAGAAGCATTTCAAATGCTGATAAAATAAATAGTTGCACTACAGAAAATGCTTTAAGTCTTTAGCTCTTTTTTTTTCAATTTGTTCACAGTTCAACATAAACACATTGAATCAAATTCTTAAAATCGACTTACGATGAAATCTTCTTTTCTCTAAATTGCTCTTCGATTTGACTTTAACTTTTGCTAATTGTGGTACAATAAAGTGTTTATTTTTATACAAGATCATTTTGTTTGCCAACTTAATTAGATGTTCCTAGCATTGTGCCATCAAGAGGACAGAATAATCAGATTTAAAATATTACTGCATTTGGCAACATCTTGCTGTTACATCGATAATAATTGATTATTTTGTGTTCGACTTGATGCTGGAAGTACCTTTGGCTCCTCCTTTACATCATTTGCTGTTGACTGCTGTTGTTTGCATAACATTTTGAGCATCGGAATCAAGTGCAACATCAACTGGCAGCCGCTGTGGCAAAGGCCTTGTGCACCCAAGTATGCAATTGCAAAATCCTAAGGCATTCCTTGTCATTGTTGTTGTTGCTGTGGCTGCTGCTGCTGGTGGTGAAATCCTATTAGCCACATGCCTGTCTTCTTGCGCACTTCAGACAGCCCGGGCGGGCAGACACACGAAATGCAATGCAACAAGCGGAAATGTATTTTTCGGCTGAGGCAGCACGAAAAGATATTCAACTGCCAAGCCGCTTATCAAAAATAGAAAGGGCAAAAAAAAAAACAAGCTGCATAATGGAATAAAAAAGTTAGTTCGCTGTTCTAACCGATTTCATTTATTGCGACTGGCGCGCAGACTAAACAAACGTGAACTGCACATCGCAACTGTATATAGTTTGTGCTGGGGCAGCTTATCAGTCACTCGCAGAGATGTAGATGGACTCGTCTGCCAACAATGGACATTGGACAATGGAGCTCAGTTGATCTCAGCTTGCACCGTTTTATCTGACCTCCTGCACTTGACAGCTGGGCTGATTTCAGTGCCTTTGTTGTGGCCGACGCACTTGCAACAAAGCATTCACTTAACTGTTTCTCAACCCATTGGAGATAATTCGATGGGCTCCAGCCTCATTAAGAAGAAAGATCTGTGTAATGTATGTAAGAGGGAGCAATTGATTAATTAATCGATGAACTCTCAATTGTTATACGCAAAATATGTTGAGATTCCAGAAAATGCTAGAATACGAATGTAGTTGTGAAATCGCTCTTCAACGAATAACTTAGTTACTTATTCATATCAATAAACTTAACGAATTTTATACTAAAAAGCAGCTTATCGGAGTACACTACATCTGCTTTTCGGTTAGCTATTCAAAGAGAGGCAAAGAGAGAGTGCTGCGCAATTACAGTACTATATTATTATATAATATTCGCAACATATCAGCATGATGCCGCTATTTCCATGGGAGAGCAGCATTGCTTACGGTCTTGTATGGTAAGCTTTCGCTCTCAACAAAAGCTTCGGGTGATGTTATCGCTAATTTATTATCAAATAAGCTTCGTCAGCTCAACACCGGCTACAAACCGCTCTCTCTCTCCCTCGCTCTCTATGGCGCAGATAAGTGATCGAGCTAAACGTAAACAGAGCGTCGCATACAGAGATATCAGCATGAGACGACAATTCCCATATAATTGCCAGCTCTCAGCTGGCTAAGTATAAAAGCGGCGTAACCGCATTGTAGAAGTTCAGTATACCAACCGGTTGAGCGCAACGCAAACGTAATTAAGTCGCAAACAATTTCTACACAATGAATCGCTGGCTGAATCGAGTGGCTGTCGTGACGGGTTCCAGCTCGGGCATCGGTGCTGCTGTCTGCAAGGATCTGGTGGCCAAGGGCATGGTTGTGGTGGGCGTGGCACGACGCGAGGATCGCCTGCAAGAGCTGAAGGCTGCGCTGCCCGCAGACCAGGCTGCCCGCTTCCACGCCCGCAAGTGTGACGTGAGCAACGAGCAGCAGGTGATCGATACCTTCGCCTGGGTGGACAAGACGCTGGGCGGTGCCGACGTGCTGGTCAACAACGCTGGCAAATTGGCATTCACCACTATACTCGGAGAGGGCAACAGCGCCGATCTGCGCTCCACGCTCGACATCAATGTGCTGGGCGTGTCGTGGTGCACGCGTCAGGCCTTCCAGTCGATGGAGCGCCGCAAGGTCAACGACGCCCACATCCTGATCGTGAACAGTGTGCTCGGCCACAGCGTGCCCAACGTGGGCATGAGTCTCAACATGTATGCGCCGTCGAAGCACGCCATCACTGCGCTGACCGAGGTGTTGCGCCAAGAGCTGCTCAGCAAGGGCACTCAGATCAAGATCACCGTGAGTCGAATCTATCTTCAAATTGCGCACATTTGTTAATTTTGCTTGTTACAGAGCATTAGTCCTGGTGCCGTTGACACGGAGATCATCGACAAGTCCGTGGTGCCATTAGAGTTTCCCATGTTGCGCTCCGAGGATGTGGCCGACGCTATTTCCTACTGCATCTCGACGCCGCCCAACGTGCAGATTCACGAGCTGACCATTAAGCCCATTGGGGAGAGGACTTGAAACTGAATTCGCTAGTTTTGTAGGTTTGATCTGCTATCTTAGTATTTGCAACTTATTCTAAAAATATGACTTGATTTCGTTAGTGGGTATCAACTGTAGAATTTCAGCAGCTTGCAAATAAGTTGAGTCCACTGTGTGGCAGATACTCGTTTAAAAATAATTAAAACCACTTTTGAATTGAACAGCAGATTGTGCTTAATGTAAGGGAATTAAAATATAGCATGAAATGTATGCAATTAAAGGCTCGATTGCGGTTGCTCTGCAAAACGGATTATGAGAGATACCGAAATAATCTTTTACACACAACCGTAGATGATTTTCCATTGGCATCTGTGGGTAAGTAGCACACTGTTGGTCTACTTGGGTATTAGCCAGTTGCCCTGAACTTTGCAACTGTTTAAAAATTGATTAAAATGTGGATAAGAATGTCAATGTTATGTGCAAATAAATAACCACAACTATTGCACTGCTGTGCATTCAGAAGTTCTCGCCGTGTGTGTGTGCGACGCTTTTGCGACAAAGTTTCTGGCAAGCTGTGAATGCGCCACGTGAGTTTCGCTGCAGCCGGTGCATGACTAAAGGAACTAATGGCACACACACACACACACACACAGCCGTAAAGAGGCGCACTCACTACCACACACACGGACATGACACGTGTTTTGACTACAACAAATATGCTAAAAATGTTATGCCAAAAGCCAGCAGCAGCAGCGGCAGCAACTGTAGGGTTTTTGCATTTTACAGCGCCCAAACGCCGCGAAGCTGCTAAACTTGGCACCGTTTGTTACCATTTGCGAGAATGTGCGCAACTATTTTAAAAATGTATTTTTTACCATGGCAGCTTTACATTTTGGGACACGTCGAACGTGCAAGCCCAACGAAGCCAAGCCAAGCCAAGCCCAGCCAAGCCCAGCCAAGCCATTGGCCACCAGAAACTTGCTAAGCGTTTGGCTTGCCAGCGCCAAATAAGCATGCTACTGTGTACACTTCTTTTTTTTTTTGTTTTTCGCATAGTCCGCATATGTGTGCGCGGGTGACGGCACATTGTCTCCCAGCGGGTTAATGGAGTTAGAGCGCAGCGCTGAGCTTATGCAGCTGCAAGTAGAATGTAGTCATGCTCTGGAGGAGCAGCTGAGATGCGCAGATAAACTTCAAATGTGATCCCGCTTAAAATCGCATTTTCATTGCGTTTTCGACTCTTGGCATTCGCTTATTTCGTTGATTTTATGAACTCAACTTTTGTTGGCTGCGGCTCATTATGCAGACGACGGAGTCGCAGGTCCCAAAAGTCGCGGCCAGCACTTGGCACACGGCCCCAGACGGCCTAGAGTTTGGGCTGTTTGTAACATTGTAACATTGTTGCAGGCAAATGCTCGTAAATAAGGCTGGCAACAACGGCCTCAACAGCACTAGGCGCTGCTTCGCTCTGCTGCAATTGCAGTGCCAGTCGAGCGCCCGAAAGTATGCAACGAAAAATGCGGTCGGCCAGCGAAACATGGGCGAGTTTATTAAAAATTTTGAGCGCACCCTATGCGCGTATTTTATTGTTGTTTTCGCTTCTCTCCGTCGTCGTTTTTTGTTTTTTTTTTGTTTTTTGTTTGTTGCCGACTGATGTTTTCCTTTGGCTGCTTTATTTTTATGAATTTTGTTCTTTTTTTCTGTGTTATTTGGAGGCACTTGGCCAGCACTACATGCACTTGAGTTTCATTTGCTTGTTTCGGCATCGACTCCAGCACTCGTTGCTGCGCAGAGTGCCCATAGAACCGAGAAGTAGTGCGAGGCAATGTCAGAGAGTGCATTAAGCATTGTAGTAGTACCTCGAAAAAGTTTTATGTACATTGCGAGAGCGCCAAAAGAAAACCACAACCACAATGAAGTCGAATGTTTGTTGCTGCTGATGCTACAACTACTGTTGCTCCTCCTGCTGCTGCTGGTGCTGCTGCTGTGGCCGACGAGGTTATTATTATTATTGTAGTTGTAGTTGTAGTTGTTGCAGTTGTTGTTTGTCGGCCAAGTTGTTCACTTTGTTAAATTATTTGCGGTATAGTACGTACAATCGCATATAGTATACGAGCCAGCAATCTGCCTGCTTTTCTATTTGTATTGTAATCTCTTCAGTTCCAAGTGCTCACATGTTTATTAATTAAAATGCTAGCTCCAAGGTCCGGCTACAATAAATATTTAATAACTGCACACGGTCCGACGGGCTGCAAAAAATAAATAGTCGGGAAAATGTAGGAAAATCATTAATTACATTTTGCTCATGTTGCATTTTCATAATTTTTCTTGTTTGTTCTGTTATAAAGTCTTTAAATGTGATTGTCTGTTAATGAAATGCGAATGGTTTTCATTAAAGAGCTGACTTTTATTGCTTAGCATTTGAAATGAGAAATATACTTTTATTATGATAATTTAACTTAAAATCCCACATTTATTACGCGTGCTTGTGCCTTTGACTTTCATTTAATTATGGATTACAACTACTTAATAAAACTTTTTCCCCTCGTCGACGATTCTGCTACAGATACAGATACAGATACACGCAGAGATGTGGATGTAGATGCAGATACAGATACTTTGCACAGCGTGGAATTCGCTCACCCGCGCAATGCCAAACAAATGCATGACAAAATCTTAATTAACCTCAGGGTGCTCAGCATAAACCAGCACATTCACACACCCACGACCTCACACACACACACACTGACACGCACACACACACACGCATGCAAAGCGAGAGCAGTTTGCCTAATACGCGAACGTTTCGAGTAAATGAAACAAGCTGAGCAAATAAAACTATGTATCCGCATGTGTGTGTGTGTGTGTGAAAGTGGGAGTGGGAGAGAGAGCGTACACACTCATTTCGTATGTTACGCACTTTATTCTAACTCAAAGACAAACCAGCAGCGGCAGCAGCAGCAGAGTCTGACAGACAGACAGACAGTCAACACATATGAAGCGCAAATTTCGCTGCTCGGGAATTACATTAAGCGTCGGGCATAATAAATTATTCCGTATGATATGATTCTGGTACATGATAAGCGTTTGTAATTTTAACTGTCAGTTAAATGAGTAAATGGGCCCGGAGCCTGCGCACAGCGGCGGAACGGCGGCGGAGTGGCGGCGGAGCGGCGGCCGCGGCGTGGCGCGGGAAGCGAAGTTTTTCTATGCGCCACGATTTAGAATTCTTCATATTTATCTTTAGCAGGAAACTTGAGCATTAGCGCGCGTAAATAAAAGTCGAGCGTCAATATTTGCCGGCAAACTCTCGCACACACTGCGCTACATATCTACATGGGTTTGATGCACACCCCCCCCCCCCCCACACACACACACACATAATTACTTTCTGCTGGCGAAGTTGGTGCAGAAAGGGCGTTGACATGTACGTGACTATAATCAACGCGCGCCACACGATCTGCAATGGCAATGGCAACGAGCAACTGCTCGCTGTCCTTCTATCTGGCTGCCTAGCTGACCCCCCCATCCGCTGACTAATAGCAAGCACGTTATTTGCTTTGAAATTAAAAAAGTTTTCGCTGTGCGCTGTTAGACGCTCTTCTGCTTTGGCTCGGCGCTGATTTACATGTTAAATAATTTTGTGCCTTCGTCCGGCGCAAAATTGTTTCAAACGCGCTGCATAAAAGCCAAATATGACTACGAGTCAGCTGGCTCCTTTGGCGTGTCCTGTTTGCTGCCAGCAAATATTCATATGCGTTGCCTTCACATTTGCCACTGCTTTTAAATTGACTCACGCGCATTTTGGCGAATCGACAGCTCATTAAATCGCATGGCCAAAACTGAGCCTACCTTTTAAACTGCCAACGATGTAATCAGCGAGGTGCTAAACGAGGCATTAAATAGATTTAGGACACAGCTCAGCTGCATATTAAACGCTCTAATTCGTATTGATCACAGCAATGATTATCAGACTGCTGAATACGTAGGCCATGAAATAGCCCAACGTTTTAGTTTGGTGAGCTGCAATGACTGGCTGCTTTGATTAACAAAAACGGCAGTACCATAGAACCTTTGGTATTTGAAAAGAGAATCCCTCAAATCTCTTGCCAGCGGGCATTGGTTGGCTGCTGTTGATGGTTCCTGGTTGCCACCAGTGTGATGCAGCAGCAGCGGCAAAATATTGAAACAATGCAGCAAAATGTTGTGCCCCAAAGTCAAAATGAACAAAGCTCGCGCGCGGATTTGCAGATTTTGAGTTTTTCACATTTTGCAATTTGAAAGCAAATCAAAGTTGACACAGGATACAATAGGAATCAGCAATAGCGGCACCGAGCGGAGTGGGGATTGGGGATTAGGGAGTTTTGCACATCGTTCCCCAAGTAGCGCAATGCAAAACAACTTAAAATGTCATATGAAATTTGTAGCGTTTGCTGATTGCGCGTGTTAAACAGACGCCGAGCGCTGCAGAGTGAATCCTGCTGCACACTCCACACTCGCACGCTCGTAAAAGGACAGCGCGTAAATCCAGTCACGCCCCGCCTCGGCCCGCCCACGCTCAGCAGTCCGTGGTGCAGTGCTGTGAACTAAAACAAAAAGCGATGCCACAGCTGAAGCCGAAAGCAACGTGGCAAATAAAAACGAATGCGAAAAATCACAAATTCCGAAAAAAATCTTTAAATCCCATGGATTTATGCATTTTTACGTTGCACTTGCTGCTTCTGCTGCTGCTGCCGCATGTGGGTTGTCTATCGCAACACCGCCTGCTTCGTCACGCCCACACGCCCTCACGCCCATTAAGCTCCCCCCTGTTCACTTATTCTATATGTTTTTGTGATTGTGGAAATGCGGGCAGAGAGCAAGCGCCGTCGACGCTGACGTCGCCGTTGACGCCTGCGTCGACATTGCCGTTTATGCGATTTCTGCAGTTTGCCAGCAGCGCCTCAAGGTGTCGCTGCGCTCTTGCCACACGCTCGCTAGCGACAGTAATGCGGCACAATTGTTATCAGGCTGGTGCTTACAATTTCAAACATATTGAAAACATCAACTGATTTCAAGGCAACTCAAAATCGAATTGAGTTACAAAGATGAAATACAATTTGTAAACTGTTATGATGTTTAAGATGTAAACAAAAAAAATCATAAAATTAAAAGTCGCATATACAATTATAATTCAATTAATATAGACTGTTCAAAATTGTTTGTTTACACAATATTGAAAATAATGCTTCTACAATATACAGATACGTTTGCAATCTTCGCTTTTCAAAATATAATATAAATACATGACTTAATTGCAGTCTTCTCTTTCCTATAAATAAATCAAATACTTCTAAAACGAAGAATGATATAAAGGATAATTTTAATTATAATTTTTATAACTTCTGTGGAGATCACTTATTTATCTGATTTAGTTCAATACATTTAGTTACTCTCTCCTTAAATACTCATTCCGATTTAGACTCCGACTTTTAAGCACCAGTCTAAACGAGATGCAGCTCCCATAGAAGGCGATGCAGCCATTGATGACGTTACTGTCGTTGCCGCTGCCGCTGCTGCTGCTGTGGCAGAAGTGTGTCTGGATGCGCTATCTGAACGACGACAGGAGCAGCGGGAGTTCCGCCTTGCCACAGTGCAGCGCAGCCCGAAAAGCTGGCCAAGCAGCGTCGTTATGGCGGCCCACACTTAACGCCACCGAAAAAGTTCGCACAATCGATTGGTGTTTGGTGTTGCCTCCAACTGCTGCCACAATGGTTGCGACTATTGTTGTTGTCGTTGTTGTTGCCGCTGCTGTTGATTTTATGGCATGCTGCAAACTATCTGTCGCTTTTGTTTTACGATTCCTTTTGCGCTTGATGATCGTCACCGTTGCGGGCGTCGCGTCGCTGGCATTGCTAGATTCGTGCAGCGCCCTGCGACGCGTCGCAGTCCCCGCCACACAGTGTCCTGTTCGTTGCTGTTGTCATTCCCCGTTGTCGCAACCACTCGCTGTCCCTGTCACTCCCCGCCTTCGCATGGCCGGCAGCGTAATCGTGTTGCTGTTTGCTGCATTGGATGTTTGTTTGTCTCCACAGTTCCGAGCGAAGCCAGCGCGCTGGATTCGGCGACGGGATGAGCGTGGAGCGAGCCTAGGGCTGGATTTCATTGTTGTTTCTTTGTTGGTGTGCGCGGCGTTCGCTTTTTTCGCACTGTCGCTGCAATCTCGGTGTAATATTTTATTTTCAATTCGCATTTAGTGCAGCCGTGGCAACGTGGCAAGCCTGGCCAGCGTGGCAAGCGTGGCAAGCGTGGTCGGGGGCAACATCTAAGGGAAGAATAAATTGTATCTGACAATTGGCAATTGGCCTATCCGCCCGTTTGATAGTGCGACGGGCCCAGCTCCAAATAGGCAGGCAGCCAGGCAGCCAGGTCGGGAGCGAGGTGGGGGGAGGGCAGGTGCAGAGCCGAGCGTAGCATGCCAATAAATTGAGGGCGTTGGTGGTGTGTGTTGTCGCCGTCGAATGCTCGGCATTTTATGCTGAATCACGAATTGCATTAGACAAGGCTCTCTGCGGTTGGGCTTGCCAATTGGATTATCACATGGCCCGAGCCCATCGCTGACACTTTTCATTAAAACTTGCGCTCGCACGTTGGACGCAAAGTGCGTTGAACATGCTTTAAACAGCTCCATCAATGACAAAGCCTGCCAGCCTTGCTGTCCGGCTGCCTGCTGGACAAAACGACGACGAGTCGAAGTAATCCAGCAGCTGCACTGATAAATGTCAAATAAGCTTTGAGTGTCCTCGCTGTTCCCGGCGTGAAATGCTTTTTAAGCACTCACACGGCCGCACACACACACACACACACACACACACACCCATTCGAGTCGCCTCGATGTAAATGCGAAAGCGGATGTCGCCATCGCCATCATCATCGCAGTCGATAGCCATGTCCATGTCCGACCATGTCGAGAGCGCATTACGAGCAAACAAAAATTTGCTCTGTCAACTAAATGTCAGAAAAATGGCCGGCAATAGCACTTGCTGTGCTTCAGCTGCTGTCGCCGCTGCTCCAGCTCCCGATGCCCGCCGCTGGTGCTGCTGCTGCTGCTCCTTGATGCTGTCCCCGGCACGCACGCACTTGATCAATCATGCGAGGATGACGACGATGCTGACAAGTGTGTGTGCTGTGTTGTATTTGCATTGATGACAACTACATGTCCGCAACCACAGCGCCAGACGCTGACGATTATGGAGCACCTGCGGGAGGCTGCCAGCGATTTGGACTGCAGATTGTGCTAAAATGTAGGCAATACTTGTTAGCTACCTTCTCCATCGCATCCCGTATTTGGCCACCACTGTCTACTGTCTGCTGTCTGCTGTCACCTTGCACATGCCGCATATTAATAAGCCCTTTGGCAGCACCATAACTAATGGCCTGCCATTCGTTACAGCCAGGCAATCGACAGCCATTAACCACCAGGACCCACCAGGAGGCAAACAGTCTAAAGTACTCGTAATGGCAAAAAATTATAGAAAACGAATGCTGCAGAATGCTTGAACAAATCCAAACAAATGTTTGTGCTTTTAACTGGGATTATCGACGCGATATTTATGCCCATCATTTTTCTTAAGCTCAAATGCTAGATTTACATCTGTGCGCCAGGACGAAGGGCGAACGGCGAACGCTTTTGTCTGACCACAGAGCAGACAGAGCTTATGGAAAGCTGCAAAAAAAAATAAAAGAAGCAACGATGTGTCTTGTAGTTTAAATTTACAAATACAAACTGCTAATGGATGAGCTGCTCATCTGCGCTACAATGAAGTCTCTTAATATACATACCTTCCATTTGTATGCAGAAGATGTAATAAAATGTGATTAGGAAACAATGATTTAATGAGATGAGATAAATTTGCAAATATGTATATAGAATAATCTGGTTGGATCATACCTAAGTGATAGAAAGGCATTGAAATTGGTCGAAATAAAGTCTTCAGTCAGTGCCTGATTTTAAAGCCAGTTTGCATTTAATACGTATACGTAATATCATGCGTTGCCTTTTACTGCTGCGACACTCTGCATATCTAATGCTCTGGCCAGCTGTAAATTGTCATCAAAGTATTGCAATGGGATTAACTGTTTTCCGTCGCAATGTTTGCGGGTTTTTTCCCCAGTCAAAGCTTGCTTATTTGCCACGTGCTAGCCTTAATCACACACACACAAACACATTTGCACAGACAAATGGAAGCGGACTTACACATGCTCACATTGAAAATTAATTAAACCGCAGGTTAAAAGCTTGTTAACAAGATGCTTAAAAGAAAAAGCTTTCGAACACAAATGTGGCGACTCCTGCCCCACTGCGGCGCCTATTGGGAAAGTTGTGCGCATTACGCATACGCAATGTTGCCCGTGTGAAAAATACTTTGTGAAAAAGTTCGCTACACAAAACGGAAAAAAAAACCCAAAGAAGAAATTTGTTGAGCCTAAGCTAGGAAAAAGTCTTTCTGCTGCCATAAAAGGCAAAAAAACCTTTCCTATTAAGGTAAATGCTACAACAAAGAAAAGCGTCTGTGAGTTGAGTGGCGCCCAAGACTTGAGCTTTGTTTTGGCGCAACTTTATCAGACACCCAATTAAAAGGGCTTTATAACAATTAGAGCTAATAACACGCTTCAATTGTGCCAGCAATGCCAGCGGGCATTCCCAACTTCCTCCCGCGCTTAGCATTTCATTTTATTTTTATTACGACTTTTTTTCGGTGGTATTCCTTTTTAGGAAGTGACAAAGAGAGAGAGAGAGAGAGCACGAGAGAATAGAGAAAAGGAGAGTGTGAGATAGAAGCCAGCTTATGGCCTGGTTTTTTATGTGCTGCTATTTGGTTAGAACTGCGGTCACAATTAAAGCGAAAAACCACAGCAATTAGCAAATTGACAAGTGGCTTTGTTTTTGCATTTCCACGAGTTTGGCTTTTGTATCTGTAATTGTAGTTACTCTCATAATTAAAAATTGTATGGTCATTGTATTTTTTTTTGTGGTCATTTTAGAGGCATCTTATCAGCCGTAAGCTAAACTGGTTTGTTCTCGCTCACACAAAAACTTCAGCTCAAACAAAAAGTGCAGCGTAAATCTCTGAAATTTGATAAATTAGTTGTAGAACTAAAAAACTTTCTATGGCTGCCTGAGCTCGAGCTGCTTATCCCTCCGCCTGGATCTGACTGACTGTCTGGCTGTCTGGACGCAGTGAAAAGTTTTCGGCCAAATGCAAAATCCAATTTTTCGAATGAAAAGTCAAACATGAGTTAAACTTTTGATCCGTTTGACTGCCTAAGCAGTCAACAGTCAACATTCAACATTCAACAGTCAACTTTAGCCCAATTGCAATCTTTTTTCACTCTCCCAAATCAATTTGGCAGCCGACTATAGTGATAGCTCCCCGAAAAGCCCGGCCATCAAATCGATATTTCAATTTTGCGCACATTTTCAGTAACTAATTTGCAATCATTGGCGTTTTTGTTAATTTTAATTTGATTATACATATTATGCACAAAATGCCCATCACACCATTGTTGCCAGTGACTGCACAATGGCGAAAATCAATCAAATTGTTCCAAATTCAATTATCGAAACTCTGTTGACTAAATTCGAGAATTTCACCCAAGAAATTCTGTTGGCACCACCGTTCAATTTCACCTTAATTTAATGACATTAATTTCTAAGTTTGTTCTTTGTAATGATTTCCAATCGATAATATATAGTCTATTTAATTGGCTTTGTTTTGCGTATGATGTGTATTAAGAAATGCTAATTCCATGTTAAATGAATTTAAAATACTTTGAATTTGATCCACAGTTAGTGTTCGTGTTGAGTCGCTGGTGTCTGACTGTGACAGCAAGTGCCGCAAATGATTATCATTAAAAGCATTTTCAGCTTGCATTTAGGAATATAGAAATAATATTTGCTGATTGGTGCCTGCATTTTATGCATGTGCTGCTGTCGTCGCTGTTGAATTCACATTTTATTGATATGCGAGCTGGAAATGCGAAATTCTAAATTCAAATCCAATTAACATTTGCAGCAAAAATTTACTATTATGTGTAGAGATTGGGCAAACGTTGCAACTGCCATTGACCAAATTTGCATTTTAATGAGCTTCAATTGGCATTAATTGTCGGCCGTCGTCGGCGGCCAGTGTAGCCTTAAAGAGCGAGCAATTACGACTACTTGTTTAATTATTTCTGCTCAAAATGTGCAGTAAATATACGATGCTGGATGATGGCATTGTTGTCATTCGCATGCAATGCGAATAGTTTGGCCCAAATCCAGTTGTATTATTGACAAAGTCATCGTATCGGTTACAGTCCTTAAGTGACAATGCAACAAGCGAGGCAGCAACAGCGCAACAATGCCCCGGCACGGGCACGGGCACAGACGCAGACGGGCGGCAGCCACACACAATAAGTGCAACAACTCATATGTATACACATCGAAGCTGCAGACAGACAGAGACACAGACAGACGCACTCACGCCCATTCACACACTCACGCTAACACTCACACTCGCAGTCGCACTCACACTGATGCACACAAACAAGGCATATGCCTCTGCCGTTGCAAACACATGCTCAATTGAATCGAAATTGAATTTGCAATTCTATGTGCTGTAGCTAACGCCATTTTCTTTGGGATGCGGCAAGCTCCAGCAACGAATACTTTTTTCCTACCTTATGCTCTACCAAAAGCGACAGTACTCCGCCTCAAGCGCTTCTTTGCCGGCGTCATCAACAATGCAGCAAGAAGAGGTTTGTTATGCCAGCGCTATGGATAAAAGTATTTACACATTTCAGCAGGGTTTTAGTTCAGTTCGCTCTGTTAGTGTATACGCTGGTCGTATACGCAGCAACCTGATTTGATCCTTGTTTTTTATGCTGCCTCGACGGGCACTTGGCAGCTTCCTTTCGTTGCGCTGTGCTATTCGATTTGCTTTTGCCATAGCCGATCTCTCATGTCGTTGTGCGTATTTGTGTGTTTGCTTTCGCTTTTTTCTTCGTATTTGCATTTCGTTATTGAGATTGAGACAAAGCAGAACAAAAAACTGCTATCGAGGCTGCCCCCACCACTCGCACAGATCCTTTTGCTCCTTCTGCTGTTGCATTCAATCATCAATGAGTTTTTGCATTTTACACATTTCACTTGGCTCATCTCTCCAGCTGCTTCTGCTGCTGATGCTTTTTGTTGTAAGCATTTTGTTGGTTGACACGCCCCAAAGGCACACAAGACGGAGAAAAAAGAGCAGAATGGAGACCCTACGACAGGGTATAATTGGAACCCACATCTAGGCGCCATCCAGCTACTGATTGGCAAATCCAATGCAGGGCAATGTGTGCAATGTCTTTTGATTTATTGATTGATTGTCAAAGCGATTGCAATGTGCTCGCAACTAAATTTGACCAACAGTATAATTAAAATGCAAATACCCCAGCAAGCCAGCCTGCCAGCCTGCCGCCTCGAATTATTTGAGGTATGCTGCATGTTGCATATGCGCTCTTTGCTTTTACTTTTGTGCTTTGACGCCATACTTAAAATATGTTTCTATTTCAAGTTTGTGTTCATGCTTACATTAGGACGCTGCTCGTCCACTCGACAAAATGATTTGTATGTCAGACGAGGGAATAACATTTCAACACACACACACACACCCATACTAATGCGCGGAGTAAAAGGAAACGTGAGTCACATATAGCTTATGCTAAGCGCCGCAAAGTATGCCGCACTTTTGTTTGAGTATTGAGGTAAAGTATGTTGCTTTTGTTGCTGCTGCGGTTTTACTCATGTGCAACTGTGCCTTCGGTGAACTGCAAATGGTATTTAACAAGGACAAAAGACTACAAGCAACAGCAGAGCAAACAAAATGTACACAGTTAAAGCTGATTAAAGAAACATTGTTAAAAGTCAATTCGAATTTAACTCTCTATTGTAAATGCATACTATGATTAATTGTTAAGCCGATTTTATGCACTCTTTGCCATATTATGAATATTTGCCATTTTTCGCAATACCAATTTGCTTGTTAATATAGCTGGATGAGCTGCAAGAACTTTTATAACATCCATATGCAGAGCAGTTTTAATGGCTGCCATAGTTGCCATCATCTTGGCCAAGGCGGACTGAGTAATGTAATGCAAAGTCCTGACCAGGATATTGCCGTTTTGTGCAAGCCGTTGCCGGGCTGTGCCATCCTCATTTTCAGCGTTTCTTAGCAAATTTGCAAGGATATTTAAACTGTTGAGAAGTTTTTACGTGCGCCGTCATAGTTTGAAAGCTACTTTGCCATAGCTGGAGGTTTATGCTACTGCATAAATGTTACTTCTACTTACGTAAATTACAAAATAAAGTTATTACGAAAAGTAATTTAAGTTAAAAATTTTTGTGCGCCGCCAAGTTACCCGCGAAATTGTGCAGCCAACTGGCAACTGGCTGCATCGCCTCTATTTTTTTTGTTGAATTTTTTTGTGCGGTGCGGCATGTGCAGCAGCCGCATGTGGGCGTGCGGCATGAGAATTCGTGTCTGCTTGCGGTGTCGCCTCTGCTTGAAGAAACTACATAAAATCAGGTAACAACTTGCGCAATAGTTTCGCCTCGGGCGCGTTTCTGTTTCAAGCAATGCTGACTTAAAGTCACCATTCTTGCAGGTCAGAAAATCGATTTGCATTAAAAATGCATAATCACAACTGTACTGGGCAACAAAAGCAGTGAATAAAAGGCATAAAAAATGCAAACTGCGGGTTGGCAAATCGTAATGCAAACCTCTGGCCTTAGTGTCGCAAACTGTAAATACTCGACGGCTTGGTCACGCTTAATCAATGGCCCAATAAACAAACAACAAAGGCACATACAAACACCCACACCCACACCCACACACACACACATACTGCCGCCCACAAAGAGGGCTTCGGTCGTGGGCACATTGAATGCGCAACGACAAAACTGTAAGCAATTGTACAAACCTGTAATGTCAGATGTTTGTTGTTGTTACCGTTGTTGTTTTTGTTTGGTTCAGTTGTTGCAAAATCAAGTTGAAAGTTCCTGCTGGCAACTTGAGGTGCAAGTGTCGTGTTTTTGTCAACGGGCCAACAGCAGCAATTTCCGTTTCCTGTTGCCCTGCTGATGAAAAAAAGCACGACTGGAGCGGCCAGTATAAAAGTTTAGATTACAAATTCACATACGTACAGTGGCCAACAGGGCAGCAGTTGATTTACTGCTGCTGCCGCCGCTGCTGTTGCTGCTGCTGCTGCTGCTGCTTCCTCAACTCCTTCTGCTGCATTTGGGTTATACCCATTTACTTTTTTTTTTGCTCCTCATGGCAAGCCAGGCGCATGTTTTGTGGTCACTCTGTGTGCTGCAATTGGAGCAGTCTCTCAACTGCTGTTTTTTGTTGTTCTTGTTGTAGTTGCTCTTGCTGGCAGTGATGTTATTTCTTTTGTTGTTGTTACCGTTGCTGTGCTGTTGTACTTTTTGCCAGTGCCAGTCATGCGTGCCACGTGCTTCGCTTTGATGTGGTGCCTTCTCTCTCTCAGCCTGTGCCTTGCCTAAATAAACTTAAAGTAATAAAAACGAGCAAAAACGAGAAAAGAAAACATCACAAATTCGCACACTGCGAGTGCTACAAATGCTGCTTGTACATTTGGGTAAATTGGACTCAGCGAAAGCCACTGTCACACACACACACTCATACACACACACACAAAGAACAACTTTGTAAATATTTTATGCAAAAACACAAACACAGTGAGGCTTCGTTTCAGCCACAGCAGCAGCACATCAGCTACCTGGGAATGTTTTTCGACACATCTGTACACTCGCATCAAATAATATTTACTTTACCGTCTCTTACCCATACAGACGCAAATAAAAACACCCAAAAGCACACACACACACACACACAGTGGCATACACCTGTATTTGAGACATACGGTTCATTAGGCGGCTCAAGAAACTCACACAAATTGTAACTCAAAAGTTGTAGCTTAACTTGAGGCAGTTAAATAAATGTCTTAATGTCGGCAGCAACTTGACTTCAAAAAGAAATTACCCAACACTGAGCAGAAGCAATCAGAACTACTTATAGCTGCAAATGAACAAACAGATGTTTACCCAATAAATAAAAAGCCGCCTGCCAACAAAACTCAAATCCAAATTTAATTCACTTTCCAAGAATTTCAGTGAATGCGAATGTGGTCAAAGAACACACTATTAATATACTTTTCCGATTTCACACTATCAGAAATTTCACTTCACTATAATTATATGAAATCTGTGGAGTCTAAAGCTTAAAATCGGCACTGTCAACCAAAATTACTTTGCTTTACTTCATGGCAAAACGAATGAGTGCTGCCGGTCAATGGAAATTGAGATGATGCAAGAACAGCAGAGAACAGAATAAAACAGAACAGAAGAGAACATTGTTCGGCTTCGCTCCAGCTGGTGCAGCGCGACGAGTCCCATAAATAAACCAGGCTAATCAGCACTGCCATTGGCAGCATTATTGTCACGTATTATTTTACATTTGTCCGCATTTGCATTGGCATTTTGGCATTGTTCGTGTCCGCCCCGGCAATCGCACACATATATTTTGCCCCGGGCAACTGGAAAAGGCTTTGACATTTTATACACTATATTCAAGGTGAATCTGTCGTGTAGCAACGTTTGATGTGTGAAACAAGTTGCAACTTACTGGCGAAGTTCTTCAATATTTTTGTGAGATTTTTTTGTGCTACTCCGAATTGAAGTTTCGTTGTAAAACCGGTAGAGTATTCAACGTTCGCTATGCGAATGTTTGCGTATCGTCCTCGTTATTTATTTACTCCTTGTAAGTGAAGTTCACATTTGAGAGATGCGCTGAATGCAAACATATTGCCAACTGCTGTTTGTGTTGTAGCTTGGCTCAAGGACACCACACACACACCTACACTAAGAATGAGAGAGAAACGGTAGACAGTCAGCCCGCTAGTCTTGTTCAATTTGTTGCTATTGTTGCACTTAGTGTTGCTTTTGGCACATTGTTGGCAGTGAGTGTGGAGTTAAATTTGCTTAGATGTTGGCTTCTCTTCTTGCCCGCGAATGACGTTGCCTCAATCGATTGATATCAATTTTTTTAGACGTTAAAGAACGCAAAGGAATTTCAAAACACAGGTGCAAAATTAATTTGTTTTTTCAGTTACTACTTAATCATAAATATTAGTTAAAATAAGTTTTGTTGCTCTTAATTATAGGAACTTTGCAAACATATAATAATCAGTTATCCGAGTTATCCGCCGAGGTTCTGATTGTCTGAAGAAAACGGTCTTGAGTCAACCGCTGATGATGAACATGGATATCGAACACCGACATATAACAACTGTAAATAAATCATCCTTGCAAAGCTTCTTCAAGTACTTGTACACGCAAAAGTCTTCAATTCCTTGAGATATCGATTTTCATAAGAACGGATAGACAAGTCTTAATTAAAATATAAGATTTGTTTTCCTTATTAAAGAGAAATTATGTAAAATTAAGATAGGGTTTGTCTTGTTTTAAGGTTGAATTTAATTCTTGAATGTTGCAAGAAATTGGTCCTCTGTGAATTAGTTTGTATTCTAATTATCTTCACCTTCTCAGATACCAAATTGATAGAGCTTTACTCTTGTATAAAAGCCATCTTGTTAAAAGTTTATATGTATCACATTTTCCACATACAGCATTAAGCCAGTTGTTTGTTGTCGATTTCAAACAAGCGACAACTAAAGATTTACAGATAATGTCTGGCGAGATTTCTTTTGATTTATAAACGGCAACACGAATTGAGCAACAATATAAAACTTTAACGCTCCAAAGTGTGCCTTGCGGAATACTAGCGAGTGTGCTCGGCAACTCACCTACATGACACAATCACGGTAATTGTGAACTTTTTGGCAGTGGAAACTGAAAAAAATGCGCTTCAGCGGAAAAGTCGACAGAGCCAAGTGAAGATTTACTTCGGTTTGGCAAAGCTCCCACAAAATGCTCCATTGTTTGTGCTCCTATATGTATGAATGTAAACCTGCGAGTGTGTGACTATGTGTCCGTAAGAAATATGTGCTGTGGCGCTCAGGAAAGTAAAATAACAGACTCGCGTCATAATTTACACGTATAGTACGAGTATGTGTGCCTGCAAAAAAGGTGGCCGGCCTCTGAGCTCTCGCTGCGAATCCGCCCCCACACACACCCCACCTGATTGTGGGGTCAGCAGTTGGCAGGCCAGGCTCTTGGCAGCTCTCAGACCACTATGAGCAGTGCAGGCTAAAAAGTGTGAAACGGCGATAAGATACGACTGTGAGCCGGGCGTTGTCACACATCCATTAGCCCCAATGCTGGCGGTCCGTTGTTGGGACTCATTAGGCTTTATGCAAATTATTCGCCTTTCTTTCGCTGGCAACTTAATCATGCATGTTTACACGCAAGTACGAAACTCAAACAACAAACAGTAAACAAAGTAAGTACAAGTATAAAAGTATAGGATACAAGCTGAGCACGACCTGCTGCCAGCCTCAAGCTCTAGCCCAAGCTCAAGCTCAATTCTCGCCCATTGCCACCACCGAAAACCGAATGATATACATACACACGGCGTATTTAATCTCCATATAGACGAAACGTATGGTCCCAAAACAGGCGGGCTAATCAACGCGCGCATGCCGAAACACAAACATTTAACTGAATTAAGTTTGTTTACAACAATTTTTGCATAGCTAATTAGACGTGCAAGGGGCTAAGACGAGTTCAGCTAGCAAATATCCGGACTCTTCATGCCTCCCACTCCCGTCCTAAGCAAATGATGTCTGTTAATTTCTTGTTAAGGCCTGTCAGAGCGCCTCTTGGCCCGCCATCTCTCATCCACCCTTCTGCCTTTGATGACGCTCTGTAGCTGTGCTCCATTGTTCTAATACCCTATAATGTTGCAGGTGCCATAAGCTCTACTTTGCCGCAAATATGCTATGCAAGTGTGTAGATTCTTGGGATTTGCTCTTAGAGTCAGAGCAGCTTTTATGCAAATTACGTAAGTTTTCAAAAGAATAGAAAAGTTGTACTTAAAGCTGGGAATTTGAATTGCAACATCTTTAATTAACTTGAAATCAAAATTTAAGAAACTTATCCTCAAATCTTATTTTCAAACACAATGTACGAATTAGAAACAAGATAAGTTTATCTTATAAATAAGTATAAAAATATGATTTTTGGATGATTTAAGATTTAAAATGATTTTCTTTTTAAATATTTTTTTTCAATAAATAATATATTTATGAAATCAAGACACCAATTCTTATATTGTTGTTGAAAAGAGACCCAAATTCCTAGTTTGAAGAACAATGTTTTTTCTAATAAGTAAGAAAAAAAAAATTATTATTAAAAAAATGTTAAAATCAAAACATTTTGTCTTCAAAATGATAATGTTCTGGAAATCCAGATTTGTGGTCTTGAATTAAGGAAATAAAACCGTAATTCTTGAAAATGTTCTTAACACTTGAATTTGTTGATTATAAATTGTTCTTGAAATCAATACGTGTCTTGTTTCATGAATTTCTTTTGAGATTGCAATGTTCCTGAATCTTGAAAATGAATTTGCTGTCAAAGTATAGAACATCTTTTTGTCGCTGTGCATCTGAGTTTGGTTTTTGGCCGACTGCGAATCATTGTATCATTGTTGTGAACTCGTACTCGTAAAAGTTTCATGTTGTTTAGGAATCTACAAAAGTTCTCATAACGAATAACGAAGAAAGTTTGTGAGAGGCTCAGGTGCAGTCGTGGGCACGTAAAATATGGTTGGAAACAATGTGGAAATAGTGGAAAAACTGCCGCTTGTTTTATTTATGCATTTTTAGCAGTTTGTCCTCATGACTCTTGAGTCGAATTCATGCGGCGCTTCCTTTGGCACTCGTCACTTTCGCAGACTTTGTCTCATTTTTTATTTAAACAAAAAAGTTTTGTCCATGCACAAAAACTTGAACATTTTTTTGCAAAATTACCTAACGAGTCCAAGTGGGTCGGGGATCGCGGGCTGGTTATAACTTTCAGCGTATATTTTCTTCCATTTTTTCTACAAGTAGCAAAAAGTTTTTCCAAATATTATTAAATAAGCAAGCTCGCGACAGGAGGGCAAAAAACTGCAACTGCAAGGGTCAAAATGTTGTGAGAATACAAAAATGATGTTGACAAAAAATGTAATGTTTTAACTTTTAATTTTGATGTATTTTTAATTGTAGGAAATGAAAGAACACTGGAACTATGACAGAATTAATCAACTTGGCTTGCTTCTCACAAACATCAATAAGTTTACAAGTTGCTCGTCCTTTTTGAACACAAAGTGCACAAATTCTTGGTGCATGTTTCTCTCAAAATAATTAAAATAATAGGCATTGAGCAAGCAAAGGGCAATCGCAATTGGGGGAATTGTGCGCTTGGCGACTCTCGATGTTCGATGCTCGTAAAATGTCCTGACAATGTAGTACACCATCCATCAGACGTCAATTGTATGCCAACTGCCAACAAATCAAACTGTCATCCAACTCAGCCAGACTCCGGCGAGTCAGCAGTTGAGCCAGTGAAGCATTCAACCAGTGCAAAGTATTTCTGGAGCGCCATATTTGAAATTATGCCACATGCATTGGCATTGGGGTTGCCCCACTGCCACAGTGCTCACAGTGCTCATTGCTCACTGCTCTGCCACTGAGACTATGTGGCAGCTACTCGTAGCTCATAGCTCGGAGCTGCTTTGTGCCACATACTATTCTATATGCAGGCATCTATCTAACTATCCATCTATCTATCTAGTCCGTGTCTCGTTGCAGCTGTCAGCGCTCTATTTTGCAGTTCATCATCATTGTCATTGACAGTTTCGAGTGGTTACAATGGCAAGCAGCCTGCTGCCACATAGCCGCACAGCCAGCCTGCCACACTACCGCGCTGTAACGCTGTCAGGCTGCCAGGCTGCCAGGCAGCCAGGCTCGGAGGTAGTCATCGGGGAATTTCAAGAGGAAGAGCTGTATGAGTACTTCAATGGGAAACTGCATTGCTTTCGATTTATTTGTGTCTGAAAGATTTATGCGAATGAAGTATGGCAAATTGCCAAACTGGACATGCTTCTGAAATTAGTTACATCGTTGCATTTGAAATCTTAAAGAACAGCACTTTTCAACTATTCAAATGTATAGGGGAACTGTAATTTGATGAACAGAGTCAGAGGCGAAAGGAAATACCAAGTTCAGCACACAACATTTGACTGTGAAATGGGAAGCAAGGTACTTTTGGAAGAAGCTAATAATAGCTCAGTGGGTATTGGCAGGGCAAAGTGGAGACGAATTTGAATTTGGGCGGGCGGAAATTGATGCCATTAAGGTTTTGTTTGGAGTCTTCGCAGTCGAAATCGGAAGTTGCTCGAGGTGCAGTTTTATTTAAAGAAAATGCCAACGGCACAAACAACAAACAAGTGAAAGCGAGCGTGAAAGCCATTGAAAAATAAGAAGAAGTCGACATACTTTCGAGCACTCATATATAGTATATACTACAATATATGGAGAACACCGGAGCCGACACTTTTTCAGACAGACGCATACATCAAACTGGAAGGCGGACCGAAAAACTGATAGACACGCCGGCTGGGCAACAGACAGAGATGCCAGTGGCGCCCACAACACAACACAATACAAAACAGAGCGCAACGCAACACATCAGTCAATTTATCTGGAATTGTGTGTGCGTGTAAAAATTACGTAGTTTGTACAAGTGTACGACGCGACCCATTGAACTTTAACTGAAATCTGGCTGCGAGAAATCTACATATTGATAAATGACCCAAGTCCCGCCAGGGGCATAAAAATCGATGACTCGATGGGTGTCGTTTGACATATTCGAACTGGAACTCGCAGTGAATTTATGCGGCCTGTCTGCATTAAAGTTAAGCCGGCGCTGTAGTCTCGGTTTTGATTTCATTTAATAGGTCGACGATAATTGTACGCAGCAGCGGCTTTAACAAACATTAAGTGAGTTTTGCCGCAGCTGCAGCAGATGCAACAAATGGCGACAACTGAATGCAAAAAAAACTTCATCAAAATGCGGCAAATGATGAACGACAGCAGCAACGAAGTGTAAAATAATTACTCGGCTTTTTGCATTACTTGCACGGCTTTTTGGTCTTCCCGCCTCCTCACTTCCCTGCTGTCATTCACCCTCCGCTTACCACTTTCCGCTTGCCACTTTCCGTTTGCCACTTATTTTACGTACGAGTAATTAATTAAATAAGCGCCTTGACCCGCAGATATATTGAATTGGTTGCTGTATCTCCACTGATTGACTTTTGGTTTCCCAGCTACAAAGTCCCCCCTCTGGCGCACCCTGCTGCCGCTCACTTCGCACTTCGTGCTGCCACAATTATTATTCAAGGAGTAGCATGAACAGTTGCAGCACTTTAAACTCAATTTAAATTGAGTTCGACACGCATTCCATGGAGTATTCGCACAAAATTATATTAAATATGTCACAGTATTTCCACTTTTCCATTTGATTATTTATTATGCTCGTCTTAAATCATTTTATACTCTTAAAAAAGCGTCGTTCTTACCACACATACACTCGTTGCATATCTAATGGGAATCCAAGTGCATTTAAATATTACGACAATAAATATGAGCGTCAGTGGACAAGTAAATAAATTACTTTGCAGTGAGATCTGTGTTCGACTCGCTTTCATAAAATCCTTGATATGCACAAGTCCATGTAAATAGCATTTAAATTGGCTTTTCGTAAAACAAGCTGAACTTCCTAAGTAGTTAGCAACTTTTATTGCCTGGCCAACATGATCCAAGTGCTGCTACAGTTGGCCTTCAACGACTGGTTAAACATTGTGTAATCCCGTCTCCCATCTGTTTTTTCCTAGGTTTTGTTCAAAAACCATGTCCAGCTGCTAATTGTGGTGTTGTCGGGAGAGGCTTTGCGTTGTAATTGCAATTGAAAGTTTCTTCATAAAGCGTGGCTATAAATGCAACTGGCATTTCGGCAGTGCGAAGGACATTTATGATCCCCATATGATTATGCCGCACTTGTAGTTTTATTGTCGTCTTCCAATAGACATGTCCATGGAATGCAATTGCCATGGATGCCACGAAGAGGAGCGAGTGTTGCATATTGGGGCTAACCGCACGGCAGCACACATGAAATTATAACATTTAATTTTTAATTATGAGCGCTATTAACATGCCTGAAAGTTTTCGCCACAGGCAAGCGCTGCCAGACAGCCATAAAATTAATGGCAGCAAAAATGGCAGAATGGGAAACGGAGAGAGAAATGAGAAAATAAAAGCAAACACCCGGACAAAGCTGAAATGATTATTTTGCATTTAACATAAGGGAAGAAAAAGGCAGATGTGGCCCTTTAAATGTCGACTGCCAACTAATTATGTATAATAAAAATGCAACAATCATGGAAACTGCTTTTCGCAATAATAATGTTTCATGGCGTTTCCATTACTTGCGTAAACTTTGAACTTCTTCATTGATAGTTGCTTGTTTACGATGGTTTATGATATTGCGATTTATTTGGCAAATTGTTCGTCGTATTCTGTCGTTTCATTTCACATATTGCATAAATCAATAAATATGATTAACAAACAACCATACAGATGGCTTCTGATTTATGGCCATGGTCACTTTCAGGTCGAATTGCAGCCAACTGCGGTTCGTATTGCTTTTATTTCGATTTTATTATTTATTGATAGTTTTTTTTAGTTTCCCCATGTTAATGTAAAACGTGTCTACTCTCAGCTTTTTGTATCGGTTTCCATGCTGGTATGCGTACAAGTGTGTGTTTCTGGTTTTACAGGTGTTGATGCATTATTAATGCCATTTTAAATGCCACATTCAATAACTGCAGGGCTTTGGCTAAAAACTCTTTAATTTGGAATTTAATTTGTAATTTAATTAATGCCAACAGTAAGTGGCGTTCGCAGCATGCACATTTCATTTGTAATTTTACGTTTTACGTTTTACGCAAAATATACATTGTAATTTACTTAAGGGCCACTGCGAGAGCGTGAGCAGGAGCATTTCATTTGCTTGTTTTATGTTTTTAAATATTTCGTTAATTTATTTATGTCGTTGCGCTTAAAACTCAATTCAGCAAATCCAATTATCTCCGACAACGAATTGAAAAATGCACTTAAAGCCACTTTTCCCCACTATGTTGAGCACACAAGAATGGCAACTATTTGCCAATTCCCTGGAGTGGCCTAAACTTTCAAATGAACAAGCAACGAGGCAACATGGCGTATGCGCGATGTTCTCGGGAAAAGTTATTGCACAATCATCATTAATGGCAGCTATGAAATCCGAGAGGCAACTTTGCCTTGTCTACGGCTCCATCATCATCTTATCATCGTCATTATTATCATTATAACTATGTTCATTAGTAACGTCAATACTCCGGGGTCTAATTAACTTGAGGAGCGGCACCTACCTACTACATACCTACAATGATGTAAGGAAGTATATGTTTCGCTTATTCAAGCACATAAATTGCATTATTATCAACGTTATTACGGCGTAAAATTAGCTAACGGACTTATGGTTATCTTCCTTGCCTGCGAAACCCAACACAGAAATTTCACTTAATATTTTAACAGTTGAAGTCATTATAAGCTTCCATAAACTCTAGCCAAAGGTAATTATTAATTGTACTCTGCTCTAATAATGCCGAACTCTAACCTTGAACTTAAAGGTCAACAATATTATGAAAATTGCAAACAAATTAATTGAAAAATAAAATCCATTATACTCTAAGGTGAAGAACAAGCTGATGTTTAATTATGAGTTAAAGTGAAGTTTAAGAAACATTTGCATGGCTATCCGTAAGTCGTGTTGCAGTTTGCTGAGCTAATTAAACACAACTATCTATTTACATAAGCAAACACCAAAGTCGACGGCTCAATTTACATAAATTTGAATGCACCTGATATGCTGTGGTATTATGCTGTACACGATGCGGAACACGAGGCACTTGAAGGGATTGTGGCAGCGACAAATGCAGTGTAAACATTTTCAGAGGATGCTAACAATTTGACATGCATTAATTAAAATGTTAATTCGTTTATCGAGCCTCGTGATGCGACGAGGCTTTGTTTTACGAGTAATTGGCAATCAGAAATGGTCTCAGTTGCAGCACTTCAAGCTACGCAAAAGTCAATTAGTCTTTATTAAGCAGCAGCAGCAGACATGAGCGTCTGCCCAGTAATGCAAATGTTGTGTCTTGCGACTCTGCGACCCATAAAAATGCAGCAGTTGTCAGAGACAGACACAGACACAGATACAGACACAGATACCTCTACAAATACAACAGCCAGCGTGCGGTACACTCTGCGCAGATACTTATTCAAAGAGACGCGATAAAGCAGCGTTAATAATAAGCAACATTTACAAACAACAAAAGGCCATTTTAATGAAATAACCATGCGATGTGTGCGTGCCACACGCTGTTGCAGTCATTTTGCCAAAAAAAAAGAGCAACAACAACACGCGAAAAAACACAAACAGAAATACAACAACAAGGGCAACAAGCAGAACAGAACAGCACTGAACAGAAAAGCACAGCCCCAAATGGGCATCCTGGCCAGGCCAACAGCGTGCGTACAAGATGAAATCATTAAAGGAAATGAGTTTTTTTCCCCATCGGGTTATGACAAAAAAATGCGTTAAAATAAATTATTTTAATGTAGTTCTCATGTCGACTCGCTCGCTCGCACTCTCGCCGTCTCTCACACTCTCACACTCTCGGTGTCTCGGTGTGCCCCAGTGAGTGCCTGTGTGCGAATGCGCGCTTTTTAAAAATTCATGTAATCACAAAAGTACACATGTTGTAAAAAACTCACAGTGCGCCTGAGTTGTGTGCAAATGTTTGTGTTTTGTCGAGCCTACCCTTGGCCTGGGCGGGGCGGCAAAGCAAAAGTCATGTACTATATCCTGCACTTTCCCTTAAGCTTAATAAGCCCAGCGCCATTGACATGTATTTCACGACAGCTGCGTTGCCATTGACTTCCCCCAGCTTAACAGTCTCACTTGACCAACCATATTTGATATTTGGCATTACTCCAATCAGGTCAGCTGACCTGACATCGCATTAGAGACGCAAAGTGTAAACTGTACAGCTTGTGATATATATCAATGCAAGCATGTTAGCTGTTTATAATGAAGCTTGTAATAGACAGCTTGTGCGGAATTGTTTCCACATTGACTACCCATTAAGAATCACATTAGTTTTCACTTGTTGTTGCTGCACTGGCTTTAAAGTTATTTCAACTAAATTTCAACTAGGTGCACATCAAGTGGAACCAACTGAAAAGTGCCTTTGACCGATGCCTGGCGCTTTGAGTGAGCGGCCCATTGTGGCACATAATGCGCGAATAATGTTCTCTCGCTCCCTTCGCATACATGAATACGAGTATATAGAAAATTATGAATAGCCTGTCGGGGCATGCATTTGATGTATGCGACGCGGCTCAAAACTGACAAATTAACGTCAAAGTCAGCGACTCGTGCATTGCAGTTGAAAAACCCCGAAAAGGGGGCAGCCGCAATTATTGAAAGCAACTCATGTTTGTGGTCAGCCGTTGGCTGCTGGCGACTGACTGCACAGAGCACAAAAGTCAAATTTGCATTTGCCATTAGTTGTTTACCATATTTTAATTAACATAAAATAATAACACCACCACAACATATTCAACACTGTGTTATGATATGCCATAAAATGGTAAACAGTGCTTTCAAACCCATTGATGGATTTTTGGGGCCGCAGTTTAATTTATTATTAGAAGCTAAGAAGAGTCTTTGTGCAGCTGTGGTTCAGCCTGGCACAGCGCATTCGACTAAATACTTTCATGAAATTTGACAAGCTTCTACCCCAAAGTGAATTAATTACACAAAAATATGTCCGTTTAAATATTTCAGTACATGAAACCTGCTGTTTTTTTTTTTGTAGCAACTCTGGCAGCAATTAAGCATATAAAACACAGGCTTATCTATAACTCCAATATATCAATATTGACCACAAATAAAGCCTGTTTAACTAAATTAAATTATATTTAATTTTTTGAATTACATTATTTATGGTTCGCTTGGAATTGTGTCGCAATTAATATGCATAAACAGTTGGGAAGTATCTAACAAAGCATTACTGGCAAATTAATTTATGCCTTTTTCACTATTTATTTGCCATAATTAAACGCGACAGCCTGTACAGAGGTGCAAATCAAAGCATGCTATTATTGTTGTATTTAACAAATTCCGAAATCATACGAGGTGTCAGCTATAATTAGAATTTAAAATGTGTGTTTGCCACACGCGATACGCCATTAAAGTCAATTTTATCATGATTTTTTCGCCTAACCATATTAATTGCTGCTGGCTCTGGTTGTTGTCTAATTAAAGATTTCGCATGTGCAACGAATATTTTCATAGGTTTCCGCTGCCGCTGAGCAAATCCTTTGTGTGGCTGCTAACGTTCTCAGTTATTTGGCCGCTAAGCCTATTATACTTATACATTCGCATTCGCATTCGCCTGGACATGCAGGGCGAAACACCTAGAGATATTAAGCTGCTTGCTGAACTTGTTTATTTTCCTCAGGAGTACTTTTGCCAGCGGCTCCCCTTTGCCACTCCCTCTCACGCTGGCTCTGAGTTACCGTCCGTCGGCTGCTGCTTGGACTCATAAATATATTTACTTTCGCTTTTTGCAGCTGAAGAAACTTGGCCTTTGGTTGCAGCTACAAATCTTGGTTGAAACAACAGCGGCTGGGCCAGCCATGAGAATGACATCGACAACAACTTAAATGACAGTTTATAGCTCCCACGTTGAGCACGTGGAGCTGGGCGGACAATGGTTATTAAGCTGCGACTCTGAACAACAGCAGCAACAATAGTGCAAACAATGTGGCCAGTGGCAACAGCAACAGCAACAGCAACAGTCTGAAACGGCAATGAGCGGATTTGCTGGCCCGAAAAAGCCAGAGCAATTTATTTTCGAAGCCAAAAGCACAAAATGAACAGCAGCAAACGAGCCCGTGCCCAGGCCATGTAACAACAACAAAGGCCGAAACACCCCATCGACGTTGCTGCTGTTGTTGTCGTTGTCGTTGTGTGTAAGTGCGTCTCTGGGTGTGTGTAGTGACGATTTGATGTATCGACGCGTGTGGTTACCTAACGCTGAACAATTGTCCATTTCATTTGCAGTTGATTAGGCGTTGCGCTTGATATTCATCATACGCCGCATGGGCGCCAATAAAACAACGATTGAAGCCTCGACAGGCATCAAACCAGAAACGACGCGAAACGAAACGAAAAAAATGCGAACAAAAAATACGAAAATAAATAGCTGTCACTGGCATGATACACATTTGGGGTAGCTCAAATGGCTCAACGGCGCTAAATAACTTGAAAATTGGGTTTGGCGTTTTTGCTGTGCATCTCCCCAGACGCGCATTGGCGCAGAATAATTGCAAACACTTTGCTGTTGCTGGCGCAGTGTTGTAGTTGAATGGATCCACAAAGATTTGCGATTAACTTGGCCAGGCTTAAAGCAATTGAAGCCTCGGCCACCGCCTCTGTGGTGCTAGACATCAATTATAATCCAAATGAGCCGCACAACAATTGCCGAGCTCCTCTTATCCGCCTTGGCAATAAAATACAACAAATTTGTGGCCCTCAACCCTAACCCGACCCCCACCTCTACCAACTACTTGCCCGTGCCGTGCCCATGCTCAAGCCACAGCCATAGAGAATGTCTCTCTGAGGATGTCGGTCGCACTTGCCTGGCTTAGTTGTACAATCGCTTAATCGGTATGTTATTTATACATCTAATTTGATCTGCAAGCGATGGAGCAACAACGCCCCCAACAGCAGCTACAACTAAAAGCGATGTAACTTCAGTAGTTGTTGTTGTTATTGCTGCTGCTCGCTCTAGCCTGTGTCACGCCTAAAACATGACACTCGTAAGCTACTGTCTAACCAACTGTATCTGTGTATGTGTGTGTGTGTGTGCGTTTGTGACAGTAAGCCATGGCCGTAAAATGACCAAAAATTATTGAACAACGATTACAAATGTCACAAGAAGTTTTGGATTTTATCCAATCAAATGGTTCCTTTTATATTTTCGTTATTTCTGTGCAATTGCCGTTGTCATTTGATTGACAATTGGGTTGCGGGTTTTATGGATTACTTGCTTAGCTGCATTGTTTTTAAAATACCAGCACTAAACGATATATATGAGTATTCACTTGCATTCGCATTGTTTTCATAAATGTGATTGCGAATCGAGTTGAGATTGAGAGAATGGAACTCGTCTTGCAATCGATTTACTTACTTTGACTTGACTTCAGGACGGAATTCAATTTCGTGTAGTTAATTGAAATCATGCCAATTCATTACTTGCAGCGAATTAAAGCGATTTGCCAGTTACTACTAGGAGTAGCTGCTACTGCTGCTGCTGCTGCTGCTACTGGGGTGGCACTTAAACGCATAATTCAATAATACGACGACGATAAATGAAGATGCCAGCCGAAAACGCCACCACAGAAACCCCAAATGCAGAGCATTTCGGTATAAAATAATTGAAATCAGCCACAGACAGACCGACAGACAGGCAGACAGCCAGGCACAGACGGAGACAGAGAGGCAGGCTGTCAAAGCGGCAGACAGAGCACACCTACTGTCTTTGGCAACCACATACTCGCACTCGAACTCTGCGGCCCAGGCCCAAGCTGGTTTTTGGGGCGACACGCACAGCACGCATTTAGCACAACTTCATTTATCTTTTGCATTTTCTTTTAGCATTTAATTAAAAAGACAAGTTCCATTGTCAACGGCAACGACGTCAGCGACGGGGGTAAGCGTCTTGCCAGCCATAGATATCCTGTTGCCCCAACATGCTCCTTCTGCCGGGGCAGGCGGCAGACGCACAGCAACAACAACAGCAACGCTGGCAAACAACAAAAGCAAAACATATTTGCGGTTTTTACGCCGACATTGTCGCCCATGTGGTTGTGGCTGTCACATATGCCACAGCGCCAGTACGCCAGTTAGGCAGCGGCTCGAAAGGGTGGGCGGGGTTGTTGCCTGGGATTTGGTTCCAGCAGCTGCTCAGCTTGTCTCGCTGCCAACGCGGTCCCGGCCGACTGACTTCACCTGCCCATTAAGAGCATAATCATGTAGCTTTGACAAATGCCTACAGTCGAAACAGATAGCTCTGCAGTTGTACGGCTTAAAATGAACGAGCTGATTAATTAAAGGTGCAGTCGAAAGGCGCGCGCGCGAAAGTATGCAACGGAAAAGGGACCAACACTGAGTGCTCTCAATGTAAAATTCATAATTCTTTTTCGACGGCGCGTAAAACAGCAATTAAAACACGCACACTCACACGCAGCGGGCAACGACTGGCGCGAGTGGCGGTGCGAGAGGGATGGAGAGCGAGAGAGCGAAAGAGATTGTGCACGAGGCAGAGAAAAGCCTTATTACCATTTATTCAAATCTGACATCGTGCATCTTTGGGTGTGAGTGCGAGCGTGTAGCTGTGTGTGATTGTATTTAAATGTAAGTGCGAAATTAAATGACAACATATTTGACACTGATTCTTGTCAGATGACAGTGTGCAGCGCATGTCACGGAAATTTATCATCTCTGCCTAAATGCCGTCAGCTCCCTCTCAGCTACGCAGCAGCGATCTTACGCTCCAGCGAGAACTGCTGCCAGTTCGGTTATGTAATTTTTTAAACAAGAGCAAAGTGCTTTTCCGAACTGTGAGGGGCGAGCAGATACCCTGCTTAATTCAAGTTGCACATTACATACGATTTTTTCGTATTTGCTGAGTGGATTGCGACTGACTTTTAATAATTTTACTGCGTATAATGAAACCAGAGGCTGACAAGCCTTTCACTCTTTAGTATTTTAATGAAATTTCACAGATTGTCACTCTCCATCAACATGTTCGCCTTATACGCGTGTGCTCGCTGCTTAATCATTCATACTGCTATCATAATTGATTAATCCACTTTAGTGTTGGGATAATGACAGCCAAATTGTTATCTATACGTAACTAAATAAATTATCTTGAACTCAATTATGATGCAGTTGGTTTTTGATTAACATTGATGAAATATTCAACACACTAATCCGATTTGCCTCTCAGACATCTGTGCGTTTAATTCTAAATGCTTTCTATTTGCTTTATTTAATTTTGCGTCGAATTCAACTTCCGCTTTGCACAACAAACTAAAATCCATGCACACACAGTATTTGTCAATGCTCTGGGGTTGACGAGAGCGCACGGCAGCCGGGTGGGGGGAGGGTAGGAGCATTGGGTTCGCCATTAAAGCAGACAAGGCACTCCGGCTGCTCACAACCCGTCGTCCTTAGTGCTAGTGTGTGTGTGTGTGTGTGTGTGTGTGAGTGCGGAAACACCTTAAAACATTTTCGTGCGATTTTGAAAAGATGTCAACAAAATTTATGCAAATGATATGTTAACGCTACTTATATGGAAATTAGTATAAGGAGTCAGAACGCGCCAAAGGCAACTGTCGGAGCGCACGTCGACGAAGACGGCGCTTGGCATCATCGTCCTGCCACAAACACACACGCACGCTGACAACACCAGCCGGATAGAGAGGGGAAGGGGGAGGAGCAGACGCAGACGAAGGAAGAGCGGCTCCAACACCTTTTGCACTTTTAGTCAAAGTTTTGATTTCGTGTTACATGTGTCAGAATTTTAATGATGCTGATAAAAGTTGCTCACAAAACGGCTTATTATGTGCCTTAGTGTGCGTTTACATGTGCGAGGCGAGTCCGTGTCTGCATGGCTGTCTGCGTGTGTATGTGTGAGTAAATTTGCGCATCTCCGTGTAGGTGTTCCTAAGCATATTATCCTTTGAGCGTATTCCAGACTCATAATGCAAGTTGCTTGCCTCAGCTTTTTAATTACATGGAAACCCCAACACGAGCCACTAACAAAGTTGAAAACCTATAAAATTCGTATTTAATAATAATCTCGCTGCACAGTAGTTATATGTTCCCATATGACAACTGAGATCCGTAGAGATTCTGGTTATATTTGCAATAGACAAGTCCATAAATAGTGTGCTGTTATTGTGAAATTAAGCAGCGATAACATAACTAAACATGTGAGTAACATTCCTTGCCACAATAATCCTGTGTAAGCCGAATCAATTGGTGTTCGCTTGCGCTTTCTTTTGCCAGTAAAACTGCGGAATTCATGGCATAAATAAAATGCGAATTTTAGAGTGAATAAACAAGAAGTAATGTTCATGATAATTACCCGAAGCCAAAGCGATTTTAACCAGTTAAATGCCATAATTTAGCATTTCGTTTCAGCAAGGCGAAGCGCGTGTGGCACTCGCAGTCAGGACCTTTTGGCTCCACGGTGACCCAGTGGGGTGTCGCCGACTACGACGACGAGGATGACGACGACAATGATGGCGACTATGACGACGTCAGCAGCTAGCTCAAACACTTTACAAAGGGCCAACTGAACAAAGCCACTTGAGGTGCGCTCGAGCACTTTAACGGCTGCATGTCAACACACGGCAGCACACACACAGAGATACAGTTAACGCAGTCTGCAGGTGTATGTGTGTGCGTTTAGGGCTGTTTTAACACCTTTTAGCCGGCCGGCGACGGGGCGCTGTTGCCGTGAACGAGTCTGGGCTGGGCTGCGCTGGGAGGGGGAGGGAATGGCAATGGCAATGTCGTCGCTTTGCGTTGCTGTTTAAAATGTTAATGAGCTTTTAGGGTCGCACAGTTGGGTGGGCGAGGTGTTGAGTGTGGGGCGTGTATTAGACGTTGCCTCGACCGGATGTGGTGCTGCCAGCTTCCGGTTTGCTGAGTCTTAAGCGCGCGCTACGTGAGTGGTGTGCAAATAGTTTCAATTGCGGCTTTTGCGTCGTTTGCTTTATTTATTTTTATTAAAACATAAAGAGGTGAAACGAGCACTCGTGGAAAAATGGCATTGACTTTGTTAACATTGCGTTAAATTGTGGTACATTCATTAAAACGTGCTGGAATATAATGAAAGCCGGGTAGCAGAGCCGACAGCGGCCACTCCACAACAGCACTTCAGTTCTTAAGTTTCTGCGTGTGAATTGCCAAGGGGAAAGCCAAGAAACACTAAACAGACACACCGACAGGCAAGGGCCAAGGCGTGGGCGAAGGGACAGAACGACTGTTGGAAAATACAGAAAGACACTCACTTGCACTTTTTATCAGTAGTAATTCTCGGCAGCCAAGACAATGGCCATGGCTAAAAGTTTGCCAGGCAACTACATAAACTTGGCCTGGACCTGGACACAATGCCCAATACTCGAAACTTAAAATGTATGCGCGATAAGCAGCAGAAGCGACAAGTTCCCCTTTGTGTTGTCCTGCGCTGTGCTGTGTTTTGCTGTTGTCCTAGCTCTTGGCCGAATCAACAAACTGTAGAAAAACTAATCAGCGCGGCGGGCAAAACAAAAGCCGCGAACAAAGCGGACCACTGAATGGCAAGACACCGAAGTGCTTCAAGTGTGCTCAAACCGTTGGCCTTAAAGAGTTAAAGAGTGCTGGCCACATTACGCATACGTCACGTGCTCGGCCAGCCCGAAGAGCAACATAAATAAATTTCAATGTTGCGCAAATGATAATAAATGCAAAATAAACGCAAAATTCTACTGGCTAACAAACCCATATTAAAATTAAGAACAAAGTTCTTGCACAAGAAGTCAAAACAATAACAAGGACACACACAATATATTCCAGCGCTGCGAGGGCGGCTTACAAAATTACTTTTGTAATATAGATATGGAATGAATTAGTTGGAGAATTCGTGCAATTCAAAAACAAAATATAAATATTATTCTTTGAGCTACGATATTACGGAAAGCGACAGCAGATTGTAAGCAATGGAAGTGAAATAAGTTTATGTCCAACAAAAATAAACTTGAATATCAAATTAAAATCTTTATCAGTGATGAAATGATGCCTCACTAAGAATGGCAAAAACTAGATGATATGTCAAATAGCTAGTTTGGTTTGAGATGCTGTTCTATGCTTCGTTAACTTTATGTAAGTGAGATTGAAACTGAGTCAGCACTTTAGGAACCAGCCTCGCAAGTGGACCAATGCTTCGCCTTGCGCTTTTTGCACATGATTTTTACCATTGCCAGTTGTGATAATGTTTATTTTATCGGCCACGACACATTCTGCTGCACTTTTGGCAGCACTTAGTATAGTGCCAGGCCGGGTCACAGAAACAACAAAAGCAAGCGAGCCACCCCGGCTATATGGTCTCCGCTGGAAGAGAGAAAAAATAACAGAAATAAAATAAAAGAAGAAAACATGGAACAGTTTGCGTATAGTTTGTCCATTAAAAGTTAATATCACTTTGCAAAGTTGCTGGCAACTTGCGCCATGGCCACAGCAACGACTCTGACTCCGACTGCAACTGCAACTGCAACTGCAACAGCGACTGTGACTGTCACAGTGACTTTCAGTTTCAGTTTCGTTTCGGGGTTTTGTACTTGGAATTGGAAGCGGGATTCGGATTGGGATTGGGATTGGGAGTGGAGTGGAGCGAACAACTTTCCGGCAGCGACAATCAACGATTTTCATAGTCAGTTGCACATGTAAAACAAAGAGACTGTGGCACATACAATTTGCTTATGGCTGCATGCTGCTAATTTATTGCCGGCCAACTGGTGGGGGCAAGTGCGTTGGTGTTGCAAGCGTCCACGAATGGACACACTCACATTTAATTCATTTTTATGGCCATTGACGTTGACATTTATAGCGTTTTCCAACTTTCGCTCGCTTATAATTCCCATAATCTTTACGCAATGCTCAAGCAAAGCATTACCACGTCCCGTCCGCTGCTCCTTCTTGCGACGTGGACACCTCTCGCTCAGTGAAAAGGAAGCCATTATACGGGGTCGTCCATGGCGAGTAACCGGACTCCAACGCCAACGCCAACGCGACAGCGACAGCGACAGCGTAAGCGAAGGCCAATGCATGGGAGAAGCTGCCAACAATTGGATGGGGGAGAACGTAACTCATACGACGCGTGGTGCACACCGTGCGCAAAGTGAATAATGATAAAGCGCTTTAATGCTTTTATTGCGAACGATTGTGCCATAGGAAATCCGTTATAATCCACAGCAAGTGACAATAAACGAAGATGTACGAAGAGGCCCAGCCGCTGGCTCCGACCGTCCTGGGCACAGGACGTGGCTCTGGCTCGCATTCCCGCACTATCCGGCGACTGCTAAATGAAAAACTATCCGCTTGTCTTAAGCTGTAGCCCAGTGCGACTGTAAATCCTTGCCAGTGTCAGCCTACACAGCAATGTTTAGTTGTTTCTCTTGCTGTTGCTGTTGCTGTTGCTGTCGCTCTTGTTGCTCTTGTTGCCGTTGCTGTTGTTCGCAGTGTCTTCTTACCCCACGGACGACTTGCTGTGGGTCAAAACAATTGTCTCTATTTCTGCCTCCGTCTCAGTCGACGGCTCAGCTTCGGCCTACGACTGGCGGCGTTTATCAAAGAGTTCACAAAAGCCCTCTGTTGATTTCAATCATCTTTTGCATGAATGCCAAGCTCGTAATGAGCTTTTTCGATGCCCAAGTCCAGGGCTAATGGGGGACTCTGGCAGACACCGGGCTGGCTACAAATAGATACAGTTTCTCGCATTGCCACACGCACACACTTTAAACAGCTTAAAGAGTAAATGTGTTTGTTATTTGATGCTCTGCGCTGTTTGCCTACGGGTTAGTGCTTGTCTGAGACTTGGCGCACGTCGCTTCGCTCCATTTGGCTTAGCACGTTTTAGCCACCAGCCGAAGGCGACGGAGGCGATGGAGGCGAGTGGCAACAGTCGACAGGTTCATGGCTTTATTAGTTCACGCATAATGACAAAAATGGGTCGGCACGTAATGCGTGCGCTTTGTTTATTTTACTTTGCTGCAAGGATTTTTATGCCCGGCAGTCGTAAAAACGCCTTTGGTGCGTTTCTCGGCCCATGCAAAAGACTGCGTGCGCTACGCACTCCCAACCTTAAAGCCAGGCTTGCACACTACAAGCTTGCCAAATTAAAGTGGGACTACAATTCAATTCAAGTTTTACAATTTGACCAACAGCAAGAAGCATTTGTTGTTATTTCTTTTGAATTTGAATTACGCTTAAAACAAGAAAAACTTTCAGTTTGGTATTGCTTTCTAGAGAATTCCTTTGAATTAGACGCAATTCAGAATTTATATTTTGTCTTTGTTTATTTTTAACTGCATAGCCCGAGAAAGTTTCTAAAGTTTTTGTAAGCATTTGGCATTTGATCTCAAGTACCCACACACAATCTCACATGGACATATCAACAATTTATACACAGCTCCTCTACTTGACCACTCCTACTTAGCACATCCGCATTTAATATCTATATTTAAATGTATTCCACCACTCGGTAGTAAACATCACAGTGCTCTGGTAGATCTTCCGAAGTAGATAATTATAGTGTTGTAACATAAGTTGCAAGCCATATGCGATCATACTTCACACATACTTGGAACCGTTGTAAAACTCTGCTGCTCGATGACGTTCACTTAGCACATGCATCTCGCACACATACTTTTCAAATTTTTTCTACCATTATAATAGATGTACGAATCGATCAGCAGAAAAATAACTGCAGCTTAATCTGTTAATGTTCAGCAGTTATTGCAAAGGTTATTTATTGTACAGTAGCTGCTTGACCACGCGTACTTAGCACATCCGTCCTTGATTTCTCGGCCCCACTTAAAGACTATACACAATCCACAGTCAATTTCTTGCAACCTCTTGGAAGCTGACCTCACAGTGCACTGGCAGATCATCAACATTACCTGCAAGCCATCTGCTAATTACAGCAGGAGCCAATCACAGTACACACATAGACACACAATCTTGGAACCTTTGTGTAGCTCCTTACCTCGGCTGCGCTCACTTAACAGATCATCTGTCTGTTATTTTTGGGTCTTCTCTGTAAATGCCTTAAATTAAAATATATATTTTCAATGCTTTGAGCTAGAAGATAACTGGGAAGCTACTACAGCTAAAATCGCGAGAAGCTGCTGGGCTGCTAAAATTATCGTTGACGAAATTTGACGGCTTAAATGTAAAGCAGTATTTACTTTATCTGTCATGCGTTGCGATGATTTATGGCACATTAAAGGTGCAGCCACTCGTCGAGCACTTTGTAGGCTTAGAAGCAAATGCTGCAATTGGTGTGAAGTTAAGTTGTCCAACGACTCAAAGAGATGACTGCTGGCAAATCAATGGCTTCGACTCCGAAGATGCTGCGAGAAAGGCAGCTTCGTCATCACTCCGAGCCCATCGCGCATACATCAAGATGTAGCGTGTGTGCTCGAAGTGGAGGTTGTGGGTCTGCACGTGAGTGCGAGTGTGAATACTCCTGTCGAGTTGTTGTTTACGTATGCGTGACGCATCGCGCGGCCGCTAAGCTGCAAATCTCTTTAAGATGATACTTTGCAACATTTACAAATGTTTTAGTACCCGACGCCCTGCGTCTCTCCCTCTCCCTCTCCCTCACTCACTCTCTCTCTGATTGGGTGTAGCTGAGTGTGTGCCTGCGTGTGTTGGTGTCTGCGTATGGGTTACGTTGCGTCTGTGTTTGTGATTAGCATTCCGAGCATATCTTACATTTATGTTGGATGTTTCCGTTGCAGCAAATGTGTGCCAAAAGGGAGTCCAGAGCCAGAGAGAGTGACGGAGAGAGCATGCCAAATGGGGGGACTGGGAATCGGGTAATGTTACGGTTACGGCTCGTTATGCTGCTGCCCCTGCCTCAAGTTGCGCCCGCTGCTCCCGTTGCTCTGTGGCCTTTACTGCTGTCGCAACGACAGTTTGCCTTTGTTTGACTCGGCTGGTGTTGGTTTCTCGACTCTGTTGCTTTTGTTCTTGACTGAGCCATCTCTATAGCTGTGGCAGACACACACTCTGTTGGATATATTATAAATTTACATGGCAGCTTGTTTGCCGTTCAGCCCGGCTGTCCACTTATATTTGAAGCTCATGTCTGCTGATGTCTAAATGCAGCGCACACACAGTTTATTGGAAAATGTTTACACTGCATTGTAGTGGTTGTGTGTGTGTGTGTGTATTGAAATCGTGATTTGATATCCGGGCAAATGAAGGAGTCAATTGGCAGCACACAAAGCTAGTGAATTTGATTAGACAGTTGCCTGCCAGACATTCCATTTAATTATCCTTAGTGCATTTCGGCCAAAGTAAAGTTGAGCTCTCTCTCACTTTCTCGCTCTGGCAGGCCATATAGGATAACCATTTATACGACTGCCATTTGTAGACGTCTCCATTTCTAGCGGGCGTCTTAGACAATATTACTCATACGTACGCGTATACGTTATATGGGTGCTATGCTATTTTTTTGTGGCCCTGCATTATGTATGGCAGCTGCGAAGGTGAAGTAGGTAACTGTTACGCCCCTTTGGAGCGATGCCCGCTGCCAGCTGGCTTTTAACTTTTGGCGCTTTCTTGCGTCCAAAAACCTGTGAAAATGAGATAATGTGTATGTGTGTCACATTTTGCCAGCAATCCCCTCCCTCAGTCCTTCGTTTCTTACTGCTCTTTTTGCAGTTGCTGCCGCTGCTCGTTGGCTGTTGTCTGTTGTTCTTGCCGGAGACTTGAAATATGTTAGCTTCACGTTGAGCTCATAAACTAACACTAACACCTTGACACGTGCGCTTTTTGTAGCCAAACATTCACACACAAACACACACACACGCAGCCGTACATATAAATGTCATTAAAATTGCAGTAAGAGTTTGGTTTGGCTTGGCTCGGATCGGCACGGCTTGTCCTGACTTGGCAAGGACGAATCTCTACTCGCTTGTGGAAAGTGCACACCCTCCACACAAGCTTTGTCCACATTATGTGGCCATATTAAACCTGCAAATTATATGTGAGTTAAGTATATGCACATAAATTATTGATGGCTTATTAACATTGTTATCGTAGCAAATATTACAAATTGAAACTAAAATAGCTTGCTTGAATATAGTATAACATAAATAATTCGAAATATTTGTATACTCGAAAGCAGTGTATATGCGTTTCGGGCTTGCTTCACCAGCTTGTTGTCCTTTTTTACCTCTTGCGAAGATATATGTTTTCGTGTTGTCGCCCATGCGGAGTTATACAGACATTTTATTTCACCTGCGATTGTATGAGTGTGCTCGTGTGTGTGTGCGTGTGCGTGTGTGTCTTGCCCAGTGAAAGATGCATGAGTGTGTAGCAGCTTTTGTTTGTTTTGGCTTCGTTGGGTGTGTGAGTGTGTGGGAGCTGGTTTCATAAACGCGCTCGCTGCACCACTTGATTTATTTTCCAGCTAAAAACGTGCTTAATCATATTAGAGTGCATTTGTGTGATTTAGTGTAAAGCGAGAGAGACAACAAGACAAGTGCGAGAGACCGGCGACTGGAGTGCGAGGAAATTTAAGTTAAGACAGTGAGAAATAAAGATGACAATTGGCTTTTTAAGTAATTCCATGCCACACGACTGTGACGCAGTCGAGTAAGCTGTCACTTTGTGCAGCGCAAATTTAATCGGTATTTATACGATTTAGCTGACAGCAAAATCCAATTCATTATGCATCCGATTACCTTCTTGCAGAGTCAAGAGACTGCAGACAAACTAGACACTTAAAAGCCAGCTTCAACTAAGCACGAAATACATGCCAGAAGCCAGAGAATTTCTAGTTTCTAATGGGTATTATGTTAAGCCAACAAATTGAAGTAATATGTCATTAAAGCTCAATGGACAGTTGGTCGTTATCTCATCAAACTGGGAGGCCTTCAACTGCATTGTCGTCCACTTCCGCACTTCCGCAGCTCCATAGTTCCGCCCGGTCAACGTCAGGGCCAGGCAACTCGGCCAACTCTTGTGTCTCTGCATTTGAGTGTTCAGCTGGTGGGGGGCGGGGGGTTCCGCTGAGACTATAGCTGTCAACGTCCAGAGCATCAGCATAAGCTTTAGTTATGCTCGGACGGCAGGACAAATGCGGCACAGGGTCCGGCTTGACTGACCACGACCGCACCCGAATACCGCAGCCAACACAGACGCAGACACGTAACGCATGACACGCCCACAACTGGCAGGCGACAGCCTGCAGACGGCATCAGCCGCCGGCCGGAGAGTGAGCAGCAAGAGGGGTAGGGGGGCGGTTGGCGAAGGCGTTTCTTGCACGTTGTGCGCTTGTGGCATGTGTGAATTTTTCATTAAAATTCAAGTGACATCAAAAGGGTTGACTACGGTGTACGGCGACGGCGACGGCAACGCTCTCAGATCATGTGGCAAGTGTTGCCCAGCGTCTGCATGTGTGTGTGTGTGTGGGTGTCGATAGTGACAACTGTGATGACATATTTTGCACTTGTACATTGTCTCACACACACACACACACACACACGGACACACGCACACTTGAGCGCACACGCATATAGACTTGCATAAGTAGTTAGCTGTCAGCACTTAGTCAGTTGTCAACTGCAACTAGGACGACACTTAACTCATTCCGAGACTGATAATTGGCATACGCTTTAAGATCGCAATCGTTGCAGCAATCTGCGGCCCCTTGGAATCAGCTTGGCGCAGATTGCGCTCTGCGCTCAGCGCTCATCTATTAATAAGCATAATTTATGGCCAAACATTTAGGAGGTCCCAGCTCTCGCGTCGTCGGCCCCTCTGCGGCGGCAGTGACTCACGCAAAAATAATTAAATTTAAATATTAAACAGCTTCTACGCATTTGTCAAGAGATGTTCCAGCAAATTTCGCACGCAGCGCACATAATTCATACGCAAAACCGCGATATACTTCACATTGAAGATGCTATCGAGCTGCGGGTCGGGGCTTAGATAAATTGACAACTCACGTGCTGCTGCAGGGTTATTTATTAACTGGCTTTGCCCAAATTATGAAGCCCTTATTTATGCCGCTTCTATGTGAAATGTTTGCGCAATTGAATATGGACGGTAAACATGTACTTCGACAGGAGCTCGTCAATTGTGAAAACACTTCCAACAATAATATTGCCGACAACGTTATTCAAATGCAGAGCCGCTATTGATGAGTAAATGTCTCTGACTTCCAAATTTGCGGGGTCAACAAAGTCTCCCTCACAAAACAGCTGCACAGATAGACTCAAGTTTGGCCCCCCAAAAACCAGGCAGCAACCAGCCGACAAGACTGCGAGCTAACCATCTGGATTCAGTCAAGGCCAGCACTGGCATCCACACAAAACAATAACAAGAGGAGCAGAGGGGAACAGCAGCAAAAACAAATATGCTGGCGAGGATGAAATAGACTTTTGGTTTTTCATCTTTTGGCCAAATTGTTTATGCAAATTTTGAATAAATAAACAAGATTGTTAATTTAGTTAAATATTTCATTTTTGTGCCGTTTTCATCAGCAGAATTTTCGTCGGGGTGCCACGTCTCTCGCACCACGTCGTCGTCGCCGTCGTCGTCGTCGCACAACAACTGGATGCTACGTGTTGTAGGTGTGGCCCGGCCCTCTGGTAGGCTGGGTTGGTTGTTGTCATGAATTTTGATGCCGACACTCATTAGGCGATGCCGGCAAGGCTGTCGAGAGTGCTCTCCGCAAAGGATTGCGACTAACAGCAAGGGGCTTGGCTCTGCTTTGTTGGCTGGTTGGCTGGATGGTTGGGAGTGCCTGTGCCGGAAGCCGGGCTGATGCCGATGTTTTTGTTGTTTTTTGCCAAAGGCGCAATAAAATATTTTTGTATTTGTTTGTGTATTGCTGGCCCTTCTCTCTCTCTGTCTCTCTTTCTCTCTGCAATTGTCGCTCATTGGTTGTGTGTGTGTTTGAGTCTTTATGTTTGTATTTCTGCACTTGTACAAACACATGTTAATTGGCTGTAATTGTAAGTCTTGCCTGTTACATAACAAAAACTGCATAGTTTAAGCAGAATTTTAAGGGCAATGCAAACAAGTGAAATTAACATAAAACTCTTGCCAAATATTTGGCATTCTAATCAAAATTTAAGTAGGGTATGAAAAGTCTCGAAGAGACCAGTTTTGGTCGCCAGCTGCCTCTCACCTCTGCGCGGGTCGCATGGCATTTATTTATGGCAACGGTCGCCACATGACGTTGAACTATGCGTATGACCGAGCGACTGAATCAGGCGACGCCACCCGCCCTGCCACGCTTGCCTCATTCCCCAATTGTTCGCGTTCCTCCATTACTCTTTGCCCTGCCCCGTTCGCCATTTTAATAAACTTCATATGTCGCATGTCGCCATTTTCTTTTTGTTTTTTCGTCTTTTTTGTGTCTCTGTGTGTGTTTGTGTTGTTTTTGTTTTTTTTTTTTGCACGTTGCGCTGAGTTTTTCTGGTGCTGCCCGGGCAGAGCAGCTACAGTCTTGCGGCTTTATTAGTCTGTGATTTATGTAGTCAAAGATAGTGCACAGCTAGTCGGGGCATCGCCAGTGCCAGAGCCAGACCCTGAAGCCACATTGTTCTGTGCGGCTGTCTGGCTGGCGAGCGAAATTTATACATGTGCCGCAAGTAGTCGGGCGTGGACAAATGAATGACATGGCACTGCTCGGTTGTCTTCTTTTTAGGCAGTTAAATTGAACTAATCGCCTGGCCAAGATCTTCGGCTGCTGTGCTGGGGTGCTGGCCGCCAATATGCTATGCAGGTTTATGGCCAGCAGGCAATTTAAAAAACCCGAATTATTGAGTGCTTTATATTGAGCGCACACATACATCGCATACATCTGTTTATGAATGATAGATACACACACTCGTGTGCACGCCACACTTGCAGGATGGATGGACATGTTTACTTGGCATTATGGTCACGTATTTGACGCAACGTTTGGGCCTTTAATTCGTTCAGCTAAGACGCGGCTCACAGCACGTCGTTGTAATTATTTACAGGAGCGCAGAGCAGAGCAGAGCAGCGCAGCGCTGTGCAGCGCGCAAAGGAAAATAAAAGATTCTACAATGCGCGTGTAATAACATATCATACGTAATATTTATGATATTTATGGGCATTACGACGAAAACATATTTATTTTATACACGATTTCTCACATCCAGCGATATGAATAAATTTTCAACAAACTGACAAAAAGCCAAATTGGATTAGGCGACTAGAGGGGCGCTTTTGTCGCCCAGTTTTTTTTACACATGACTTTCAGACTACTGAATCGGCAATTTAAATAACATGTCAGCTAATTTACATTTGACTGACAGCATAGTTTGTTTGCACAACTTGAAATAGCGACTTTTATAGCGCAAGTCCTTTTGTCTAATATTTTTCACAATAATCTGTCGGTTGGGAAACTTATGGCTTGATGGCGACTGACAAATATTTGTTCTCAATTAATAGAGCCCAGCCACAAAACTCATATGCATACAAATGTCTGTGAATAGGCCGGGAGGAACTGGCAGACACTCACGCTCTGGCATTTATTCATTTTTCGATGAAAATAATGCGCCTGCAACATGGTGAATGTGCGTACGAGTGTGAATACGAATGTGCATGTGAATGCATTGCTGTTCAAACAGTTGAAATCATGCATAGTCAGACGACAACCAGACAGCCCGACGGACGGACAGCCCGACAGACAGACAGACAGACAGACGTTGGCAGGGCAAGGCAAATATGGTGAGGCCAGAGAAAATATTTTCAATTTCCATTACAAAAGTGCGCTAGGAGTGAGCACGGAGCCAGGAAAATCAGATGGGCTGCTAACGGATTGCACTGTTTTCGAGTATTATGAAAATTAAATTTTTCATTTCAATGCATTCGCTCGGCACAGACACACAGACCAACACGACCGACACGGGGGACAACAACTGTTACTCGTCGGGCTGGCAATGAATGCTGGCTGGCTGGAAGATTGTTGCATATTATTGTGGCACATTCATCGCACACCCCGCCGGGCACTCAGGGCTGGCACCCAGGCTACCCGGATTGGGTTACCGCCTCTCTATGCTGATGGCGAAGCTTAACTGCGTATCAATGCGCCCAATCGGTAGAAATTTAATAGTCATATAAGTACGATACGCACCACAAGGCATGCACCATGTCGATCATCAAATTGTGGGTATGCGCTGAATCTGAATTTGAATTGGAGTCGCTCTGCGTGTGCGTGTGTGTGTGTGTGTGTGTGTAAGCGCATTGGAATTAAATTGCAATTTTACATGTCGGTTAGCCTGTAATGCAACTCGGATTTTCATAACAATTTGCCTCAGCTGCAGCTAAGATGCTTTAACAGACTTCGTCGCAGAGCAGCTATTTTTATAATACTTTCGAATGGTTTATGTCTAAATTCTGGGATTAGTGTAGTGTCAAATTCATGAAAATATCTTTATATATATAGTCGTTGGCCTTTTGTGCGGACTGCGTGCTAATTAGTCCATGACATCTGCATATCTATTCAGCTGAAGCATAGGAATTGCCTTTAAGGAAATTACATTTTAATTTAGGCGAGTAGACAAAGCCAAGGCGCATTTATGGCTCTGCCACGCCCACGCGGCAACACCCATGCCCCGTTGCCAAGTTGCCCCGTTGCTCCACCTCCCCGTGTCGTACTATATTGGATGCCCTGCAGGCGCGCTGCTTTTATGGAAGCAGCATAAGCCGCGCATTTTATTCGTTCGCAATGTTTATTAATGAAACTGTTTGTGATTTGCATTTTAATTTATGCAAAAACACAAATATATATATATATATACGTATATCTATGTACTTCAGCATGTTGTGTGTGTGTGTGTGAGTGTGCAGCGAGTGGTCGTCGTACAAGTTCAGGAGCATGTACTCGAGCTTGTGCAAGGACCGAGAGCGGCTTCAATTGAAATTCAAAAGGAAGCAAACAATTTTTAATGTTCTCAGCGCTGGCATTTTATGACGATGACAACGATGGCAGCCAAACTGAATTGATAATTAACAAGGCAAATGCGCGTGTAATTAGCATTCATTGGAGCAACGACTCAGATCGTCAGGCTCCACTCCACTCCACTCAGCTCTGTGCTGTTCGGTTCGGGACTTCTTCAGAGGACACACACACACACACACACACACACACACAATTCAGCTTTTTATTTCTATTCTTAACATTTTTGCATTTGAAGCTCTCTACTCGTAAATGGGCTTTGCCCTGACAGCAACAAATCCCTGACAGCCCAATGGAGAATGATAAGGAACGAGTATCGGGTTTAAGCCGAATGCGCGCCAAGCCAACCGAGTCCCCTCCATACACAATATGTATTTATTTGCATTTATGTCCTGACTGGCATGCTTGCAGCATTTGGCCGCTTGTCTTGCCCCATTGTCTGTGTCTAGCTATAATCTCCCAACCTCTGCAGCTTTGTGTAGCAGCAGCAGTCTCTCTGTTTCTCTGTCTCTCTGTTTGTCTGTCTGTCAGTCAACCAGTTTCAAAGTCACTCACTGGATGCGCCTGAGCGTAAATTTCATCCGCTCCAATGCATTTCCACATCAGCTAAATAGAGTTTTACAATTTGCCACCGCCCCTCCACCTTTACCCCCCTCGCCTTGGCCATGCGTAATTGCAATTTGCGTTGAGCTTTCGCCCATTGTTATTGTTAATAATTTCAGCTTTTGTTTATGAAATTGCAAGTATAATTTGTTGCCATTGCATTGGCTCTTAAAGCTGTCAATCCTCCGATTTCCATTGTTTCACTTCATTGTTTGACGGTTGCCAATCAAAGTCGAACAGCAGCCGCTGTCATTATCCTCAGCCACAGAACTCCTGCTGCCGCGCGCTTTGATCACCCACAACTTAATTAAATCACGCAGTGTGTGCTTTAAGCAAACACCCTGCTGATCTCAAAGAAACGATGAACAAACAAAGCTTGTGTACAGCTCTAGGAAATCCTTTCAGGCATGTGCTGATTCGTATTAGGGATTTTGCTGTTATGGATTAAGAGTCGAGCCATATCCTTTTCATTGAAATGCAGGTGCGTGCATTAAACTTTTTTTACGGAATGTTCATAGAACCAAAAACAATTTAATACATTTGCATATATAAAGCAAAGTATTTGAGAGTACTTTAGTTATGATTGGTTTTCTGCTTGAATTACAGAATTACGTGTCTTAACTCGTATTTTCTCGCTGTGCTGGCTTAAAGCAGTTTAAAGTCAGCAGGCCCCAAACTGGCCACACGAGTTAAAAAGTTCAATGTGGTCGGGAGCCTACGACTATTTGCCTCTTGCTGACGAGTTTCGAAATGGTGGCCGACATCATGGAAATGCAGCTGAGGTTAAGGGAAAATGTAACACAGATGTCACTTGACGCAGCCGACAATAGAAATTGGCTGGGGATTTGGGGCGAGTGACTGAGTGAGGCATTGGCAATAGCCAAAGTGCATCTCTGTCCACAGTGCCAGTGCTCACAATGAGCCGAGCATGCCGCACAAAAAATGCCAAACAATTCGTATACAAACCCACACACTCATGTATGGAAGTAGATCACACTATTATGCACACGGGACTGGCTGCGATGCGATGTGCGAGCAAGCGAAATGTGTGCGAAAGTTGCCAAAAAAAAAGTAGCGTTAACAACTTTATGTTGCGAGCCTTGCGCTAACGCCCTCCCTGCGGCAGCCGACTGTGGTTATTTATGGCAATTAAAGGACTAATGATGTCCGACTCCGACTCTGACGCCTCCCAGCGCTAAGCTAAAACTATGGCAACAGCCACACCATTTTATGTGGTCCCCAGAGTGCAACTATCCAGATACCCTGCCTTCGGGTGTCGTTAGCTCAACTCGCTAATGCTGTGAGGAATCAATAAGCATTGCGAAGCAGATCAACACATTTCCCCTTTCAAATAAAAGGCTGTAATTTAAAAGTAGTTGACTTTATGCAAGTGTATTTAGCTGTCGATCCGTTGAAAAAGTTGTTTTAATTTTCAAATTAATTTTGTTGTTGTTATGTTGCTGTTTTGCTGTCATGGCTGCTGGCTCGACTCCTTTTTGACTGCAAAGCGTTATTTTAATTGTTGGTCGTCAGTCGTTTCGTAACTTTTTCTGTGTACCACCCTTTAGAAAAGGTTGTGCTGAATGCCTTATTAAATTTGTAATTCAATACGTTACAATCAAATGTTTAGTTTTTAAAATTTCCTATAATTGACTTTAACAACAATTGCCGTCTCTAATTTATTGTTGAGGAAAGGGTGTTCTGTGTTCAGTGTTGCGTGTGATTTCGTATTATAAAAATTTGGCAACAATTTGTGTTGGCCAAGCGAAACTAGCTTAAAATTCAATTAATTTGTGTGTTGCACATGAAAAATGTTGCAACTTTAGTGCGTGCCTGAAGAGCGGCTGCGATAACGACAACAACGACAACGACAACGTCGACGTCAACGACAACGCCCAGAACAGTACAGGCCAGGACAGCACACAGCACACAGCTCTTGTGGGCGGGGAGACGGCACACAAGCACTTCAATGAGCGACAGGAAGTTTGCCTCTGCTACCTCTGCAGGCGGCAGCTTTTGAGCTAATTTTGACAGTTTGGCAGCAACTGTGGGGCGAGTGGGAGTGGCAGTGGCAGAGGCAGTTGCATTTGCAGATATCCAGGGCAACCGAAGAAAAGTTCAGAGAGTGACAGAGACAGTGGCTGGATTGAGTGCGATGTCTGAGTGGTCGGGATGAAATGATGGGACGAACAGCATTTCATTGTGTGGCCAGTAATTAGATTCGCATTTCAGCCAGGCGGACTGTCAGTGAGTTCGACAACGCTCTCGCTCTTGTCCTGGCTCTGGAGAGTTAAAGTTTTGAAACAGCACTAACTGCAGCCAAATTACTGGTCGAGATCAATTAAACAACTAGAAATTAGATTTCAGCTCGTGGGAGCGGCACAGGGGGAGGAGCAACAGCAAATGGTGACTGTTTGTGGCCAGAAGCTATTAAATTAGTAATGCCCATAAAGCCAACGGGCTAACTGGCCAACTGGACAACAGGCCAACTGTTAAATCATGAAGCAAGCCACTTGCATCCATAACAACAATAACGATAACTCTCACACTGTGCAACAGTGGAGAGAGGGAGACACACAGAGTGAGAGAGAGGGAGGGAGGGAGTGCAGCTGGTGCATCTCATGACTGCACGCTCGGATGCTCATTTTAAATTGACTTCAAACGTTGCTGCGTGACGAGCGGCATGAGCATGGACACGGATCTCGCAGCAGTCGTCGTTCATAGCCATGGCCAGGATGTCGGTGTCTGCCCAGTCCACAGTCATTGCCATTCCGTTCAGCGGGGACACTGCAGGCACGCACGCATTTTGATGCCGTGACGAACGTGGACGGGCTGCTGGCAGCTGCAGACTGCCGCTGGCCGAAGCTCGTAGCGCACCTACTTGGTAAACCACCAACAATATGGTTAACACTTTATGCTACGAATGAACGTGCCTTTAATTGTGCCACATCATATACGATGTATGTAGTTGTATCTGTCTGAGTGCATTCAAATGGTCTGCGTAGATACTTTATCCATGCCGTGCTTCAATCCCATTTCGATAAGCAGCTGGCCATCAGTTGCGAAAGCAATTAAGCTACTAATTCCTCACACGAGCACTTCAACTGCTCTTCCAAGTACTGCAATCTGAATGAATTCGCCAAGTGAACTGCAGCAGATATTTCAGCCAGATAAATCAATCTCGAGTTAATTGGTGAATTGTTATCGAAATTAATTTGCGGAATGCAGCCAAGAGCAACTGCCATTGGCTGGCAGCGGCTTGAAGGCTTCAAGGCCAAGCTGCTGCGTCTTTGCGCGAGTGGCAAATGAAAAAAGTTGAAGTAAGACGCGCAAGCACAAGAAATAAAAGAGGAAAAAAAATATGGTACAGGAAGCAGCGTGGCAAGGCAGAGGAAGTGACATGCACCGGGGGCATGTGGCAAAGTGGCATGAGTGTGTACAGCAAAGTGTTCAAGAAATGGCAAACTTTTTGATGCTCCCGAAAACTCATTAAAAAGGATTTGACACGTGAAGTGCCAGAAACTTTTTATTTTTATATTATTTCCCTTTTACATTTTTATGGCAACGTGTGATGGACTCCTAAATGTGTGCGTGTGTGTGTGGGTGTGGATGTGGAAGTGTGCGTTTGATGTGTGTGCTGATTGCCATTGGCAAAGAGCAAGGCTCACATCAAAATCAAAATCAAACTCGAGCGCAGCTCCAACTCCAGCTTCGTCGCCAACCGGAGCTCAACATGTGAGTGTCGCTAGAATTTGTGGATTGAATTTCAATGGCGATTGATGACGACTGCATGGATATATGCATGTGTATAGGTTTTGTGTGCACAGCAATGTCTATCGTGTGTATACACACACACACAGACACACACCAGGAAAGTTGTCAGGTGTTTGGAGAGCGCCGAGGCCAAAACGAGGCTGCGAGTTCCGTTGGCTTTTTGGCTCATTTTATGATAATGTTCAAACCTGGCGTTAATGAGCTCTTAAGCTTAAATAAGAAACGTGATTTAGTTACTAAGTAAACTACCAAATAGTCGGCACCTTCACACGAGCAGAGGGCGAGAGAGCGATTGAGGGCCAGAGACAGCACTCAAGTAAGGGGTAGTCGTGCAAGTTTTTGGTAAAATCTGCGCTTAATTTGAAAAGTTGGCTAAAGCAAAAAGACCTCTCTCTATGCTCAGCAGGTGTAATAACTGTTGAAATACAAACTCACAGACACACTCACACACACACAGACACACACAGATGCCAACACATTCGAATCGAAGTCAATGGGAACCCGCAACTTTTTGCATACAACTTTGCCCACTTAATTGCCAAATCAGACGAACAGCGAACTAATGAAAAAACTTTTCGATTTATTTGCAGCATTTCTCTGATTCGGCAACTAGTGCTTGTTGTTGTCCTTTGTGCCTGCTCGTGTTGTTGCGGCTGCTCGAAATGGTCAGTTAGCAACACGTAATCATCATTCTGACTCATGTCAGTTTTAATAATTTTTGTGGCTGTCAAAAGGCCAAAGTCGAGAGCTAATCAGAATCAGTAGACAGCATTAGTATGGGACACAGACGAGCGGACCGAGACTATGGCAGTGGCGGAGGCGGAGGCGGAGGCTGGTGGTGGTGGAGATGTAGTAAAGGCGAGTTGACAGTCCAATGTCGAACCCGAAACCCTTTTCATGATATGCAAATCTCTTCGAAATTGAAATATGCAGATGTTCGTTTGAAAATGTATTCTACATTTTATGAAATTTGCAACATAATAAATTCGTTGGGGCGTCTGTCATGTTGTGGGACAACTTAAATTAAGTAATAACTTTTATGCGTCTTGACCTCACACACACACACACACACACACACGCGCGCTCAAGACAGATAGCGTCTGAATTTGTATTAGCTCGTTGACATCTTCTTGGCTGGCTTTTGCCTTTGTGGTTGAAAGGTTGAGTGTGTGCGAGGCACAGGCAGATTTTCTTATTAAACTTATACAACGGCATTAATGTGTCTTGTGTGTGCGAGTGAGAGTTGGGGGCCTTTTGGCATTTTAGGGTTAATTTTCGTGCCCGTCCAAAGGTTAATGTGATTAATGTTTACTTAATGAAATGAAGTTATCAAGTTGATTCTATCAATTTACACACAGGCGCCGCCGTCTCAGACAAAAGGACCGCTCGGGCCTGTCAGAGTTGGCGCCGGTGACGCTGCTCTGACGAAGGTGCCCAGATGCTATCAACACAGTATCGGGTAATATGCATGGCTCCAAATGCAAATAGCCAAGTGGTTTATGCTCGACTTGATTCGGTTTTGTGCTGTATGTAGTCTGAAAGGCATATTATTTAAACGAGTTACACAAATGGCTGCTCAAGTGTTGGCCAGACAAATATTTGGCATTCCCGCTCAAGTTGCCGTTGCCACGCTGACTTTGTTGTCAATGCCGAGAGCCAAAGTTGTGTGTTGGTGTTGCTGTTGCTGTGGTTTTCGCAATCAGACACCCTTTGCAAAGGAATTTAATAAAAAGCAGTTCAATTAAACGCTCTTCAGTTGGCTTTTCTTGCTCTTCTCTTGCTCGATTCGTTAATCAATGCGTTTAACGTTTTCAATCAAGCAACTGGCAAAAGGCCACAGGCAACGGGCAACACGACGAGGGTGGTTGGGTGGATGGCTGGGGGAGGTTGCGAAGCAGCTCAAATTCAGTTAAGCATTTCACTTATTTGCATATAAATTGATTAAAAAGAAAATACACACAAGGCAACCAACACACTCATACACTTATCCACTCGAGCTTCGCCATGTGTCAACGCAGTAAAGGACGAAAGGGTCCTCGTTTCTCTTTCACTTGCAGCGTCTATGTGTGTGTGTATGTGTGTGTGTGTGTGACGATGTCTGGCCTGACACTCGCCTGCATCTGTTTCTGTGTCTGACTTCGCCTCTGACAGTCTTTCTGCTTCTCTTTTTTGGGCCATTTCTGACACTTCAAATGCGTATGATTGTTTCCTTTTGATCAGCGAATTGTGAATTGATTCACTGATTGAGTTCAGGTTCAGTTGATGCGACAACAACGTCAGCACACCCAAGAGGACACGTCACTCTCGATGTGCCTCACACCGTCGACATCTCTGTGGGCCTGACTATATAGGCTTACAATACACATTCATACGCATTTACCAAATATCTGATCAACTGTTTTACCGATTGACTGCAAGCTTCAAGCTTTGATTAACGTTTCAAGAGCTGTTTGCTGCTTGTATTGCCTTGACACTGATTTCTCAATGTTACAATTTATCAACTGTTTTACTTTGAACTGGGTCAACTTCGACTCCATTTATGTAAATGGCATAAATTAGTTTGCTTTCAGTTACACTTATTGATTGCCCATAATTAAGTTGTTCTTGTGGCGACACACTATATATATATATATATATATATATATATATGTTTTTTGGCCGGTCAATGGCCGCTTGCTGTGTTGTGGCACGCTGACCACGAACTCTGTTGCCTGGTTTCTTTGCTCAAGTGCCCTAAATATAAATACCCAGTCAATTGGCTGGGCTTTTCGGGTTTAGTTTGCTTTCAATTTGAGTGCCGTCATGTTCTTTGAGGCCGTGCGCAAGTCGAGCAGCCGTCGCAGGCGCAAGGTGATTCCAATTAATCAATGAAACTTTTGAGCCATTTTAAAGCAGTCACGGTTCGTCGTCGATTCATACATCCGTTAGACAGTTGAGCTGCAATTAAAGCAACAGCAACACCGCAATGCACGCGGCTCGTCCGCGCCATTGTCTCCCTAATGGCCAAAGGACATGCCAGCGCACTTCAATCGGTCATTCAATTAAACAGTTGCACGAACTGTGTTCAGGCCGTGTCAAGGGAAATTGCAATGTATGTATGTAATTTGGCAAATTACTTGGCCCACTGAAACCCGAACCGAGGCAACCATTTAGTGGCAAGTGCAATAATTACTTCGGCTCTGGCTAGCTTCAAATTACCTGAAATGGATTTAAGATTTAATAAAACTCACTAGAAGTGGAAGTGATTTGAGAATGGATTTGGAAACTAGCGGATATGCAGTGTACATGTTCTCGTCATTTCGGGATACGCCCGCCGTGCACAGGTCGAACACAGTTCGTGACAAAAGAATAATATTAGGGTTAGGAAAAATGTTGTTGCAGCTTTTGCGGCAGGGCAAGGTTGCAGTTGTGGCCGGTGCATGCTTTCAGGTGTTTTCATTTTAATCTACATCAATTTATCAGCAGAGAGAAACTGTTGTATTTATTTGTGTTTCTGGCGCTTCAGCAGCGTCACATGTTTGTCTCGGGCAAACAACTGTCCGACTAACTGACTGAGCGACTAACTGAATGACTAACTGACTGCCTGACTGACAGACTGAGCGAGCGTAACTTTAATTGAAATAAAATGTTTCCACAGCGACGCTGCACAAAGGCGGAACAGGTGGTCAGAAATGAAATGAAGGGGAGCCAAATAAAGAGCAATAGAGCGAGTACGGGAGTGAGAGAGAGACAGAGAGCGAAAGAGAGGGAGATGGAAACGAATGAATCAGTCAGACAGTTGGCACGTCTGACCGGGTTTTGTGTCTGTGCGGCCCACTGTCTGCTCCATATGACTATAAATGTTTGTAAGTAAGTAACTAGTTTTGAACGTCGCAACCCACAGCCCACATTTCATTTCCATTCATTCCATTACGCTCGCTCTCCTCGCCGTCTCTGCCCCGTTCTCACTCACGCTCGCTCTCGCTCTCTCGCTCTGTCGCTCTGTCTGTGAGTGCTTAGCTGTTTATTCATTGCCGCCGCTTTATTTTCTCGTATTCAGTTTGCATTTCAAAGCCGCTAAAGTAACAAGTATCTTGGAGCTATCTGCGAGTAGTCGCTTCAAAAACAAGATACATTCGCAGCAAAAAGCAATCTTTGTGCAAAGTGAAAAGGGCCATAGAAAAAGATATACACAACTCGCTGCAATGGACGTAAGCTGCTTGGTTATTTCAACCCACTTCGCCACTTCGCCACTCCGCAGTTTCCCTTTGTGGTTTTATTTGTGTGGCTAAACTCTACTCTATTCGCACGACCTTCACCTTGGGCTTCAATTAAACAAATTGCACTCAAGTGCTTTCACAAAAATGAAAATAATTTCGCTAAAAGCGGCAAGAGTTAAAATCCAGCAACCATCGCACCAAGATCAGCTGAGGCTGTTCGATGATTCATGCGAGCAACACTCGAGTTTCTTCTGCCGCTCAGCCTTGTAGTTATTTATTTCTTTGCGCTCTTGTTTATACAATCACTTTAATTATACGGGCTGCCTTGGGTTTCGTCTTAGTCACTTTTTATGCGTGCGATCCCGCAACTGAAAATTATGTGTAATTTCCAGCAATAATAAAACCACAAGTAATCACCCATTAGCTAAGCTACTCGACTTGCAGTTTCCCTGTAAACTGACAAGTTTCCTCGTACTCTCCATAATGAATCACAGCTAGCGCAGTGGAATTGAATACTATATGCAATGTGAATACTTGAAATATTGATTGGTCTACTTTCTTACTGCCTTCCCGCAGCCCTCTAATGGAGACCTGTATACACTGGAAGCCAATTTGGTGAGCAAGTCGCTGAGAGAACTGACAGATGGCGCTGACAAGGATCCCATTACCAAGCTGCGTTTGCTTTGCCTGAGCCGTGGCGCAACAGGCATTTTGGGGCTGGGCAGGTGAGTTGCTCCTGTTCTCCATTGATGGACTTTAAGTGACACATACTCTCTGGTCGACATCAGTTATTTAACTATTCAATGTTCAATTAATTATTCAGAGCTTTTCGCGCCATGGACGACGATGGCAGCAAAGCGCTCAACGAGGAGGAGTTCATCACCGGCATTCGGGACATCGGTCTGGATGTGACCGATGATGAAATTAAAGAGATGTTCAACACGTGAGTTTTAAAGCCGTTTGCCAAATTAATTCACCAACTAATTAGCTTGTGCCGCACAGTTTCGATGAGGATGGCAGCGGATCCGTGAACATGACCGAGTTCCTGCTCAAGTTGCGCGTAAGTGAGAACAATTTGTTGTTCGCAGCTCGCAGCTAACTTTGCAATTGCTTTGCAGCCTCCCATGCCCCAGTGCCGTCTGTCAATCATCGATCAGGCCTTCGACAAAATGGACAAGGACGATGATGGTGTCATTACCATAAACGATCTGAAGAATGTGTACTCAGTGAAGGAGCACCCGAAGTATCAGAGCGGCGAGAAGAGCGAGGATGAGATTTTGACAGATTTCTTGCACAACTTCGAAGGAGGTCGCGGCAATCTCGATGGCAAGGTGCGTTGCTTGAGCAAGTTACCCTGAGAAATTCCCCCTAATTTCAATTGACATTCGCAGATAACTCGGGAGGAGTTCATCAATTATTATGCCACCATCAGCGCTTCTATCGACAACGACATGTACTTCGATCTGATGATGCGTCGTGCCTATGCTATGTAAGGACTTCAGCTTTAAATCGTCCAGCGACTCAAGCTCAGCACGTTGTCGATTCTCAAGTGTCTAACTATAAATTTGAACTAGTGTTTAGTCGCTCATGTTTTATTTATAACGTACTCTATGCATATTTCATTCTATGAAAAATAATCTTTTATCTGCAGAAACAATATGATCTTGAAATCTTTGCAGTGATAGCCCCGAAAGTTGTGTGGCCTTTGTTAAATATGCAAACAAGTTGAAAGTTTTGTCTAAACATTTGTTGCTAGTTTACATACACACATTTAAGTGCAGTCCGGGCCAGGCCCATAATCAACCGAAAGCTGGCAAATCCAAGACGGCAATCATTGCAACAAACCTGCCAGACTCCGAGAACTGTTTGGAATTGTCAGCAGCATTCGGTAGCTCGGCCAGCCATCTGGATGTCTGAGTGTGTGTGTGTGTGCGTGAGTTGTAGTAGTGTTGGTGGCGGGGCTAGGGCTGGGGCGGGGGCTGGTGTGCCAGGCATTTATCACACAGTTGTCGCAGTTGGAGCTGAGAGGACGGCTCTGAGCATTCGAGCACTGGCAGCCTAAATGTATGCTTTAAATTATGCAGACACCAGCTGAGATTGTCGCAGCACAAGTGAGTGTGTGTGTGTGTGTGTGTGTGTGTGTGCGTGTGTATAAGTTGTTTGTGCGTGGCACTGGCAACTTGTGCACTGATTGCAAGCAACTCATACGAAATTTTAATTGCCAATGTTGAATTTACGCAGGCTGTGAGAGGGGCCCAAGCTGAAGACTGAGATGCAGACTGGAGAGGCGCAAGGAGACAAACAGACATGGCTAACAAGCTCGCTGCAATCATCTCCACTGTAAATCACAAAGTTACAACTTTGTAGTATGATTTCATTAAATTTTATTTACAGCCTGCAACAATTTCAACTACTTCACTTCTTTTAATACCCCGCACTCACTTCCCACAGCGGGTATGCTTACTGTAAAACACATTTTCTGTTAGATTTTTTATAGACATATTGCTTTTTTAAGCTTGAGATAACATTTCATTTGTGTGCCCATAAAATTACGGAATGTTTTATCTATAATTACAGTGTCTCTCTGCTTAGCCATTAAAACATTGAAGTCTCTACTTTTTGTTGTCTATTTGCTGCTGCAAATTTAAGTGCAAATATAAATTTACAAAGTTTTTGGAAATGCGAAATGCGTGCACTGCTTAATAAAAAATTTGCAATTGCCATTTATTTGAGCTTGTTGTCGTCGTCAGCTCGTTGGCCACACAAAACCAATTTCAATTTCAATTAATTGGCTTCCATATGAGGCCCGAAGGCTCGTTTGCCTCTGCTGCTGTTACTATTGCCATGTGTCGAGTTGTTTTATGCTCTTAGAGCTTGAAAATGCCTTTTATTGGCTTGCAGTTTTCACACTTGGCTGAGTGAAGTGCCTGGAAAATTTGTGGATTTCCCAAAAATACCGAAATTTACTTGTCTAACAGACTCCGACTCAGACTCAGACTCGTTCGCACACACTCACCGAAACCCTTGTTCTCGTGTGCGAATTTGTTCCGAAATCTATTGAAATGGCTTGTAAATTAGCATCAGCAGTTGGCAGAAATAAGAAAAAGCTTACAAATGTCAGAGCTTCACTCTGTTCGGCAGTGAGCTGAACTTTTTAAATCTCCATTAAATTGAATACTCTCAAGAAGTTGCAGATTGAATGCACCCTGAATTAATTGTGTCTGTGTTAAGATAAGCGTTATAACAATATCTTCATTTGACGAAGTCTGTGACTTTTGCCAATTTAAATCGAGCATTTTTGGCAACTAATGAGAGCAAGTGAATATACTTTCGAGTTATGGATAAATTGCAGTGCAAATGAAATGCAAATTGCAATTGTTGTTGGTCTGGCAGCCTGCAGCTGACACTTAACCATTTGGCCGCTGAAAGTCATGAGGTTGCCTGAAATATTTATTCGTCTGTATTGAAAATACTACTGTGGTGCACGCCAGTAGGACTGTGTGGACTAATGTATTATTTAAATCTAGTTAACACTTGCCATTTGTTGTTGATTGAAAAAAAAAGACGAAAGAAGGGACAAGGCACGGAAAGTGGACTCCTGACAAAAGCCCAGACCAGGACAGTGGCAACAGCATCACGAATAAAAGAGAGAGCGAGAGAGAGACCAGCACATAAAAATAATAATAAAAGGCTGGCCCACACTCGAGCAGTTGGCCGTTGAACTGGTCTTGGTCGGCCACAGGGCACATCATTGAAGGAGTATTGAATAAATTTCATTGCAAGTTGAAAGGCGCAAATGGGACGGGGATGGGGCGGGATAAGGGGACGGGGTCGGGAAGCGGTAGGCATTGAAGTGTGTAGTGACGAGGCTGCAAAATATTTCAGTCACGTTTTAAATGTAAAAATCTCAATCACGTGATCGAAATGCGCGCATTCAAAATATGCACAAGCGAAAACAGAATGCGACCCCAATAGACAGAGAGCGGCAGCCGTCGATGGAGTGCGATAGAGACGGCGAGCGTGAGAGTCACGAATAAAGAACAAGTGAGCAAATGGACACGGTTGCGGTGCAAGTATGCTCGGCTCTAGCTCGAGCTTGGGCACTTGGCCAACTCTAAATCGAAATGAAGCCCGAAAATAAAATGCGACCGAAGGCTCTTAACAGGTACTCGGTCCTTACAGGATCGATGATTTACGAGAGATGTCGCCATCGGATGAGACGCTGCATGTAGCGAGCACATCTAATAATAAAACTGTTGATGATGCGCTCATTGTTGTTGTTGCCGTCGATGCTGTTGTGGATGATGATGTTGTGGTTGCTGTAGTCACTGTAGTTTACAGATATTTCGTGGCCAGCTGGCGGCATCCGTCGCTCAAATTGCATAAAATATGCAAAAAGCTTAACAAACTGCGCGCATCGTTGATTGAAATATCGAAATCGCATGCCATTTACAACCGCTCCCAGTACCTGCAGGCACAGTGGGCCAAGCGCCCTTTTCTCTAAATGTATTCACAATTTTCAAGCTCTGTTTCATATGAATTCCAAGTTCTACTATTCGACAGAATTTTCAATTATTATGCATAATTCTATAAAGTTATCATTACCTAGCGCATGCGGCCCACAGTGCAATGTACACCAACGTGTTATTTTCACACTCACCCCGTCACCCACGCGCACACACGCGCACACACAAACACACACACACAGATACACACTCAGCGAGCTGCTGCAAGTGCACACAATGCGCTACAATTTCCGTTTCCTCTGCACGCAGCTCGTATAATTTTCACACCTTTGATTGATTGAAATGTTCGTCATGTTCTTCATTTGATTTTCATTTTTATGCAATTCAGTTGCCAACCATTCAGTTCAGTCGCTGATTCCGCGCTCGCCTTGCATTCAATCTTGTCGCCAGCTTCCCCGACTATGTTAATTGTCTTTAATGCATTCTTGCTCAACCGGTGAGTTTAATTGTCAGTTATCGATTTAAAACCCCATTGCGGGTAGTTTTATGCAGTATAAGTATAAGTATCGTTGCTTGCTTTCAATTGCAGTATAAGTAATATTCCATATCCGCTTATGAGAAATTACTTTCAATTAAAACTCATCCGTCTGAAAGGTGGCGCAATGTATTTACAAAAATGCCATACATGCTCGTGTATTTGGCAGCTCTTTTGTTGTGTGTGCACACGCGAGTGTACAAATTTTGCGGTCAGAGGCAACTGACCCATAATTAATCCGCTATAAATGTTGTGGGATTGCGTATACGCAGTGCTGGCATCAAATAAAAATTGTCGATGCATTAAAACACGTTTTAGTGTTCGAATTTGGTAAACTAAGCATCGAATGTTAAATGTTAATTTCCCCACAGCAATGACTGCAGCAACAGCGACAGCAATAGAAATAACGAGGCAGCAGCAGCAGCAGCAATAACAACAACAAGTATGAGTGTGCGTGTCTGCGACGGGTGAAACAACAACCACAACTAGCAGTGACGTAGCAATTTTTAGATTCATTTATTTGCGTTTATGTCGGACCCAAAAATGAACATGCAAATGGCCATTTTATTATGGACATTATATTATTGTGCCAAAATGTGCTATTGAATGCATTAGTTGCATGTATTTTGCATGTGACAGTCGTTCTTTTCTCGCTCTCTGGGCAAGTCCCGTTGCGGTCATGTATGCTATTCATATGCAAAAACAGCGGCAACAAAAAATCAATTTGTAAATGTTTTTAGTGCCGTTGCAACTTTGACATTTCACACTGTTCACAGCTGTTGCTGTTGCTGTTGCCCGCTGTTGTTGCCGCATTTGATGGCGTGTGTTTTTTTTTTGCATTTTTATTTCTCATATTGCTCCGATACACAGACAACAGACAACAGGCAACAGAGGACGGCCAACTGACCCCATTGGCTGCAATGCCCGTTTGTAATTAGCGCTCGCCTGTCAATGCTGCTGCTGCTGCTACTGCTGCTATTCGGGGAGTTTTTGACCCCAATTGCTTTGTCACCATTTCAATTTGCAATTTCAGCCATTAACTAGTTACACTCAATGCAATTAAACTTGCACTTCTGCAGCTCAGCTCGCAGCGAAGCGGACGCCAGGTAAGCGGCGCAATTGCTATTGCAATTTGCAAGGAGCGAGCGAACTTTGGCCAGTCCGCAACCTGCAGCTCGCTTTGCCAAGGCGCCTCCGCAATTCTCGCTGCTCGTGCTGTCCAATCCGTTTCTGCTCTGTTGTCAGCGGTCTTTGCAACCGCAGAATGTTACTGCTGCTATTGATGTTGTTGCTGTTGCTGTTGCTGTTGCAGTCGCATAGAGTGAAAGTGGCGAGCACTCAACACGCCAAACAAGCAGCACCTGCCACCTGCCACTTGCCACCATCGATTGCCGAGTATCGACGCTCGCGTAGTTGCATGTGCGTTCCATTGGAATAATTTGAAAATGGCGAAAGGGAAAAAATAATAAAAAATTGTATCTTCTCATTGAGTTAATTGCAAATTGGATGAAATTGTAATTTTACACTTCATTTCATGCAATTCATGGCTGATTGACAATTTAGTTTTTCATTAAGGTAACCCAACGCTGGGCCAGCCTCGAGATTCGAGCGCCGTTAACTTGATTTCCTCGCTGTGGCATGCCACACACCACCACCGGAGCCGGAGCCAGCACTATTTTTGCTTGACTGAACTCGGCGATTCTAGTTATGGAAATATGTGTGTCCCAGATTGTGATGTTGTATCAGACGACGCAACGCAAGCTCGTAAATATGGTGGATAAAAATATGTTGAGCGTGGCTTTCAACATTAAGTTTCTTGTTTAATATATTTATGAGAGCGACTTGCATGTGGAAGTTGTCCGTTTGCTCGCACGCATCAATTATGGACTTCAATGCAGCAACCGCGAAAAGTTTTGTGCATGTGCATTGCAAATGTTGCGCATACGCAGTGTTGCACGCTCGTAATACACTGGCCAAAAGTGCATAAGCAAGAGCCAAGCAGCAAACTTAAAGTTATGAATTCATAAAATATGTGATTTATTTGTAACGAAACTTTCATTCAAACTCCCTTCATGAATGCATTAATCCTCTCATGATGGAAGAGCCAACATCAGTCATCTTGCACAATTTCTTGTAGTTGCTCGCCAAAAAAAAAAAGGTAATGCTGTCACGTGACAGTAAATAGGCAGCTAAGCCTGCGGCTGGATGGCAGCAGTCAGTGTCTTTATGGGGACACGTGTGTCGAAACGCGTCGGAAATGCGAGACTTACTTCCGCTTAGCAAAAAAGTGGCATAGCATATGCGCTGGCGGTGGATGCTGCTGCTTTTGTTTTAATATTCATATTTTAGCATCAGAAATTATTCGTTGAAATTAAGTTGCTTTATGCACGCACAGCGACTGAAGGGCAGTGGCAAAGAGACACCGAGTAGAGAGTAGAGAAAAGCAAAGAAGTGAGCTTAAAAGCGACTACGACGAAAATGCTTTGAATTTAAAATCTGCAATTTTCTGTTGATTGCCGCACCGAAACCAAGCAGCAGCAGCAGCAGCAGCAGTAGCAGCGAGTGCTGCTGAAGAGGTGGGTGGGCTAACCAACGTGCAGTTATAGTGTAACAAACAACAGCAACAAAAACAAAGTGCTGGCCTGCGTGTTGGCGGTTGATGTAGCCGGAGCAGCAGTAGCAGCAGCAGCATCATCACAACTTTTGCGTAAAATTCCAGTCATGTGTCCCTAACAAATCCCTGCATTATTCATGAAATGATAAGATGACTTTGTGCTGGCTTCGTGGCCATCAACGCTACTGCTAGTGCTGCTGCTGCTGCTGCTACTATATTTTTTTCTCGGCATCTTTCGCTGTAGCACGTTATATTTCCACATGCAGCTGCAGCGGCGTTGTTAGCCGTATTTAACTACCAGCGATATGCCTTGACTACCTGCACAACAAATGCGAGCTTAAAAGATGCACAAACTAAAGTAAAAGCCAAACCAAAAATGTCACTTCACTCGCAAAAAATTGTCCATGCATAAATATGGTAATAACTGTAAATTGAAAACGCAGTTAGACCACAAACTGCAAGCTTATATGCAATTAGTCGTGAAGCAAAGCATCAACACGGAAAATCTCCTTGCTAAGCAGCTGTTAGCGCAGCTGTTAATGCTAATCAGCCTCAACAGCAGCAGCAGCGGCTGCATAACAGTGACGTTAAATGCTGCTAATAACATTACAGTTGCTTTACAGTCAACTACAAAGCTACAATCACTCTCTCTCTCTCGCATTCTCTTTTCTGCCAGCTCTTTGAAAGGCCGCCGCTCTCTTGGGACTCGCGCCTGTAACGTGTCGTGTAAACGAGCGCAGCTGCTCACGAGGCGGATGCTGAGAGCGGCAGGCAGTAGCATTACAATTACACGAGAAAGACGTCAACGTCGCCGCCACAACATTACCGACGGACACGAGCAGTACGACGTCGACGACGACGACGACGGTGACGACGACGACGATGACGAGGATGCCGACGAAGAGCCGCGTATCTCGCGCTGCGGCTACAGCTTCAGTCAGTTCGTAAACTTGAAGCCGTGCGGAGATACTTTGAGGCAACGCGTCGTCGTCGTCGTCGTCCTAGATTGCCAACCGCTCGAAGTGAAAACAAAACCACAAGAAAAATTGAGAAAATAAATAGAAAATAAACTTTGAAACTTGCAATTGCATAGCGAACAGAAGTGCGAAGGATGCGCCAACGTGATTATTGAAATGAGTGCTAATCTTACGCATACGCAGTGTGTGACTGTGACGGCTGTGTGAGGCAAGACAGACAGCCATACGAGAATTTAAAGACGCAGCGACAGCCTTGAACAAACACCGTTTTTGTGCAGTGAGCAAATGAAGTTAAATAGAAGCTGAGCTGAGCTATGAAGTCGCCGGACAAACTGATTAATTGAGCGCGGAACTTCCGTTTCCGCTGCGTGTTTGTGACTCTCTGTGTGTGTTTGTGTTTGAGTGTGTGAGTGTGCTTAACGCAGAGCTGAAATGTAAGCAGAAAGATAAAGGAAATTCGGGAGTGGGTGGTGAAAGCATTCTCAAATATTAAACACATGAATTCGCTTGAATATACCATTTAAATTATTTAAGTTGACAAACGAACGAAGTCGCCGGACGATGCTGCGCCACGCCCAACTCCCAGCTAGCGCCCTTATTTCCTGTTTTGATGTCGTCTGTTTTGCTTTCCCTTTTTCCTTTTGCTCTTGCCCCATTCCCACTGCCGTTCGTTGCCACTCTGAATTTCCATTCTCATGCCCAGTCGCTTTCTCTTTTATATGGACGCCACTTGGCTCGTTCTTCCTGCTTTCTTTATTTTCTTCAAATGTTTGTTATTTATTTATAACGACAGAGCCAACGCAGAGCGTATCCTTTGAACTTGCCTGCATGGCTTTGCAACTGTTTTTACGCTATACTCGCATTCGCATTCGCATTCGTATTTGTTTTTCTTTTCTCTATATTTTATCCATTGCTCGAGCTCGCCTTTGACGCTGCATTCAATTAATTTTATATCCATTGAACTCTCTCTCTCTTTACTCCAGCCCTTCGCTTATCATTTAGTTAGCTCCGAGCTAGTGCATCCCATTCGGCCTTTGTGCCATCGATTGCCATTGAAATATTCGACTTTCTACAATCGACTCTCATGTTGATAAGTGCAGCTACAAAATAATAATAAATAACTAACGACGTCGACAAAGTCAAATCGATTTTCATACACTATTTTTTCCTGTGCAGTGACAATAGACAACAGACAACAGACAGCAGCACAAGCAAAAGCAATAATAACAACAACGGCATCGACAATAACAACAAAGTGCAACGCGTGCAGCGACATATCAATTAATTTAATTCAAACAAATTTCGGAAAACAACCAACAACAAAAAACATGGATTACGGCTGGCTGCTGTTCCTCTTCTGTTGCTCTTTAATTGGTAAGTGAATGGGACTCATTGTTTGTGCTCTGCACAGCGAAGAACTCTGTTTCTGTTTCGGTTTCGGTTTAAAGCTGTCATTGTGCGCTGTGTGTGGCAGTGCTGTAATGAAGCATCAACACGAATTTGTAAGCAGCTTAAATTACAGCACAATCAATTGAAGCTGGGGAGGCCCACGGTTCGTATGCGTGATTCTCGAATATGTATACTCAAATCGCCTTTGTTTCAATTGATTGTTAAATGTTTTCAGATCCGCTTGCCAGCCGATTAATTTTTTTCTCTGCTCCCTGTGTTTGCCTCCAGTTCAACCGCAAATCAATATTGACAAACTTTCTGCCAGTGGGCCCGGCTTCTGGGCTGCTAGGCTGCTGGGCTTCAGAGTGCTGCTTGGACGTGGCCAGCAGCCTTCGTGGCTGACTGCTCTTTTAATGACTTTTCCCATAATTCCAACCGCTGCCAGTGCAATCGCACTGCAGTTGCACTTGCCACTCATTCATTCTCATTCGTAGTTTGCTTTTGATGCTGATGCTGCTGCTGATGCTGATGCTGACGCTGCCTTTTGGCACTTGGTAATTTGTGCTGCCGCAACTTTTGCGCTGCTGCAGCGCCAGCATCGAAGACAGAGCGCAGCGCTAGAGCTTTGTAGCAGACGCGTAGGCAGTGGCGGGGCGGAGTGTGTGGTGGATACGAGCGACTGCTGCACAGTTTGAGTGCAGTTTAAAGTTAAATTGTATTTCGGAAATGTTCGCAATTAGGCAGCCTGCCAAAGGCTTCTCCACCATCGCTTCCAGCACATAAATTGCCAATGGCAATGGGGCAATTAATTTGCAGCGCATTAAATGAGCTGCCATTTTGCCCAATGGCAACCAAACGTCGACTTTCATTTCTCAGCTGCGGTTTTCAGCTATGCGCACAGTGAGTCAACTAAAATGCAGTTCTCTGGCCACTTGTGAGAACCACTTGCTTGAATACTCTTTGATTTCTCATACTACGAACTAAATACATGAAATATATTTTTAAATTGTTTAATTTAATAATGCCTATAAGTAGAACTATTAGGTAGCAATTAGTTGGAATTTGTTCATGTTTTGATATGTCATTCTATGTTTAGATTTTAAAATGATTTTGAGCATAGAATAGCGATGTAGTTATATACGAGTTTTATGATTTGAACTAATTTAACAAGACCAGTCACCACTCGTAAATTTTCGTTTATTTTAATAAACGTTTTGACAGCTAACGGAATTTACTACTAAACTTTTGAGGCCCAGCTGAAAGCAATTCATATGTAAATTGCACTCACCATACAAAAATTGCACTTATTCGCGTGACACTGTGTGCCTTGCATCGGATGTAAAATGTGTCTAATACTATCAAATAATCTGTGTTGGGTAATTACTGCTCAATTTGCATATTTTAGATGAAATGAGAATGAGTTAAATTTCTTTCACATCTAATAATAATATAAATTGGCATTCAAGTCTTGAATTAGTAGTTGCAACTTGTTGTTATCTTTTTAGATGTGTGAAATGTAAAGATAACCATTTCTATGACGAGTTATGTTAAATTGCCTCTAATTTATAAAAATACTAATATAAATAGGCATTCCAGTCTTAGATTGGTACTTGCAACTTGTTGTTATCTTTTAAGGTGTTTGATATGCTTATAAAAACAACCATTATTAAACATGATCGTGCAAATGTTCGATTATTTCATTACTGAATGAAGTACTTGCAAAAAGTCAAAAAATGAAATGATCAGGAAAGCAAGTTCATTGCCATTTGCATCTGCAATTCTGATTGATGCTTCCATCATACTTTTTTCTAACAGTCTGTTGCTGTCTATTTATCTTCCGTTCCTGGTCTTTCTCTTCTTGGCCACTTGGCTCGCTGCATATTTATAAGTCAGGTTTCTCAATGCCTCACATTGCTCGGCTCATGAAAATTTATGTTGGTCCACATTGGCAACACTGGTCGAGTCGAGTCGCTTGACATTTTGGGCTCGCATTTCTTATCAATTTCGGGCTGTGCATGTTGCAGCTGCTCTTATCGTTGGCCTGCCCCCAGCCACACGCCGCACGCCACAAACATTGCATTTGCCACAGATATACATATGCCAGTTACATGTGGCCACATCCAATGCAGCACTTTGTTGCGCTTAGCTCGCTTTTATATTCGTATATATCCTGCCTGGCTGTCGGCCTGTCTGACCGGGCTGCCTGTCTGCCGTTTGCCTGGCCAACTATTTTGCATATTCATTTCATGAAATTTCAAATTTATTCGATGTCTCATGTACCTGGCCGGCTGCCTGCCTGCCACAGTGGCTATCAAACCTGCCCCCGGCCCCGGCGGACACACAGTTCGCATTTGCAGCCCCACATTCTGCCCAGTCACCTGTGTGAATTAAGAAATTATGACCCCGTTCGCCTCGTCCGCCCCCAACTCATGCTGCATTTTGTTGCATGTACTAACTGCTCTTTTTGTGTGATTCGGATATTGCAGATATGCAGAGTATCTCGGCGCTGCTAGTTACGGATATCAGTGTGCCGGAAATCGTTGATTTCAGAGATAATGTTACGCTCTCCTGCAGCTACGACATGAGCGGACACACACTCAATTCGGTGAAATGGTACAAGGATCGCTTGGAGTTCTTCAGGTACATTCGATCGCTTTAAACGTTGCCGGCAGCGGAACTGTGTATTTAAATCGTGTTTATCACCAGGTACACGCCGTTAATGCGACCCGTTTATCTCACATTCCCCGTGGCTGGCATTCAGGTGCTTGATGGCAAGTACTTCTGCAACGAGTCGACCTGCCGCGTGGATCTCAGTCTATTGGGCGCCAAGTCCACGGGCACCTTCAAGTGCGAGGTGAGCGGCGATGCGCCGCACTTTAAGCTGGCTGCCAAGGAGGACAACATGACGGTGGCAGGTGGGCAACTCTCAACTGCTCTAAACCACTTATACCATTATTAGCTAATTTGTGTCATTTGAACCCCATGTACGCAGCGTTGCCACAAAGCGACCCTCTAATCGAGAGCTTCAACTCCATGTACCGCATGGAGGAGTTTCTCAGTGCCACCTGCTCATCGGACTACTCCAGTTTGCCCACAAAGCTCTCGTGGTACATCAATGGCGAGCAGGTTCGAACACACAGCCACAGCCACACCCACACACACACATAACCATCCCCTCTGTGTCTCTTGTTGCAGCCGATGCTTGGGGAGCTGCAGCCGAGCATCGATACGAGCATACCAGCCCACGATTATATACTGCGGCGACAACGGCTCCAGGTGCACTTCTACCTGCAGGGACAGCGCTTCTACCAGACCGATAATATACTGCGGCTTAAGTGCGTTGCGGAAATCGAGAACTATCCGGAACTGCGGCGAGAGATGACGCTCAGTGCGGCGCTGACGCCATTCGATAATCTCAATAATCTGATGCTGAAGCATTCCATAAGTGCGTATTCGACTTGCAGCCACCATAACATATATTAAAAGCTCTCATCTCATTTGTACTCACTCTCCTTATATGCATTTCTTTGTATTTCGCAGGCGCTGCCAGCACACAGAGGCACTGTCATTTAATATCCGGGTTCTTTGCGGTGATTCTGCTCACGAAATGCTTGCAACGCCAATCATGAGCAGCCACAGCAGCCATGGGAATGCCTCAGTCTCGAGCTCAGCGTCAGCGGGTGGCAACTTTGGCAAATATATCAAGACGTTAGTTAGTTAGTTAGGTTAAGCGTGGTGCAGCTGGCTAATGGTGAGACAACGGGTTGCCCACGAATTGAGCGGAGAAGGGGCTGACGGGGTTGTCACTTGTAAATAGTTATGGTAACGACGATTCAATGTCGAAGTGCGCGCGATGTGCACAATAAACGCAGATATAATATATATATATATATAATTGTAATTATGCTAAGTGAATCTTAGGGATTAAGGCAGAACTGCAGATGAGTTCCCCTCAAGCATTTTGTTTGCCTCTTTGTTGAATCGCAGTCGTATACAGGAAACGAGTAACTAAGTAAATTGACAATTGAATTGCATTTATTTCGATATTTAAAGGGTTTACTAAAGATATTATTTGTGTCCTAAGCTGCATTACATTCGAATTAGTTTGTTATTGTTGATAAGCTGCATTTGTTAGATTTTTATATGCTTAACACTTAAAGCTACGATAAACAAAATGTGGGCATTTCGAGCATTTGCTTCTCAGGGAAGCCAAATAAATTGATTGCATGTCCTTAATTCAATTATGAACTCAGCACACAAATGCAAATACTCGTACAGCATAATAAGTAATACAAATACAATTAAACTGCACTCGAATCAAGCAAGCAAAGCTGGAGGTGTTCAACTCAACTTGCTTGCTACTAGCCATGATAAGCCAACACTCGAGCAAACACGAATTTTTAATGTACATGTAAACATTTTCGAAATTAAATAATAAACACACACTCACACATTTTTGCGCACATGAAGTCCTTTTCGCCACTAAAGCCAGTAAGGAAAAAACCAAAAACAAAAAATTAAACAAAAAATGCAACATCAAATGTTATCTGTGGAATATGCAAATGTTGTAAAAACAAATATGAATATGGAAAAGCGATATGTTTAGGTTAGTCACCATAGAAAGCTGTAAATACAATTTTAAAATAAAAATAACGATCAAGAAACCTGAAAACATGCTACAAAAACCTAACAACATCGGGATAACACAAATTGAGTCGAGCATCCAATGTACGTACTTGAATTTAACATGTTAAGCAGACAGAGTGCTCATACTCAGCAAACACCCATGAGTTGTGTCGAGTTACTAACTAAATATGCAGCAAACATTTCATATTTAATGAGCAACTAGAAATTAAAAGCGAAATGAACTACTCACGAAATGTGTTCGATAAAAACCAGGCAGAATCAATAAAAACAGAAACCAATTGAATTAACTGCTAAACTGGAGCGAAACGAATTCAGATCACATAAAAAAAATTAATACATATAAAGAAGAAAAAACGCTTTAACAAACAATGTAACATGATATATTAAATTGAAAAGGTAAACAAAATACAGTCGGGCACTTGTTAATCACTTTTTGTTAGTCAATACGCAATTAAAACTAAACTGAAAGCCTATAAAAATAAAAAAACAAGTACGAGTACTCGTTGCATGAAAACAAATGCGAGTATTGCTGTCAAATGTATAAATTGATTCGTCTATTCATTCGCACATCTTTTGGTTGTGAACTTGTTTTATTTGAATAAATATTAATAATAATAATAAAAAAAAAACACAAACAAATAAAAAACAAAACGACGCCTTTTGTTGCTGTGTTGGCGAGTAATCTGCGGTAAAATCGTTTAATACTCTGGACTATTTCAGATATCATTCCATTTTTGTGATGGTTTTTTGTTTTATGCGTATCCCGCATTTAACACATAAGGAAAAATAATTAATTTATTTCACTTTTTATTTCACTAATCTGTCAAATTACAGGCAGATCGACGTTGGTCTGAAATGTGATACATTCAATACACAAAGGGATTTTCAATTAAGAGGAAGCGACTGGAAAATGAGCGTGACGAGTTGTGTGTATGGTCGGACTGCACGACAAATATTATAAATTGAATATGACTATATATTGCTGAATCGCCCATAAGCGTCTGCTGCTTACAAAATACACTTGGCAAAGTAGGAGGAGTACATTACTTTCATGGCACCTGTGTGCCTTTAGCTCTATTTCACTTCTGCCCGCAAAATGCATTTGCATCAAATTTCGACTGCAAAATTCTCCTGAGCTTGTTGTAAGCCCATTGTGCTGGCTGCCCGTGATGAAAAGTACTTGCTTAATTTGAAATAATAACTTGTTTAAGTACGTAAATTTGTACAATTAATTATGCTAATAAGGCTTGGCCCGACTGAGACCAAAAGTCGGGCCAAAAAGGCAACGGGCAAAAGCTTAAACAATAAAAAGGGTTAAATAATTAATTTCAATGCTGTTGCAATTAGTTTCCACTAAATTTTTCATGAATTCTGTCCACATCGCTTAGAAGAAACGCCAAGATAGGTCCTACAATACACCAAACGAAAAAAAAGGCCACATCAACCCAATGGCGGGAAAAAATGAGGAGTAACCCAAACAAAAAAACAGCGCACAAAAAACAAGAAAAATTGTGAGCGCACAAAGGCCACTTTTGATGGCCACTTAATGAGCCTGAGCCTGAGCCTTGGTAGCTAATCAAATTAGCTGGCCAAGGACTTTTGATCAAATATGCGAAAAACTTTGGAAAATTGCGCTTCATTTCGTTGAAGTGTCATATGGTGTGCGCGTAATTTATGTGATTTTAATTAGCAGGATGTCGTCGTCGTGACGCCTACAGCCTTCAGCGCCCTGTCATCTGGCTCCTGTCGAATGCCGCCTGCCACTTATGACTTATGACGCATAGCTGTCATATTCATGTTTCTGCAAGTAATTGAAATTAATTTTGCATTATTATTTTTTTTTTTTATATAATATTTCTCTTATATTTTTATGCTGTAGTTGTTGTCGCTGTTTGTTTGCTGTTGTGACTGCCATTTGTCATGGAATTTTAAACATTTTCAATTAAGTCCCGCCCGGGTGGTGCACATCAGCGAGAGTTCCCCCAAAAGCTGAGACGGGGCTGAGTCGCCTCTAAGTTACCGAAAAATGCGGCGAAATAAAGTGAAGTGAATTTTTCGCGCTTTGGCATTTGTCAAAGTTTTGCGCGCAATGCTCGAGTGTCCTTTCTTCAAAGTTCTGTAACTGCTGGCACTGCTGCTTGCTACTTGTGCTGTTGCAGCCATTGCCGCTGCCGTCTTCGCCTGTTTGCGTTTCATTAAAATCCATTAAAATGCTGCAAATCAAATTAAAAGTTTCCACTTTTTTTTTCTTTTTGCAGGCTGCCAAGCAGTCGGCATCATTGTCAGTGTCGCGCCCCTTCGTCACGACTACTTTTACGACTCTCTGGCCCTATCCTTGCTTGGCACTACGCATAGACCGGGTTTCGTTTCGGCTGCGCCTGGGATTCGGGTTGGGTTCGCACTCTCTTTAGCTTTAGCATCGGCTTCATTTGCATGCGCTACATTTTCTAATGACAATTACAAATCTCTGCCTCACTCTTTTTGCTGGCCGTTGGCTGCGCTTGAGTAGAAATTACTTTTTAATTTCTTTGTTAATTTGTGGTATTTTTGCGTCTTGCAATTCACTTTAAACTTCATCGACTTTAGTAATTGCAGGCAGCCGGCAAGTTGCGTCTGCCCGTGCGGCTATTTACTACTGCATGGAAAGCTGATTTTGTTGTGACCCATTGACCTATTGACAGCCATGTGACTACGTGCCCCACAATGACTCATTTGTATGTGGCATATGCGGCGGCCTTATCGCCAAACATGTCACGCATAATAAACAGCCCTTCGCTGCAAACGCCCTCGAGTTGCCCAGGGCCAGATTGGTATGCAAACAGTAACGGCGAACCACCCAGAAGCAGAAGAGTCTGGATTTCACCATAATGTCATTATGCGGGGGCGAGCAGAGATTTCAATTTTGTATCCGAGACTCATATTGGCTATAATGTTTCCTAATGCATTGTTGACATTTCTGTCGCTCTCTGCTCCCCTCAATGTCATCAGCTCATCAGATTAGCGCATTAAATATTAGCAGAATCAAAATTCAAGCACAACCGGATCTGATCAGTCAAATGATCAAGTGAAGAAGCATAAGCACTAACCCCGTAGGTGAAAGGTGGCATCAAGTAGCAAGAAAATGGCATGTAAAGCAGCTTGTAAGCCAGCAATTGAAAAGAATTACGAAAATAAAAAAAGAGCCGCAGACAAACTCCAAATGAGCGACTGCTGGCATTGTGCGCTGAGAAACACATGTGCAAAATGTTTTTGGCAACAAGGACTAGCGAAGGCATTCAGACAACACTTGAGGCTGAGGTGGCAAGTCGGCAGTGGGCGAGCGGCGGCGAATGGTGAATCGGAGGCTCAGACAGCAAACGTAAACTCTTCAATAATTGAACGTGAAGTCATGAGGAAGCGATAAAATCAAATTGCTTCCTTAATGTGTGAAATTGATACAGGAAACAATTTTCCACATTGTTATGAGGCGCACATGGTGTAAGCGACAGCTTCAACATCAGCTTTAGCATCGACGTCGGCATCGGCATCGGCATCGGCATCGAGCATCGAGAGCAGCATCGACGTCGACATGGAAATATGGAATAGGCATCAGGTCTAAAACGGAGGCTCTCATTGCCGCCATTGCTGTTGAGTATTTCGATTACAAACGTAAGCCGGAATGTTTGGGAATCGCGTGCGCAACCAATTTCGAGTGATTTTGCCGAAGGGCGCAAAGCATCAGCTACTGGCACACAGACATAGGCAGGCGGCAGGCGGCAGGCGGCAGGTGGGGGAATTTCACGCCTGCTAACTGACTGACTTTGCAGTTAGGTTCAATATTATATTTCTACCCCGACACGACAATTCGATACACACGCTCATCGGCCGAACCTTGGCCCCAATGCGGTGCACGGTCCATCAGCGCATGCAAATATGCTTTTGAATTGGTTTACGGCCATTGAAGCGTGCACAGTGGCAACGGGAAATAGAAGAGTCAGAGCCAGTACGACGACGACCACGACTACAGCGACGACTACGACTACGACTATGGGATCTGCTGTTTCAAATACGCTCGCTCCTGTTTCAGTTGCTCGCCCTGAATATTGTTCTTAGGTATATACTCAGTGGCATGTGCGTTTGTTGTTTGCTCGGGGTCTTGGCCGGCTTTTGCTAATGGCGTGGCTAACACGATTTGTGGCAGACCGCGAGTGGTTATGGGGCAGGCTCAATGCCCGACCATTCGGGTTCACCTTCTCTGATGGGCATGATGGGCAAATGCAATGCCTGATCAAACATTCCAATTGGTTTCGCTGCTGCTGCTGCTGCTGCTGCTGAGACATATAGACGTTGTTTCATTTGCAAATGCTTAAATCAAAACCGAACGAGCCAAGCAGAGTCTGAGCCGGACACTCGGACTAATGTGCTTCAATTTCAAGCGGCATGCAAGCGACGAATATTAACAATGCCCCACAACTACTACATGAAGAACAATGTGTACAACGCACCGTGTGCACTTTACGTGGTCCACAGACACAGAGAGAGAGAAGGGGAGGGAGAGGGTAGGGAACTGGCACCGGGGGAATGGGGAATGGGGGCTAGAGCGACAAGCGCCGTTGCGTCGATGGGAAGATGACGTTACGCGACAATTTTCCGCTTGAATTACGCTCCCAGTTCATGCTTCGTTTGCACAGGCCAAGAACGAGGGGCACGGCGAGAGCGAGAAGGAAAAAATAAATAAACGTTAGCAAATTTCCATTTTACAGCAAAGCCAGCACACGAAAGCAACTGAGACGCGCGACTCCAGTATCCACAGCTCCCTCCCCATATCCCTCGACATCCACAGCCAGGGCCAAAGCGAAGCACGCACCTGTGCGACAGACGACCGACAACAGGCGACAGACGACAGACGATGCGACAATCTATGACTGTTGTTGTTGCTGTGCTGCTCGCCGCGTGCTGCGTCGACTTTTGCCCCTTGTACCTTGGAGCACGTTGCAGCTGCCTTTGAGTCTGCCTTGTTCTTTCTCTTTTTTATACTAATTCTCCCCAGAGATAAGCCCTACGCAAATAATGATAAACTATAAAATCGCATGAAGCGAATAGCAGCAGCGGCAGCAGCGAGATGGGGGAGAAAGGGAGCCAGGGAAATAATATCTGGGAAATAAAAATGTGCAAAAAGGCGGAAAATAATTCAACTAAACAATATACACGTATTTACATAAATGGATATAGCCCGTGATATTCAATTACCATGCTAATGGACAATGGACTGAATAGCCCCGTGCTCAAGTAGTCGTGCACAATGGCTTCTTTAGCTCGGTGCTCGTTGCTCGATGTTCGGTGAATGCTGGGCAAACCTATTAAAAATTAAATGGAAACATAGATGTTTTATATGTTAACAAGTGCACGTCTGGATGAGCTGGCCTTGTGTAATTGCCAGTTGAGTTCAATTTCCTTGCCAATATTCAGAGCAAACAAAGTTATGCCATTCAATTGTCTTTAATTTGGCCAGATCGATTGTCGGGCATCCGTTGCATCCGGCTGTGGCATGTGCGTAAGTCATGCGACCTCTGAAGCGAGCCCCAAATAAGCATGTCAAGTGCCTGGCATGTTTACAAATGTGCACACATAAAATGACTGCAAACATTTACAAATGTATTGGGACTATAAACATTTTAGCAGAGACAAAAGAAAAGCTCAAGTCGAAGCTGGAGTCAAGCGGAATCGAAATCTAATAAAATTTTCCATTTTTCTATGCGCAGTTAACTTTATGCGACATTTATGCGTGTGCAAAGTGTTAAGTGCGTACGCACACACACTCGCACACACACAACATGCAAATGGGCCACATTTGCCACTGCTGCTTGCCACAGGACATGATGCCCTTTTGGGGCATATAAAGGCGTCGTTGTAGGCACACAGCAGTAAAATACTTATGAGTGTGGTGTAAGTACGCAATATATATGCAGACATACACCCACTCACACATACACACACACATACATATATATCTTTTATCTTTGGCAAACTTTTAAACTTTTTTTAAATCGCCAAAAATGAAAGAAATGCAGACGAACTTTCTAGGCTTCTTGTTTTAGAATAGGACACCCGATCTCTGGGCCTGTTGAAAGCCATTTTGCCATTTCGCCATTTTACCAGGCAACCACTCCCAGTATTATTTCGGGGTAAAGTATATGGCCACAGCAGTGCAGTGGATGGATGCTCCAAGCCAAGCCCAGCCCCTCCCAAAGCGGTTGCGTCGGAGGGGAGGCGGCTGTGTGTGAAAAAGTATGCGCAAACTTTCGTAATTTATGTCATACGAAGTGTTAACCGCATGATGGCTGCACGCCGGATTGGATTTACATTGCTAAAAACTCCGGCAAGCGAAACTTCACCGGCGCCGGTTGCCGCTTGCTGCTTGCCACTTGCCACTTGCCGCTTGCCGGAGCTGTTGGAGTTGCCGCTGCTGCAGCCGTAGTTGCCATAGTTGTTGCTCGGACATAGATCCAACTTTTTTGCCTTTCAAAGTACTTTTTATTGGTGTTAAGTTAGTGGAGCAAGCGTTTTTCGTCTCCTCAGCTTGGCCTTGGGCTCGCTCCGCTTAATTGTTTTTCCTTTTATGGTCAGTCAAAATATCAAATTAAATTTGCTTGCATCTTACTCTCCTGGCTGAGTTTCGCCAGATCTTTTGCGCTTCTGTTGTCCCTCTTCACGGCTCAATGACTAATGAAAGTTATTTAAAATAAATAAATGTTCATTTGGAGCGCCTTTTCAGTGTTCATCTCAACGTATTTAACTTTTGCCGCATGCGAATTTTCATTTCATTTCATTTCTTTTTCCTTCGCCTTTTTTCCATCCGCATTTCCTGAAACTCATTTAGTGAGTCCTGGGCGGGGTGCTTACAAATTTGTATCTCATTTGCAATCGAGCGTCTGTGATTAATTGCCTTTCAATTTCGAAATTATGTACTTTTATATTGTATATGCCGTATACAAAAAAAAAAAGGCACGACGAGTGGTCCAAATATTTTGAAATTTATCTGACTGTATCTGTTCTGCTGCTCGTATTTGTCTGGACAAAGTTTCACCACTGAAGTTGTAATTTTCTTAGCTGTTTTTTGTGTAACAACAACAACAACAGCAGCAGCAACAAAAAAAGGGACTTGATGCCAAATTTAATTAGGCGCAAAGAGCAAAGTGTGAGTTTGGTTGTGCACAAGACAAACGAGCGGTCGGCTTCGATTTGAAACGATGCCAAGAGCCGAAAATGATTTTCGAGGGAGTCGAGGAGTCCATCTTTGAAAAGGGTTTCCTGTCGACTTTTGCTCCTTTTGCTGTTTTGCTGCTCTGCTGTTTTACTGGCGGGCCAAATAAAAATGCATAAGGCGGACATTAATCAAATACCCAGCTAATTTCAACTGGCTGCAAAGTGGCTGTCTGGCCGACGGCAAAACAATTAAAGGGACTACAATGTACATTACTCATACGTCACGTGGACTCACGTGCCGAACAATTTGCGTTAATAAAGTCGCAAGTGATGAAATGTGGCATATGAATTGTGAACACTGCCACCAGCATGACGTTGACATATGCAACACGCCGCTGCCTGCATGCCGCACGCCGCACGTCGCCTGCCGCACGCCACTCGCCACACGCCACATGGGTGCTTCCGTTCAACCCTTCTCCGGGTCCATCTATATCCCCATAACAACTGTATTAAATTGCCAGCAATTACGTTTTTATTGTGCTAAAATGCACCTGTGCATATTCCTGATGGCGCAATTTCGAACAAAAATAAACGACATCAGAAAGAACAACATTGCATGCGAATGTGAACACTGTACTGCACTGCCCGCTTCCCGGGCTGCTGCTTATGTGCGGGTGAGTGTATCAGTGTGTGTGTCAGTGTGTGTGTGTGTACTACAAAACCAACAACTGCGGTAACTGTAGAATAACAGTTGAAGGCTGCTCACACAGCTCACCTATTGCATAGAATCCAGACCGTCGCCGTCGCCGTTGCAGTCACAGTCACAGTCACAGACTGACCGTTCTGCTCTCCTGACCCAGCCACGTTCAGCCTGCCTGCTACACAGGCGCACTCTGGCAAATGCAAAGCATTAAAAGCTCATGTGCCGACGTGAGTGTGTGCTGGCAATATTAGCCCAGGTAAATGTTGAAAATTAACATTGAACTTTGTTCAAATGGCTGCCGCAGACAATCGAGGCGAGGCAAGGCAAGGCGAGTCGAGTCGAGTTGCCTCTTTGCCTCTCTGCTGTCGACGTGTCACAATGTTATTGCAATTTTCCGGGACCTGCATCGTATGCATTGGTGGTAAACTTAATGCCTAGCTAGACGTACGAGGCACAGATAACCGATAACAACGACAACTGCAATAACAACAACAGCAGCATCGACAGCAGCACTCCTCGTTAAAGCCAACAACTGACCCCGGCATGCATCGTTGACTGTGCCAACATGAGTTAACGCAGACCGGAATGAGCATCTGGGCATTGATGTCAAGACAAGACTCCTCCAACAACAGTGGGCGTATTCGAAAGTTCCTTTATTATTTATTCGTTATTAGCAGTGACAGTTTGGGAACTCAAATTCACTTTCGCTTTGCGTTAACTCCCCTGCCTTGTTATGATTATTATACAAGCCTAATTGAAGTGGTGTGAGGTGATATTTTTTGTTTAAAAGCACTTTAACTCGCACCTCAAGAACAATACGTGTCTTCAAATTAACCCCTGCCTTTACTACTACTACTTTACTCTACTTTTAAATGCGTTGCTACTGCAGCTAATTGAAGTAATTGTTTGTTGGTTTCAATACCTCTCTCTGCCTCCAATAATCAGGAGGCTAATTGACTTGCAAATTCATTTGATGCTGCAGCTACTTGCAACAAATTGTGATTACCTGCGGATTTGCAACCACTGTGCTTGAGTCGCCTCGCGACTTAATGCTGCAGTTGCAGCGATTGCGCCAACTGGATAAACAACAACAAAATGCAAATAATCTTGCGACTTCATCAGCAGTTGGCAGGGGGAAGCAGCAATGGCATCGGGCAGCTGACAACAGCTGGCAGCTGTTGATTTTGATTTGCGGTGACGACTCAAGTGGCGCCACAAACGGCGTATTATTATATCATAGTGACCACACTCGCACACACACACATACAGGCGGGAACACACGGACTTGCACACACTGAACCCTTTGGGCAACCCCAATGGACACGTCCAACTGTTGCAGGCAAAGCCGCAAAATTAGTTAACATTTGCGGTGTGTTGCGTGGGCGTTAAGTAAGCAAGTAATACTTAAGGTTAACGTTACAACCTTTTGCGGTTTGTCACTTGCAGCAGACCTCTGACCTGCGTTCACTTGTGCGTGTGTGCGGTTGATAGGTCATTTATAGTTCCCATCCCGTTAGGAATGTGCGTTGCTTAATTTGTTGTTGGCTTTACTTCTATGCGTTTAAGTAGCTCCCACGTTATGAATGCTGCTAATTAAAGAGTATTGATAAATGCGGTTGCCACTTCGGGAAGCGCAGGCAACAAATACATTCTATAGTCGACTGTGGTCAGAAGCTGGTCAAGTGCAAAGCATCAAATATTTTGAATTAAATTGATTGCGAAATGCAAAGGTTTCAATTAAGACGTTTGCATTAAGTATTAAGCATTCATTACACTGATTAACAACATTTGAGTTGCAACACCTGTTAATCATTTGAAAACCTATTTAGTTTGAGCAGCCAGATGTCAACTGCTCAAATTAATTTGATATTGCGTGTCTTTGCACAGTGATTGAACAACCACAAGAAGTGATGTAACAAAGAGTCTGCTTGAATTGTGATTTGTTGAAGCCAACAGCAACAACAGCAGCAACGGCAGCAGAAGGACAAAAGAGATTATTGTTGGCCATTAGGACGTAAAGCACAGATGGCAAACAAGCAGTGACAGGTAGCCACGTTAACAACATGGACCGAGTGTAGTTTAATTAGCTCAAAAATAAAATGAACTTGGCGGTGCAACTGAGGAGAGGTGAGGAGAGTGGTCATTAAAGCGGGCTATGGTCAGTCAGTAGTAACCTTACATTTTATATTTATTAACCTTTGCGTTGGGGTCCCTTTACTTCGTCTCGCCTTAGGTCGAAATGCCACACAACAATAACTGTAATTTCACTTTATGACTGCAAATCACAACCGAAACATAAAGGCAGCAGCCGTAGATGTAGCTGTAGCAGTAGCTGTGGTTATATCAGAAGGACAACAAGGACGAACAGTGGCTAGCCACGCGCACACACACACACACACAGGGTGTAATATGTGTGAGTGTTGTGCACTGAATGGTTCTGGGCATTATGAGCCGATCTCACCCCTAGCGCCCTGCCAACGCAGTGCACTCTCTGTGCTCCCCTCTGGCTGCCACAGAACGCACAATGCTGCGTATACGCAACCTTTTCTTATGGACAATTGATGTCTCTGTTCGCTGTGGCTGAAGCTCAGCCCGAGCATGAGCATGACGACGAGGCTGAGGCCGAGGATGGAGATGAGGATGAGGCAGGCCACTGTTGCCAGTTACCGAGCGGCCATTGCCGATGCTGTTGTTTTGCCCGCCGGTCGCTGGCCGGGCTCGTTTCAAATGTTGTTGTTAAGTCCGGAACATGACATTAGCCATTAACTCGCTGCTGCATGCACTCGCCTTTGGTTTACATTCGCAAATAAAACACACGCAGGCCGGGAGCCCGAGCGGAGACAGGAGCGAGCACAGAAACAGAAACAGAAACAGAATCACTGTTGAAATAAAAATGTATAAAAAAGGACATTTGAATTGGACTTATGGGACCACAGCAAGCGTCAGCATACCCCCCACCCCCCTCCCACCCTTACACACACACACAGTAACATTTTATTCGTATTATTACAGCTGTGCGGGAGGAGAGGGAGTCATGGGGCTGCTTGCAGATACTACAGTTACCAACGACTGCGACGACGGGCAACAACAGCAATAACAATATGTCCTTTTGTTGGACCAGCGCTCAGCCAGTGGGCAGTGGCTTAACAGGAAGGGGTTCGCATGGCCACTGAGCTGTCAGTCCCTCATCTAGTCTGCCTCGGCATTTCACTGTGAACTCTCCTGATAAGGCTTACGCTCTGCGTTCTAAGCCAAATCGATCTAGAAGTTTTTAATGGAGTGCAATAAGCTGAGCAAATATTTAGACTTGGCACACGCTGCTTACTGCTTAGCAATACAATTTGTTGTTGGCATCTAATAAATCATATTGTGTTAAAATTGTATGTGAACCCTGTAAATACGAGTACAGAGAATTCACTTTACCTGCGATCACGGATTCAACAAGGAGAGTCACAGTCTCTGCTCGGCCGAGTACCCGAAAAACAAAGGATGTGTGTCCTCAATGTAATAACGACTTTACAAATAAAAACCAGCAACAGCAGCCGGAGCAGTTACAACAAAGTACCCAAGTCCAAAGTGCGTGGGTGGGGCACTGGATTGCGGGCTGGCAGTTGGGAGGGGCGCAGGCAAGCCTGGACACATATATATAGACACACTCACAACTCACACTCGCTGTCGCAGTCGCACTCACACACACGGCAAACGAACTGTGGTAGTTAAGCTAACCAAGATCCAAGACATCGTGTCGACTCTGCTGGAGTTGATTTCTTTTACGTTTGGCTAGAATCGGGCACAGTCTGCCGCTGTCGATGCTGCTGCCAATGGCCGGGGCTGGCTGCTTGTTTTATAACCTTTTCACTTTATTTCCCTGGGGGCAGATAAAAAATGAAGAAATCCTTATCACAGCGTGTCAAGGATTTGCTTGTGTCCATTCCGTAGGACAAGCGGCTCCATAATACGCTTATTTGTAACGCGTCGTGGGCGCGCCCTTCCAGTGGGCGGTGCCTGCGAGGCATGGCCAGGGACGTGGGACGGCGTGAGGGGGTCTGTGGCACAATAATGCGACTAGCAACAAAAAGAGCAGCAACAAATAAAAAGTTAACGATGAGTTTGTTATGTTTATATTGCCAGCGAGCAAGCAAATGAAACAACACACGAGCGAGACGGCGCATGCAACACGCACACATTCAGCGCAGCAGCAGGTGTGGCAAGGAGCAAGAGAGACGGCGCATGGTCGCAAAGATGCGGCCAAGTCGAGTCATTGCCGGCCAAGCGGCCAACAATCAACGCAAATTTCATGACAAAACGTAAAACTGCGTAAATACATTTGATGTAACTGCTGGCCGTTGGAGTTGGCCCTTTATGGCCCGCAGGTCCTTACAGCCGAGGACACAGGCTAACTGGCTGGCAGGCTGGTTGGGCTGATGTTTATTGTTGTATCTGCTGCCCAAGCATTTCAATAAATAATGCAGAAGCTGGCGCAAAGTCAACTCGAATGCTGACGGCAATTTCACATATGGAAATACCATGTCCATAAAAGACGCCTTACATTTAAATTAATTCACTTCGCCTTGCTTGAGACTTCGACTGTACGCTCTCTCGTATTTGACGTCAGTTCGCTTACACTTGCACTTTCAGTCCTGGGCCCAAATCAATGCACAGCTGCCTAATTAAGCGCAAAATTTGCATAACTGACAACGCAAACAGACAGCTGACAGGGGAAAGGGCAAGATTGACGCCCTTCATGCTGGCGGGCAGGCTGGGGGCAGGCAGCGAGTGAGCAGGGCAAACGTAACCGGAGCCAAGTTATGCCACAGCCTGGGATAATCAGTGAGGGACAATGGACTAAGCTAACATCATCAAGCTTAAAAGCTCTGACAACGTGACCGCAGGAGAGACAATTTACATGCGGGGCCAGCAAAGTTTCAACACTGAATTCCAGGGGTGGGGGGGGCGTTGGCTGTATGGGTTAAGGTGCGACAATTTCGAGTTCCAGTTGGAGTGGGAGGGTGGAGCTGGAGTTCGAGTACGAGTCGTCGTCCAGCTGGGTGTCGTGAAAGTTTGCTGTCAAAACTATGCCGCAAAGTATGCTAAGTTATGCGTCTGACGATGCAAGCGTGTACATGAGCTCGCCTGCGAGTATGTGTGTGCTTGAGCATGTGTGACATTTCAGACGTTGACAGTTGACGCTAACGCTGACGTTGGCGTTGGCGTTGGCGTTGGCGTTTCCGTCGCTGGCTTTGATTATGCTGCGGCTGCAGACAATGAAGCCAATGACGTCGCCCAGCTGATAAAGATGTCCTTCCGGCTTTCGGCCTGGCGCCTAAAAGTATGCAGAGCATGTCGTTCTTGACTACTTTCTCCAGCCGGCAAACTTTCACCCTCGGCCAGTCAAACACACACACACACACACACGCGCGCGCGCACACAGCCAAATTCGTTGGACCCTTGAACGGCACATCACGTAGGCATCATTACGCCATCAGCATCGGGGTGTGCGTGTGTGTGTGTGTGCCAACTGCAAAATTGTGGCGTGGACTAGAGCGGACAGCGGGTTAGGCACGCGTCCAGCCGACTGCCAGCTGTGTGCGACTGGTGCGAAATTCGTTGGTTTTTGGCGCAGAATGTTGCAAATAAAAACATGACGCAGGCCAACGCAGTCTCTCGCCCACTGAAAGCCAGTCGCCAGCTGCCCCCGAGTGCCTTTGATGTCGCTAAAGCGAGATCTGAAGTTGAAGCCGTAGCTGATGACTTCATTAGCGCGCACTATCGCTGCAAATGGGCAGCGGCAAAGACACGAGGCATGACCGCAAAAGTCGTTGAGGCCAGCAAGCCGCCGCCACACACTGGCGAGTGGTCAGTGTATTAGTTGCCGCTTTCGCAGAGTTCATTAGCTTGGCTGGGGGTCATTAGAGTGCGAGGGCAGGGACTAGGAGAGCAGGCTTCTGATTTAAATGAACTGCAGTGGCTGGCTGGATTTAAATGCATATGTGGCGTCTGGCAATCGTAATCCACTTAGCAGCTGAGCAGGAATAAAGCATTTGCCAATGCTGTGCTCAGTTTGCAAGTTGTTGCAACGCTGCAAATTGATTGACTCGCTCCACTGCCAACGCATCCAGCCGACCCGGCCAACAGACTGAGATGAGCTGCATTACCAGCACCCTTGACGTCTCGGAATGCCGCTCTGTGTTGCCACAAGCACGTGCGTCTAATACGTCAAACATGCTTACGCCAATAAGTCGTCATCCTGCTGCACACATTCTGCCTGTTGTATCCATGGCATGGCTATGTTGCCGAAATCTTATTGCCAGGCCTTGACTACAACGAGACAGCCAACAGACAGGCATACAGAGGTCACTGGGCAGAAGAGACAGAGACACAAACATAGACTAAGAGCGGAGAACGGAGAGCGGGCCAAAAAACCTGCAACATTGAAAGCAATGCCATTGATGTGGATGCGGCCCGAGGCAAACAGCCAACGAGCCAACGAGGTAAGCAAGCGTACCATGCACCACTTTTCGCTAACTCCTTTATGCAACCTTTTTTTTGTTATCTGTTTTGCAGGTACACAGAGGAACTTCTCGCCTAATGCCGTCTCTCATGCAGTTTTTCGAGCAGTTTTTTAGCAGAGTTTCGCTGAGAAGCCGAACGCATTACGTACAAAGCGATAAGGCTTTTCAATGATTTTATTTTTTGCGCATTTGCCATTTCGGGGTAATGAAGGATATTGAAAGAGTTTTTATCATTCGGTTGTGCGGGGCTTGCTCGGCATGTGAATGTGGATTTGTGATAGCGAATTAAGAGATGAAGAAAAGAGGTAAAAGCTAAAAAAAAAATACTGTTGGTAGCGGCAACATACTCCGCATTGCTATCGCAGATCTCTTGCCGAACTTTGGACAGGCGGGACTATGCGAAAGTTATGCAAGTATCCGCCGCGGTCAACGAAGTCAACTTGAACTGCGACCGACTATAAAATACACTAGATTAAACTTTAAATTATGTTTAACCCCGAATCAATACTGGAAAGACTGCACGGAATTCCAAACTCAATTACAAACTATATAAAAATGCACTCTAGCGTCGCTTGACTGTGCCACAGTGGCCACGAGACCAGCGCGAACATGTTGCGGTTCTTGACGTAATGCAATCTACAAATGCTTCAATTCTGTTGCTTTTGGCTTCGCGGAGGCCATGTGAGTCCGTTCACTCGTAGATATGTGGGCATAAGTAGCGTGACTAGCAGCAGCCAAAGAATTTGATGAAATGCTGCAGCAATTATGCTAGATTGCCCAAAGAGCCCTCGTAAAAATGTGCATACTTCAGCAAATCAGCTCTGTAGTCGCTTCAATTTTAAATCAACTTTAAAAAGCACAAAGTTTCCGGATAGCTGACAATATAAAATATGCGTTCAAGTTCATTGACTGCATGTTTTTTACACACAGCAATTATTAATCATCTAGTCAGTCAGCCAGAAAGGCATTTAGCCAGCACAATTAATACGTTTTTTTTTAAGCAGCGATCATTGTTATTAATTTCCAGCGAGATAATAACACCAATTATTAATCATTGTGTTAGTACAATTGACTAATTGTTAATAATTCGCACTTTCCGAGTGTGAGCCACGATTTCAATGGCTGCTGCGTGGCGCATTGGAGCAATACGTTAATGCAAATAGGTTTCTAATTAATTTACAATGCACAAATTTAAAGGATGCGCCACAATAAGGCATGCGGTTGAATTACCAGCGACTTATTGGGGCGGGCGAGGTATGTTAATTAATTCAATGGCTGCCAAACATTATTAATTATTCATAATCAAATATGCAATTGCGGCATGCGTCGCCGTTCGATGACAGACCATGAACGGCGGGGAAACGAATTGTTATCAAGGTGGGCGGCAATCGGGTGTCGTGGTCCCCTGGGTTGCATAAAAGATGAAGCCAAACAAACATTTGTCGATAACTGCTGAACAGCTTAAAGTAGCAGCTGCCTCTGCAATGTAATGCGATCTGGTCGCAAAACGATCTAACCGAGGCATAAAACCCAGTCAGCATCCGCATGCAGTTGACCAAAAACACTCGCGCAGTCGACAGTAGCTGAAAATGTCTGGAAATGCATTGCGCCGCCTAGATTCAGCAGTTGCAATTTATGCAAATTGCTTTCAATTTGCCTTGTCTAGGGCGCCGTGTGATTCGCTGCACATGCGAACAGTGGCCACCGTCAAATTGCGCATACGACCGGTAGACCCACGGACCTGTGAATTGGTGAACCGGTGAACCAGTGAGCCGGTGGCTGCGTTCCTGCTGTTTTAACAGCTCTATATGCATTTTGTTATCTACAAAATGATTTTGATTACCAGTAGATGCCACACACACTCACACACACGCACACGTGCGATGAGTCCGCGTTGCACCGTGTTGATTATGGCATCATTGTGAGCTCAAATGGCAGTGGCAAAGTGCTGATGGCGATTACGGCAAATGCGACTAAATGCAAAGTTGAATTTCGCCAAAATTGCGAGTGCTAAACATAATTTCGATCGCCTTGCCTGCATGTTGCATGTTGTGCGAGTCCAATTTTCAAAATATGTTTGTCATAAATTAAATGCTCGCTGTGCCAAAGGAAAATGTGTTTTTATTCCCCCCATTCTGGGACTTTCAGCCGCAACCAAAACGAAGATGAAAATATTTGTGCCCACATTTTAGGCAAAATGTCAACTGTATTTGAGAACGCCTACAAAAGCCAACTCCTATGCTGGTCACTCAGGCAATGACAACCCCAAAGAGTCTGCGTGTGTTTGTGTGTGTGTGTGCAATTTCACTTTGGTTACAAGTCAAATTTCCGGCACACCTACTGACAACGCAATTGCAGAGCTATGCTGCATTTGAAAACATTCTGTTCAGACGGCGACAGACATATGAATACGACATGTACATATGTGTGTGGATCCAACTACTAATACATACATGAGGCATCACCTTTGCAATGTGGCTGCTTTAATAAAGCCTTCAACGGCAGACGAGCTACAAAGATAACCATGTGTAAACCCCAACGACAACCAGCCAGTCAGCCAGTCAGCCAGCCGGCTCAGTCTGCTGCACTGCCCTCGCCATGTGATTACAACAATGGCCGCTGAGCTGCCGCACAGGGGCTGCAGCAAGTGTACAACCAACCCTCTTTGGGGGAAAGGCGCAGTGGAAAAATCTAAAACCAAAACCAAACCCATCTATGCTTGACTACCAGCTACCCTTGTAATTATAAACGTATTTTGTATACGCAAATTAAAGAAGACTTTACCATTTGATACTCGGCAACATTATCTTCGAAAAACATAGTTGCACAGCAGAAGCCGCAATCCAAAGCCAAATCAAATTTGCTGCCCAAACAGTTGACGCAAGTCGTAACGGAAGACACACCTTTGACACGCCGCGCTTCCATATACTCTCTAGGAGCACTGAGCTGTCCTTTGACGAGCAGTGTCTTTAATAACCCAATGGTTGGCTGACAGCTCCAGCAGTGGAAAGAAAGCAGGCAGCCACCGAACACAGAACGGAACACGGAGCACAGGACCAACGCCTCGTGCTGATTTTAGCTGGTGCTTCAGCTGCCCGAACAAGTGCAGTCGCAATCATACACACAGTGGGACTCAGACGTGGGGCACAAGCCTTTGTCAGAGCCCACAGAGATTTGCCAGTGGCAGCCCTTGGCATATTAACGAACTCACACATTGCATGACAGCACAGCTGCAACTACAGATGCAGATACACAGATACAGCTAGAGATACAAAGATATAGAGATACAGAGAGACGGATAGAGCTAAATGGACGCGTTGTGGGTTGCCCCTCAATGATTAATAAAACCTCGAACAGGAATCTGCATATAGACATCAAAAGTGTATGGGAATTTGAGCTGGGAGTGTGAGCACAGCCATGAGTGCGAGCAGGAGCGAGTGTTCCGTATGAATGCGAGCATGTGGGGAGCTCCAGCAGCTGCATTTATATTTTGTATCTCCAGCGAAGCTCGCTCATCTGCCACTGTGCAGGATGCCATTCAATTTGCCGACTCGCCCATAATTTATTGTTGTAGTCGTAGCCCGTAGTGCTGAGCAGCATATGTCTAGCTTGTTAGCAGGCCGACAGGACGACAGGAAGGCAGGACTCGAGGACTGGCAAGAGTATGTTTCAGTTTTGCTTGTTTCTTTTTGTAGCATGATGTTCTATTGAAATATTTGCAAATTACTGAAGTGCCCATACCGCACGCTAAGCTGCCATGCTGCAGCGACTCCTGATGATCCTGCCGGCACAAAGGACAATTTCAGCAGCACTAGCAGCAGCAGCAGCAACAGCAACAGAATCAGGTATGCCGAATGTCCTGTAAATGGCGCTCTGCCAAGCACCAGTCGGCTGTATTGTTTAGCTTGTGAGGCTGCCGCTCTGCAGCTGTCCGTGGACATAATTTATTATACTCGGCAGTTATTTTAAGGCGTTGCAGAATGAACACACCGCACACTCGACTACACACACACACATACCATACAGATAGGACGACTCTGAAACATTCACACACATGGCAGAACATGACAACCATTTTTCCGTATTTCGTATTTTACAGTGTGCCATTCATTAAATAAAATTACTTTGGCCTGTCGTAATTGTCAAAGACAGTTTGATGCTTCTGTGAAATATTGCCAGTAAATTGTTTTGCCGTTGCCCAGCTCCCTCCAACGTCTCGCTTCTACCGTTCCTATGGCAATCATGCAGATTTTGTATTACAAATTATTGGATGTTGTATCTTTATTGACAGTGTTGCAATTTGCTAAAGTCGACTACTTCATGCATATCAAATGGCCGGGCGCCATGATGTATGACCCGAGCGAATGCCTGCATGATTAATGATGCACGACCTGATTTGTAGTTGGAAGTCGCAAAACTTTTGCTAAAACTTCTGTTGCGCTACAGCAACAGCGAAACAAGAACGCCCTGCAAGGTCGAAATCGTAGCAAACTCAATTAATATAAGCGTCGGGCAAACAATCAACACACAGCCCCATTGCCCCATACCACATGCCCCACAGCAGCAACAGCAAGAGCAACATCCCACATTCAACACTCAGCGCCATATAAATAGCGTAGCTTTAAAACAGATCCTCTCAACCACTGAGTGTCCTTGGTCGACCGCTCTGTTTGCATGCGGCGACAATGATGACGACGGCGATGACGACGGCGACTGCCAGGTCCGTCATTTCACTAATTAAGCAAATATTTGCTAGGCGCTCTCTGGCATCGGGCATTTGCCCGTTGTTACACTGTGCCACGTCACTCGTAAGTTATCTGAAAATTTGCACTCGCAGCGTCCTAAGCTCCTGCTCCTGCTCCGGCTCCCCCTGCGCCATCCATGTGCTGCTAAGTCCTCCACTTTCGTAGCACAACGCAGTGTCGCCGTAATAAAGACTAAGAATAATTCCATGTCAACACACTCATAAATAATGAACTGGCCAGAATGCTGGGCGGCAATGCTTTTGTCATTGCCATCGCTACGCATACATTTAGGGACTCAGTCTCCAACTCCGACTCCAGCTCCAACTGCGACTCAGGTACAGACAAAGGCGAAGCCAGCAAAATATTTATCATTTACAATAACAATTTGTGACCAAGTGCTTAAGCCCGCACCATGGTTACTCTGACAACTGCCTCAGCCGGGTAATTAACTTTCACAAAAAATATGTGCAAAATACAATTCTATAATTAATATATTGTACTTTCATAAAATACTTATTTGCATTTCGTATTTTGTCCAAATATTGTTTGACCAATTATGTTGCAACTGTTTGTACTCTGTATTGGGTGCCTTAGCTAAACTGGCCGCTTGGCAGCGTATTTGAAATTTGTGAAGCATTTTTATGGTCGCCAAATTTATCAGTGCCACAAAATGAGTTCCCGCGGTGCGATGGTGTTCGTCTGGCCCTCCACTACCTGCCGACTATTTGTCATATTTTAAATACTAACAACAACAGCGCGAGCATCAACAGCAGCAGCAACAGCAGCAGCTACAACTACAGCAAGTTTCGCCTGCAGGACAACAAAAGACAAGGCAATAATGCGTCGCAGCATAAATTTTATTTATTTTATAAGCGCTCCCAGCACTTGGCGTTGTCCAGGCAAAGAGGTATTCAGATCCCCAGCTCGTAGACTCAACCAGGCGACAAATAGTCAGTTTGATGGCAGGCAACATTGTTGTCTAATGCCCCGGCAGTGTTCAGTGCTCTCTTCTCCCCAACTTCGCTGCACGCTGGCTACCATTTCTGCAGACATGCTCGCCTCGCTCCCCAAATAGGTTTTTAGTAGACCTCCGTGACATTGCAACGCCAGCTTGGCTGCTCCGTTATGAATGGTTGCTGGCCAACCCACGGATGCGACTTGCGACTTGTGTGATATCAGTGCCGGGGACTGCCACTTCATGTCAGGCTTTGAGCGTTATTTTTTGCTTGGAGAGAAAAAAAAAGAACTTAGAGGCAAAGGCAATAGCAGTAGCTGTAACAACAGCTCGAGCCAGGGGCATGGGGCAATGAGAGTAGCAGGAGTAGCACTAAACGGGATTTTTGCGTGGCAAGGACGCGCTTGTAAAAGTTGAAAGATTTGCATAAGTAATTTGACAAAATGTAGTTGACAGTAAAGTAGGTTGAAGCACCAGCAAGTCACACTCACACACACACACGCATAAAAATAATAGCGACGAAATGATATAGCGACAAAAGCCGGCAAACATAAAGTAAATGTACATATGAGAAGCTAGAAAAATGTCGTATGATGAAGCAATTTCTCTTACTTAGACTAACAATGCCAGCACACGGCAAATGCGAATGCAAAAATCTTCAAAGTTTTCTCTACCAAGTGCGAAATTGCGTTCTATCGTGAATTTTAAATTTCTGCGAACATTTTCCATTTTTCTCTGTAGCAAACGCGAACAGATCGTTAATTGTAAAATGGCGGGAATAAAGAGTACAAAAGCGTTAACCCCAAACAAGCACCTGCGGCGAACGGCGAACTGTCGTTTAATTAACCCCTAAAAATTAATTAGGTAGAAAGGTTAGTGGACCCCCAGGGAACCAAATACATTAACTGCCGCGCAACAGGCAGCGGAATAATAAAAATATTAGTTTTCGCCAACTCAAGCTATTTTTAACAACAGCCTTGGAGGGCGATGACGAAAAATCGCTGCTTTATATCTAGAATTTGAATGTAATGCACAAACATAAGCCACAATTTTGACTTTTTCTTTAAATCCCGTTCCCCGCAAACAAAAAAAGAGAAAAAGACAACGATTGGCAATCAAATTATCTGCTGCGAAATAATGTCAAAGAATACAACTCATAAAGCGCACATCAATTTGGCAAAACGGGGCCATGATATCAGCGTATAAATTTTATGCACTTCGACACCACAAAACGGTAATGATAATGCCGTGTCGCGTCATAAAAAGCAAATCCGCCATAACAACACCAACACCCCGTCATTGTCTCGTTCAATGTCTCGCCTCCTCTCCCTCTCCCTCTCCCACTCGCTGTCTGCCCTGCAGGTTCATAAGAAGGTGGTAAAAAGGTGCGCAGCAAATGTAGCTAAACAAAAATGCGACCAGGCTCAAAAGCTCACTTGAGAATGTAGCTATGCATTTTGACAATTGGCAGCCAAATGGTTCCACTAAGCTTTTTTCTATACCCTGTACTCATAAAAATTACTCAAAATAGGGGAGGTTGCACATAGTCTGACTATCGCACAGCTATTACTTGGCACATCGGTTGCAGGGTATCTGTTAGTTGGACTTACACGACTGAAGCTTTCTTAGTTGTTTGAGCCAGCTGTTGTTGCTTCCGCTGCCGCTGTGCTAGCATTAGTTTTATAAGGATTCCGCTTATGGTGCTTGCTGGGTGGGGCAACAGCAGCGGCGACGAGGCCGACAACTACAACTACAGCTGCGATGATATAGATAGCAATACGCTGTGTGTTGTTGTTGTAGCTGCAACGCCTGACTGGCTGGTTGACTGTTCAGCTGGGTGGCACTGTATGTTGCCGCATTCGGTGCCGCATTCGTTGCCAACGCTCGGCACACGCGACACGTGCGAGGTGCGTGCAAAGTTGAATTGTCAGCGGCAAAAGTTGAAACATTTTGGAACAATAAAATAAAATACAACCAGCTGCCAAACGCACAACATACACACACACACACACACGCCCACAAAACAGTGAGACAGCGCACAAAAAAGGTAAATTGTGAGCGCCAAGAAATAATCGACATGTCTGTTAATTATTGTGAAAGTTTTGTGACACACACGCGGATACAAATTGTCAGCCCATCAGCAGCTCGAGGCTCCAGCTCCAGCTCCGGGCTCCAGCTCGAGGCTGCAGGCTCCAGACTCCCGGCATCAGCGGCAGCTGCTGCGTTGGCGTTTCTATTCTAGATGACAGCTTGTGGTGTTAGTGACAGGCGCCTGGGAGCGGCCCCCTTCTCTTCCAGCTGGTTGACTTGTTAGCGAGGCTGCAACAGCCACCACACTCCAGTAACTGTGGCTGTGACTGTGTCTGTGACTGTAGCCGAAACTGTGTCTGTATCTGTGACTGTGTAACTGTGTTACTGTGTATCTAGTGTGCGTCCTGGGCGCACACATAAAGTTATTCGCGCGAATGTGAGTGGGGAATGTGTTTCATGTCATAAAGACACGCACAAATCATGCTTAAACTCGGCCAGACTTTGCTGCTGCTTGTGTCCTGCGCTTGCCGTTCGTGGCTCGTTGCTCGTGGCTCGTTGCTTTTTGCTTAACTCGCAATTTATGGTTAATCGATGTTGTCTTTGAACGTGACCTATTTGCTTTATTTCGTCGCGCAGTGTCCTTTGTCCTCGTCCACATCTCCGATGTCGCCATCTCCTTCGCCGTCGCCGCCACCGTCGCCGTCAACGTCCTTGTTATAGCCACACTCAGCATCCTGCTGACGTGTTAAATTGTCTTTTTGTTTACCCCCAATAAAGCAATAATTTATTTTTCATGCTCTGCCGTTCGTTATGTGTCCTCGTCCAATTTTTTCCTTCTTTTCTTCTGCCTCTTTCATCCTTCGTTAGCTGGCATTTGTTTGTGCATACACGTACACACGTGTTCTCTATCCATCCGTTCGCACACTACGTAAGTAGTGAGTAAGTAAGTAGTTGGATGCAGCTGTGAGAGTTTTTGCCAAAATCGATATGTGGCCGACCTTGACTTTCGACCAGAGCTTTGCGGCACAGCGTCTGTTGCAGCATCTACGGGATGCTGGAACAACTGCAGCAAATGTTGCCAGCTACAAGTTTCGTTAAGAACCAGCAACAAAACAACCGAGCAAAGGAGCAGTTTTGCAATCATTGTGCGCTGTTGCCTGACCCAATGTTCTGCAAACCGAAAGTATGACGCATCACTCGGTAATAAAGTGCCACCTGGGTATTTTAATTAGGGCCATTGTGTACTACTTATCGCAGCACTCGTGACAGCGGGTGACTATCTAATTAGGTCATCATTTCTGTAACGAAACGGAGTGTCGCCTGGCACTAACCATCATTGAGAGGTTCTGGGTGCGAGGTGGCAGCTCATCGATTTTATTTCCACGCTGAAGAGGTGAACGAACTGCTTATGCGCTCAATATATAATCCTTGATTCGCAGGCTGACATTAAAATATGCATTTTCAATTGCACGGGCCACAGGATCATTATGCCATTAATATCAAGTATACGCAAGCGTAAAAGAAAACTGCAAACAACATTTGCAATTCTGCTCATACCTTGTGTGCCCGCTATCTCAACTACGTGTTCAGTCATCCAGTTGCGTGACTAGATTTCCGCTGACTTAGTCCTAATCAATAAGCGAGGTAAAAAGCTCAGTTGTGTGTCACAAATTAGAGTTAGTTACATGCATTTTCTGTGTCTATTTCCATCTCTTTCCCCGTCGTAATTGCGTGCCTTGAAAGCTTGTCTCTGGGAATCTAGTGAACTAATAGTCGAAACAAGCTGCAATGAAATATTTATGGTCTGGCAATCATTCCTCATTTTCTCGTACTGCTATTATGTTGAGTACACCATACACCTACATATATGACAGGAGTCGAGTTGCTGTTTATTGATAACGCAACAGCATTGGTTCAATTGAGCTTTACCTTATGATAGCTAACGTTGCCTGGCAATGAATACGTTCAGACACCCCGCCCTCCCCTTAAGTTTCCTTCTGCCTTCCACTTTCCAATCCCCCTCTCTCTCTCTCACTGTACTTCGCTCTGCAGCTCAGTTCGAGTTGGACACGTGCGTGGTGTGTGTGTGTGTCGCAATTGCAATTGTTGTCGTCACCTCATGCATGAAACATTGAGGTGAACGGGCACACTTATGCGTACACCCGCTCGACAACTGAACCACTAATGAACTAGTTGAAGTTCAAGTTGTTCCAGTTCATTGCACAAAGTGCCTGCTTATTGATAGGTGTGTGTGCTGGGGCGAACACTTCTACTTGAATTAAGAGCCCACAATGAGCGTGTGCGTTTGCCCACTGAAATAACTTTAGTATGCCAGCACACAGTTTCGTGCTTTAATTAATAAGAGTCTATGCTTCATGATGAATGATTTCCATATATTAGAGGCACAATACGATGCCATTGCCGTTAAGAGCTTTGCGTCGTACGATATGTGCAAGCAATTAAGATAACGGGACAAGCACCTTATATGTACGCACGATCAAAATGAAGCCAACTGGTCGCAATGAACCGTGAAATACAGCGCCTTCAAATAGCGTAAAGCACATATTTGGATATGTTGTCTGTAGCACTCGCAACTGTTGGCGAAGAAGAAAGAAAAATACTGGCATTGGTATTCTTCGCATAACCCAAAACGATTTGGCTCTGGCTCTGCGCATAATTAAAAACAATCTGCTAACATACAGGCGAAATCAATTCTCAAGCACGATAGCTGCGGGCCATAGCTGTCATAATAGACATAATTATTCGAGGTAACTAAGCAAAGTATTAAACGAAGCTCCAAAGTTCCGCAGGCAAATTTGCCGGCTTATAAATATGTATAAATGTGAAATTTAATTAGTTTCGCCTGAAGCAAATAGACGTTTCAGAATAACAAGTGAACGGCAAAGTAATGAAAAATATCCAATATACAAATACCCAGACTAGCCGAAGAACAAGTGAAGGCAACACTTAAACACATGCAATATTGTTCTTCAAAGCATTTCATTAATCGAGAAATGGAAAACCTCTCGTTTTAATATTTTTACGATATCGCAGTTCACAGTTCGTTTCAACAAAATGTAGCGATCCATGTAGGCAACGACTTTTCCATTTGCAGCACACACGGAAAGTTCGTTGTAATTGAAACTTCTCTTATTTACATTCTACGATTTGTATTAAACTATAAAGTATTCCAAATTAATTAGAAAAGAGAAGAATATTCTGCTGACACCATCGATAAACTTATGCAAAAAAATACAAATAATCAACAAGGTAGTCGCGTTGACATGCATTTAATTCAACGTTCCATCTGTATTTCTGCTTCTCTTTCTGGGACAGATGCCACGTGAAGACTTATTTTCCAAGGAAGCCGCACTGAAGAACCAAGCGAAGCGTGAGCTGGCCAATGGACTTGAAAAGGACTCAATCTACAAATTGCGCCTGCAGTGCTTCAGCCGTGGCGCCACCGGCATCTTGGGCCTTGCGAGGTGAGTTAGTGTGCCACAGCCACAGCCACAGACAGACGGCAATCATAAGCGAGGCAAAGCCAAGGCTGCCTGACTGCTGCATGTTTGAAGTTTGGTTGAAAGCCGAAACATTCGGCAGCGGCATGTTTGCACAACATGGCAACGGTTTGCGGTACAGGCCAACGAAAAAATCCTCTTATCTGCACGTCTTTTTTATCTGCTACATTTACATACGTGTACAGCGGAATATTTATTAACAAATGTGCGGGCTGTGGATAGACACTTGTGGCAGCAGAATGAGATTGTTGGTCAGGCACACACCCTGCACTTCAGATGCTGGGTGTATTAAAGTGATGAAACTGTTGAGTGTTGGTAGATATGTGAAGCACGTGGGTGGCGAGAGTTGTTGCCGAAAACTGAAGGATGTTTCCCATATCTTCAGCCTTTGCGCGCAGTTGCCAATGTCGACTGCTGCTGATCATGGCAACGTTGATGACGTTCCCGCTGTCGACGACGACGATGATGATGACGATGATGCTTATGTGTTCAGTTTGCACTAGGCACAGGCAAATATGTCGAGTGCATGTTGAACTAACATTTCGAAAAGCTCCTCCAAGTGTATGCCAAGCGGCAAGCAAAAACTATGCACCATGCACGTGGCAAGAGAGTGGGGTTGGTTCTTTGCCGCTGACGTGGCGGCGAAGAGGGCAGGCGATGGCAAAAATCGCTGACTGAATGCAAACAAACATAATTGGATTTCTCTGGTTTCTGGTACCGTTCACCCTAACGCATCAGCACCCAAAATCCTCTAACCAGTCTCCACAACGGCACAAATAGCAACAACATCGGCAGCAGTAGCTGCAACGACAGCCGCGCCCCTTTTTGCGAGTTCCCCTCCTGCTTCAGCTCCCTCTGAGTTTTTATTTCAATTTCAGCTCATCTGTCCGACGACTGACAGACATTCTGTTAACAATTTTCCGTTTTGAATATATAGACATTTTGAACAAAATCGCAACTACCAACACATACGTACGAGTGTGTGTATGCCGTTATGTTTGTGTTCGTATGCGTATTGACCAGATGCGTGTGTGTGTCTTTGTGTGTGTGTGTGGATTTTTATTTGTATTTCTGCAATTTGTTTGTTTGCCAGCTGGAAAATTCAATGCATTGCCAACCGTATTGCGCGTATTTCCAACCGTATTTCCCTATCCCATAACCATTTCAATAGCTTCTCTCGTTTGATTTTGGCTCTTTGCTTTTTGAGGCCATTAATAGAAACATATTTTTGTTTAGACTGAATTGCAATTCTGCATCGAAATGGTCATATTCACTTTCTATGAAGAAATATACCCAATTATATTTTTCAATCAATTCCGAAATATTAAATCAGTTCGATGCTTATTCAATTCATTCTAAATGGTTCATTCTAATGGGTATATCTTCGTTCAGCACACTCAATATTTAGTTCTTTGGGCTTTGTTGGCGTTTTTCCATTTCAGAGCATTTCGTGTGATGGACGATGATGGCAGCAAGACTCTTAATCTGGAAGAGTTCAAAAAGGGCATCATTGATATGGGACTAGATGTAAACGAATCAGACATTGAGGACATGTTCAAGCGGTAAATCTGTTGAATTTCGATAACAGAACGCACAATTAATCAGATTGTTTGCTTGCAGTTTCGATGCTGATAACAATGGCACCATAAACATGACTGAATTTCTGGTCAAACTTCGTGTAAGCATTTAATGGTCTCATCAACATTGGAATCTTAACTAATTTCAAGAATATTTCAATCTATAGCCGCCCATGAGCGCCTCGCGCTTGGACATTATTGACAAGGCCTTCAATAAACTGGACAAGAACGGAGATGGACAAATCACTGTAGCCGACTTGAAAAATGTGTATTCGGTGCGCGACCACCCGAAGTATTTGAGTGGCGAAATGACCGAAAATGAGATTTTGGTGAACTTCCTCAAGAATTTTGAAGCTGGTGCTCCCAATCCAGATGGCATCGTGACTAAAGAAGAGTTTGACAACTACTATGCGACAATCAGCGCCTCGATTGACAACGATGCGTACTTCGATCTGGTCGTGCGTCGTGCATATAAGCTCTAGATGCCTCTCGCTTTTGCCTCTTGTGGACAATGGGCATCCATTCCGGCCTATCGCAAATTAGTGCGACTTTTTAAAATCGAAATAGTTTTAATAGGAGCATCTACTAAAAACAATTAAATTTCAGTTAGCTATCCAAATATTTTACTAGATATCCGAATGCAAGCAAAACTTTATAAAATTGCCTAAACCTCCTCTCGTAATTTGGAACTACAATCAATAAATAAATGTTAATTCTTTGTTGTTAAAAAGTAGTTCGTATTTAATTACATCTCTGTATCAACGATTTTAAATAGAGTAGACAATATAGACATGACAACTCAAAGAGCAATTCTTGTTTTCAAGAATAATCAAATCAAGAGAAGAATATTCTTAAAAATCTTTGGGTAATACAAGTAGATGCTTTCTTCTACCTGTAATGAATGTTATATTCTTTAGACCATATATTTTCTTCTTTCTCATTTTTAGCAGTCAAGAGAGTTTTAAAAACTTTGAATTAGTGCTCGGCAGGCGCAAACACAACCGTGTTTCCTTCCATTAGAAACATCAAATGCGGTTATTGCCATAGTCTTTGCGCTGTCTCTATTGTATAGCTAATTCCCCTGTTCCGTGTAGTTGTCCCAAAATAATGCGCCATAATAATTTATTAAATTAAAGCCGCGAACTAATTAGCATAAAACTAATTAGATTACTTGTACATGTGCAGCCGCAAAGCGCAGCACACCACACAAAACCAAAGAGAACAAAAGAAAGAGAGAAAAAGAGTGTGCGATAGAAGGGCAGAACGAGAGCGAAGCAGAGATAGTGTGGGGCGAAAAGACGGTTAAACATTTGTGGCGTATGCGCAATCGTTTGCTGTTTTCGCCTTTAATAAAACTCATGTTTTGCCAAAAAGTCAAACGACACGCTCTCTCACTCACCCAAACACACACACACAGACAGGCACTCACTCACACACAGAGACCCACACATTGGCAAACAAATAAGCCTGATTAGCTGGTGTTTTTTGTGGTGATTAGGCTGACACTGTGAAATGATATCATCGACGCCTGTGCCGCCGGCAATGCAGTGTATCTCCGGCCCGGCTGAATGTGACGGCCTTCTTTAGAGCGAACAAGGTTAATACCCCGCTAATTAGTAGCTTATTAGAGGAGCGGCAATTGGCAAACTCTAATTACATTCATTTCGCATCAGTGATAGCAACAACAATGTGATGTCGGCAACTGTTGATAAAGCATCGCAGGCAAAAAAGCAAACAACAGGCCAGCCAGAAGGATAACAGCACACAACTGCCGATTGGGTAAGGACATACACGAGCAATATCATGAGCGTCTCACACTTGTGGCCAAGGATTATGCTATGCAGCAAAGTTTTAGTATGCCGAATAGACAATGTTAAAAGTTTGCCCAAGTAATTAAATCACTTCGATCTTTGCTAATTACAAGCTAAGAACACACAGCCAACTACTTGTGTGTGTATGCTGCCTGGCTAAGAGACATGACGATGTACTTCTGTGTGTAAGTGTGCGCTGCTCGTTAGATATGTTGCCTGACTGCCGCGCAAGCAGCATCCTCAGCATCATCAGCACAACAACAGCCAGCAGCAGCAGCAGTGGCAGCAGTGAGAGCAACAACAAGAACGTTGACAAGTTACCTGCCAAATTAATGCAAACATGAAACGTGCGGCAGCGGGAATATTAATTAACTAACATACACATACTCGTACTCGCACTCATACCAGCCCAAATACCCTCAGCCAGAGGAGAGTGCAACTGCCGGCAGCGTCCCGCAGCCTGCCCCCTGTCACATCCGCTCGCCCATTCCAGGTCAGCAGTGTTGGCAGTTAGCACTTGCCATTGTTGGCTTTGGCTTTCGCTGAGAGCGCGCGCAAGCGAAATGAATATGTGCAGTGGCGCTTTGGCGGCAGCATATTTCGCGTTCCACATCTTCTCACAATCAGCCGCAAGACTCTTTTGCTCAGCGGCGTGCAGCAGTGCGTATGAGCAATTTGCTGCTGTCAGGCGAGCCTGGGCGGCCGTTTAGTCGTATGATTAATGAACGTTTCATTAGCGCATCTCCCTCATTATACTCGTCTGCCAGCTGCCACCTGCGACCTGCGACTTGACCAGGCCGTCGTGTTCGACTCCGAGTCCGAAGTCCACTCCACATCGGTGTTCTATTTGCATTTCAGCAGGTTGCCGAACGTGATCACAATATTATCTCTTCATCAGTCCTTGCAGGACATGCAAACATTCAGCCGTCTGCCCACCTCGCCCACAGTTGGCTGCTTTTTGCACAGCGCGTGTAGTTGTCGCTGGGAGCGCATGTGTGAACCTGGCCGGGATTCTCGGCGGCCAAGAATAGAGCTCACGTACCAGTCAGCTCAACGAGAACGGGAGCAAGAGCGAGCAGGGGCAGCGAGGGGCGAGGGCCGCAACGAAACCTAACGAGTTACAATGATTTTCGTGCTAATTAAAATGGTTTTTGCATAGAGTTTACCGCATTAGTATTTCGTTTAGCAGTTGTGCAAACACCTTGGCAGTGTCTGGGCGTGTTGCTGGCACAAGGGCACGAGCGGGGAGCGGCGTCGGTCCCAGCGGAATGTTTGTTCTCGGCTGCCAGCTGTCTATGCGCCTGTTAGTATGTGTGCGCCGCATAAATTACGCATACGCAGCGTAACCAGCAGCAGTAGCGAGAACAGCAGCAACACTGAAACGAAAAGCGTTAGCTAAAAAGTGTATTTTTCAACTGACGCAGCTGTGCCTAATGAACTCCCTATGTGGGTACCCGGTCGCCCACGACACCCACAAACGGAGCGAGCAGTTACCACAACCATAACCATATCGAAACCAGAGACAGCTCTATCTTTTTGTGGGCACAAACTGTGCGTACAGTTGTCTGTGCCTTGACTTAATTAGATGTTTGATATGTTGGCAGCTGAACACCGGCAAACTGAGCTCGTTAGTGGCTTCAGTTGGCAGAATGCAACAAACAAACGTTAGTTGAATCCATTCTGGTATCCACACAATACTCGAACGCACTAATAGTTAATATATATTTGAATAGTTGAAGCATGGACAGCAACAGACTACATGGGATTTGGAAATTAACACTGCAGCTTAATTTGAATGCGTTATCATTTTGTTGTAACAGCCCTAAGATGGCATAGTTATATGTAGGATACGTGTTGTAAACTTTCACGTCGATATCAAAGTTATTCTGCACCTATAAAAAGCAAATACAAAATGCACACAAGTATTGTGATACTTTTGGAACAATTTATTTTATTGTTGCCGCCGCAATTTTAGACAACGAAGCGACGGCTGAAGGCAACTCAAATGCTGGACACGTGTAAAAGTTCAGTTTTAAACACTTGTACACGAAATGTTGTTTCAATTTGAAAACGTTTTCGTTTCGTTTGGTTTCGTTTCGTTTCGTTGTGCCGTGTTTTATGAATCAGAGCAAAAGTCCTTGTCCATGTACAGCTCGACAAAAATCCCCAAAGCGCTGCAAAACTTTTAGTTTCGCATTGCCCACGTTTACTGTCAATAAAACTTTACTTGAGCTGGCAAAATGAAAACAGCATAGATTATAGCACATACTACTAGCTAACAAAAGGAAGACACAACAACGTCAACAACGACAACAACAACAATAACGAATGGACTAGATAAAGTGCGCAATGAAAAAAAAAAAAATCGTATAAAACATGCAAATGCAATGAAATTACAAGTTACGTATACGCCGCGTGCTGCAGCCAGCAAACCGAGGCTGAAGAGGCGGCGCAGAGCAATCGAACAGGAGCCATTGCCAAGCAGCCACACACAAAAGGATTATGCAAAATTATGCAAAAATTGTGGGAGGCAAAATCCACGCACATTAAATTCAAGTGCTTTCTATAACGTCAAATCGTGACTTTTGTGCTAATGATGAACATAAGCCGCGAGGCACAGAGTATTCTCCTCTCTCGTCGCAGCCCTTGAGAGCTCGTTCCTTTGCATCAAAATGAATACCGTTTAAGTGTTTTCGTTATTTGACAAATTGACTTGCAAATCATTTCAGCATTTCAGTGTTTCGTTTTGCTGCTTGTTCAGAAATTTATTGCAATTACGGTTAGTTCATATTTGCGGCTATAAACTGGATAGACGAGTGCTCGTGGCCTATTGCTGATTTGTCAACAATTCGGCTACGTATTTGTGTGAGTTGCATGCATTCAAGTCTGAGTGTGTGTGTGTGTGTGAGCGGATGCCACACTAAAAGCGCACTCAGCGCAAAGACAACTAACGGAAATAGTCGAAAAAAGTGCAACAAAGCCGCGCCGAGTACGTGCCACGGGCCAACAAAATGGCGGCACAGACGAATCATAAGCAGCCATTGGCCGACAATGACCCAAGTGCGCGACGGGGGCACGACAAAACCGCAGCCAGACGCCTGTCTCTCCAGCTGTCCGACTGTCTGGGGCCAGGGAATGAGCTCTGAGGTTGAGCATCATTTATACTGAATGGATTTGGATTTGGATTTTGGATTTGCGCACACGATAATGTGCAGCACAGCACAGCACACAGTCTTGCCCTGTCCTGCCCGAGGGTCTAGATCTGAGTCTGAATCGTTGCATGTGAGTGAGCTGCTTTTGGCAGAGTTTGGGGCAGCGAGGAGAGCGAACGACGGAGAGGGAGGGGAGGGGGGCGTGAGAGCTAAGCAGCTCCAATGCAACGGAAATAGTTTTGTGTGAGATTTATTACCACTCTGGAGAGTCATAAAACGGAAATTGTACACAAAATCCTTTCGGATGCTCGTTTAAGTTGCAGCATATCCCCGCCAATGCCGCCCTCTCGCTGCCTCTCCCTCTCTCTTGCGCACACTCTGGGTGTATCTCTTTCTTGCCCACTTCGAATGTTTAGATTTTTATGGCTTGTGTCATTTCTGTTTACTCTGCTGCGCTGCTGTTTGCTTGCCCTTGTCCCAATGTTTATGTAAGTCATCGCCTCGTTTACGACGCCCAGCGTCAGGCCCTCCTCCAGAGTGGCAACAACAACGTGGCACATCCTATTTTGAAATTATATTTTTGGCCATTTTCTGGAAACTGTCTCTTGTTCGCCTGCTAACTAAAAACTCTTTGCTTTGCAATTTCACTTTATTTATATTATTTGCCACATTGCAAAAATGCCGTTGCCGTTGCTGTTGCCTTTGCCGTTGCCTGCTGCCTGGGTCACGACAGTGCCGCAAATGCATTCCATTGTCCCGTCACGCCCTCGTTCCAACCAATCTAATGCCTTCACCCCTGCCGCACCTTGGCTGACCGATTGCCACATGCCGCTGGTAGTGCTGAATTCTATCCATTTTCAATGGACAAGGCATTTATTTAATGCAATATGAGTTACTAAATGGAACTTTTAATAGACGTTGCCTTTGCCATTTCGCAATATGCAGAGCACATAAAGTCATCTGCTATACAAATTAAGCAAGTGAATTAAAGAGAACTTGTAACCCAACTCAATTCAATGACAAGTCTAAGACTACATTTACATTTTCCCATCAGTCATTCACCCATTCATTCAGTCCGTCAGCCAGCCAGTCAATTTTTCGAAGTTTATTTAGCCACTCCGAATGCGGCTAGAGTTTATTAGAATTTTGCAAGCGAGGCAAAAGTTAAAACCAAAAATGCGAAAATGTTATTTTCATTCATTTCAATTCCAAATTATTTCGCCCCTGCCCCTTACCAGGCTAGCTCGCAACCCAACCCTAGCCAAGCACTTTGTCATGTAATTTGGCCGAGCACCAAAATCTTTCTGAAGTCATTGCCTTTCTGATGACAACCCCAAGATATCGGCTGTATGATAGTCGCAGTGGAGAGTGGCCAAACGGCGAAGCGATTTTCTATACCCATTGTCATTTATCTAACGAAGTACCGCAATGGAACCCAATTTAACCAGGACTTCTCACAGCGCGTCGTCGCCGCTTCTTTGTCATCGCACGTAAACAGCTAGGACTCCATCTTCGCAAGCGCCGCTGTCTTCGCGTGCCCCTTTTAGTGCTAACATGCCTGAGTCTGGTCATTTCCATTTCCGTGGATGAACAATTTTTGGCAACAGATTTTCTGCTTATTTGCCACAAAAGAAAGCGATGTCGCGTCAGAGATGAACAGATCGCAAAACAACACGGAATCACTGAGAGTACTGCGAAAATGTGACATCATTATAAATATATTTGTATATATTGTTGGGATGATCTTATATAATAATAATAAAATAAGTATTTAAGTTAATTTTAAATTAATCTTATGGTTTTCTTTGTACTAGCGATTTTGATAGCGTTTTATTTGCAATTATTTTGGCGACCAAACTTGAGCATCTTTTAATACCGAGAGCACAACGATGTTCAGCTCAGATGAGTTAGAATTGCAGACTGTCGGACAGTATAATCATTTTTTTATAACGTCATTACTGTTGTGGTTGCAGTCTGAGCCACCACTTGCAACTATTGTGCTCAAGTGTTTGTTGTCGACTGTGGCAAAGCAAAATTATATTGCTGATGGCCAAGACAGCCGCAAGACAACCGCAAGGCAAAGTAGCGAGTGGCACGAGGTAAGTGGCAAGCGGCAAGCGGCAAGCGAGACAAGCGACAAGAGGCACGCGGCAGGCAGCAAGAAAACAATTTTCATTTCAGACATTTGCTTTTGGAGTAAACACTTTTTGAAATGTGCCAAGGCGCATTTTCCTTTTACACTGCGGTGACAACGTCAAAGCGAATGATGGAGCACACCCATTCGCCATTCGCCATTCGCTGTTCGCCGTTCGCTAGAACCCATTTTCCATTTTCCTTAACCCATATCCATCCATTCGCCATGCGGTTAAGTCGTCTGCGCTATGAATTTCTAGGGACTTTGTCCTTTAAGTGTGCAAGCAATTAACTGGCGGCGGGCTAAGCTGAGCGGCTGACTTTAAGGCTTAGTCAGTTGAATTAATTGATCGCCTCCGCCATATCGTCATATCACATTTCAGCCAATTACACAAAACGTTTAAATTTTTCGAGAAACAGTGCGAGTGAGAGATGGAGAGCGATCCAAACTAAATATTCATTTTGACTCATTTGCGACAGTCAAATTGTAATAGGGTCAATTGCAATAATATCATTAGGAAAATTAAACACGAGCAAGTCGTAGTCGGAGCACCGTGCCCTGCCACACCGTGTCGAGGCAGGACGCCCAGCCAAGTCAAGCGTATTATGCCTAATTGGGCGCTGCCAGCAGCAGGCACTAGGCACCCAGGCATCAGAATGGAGCCAGACCCACTCACAGAGCCCTATCCGGGCACCCAGCCCTACTCGTACTTGTAGACGTAGACGTGTCGTAGCTGTGGCTGTGGCTGAGGCTGTATCTGTAGCCGTCGCCGTGGCTGTAGTCGATGCTGTCGCCATCAGCAGCGTCTTTGCCGTGCCGCTTTGCACGTTTTGTCTACGCGAGTAATTAACTTTAATTGCGGCCATTAAAATAAATTGGCAGATACCTTTAAATATTGTTATTGTTGCATACTTAGAGGCGCAGCGAACGTGGCGCCAACTGAAGAGCCGCACAGTGTTCATAACACGAAGGTGGCGGGCAGACGGACGGACGGACGGACAATGGCCAAGCCGTGTTCTTCAGGCCGAGCAGCACTTGCCCAGCCGTGCAACGAAATTAAAAATATTAAATTGCGCCCACACTTAAATTGCTTCGGCTCGATGCAATTCTTGAGAGCTTCGCGTTTTCAGGAAACTTTGATTTAAACTGTAGGTTGCTTCAGACATCGCTATTTTTGAAATAGTTTCAATATATATTCTGAATCGCTGTATGTTAACATTTGCATGTACAGGAAACTGTCTGTGCCTTTTATCTGGAATGCCGAGCACTTTTTCGTTCTCTCTTGAGTGCGACATGGTATACCGCGATGTTGCATTCCGGTTTTCGCTTTCCGCTTCACTCATGTTCAGCTGCTGTCATGCCTACGACGATGAGAAACTGAGCCACAGGCAAATTAAAAGTACAAAACTTCTTTAATTTTACTGAAACGAAGTCTCTGCGCGCAGACAGTGAACACTAAAATGTTTGGCCTACAGCAACCAATGGCAAACTAACTTTCAGCATACTTCTTCTTTTTTCAATTTGAATAAGTAGAAACGGCTGAAGTCGCTAGCCGACTGAAATAGACCTAAACAGTCCTTATAAGCATGCCGAACAGAAATGCATCAAGTTCTTCACAATGAGTTGCAGTCTTCTCTTGGCTGGTTGAATTTAAATAAAGTATTTGTTAAGACAATTACATAATAGCAAATGTGTCTAGTTCTTCACAAATGAACAGGTCTCAAAATTCTCGAAAACTTGATACATTTTTGCAGCTCTACAATGCGCATCTGTGTCGCGACATCAAATCAGCTAGAAATTTGATGAGAATATTCACTGAGTCGGCAAACGTGAAAAGAAAGTGTTGCAAATACTAAAGCTGCGCGATATTAAGAATCCTTGCAGAAAAGTCAATTGGGAATATTGTAATAACAAAACCTTTTTGCGGAAGTGACTCGCAAGACTTGTTTGCTTTGGCCAGCGACTGTGGAGAGCAACTCTGAAGCGAAAGTCAGACTCGGACGCGGACTCGGACTCGAACTCGATCTCGGGCTCGGGCTCGGACGCGGATTGATAACAGCAATCAAGCACAAACACGGATGCAAACACAAACACGAGCACAAACACAAATACAGATGCGAAGACAGTTACGCCCAGTTAGCAGTTAGCATTTACCATTCGGCGTTCGCCATCAACCAGATACATACGTAACGCACGCTCGCACGCACGCACGCACGCACAATAAGGGCTGCAGCACGTTGGCAAACTTCCGTTTCCGCTTTTAGTTTTCGTGTCCGCTGCGCTGTGCGAAGCACTCGAAAGGCAAGTGAATGCCGCAGGCGCTAACTTGATATTTACTTTGTTGCTCTGCCACGCTGTTTACCTACAATCCGGCCCCGTCTCCTCCCCCACCCACCCCTCATATCCAACTCAATATCGCATCATTTATATATGTATGCGGGAGTACTCGCACTTCCAGCGCGCCCAAAACGCCAAAGGACTGGCGATGGCTCTCCTCAAAGTTTATCTGCACACTTCCGCCTCTGTCTATCAAACTTGTGGCTCGTCGCTATCGTCGTCGACGTCGACGTCGCTGTCGCCGTCACCGTCGCCATCGCTTGACCAGCAAACTACTCGCCGCTCGATGCTCTGAAAATGTTTTCGTTGATGAAAAAACTTTGCCTGCCTTCAACACTTCCCAACTTTTGTGTAGTTTGTCTGGTTGCGCTCCCATCCTTCTCTCCCGTCGTCTATTTATCTACATATCTGTCGAGGGTGTGTCCGAGAGCCGAGAGCCGAGAGCCGGGCAAGGGCTCATTTTATCATTTGGTGTTAATTGTTTTCGTTTGCATCACAAAACATCTATCGAAAGGGCATTAACGGACAGTTGGACTAGTTGGACTAGTTTGGATCCTTGAATTGCTCGCACAACACTCATACGCCGTGTGTTGCGCTACTGTTGTTGCTTGCCGTTGTGGCGCCACCAATAAACTGAAGATGAACTTCCGTTGCCTGGCAACTGCCATACTCTATGCCAAATGTGCTTTTGTGCGACGCACAAATGCTCTTAATCACTTCTAGAGTAGCGGGGAGCGCAGCACGACGCACTTGGTGCTTGCAGCCCGAGTTCTGCCTCAGAGACAAAGAGCCATATGCATGTTTGTTTGTGTAACGCTAGAAATTGAGAGAGACACTAATTGCTTTTCTTTGCAACCAACTCTTTTTCTTTTCTAATTACTCTATGCGAGAGTGTGAGTGCCAGCTAGTATGTGTCTGTGCCTCACTCTCTATGTGTGTGTGTGTGTGTGTGTGTTCGTGAGGCAGACTCTTGGCGACTGGCGACACACATTTGGCTAAGTAGGAAAATGATAGTTTGAATGCTCTTCAGACGACGTTGTCGACAAAAGGACGATAAGGACGACCAAAAGGACGCATTTAAAGCACATAATTCGGTTTTGATTATGTTTTGGTCTTAGCAGCCGTTGCCGTTACTGTTGTCGTTGCTACCGCACTTCTGAAGTTAGCAACTTCATTATGGCTAAAACCCAAATGTGTTGATATTGCGGCTGAAGTGGTCGCCGTCTCCTCGGCCCCGCTCATTGAAGCTAAATGAGTGGATTTCAATGGTTCCAGCAACTCACATGTGTACACAAGTGCGCAAATACCAGCTTATGTGATTATTCGAGACTTCAGCCATACAACTATGTTTACTCATCAAAGATACCGACTGGCTGTACATTTGAATTCCGCACATTTCTCGAATGAAATTCGAAGAAAAATTATTCAAATTTTGTCTCGCTCCAAATACATTTGCCAACGAGTGTCCTGTGTAAAACAACATCTATATTTGAAAAATTTGGAGTAAATTCCATGTTACATTTTATCAGCAGCTTAACATTCATACCTTTCCCCCTTTATTTATTTTGTCGTTGGTGATTTTCTAATTTGTTCTTTATGCTGCACAATATTTTTGTTATATTCATAGGCCAAGGTTATTAGCAACCTGAGCTCTCGAGATCTTGGCACATAATTTAAGCTGTTTATGCACAGGTTTTGCGCTATAAATTATGTACTAAAAGCCAAGGCAGCTATTCAGCACATCGTTCTGGACACACTTAAATGGGCGCTGGGACCCAAACGGAAGTGCGTAGAAGTCGCACAGGAAATCAGTTCAAAAAAAAGTGGAAAGAAAACCAAAAGTAAAATGCCAAGGAAAAAGGGTTAGGTTCGCGAGTTGCCACAAATTTGGCAAAAATGTAACTAAAGCTAAAGTTACGCACCAACATTTTGGTCGGGAGGAGGAAGACAGGCTGCGAAGTGTCCCCAAGCTGACGCAATGACGCTTGGGGAACGCCACAGCAAAAACCGACAAGACAAACAAGCGGGACGCAGTACGGGGGTGCAGTTTGGTGGCTGGCAAGAAGGGCGCAAGCGAAAAGGGTAGGCGGTAATAATCAGCGGCAAGCGAGACTTTAAATATTTTATGCTGCTCAAATTGGCGGCCAAAAGAAAACCGAAAAATACAACAAAACTTGTGGGGCGCGTGGCGTGGCGTGGCAATAGCTGCCGCTGCTGTGGCTGTCATGGCAGCCGAAAGGGATCCCTCTCACATCCAGGACGAACGACAGGACAACAGCAGTGACCAAGCTCACTGGCTAGGGGGCTGGCTGACTGGCTGCCTGGCTGGCAACTTGAGCCACTTTGATTTTTGCTCAAGCGTAATTACAAGTTAAATGAGGCCAACAGCGTGGCGAACGTTGGCAACGTCAGGATACGGCGTCCGCCAAAAACAGTGTCATTATGCGGAAGGATACTGGGCTGTGGTTGCGACTGCGACTGGCAATGAAACGGAAGGAAGGAAAGACAAGCAGACGGACGGACGCAAAGCGTGCGCAAGGATGATGTACAGGCGGCGATTGCAGGCGGAGCAGCTGCTGGACTCGACTGTACTGGAGTGGAGTGGACTGGACTGTGCTGGACTGGGTGCAAGGGCAGGGCCATGCCGACATTGTGAGTGAAGCAAAGCACTAGTAATGAATGAGCTGGCCCAATGGTGCGCTCGTCTGTGCTCTGCCCGCTCTGAGAATGAAAAATTGCGATGCGGACGCGGACGTGGACGTGGACGTCGACCGTCGACCGTCGACATGGACATGGACATAGACGTGAACGTCGTGGTCGCGGTCTCAGGCTTGTTTGGGTTTGGCAGCCAGGCCGCGTAGTGACATTGTTTGCTCTGCTGCGACATGGATGGCGGATGGCGGATGGGGGATGGCTGGACGCTTGGCTGCCGGGAGCGGAGCAGCAGATTGCATAAAAAGCGACAGAGTTCCAAACAAAACAAAGAAATAACGAAGCATGCAACAAAAATTGCGAAAACAAACCGCATTAGTGAGCGCAGTGTCAGCGGGGAAATGCAAGAGCGCCGAACCGTCGATAGTGCGAGGGGCGAAAGCGAGTTGGGGCGGGGGAGGCTCGCCGATGTGGGAGCCCTATGATGGAATGTAACGAAACGGCAACAATGATGACAAGCAAACTGATGACGAGAGGATGCAAGCTGCAGTTCGAGATGCGAGTTGGAGATGCGATGAAAACATTGTCGCCAGGCGTCCAAAATGAAATTGAAGCAGAGGCCGAGGCCGAAGTCGAAGCAGCTGTGACTTGGGCGACTGGACTTGAGCACTTGGACGACGGACGGCAGACGGCAGACGGCAGATAGCTGATAGCGCTCACCCTTGGTTGTCCACTTCAACTGCGCACAGGAAAAGCATCTGCTGTTTGCTCAAGCTGCAGCTTCAGCCAGCGCCAGCCGTAGCTTCATCCTGCTGCGTTGAGTGCTGTTGCAACGTCAGTGGGAAAGTTCATTTTGCAGTAATTAACAAATTGTAAAACGCACGCGGGGGAAAATGCAGCGCCGGTCCGCCAAGCTGTCAACTGAACTCAGTGCAGTTCAGTTGAGTTCAGTACAGTTGTGCCCAAGTTTGTTTGAGCGCAAGGAATTATAGATGCTGATCCCAGTGCCCATTCCTTGCAGCTGTCCGAGACCGAATCCGGCCGCTTCTAGCTCGATGATAGTCACTTTTGCGAAAGTTCTCTCTGATTATTAATATTTTATTCCACACTTTGGCACTGGATCTGCTTGTGAGGCGTCCTTGGCGTCGTGCTCGCTTTCTCTCGTCGCCATCCCTTCCCTGCCATTGTCAGTCGCAGCAGTGTTGGGGGTGGGTGGAAAAGTCTCGTAGATTGCAAAAGCGGAAACTGCCAAACAAAATGCAACTGATGATTGTACGAGTAGTTAATAAAGTTTTACAAGCAGCCAACGCAAATAATGATTATTCCATGATTTCAGCGCACAAAACTTAACCTAAGTAGCAGCAGAAAACTAGACACGCTCCAAATGCCCTACAAGTTGCCTTCAATAATAGAGCTGATTATGCGCATCGGCCAATTGCATGCGTAATCAAGCAACACTGCCTGCTAATCAACGTGCACTGAAGACGAAGGTAGAAGCTAGCTAATTGCCATAAAATCATTCATTCCTATGCAAACTTGGACTAATTGCATGTCTGTGAGTATGTTAAACATGTGCAGCCAGCTCTGACCTTTTTGGCGACAAGTCAGATTTGTCAACTTAGCGCAAGTCACGTCAAAGTGTCAACTACTTTTTGCCACCTCAAGAGCCACATAATTAAGCGACAAGCTGCAACTGCGAGGCTGTCTCGCGAATGCCAAAAATTATCTGGCAAAAAAGCGGGCAACGAAATTTTAAATGACAGTCGCTGTCAGCTTAACACGTTCTCAGTCTTCGTCGCACACACTCTGGCTTGTGGCTGCCGCATATTGGGGCACAAATGTGCTGCACACAACATGTGACATCGGCTGCAGCAGCGCCACAAAAGCCGTGTCAACAAAAGCCAAGGCAATAGCGACTGCGAGTACCAAAGATGCACAGATTCTGGCGGATAGACAAGACAATGACGAGGGGAGCAGGCTGCCAGTGGCCATTTGCTGGCAGTGACAGACAATGCGTTAGCATTATGGCTATCATTTTATGTGGCTTTCTAGCTGCGTCAGACGCACTGAACTTGAGGTTGCTACCATTGTGGTGCATGTAAAGCTCACAATATGTGCCACAAGCCACACATTTGTAACAGAGACTGCTCACCTGAGCAGCTGTTGTGGTCGAGTCCAAGCATCATTTACACTGATTAAGCAACTTGTCACATTAATGAACATGCTCAACATCTAAGGCAATTCTACTGTCAACAACAATTTCGATATGCTGAAACGTTGGAAAATAATCTACGACATTTTCGGCTTTCAGGCTGCGGCAGAAATTGCAGCACAACTTAAATTTGCATGGCCCGCCACTTGAGTGGCGGCATCTTTATGCAGTTTGCGCTTCGGACGCTCCGGTTCGGTGCATAAATAACCCAAAAGCATGACGCAGCTGCGCCAAACACCCGCAATTCATCTACAACTCCAACTCCAACGCGGACTGCAACTGCAAGTGGAGCTCAAAGTCCATTCTTATCTGGAAGTGAATGCCAGCGTTTTATTGTTGCATGCCATCATTTGCATACATGAGTCGAAGGCGACGCGAAGGACGAGTGGCGAGTGCCGAGTGGCAAATCGCTGTATCCGCTAAAGTCTCAGCTGATGCACAATCCTAAGCGCAAACAGATTTTTGCTGGCGGGGCGTGGCCTGGGCGAACGATAACGACGACAGCAATGCAGCTGAATTTTTCTGCTTGAATCGGCAAAAGTGTCGTAAATTTTTGATTTCATTAAAATGCGTGCCCTGCAATTACAGCAAAAACAACAACCGCATTCTCTTGGTGCTGCTGCAGCCAGTTGAAGCATGAAATATGTATTTAACAATCCATGGAATTGGACTTATTGGTAAATAGACGTAATTGGCATATCTCTATGCCAATCAGTCTGCTGCTGGAAATGAATCCGACTTACTCGTAATGTGCGACCCTTTTGCATAAATCAAAGCTTCCTTCTGCTCGCATATCTTTCAATTATGCCAGGTTGCCCAATTCCAGCTATTTGCCGCATACCGTGCAGTCGATGGGTTCATTTGCAGTCAACTGGAACCTGGAGCATACTTTTGAGGGCCGATAGCACATTTGCCAAGAAACGTTTGCAGTCCGCTTGGCAGAGGTTCAAAAGCGTCCTGCAACTTGTTAATCGACAAATAAAAATCTGGAAAGAAATATAGAACTCGATGCACCCAAATAAATGCAGCAGAAAATCAAATATAGAAATTATTTCTAGTTCCGTTTCGGCTTCGGGATTTTCTCTCGTTCTGGCAACTGATTTGCACTTGCTTATCGGCCTGGCACGAGTCATGTGAAATTATGGTGCATGCCACGCCTTGCATCCAGCAGACGGCCGCCCACTTTGTTGCTCTTGTTGGCTGCTCGGCTGCTTGGCTGCTTGGCTGCTTTTGGCCAGCCAACTGCAATGGCAGTGATAAAGATTGACGGCGTTCTAAATTATCTGATTTTGTCACTTCGGAAATTGGCAAAATGTCCGCAGAAGGGCCAAGAATTTCCCACTGGCCGCAGCTTGCTTATTTGCTCAATAAATTTAGAGCAAATAATATTGATACTTATTTTTTTTCGAACGCTGCCAGCTCGAGTGTAGTAAATAATAATTCCCATAGACGAAGCTAGATACTGAAATTTGTTAAAGTAATAAGTTTTGCATTATATTCCATATGGTGCAACACGAGGTCTCCTGCGAAAGGACATCCATGAAATATTTAAAAATCTTATGGCAATAAACATAAAAATAAAAGCACACCAAACCGCAGAAGACACACTAAAGGCAAGGACAATGACGATGCTGCTACGACAAGTACAATTCCCCAATAGGGAAAAGAGAGCTAACGTATGTTATTTTCCGTTGTTCTGTCTGTTTTGTGGTGTGCTGCGGTGTGGCCAAGGCGTCGAGTGTTTGTGCCAAAGTGCAAATGGAACAACAACAATAACAATTGAAAAGAATTTAAATTTGCATTTTGCGCAAATTGTAAGAGTGAGACTAGCACGCTGTTACACTCTGTGCCTCTTCCTGACCGGGCAAATGTATGGGACACGTCGACAGCAGCACCAGCAGCAGCATCATTAAAGCGGTCCAGCCCACAGTCCAGTTGAGTTTTTGGGCCACAACGCCACGACACACGAAACACACACAGCAGAGTGCAGAACACGCTAGTCTAGAATTTAAAATTTGTATCACATTTTTATCGCCATTTAAATGTAAATTGTTGCTGAAAAGGGGAACCACCCCGAAGAAGGGGACGCAGTTTATGGGAGTGCGACGACTTCCGACCGCAATTGAATTTTTTAAAAGCGCTGAGCGTTGATAACCAAAACAATAAAACCGGGGCCACAGACTCCACCACAGACTAGCTAACGTAACGTAAAAAAGCGGGAAGGAGAGTAACAAATGTTTTAAAACCGCTTAAATATTCAACAAGCCCGAGAACGGCACAGGACACCGACAGCAACAGCAACAACAACAGCAAAAATGCGGTGCCATGCAGGGGGACGGATGGCAAAGGAGACAACGAGCTCCATATCGGCCTATAACAAAATATGTGCCTCATGGCCAAATATTTAAATCGCCTCTCTGGGTTTGTGTCTGTGCCCATCATAGTCGAGCTCAGACCTTTGGCTATATAGCACGACTCTGGGGAAGCAGTATCGGCATTATCGCCGTAGAGCGTCGTTAAATTCGAAAGCATTTTGCAACATTTTTTAAAATTAACAATAAAACGTGACCGTGCAAATATTTTGCTGTCGCTGACAAGCGACTATGAAATAAAATCATTTAAGCACCGACATACCAATAGTTTATTAAATCTTTAATATGGCAGCCGCATCCACAAAGAACAGAAATTACTATCGAAATATATATTATTGAATATTTGAACTGCGCGCAACATTGCAATTAAATTAGTGACGCTCGAACATTAAGGTTAACGTTTACGAATTTAACGGAATATTATTTGTAATCGGTACTTTAAGCCAGTAATATTTACAGAGCGTGAGCCAAATAATTGATAATTTCATTCCAGCTGAATACTTTAAAAGTATATTTGAATCATGAAACATTTGGTCAAATCTCTTTTAATTTAATTTATGTTTTTTTTTTGTGTACGACAATAACAACAACAACTTTTAAAGCGATAAGCATATTACAAATCTCAGTTACAAATGAGCTGCCAAAACTGTTGAAAATTAATTATAATAAACAATAATTATGAAAACAATATAAAGCGCACCGAAACTCAAACCCATTCATACCTTGCGAATTCTCTCGTAATTTATATAAATACGGTGTATTAAAAAACGAAAATGTAATTGCTATAGATATTCGCAACATGCGACTGACTTATACTCTTCGGAACTATTATTATTTCCACTCCTCGTATACGTAATATTGTATTTTGGGGCATTCAGGAATGTGAGCAACTGTTTCATACTCTCATTATCCGATTTGTGTTTGAGGGTGTGAAGAGTTTAGTTCATACGATTGCGAGCACGGGAGCCAGGAATTGTTTTAGGTTTTATCGAGCTTGTATTTAATGCGCCGTAAATAATAAATTACAATGCTCGATGGCGGCTTTTGTTTATTTTCAGCATGCATTACATTTAAAATATGCTAATTTAAATTTATGTTATTTTTGCTAATATTAAGTAAAATATTTATTGACTATGCGAGCACAAAGCAAATTAAACTCTAACTCAAACGACCATGCGATAATTTCTAGTATAAAGAAACAGTAGAAATATTCTATACTTCATGATTTGATAGATCTAGTGACAGTTGCCAAGCATACGAGTAAATCGGTCCCGACAGCATTTGTCAACTTCCGAAAACTCGACAGTGAAATGAAGAGGAATAGAAGTCAAGTCGTTTCATACGCCATGTTGGACACTCATAACAATATGTAACTAGTTGTAAATGTTACTAGAAAGCTGTGCATTTGTGATGCCCTTTGCTTTGCTTGTCTTTACATTTGAAAGCTGTCAGCGTATTTTATGCTCTTTAACAATAGACGGACACCACGTACGTGGCCTGTAAATGAAATGAAATGAAGGCACAGGACATGACGTCGGAGACGGAGGCGGAGATAAAAAGGGTGGGTCCGAGTGGCCAACGGGGCGCCAACGCAATGTTAATTGCTTATCTACGTGATTTCTTACCAAATTAATTTGGCCAAATTGCGAATGGGCAGTGGTAAACGGTAAATGCTAAATGACAGAGACAACGGGTAACAGACAACAGGCAGCAGCAACAGCAGCAACAGCAGCCGCATTGCGAATAAATCAGTTAAGTTGCTGTATTAACATTGAATACATTTGCTTAATTAAATGAAGCAAAATATAATAAAATATGCCAGAAGGCCCTCGTGCCGCTTCCCGTGCGGCCGGCTGGCATAAAAAAAGGGAAAAAGCTTTTCCTTTAATTGAAAATTGCTAAGCTAACACCGCTTAGCCTTTCAAGTGTTGTTGTCCTTGTGCTGACCGGGCTTTACCGTCATTTTACGATGTCATGTTTTCATTTCATGTTTTGGTTTAGCTCGCACGGCTGATGACACATGAGCGCATAAAATGCAAAACCAACAGAACCAAACATTAAAATCAACGTCAACAAACTGCTGCAGCCATAGGTGGTGGAGGAGTCAGGGCCGTAGAGCGCACGAGTAGATAGAGCACAATGCGGTTCACATAAATATATCACACACTTACTATAGATACTAGTGTGGCGTGTGAGCGCCATCGACTGTCAGCCGATACAGCGATATGGTCAAACCTATGCTATATTGACAAAACATCTAATGAAAACATTCGCTCTGCTGCACGCAACCAGCTGAGCCCTAACAAAAGCAAAACTACAGCACCGAAATTATTATGTTGTCATAGGGCTCATCATCACATGCGAACTATTCTACCAACTTTTTGCGCACTATTTAAGCTTTGCATTGAGCAGCACTGAGGATTGTCATAATGATAGTTTAATTAAACGCTGCACATTACGTACAGAACTGCTTAAGTAACTCTTAATCAAACATTTGCCATTCAATACTGTTTAGTCAGCCGAATTTTGAACACTCTGTGCCGCAAAAGGACAAAGCTGTTGTGGCTGCTTGATCCGCTCAGTGGCGTAAGTAGAACAAGTTTTATTTCACCCTTGTGTAATATGTAGAACAACACACACACACACAGGCAGAGAGAGACCGACTTGCACAAAAGCTTAGCCCAGATGAGAGTACAATTTCTATAGCATACTTTGCAGCGCAGGACTTGACACTGATAACACATCGTCTGGCGCATTAAATGGACAAAGGTTTTCGAGTCTACGGCCTGACATTATGCAGCCAATTACATTTGCAGCTAAGCCGACCCTTTCACCACCTTCACCCCCTGTTGCAACAATGGCAGTAGCAGCGTAGCTACCTTGCGCCATCTAGAGACTGTGTGGCTTTCTGGCATGCTGTCATTCAAATCCATGCTGCTTTTGCTAGCGTTCTTTATTTGCTCCCCCTTTTGTGTGGCAGTGCATTCTATGCTTTATTTACTTGCACTTGCAACATTTGCATGCCATTGTGAACTGCGACTGTAACCTAATTTTCTGCACCTAATTGTTTCATTATGGCGCCGCATTAACAAAAGGCCCACCGGCCCTTCAAGTGGAGCGGCAAAAGAAATGTCGAAAGAAAAAGGCAGACTCATCTGCAGCTACGTGCATGTTGCTCGACATCTGTACATACGTGTGGGTCGGCTGTGGTGCTGTGGTTGCCTGTGGGGCACGTGGTTTACGTGCAGCAAGATTTCAAATACTTTGCTGCTGATGTAACGTGCACTAGAGACAAGGGAGAGAGAGACACAGAGTCAGGGGGAGAGAGAGCTCGTAATGCGGCTTTGAGTTGATTGGGGCTGCCTTTTGCAGATGCTGTTGTTGCGGCCATTGTGTTGTTGCAGCCCACTTTGTACGGCCATTGTTTGTTTTTAATTAGCCGCAATAAACGGTCACATACACACAAACAAACACCAGCACACCACACCACACCCACGCCCTCGCCAGTGTGTGTATGCTAGGCCCAATTAAAATAAACAATTGTAAATGGCATTTTGCTAAGCAATTGAATTGGGGCCGAGGCCTTGAAACAATTTGTTATTTCTTTATGGAAATTGACACGCAGCTAACATTGCCCCCCCCCCCCTTCCGGCCCCCCACCACGCTCCCTCTCACAGCATAGTCGACGCGCAGCTTTGGCTTGACGGTAATTAACTCGCACAACATGTTCCTAACTTTGACTCCATTTAAATGCGCCAGCCATGGGCGGCTGCTCAAAATCAAATTAGCAGACAGCCGACTAAAATATAAATCTGCTGATTTACACACAAAATGAAGGCGCAAAAGTCGCTCGCTCATATGGCAGTCATAAAAACAAATTAAGCCAAACTGTTAAGTAAACAACTTTTGCGGCTCCGCTGACAGTCACAGGCCAACCAGTCAATTCTCTCGCTCATATACTCGTAAACTTATCTTATTAATTCCTCGACACACACACACACACACAGTCAGTCTGTCTGCGGGGAGACGGACAATGTGAATGGCCTGCGTACGCCTCACTAAACATTCGGTTAATACGCGCAATCGAATGCGATAAATATAACGAAATATTGTAGCATAATTTCAGGCAACTAAGCTGACAGAAATAACACTTAAGCAAATATTCCAATAGCCTTGAATCACATTTTTAGCCCCCTTTATCCTTGTGCTTTGTTTAGCCATTTTTGGCTGCCTATTAAGCAATGTTTGTTGTACCGAATTGAGTGAGCAGCGAGTACGAAGGCGAAGGAAAGAGAGAGAGAGTGAGAGAGAGAGCGATGGGGAAGGAGTCATCTATGTATGAGTAATCGCTTTCCTTGTTGATGGCCAAAATGATTAATAGCCCTTGGGCATTGGCCCAAGTCCAAGATTAAACGCAACAGTTTCGAGTGATGATCATTTGTTATACACACACTCACACTCACCCACACTCGAACGTATTCGAGTATGTATCACATTTTAAGTATGTACAAAGGACTGCTTACTAAGCCCTTTTGTGTGGGCCAAGTAATCGCAAACTACGCGCACTCGTAAATTATGTAAAGGTTTCATAAAAAACAAAATGCAACTTGCTAAAAATTAACCTACGAAAAGACAATTTCGATTTTATGCTCGTTAATCTGTCTATTGCAGCGATGGCAATTCTTCTCGTTCCCAAAACAGAAAGTTTTGCCAGTTTTGCAAGCAGATGACAAAAATAAATGCTTTATCTCATGCACGAATCAACAAGCCATAAACAAGCCAAACAACCAGAGCCAAAGACTTGGCACAATGCAAGAAATCTGCGAATTTCTTGCTGCAATTTTCCTTGTTGCGTTTCAAAAGTTTTGCTTTTTTGTCTGCCGTCTTTGTTTTTCCCTATACAAATATTTTTCTTCCTTTTTTGGTTGCTGCTGCTCCGGCTGATGATGTCTGCTTCAGTGACATTTGCTTTGGCTAGCTGGTCAATTTGAATATGCCATGCAGCACCCACTGCAAGTGTGTCCAAGAGATGCAAACAATTTCACGCGAGTTGCGCCAAGTCCGCAGATTCAACGAGTATATCAATTTGACTTGCCGCTCGCAAAACTTTCGCCGACAACTTAAAGCCGCTTCGAGCTGCCGGCTCGTCGAGTTTTTCACGCACATCGTCAACACGCAACCGAGAAAAAACACGATAAAGACGAACGACGACAAATTCAGCATGTCAACTGGGAACAGGAGTGGAGCGGGCTCAAAGGTGGACTGGGAATAGGCAGAGATGGTGGTGTCTTGTGGTCGCAGTAGTAGTCGCAGTCGCAGTCACGAAGATGAAACTATTATCCACGGAAATTAGCGCGCTCCAATGGCAAAAACACATGAAATGCAAAAAGTTTTGCGTCCTGCTTCAAGCGTAATTTCTAAATTGTTGTTGACATAGTTTGTTGCTGCTGCTGTAACTGCTCTTGTTGCTGCCGTGTAGTTTCAGTACGTTTACCCCACAGTGAGCTTTTGTTTTCCCAAGAAACTTGCTTAATGCGTATTTAAGTTCAACCATCACAACAGACACGCACTCCACGAGATACTTACACATACTCGTCGTATACGTAATATTCCTATTTTTATCTGAATAGCTACATAGATGAGATAGATAAATAATTTTGATATTTCTTTGATGATTAGTCAAACAGCCAAATTCGCAGGAGCATACAAATTACATTAACTCCACTTCAGGGTATTCTTGAGCCGAAAACCCCAGACATGTGCAAGTTCCACTTTCGTATCGTTTGTTCCACATATAGAATAAAAGCCAGTCAACATTTTGGCACATAAAATATGCTTAAAATATACGCGCAAATAGTTGAGATGGCGATAGCACTGCTGCAAAGCGGCAAAACGAAACGAAATGAAATTGTACGCCCTGGTCAGCTAATAGCAAAAGCAAGTCAAAGATAATTGCTGGCGGACTACTTTGTTGTACTTTGCTTTGAATTTGCTGCTCAGCCGCCTCAAAGAAGATACACTCAAAATTTTACGAGCGCTGCGGCCATTAAATATCCAAACGAATCTACATGACGCGACTTTCTTGGCTACGTGAAGCGCCTCGACCCCATCTCCCCGGACTGGCGGAATGTGTAAGGCACGGGTTTGCTATATACTCAGGGTTAACACTAGTGCCTAGTGCCTGCCTGCCTAGTCGAGTGGCTATTCGACCTGCTTTTATTGCCGGTCATCAAAAAATTGTCGAAAGCACGAATTCCATACCCATTGTCTGAGTCTGGTAATTGCAACATGTCTGAAACTCGGCACTTAAATGCCAGGCACAACCAACAACATGCAGACTGTAATGTTAATCTTCCCCAACATTACATGTTAACTCGCCAGCTCTGCTGCTTGCCTTAACAGACACCTCTGCAGCGACTTAGCAGCGCACTAACATTTTGTAGAGATTTAACAGACTGTTAGCACAGCAGACTGTTGACTGACTGTTGCCGCATGTGAGCAGCTGCAAATATGATTCGTAATTCAGAACATGCAATTGGAGAATCACATTTTATATCTAATAAAGTTGTAAGTTGAAATTGCTTCTATAATACTTTATTCCTCTCATAGACGCACTTAGCTAGCGATTGTTTATGTGCGACAATGCCGGCAACATTGAATGCTGACCCAGAAACGAGTCCCGCATGTAAGAGAGTCGAGTGGTGGCTGGCGACAAAGCTACAAAAGAGAAATGTTCGGAGTACAGCGGTCCATGGGACAATGAGTCGAACATTATTGAGGCAGGTGACGAAGTGTTCAGCTTCGTCCTTGATACGACAATATGTTACGCTGGCGAATGCTGCTGCCGCTTATGGCCTGGCACGGGGTTGTCTCAGCAGCGACAGCCAGAAAAGACAACAGGCCACGGCTGCTGCTGTGGCGTCTTCGACTCAGGACGCGTCTCAACAGGACGAAGAGTGCTCGACACACAAGAAAAAAAGTAAAGAAGAACGACGACAGCGACGACGACGACTACGATGATGAAAAAGTTACCTCTGCTGACGCTGGCGTCGCTGCCGCATTGTTCACACGCTGTGCGCGTCGAGCAGCTCGCCAGCATCAGTCTCGAAAAGCCTTCTGTGCGTGCAGAGGTTAAACGCGTGCCACACAAGGCGTATACGCAACGTGGACCGAACAGCAAAAAGACGTAACGCTAACGCCACGTGAAGTGAGTGCCACAACCGAGAGTATCTGTGTCTACGTATGTGTCGCAGTTTGAGTTCGAGGCAAGTGTTTATCCTTGCTGCGCCAGGTGGGCATTTGCCGGCCCAACGAACCGTGCCCGAGGCATTGAACTGTGGCACGCCATGACTGGACATGGGCACGGTCAGGGCAAGGAGGTGTGCGCAGTCTGATGCCTCAGCTTTTGCTCAGCTGTTGTTGTTTTTGTTGTTGATGTTGTTGTTGTTGTAGTTGTTGTTGTTGCTGTGGGGGGCTATTAAAAATTGATGGCCATTGAAAAGTCTTAACAAGTGTGAAAGGCTGACTGGCCAAGTCGGAACTCTGCGCTTTGTTATTGTTGCCTCGCATGTTTTTGACAGTTTGAGCTCTGGTCGCAGTTCACGCCGAGCCGGCCGCTCGATGATCAATCCCCCGCCCGCATGGGCGCACTGGCGACCGAGGTCAAAGTTTAGCAGCCGAATTGAAATTGCCGAGCGCAGCAAACGGTTAACGGCGTGTTCACTTGACTTCTCGAGTGCTTCGAAATTAATTAACATGACAATGACGAAGGTGAATTGCGTGTTTCGTTCTGTTTAGTCGCAAGGGTTGCGAGTACCGCTCTCAAGACACTTGGCACTGGAAACTGAAATCAGGTCCCAGCAGCGACAGCAGTAAATATCTACCTCAAGTTCATTTTTTCCACGTTCTCTTTCGTTGTTTTTTGCTTTTCGAAGCATTTACAAATTTTTAATTAGCCTCTTTTGTGGTGTGAAGGGTTTGACAGTAAAACTGGAGGGGGCGGACGTGGTGAAAACGCCTTGTAATTAATTGTTTATTGTTAGCGATTTTCAAGCACGTCGAACGCGCAGGAATTCGGATCACTTGGGCGCGATTGAAGTCCTTTGATTTCGCGTGTAGGCGTGGCAAAGCTTAATTTATAGCTCAGACACAGAGTCTATAATTAAGTGTTAAGTGGACGAGGGTAAATTCCGCGTTGAGCCTGAAGTACACCTGCTATTCGATAGCACAAACAAAGCCACACTTAGTTACTTTAACCATAGATGGGGAACGCATTCCATCGACAAATACACAGCAATTTAATGCGTGAACTTTGGACATTTAAGCAAATTAGTTAAATAAGCAATACGTGTAGTATTAGCCATATTTAATCTCTTGAAATAACATCTCCAACCCCTGGGAATCGCTCGCCGTTGACAGTTGACTTACTGTCGTGCTCCATTTGCATTTCAATATCGCATATGAAAATCAGCAACAAATCAATATACAATTTCCATCTCAATAGGCTAATGAAATGAGAGAAACAGAAATGAGGAAGAAGAAAGCATGGGACTCGGTGAGCCGAGCGTTCTTAAAGTCGAGTGCATATCATTACTTTAATATTATTCAGTTAGACGTATAAGTTCCTCGTCACGTTCCCAAAGCAACCCCCTTTCTTTCAGCTTTGTCTAGCATTGTTGGGGATGACTGTCAGCTGCTACCGCCGCCGCTGCTGCTGCTGCTGCTGCTGCCTTAGACTCGGCTTCAACTGCTGCTGGTTCAAGAGCAGGCACTTAAACCCTTTTGACAATGTCACAGGGGGAACATCAAGTTGACAGCGCTGATGGTTGCGCCTGATCATCATGATGATTACGTCGATGCTGATGATGATGAGGTGGCTGAATTCACAAAGAATTCAACGAATATTTTTTAAAGGCATAACATTATTGGAAAGAATTACCAGTACCCAAAATAGCATCGAGAATAACTCATACGTGAAGTTCAAGCTGGAAGTGAATCCCTTTGAGTTCAAGGAGTCTTCAATGGAGGGTAATGACTGCCAACTCAAGTACTGACATGTGCATAAATGTTTTATATTATAAGCGAAGGCTGTTGAACTTCCCAGGCTCTTGACTTTCATCTCACTCCCTCCACTTAAGCAGGCAGATTTGTACGCAGTGGGCTAATTTATTTACCATACGAGCTGGGGGTAAAGTCATTAAATCATAAATTTTTTAAATAAATATCCAATGTTTTATGTTTCAGTTTTTTCGGTCGTGTAGGCCAGAAATTGAAAATGCAAAGCACTCGAAGTGACACACAACTCACAGCTTGTATACGTATATATATATAGTATATAAAGCCGAGTATAAATATAAGTATGCTTAGAGGGCATGAGAACTCTGGCAACAATAATTTATAAATGAATGAATAAAGGGCCCAGGCAGGCGCTGGCAATGGCAAATAAAAATAAATAAATAAAAATGGCAATGCGGCATAAAATGTGCCGAGGAGCTGCGAACAAACGGAAATGTAACTGCGATGGCTGCGGCGCGTTTATTTTATTGCGTATACGCGTCCCCCTAAAGTAGGCAACAAATTCTCTCACTCTCACTCAGTCTCTGTTTCTCGCTTGCCATGTGTGCGATTCGCTCGTGTGCGTGTGCATGTGAGTGTGAGTGTGTGTTATATGGCCGCAGCAGCAGCCACGCAGCGGCTCAACTTATTTTCCACAAAATTAAACCATCAAAAATTTGCCAACAACAATGCCGGGGTAATTTATTTGACTCATGGCATTTTGCTGGGTTGTTTAGAAAGCGCCAGCCGCAGCCGCAGCAGCAGCAACAACAACACCACAACCAACAATGTGCTGCAGTGTACAACGTAGCCTAAAAAAAAAACAACATAAAATGAGACCAAACACACTCGCACACACGCATGGGGAGAGAAAGAGTATTTAAAGCAAACACATACGAGTACAGCGGCAGATTGTGCATGTGAGGAGGCCGCAACACAACAACAGCTTTGGCTGCGACTGCGGCCATGCTGGTGACGGGGCAAAGCTATGGATACGAGGCCGAGCTTAAGCCCAGCCAACTGGTTGACTTGATGTACACGCGGCGTACATCAACAGTGCCCCAGCAACACAACATTTTTTGGCTTGCGGCCTTTTGACGTGCACCACTTTTTTCGCTGCTCAAAATTAAACAAACTGCAGATAGACACAGACGGAGCGAGGGGGGAGCCAGGCAACAGCAGTGGCAACAGCAACAACTGCGCCGCACTGTGATGATGAATTGATGATAATGCCGGCGGGGATTTAGCCAAATACTCGTAATGTCTGCGCTCCCCAGCGCCAGTCGCGTTTTTATAGCTTCACGAACTTGGCTTTGAAAGAGTTAAGCGTTTATTTATTTACATACGTTATGTTTTTTTTTTTGTGTTGATCCATTTGTTGTTTTTGTTGTGCCCGCTGTCATTTAGCTTTTTTCTATTTTTTCGTTGCTGCTGTTGTTTTTGCACTGGCGGCCGGCGGGCGCAGTTTATTAAGTCTCAAGTGGCGAGTCTCCGTCTCGTAGTTGGCTGTCCTCCGTCCTCCTATCACTCCTCGCTTTGTGCTTACAGCCAATTTCATGCAAAGCTGCGCTCGCCTAAAGCTGTCGTCCTTGATGGATGGCCTTTGACGCGAGGGCGGCCAATTTGATTTGCGCCCCATCCGCATCCAGCTCTCTTCGCCGAGGCAGCAAGACAGCGAGCAATCGGTGAGTGGCCTGCAGGCTGCTGACCAACTGTCGATTTGTCAGGGACGCAGTTGCTCGCTGAATTACAGTTTGCTTGTTGTATCGACTGGGTGCCTTTCTGAGGGCAAACTTAGATAGATCGCTTGGCATTTGGGTATTTTGGGCAGATCAACGGTAAAGCAAATGAACAAAGCGCTAGGTAACAGCTTGAGATAAAATAGCAAACGAGTTGCAAAGTTATTGGAGGGAATGAAATAAACTTGGGGGTGAATTTACATATTTTACTGTCAATATAAGCTTAATATGAAATGCATCAAGTGTGCGATAACAAGCTTTACTATCTTTCTGTCATAGAGCAACAACATAAACACGCTGCTACACAAAGGCAATCCACATGACGTATACGCCCCGCGGGTCGCAAAAGTGCAACAATCAAGTTTATGCTTTCCAGCTCGAGCGTGTCTGTCTAGACTTTAAGCCAATGCTAAAGCAGGTCTTTGCCAATGTCTGAAAGTCGACGAAACGGATATAAATTCTGAAAGATAACAGCAGCAGCCACAGCAGCAGCCACGGCAACAACGACAGCAACAACAACAACACGAACAACAAACAACAACAGAGACTGGCGGCTATAAATCTTTAGCATGGATTTGGCCAATAAGCCAACAAAAGAGCTACCTTCTGCGATGATGTACTGCGAATGCACTAAGCAAATTTAATATTTTTCGAGTTAAATGCAAATTGCAAATATTCCAGGCAATTATTCCATGCTTAAATTGCATTGTGAATGCTTAAAGACCTAAAGCTGATTCAAGCAAGACCTAAGCAAATGTTGATAGAAATTACAGCAGCTGTGTGTTGCGCCGACTTCGACCGAGCCATAAATATTATCAGCAGCTCAGCGCTGCTCGCATAAAGTTGACAAGCAAAGAGCAAGAGCTCCCAAAAAGAAGACGAAAATCGTAAAAAAAAGAAGACGAAGGAAGGCACGAAAGAGCAGCAGCAGGGAGACCGGCGAATTTAACAGCAGGCAGCAGGCAAACTGGCAGCAAACTGTCAGGCAACGGGTGCGCATCCTGCTCCAACTGATGCGTCGCCTTTTGTGCCAGGCGCGCATTTCCGTTTGTTATCGCGGCAATGTAAAAGCCTTTCCGCTTAATGCTCCTACACGACAACCACGTCCACAACAGCAGCAGCAACTAGGAGCGACATTCAAGTTGAAGCCCGCCTGGATTACGGGGTAAATTGAAAAAAGAAAGGATTTAAAATGAGCAACCCGCCGATGTCACAGTCAACGACAACGTCGACGCCGCCGGTGCTGGTGCTGCTGGGCGCTCAATTGATGATCATGAGCGTCCTTAATGGTAAGTAAAATAAAAGATCCATTTGTCAAATATTTATGAACGTGATTAAGCGTAAACTGTTGCCGGGGCTCCCTCATAAATGTCATAAATGTGCACCTATCATGCGAGCCGCGATTTATTTTCGTTTGCCAATTTATTTGCATAACTATTTACGAGCGTTGCCGATGGCAACCCAACAGCAACGGCAACAGCAACAGCAAGAGCACTCGCAAGAGCGAAATTCACAGCAAGAACAACAATTCAATAAATGCTACAATTTGCATCGACAACAGTCATAAATTTATCTTAAATGAACAAATATTTTCTTGCTGCCTTGCTATCCTGGCAAATAAAATGCGATATGGATATACAAAAAGCTTATCGATGCCGCAAAAGGCTGCAACAATGCCGACAACAAATGCAAAAACAGCAGCAGGAACAAGAACAACAAACAGCAAACAACAAACAGCAAACAGCAACAACAATAAGCATAAATGCATGCAAAGTGTGTATGATTGTGCGTGTGTGTGTGCGTGTGTGCAAGGAAGCATGGTTCAAATTTGACAATGCATTTCAATTTGTAATGCATTAAAGACAAAGTGCATACAGAATCAGAATCACTATCTGAAAATACTCGCACATAATGCTCATGTACTTATATTTTATATTCACACACACACACACACACACACACACACACACACACACACACACACACACACACACACACACACACACACGCAAGTATTAACCCACACATGCATGTGCAGCTGCTGGCTTTGGGGTCAAATGAAATGTATCTCGATGAAGCATGTAAATTTGGAGTTGGTAGCCCTACTGCACTCGGTCACTGCATTATAATTTAATTACCATTCTATTGATTTCTTGCTCACATTTATTGAAAACGATAAGTTGTTGTGAATGAACACTAATGAGCATTTCCAATCATACGACTGTCAATTTATTTCCATATCTTCTACATAAAGTGCTCAGTTACTGCACATTCTGCCCTCGCTGCGCTTGAATCCACATCGTCAACAAGCATTTAACAACAGCTGTAAGAATCATTTAATTGATCCCTTTATAATATCCAATATGCATTTTTATACTCGTTACGAGTGTACTCGCATTTGATTATTCATACTTCAACCCATTCCTTCTTATGTTATGTTATGTATGCACATGCGAGCATAAATGGCAATATCATACTCTTATTCGAATTTTGATTTCCTCTCTTGCTCTCGCTCTGTGTTGACTTTGCGCACACCATAAAAATATGTCAAATGCAAATTATGCACATAAATATAAATAAATATATGAATCAACAAATAAATATGTCACATAAAACGATATGTGGTTGGCCCGGGCCACCCAGCATTGCCACTTTGCCACAGCAACATGCCCCTGCGTCGGCATCTTCATCGTGCAAAAGTCAATTTGCTGTTGCTGTCGCTGTCGCCCAAAAGTCGCAAGTGTCATAAACATGGCCGAAACGGCGTGCGGCCGTCGAGTAAATAAAAAGCCAAAACCATATCAAAAGTTGAAGGCAGCGCGCACTTGTGGCAAATGCAAAATAATTGCATATTTATATGGGCAATCGGAGCAGCTTCCTTTTGCCTTTTCCCTTTTGCCCTTTGCGTCTTGCCACACAGGCCGTAAATATAAATCAGCATTGACGCGTCTTTTAATGACGCCTCAAATGCGCAAGCATAGAACAAGTGAAAATGTTTTTCAATTAAATAAATAAGCATGCATGCACTCTTGCTGTGTTATACTTTAATTCCACTTGAAGTCTAATGTGCAAGATGATTGAATTATAAATTTGCTTACAAATCGAAACAAGTTATATTGCGACTCTTTGGATTTGAGTTTCATTGGAAATTTCAATTAAGCAAATGATTAAAGTGGGGTCAGCGAGATTAGAGTTTATTTGTCGTAATTTATCCACGCAAGATTTAATTGAGACGCTGGGGAATACTACAAAAGCTTAACAAATGGCTTAATTTGCTAGTCACATTGATATGCTACAACCCTGAGTGGGGCGTATTAATTATTACCTTTGGGTCAGAGATGATTGACGGCTTTTACGAGGAACTCGATCGATTGCCCTCATTGTTCCACGAAAGAACAAAGAAAGTTTAAGTTCGTTATATATGCATGCATGGCTATAGTTATAAGAGAAGCAGACGGCAACGACAGAGAAAGGGGAGGGCGCGAAGAGAAGAGAAGTGAAAAGTAAGCAAAGGAAATCAACTTAAAATCACTCAAGAGCATGAATGGTAGCGTTTTATCTCGCCGTTTGCTTTTGTTCTCTGCTGCGGAAAAGGAAGCGCGTTGATAATAATAATGCCAACACTTGGCTTTTGTTTTAGTCACCGCAGCAACAACAATAACCAAAACAACAACGACAACACCAACAGTGCGAACAACAAAAACATGACACTTTAATAGCATAAATGCGGCACTAAACAAAACCAAAATCAACGAAAATGAGCAGGGAATGGGAATCGGAATCAGGTTGGGGGGCTGGGGAGCTGCCTAGCAAAGCGAGTGGAAGTGGGCAGCGGGCAGCGGGCAGCAGACAGCGCCAGCTGTCATAATGAAACAGTCAAGGACAATGGCGGCCAGCGGAAGTACAAAGTGTACGTGTTCCGCGCAGGCCTCGGTGATCTCACCCCAACAAACCGCGACGCCTCCCCGAGCAGCCGCCTAACACCCAATCGAGTCGTACCGCCATGGCTGCCCTAGAGCTGTCGCACCGACGCGATAAAAGCGACAAACGAAATGTTGTCTGACGGGGACGGCCATTTATAAGAGCATCAGTTACAATAATATAGCGCGCGCGTTGTGGGCGTGGAGAGGCCTGGTGTGGCCTGGCGTGGCGTGGTGCGGCAACGACAACAATAGCCACGCCATTGTCATAAATTAAAAATGAGGAAGTATATGAAATTTAACAAAAACAAACAGCCCGCGGAACAGCAGCAGGCAGCAGCAGCAACAACCAGCAACGGAAATACAAAAAGCGTTGATAAATAAATTCCTAAAAAAAAGCGATGCGAAACAAAACAAAAATCCTGCATAAAGCATAAAAATAACAAAAACGGCGCACAAAATGAAAAGCACATGGCAAAAGTCGGAATTTTTGGCCTGGCCTAAACCAACGCATCAGGCCCTGAAGTCAAGCGTCGCAGCTGGAAACAAAAACAGCGGAGAACAAAAACAAAAACAGTCTAAAAGTGTGTGTGTAGGTGTAATACACCATCTTCCAGACTGGCTAGGTCAAGATCCCACACCAAGCCCCGAAATAGCCACTTAATTTGCTTGCTCTACCTCACTTCCCCCGACCGTCGCATTTCACGGTATCTATATAGCTGAACTTAAAGCCGATTTAGACGGTTGCCGGCTTTCAGGCGTCAGCTTGAATTCAACGCGTGCCGCAAATTTCTCAGTCTCGCGTATGGCAGATATGTGCTTCAGTGTCGCAGCAGCAGCTACTTTACCACAACGCAACACAGTGTCTGCCACGTATGCCTGACATGCCACTGCAGTCCTGTCGGGGCCAGTCACAACGGAAATCCACTTGCAAGGTCGTCTCTCTCTCCGGTCAGTGCGATGTGGGCAGCTCGCCACGTCTGCCAGTGTGTTCAGGGCGCAATGACTTTGATGGAATTTATAAAACACAGCAGACAAAAGAAAACTGAAAGCCAGAAATAGCAGTCAGTTGTTGCCGCAATAGCCGAAGACTCAAATACGCTAACTTGCTAGCTATCATATCATACCAAACATAGCAAGTATATTTGCATAAGAAATGATTGTCGTATACATTTATTTGACATTTTAATTTCACACTTTATTGTGCAAACACTCAAGCTTAAGTATTTAGGTGGTTGTGTTATTAATTTGTTTTGAAATATAAATAAATAAAACTCTACAACTTATTATTTGAAGTTATTAAGTATTTCTCATTTATTATCAACCACATTGTTGCAGAGAAATCAATTTACTCAAGTTAAATTTAATTGAAATTATTTGAACAAACATCCGAACGGGTTGTTAGAGTATAAGCAACAATGGAGGAGTTCGGTTAATGTCGATGACAGCTCCAGTTGGCCCTACACTCCGCAGTGGGGCCTGGGTTGTGATATTTTCCAGCATTTTCCTTTATTTTATGTACACATTTTCTTTTATTATTATTTTTAAGCTGATTTGCTCGCACAGCACGTTTCATTTTTAGTTTAGCTCGGTGTAGATTTTCGGCCAGACTCTTTCTCTTCCTCTTTTTCTCTCGCTTTCTCTCTCCGTTTCACTCTCAAGCTCGCTCTCTCTTTTTTACGTCATCTTTAGCTTTATTTTTGGCTTTGGGCATTTGTTTAAATTAAAGATTATGCACAAGTTAAAAAAAAGCACACACAGAAAATTGTGGAAGCAGACCCCAACAAAATGTCCATTTAAAATTTAAATATGTGCGCAGGGCTTAGATCCGTAGCCACGTGGCGCATGATGAGTTTACGCTGTGACGTCACAAGGAAATGGCCCAACATAGCTTAACCATTCCTTCGTGTCGTGTCAACAAGCAGCACCCGAACGCAGCACTTGCAACAAACAGTGCGGGGCAAGACGGAGAACGAAACACAAAACACAATTACAAATGAAAATATTCGCAATAATAAGCCATTTAGCACTTACTTTTGTCCGTCGCTGCCTTTTATATAATTTATATTGTTAATTCTCCCTCTCCCTTACCCGCTCTGCCAGCCGCACATCAGCGGCTCTCATAAAAGCTTCATAAACATTTTACAGCTTGCAGTTGTTGCAGGAAACTGCGCCAGGGCCATAATTGCTGCCAGCCATTTCCCAGTTTAGCCAGCTAGAAAGCCAACTAGCGAAATGATGGCATAGTCCGGGCACAGCTCATCTGGGAGAGCCATGAGAGAGATGGAGAGGAAGATGGTGCCTTTATGACATTGTCAAAATGTCGCTGTACAAAAACAAACTTTTATGGTGCTCGCATTTAAAGTGGATGGGAATGTATCCTTTTGTCAACCAAACTAGCGAAATCACATTACTACCCTGCTATTAGTCAGCTGTCAAAGGACTTAATATGCAGTCTGGCCATCAAATTAGAAGCGCAGATTCAATCAAAACTCAGTATACAACGTATTGGGAATATATTGCAATTTGCGCTTTATAAAACATCATGTTTGTAGCTGGTTACGCGTATAATTACCAGAACAACAGTTAATATTTGTTGGCTCTATTGCAACTCTGGTGCCGCTGTAAAACGTCGAGTTGTTCATTATAACAAGCTGAATGGAGTTTCCATTGTTCACCTGGCTGTGGCCTCAGGTGTAAATTACAAATCTGAGGGGCGCATAATGAATGAAGCCGTCGACTGGCCGAAACTGGGCAGAACGGATGGCTAAATGAAATGAAATCGCAGTGAAAATGCTTTCATTAGGCACACTAAGGCGTGGACAAAAGTTTTCGGGGATGGCGCGACAAACTGTGGCCAAGTTGATTAGAAAGCGGTGGCAAGCGACACGGCGCGTCGCCTGGGACTTTATTCGCAAGCGGGCCTAATGAGAAACTTGAAAATTTACGGTCAACGAGTTGTCAAAGTTCCGGCACCGGGGCATAGTTTTAGCTGCCAAGTCAAACAATTAAGCGCTGCTATGTTCCAATGAATTCCAGTTTAAATAAATAATTGCCAACGAAATTAAGCAATGGACGGCAGGAGAACGAAAGCCCCAGTTGTCGGCGGCAGCCATGGCCATGTAATCTCTCCGAGTTCATAGCACCGGGACAGCGGGCAGCGGGCAGCGGGCAGCAAGAGGGGCATCGACAATGTAATGTGCGCACACGGAAGCGGCACAGGGCACAAGGCGATAGCTGAAGTAATGACAGGAAAAGCCGTTAAAAGCGACTGAGAAAAAGAAGAAAGGAAAAGCAAGCAAGAAAAAAACGGCAAAAAGGAAAATGCATGCATTAATATTGATAAGAAGCGGGTGCAGAGCAGAAGGCCGAAATCTCTAACAAAATGTTCATTAGCGCTGATCGGAAGCGGAAACGAACGTGGAACCAAATGACCGCACAGATACGAGAAATCCCAGTGCCGAGACAACCCCCCAACCACCCAGCTCCTTCCTCCGCCCGTTGCCTGTTTGGGGCGCGTGCTGACCGTCGTGCGACTGGCGGAAGTCGCACGCCCGATTTGCATGTCACATGAAACAGAGCAGAGAAAGCATAAAACATGAAATGCTACGTTGCAGGCTCATTAATAATTTACAGCCAGCAAATTGGAATCCAGCTGAATGCGAATGGTGGACAACAAAAAGTTAAAGTGCAATCAAATGCTTCTTCAAATTAAGGACACACCGTTAGATAAACCAACCGCAAAAGCTTTTAAGTCCAGTCCAGAATAGTTTGCAGCCGTTTGTCCAAGCGAAGCAATGCGACAGATAAAATAAAATAAAATAGAATGACAGAAGTTAATGCGAGCGCCACATTCAAGTGAAGCAATCCATTAGAGATGGGCATATGGGAGCAATCCATTTATAGAAAGGACAAAAACTATGGCGATTCCAAACGAAAACTAAAAGCAATTGATGTCGCAGCAAAGTGAATACTAAATACTCTAACTCTTACTCTGTGCCTGACAAACAAGTTAACTAATTATATATCAATTACATAAATATGCGAAGATATGCGAAAATATCACGTTGCCGCTCATCAGCTAATTGACAAAACGTGATCTCGTTGCTCGGGTTGGTTTTTTGCTGCCGGCTTGCACGTGTCCATCTCTAGCCGACCGCGTGGGTCAACGTTGCGTATGTGTGCTATTGTTGTCGGTGTGTGGACAAGTGTGCGAACCATTTTGGCGACCCAACTTGATGCTATCATCAATTGTCAAATAACCAACTGTGTGAGATTTGTGCACCAGCTGTGGCCAAAAACCCGAGCCCGTGTCCGTGTCCGTGTTCGACCCGGAGCTCAAGCGTTGAAGCATTCATGGCATTGCAAATCAACGCACACATTCCCAACTACAAACACACAAGCAGGAGACAGAGTTGGAGAGAGAGGATAGAGCGAGTGAGGAGCAGACAAACATGCATATGGTATACCCATAGAACAACTCACTTTGTGGGCTATTTGTTTTGGTCATACGCTCATTTGGCTTTGGCCAGGAAAATCGAATGCGGGAACGGCATCAGCTACTATGAAATGAAAAGCGCACAAACAAAAAAGCTGAAAAAAAGGCAAAAGGTTTCGCAAATTCGCATCCTTGGATGGGACGAATCGGAAAGTGCGCAAAAATCAAGCGAGCCCCAGCGCAGCGCAAAACAAACAAACGGTTTAAGCTATCGAAAAGGAAAGGAGATGCAGAAGGATGCTCTGCTGAGGAACCGCAAATGTACAAACGAATCATCTGGCCAAAGCTTGGGACTGCCCCAGCTAAAGCTGCTGCTGGTGATGGCGATGCTGATGCCAAAAACCGAGCGCCAAGCATCGAGCTGAGCAATCGTAAATCTTCTTATGTGCAGCAGCATTTTAACGATAATTTGCTTTATTGGAGCAGTTTAGATTTGGGCAGCGGACCGGGCCACACAACTCCAGCGACAACTAGAGTGAGCTTCACAAGTGTGATTGTGTGTGTCTGTGTGTGTATGTCTAACTGTGTGTGAGATTATGTGTGTATGTGTTAAGGGGGTTAGCTGACTAGTTTTTGGCACCGAGCTAACAGGGTGGTTGCCTTTTGCCTTTTGAATGTTTCAACGTTTCCGTTTAAATGGTTTTTATAGCAAATTTATGTAGAGGAAAAACACTTCTAAGGTTGACCAAAAGACCAAACGCAGCAATTCGAATCCATAAAAATGGCTCACCAGCACATGTGACCAAACACCGTTTAGTCTAGACTCTAGCACTCTGCTGTCCTGCTTGGTGTCCTTGGCCGATGCTGTGTGGCCAGCGTCGTCCACTCTCCGTTGTTGAGGTGTGAACAAAGATTTGCCACTTTTGCTGGTCATTTGGCTTCGCTTCGCCACATGCCTCAATACGTAGCACCATGAATAATGACCCTACAAATTGCCACCTGCCCCGAAACTGTATCTGCTGTTTACCTTGCCTTGCCTTGCCTTACCTTGCCTTGTCCTTGTCCTTGCAGTAGCCGCACTGCAACTTGACTTCTGTATGCTGTTGTCCCTGTCGTTTCAAGCTAACCACATGCTTTCATGCAATTACTTAGTCATTTAACAGTTGACAATCAATTGGCATATGGTTGACACAGGTAACAATGCAGTTAATAGATCACACAAACACACATTCAATGTTATGTGAAAATTGAATGGTAAAATGTTCAACGAGAGAAATAAAAATTGCAGCAACATTTGTCGAAGCTTTATAAAGTCGTTGCTTCTTAGCACGGCTGTTTAAATTGCTGAAATAAATGAATGTTGCTTTTAGTATTAATTGCCACCACTTAATTAAAATATTTTCCTTATGTATGGCGCAAGCAGAAACCGGAAATATGAAAAATAACAATGAAATTGCCAGCAACTTTCAACCAGAAGCAAGAAAATAAATCTGTTAATAAATGCGCATGAGTCGCCATTGCCCCACAATTTAAAGGCCATTATTCAAATTAATAAATTAATTGCAATTTTAAATTATGCTCAAAGCGAACGCTACCATTGCATTACTATAGAGTATATGCGAATGCCTCCGATATTACGTATACGCCTGGGTGTTTGATTTGCATTTCATTGATGGCATCATTTAAAGCGGAAGCTTGCCAGACTTTAAGACGATTCGCATACACATACGCACTGATCCGATGGTGGTATAATCCCTGTAATTTCCTGCAACACTCAGCAAGCGCATCATGCTCAGTCGCAGTCGCAATTGCAATCGCAAGCAGGCAACCGGAGAGTTTGCATCCATCACTTTCCTTGCAGACATTTCTTTCATAATGCAGAAATTTCCTTATTTATGTGCCACACACACACACACACACACACACATAAAGTCTTCGCTGCATTCGTTTCTCGCATAATATGCACTGCACATTCTCCGCTTGTTGCTGCATTTTCCCCCATTTTTTTCTCTCTCTCTCTGTGTCGGATGTGGACGACAAGGGCCCGTAGGCCTTTGAATTATGTTAAGCTTTGTGCCAGCAGTACTTATAATCACATACACACACACAGACTTACTCTCACACTCGCACACAACAGGCGAGCAGGCACACTCCAGCACACCTGTCGTGCCTTGAGGCTGGCTGGCTGGCAAGTGACATTTGCTGGCATAAAAGTCAACAACTGTTTGTTGTTACCCCGTTGCCAGTCGCCTGTTGTTGCAAGTGCGGCTTTGACTGTCAACAATGCTGAGGTGGCGGCTTTCTGCCGCTAACTTTAATGCTGAGAGCCACTCACAAGTTATTCACATGCACCTGTTACGCATACGACGCATTGCCCGGTTTGCTTGCATTGCTTGCGCAATTATTCCTGCCAAGCCTAATTTGCAACCACATACAAATGTAGCGGAATTATTTACATTAATATTTATGCCACACAGCTGTCGACGCGTCAACGATTTCAGCACACAACCCGCACAGCACACAACGACAAAGGCATTTGTGAAATTTCTGCTTGATTGGCGTCGTGTAAAGGATAATTATATTCAGCTATAAGCTGCCATTGCCACGGCCCTTAAGCTCCAACTTTGCACATAAAACGACCAGTTATCGCAATAATAATAATAATAATAATAAGACCATTATTTGGCAATAGTTGGGTGCTACATAAAAACCAAATGTTAACGGTCTCCCCTCAATGCATAGACGGAGTACAGCAGAAAAAAGCAAACAAATAAATATGCTGTTTAAAGCGTCTGGGGCTGGGGCTGGGTTTGGGTCTGGTCATAAACTGCACATCGGCCAAATGCTAATGACCCAAAATAGCCGTAAAATATTTAACCCAACAATTTAATGAGGCAACTCTCGCAAATTGATACATAAACAATTAGTCGCTCATCAAAATTGACAAACTGTTGCGAACAATTATAAAAGTCGCAAACAGATATCGATATAATCGACTGAACTTTCGATGAGTCTTAAATTGACTTATTTGAAGATTGAGTTAAGCGTGCTTATTGTGATTGAATGGCTAACAAACTTCTTAAACTATTGTGCGATGGAAGCGCCGACTTAAGACAATGTGATATAAGTTAAATCTATAATATGCAATGTTCAGCTTTAAGTCATCGGCTTTGCCTCTCCGATTCATGCATATCAATAATAACCAGCAACTCATCCACGCGCCATTTGAAATATGATTTATGTGGCCAATAGCATTCGAGCCAAGTCGATGACTTGTTTCACCATTCGCACTCTCTGCGCTCTGCTTGCCAGTTGCGGGTAAAACTGTCGAAACTTGTAAGTGTTGCCAGGGTGATTTACTTGCGTCTAAACGAAATCGAATGCCGCCTTAATAGCCCCAGGACAGACAACTCGCATAATTTTACACGCAGACAGGCAAAAGCGGACAGAAGACAGCAGACCAAATGGGAATGCGAAGCGAGTCGTTGCCATTGTCGATGTCGTTTCTTATTAGCAGCCATGGAATTTGAAATTATAATGCCAGTCGACAAATCGGCAAAGTTTCGTTGGCCACAGTAAGCGTTTGCTTTCTGCCAGCCATAAATTTAAATATGATTTTTATGCTGTGTTTTGATATGTGAGCCAACACTTTAAGCCGCATTCAATTCAGTCGCATAAAACAGAAAAAGTTTTTCTTGCCACTTGCCACAAACTAAAAACCATATAATATACGTTCAGTGAAGCTCCAAATGTGGATTTTAATAATATTTCAGCAAACTTTGGCTACAATAATAAAATTGAGTGCTTAAATTTGAAACACCATTAATTCTTTGATTCGCTATAAAAACTCCGGATTTCCCATAAATGTACATTAAAAACTATATAAACTAATCTGTTTAGCATCAATTCATATTTGGAGTTTCCCTAAAGAAACTGTAATAAAATTCTTCACTTCTGATCAGATGACAAATCTTGGGATTAAACAAACTTAAGCCACCTGGAGCTATGATAAGATCAGGGCACTTTGATTATAATCCAACAGTGCTAATGATTTGCGTACGTCGCAAACTTTTAATAAAAAACGAAATGTATTTAGGGATGCGAGTCGAGGACATGAGGATGTTGCGATGGCTGGCAGGCAGGCGGGCGGGCAGGCGTTTCGACATCACATAAAGTGAGTCAGCCAAGACGCCAAACTTTTTCATTACGCAATTTTTGCGCTTTGCTTATGTCATGCTCATAGTTGTAGTGCACACACATACACATATATACACTCTCTGGCTCACACGCATATCCATAAAGACGCACTTTTTAACAAAATCACACGCACACATAGAGACATATATTTCCATGCGTATGTGTATATTTAGATCTATGTACATATATTCAGCTTGGCTTTGCTTAAAAACTTTTCTAATTCCATTAACGTAACGCACATGCGAGAATCTGGCTGAAGGTCCTTTTTGCTGTTGCTACGTTTTGTTGCTGGCTAAAGTTTCTGCCCCAGTTGCCACATGCATTGGCCAAGGCAGCAGCAGTTAGCAGTCACCAGGCAGCCGTCAGCAGGCACAAGGCACCAGGCAGGAGGCACCAGGAATCTGCGTGACTTCTCAAATTGACTGGAGCTGACTTTGTGCTCAGCTCGGCTGCCCACATAATTTTCACTTTAAAATAAATAAAGGCCCACAAAAACTCAGACTAGGACGCAAACTCATCTGCGTTGGCGTGGCAGTTGGAGGCTGCGACTTGGACTTGGACTTGGTCAGCTTTAATGAGCTGTAGTTGTGTACAGATTTCCATAGCTCGTCATCCGCAGGCCAGTTTCATGCTTGAGCAGAGTCCTCGCTTTGCGGTTCGCTTCAAATTGCTAATGAAATGAAATTTAAATTTTGTATCATTTTTATTTTTATTTTGATTTCCCCTCCTGCTCCTCGCCGCCCGCGTCGCCGTACAGGACACGCTATGCTAATGCTTTCGATTGCTATGGTGCTTTCTTTTTCCTTTTACTTTCTCCATTTGCCGTTGTAGTTGTTGTTGCCTTTGTTGCGTTGCGTTGCGTTGCGTTGCGCTCGCTGCTGGGCCGCTGTAATTTGGTTTAATTTCAGTTAATAATTATTTTCACATTTTCGGCATTGCTTGCGGTTGGCGTTGCCTTGGCGCAGGGATCACAGTTAATTAGTTTGTAATTATTATAAATTGAGGATGAATGCTTGTGGCAAGTTTAATTGGATATTTGATGTTTTTAAATTACGCAAAAATGAGCGTGAAATATTAGCGCGAGTGGCGCATACTTTGTGGCATGTGGCATAAGCTCCAGCCAAAGCCAGCTAGGCAGTTAGCCATGCTGCAAGTAAATTAATTTTTAATGCCCTCGCAATGTCACTCAGCTTCATATTTATGTGGCAAGCGTGGCAGCTTCGAGCTGCCTGCTGCCTGCTGCCAACAGCCTCTCATTCACTCTCTTGCTTGCCCTCGTTGCGCTGCACGCTGCACACTCGTGTCGTTGACCGTTGCGCTTTGTCACACGTGCCACGCCCACAGTGCCCCATGCATACACAACAATTAATCATAATCTCATGTAGCTTCCAGGCAGTACTTGGGCCACGTACCAGCTTCAGCCGAGCACTTTTTCACAAGACCCAACAATAAATTTTACATTCTGCAACTGCGACTTGAGCAGCCATAAGTTCGAATCAAGATGCCGCCTCCTCGCGCCCCATTGCACGTAGCATCTATTCCCTGAGTACTCCTAAAATATGCTTCAGTTTGCCAACTATTGTTATTGTATTCCCATCAACTTGTGCGCCACGGTGCCTCACGTGCTACGGTAATAATTTAATATGAAATATGCCTTTAACGGCACATACTTTGTAGCAAAGGACACACCTTGAGGCCGTCCTTATTGGCCTGATAAACGCAAATCGATTAAGACTGATATAAAGCATTTCAACTGCCATTAAATGCAAACGCTCTACAAAAGCACTTTTTAGAGTGCAGCATAATTGCACATTAAGATATCCATTTGCATTCCAAGCCTGATTGCAATGCACTCAAACAATTAGTGTAATGAAACAAGCTGATTGTAAATTCTTGAGACAAGTTTTAGCAACCTGGTCTGTTATATCATTTGCTTAGCAGGTGCAAATGTGCTACAGGTTGCCACATTATTTGATGGGTGAGGTCGTTACGCAGTTTGGAATTACGACCAGCGAATGACCACAGAGCATCCACATAGTGTTTCAATTAAATTCTTCGTTGAACATATTATTTTACACAGAAGCGATTTATGTAGCAAACTTGAGCATTCCCCAGGGCAAAGTTTCTTTGGACTAACTGATAATAATAGTCTGCTCGCACAGTTGCATGGGCTAAGTACATTTACCCATCCTTCTTCTTATGCTTGCTGCAAAAACAGTTTGCCAGCTAAAACAACAGACATTTATCTGTCTTTGTGCTGTGCTGTGCTGCAAACTGGAAACTTTAACCCTTAGCATTTGTATTATTGCCAATAATATATACTACTTGCCCCCAACTCCAGCTCTGACTGTAACTGTGTCTCTAAATGTGAGTTCCAGCATGTGCAGTTAAGACAACTCAAGGCCACTCACCCCGCTTCCGTGCGTCTGTTGCCCATTGCCCTTTTGCCCGGCTGAGTGCGTGCCTCGGCTCGACCAGGACTAGGAGTAGCTGCAGGACGAGGACCACAGCAATGTGCTGGCATTGCGGGCTCCTTTTGTTGTTCTTCTTGTTTCGGGGATGGGGAGGGGAGGTCGAGGGCCAAAATTGATTCCATTGGCTTTGTTGTGATAAGGTCAAAAGTTAATGTAAATGTTGTGGCTGCCACAACTGAGACAGTTTCCAAGGGCAGCGCGGGGGGTTTTTTTAAATTAAAAGTTGCAAGTTTTCGGTGTGGCATGGTGGCAAACAGTGATAAAAGTTCAACTTTGATATAGTGCACACTACTGGATGGCTTCCTAGTCTCTCTCCTTCTCTCTCTCGCTCTCTAGGGGGTTCAAAAACATTTTTGGCTTTATACCTAAAATTTAAATCGCCAAGTGCAGCGACTGGGCATCGCCTTACGAAAATATGGCAAATGATTTTCACACTTTATTGGGAATCAAACTGAACATTTTGAATGCGCCAATCTGTTATTGCAAACTCATGAGCAATTAACCCCCTAATTTAATGATTTTTAAAGACTTAATTTCTGTCTCGCATTCCCACTGCCGCTCGCACTTGCTTCCTCCCGCATTCCGCATTCCGCATTCGCCTTCGCACTTTGCCAACAGCAAGCGAGCTGTTTTAGTCCCCATTATCCCATCGCAAGATTTTCTGTGGAGTTGCCATCTCGTGCCCACATCGCCAGCCACATCTTTCGCCATAAAAAGCAATGCCTGGCTGGCTGCCGAGCAGGGCAAAGTTTGTGCGTAACATGAAAAACTTCGATAAATTCACAGTTGAAACAATTACCATGAATTTTATCAAAAATGATACGCGCAGTTCGTATCCGACCATGCAGCAACAATATTTTTTAATGCACTTTGGGGGAAACTGAAGCGCGTGGCAGGAGACGCTGCGGCAGCCCCAGAACCTGGGAACCAAAGAAAAGAACTCAAACGAAACGAAAAGAGATGGCAGAAAGAAAACCGACAGTGGCAGACGTTCAGAAAACTAAGTAGATAAGAATCGCAGAGGGGCAGAAATGAAGGAAATGCCAACAGCATTCCGTCTGCTGACAGATAGACCAGGAGCAGGACCAAGCAGCAGCTCCATGGCCAGGCCAGGCCAGGACCAGAGCCAGACCGAGGAACCAGGAGCAACACCAGGAGCTGGCTGCCTTCGAGCTGTCGCTTCTCCTGCCGCTGCCGCTGCTGCTGTTCCTGCTAAAATGTAAGCGAAAAATTGCTTGAGAAAACTTTCTCAACTTTTCAGCTAATATTTGACTTTTGCAAAATAAGGAGACGATGTGGAAAAACAACGCAGCACAGCACAGCATAGCATCGAATGAATATAATATATACCACACACACTCACACACACATCCATCTAAATTTATATATATTTTCCTTTCTTAAACATTATGCGTGACATTTGCGCTGATGTGAAAAGAATGAAAAATATTTCGCACAGACATGTGTAAAGCTGCTTTAAAAGCATAAGGATGTGCAGCGCAGCAGAGACATGCCCCAGGAAGCACAAACTCTAAATCAATTACATTCCCGTAGTGCCAGCACAATAAGTAAATATGGCAACAGTTTGCTCGTGCAACATTTATCGATTTCGTTGCAGCAAATTGCAACGAACTTTCGGCCTAAACACGGCGCCGCAATTGAAAATGTAAATTGCTATTTGCCTGATTTTGAGGCGAGTTGCAAGGCCAACTTTAATGGCCGTCAATTGGAAACTTTGTTTTATTTTGTCAAAATTCGTTGAAACTTAATATCTTGTTATTACTCGTACTCGTAGTTGTCTCGGCGCGCACTCGTAAGTGTCCAATGTTTTTCGCATTTTTCCCGCACCCAAACGCAACTCAAATAGATTTTGAGTAGCTTTTCAGTTTGCCCCAGCGTTAAATGAGAAAAGTTTCTCAAGTGCTTGTTGCACTTTTCTCTCGCTCAGTTGCCACTTTTCCTTCCTTTCTCGCCGGCACAAAACTCTCAGGTAAAGTATTCCGATAACTGGCCAAGGATTTCTGTTTTTTTTTTCTCTAGCCGTTAATGATCTTTTGTTAACTGGTTTGCTTTGGTTTTCCAAGCGTTTAGATTGCCATTTAAAGCATAAGTTTCGGGCAAAACTAGTTTCACCTCAAATAAGCTAGAGATTAAAATTAATTTCCAAATTTAATTGCTGGCATAATTCGCTTTCTCGACATAGTCCTTCCACTGGAACGTCTCGCAGGAGCTAATAACTTCTGCAATTGGCACACTTTTCAAAGAGTTCTGTTGGGTTTATATTTTTGTACGACACATCAGCTGTGCAAACCCCATTTTACTAATTTTAGTTTGCAACTTTTGCTGTTGGAATTCACAATAAATAAACACAAGCGTCTGCAGGGAACATAGCAACAACAAAAACTACAACAAACGAAACTGCAACGTGTCCCGACGAGACGTGGGAAATCTAACAAAAGACACGCCAACAAAAACAGCGAGCAAGAGGAGGAGAACTCGCAAAAAATTATCAGCAAACAAAAAAAGCAAACGAAGCTTAGATGCCCTTCTCCTGGGCCCAGCCCGCCACACGGTCGGGCATATTGTATTGAGAGTTCGTTTTAATTAAAAGAAAAGGGAAAAGCTAAAATAGAGGCAGCCAAAGGAGGAGCCAGAATAAAAAAGGTTACTGGGCGTTGCCTATTCAAAAATTTCGCCACAACTTTTTGTTCGGCGAATGCAACTGTGGAAATTTATAAAAATGATTAAAAAAAACGAGACTTGCAAGCCCTTCAACAATAGGAAACAATTACAAAATTGCCCAAAAAACAACAAGACAAAAAACGAAGTAGTGGCGAAATTGTGAGACAGCGGAAAACAGAAACAAAATATAAACAATGCATTTGCTGCATACTCGTATATCTGCGCATGGACTACGGCGTGTGCAAATATTGCGTATACGCCATGTATGGGCGATGCAGAGAAAACTGCTGTTACTCGGGCTGGTGGTGGAAGTGGTTATACTGCTGCTGCTGCTGCTGCAAGTACTTGAGCCTTTTGCTGGCTTGGCACTGGCAAACAGTTTCCAACTCAATGACTTTATATCTACGACTCGAGCTACATTTGCCACAGATGCCTTGGATATCGAGCATCCGCACCGTTGCCCTGGCTGTTGCCCCCTCCACGAATAGCGGCAGCAGCTTCGACAGCGGCAGCATCATCATCAGCATTCAGCTTGCTGCTCGTTTGTGCCAGTTTGCTCGTTTACAGGCTTTTACCTGAAACTATTACCCACTTGCCGACTCAGTTGGTCGGTCTGTCTCACTGTCTCACTGTCTCACTGTCTCGCTGCCTGTCTCGCCGACCCTTCTCTCTGTCAGCTACTGCTGCTTGGCTGTATTATATAGCCAGGATGCGGATGCAGAGTCCTTATGCAATCAACTGTCGACTCGTTACAACTTTTTCTTGCAAATCTGTTAAGGTATAATATTTCGTAGAGCATCTGTAGCTAGTTGCTCATCTGATTACATATTTATCTACAATTTATACATAATTTTACTGCAGCTTCCATCAGACACTGCAAAATACTTTAAGCATTTTAGCTTCACATTAACTGCCAGCCGGGGAATGCAGCGCTCCCAGTGTCTGTGTGCAGCAGCAGCAGCAGTAACAAGGCATGGCAACATTGCTCTGGCCCCCAAAACAATCCATCAGCATAGCAGAGCATGCATGTAGTACGAGTATATCCGCTGCCGCTCACAAAAACTGTCAAAAACTTGTGATGAGAGCACAAATCTCACACGCACATACTCTAACAAAACTTGTGCTGCCTTAAAGTTGCCCCCTTTAATTTTCCGGCAAAATCTGTCAAAAGCCCACGACAAGCATGCAACAAAAAACTATGATGAATTTTCCCAGAAAGCCCCCGAAAATGTTTACCCAAATACTATGAGTATGTGGCCCGGGACAAAAGTAAAAGTGCGTTACCAGCTTTACTCTGTGTGTATGATGAAATACGGTTCATTTTTCTTACAAAAACATGCAGAACTTAAGATAGGCGCTAGTAAAAGCATTGACAACTCGGACCACGAGCATAAACGAATTCTATATACCCTTAACAGAGAGAAAAGGAATAAGGAAATAAACTATGGTTATTGTAGAGCAGGCAATCCGAATTTATCACAGATGTGGCAAATATTTCTAAATATAATTTCAATTATTTTTGAGAGTTGGAGCGGCACCCTTAGCAAAGGAAGTCGCAGCGGTAATGTGAACTATCGTCTCAGGGCTTACATAACGACGTCTTAGAGCAAGTGGAGGAGTAGACAAAAACTGAACCACATGTCAATGTCAATGGCGATGACAAAGACAAATTCGGTTCTGGGAGCGTGTGTTGTGGATACACGAGCTCAGGCACAAGCATGAGGATATGGATAAGGATATAGATACTGTGGTAAACTGATACCTGGGTCAGATGTACGAGTTTTGCCTTGAAGTTAATATTATGGTGAGCACGTGAAGCACTTGGCGTTTAAAAATTTAAATACGAAATGCTCGTAGTCGGCTGTATTCTTTAATCGAAAATTCCGAGCATGCTGATGCTGCTGCTGTGCAAATTTAATGCACCGTTTGACGAAGACACACTCACACACACATATACAAATGGCGCCAAATTCCGTCCGGCAATCAAGTAAATTCAAAGCAAATTGCCCGCACTGTGAGTTTTGGGCCATGGCTAAAACAGTATGTGACTGTGTGTGTGTGTGTGTGAAGACGAAGAACGGAGGCTAAGGGCAAGCAAACGCCTCATTATTTTGCGCTTGAGAAGTTTCTGTCTCGTCACTAATTCATCATTGTTTCGGCACATTAAATGCTTGAACGTCAACGCATTCATTATCTTATGGCCGTATGGGGCTGGACATGGCTGGCTTTTGGCCAACTCATCGCCTGCTCACATGCCCGGCCCGGCTATCTGTCAGCGGGCGTCGCCAAGGCAGCTCTCATGCTTGAGTGATATTAACTGACCGACAATCAGTCAGCAAGTGGAGCCAAAAGAAAGCCAAAACAAGCGCACGACTTGCCCCGAGACCGGCCGATGACTTAAGCCAGATTTAGGCTGAGCATATTACTACATGCATACATACTATACTCATACATATCGTACTTGAGGCCCACAAATCACCTCGTCATTTGCCCAGAAATCCTTTTTAATTTCTTTCAGCCAGTAGTTGCCATCCACAGCACAGAGTAGGAGTATGTGTGCGTCTGGGTGTGTCTGTGTGTGTGTGTGTATGCTTAGCATGTTAATTGCTTTCTAAGCTAATCGAATTTTTTGCTCGTCATTATGAGTAATGTGCACTGGCCTGGCTAAACATAAAGCAATTTGTCGGCCAACTTTCCGAGTGGCAAATTGCGTTAAGCTCGCAAGGACTTAAATTTATCAATATTAAAGCCGCATTAATGCTCGCCGGCCGCAATACAAAAATAAATACTTAATCGCATACGTCAAGCGTACTTAATTTTCCATGCAAACAATACAAAATATGGTAAACAAATAATGCGAAAAAACGAATGCACGCATTTAATGCAAAAAGTGGCAAATACTTGTAAATACACATGTACATATTATAATAAACATATTTAATATTTATCGTTTAGCACCTTCATTTGCATATTTGATCATGTGATTGCATTTAAATGCCTTTGCGCCATTCGCATATGAAATATCATGCTAATAATAGTACCTATGTATCGCTGTGCATTAATATGCAAACAGCAAAAATGTATTAACATTGATTATTACTATATGCGAGTACACGGTAAAACAGATATAACATGTTCTCGAACTCACAATCTAATCTTTCATTTTGGGCGTGCAATGAGTTTGATTTAATTACGAGTCCGCAAAGTTTATGAACAAGTTATCAGCAGCACTATACGTCAAGACAGTGGCGGAAAAAGTTATATTACTTGGCTGATTTATGGAGCACATAAGTTAAATTTTGTTTGTCTGCTGTTTTGTTGTAATTAGCCGTCGTTCAAGCCGTTGGCCAGGCCCATTAAATCCGACCCTGCAACGGAACTCGGACATAAACAAATGAAAAACTGTTGCTTCCGCAGTCAGTGTAGCACTCAAAGGCAGCAAAAAGCGGCAGCGAAAATGTGTGCGAAAGGGGGCAGAGAGCGGGTGAGAGCGAAAGCGAGAGATGGACCATGCTAATTATTTTGTCGGTTCGCAAAAGTTCATAGTTCAGATATAAAACATACAACAACAGGAGCAACAACAGCAATGACTGCAATACCACGACCACACCAGCCAGCCAGCCCCCTTTGCACTCATTTCAGTAATTTTTATTATCAAGCCAAGTAAAATAAACTTAATTAAAAGCCACGTTGGGCGCGAGGTCGGCCATTTGATTCATGGCCTTTGCATTTGGGAAATGCTCGCTTAAATGCAATAATAAATGTGGAAAAAACGCGGCGGCTGCCCTTTTGGCAAGTGTGAAACCGGGAATCCTTGCAAATATTTTTGACCCTTCAACAGGATCAAAGGCAAGCAACGAGTTCAAGGCAAGCCAGACCATGAACTCGACGCCATTTAAGTGCCCCAAGGCGAATTGCAAAAGTAATTAGACATGTGCATAAAGCAAAGTTATGTGATTTTAAAGTAACGTACATTAAGTCTCTTATTAATTACCTTATGTTGTCATCAAAGTCCATAAGTAACTTGTGCGTAATGTACAATTTAAAGGGCAACTTTCGAAACTTTTATAAATCTTTAAGTGAATAAGTAGGTAATTTGAAAGTTGCGTACTTTGTGCATTAAGTCTTTTATTAAGTACTTTAGCAATTCTATCATGCGTTGTCAAGGGGACTGCGAGGGCGGGCGCTGAAGCCATTGAAAGTTTGTTGATTAATACGGCAATCACTGCACGCATTTCATTGCAGCTGTGGCGCCCACTGACGCACTGCACCTATCGAGCCTCTCCGTCCCGCGCATTATCGATGTCGCACAAAAGGCCAAACTGTTCTGCAGCTACGAAATGGGCAATCGGACCCTCAACTCCGTCAAATGGTACAAGGATGGCCAGGAGTTTTTCAGGTAAGCGTACGGTAAGCTCGGTGCCAACAGGCAACGGCAACGGCCAACTACCGAGAGCTGCGGCTGCGGCTGTAAAACAAATAAAAAAGTGCCATAAAAATATTTTCGGCTCTCGGCTCGATATAATAAAATGGCCCGGCGAATGTGTCGGCGCATTCATGCAGATTTTATGGTGTAAATTGAAAACGTCATGAAATTGCAACACTGTCCGCAACAAAGTGATGCCAGCTGGGTCGAGCTGGGGCATGGGGCATGGGCATGGGCCAGGTACACCTAGGTGTCCACTGTACAGTGTGCACTCGAACGCTTGAAAGTGTCGCGACTAATTTAAATGCTTAATTGAAATGGATTTTTATGGGCGCCAGCAATTGCACTCAGATGACGCTGCCATTTCGACAGTGCAACAGTCCAGCAGTCCCAGCTGCCACCCTGCCACAATGTGCTGCAATGTGAAACACTCTTCACAACGTCCCCCTTAACGGCTCGCGTTCAAATATGTGTGAAGAGCACTTTTTATTTAACTGGCTTAATTGCTGGTCATTGGTTGGGCTTAATCGAGCGCAAAATTTTCCCAGTATTTTGTGTGCCACTCACACACACACACACAAATCCTTTTTAGGCCACGTTTGTTATTGATTTTAAAGCCCTATTAATATCGCCAGTCAAGCAATTAGTTTAATGGATTATATCGATTCGATTCATGGGCTCTTCCCAAAAAAAACAAGTAATGCTTCAAAAATGTCTCTTTAATCTACGTTAACCACACGCGATTTGAATTGCTTTCCGGTGCAGCTTATTGTTTTTGACACATCGTGTTCTATTTCATTTTTATTGCCAATTGCCACTGTAGTTGATATTGTGGTTTTATTGCAAATGTCTTTGCAAACTAGACACATGCAGCACGAAAAATGAATATGCATCAGTAGCTGATGGTAATTACAACACTTACATGCTCAATGTTTTTGTATTCACAGTCTACGAAATTAGCAAACGCATTATTAACTGATTGCACTGATTGACCTTCCCTAGGGCATATTAAAAGTATATTCCGATAAAAAATTGTACTATACAACGCTGATTTGTATACTACAGATTTGTTGTAAAGAGTTGAAAGCATAATAGATTTTACTTGCTGTAGGGTATTAGCTGATAGACTACTGCCAATAACACAAACTGGTTGGTTTGCTAGCTGGATTTCTATAAAAAATGCAAAGCAATTGTAATAATATCCTTTTGTTAAAAGTATTTATTGAATATTTATTGGAAATTGAACTGTTAAAGTAATATATACTTGAACTCTTCACACAAAAAAATCTATCTCGCCTGGGATTGGCATTTATGGTCAAACGAATTTGATGCCAGAACGTGCTAAAGGAAATACTTCAATTTGCCATAATGAAATGCAAAAAAATAAATGTGTTTTGTGGACTTCAAGAGCCAAGCGCTTGCTGAGATAATCAATGCTATCAATTTGAGTTTAGCATGCACAAGTTTCTTATAATATTTACGGCACACAACCAAGAGCAGAATTTCAAATGGGATTCGGAGTTGCACAAATTATTCGCAGATTACAACTATGGTATAAGCATATATCTGAATACATATCGCATAAGCGGGTGGCTATGCAATTTGAATTCTATTGTCGTTTTTGGTTTGTCTATTTTTGGGATATTTTATTTTTGGAAACTGATGGAGTTGAAAAGACTAAGCCTCAAGCAGAAAATGCAGCAGAGGCGAACCATTGAAAACTGCATAATACTCGCAATCGTCTGGTCCGGGTAACCGGGGTATTCATAATAAAAATCGTGGCGCGGCAGCGCATCGCGAAATGCGGCTACAAATCGGCAAATCGATGGATTTTTATTTGCACGCCATTTGCGGCAACGTTGCCGCAAAATGCAGAAATCGAAAACCTTTTTGCATGCGCTCATAAATATTTCATGGATTCGATTTTTGCGCAGCACTCGAAGTCGCTCTCTCTCTCTCTCTTTCACTGTTTCTCTGGCGCCGTGAAGTGTCTCTTTATCTGACTGTTTTTACGCTCTCTCTCTCTATCTCTCTCTGTGTCTCTGTCTCTTTCTGTTTGCAGATATTCGCCGCTAACACCGCCGACAACAAATTGGTTTCCCGTCAAAGGTGTCACCATCGCCGACGGCTCGTCGCATTGCAATCAATTCATCTGCAACGTGGAGCTGGAGAAACTAAATGTGCACTCGTCCGGCCAATACCGCTGCGAGGTATCTGGCGATGCGCCCGAGTTCAAGCTGATCGATAAGTCGGCCAATATGACCGTCGGCGGTACGTACTAAATGCCTCTCTCTCTCTCTCGCTCACTCTCTCTCGCTCTATCTGTGGAACAGAGTTTCAGTCTGTTGTAATTTTTGCTGTTTACTCGCATGATTTATGTGTGTGCTTCGCACAAAGACAACAAATTATGTGCAATTTTGCAAACACTTAATAAAATTATAAATGGTCTTTGCACGGGTCGTCGCCCGCGGGGTCAGCTCAACTCCTTTTCATTTATCATTGGCATTGGCAGACAGCAGTAGGCAGACCGAATCAACTGGCGGGCGGACGGACAGAAAGATGGCTGGGAGGAGGCGCGTACGCAGTTCAAAGGCTGCCGCATAAATGCTGCAAAATTGTGACACGCGTCAGCCATTTGTATGAGTAATGATTGTTAATAAATCCTGGCCGCCCACAGCGCACCCTCCCCACCACCACCTGCCAACAAATTCAACTCAATTGTGAGCTGCGTACGAATCAATTTATAATCTTCCAAAAGCAGCATCTCCGTTGTTGTCACGTGCATGGCCTAGGCAACAGGAACAAGCGAGCGCACAACAACACAAACAGCAGCAAGAACAACAACGACGCCAACTCGTTTGTGGCATTGGGGAACTGTAGTTGGGGCTTGTTAATGTCAACGCCGCCGCTGTCGCCGCCGCCATCGCCGCCGCCGCCGCTGGCCACGTTGGGCGCCATTTTGAACTCGCACTCGCTTTGATTGGCAGCGTACATGATGCCGCGGCATTGCTGCGGTTGTGGCCCTTCGCCGTGCTGATTGTGTCCCAATGTGGTGAGTGCGCTGGGCCAGCGACGCTTTGAAATTCAAATCAATTGATTCTAGTCCAATGTCATTTGACGCAAATGAAAATGGCCCGCTTATGTCTTTTGTTGCACGACGCCAACGACGACGACGAGGACGGCTCAAAATGATTTATTTGTCGCAATTTTCCTGCTCAGCGATTTGTTGCTCGGTTGCTTGGTACTCCTCTACTTCAGTGTGTGGGCAATGGCGGGGAGCGGGGCTTTTATTTATTGACGCTACTTTAAGAGTATTGATTTGCATAATGCGCACTTAAGCATTTGTTTACGCGTAACAATCAAATTTGAATTCGCATTTTCGTATTTGAATTTCGCCTTTAATTGGATGTTTTCTTCTTGTTTGCCTGTCGTCTCCTCCTCCTCCTCCTCCTGCCGTCGTCCTTGCGATATTTGCATGTCAATTCCGTCTTTTATCTATTGTACTTATTATAGGTAGGCGAGTAAGCCACGCTTAACTTGTTCAACATGCAAATAACAAAGACTAAATTAGATCCAAATCGCATTCCGAATTTAACCATCAAAACGATTCCCAGTAAATGGCATTCCTTTGCATATTGAATTAGCAGAGACTGGGAGTTATTCAGACAAGTTATTGACTTTAAGCAATATTGCGCTGACTAAGTGCTTTGCTGAAACTATTCAATTTAAGTTACCGAGCCATGTAATCATCTTTTTACGGCCAACTGATATTGTGACATCCGGCTAATGCTTTACTCGTACACATATTATATGATTGTATTTAATTTCGTTCCGTTTCGCTTCTTCGTTTGTGTAATAAAAAGAATGTTCAATAACAAACAAGGGACTCATAAACTGACCGCCATATAACAAAATGACTGAATTTCTCCCCCATTGCCATGAAGCAAAAGCAGCCATTTTTGGCATATGCCACCTTCAATTCGCCATTTTAATTTTATGTGCTGTGTGTGTGTGTGTGAAAGACATAAAAAACACAATCCCAGCCACACATACATATACGAAATGAGGAGCTGAAGCATTACGAATATAAACGCCAACCGAGCAGCGCCGGCATCAAACTTCATCAACGAGCTGGCGACAAAGTTTAAGCACCACCGCATCACCGTCACACCGTGCCACACTCTTGACGTTGCAGCTGCATGGGGCACACTGTCAGTGCGTGTGTCTCTGTGTGTGTATGCCGCATGTCCAGTGCAGCACGTAGTTTTAAGTTAATGCCAAGCCTTGTAGCAGAGTGTTGTGTACTCTGGTGTAGCGCTGTGTTGTGGATTGTGTAGCCAGTTTTTTGTTTCAATGCTTTGCGAAGCTGTTGACAGACCAACAATCAACTTGGGAATTTTGTCACTAAAGTGCCATCGCCGTCGCCGTCGCCGTCGCCAAGCTTCAGTTATCCCACCTAACCCACCTGTAAAAACTTTGACAAAACGTGCAAAGTGTGGATCGCTGCGAGGGACGCGGCCAGCAGAGAATGACTTTGTGTCGATTTTCCAAACGGCAATCACCTGCCCTCTATGTGTGTGTGTGCTCTTTGATGATGCTCGAAAAACGCTCGCTGCTGGAAAAGTTTACAGTGCAAATATTTTTCCGCTTAGTTGCGTGCCATGTGTCGTCACCCCAACCCACTGATTAACTTGCCGAAGTTTGCTCAGGATGTGATCTGTGTGTAGAACAACAAAAGCGTGGACAAGCCTGCGCCACACCTAATTACTTCAGAGATTTGCAGGCGCGTTTTCTCGGCTCCCAGCTCGCAACTCCAGCAGCCACAGCATTCACCCTGGGCCTGGCCACTTTTGACTTTTTAATATGGGGTCATCATTTGTGTGGTGCTCCCCAACCGGACACCGCATTGGCCCCAAAGAGCTGCACCTGTTTGGCATGCTGTGCCGGTGCCTCACCTCGACTTCCTCGACTTCCTCGGCTCTGACTTCATCTTATTGTTGATGTTGATGTTGTTGTTGTTGTTCTTGTTTGGCATCTCGTTTAGCATTCAAGGTGGCAGAGAGCAATTTCCCCAACTGCCTATGGAGTCGTTTGTTTCCTTTCTTTATTTTTTGTTTGTTTTGAGTTGCTCTTGTTTTTCTTGTTGCTGCTCTGTGTTTTACTGGTACTTTGGTATTTTTGGTTTATTTATCCGAGTTGATTGCTTTGTTTTCGTACCAAATTTTCGTACACTCGTTGCTACTGCTGTTGCTGCGTGTTGTTGCCAATTCCAGTCACAGTTCAGCTTACCGCAACTCCACTTTTTGTTGTCGTGTGTGTGTTTCTTTTTTGTATTGCCATTGCTGGGGAACACCGGCTACACACCTGTGCACACTCTGTGTGTACACTGTGTACACCTGTGGACTGTACGCCGAGTGCATTTGGTCCAAACAGATGCCACCAAGCGACACAACATGGCCGCAATCATCAACTTCAGCTGTACACGAAGCAGCAACAGCAACAGCAGCAGCAGCAGCAACACCATCACCAACGTCAGCAGCATCGCCATCGCCTCTGTAAGTTTTACTTGAAACAGGTCAGAAACTTTCCACCAAAGTGGTTTGTATTAAGTCAATTAAAAAGTTTATAGTACTGCTGACTGCCTGACTTTTGATGGCCCCCGGCGCCACCACCCCCCCCACCCCCCCCTGTCCACGCCGCACCGCTTTGTTGTTCTGCTCCGCCTCCTGCTTCGCCGGCTTTGCTGCTCAACATATTTCACAAATTTTCAGTAGCAGGCAACAACAACAACAACTGCGGCAGTCGGCATTCATTTGACTGAAACTCAGCTTGTTATTCCCATTGTTGTTGCTACTCTTGTTGTTGTTGTTGTCGTGCCCACTGTTTTGCGGTCGTCCTCGAGGTTGGTCGTTGTTGTTGCCGGCGTTGTTTCTGGTTACTTCTGCAGCTGAGGCTCTTGGTGGTGACGGATACCTTGTTTTCACTGCTTCTATCTCTCACTGAATGCGAGTGTGTGTGTGTGTGTGTGTGTGTGTGTGTGTGTGTGTGTGTCGACGACGCAATAAACCAAATTATTCTTGCTTTCATCAAAAAAGTTTGTCCTGGGCAATTATTTGTAAAGATTAATTAACACTTTGAATAAATATTTAGACTTTCGGCGGGTTGATAATTACCTAAGTGGTCGGGTGGTTGTTTGGCTTCGCCCGCTCCGCCCCGACTCTTCGCCCTGAGTACACACAACACTTGCCGTCCCAGCCGCGTTGCTGTTAGATCATCGCCCAAAATAATCAAGCACTTCCTGCAGGCTATTAGCAGAGCAGAGCAGAGCAGAGAGCTTAAAGTGACAATAAATACAAATTGACCAGGACTCACTTTGCAATCACTTAATGTGGACGTGGATTATGAATTATATGATTGCAGTGCTGCCGAAATTCGATCCATTCATCACTGGCATACGACACTCCTACAAATATCGAGATGTGCTGCTCGCCAACTGCAGTTCGGAGTGGTCGAGTCCCGCGGCGCGGCTGACCTGGTACATCAACAACAAGACTGTAAGTAGATTCACACTCACTCGCATTGCACATCGCACATACGCAACGTTGTCCCATTGCCCATTAGACATTTGCGGCTGTCGTTCGCAGGTTAACCTGATTTCATATTTGCGGCAGCGTGCAAAATGCAACGTTGACAGCTGCAGTTGTGTGTGTGTGTGTGCGACCCGAAAAGCCGCAGCGCCCATAAATGCAAAGCGCAAATTATATGTGGCATGTGGCGAGTGGCAAGTGGCGAATGGCAAGCATGTAGCATGACCAATGCCTTTTCATTTCGGTTTCGCTTTCAACTCACATTGCATTCTCGATTTGGACTCTTTTTGGTTTTGTCTTTGGCTACAGGCACCGCAGAGCAGCCTGCAACCGCAAATCAATGAGATCACACGCAACATCGAGGGCTTTCCGCTGTACGCGAGCAACCTGCAGCTGCGTGTGCTCATCGATGACCAGCGCTTCATTAGCAAGAGCGAGGTGCTCGAGCTGCGCTGCAGTGCCGATATCATGGCCCTATCCAATCTGCGGCGCGAGAGTCGAGTGCGTACCACGATTCTGGCGCTCAAGGACAACGGCTACAATCAACGTTTCACCGAGAACGGCGCCTGTGCCAGCCTGCGAGCAGGTGACTAAAACTCTCCGCCTCCCTCTGCCTAACGCTCTCTCTAATCACAGTTTTTCTCTTGTTGCAGCCACCTTTGCCGCCTGGCTGCTGTGCGTGGCCTCGCTGCTGCCCTGGCACTGCACTCTAAGTTAGTAGCTGTCCCTGTTGCTCGCTTTTATTTTAGCCTAATCCCTAGCGCTCGTTTCTAAGTCCAAACACTGCGCCGCAAGTGAAAAGTTAACAAGGTAAACAGTTGAATTTGTAAATAGTTATATTGATTAACGTAGTCATCGAGTTGGTAAGCAAATCGAAGCAGCTAATCGAGTTGCCCCTTCGATATATTCGATAATGCCAGCTAGCAACTGTGTGCAAACACGAAAAATGAATTCAAAAGCCCTAATATTGATAACAACACTAAACAAATGAAATTTGAAATAGTTGCAAGCGCAGTTTATATGCATGTAAGGAGAGCCGAGAAAATAGTCAAATAAAATTGCACATACTCACACGTATTTGCACGCAAAGAAAAAAGAACAGAATGGAAAACAATCAAAGGCAACTAAAAGTAAACTTAATTATTGTATGTGAAATGTTACTGTATTTGTATTAAACGATGTATGAGAATAACAAACAATAAATGGTAAAGCACAACTATTATATGAAGCTGAAAGCGCTTTTTAAATGTTGAGCTGAATTTAAAGCTCAATTTGTACTGATAACTAAATCGCAAGCTAATAAAATATTCTGCTGCGGCTTCTTTTTATCAGTTGATGGCAGCGAATGAAGGGTCCCTCTTCAGGATACATATATATATACTTTTTTTCGTTTTTAATCTGCAGCAATGACCCGCACGCCACTCAAAAGCCGAGAGCCTATGCTATAGATTTCCTGTACGCCCATCTAATTCGTTTACCCTGCTTATGGCCCGGTGATAAAGGCGACCAACACAACAAAAACAACCCAGATTCGATTTAGCATTGCCAGCATTACAACAAACACTTCGCACGCCAGGCGCCAAACACTTCTTCTATCTCCTTGGCTGGAGCCACTTCGGCAGAAAAATATTCAACGCATTATGACAAATCCGGCTAAAATATGCGAGGGCCAATGGCCGCAGGTAAGAATGGTGGACAATAAGAGCCAACGCCAGCGTGGCCCGAAAAATTATGCATAAAATGGCTTCGGGACTGCGACCAAAAAAATTGGTAAAAGAGAAAAGCGAGACCGAAAAACCAAATGGAAAAAAAGGAAAGCCAAAGCAAACAAAGATAAATTCGGCTGACTGTGCGTGTGTTGGTGTGGTGGTGTGTTTGGGGGTCGTCCAGCCGCTGTCAATGTGCCGCGGGCCCATTAAATGACGGAAGTAAATAAGCTTGACAAATTTCCACTCATCATTTTTGCATTAATTCGGGCTTCTTTAACGCATCAACAAAAAAATGTCCTTTGATTAATCAAAAAATTTGCCATGTCCGCGGGCAGCGGACTGAAAAAGGCAGCCCAAGACAAACACAACAAATTACCCAAAGAGGCGCCGTCGGCATTCGGTGGCTTTTGTGGCAAAGGCGCCAAAACAACACATGGGGCCTGCCGCCACTCCCTCGTCCTCCCCTTCCCACAGACTGGAACAGGAACGGGCGAACAGCATTCAAAACTGTGCGCTAAAGACAAAGAAGCTGGCGAAAAAAGGGAAAGAAGATTTCACAGATTTTTGCACGCGATTTGTCAAACTGACATTTCCAACGTTTCGCTGTCCGCCCAGACGACGTCACGAGGCGTCATCCAAGAATTAGACTTTGTGTTTTGGTTTTCGTGCTCGTGTTCGTTTTCGCTCCCGCTTGCCACAAACAAACTTCAACTTCAAAAAGCCGGCGAGCGACAGCGGCAACTTGATTTAGTAAGTCACGTGGCCGCGCAACTGTAAATTGCCTGCTCCTACAGCACCACCACCAGCTCCTACCGCTACCGCTCTTTTTCTGGGCTTGAGTTCTATCAGTCCCAGCGCGTGCGAAATAAACTGTCTGCCTTCGTTTTTGTTACCTTTTTGTGTGTGTGTTTGTGTGATTCTGTTTTTTTTTTCTGCTTGGGAGCCAGGCATTTTACGTGGTCGAAAAACGGCTTGGCACTCAATTTAAGCCGCAGGCTAACCGAGAGCACAACTCTCGAACAGACAGGATGTGGAGCCGCTTTCGCTGCGACATTCGGCCCGATAAAAGATAAGCCGAACGAACGACGTCTTACATGGGGGCGGGTTTCGCATGAATTTGTAATTTAAGCTAAGAAAATGTTTCAAATTAAACGAAAACATGCGAAAAGGTACTTGACGTCGAGTCGACATGCATTGTAGTTGTTGGCAAATGAAACAATAGCAAACCCGACGCCCCACCCAGGTGGCTTTATAACGAAAAGATTATTTTCTCTTCATTCGTGGCCACAATTTGCCCTGCAGCGCGTAACGAGAACCTATTTCAGAAGTGCTGCCTTTCATTTGTGTGTTGCTTTTCCTTGGAGGAGTGCAAAAACACTAAGATCTATGCTCAAATCTGTGCTTCGCAGTGTCAGGAATATATATGTAATTTGTTGTTAAATATTTTCGTATTAGTGCACGTCATGCCGGCTGCCTTCGACAATATGCAGTCTGTGATCCGCAGCTGGTCAAAGCGAATTGCCTAATGGCCAGTGACACTGATTTAAATTAAATATTTGGGCCGGCACGGCGTTGTCATGCTGTCATTCCATTGGTCTGTCAACATGAGTGGCAAACAAACATGAAATCCATTCGACAATGTCGCCGTTTGTTGTTAAAATAACTAAAATGAAATCCACTTAAAACTGAACGGTTAGTTAACCACGCGACTCTACAAATTATTTGCTAAAATACAAAAAAAAATGGAAACAGGGAAATTTGAAAATATGTACACGGTCATTACAACAGTCACGGCATATCAGATGACCTGCACACATGTGAATATATTATTAGCAGTTGTACTATTTGCGAGGAATACATCCCAGCTAATTGAAACAATTCGTATTTGATGCACACAGCGAGAGCGGCTGCATTTGTTTTAATGCACTAATTGTCGCCTGGCAGATCTTTAATTACGCCTGCAATACTATAGCATTTGTCACTGTAATATGTTGGAGCATTAGCATTAACAATGGAGGAAGCGTGTGCACCTAAACTGCCGACAGGAATCAGAGAAGCGCCTGTCATGGCTTCGGGAAATGAGTCAAGTCACGGCGACTAACGGGACAAGCGCATTGATTTTCCATTTTGAGCCGCGGCTGTCAGTCAAAGTGTCGCATGGCAGACATGCAACACAAACAGTGACTGGCTCGCACTCTCCACTCCAAAGCTGAACATGACATGCGTTCAACGTGATGATGGCAATTTAAACAAGCGCAACATTTCCGTTTCGTGTTTTCCATACCCTGCACACCGGCCACTCAAAAGGTAGCTGCGCACACAAGTCCACATCAAATGCATGCATTATTTGTGCAACTAGTTTATAGCACAACTCTCAGGCGCATCCATGCAAACAGCACAACACTTTTTTATTTTTCTATGCTTTGCTGCTTTGCATACTCGTACTCGACCAGTGGCGATTGCCGTTGCGCCGCTGATGCTGATGGCCGTTGTGTCAGTCGGATCAGGGCCTAATTGGTCCGAGGTTTAGGTGCTGTCCAGTGCTTTGTTGTAATTAAAAACGCAGTCGTCAAAGAAGCGCACGTTTGGCGCCAACTGGGACAAGTGCCAAGTGCAATTTACCAAAAGTCGACTTGTCCAATGAATTTTGACTGTTCCGCCTCGCTCTGCTGCGGGCCAAAGCTGGCTTCGGGCTTTAGCGGCCTTCTATTTCCCTCCCTCTCTCGCTCTCTCTCTCTCTCGTTCTGTGTTCTTGCTCTGCTTTTGCTTCGTGGCCATTCTGGGTTCTGGCCATATCGTTGGCATTGGCAATTGCATTGACATATTGTTGCTATCGGCCTTCTGCCTTGTGACTGTCAAAATGCCACATCACGATGCCATGACGCCAACTCTGGATACGAAAGGCAATCAAGCGCGTGCCTATCTTCCATCTTTCTCACACTCTCTCGCTCTCTCGCTCTCGCTGCCGCCATTTCTATCAGTCAGTCTTGCGCTCTATCTCTCCGTCGAGTTTTAACGGCAATTGTCGGCAGTAAAGCCTTTGGCTTTATGTTGGGCATTAAGTGAACTTATAATTAAACGATTTGGCCATTTAATCGCATGTGTTTATCGTCCAATGAGTGTTGGCCGAACGAGTCACAAACCGAATTCCTCTTGGCCACATGCTCTCCTCCCCTTCCCATTGTTTCCGCTCTCATTATGCCAGTTGCTGTTCAGATAGCAAAGTGACAGTTTAGAGCAGCACAATTGCAGCATCGATACGAGTATTGCCAATTACACTGTGCTGCACAAACCAAAGAAGTTCGAAAATTTACGACTGTGAATATTAAAGTTTCCAATTTGATAAAACTCATAAATTAAGCTTGAATAGTTTTAATTGTTTGTCTAAAAACATTGGTTTGAATATTTGTAATTAATTTTAACTGCATTTAGTTATCAAGTGAATATATAATAATAGTTATAATAATTGCCAGTTGAATTGATAGTAATTTTTGAGCACTTAAATTAGCATGATTTGTTGGAATACTTTCAAATTTTAATAAATTAGTGTGCACTTATTGTTTATTATTTATTCATAGCAATTGAATGTGTTTCCCAGAACTCAAGCTAAAGCCAATATTAAATTCTGTATTGCAGCTCAGTGAAGCCCATCGAATTTCTGTTTTAAAGACAGATTGAGGCGTCTATCGATTAGTTTCGAGAACTGCCAGCCGAGTTTCGTTCACCCATACCCGTTGTAACCTTTCCGATTACGTTTAAATCACTTACCAATTATGTTTTAATGCAGCCCCAGACAACTACCTTCTCCATCCAGTCGCATTTTGCTACGCTTTAATATCCCACATGGGCCCCATTTAAGCAATATGTCATAAGGCCGCCAAGATGTTAAGCTTTTCCGATACCATGTCCTTTCGCTCCTTTTTATGACAAGCCCCGACAAGGACTCGCACTACTTGCTGTGCCGCCGACTCAATTCAAACTCGTATCTGTCGTTCTCGGTTGGAAATAAATGGCCCAGCAAAAGGGGCGTGCCAAATTGTAGGCTTGGGTCCTGGCAAACTGAAAGATGACGACGTGTAGTTATAAAAATTTTTATCTTAAAGCGACTGTCAGTTTTTGCACTCAGTGTGTCCTGTCCTCCTGTCCTCCTGTCTGCTGATGAAAACGAAGTTGACAATGCGAATGAGTTTCTTATAACAAACAGCAAGAAGCAACAACAGCAACAACAGCAACAACGACTGCGACTGCGACTGAAGTGAAAACAAAATGAAGCGACAGCAAAAAGTGAGAACGTGATGCTAGGCTTGGATTTGGATAAATGACAGGGGCCAGGGGAAAGTGAACGAGCAGAGACTGGCAAAAGGGCTAAGGTTAAGCACTTGGGCTGCTACAAACGAACCAAAAAAAAATCAGCTCTTTGCAAATGTCGCAGACGCAAACATAACATTTATGCGAATGTGTGGAGTAAGTTGGCGAGCTGGCGATGTTTGTTAGCACTCCCCTTCCCCCTCGCTGTAGGCTGTCTGTGAGTCCTGTAGCTGTGGCTGTCGCTGTCGGTGTCTCTGCTGTGTTTTGCTAACGTTTAATAAATCAAAATTACTTTTCATTTCTATGACAGTCATAATGGGGCGTTACTTGACATTTTGGTTTTCATTTCTGCGCCACCGCCACCACCACCGCCGCTGCCACCGCATTCGACTCCGGCTGTGTGGCTGCGTCGCGATTGTTGTCCTTTCGTGGCTGGCAGCCGGGCGTGTTGCCCTTCCGTCTATCTGTCTGTTCATTTGCGCAGTTTGCAGCTTGTTTCCAGATGAAATCTCGGCGCTAAGAATTTCTGCCACATGCTCATGCTTAAAGCTTATCCTTATCGCGCACTTTGACACACTCCCCAACCCCCCCCCCCCCACACACACACACACAAGCGAGCGCGCAGGGCAAAACACAACATACTCACACATTGTTGATTTTTATATTGGGTGCTAAATTCAATGCGCTAACTTCCCCGCCCACCGTCGCCCCCCTCGACAGAAGACAACAATGGCAGCAGCAGCAACAGCAGCAGCAGCGAGAAGAAATGTCATTTAATTTCGTTCATTTCGCCACACGCCGCAAGGGGCGTTGGCAATGTCCTTGCACAGGATAACACCAATTTCGCTTATGACAGTTATTACAAATGCTGCTTGTCTGCCTTGCTTGCCCCCACCACGACCCGCCGCCATCAGCAATCTCTGCAAAATGAGCAGCAGCAGAAATGCTGCCACTTTGCGCTTATCCTTCAAATGAAAAGTTATTGTAGGGACTTTTCAGCTCCCTCAACGCTGCCATTCTTATTGATGCCTTGAGAATCGATTGTCGCTGCTCCCAACAACAACAACAGGACCGGCAACAATAATACACAAATACAACAAAACGAAAAGCACATTAGTGCAAAGGAACGACGTTGACTTATGCTGCCATCTTGTTGCTCTGCGTCAGTCTAAATGTTTGCCCATGTATTTAAATACCCTATAATTTGGCGACTGCCTGATCTCAAGCTAAGCAAATAAACATTACTTCAGTAGAACGCTTTTCCAGCCAAGCGTACTTTGGAACTGCATTGCAATCGATTGCGAACACAAATTAAACAATTACAGAGTGCAGCAGTAAAAGCGGGTCACGTACTGAGTATCTGCTCGTCAAACACTCTCAACTTGAGGGCTTTCACTTGTTTCATTTCGTGTATATGTATAGATGATACTTTTTCTATTCGATTTTTTTGCGAGTGCTGCTTCGTTGGCTCTGTTGCAATTTTCATTGAATATCGATGTGGAAGAAAACTCAGAGACAGTAAATTAATTTTTCAAAAATTGGCATTCATTTCATTTTTATCATTTGCTTCTTTCGAGGGCTGCTGCTGCTGATGCTCAGCAATTCGAACTTTGTGTTCATTGAGAGCACATTAAGCGTAGATTTCTATTTGGGCCTTCTTCATTTATTATGATTGTTATTTATTGTCACATTGTATTGCTATTACGACGTCTGTTTCTATTCAACTCAATTATTGACTCTTACAATTGATAATTCTGAGGCATAAAAGCAGTTGTTTGGCAACGAACGCCGGCCAATCAAATCAAAGTCCTTGAGACCATATCGATAAGAAATTTGTATAATTTTAGATTCAATGGCAAATTGATTTTTTATTGATAATTATAAGCATGCTGTATCAATGTAAATTGTTATACAATACTCCCTCCAATAGGTTGGGGTGAGTAATTAAGAATACTTATTATTAACCCGCCAATTTGCTCCAGTTGAGCTTCACTTTTCCTCTTATTACCTAACTCCCATCAAGCAGCGTCTTAAAATGTTCCACTTTTTTATTGGGAAATTGCATTAAAGCTGCTGCTGAATACCTCATCAGGCGCTTTGGCATCCACGCAGCTCGCCAAAGATTCGCCCACTAAATATGCAAGCAAATGAAATTACAAGCAGAGCGCCCTGCCACCGCCCTTCTCCTGGCATTGCAGGCAGCCTTTTGTTAAGCTCGGCAGCGAGTTGCCTGCTGTTGTGTTGTTGGCGTTGGCGCTTCGCTTTAGGGGCGTATTACGTATACGTAATGCGAATTTCGTCTTTCGTGTAAACCAAAAATAGCATCACGTTTTAAATTGCTGCTTATCAAAACATGTTCTTGAACTGTAATCTGTTTTTGCGCTCGCGCGCACGCCAATCCAGGGCGCCGTCTTGCCTCACCTGCCCGCCATTTGTGGGGCACGAGGCTGGCGACGCAGGTTAACGAAGGAGGTTCTCGAAACCACAAAACCAAAAGCCGGCAAAGTGTCGGCTCCGTCGTCGTCGTCGTCGTCGTCGACGTCGTCAAGTGAGCAGCGGCGCTGAAGCATAAAATGAGTGAAAGCGAGTCGGAAATAAAAACGCAGCAGGCAACGCAAACTGACACATCATTTATATAGCAACACAAGACGCAAAAAAAAAGGAAAGGGAAAAGGAAAGGGAATGCCGAATAAGGACGAACGGACGGCGCCGAGTCGTATGCAAATTGAAACGAGAAATCTGCCAGAGCTAGCGTCTCACCTGCCGGGATCTTACTTATCAGCGGCGAGCATAAAAAAATTTACATTAGCACGAACGGCTAAACGAGATAGGAAGCGGCACGGAAACAGGAGCTGGAGCTGAAGCTGGAGGTGGTGTCGCCGCTGGCAGGCGACATATGGACGTAGACGCTGGCGGGAGGGGGCGTGCGGGCGTGCAGGCGTGCGCCGCGAGTTAGCAGCAAGCCACTTGAAACCACAGCCCAGCGCATCCGCAGCAATCTGTCATCTGTGCTTGGCTGTCGGCGCTCCATAAATTTGTGACACTTTTCTGCGAATTTATTACTTGAAAATAAATCGCTGGCATCCTGCTGAAACTTCCACACACACACACACACACACACACACACGTGCCCCAATGAGCTGATGTCCTCATTTGGTATTCATTAGAGCTGCTCGACCCGCCACTGCTTGGCCAAGTTAATTAATCGAACAAAAGCTCATTGGGCACAAGGAGTGACTGGCTGGTTGCCTGACGACTCCTAAATGGATTGGCTTCTGTTTTCCTTTTTGCCAGCTAGTCTCCCAGTCTCTCTGCCATTCTACCAGTCTACCTGTCATCTAGCTCGACAAGGTTGCCCTTGGTGTTTGCTCGTGTTGATTTTGAAATTGTTTGGCACTTGAGTGGCAAAGTGCTCCCTGGCGTGGCAGCCGCCCCAATGTCAGTTGATGATGAAGCGGCCATCAGACCAGTGCAGAGCAGAGCAGCGCAGCGCAGCAGCACGGCAAAGGGCATGGGAAATTGCAGCTGCATTGCTGGAATAGTAACAGCAAATTATGATGAAACCCAAGCAGAGATGCGTCAGTTGCAATGCCAGCAAAACCAACATTGGCCATTGGCCGTCGCCTGTTAACGAAGTGCAAATAGATTATGGGCGCACTCGCAAGAGAATTCAAGTTGGCTGGCAAAATAACAGCAAATTTATATTGCAATTATTTCGCAACTCACATTTAAAGAGAGAGTTCGGTTTAATATTCGTATTTAACGGCAAAATCAACACGCAGAGTGCGTTTACCTCAATTATCATTTGGCTTTGGGCCGCAGTTTTAATTGTCGCACAATTAGTTAAGCAAATCATTGTGATGTCAATAGTTTGATAATTTAATTGCAAGGCAAAAACTTCCAGCTCATCGCACTCTACAAACGCCCCAACCCCTCTGCCCGCCCCGTCGTGCCGTGTTCATTTCTAATTCAATCAATATTTATGCTGCCAAATTAAAGTTCGGTTTGTTGCTGTCACAACAAATCCAATTTGATTGGCGATACATTGCGACGGGCAGTCGGAGTGCAGGGCGCCTTTTTTATGCCCATTACGTATACGCAGCGTGGGGGCATTTGCTGGCATTCAAGTCATAAGTAAGGTCATCATTATGGATAAACGCAATGTATGCGGGGGTTTTATGTACTTAACACTTCAGCTCGCCGCGCTCTGATGACACACAGAGTCACAGTTGGACAAGAAACCAAGCGAGCTCGAGCTCGAGCTCTCTCTCTCGCTCTCTGTCTCACGCTCTCTCTCTCTCGTACTCACACTCTCTGCCCCTGAGGGGCGTCGAGGTCGAGCAGATGAGCAATTTATCTGGCAGCTGTTTACTGTTTCACTTGGACCAAAACGCACACAGATGAGCAGGCGGAGCCGTCACGCTTGGCTAAAGCCACTTATGCTCACACCAGCACACACACTCACACACACACAGGCAGGCAGGCAGGCAGGCAGGCAGACACATGTATGATTTATGTGTTGGTGTAAATACATAAACCCATCAAAATAAAAAAAGAGCCTGCGAGCCAAATGCCGAGTGTCCTTGTGGCCAACGCACGTATGCATTAAATGAGCAAAAAGCGCTCGAGTCTGAGCGAGGGGGGTGGGGGGTGAGAGCGAAAGCGAAAGTGAAATTAAAACTAAATTGCAGTCAAAGGGCGTGGCCGTCAATTGAAAGGCGACGTCGTCACGACAACGCTGTCGTTGCTGCTGTTGCTGCTGCTGCTGTTGCTGTTTGCATTTCATTTGTAGCAGCAGCCAGAAAGTGCAAACAGAAGCAGAAGCCTGGCCCTGCGATTGTGGGCGGTCCTTCAGATTTTGCAGTCACTGCTCGTGTCCTTTGCACGCATGGCACAGCATGTCAGTGCCTGTGTGTGGTGTGTCTAATCTTCAACATGTAAATAAGGCAAGTTGCTTGTCATGAACTTGTTTAAATACCCTTTAATTATGAATTGCACAGATCTGTTAATTAAGTGGGCAGTGTAAACTAAAATCAACTTATCGAAGTGCTAGAAGTTTAAAGTGCTTGGCAAATGATGCTTGCCAGTTTTCACAGGGTATTCGCCCAACTTGAGCGCGCTGCTTTTACTCGTTTGTTCACTTGCATGTTTTCTGTTTATTTTGAGACCATTTTTTAGCCATTGCTTTTATAAGCGTAAAGTGCTCTTCATTATGCACATCAAGTGAAAGCATAAGTGCAGCGACTACACACTCACATACAGATACACCCTCATATGAAATGTTATGCTTTTTATGCTTGTGAATCGCCTGAAAAAAGTGCTGCGAAATTGCCTTCAATTGCAGCCAGCTTTTGACTCACAACACAAAAACGAGAGAGAAAAGAACTGCATGAGATGCGACTAAAATGTTGCGTTCGTTTCTGCAAGCAATGGGGGATAAATGGATCCAAAATGTAGTAGGCAGGTGGCAACCTGCACATGTCACACAACTGTGCAGGTAAAGAATGAACGCTCACTTATGCAGACGACTATGAACTGTAAATTATTGTGCTGCGAAGTGGCTACTGAGCACACGTCTTACTTTTAATTAACAATGGTTGTTTTCGACTAGTCTTCTGAAGATTAACATAATTACTATATCTGCAACTAAAGTAGAAGGTAATTGACAGCAAAATAACAACAGATTTCTGCTGAAATATTTCATTAAAAAAGTCTTTAATTTATATGATCTCTTGACACGTCTAAAGAACTATGTTAGTGTGTACACTCATCTATTACGAGATCGATCTCACATCAGTCACATAGATGCTGCGTCCAAAATATTATATGTGCTTGATGATAAGAAAGTCTCAGTGGATTTTATACAGTATGGAAAACAATGATGCTGATGTATTCTCATATCGTCGTATATTTTTAAGCACTGTTTTTACTGCGAGCTATTGATATATTTCAAGTTACAATGCCCCTATAAGTTAAGCATCTTATTGGTCACTACGATTTTGTAGTCTTTGTGCTCATTGTAGAAATTAGTCAGCCAGTCATCGGTGATGCAACCATAGTTGCAGTTACACCCACACATTATATAGGTAAGGAAACAAGCAAAGTGCACCACTATCTCAATTAATCGCATTGTTGGACCGCTACTGCCAAAGAGGACAAATTTTGCGGATCAATTTACATATGCTTGGCGATACGAATGCTTCAGCGGGGTTTGACCCATGTCAACGACATAGGCTTAGTTTTCGTATATCAGTTGAATTTACGAAATACTATTTTAAAGATTGGTCATGATAAAATTTCAAAATGTCATAAGCCTTAAGTGCTTCGAATTGTTTTAATTGTCTGCTCTTGAAATATGCTACGTTACTTTTATGATCAGTGGAATTCACGCAACATAAGTGAATAGATTGGTGATATGTTTTCAAATATTTAAAAGTGTTCAATATTCAGAATGGTTTTTTATTATGTGCTCTTGTAATTTGCTATATTTCTCTTATGATCAGTTCACGAATTCAATTCAATTCCTATGGATTCACGCAACATAATTGAATAGATGGTATGTTCTCAAATCATCATAATCCTTCAATGTTCAGAATGGTTTTTATTGTAAACAGTGAAATATTTCATGCTACAATTATCTTATGAAATTCACACAAAATTATTAAAAAGATTGGCGCTTTCAATGTTCAGCATGGAGTTTTGAAATATTTCGTACTACAATTCTCTTATGAGTTCCACTTCATACCGGTCACTTGGATTTTGCGACCGCTGTTGACACTGAGGAAACTGTCCTTCCAGTTGCCAGTAATGCAGCCGTTTTTGCAGGCACATCCAAAGATGTTGCACGATCCTCGTCCACAGAAGGTGCCCACCTGAGCTCTACCATCCGCACAAATTGTAATCGTGCACCCCCGCGAGCCACTATGGCCGCCAACATCGCCACAACTGGCTCCATCCACAGTATAGTCCATGGTTAAGGAAGCGCGACAGCACTCGCCACGAGCCTGGCTGATGTAGGCAAGGAAGCAAGCACAGAGCACAAGTATCCCGATTGAACGCATTCTTACAGGGCTGCTGCCAATGTTGAACTGCTGTAGAATTAGCTGCTTCCACTATTTATATGAGTAGCAAGACTCTGTATTGAGTGTGGCAACGAATACACTTCACAATTGGGTCTGTGTTGCAACCTTGCAAATAAAGATGCGATTCAACTGCAATTGCGCAGCGTTACAAAACATAGTTGTGGTTGTGGAAACAATTGATAACACGTAATGATCACACTTACAGATTTCTGGAAGGTTTGCTCAAGTAAACTTAACTAAACATATTGCTATACGAGTATAAAATAAAGTTATGTCAAAATAAAGCGAAACAAACTAAAAGTTCATCATAATAGTAACTTAGATATTAAATGCCTATATAGAGAATAAATCATATGTTTTTGCCATCTATAATTTTGCAACATATTCAAATTGTTGCTGTAAATCAATCAAGTTGTAAGATTTCCCATATACAGATGAAGGTCGCAATCGAATCTTGCTGCCTCGATGTCGTTGAACTAATCTGCAGGCAAACAAGATTCGAAAGCAATGATGATAAGAATGGGTTTGTCCCACGTCGATGATATTTGCTTAGTGGTTGCCTTTCAGTGGGATTTACCCAACATTATTGAATAGAATAACGATGATACTTGTATTCCCTGCAATATTAGCAATTGATTTATTGTATGCTATTGACATTGTAATACAATTCTCTTAGGAGTTCCAACTCATATCGGTCACAATGAGTCTGCGACCTTTGTTCACACTATAGAAACTATTCAGCCAGTCACCGGTGATGCAACCATTCCTGCAGGCACAGCCAAAGATGTTGCACGATCCACGTCCGCAGTAGGTGCCCACCTGAGCCTTGCCATCAGCGCAGATTGTAATCGTGCATCCTCGCGACCCTCGGTGCCCACCAGCATCAGCACAAGTGCCGCCAACCACGTAATACGACAGAGTTAAAGATGCTCGACAGCACTCTCCTTGCACCACACTGATGTAGGCCAAAGAACAAGCGGCAAGCAAAACTACTGCAATCAGTTTCATTGTGGAGGCCAACTCTTCAGCTGCTGTTTAGCCACTGCAAGATCAGTTTAGCCAGCTGAATATTTATATTATTTGGCAGTCTTTTAGCATATACTAAGAGCAATGCATTAATATCTGATATCTTATCTGTGGATTAAGCTGCGCAGTCAAAAGCAGTTCCGTATAACAAGTCAACGCAACACACATGAATTCTTATTTTATTTGCATGCACAAAATACATATGCGTAGAGCATTGACATTACGATAGCGGTGAGATTCTCCAGAAACGATGATTGTGCTTCACGAAGTTAAGTCGATGGGGTTACGCAATAATCCGGCACAAGTCGAGCCCTATGATCAACCCTATTAACCCGAGTGTGCCTCTTGGGTGTGAAATTCCAATTGAAGTGACACAGTTGGAAAAGTCTTGGGGAGCAGCAAATCGATTGGTCGCCAGGGTCAACGCAGACAGCACAGAGCTTAGCTTCTGGCCCCGAATCGAGCCCATTGTTGTCCAAAAAGCCTTACCGGGCTTAAATTATGTCTGACATAACCGGCAAGCAAATGTGCCAAAGAGCTGCCAACGCCAAAGCGATTTGAATTTTTCACACAATTTTGCCCGTCTCGTCGCCTCGCCTCATCTCGCCTCACTCGCATTTCATAAGTAGGAGTCCTTCGATGCTGTAAAGCTGTGGGCGTTAAGGTCGAAGCGAGGGAGCGAGAGAAGGGCAAACGAGCAGTCGGGCAGCCGGGCAGCCGGAGGGCGGCAAGAGGTTGCTTAACAAAGTCTTTGCTGGTTTTTTGGCACACTTTGGCTGTTGTCATTGACAGGCGGAAGACAAGCAGACAAAAGGCCCCTGACACCTTTTGTGTGTGCATGTGTTTGTGAGCGGCAAATTATAATACGAATGCGTCAGTCAGTTCCCAGCACCACACCGCCCCGCCCCGCCCTTCTTATCTGTGCTGTGCTCCGCTTAGGCAAAGCCTGTGCCTAACAAGGCCTAAAGCACTGATGCAGAACATTTAATGGGGAAAAGAGCCTGCAAATTAAAAGTATTTTTAAAGTCGCTGCGAACCGAGTGAAATAATTCGATGGCATAAATGGAATAAATCGAATTCGAGTGCAGCCAAGGTGCTTCACATTTCAAATAACAAAGGATTTTAATTTGGAAGAGGGCAAGCCAAAAAAGAATGTCAACATCTATCGTTTACTTTGCGTGCATTTTGCACTAACCAAAATATTTACAAAACTGTCAAATGCCCATTATTTTATCTTGTCAATAAAATGGCAAATTTTCAACGAAATAAATTGCATTAAAGTACATCGACATATGTAACATAATTCAATGCTTTCATCCCACAATTTTCAGTCAAAGTCGATCGTTTGTTTTACATGAATTGTGTGCAAAGCAAAATATTTGCCAAATTGTTAAATGACCATTTTCAAATCTATTGATTGAAATCGAAAACAGACCTTAAAAATGCTTCACAACTGAAATGCAATTTAAAATGACAAAAATCGACTGAAACTGCATTTGTGGAAATGTTTTTAGCTGTTGGCGAATACGGTGTCAATCAAATGAAAATGCAAATAATAATTAAGTGGCAAAGTGCTCGACGTATTTACCTTGAAAGTAAGCAGCAACTTTAGCAGCTTTTGAACTGAGCAGAAACAAAAGACTGGGGCAAGGACGACGAAATTGAATGGAATTTATGGCAGCATAGATTCCGGTTTTCTTTTGCATGTAAATAGAGCAGCGAGTAAATGTTTTGTATGTAAATGTGCGGCGCTCTGGATGTGGGGAAAACAATCATTTTGCCATAATAAGCACTAAATATGCAGAACGCCCCCAAATGCTAACTCGTTTTCACCCGGCAACCCGGCCAGATATTGATAAATATTAGTTAAAATATGAATACATTTTTATGAGTGCAAACGAATCAGCCACCTGTGCAGCACACACTCACATTCCCTCTACATGTGTGTGTGTGCGTGTGTGTGGCAACAATTTGCGAAACGTTGCGTATACGTAACGAGCAAAGTAAATTGATTGCAAGACGCAATGAGGCGCGTCCTGTAAAACCACTTAAAACATGCCTCAATACATGCCATAAACTCAGCCCAGGAAGCGTCTGAATCTTTAGGGTTTCCCAAAGCAACGCTCGCTCCACAAAGACGCAACACCCAGCCATCCGCCAAATGCAAATACAAACACACACACACACACACACGCGAACACACAAAGTCACATAGTCGAGAGAGAGAGAGTGTGTGTGGAGGGAAAGCTGGCGAAACCGACAAACATTTAACCGGCGGCTATGAAATTCGATAAATATCGACAAAGTTTTTGGTCGCTGACTCGTCGAGAGTCGGAACTCGTGAGTTTATTAAACACAGGATATAGCCACGGCTCAAAGGACTTGGCGCTGACTCCGGCCATTTGAGTGGCATTCGCAAAAGGCGCAACTTTGATATAAACAGCCAGAGTCGCACACTCCCCACTTCCGACTTCATCTCTCGCTCTTTCCCCCCCTCTTCACTGTCTGCGTGCAGACTTCAATTACGCGCGCTTTTTACCTTCATATATGTGACGGCCCCCGAGGGATTATCGCTTACATTTTGAGTCAAGTGTGCCCGCTTATTGTGCACAAGTTGAGCTCAGTTCAAGCTGCAGATATTGTTGGCAACTGCTGCCTAGAGCTGTCCCCAATAAGCCCCTGTCAGCCAGCCCAGCCCAGCCCAGCCCGACTCAGCCCATCCACGACGACAACGACGGGTAAGTGAAAAAGTGAAAGGCGTGTCGCTGCGCCCTGATTTGAATACGACGCGAGTGTGCGAGAGGCGACATAGGCACACACTGATGTCTGTCTGTCTTCGCACTGCTGCAGGCTGTCTTGGCGAGCGTTGCTACACCTACACCATGTAAGTTATGCGACAGACTTTGGATTAGCTCCGAAAACAAGTCATTCGAATACGCACATCGGAGCATAACTAAGTTTATTCAAATTGCAAAATTGAGTTGTACGATTCCCTTTGAATTAAATAAATATGAACGAATATAAATAAATATTCCGGAAACTGTTAGCCATCTGTGCACTGCCCGACTGCTCCATACTCTGCAATATTTGAAAGTGTTTGCAAAGCATACAAATAAAGCAAGTGAGAACGGCTACAGTAAAGCTAACCCCACTGTAATATACCATGTACCATTTGACAAAGTAAAACTTAAAAAAAAGCATATGTAAAATTGTTGTCGGCTTAATTTACTTCTAATTAAAATAATAATACATGAAACCCAGCGAATACCAATAAAAAAGGGATCACATCAAACGACATTAATATCACTTCATTGGAAAAGCAGCAGTCCAGCTTTGTTGTTCGAATACACATGCATACAGACACACATACAAGCATACCTGCATGTGTGTATGCATGCGTACACTTATAATAGAAGACTAATGGTTGTTCTTGTTTGTTGCTGTTGCGCCCGCCACTTGCGTATGTCAAACTTCTTCTTTTGTTTATAACAAAACAAGTTTTTATCCGATTTGGATTTTGGTTCATATTATAAATATCTACATATTGCAATTTAAATTAAGTTTGGAGCTCTAAGAATGCCACAGGTTGCTGAGGTTTGTGGGCAAGAGGAAAGGAGGGGAAGAAAAAAAAACATAAACTTGATCTGCGTAAATCTAGGTGCTTGGACAGATAGACGGACGGACGAACAGGCGAACAGACGGACAAACTGACGGACGGACAGACAGACAGACAGACAGACATGGCTAAATCGATTTTATATTCGATTCTGAACATTTTGCTTGTAACAACATAAGGTCTGCGACGTCTCCTATACATTCGAACGAACTTACTATACGTTTATATTAATATAACTTTATATTATTTGGTATAAAAACCAAATATGTTTTTTACGCAAAATTAGGTTCCTCAACGCTGTATATCGCTAAGCTATAAAAAATTCATTTATAAATGTACGCGTATGCAAATTCACTTTAATTTGTTTATTTTTTTAAATACACTAATTTCTATTTTAAATATAAACTTGAATAACTTGTGATTGCATTTAACCATCCAATTGTAAATTAAAGTAAATTATTATAACGAAAAACAATATGTTTTATTAATATAAATAGAAGTATAGTATATAAATATAAAATATAAATTTAAATAAATCTTGATTGCATTTAACCGTACAATGTAAATATTAAAATTTATACACAATAATAGTAAAACACAACTCTTTTATTGCACGTCATTTTATGAGTTAAAACAATGTGTTCTTATTATTAAAACTACGCAAATAAAGTATGCTGAAAAGAAGAGCGTTTTCGGCTTATCAATAAAGTTCAGCACTGCCGTTATCGATTACCCAGAATTTAAACAATTACAGAAATCTAGGAAAAAATTCGGCTGTCAGCTTGTTAAATGGTGCCCTTTAAGCTTTAGCATAAACTGAAGGTCAATGATATGATATTTTTTCATCAAATTTTTCAAACCTGTCAGAGAGTTGTTGATACACCCAGGGAATACCCCAGCCCCTCGATCAGCGAGTATAAATGTGGATGTAAAACGGGAAAAAAAAAAAAAGAAACACAGGACAAGAATTTTTTTGATGTCAGGGACAGGCGTGACATTAGCAGCTGTCGACGCCGGGGGCGCTGGTTTGACGCCAGCGCAACATGAAAACACAGAACACACACACAAACACACAAACACACACACACACACACACATGAGGAGAGATGCATGTGTGAATGGACAACATAAAGCTGGCATTGTGTTTGATTTTTGTTGCCAGAGAGAAACGGAGAGAGAGAGATAGGGAGGGAGAGTGAGTGAGAAATATTCGTGGATATTCTTGCTGGTTCGTCAACTCTGACAATTTGTTTAAAGCGCCCAGCGCAGCGACGACAGTGTAAACTTTTTAATTAATATCAAATATGAAACGTCGCCATAACCGAGAAAGAGAGCAGCTTCTCAAATAGCGCCGAAATCAGAGCAGGAGGACAGCTGCGAAGCTGACAAAAGTGAAATCAACCAAAGCTTGTTAAAACTTTTAATTAAATTTAATTGTTGTTGTCTTGAACGCCTTTTGTCTCTCATTCTGGCCTCTGTTATTATTTTTGCTGCCTGCCTGTCGACAGACGCCGCTTGTTAGTCAACTCTAGCGTATTTACAATTTATTTATATAAGCAACAATTCCAGACTCGATTTATTGACAAAAAAAAAGACAGCAAACGAGCAAAAAAACAACTTGCAATTAACAATCAATCCCATGATGGGTTTAATCCAGAGAAGACTCTGCTCGGTAATTGAATTTGCACTAGCACAAGTATATTTAGATACAAGTATATTTAAGGTCAACGAACTTAATCAGATGAGTAAGGAACAATTTTACAATTTAAATTCAAACACAACTTTATTGAACGAACTAATTGTCGATCAATTTAACAACAATTTGAAGCAATCAAGCAATAAGTATTAAAAGATATATTTTTAGCTAGCAAATTATACAATAATATTCATTGCTATATTTACTACATGAGCACTTCGTCAGTCATATCTCAACCTCATATCTGTTTCCCTACTATATCCTACTTATCTGCGCCTTATCTCGCGTGCAATTCAAATGTCTCACTTAGGTGTTTCTTTAATAAATATTGTGTAAAAATATGATTAATATATGACCAGCAGCTGTCAGTTGGCTGTAAACTTTTTGACGTTCATCGATACGCACGCTGGCCAGGCTATAAGCGGTTTACGCTGGATCCAATGATTTTTTATTGGAAGTTCGTATTTGAGACACAAATTGGATACAGGTGTGTGCGGTTTTCGCGCAACATTGTATACACTTTTTGCGCGCAGCGTTTTATATAATTATTTAAAAATTAATTATACGCCACGTTGGAAATTCTACCATTTTTTTACGCACATCTTGCTGCATGTTCCCTGCACATTTCCAGGTGGGGTATGATAGCCAATTGCCTTTCAACTTATCAAAAACATTGCAAAAAATATATAACTAAGTAAAAAATGATTCATTCTCCGATTATCTAGTCATGTATTTTGTTTAGTGTTCCACAAAAGTTTAGTCTCAAATAGACTTTTGAATGTCTTGACTTAGTAGAGTATTTTCAATTGCTGCTGTTGACTTTTGATTGCATTCAACTATTTGCGTACAAAAAATTAACTTGACTCAGCGGGCATTTTGCGAGCGACGCGTCGGTTTATATATTAAAAATACTTTTCATTTATTAATTGTAGTGCACATTGCGAAAGCCCGACAATTCTGCAGCCGCACTCTTCAATTAATAAACGATGATAATAATGCTTTTGTGTATTTGATGCATAGTTCATAATTTACGATATAATACGAGCCGAAGAGCAATTGCTTGTGTTTGCTGTGCTGCCAGGACAACGACAGGACGTATGTCCCCCCTCGTTCCCCCGTCCAGTCAAAGGGCAACAATATGAACGTCCTCCATGCCATTTCCGGAATGGCCTGTAGAGCAAGTGAGATCGTGTGTGTGTGTGCGCGAGACTCATAAAATTGTTGGCTATTTGAACGTTTTTGTGCTACCCAAAGCCAAGGCATTGAAAAATAAAACGCAGCAAGTGAAGCTAAGCCAAACGCACACACACACACACTGCTCAGACTTGTGAAATAAGTTTAGAAAAGGGTGCAAAAAAATCTAGCGAAAATGGGAACGAATTCAAGCGCTTAGCTGGAATTTCATACTGTTGGCATGGCATGTCCTTTCCCATCTGCGAGTGTATACGTACAACGTGACTGTGTGTGTTATCCTTTGACAAGCAGCATAAGTGTGCAGCGCTGCCTGCGCCTGAGCCGCGCTTGCTAACGCTTCCTGCTGTCGCTTCGCCGTCTACTGGCCACGTCGATGTGTTGGCCATTTTATTATATTTGCTCGCAGACATTTTTGCTCTAATACGAAAATGGGATTTTAGGATATAAAAATTATGATAGATTACCGCTGCACGCTCCACACTCCACGCTCTGCACTCACCCACTCACAGACAGTGGTCCAGTTGTCGTGAGTTGGCTTTGTTTGGCTTCCTCATTGCACCATTGCAGCAGCGTTGACGTCGCCGTGAAAATTGTGCCCGGCTTAGCTGAAGAAGAAAATCATTTGATGATAAAAGTGGCCCCTCAATTGCTTTGTTGCTTGCGCAGCTTGTCCACATTCCCCGGCAAAAGGTTTTTATTATTAAATTTAAGTCGCTACAAAAAAATAGAGAAAAAAACAGAGAACGTGCAACCAGAGGCCAGACGGGAAATCCAGCAAAGAGAGGAGTAATCGTAATCCTTTTCTGCGATCTGGACCACCGCATGTTATGCATTAGTTTCATAACAACCAATTCAACTGTTTAATAAAATATATATTAAAAAACTCATTCTACATAATAAACAGATTACATTATTCATTACTTGCATAATTGATAACAAAAAAGCAGAGTGACGTGCGAACTTTTTTCCATTTGAAAATAATCGGTCGCGTTGTGGCGCCATCTGTGCGAAAAGTAGTGTACTAAGCATACAGCACAGACACAAACCGCGCTACAGCGCCATCTATCGCAAGCAAACCGCACACACTACGATACACATCAAGTAGCACCCCATACTCCAGACGAATTTCAAGTTAAATGACTAAAAACAAGAGAATTTCATTAACATTGAAGTAAAGCACTACAAACAAATGTAGCAAATAAATTACGAAACATAACAGCGTTAATAACCGATGGCAATAAAGAGCAGTTGAACACACCTCAAATATCATTTAGATGATGAATATACAAGTTATGATTAAAAGTACTTAGCCACTATGTTAACACGATTATTTAGCAAATTCAAATTTGTGTCTCTCACTTGTGTCAGTATTTTAATTGGTATGAGTCTGCATTGTATTCTAGTTCAATGCGAATCAAACCATAAACTGAGTTGAGTTAATTAAAAGTTGTGCGCAACTTAAACGACAACCAAATGAACGGCAGAAACATGAAAATGTTGAAATCACAGATTGACAATTACGTTATTTTTCGAGAGTATTGCGAAGTGTGGAGTAGACGACTGCTCTATGCGCTGCCAAGTGCAAGACGGCTTTCGAAATGCTTTAAATAATTGCAAATATCATTTAAGTTTCTCATTTACTTCAACGATTTTGTTTTGCTATCGTACCAATCACCTAAAGCTCTCTGATCCTGGCCTATGCTCTAGCATTTGGGTTCGCTGAAGCGTGACGATGGTCAGTGCGTCGCCAGTTGTCGTTGTTATTGTAAATAATTATATTTTTATTTTGTTTTAATTAGCCACAGCAACGCGAACAACAAAGACAACTACCTCCACTTGATGCAATTTCTGACGCTCTAAGGTCAGCGCGATTATCCAACTAACCAAGTTGGCTGTGGAGTTAAACCATGCCGTCTGGGCAGCAGTCTATGCTCGGCTCTGTGCTCGTAAGGCTGTGCGTCCAATTAAACAGCTGTGTGGCCCCAACGTGACTCAGCCAGTCGCTTAGTCGTGTGAAGCAACCGCCGATCGCCCCTCGCCACCTGTCGTCGCGTGCAATGGACAGAGAGAGAGAGAGAGAGAGAGCGCGAGTGCCAGAGAGCGGGACCTGCTTAATTAAGCCGTCTCGCTTGCACAGCCGCCATTCGCGCCTTCTCCTTTGGCCACGCGACAAACATTTCGATTGTAACAAGTGGCCGCTGGACGGTGCTTTAGTTTCAGTTTCAATTTCAGTTTCAGTTTTTGATTAATTTTCAGTGGAATAAGATGTGCGCAGTCAATGTAAACACAAAAAAGCCCAGTTTCGATTGCGTTCTGTTTTAAATAATTGAAGAGCTCGCGTGTCAACCGTGTAACCCACTTGTTTGCAAATCCTACAAAATTAATATTTGTGCAGTCTACTCGTATTTAGCTTCTGCCTACTTCGTTTAAGTGAAACAACTCTCTTGGGTTCGCGCTAAATTGTTTTTGTTGAGCCTTTGCAATGGGCAACTCCAGTTCCCTTTGTGCCGATCGCAATGCCATAAGGAATTTCGACGAAAACGGGTAAGCAGACAAAAGGAGACAACGAAAGGGAGAAACTAAACACAGCAATAGCTACGAGGGCTGTGCAAACAGTTCTAAAATATGTCAAACACAGTTTGATCCTCTATGTGAAAGTTGTATAAACACATGATAAATAAAAACAGCATCTAATAAAGATAAAAGAGTCTCTCAAATGCACAATGCTGCAGAATATTGCATACTTTTACAAATAATTTAAATATATAATAACTAATTTATATAAAATAGCCAAGAAAACAGTCAAAATTGTTAATAATTTAGCTGAGTTAAAACACGCTACACTCAAATATTGGCAGTAATATGTGAGTGGGTTTAACTCGGTTAAATAACTAACAATTTAGATTGCTTTCTTTGCTACAAAGTAATAAATCAATATAACAAAGTGAGACTTTAATTAATCATAAAGAAAGCCACTCATCTAGTTTCAAGTTAATAGAGCAAACTTCCACATACATTCTGTACGTTATTTCTAAAATATAGTTCATTCAGTCGAAACCCTTCGCACAGCCCCTGCCAAAAGTAGTCGCACACTTAACACATTGTGTTGTCGCCTTTTGCTGGCCATCAGATAACCAGAAGTTGTTAGTTATTGTCATTAGAGCGCATACCGAGTCCACATTAAGTATATAATCCTTACCACTTAATGGTCGCCACTGCAATTAGAGATGGTCGAGCTGTAAGACCTCGGCACACTCAAGTACAAGCTGTGCACCACTGCCACGCCCACTGGCCATTGATTTAAGCACACACACACACACACAGAGAGTCACACGCACGACTGGTAATTAACGCTTAACGATGCGATTTACCAGCGTTTTATTAGTGATTTACGCGCGATTCAGTGACCCCAACAAAAGCAACACCCACAACACACACACACACGCACACACAGTTGCCTGCTGTATTGTGGGCGTGGCTGGGCAGCGATTCAATTGTACAAGCATTAAAAAGCGCGCGATGGACACGAAATATGAAAAGGTTACGATGGAAAGCACAATTACAAATTCAATCTATAGTTGCCTTTACCTTGATCGTGAAATCCTCAATAACGCGCAACAACAACAAAATAATAAATATACTAGCCCATTAATATTTATGAAGGTTAGACAGACACATGTGTGTAATGTTCCAATTTATCGCCCAGGCAGCACTTGCCGCGTACTTTCAAATTTGTTGCATTCACTCGCTTCACGTGGGGCACCTGCGAGACGCAGTTGATTGAATTAAGCAAGCACTTAAAGCTGAGATTAATAGATCACGCACGCAGCTGCAATTGTCGACGTACTGCTGGTTGAACTAGTAGACATATAAATTTGAACAAATAGTTTTTTAGCAATTATAAATAATCATACATACAAGTAAAAGAGTGATATAATTACAGCTGTTCAAATTTGGAATAATATTCTTAATCATCAAGCAAAAACGAATACTAATCGAATAAACTAAATTGTTTAATATTTAAATTCTAATTCTACCTCAGATCAATTGCTTTCATTTTTAATTTTTAATTCTAAAAATGTCTTGCCAAAGTAGACAATATAATGCCAAATAGTTGGTCTGTTCAAATAAATAAAAAGAATAATGATTACAATGCTTTCTGTAGGCTATCAGATATTACATTGATATTCCCCACATATCTGGGCATTACATCCACGCCCCTCACAATCCGCCGCACTGAAATTACAACGCCACTGATTATTTAGCGAATTGTTTACTTGGCCAGGCGAAATGTTTTTATACCCTGATTGATTGTCGTAAACTCGCACTGTTCTTATCAGCTTGATGTGCTATTGTCCCCTTCCTGTCTCGCTCTCTCTCATTCCCGCTCCCACACCGCTATGCTAAGCCCAGCAAAGTAGAAACCGAGAAAAGCTGCGAAACGAAATAGAAAAGAAGAGAAAAGCAAGGCGCAGTGACGAAATTCCCTGTAATTGCTGTTCTCAGTTCACTTCGAGTGCTGAAGCGTTGCAGTCCAAATCGAATAGTGCGAAAAAATCTATTAGCCATCGACTGAAGAAGAATCACATAACACTCTACACTAATTTATTGATCGCCAATCAAGTCGACTGATCTCAACGCTTCAATATGTATTTCGCTCTCAGGCGTTTTTCTTCATTCGCGACCTTTGGACGCCTCAAGAAGCTGTGAGTTAATGTGCATACATATGTTAGCATACGTTTAATGTGTGTGTGTGTGTGTTCCGCATTATCTCGCTGGGAAGTGGGCGTAGCACTTCGCTGATAAGCAGCACAAACACACAGTATCGTCTATACTATCGTCTTCTGTCTGGCCTTCTGGTCGGGCATCACCTGTTCCTCGGTCTTTGGGCTGATAGCGCTGAAATCAAAACAAAGTCAACTGCTTACAATTTTGATCGAACAATGTCAAATGCGACAAGTATACCATACGTAATTTGCTATTTATTATATGTTCTATTGTTTTTAAGCAACCGGTCATTCTATTTTCAGCGCATTTCTCTTACGTAAATTGCATACTCAATTACCATAATTCAACGAAATTATTGGGCTTTGTGTGAGAACCTGTCAGCTTGTTGGCTTTCGCTTTTTAACTAGTGAGTGCGGTGCTGTCATAGGTCGACGAGAATGCTCATCACATAACATCACATCGACTGTAGTTCTAATAATTAAATTATTGCGAGCTCCGCGCACTCTTATTGCCCTTTGTCGCCCTAACCCTTCCCAGCCGGGCACACGCACTCTCTCCCTCACTCTCATTCACGCTCTCTCCCTGTGTGCTCTCTGTCTCATTCACAGCACGCCGATTTATCCAACGGCCAATAATTCCCAGAGCCCTTCCAATGGCCAAATAACACCGTACCATCACCAAGAGCAGCAGCGGCGGCAGCAGCAGCAGCAGCAGAGTGCAAAAGAGCACGGCTACTACAAGACCACAATACCCGTTGGCAGCGCAGTCGGCAGCAACAGCAGTAGCGGCTCTCAGTGCTCTCACTGTCGAACAGCTGATTTGTGCTCACGCGCACTTTTGCAAGAGAGAATTGGCGGCTGTGTTCACAACAATAATAATAATAACATAAGCCCGCCGCGACTCTCGCACACACACACGACGCACGCACACGATTGCACAACTCGCTGTGACGATGAGGGCGGCGCAGCGACGCCGACTGCGACTGCGACTGCGAAATGGCGCAGTAGTCGTGTGTGTAAAAATCATACGACTACAACGACAACAACGCTCGAATACGAACTTTCGAATTTTGCAAAACTCACAACACAAATCAGTACGCAACACGACGTTGACCAGGCAACAGCGACTTCCACGGTCCAAGAAGCTTTGCCACCACCACCCATCGTATCCTCCAACCACTGGCAGCAGCTACAGCAAAGCCTGCACGCGCTCCATCACCAGCAGCAGCAACAGCAGCAACCATTACTACAAGGCAGCACTTTGAGCCAGCAACAAATACGCAACTACAGCGACATGAGCAACAATAAAGATCTGCATCGGGATCGTCTGGGTCTCTGGGGCACCGGCGACAACGAGGTCTGGGGAACTCTCTCGGGTCTGGATCGTCTGCACAACAAACGCTATTCCAAGGTAAGTGCTGCTCGAAGAGCCACGACTGCCAAAACATAGTGGAAAAATACCAGCGGAGAACAGCAGACCGCATATTTGGGGTTGGTTTCGGTTAGACACACACACACACACACACACTGACAGAGAGGCTGACTGAAGAAGAGAAGCGTTAGCAACTTGTTAGACGTTTTAGGCACACTGCGAAAAAGTGATGAGAAAATCACAGCAATCATAAAGCTCAAGTTTTGGCGCAGTGTATCAGCCCTTCGTTGGAGCAGGCGTCACAGCCAATTGGCAATGCCAAGATTCAGTGGCTATTTTTATGCGAAATGCTCAAAAAACGAACTCATAAATAATAAATAAATAGCCATCAAACGGAAATGTCAGCAGACAATTTTTTAGCTTAAAAATAATTGTAGCTGGCTGTTTCGAGTGACCTTTAGATGACATAGCCGTGTCCACACGCGCCGTCTGGCTGGAAGACCAAAGCTCATGACGCTGCCTCGGTGGTTTTTATTCAAATTGAAATAAAGTTGATGTCAGCAGCGCGAAGCATAGAAAATCAATAGCAGTTGTAGTGGCAGCAGCAGTAACTGCTGTGGCAACGCTCACGCTTATAATTAAATTGACCCAATCAATACTCGTATGTCGATAAAAATACTCTCAACTATCTGAAACGCTATAAACACACAATTTAATGTGCGACGCCGAGAAATGTGCATTACGTTCAAGTTCAGTGCCAATTTGCGGATGCTGTTTAGCAGCTTTTATTTATTCTCCGCTTCTTATTGTTGTTCATTGGCTCTTCATGCAATTCGCCTGCACTCGGAGCACCCGAAGAGCTAATGGAACGCAGCGCGACAGACAGCAAGAGAGCGAGCGCATAGAGCGCTCGAATAGGGGTTGGGTTGTCTCCCTACTGAGTGCTCTTAATGTGCTCGGCACTGCTAACATTATTATGGCGCACACAACTTTTTATATTCTCGTTTTTGAGGATGACTTTGAGTTCCGACAAGTTCATTATCTATTTAAAGGTGACCCAGCAGTGCTCAAGATTGCTTATCGAACTGTCAAAATACTCAAGACTCTTCATATCTGCTATCTATCTACACTCACTACACACACTTTGTTTCGAAATGCTTCTGAAATTCTCTTCGCACATACGAGTATATGTAGTAGATATATACATGTTTACATTGCCCATGCAAAACTGCTAAATTCAGTGTTCTTTCACAATGGAAAGTTTTCCGATTCTTATCGCCTCGGTCTCGACTTGCTAACCGACAAGAACTGACCTACATTAAGGCATAAAATTAACTTTTTTCTGTTGTGCGACCACAACAACACAACTTATTTGTTAAACGAACAATATATTGCTCTGGCCTGATGGAACCATATAAAATGTGGTAGACAAATCATTTGCATGTTTGCTTCGCTTATCCGCGTGTTGCTGTCATTTATTACGATAGACAATTCGCGCCAAGATAAGCCACAAGCCGAACTGCGAATGCTCTGCTCCAACATTAATTACTCTAATGCAGCAACGGGCGATTATATCAATCATCACATCAGTTCCATTGAATATCACGCATACGCAATGCGAGCATAATTCAAGCTCACTGCGAGCGTGGCAACATTTAAATAAATTAAACGGTCACAGCACTGTGCACTGACTCTGATAGTTCACTATGGAAATACTCGAACTGCGCACGAGCGATACAGTTATGTGTGAAGCAATCATTTCCCAGTGCGCATCCTTTTGCCACAGTCTTCACTGTGTGTGCATCGAGAGACCTTTCACCTTTCATCTTGTGGCGGAGGAAACAATTTGTAAGCAATAGCTGGGTCTTTTGTTGCCCGTGCGGCGGATGCTTTCGTCATCTTGAGAGTCTGGCATGCCTCTTGATTGCCGCTAATCGCCGTCGGCTCCCGGGCCCTGATAATGACAATGGTAATGTTAATGATAATGATGATCAGCAGCGCTGTGCCAGACACCGCAAGCATCAGCTGAGCGCCCTATTCGTGTTTTTATTTTGTTTCGTTGTGTTTTGTTTGGTTTGCCTTTGTATTTTTCCTCTTTTTTGCGCTTTTTTGCAATACGGTAAAAATTGTATATGCGTAATCAAAGCATATTACGTATTGCGTATACGTCGTGTGTCACAATGAAGCAAGCGTTAGCTTACAGCGTTTCCCAGTGTGTGTGCTTGTGTTTTAACTGTTGCCAAGCACACGATCTGTGTAGTTCGCCCGCTTATCGTGCAACGCGCGATTTCAATGTCAACGGTGTCGTTTTCAACGGTGTCGCACTCGAATTTCACCAGCGTCCGGCCCATTGATGACGTACCATAAACAAATGATATCGATATCGCGGCCAGTTCGACAACATTTCATTTCCCTCGACAGACGTGCCCCATATTTGTCAAGTGTTTATTATTGTATTGCTGCTGTTTCGCAGAGTTCAATTAGCGCCATTTAAGCCGACAGAAACACTTTTAAACCAACTCGTACACGCACTTAAGGCATGACTGCACTGTTTTTGGGGGGTATTCGTTGAAATTGTTTCAACTGATTAGATTAAATTTCATTTATTTAAATTCGCTGTTGGTTTCCAGCGTGTTCTATGCGTGTTGCGGAATTTCTAAATTACTTGATGATTTGTCAGACAGTGAGTCGACAGAAAAAAACCCAAAACAAAAGAGAGTTGATTGTGACGCGCTTCGTAGCTAACTTCAAGTTGTTGAAAACTAGTTGGCTTGGCTGATCGTCCGTCCGTCAGGTAGTTATGCCACAACACGAACCTGAAACTGAGCTGAACTTTGGCCTTTCGAATTATGTGCACAAGTTCACGAAACGCGTTGTCAAGAATGTGCCGATCCGTTGTAATGAAAGCAGCTAACAAGAGAGCTTCTGCCTTGAAACGTGCATATCGTCAGGTACCTGCAACCCTTAGTTGCATAATTAACGACGAGTTGAATGAGTCGCCTTTGTCGTTCCATTGGCAACGCCCACCACACCGACGGACTGTTGTCTGTTGCACAACAGCCTCAAAAAATTACAGCAAGTCTAATGCTAACACTTTCAAATATAAATTCGCGAATCATGCTGCATATTTAGGCGCGTATCGAGGCCAGCGCTGAGTCAGCTTCAATTCGACTTTCAAATTGTCTGTCCCGGCATTGGGCCCGGCATTCGAGTGCTCGTAATCTCTCGCCAAGTCGCTGCTCTGCCACAGAGATACGCCTAGCCGACTGCGTGCTTTGACTTTGAACTTCAACTCGCCCGGCATGACATGCTGCCAGTTCGCCTGTCTATCTCTTTTTTTGGGCCAGGTGTCTGCCAGAGGTCAGCCGTCGACTGTCGACTGTCGACTTTAGACGATTGTCAGCCCATGGACACGCGCCACACGAGATCACGCCAGCGGCCCTAGACAGCTCGTCGCTGGCCTGGCTCGTGGCATGCAGCGAGCTCATGCGTTTTCTTCGGGCTTCGTTAACAAGTGATGGTTATGGGAAGCATGGGTCACTCGGCGATAGCGAACATAATCTGTTCCAGATTAAATTAATTGCCTGCTGTTTATTAATAATGTGCGAGATTGCTATCTAGCCTGCTATTGTTACGCCCATTCAACAGCGCTGAGCCACAAAGACACTTAATTAAAGTGGCTGCAATCCAATATTGCGTATACGACCACAACAACTGTTCGCATTACAAACAAGCTGCGTTGGAAATGCCTTACTTGATTCTTTACAAATTTGCTGCAATTAGCTTTCAGCATGTTTGTGTAAAGTTTCTTGTTGACGGATTGGATTTTATAAATAAGACTTTCCCATTGACGAATTGGCTTTTGTAAATAACGCTTTCCTGTTAAACAGATACTTTGTTTGAAAAGCAATAAAGCAAAGAATTCAATTGAATAGTAGCTAATAACGATTGAAATAAACAATACAACAATTTCAACATGCGAATCACGTTGCAGTAGTCAGGAATTCGTTGTATATTTGTAATATTATTCTTGAGGCAGTCTACTGCAAACATTCTTAGTGAAGTCATAGAAATCTATGATTAGATCTTTATTTAAATTGAATCCCAATTAAGATCCATTTTCGTCTGCTCAGGGTCTGGCTTTCACGCACGAGGAGCGCCAGCTGCTGGGCATCCACGGCTTGTTGCCCTTCGCGGTGCGCACCGACGAGGAGCAGGTGACCCACTGCCAGCTGCTGCTGAGCCGCCTGGAGGGCGACCTGGACAAGTACATGTATCTGATCGGACTCTCGGAGCGCAACGAGCGCCTCTTCTACAAGGTGCTCAGCTCGGACATTGCCGGCATGATGCCGCTCGTCTACACGCCCACCGTCGGCCTGGCCTGCCAGAAGTACAGTCTGGTGTTCCAGCGCCCCAAGGGCCTCTTCATCTCCATCAAGGACAAGGGCCACGTCTACGACGTGCTCAAGAACTGGCCCGAGACCGACGTGCGCGCCATCGTCGTCACCGACGGCGAGCGCATCCTGGGCCTGGGCGATCTGGGCGCCAATGGCATGGGCATACCCGTGGGCAAGCTGTCGCTGTACACGGCGCTGGCTGGCATCAAGCCGCACCAGTGCCTGCCCGTCACCCTCGATGTGGGCACCAACACCAAGTCCATACTGGAGGATCCGCTCTACATGGGTCTGCGCGAGCCGCGCGCCACGGGCGACAGCTACGACCAGTTCGTGGAGGAGTTCATGCAGGCGTGCGTGCGTCGCTTTGGCCAGAACTGTCTCATTCAGTTCGAGGACTTCGGCAACGCCAATGCCTTCCGTCTGCTGTCCAAGTACCGCGACCACTACTGCACCTTCAACGACGATATTCAGGGCACCGCCGCCGTGGCAGTTGCCGGTCTGCTGGCCTCGCTCAAGATCAAGAAGACGCAGCTGAAGGACAACGTGCTGTTGTTCCTGGGCGCTGGCGAGGCTGCGCTCGGCATCGCCAACCTCTGCACCATGGCCATGAAGGCCGAGGGCCTCAGCGAGGAGGAGGCCAAGGCGCGCATCTGGATGGTGGACAGGTAAGTCCGTGACTCGACGCCCTAAAACGTTGATTCTAATTTGTGCTCGCCTTGCAGCCGTGGTGTCATTGTGCGCGATCGCCCAAAGGGCGGGCTCACCGAGCACAAGCTGCACTTCGCCCAGGTGCACGATCCCATCGACACGCTGAAGGAGGCCGTGCTCAAGGTGCGCCCCAATGTGCTGATCGGTGCCGCGGCCCAGGGCGGCGCCTTCACGTCCGAGATCTTGGAGCACATGGCCGAGATCAATGAGACGCCCATCATCTTCGCCCTCTCGAACCCCACCGTCAAGGCCGAGTGCACTGCCGAGGAGGCCTACACCCACACCAACGGGCGCTGCATCTTCGCCTCCGGCTCGCCCTTCCCCCCGGTCAGCTACAACGGTCGCAAGTTCTATCCCGGCCAGGGCAACAACTCGTACATCTTCCCGGGCGTCGCTCTGGGCGTGCTGTGCGCCGGCATGCTGACCATTCCCGAGGAGGTGTTCCTCATCTCGGCCTCGTGCCTGGCGGACCTCGTGTCGAAGGATGACCTGGAGAAGGGCAGTCTGTACCCGCCGCTCACCTCGATTGTCAACTGCTCGCTGGCCATTGCCGAGAAGATCATGAGCTATGCGTACAAGAACAATCTGGCCACCGTGCAGCCGGAGCCAACTAACAAGCTGGCCTTCATCAAGGCCCAGATGTACGATCTCAGCTATCCACGTGCCTTTCCCGACACCTACCCCATGTAAAGGGCTGCAGCAGGCGTAGCAAGCAACAACGATCGTGCGTCGCCACTGGATCATCATTTCCATTCCATTCGGCTTGCTTTGCGTTGGCGTTCACGTTGTCGCACGATCGATCGTTCAAACATGCATAACATATGTTATTTATTTTTATAGAAGAGTCGCACATCCCTCTATCTCTCCAATACTGCACGCTCCATGCACCCGCGCATCCACAATTGTTTTGCTGGTCCAAATCACCCAGGAGAGCAAATGTTTTACGATGAAGATGATATGATATGATATATATGTGTGTAAATGGGATATTAATACTAGTTCGCTAGATATCTATATGTACTAAATACAAATTCTATGTAATCGTGAACACAAACTATGATAAGTAACTAAATATATTAATAAAAAAATAATTAAAAAAACAATTCATCTAATTTATATAGTAATTAGTTTGCCGACATCTAAGCGGACTTCAGAAACGCAAAAAGTCTGTAGGCCATATTCATGATCTGAAAGATAACGATAGTTAATATAGTATAGGCGACCACAATCTCCTCTTACATCTGTAAAGTGCACCATGTTGAGCTCCATCAAACCGAAGGCATTCAGTTTTTTTGTGTTCTGAGTGTACTTTAACCACATTAGAATCAGTTTCCTGGACTTCCTGTCGCACACGAACCAGCTTTGATTGTAGAGCACGACATTCAACTGCGAGGACTGAGAACAACGAATCCTGTCGAATCAGTTATTACCATTCATTTTGCATGCTACTTACGGCCTCCTCCAGCTGTGTACCGCGCAGGCAAATTTCATAGGTGAAGCCGACCAGAGCCGCGCCTACTATCATGTACCTCGACATCATAATGAAATCCTTCGTCTCTGTGACCAGATACAGGTGAAAGCATATAGCTCCTGCGGCAAGTAAGTCGGTCAACATGATTGCCGTATTGAAGATGCTGTTTAAGGTGTCGCATAACGAATTGAGATACTGATGACGACGAATCAGGCGACAGAACTGATTGTAGATCTGTGCATCGTCTTCGGCAGTCAAGTCGAGGCATTGCAATCTCCTGGCCAAGTCATCCAGGTGCATAATGATCTGTAGAATCATTGTGTTAAATATTGCATCAAAGGTGCAGAAGAAAGCTGTTCCACTGATCGAGCAAACAATATCGTAGAACCAGGCCACAACGTATAAATTGTGATTATCCCTAATGCCAAATGGCAGCCAACCGCCAAGTAGTTGTTGCTCCTCTCGAATGGGTCCATCGATATCTCTGGTCAAGGCGTAAACAATTGGCGGCGCCAAGCAGAAACCGGCGATCGCAAATTGTACTAAAATTTGCACATATTTGTGGCGCAGTTGCGATCTCTCGTAAAACGCTGGGGCATGGATAGCCTTTTGGGCATTTGTGTCGTGGGGAAATTCGCGATCCAATACATTTAGAAATTGCATGATATCGTCATGCTTAATGTAAACCATTACACCACGCACTGAGAAAAATGAGCCAATAAATAGCGCTGGCAGATTGGGATTGGAGGGTATGCCCAGAAATATTCCTCTTCCCAGCTCTATGAACATGCCAGCGAAAAAACAAATATGCACCACAGCGGTTTTATAAAATATTATTTCGTTTGTATTATACAATCGGCCAAGCTCGTCGCGCGTGATTTGAAAATGTTGCAAGCAGCACCATTTTTGAAATTTTAAAAATCTTATAAACTGCTCGAATCTTAAGGGTTCCATTTCGTCTGATAAAATTAACTGTTTAATGGCCATGCAAGAGATGCCCTTATATACAAGAAACAGTATATCTATCCTCAATTGGCTAATTACGGAGGGGGAGCATTTAATTGCTTATACAGGACTAGTTAATTTCGCTATATAATTATTAGTTAACGTTAAAAATTGGCTAATAATGGACTGCTATTACAATCAAATTTGGATTCGATAATTACATTTGTTATTTGCATACTTCAATTTTGCCGTACTACATTTCAAATCTAGATGTTTTGGAAAGTTAATATGTGTTAAAAAATTCAAATTTCAAAATTCAGGTGAACGATAAGCGTTATCGCTGCTAAAGTTATCGCAATCGCGCTCAATTTTGCGCTTATAATACTCGCTATGCGTTGCCCGCTCTTTTAGCACTCACGTTTGTTTTGTTTACGCGCATCATACGGAAATGCTGTATGTTAGAAAGGAACAACACTGTTGTTAAGCGCAACACATCAGACAGTGCTTCTCTAATTGCACTTTTACTGCACCCCTGGTTATTTCATTTCATGTGTCGAACGTAAATATTGTGAAAAGAAACGGCCAAGCTAAAAACATTTAATTAAAGTGCAAAACAGTTGCACAATAAATGGAGAGGTTAAAGGTGAGTGGCAAGCAAGCATTGTATAAACATTGCATCTCATTATGCAATTGCAGGCATCGTTTGGGGCACGTCAACTGGCCGACGAACTGAAGCAAAAACAGGTGAGTGCCGTGTTCAAAACTTAAAATTAGTGCACGCAAATAACAACAACAATTTGACCATATTAGGCCATTACACATCAACTGCTGCAACGTATACTGTATTCAAAACGCCTGCTTGTGGACCATGTGGAGGCACTGGAACAATGCATGCAAGAGCAGCAGGCAGGCACAGTCAACGACCGGCAATTGTTGACCACGAAGAATGCTTGCATCATGCTCGGGAGCACAGTGCTGGAGCATCTGGTCACACCGCGCGGCTGGCGCTGGATGCTGCTGCCCACTGTGCTGCTGAGCGGCACCTTTAGCACTCTGTATGCCGTCAAGAGTGTGTTCGTCTGCCGCAACAAAATAGTGGAACGCAAGCTGGAGGAGTTGATCAAGACCATCGATGAGTTTGGCAACTGCATTAGGCGCAATATGACTTACTTTCAGGAGATCATCATCATGAAGCAAGCGGAGCTCATAGAGTAAGTGGCAATGCTATTTGTCTTTTTCAATCGTAACAATTACATGTTGCTCCAATTAAATTGCGTAAGCTTATCTATACTCCTTGAAATATGAATTCACTGCTTTCTTTCACAGATCACGGCAAATTGAACGTGCCTGGGATTGTATAACGGCGGCCAAGGAGGTGACAGAGATTCTGTACGATGCCACGCGCAAGCTGGAAGTCGACTATCCCCTGCACGCCAAGTTTGGTGCCTTCTATGCGCCCATGGAGGAGCTGCGAGAATGCGAATACTTTAAAAACAACGTCACCGACTACAGCCCCAAGCACATAAAGGTAAATTAAAGCATACAGTTTTCCAAAACCGCTCAACTAACAGAAACTTCGATTGCTAATTAGCAAAGCTGTAAACTTTAGTCAATATAAATAGTTTTGTTTATTATCTCGATCGTAATTAACCGAACGTTTTTTACAGGACTTTCACAACATCTTTGCCTATGTGCAGTCGCAGTATTTGCTGCGCCTGGCGCTGTCCATCATGACGCTGCCCTCAATCTCGCAGCTGAGCTACGATTTGGTCAAGATCGACAATCTGGTGCGACAGCTGGTGCAGGAGGAGGAGCTGCACTTCAGGAATCTGGGTCTGACCATGCAGAACAAGAAGCAACTGGAACTGGATCAGCTGCACGCCGCCAAGGCGCAACAGCAGCACAGCGGTCCCATTGCCGTTCTGCAGCATTCGTCGCTCAAACTCAGCGCCTGCATGGTCGCTGTGGCTGGCGAATGCCAGGCTCTGGATGTCACGCTGCAGCAACTGACGGCAACGGAGGCGGCCAACAATAACAATGCCAAGCAACTGGTTGCTGTGGCCAACAATATGCGTGGCATTGAGAATGCGCTGGCCGTTTGCTGTGATGATTTCCAACGCTTGATGCTCGTCTACAACAAGTTTCTGCATAGTAAATTGGATTTGGATGTGGCGACGCCGCAGCCCAGCACTCAGTCTGACAAGGAGAACGAGTTCCCCGAGAGCATACTGCGTGTGGAGTTCTCGCAGCATCCGAACGAGCCGCAGAAATGCGATGACTTCTATGCCTACATGTACGATGAGCAGGAGGCGCAACAATATGAGGACGAACAGCAGGCTCCATATCCGACGCCCGAGAAGGAACTGCTCAACTTCGAGAAGCGCATCACGAGAGGTAAATTCAAGCCAGTGTTGCGCCAGCTCAAGGATCGCATTGATCCCATACGTCAGGTGATGCTGGAGCGAGAGCGCGAAGTGCTGACGGCAAAGGGCATCAATGTGGACGAACTGTTTGGCAAAATGGAGGAGGTCGAACACGAGCAGCAGCAACAGCAGGATAATCGTCTGGCTGAGGCAGCGAGACAAAGCGACTACGATGGCTCCGAGGACTCGGAGTCGGACTCGGCCGATGAGCTGTACAAGCGTCGCAGCAAACAAAACAAAGATCGCGACAACTTTGCTGAAATGCGGCAGTTCTTGGCCCAAAAGCAGGCTGTGAATCTGTTCAATCTGGAAGCTGGGCAGATGCCAAGACCGCCGCTGCTGCCAGCGGCCAATGAAGAGGTGCTGGAAAGCGAATGTTAGTAGCACTCGAATCACCGTCACCTCACCGTCACCCACAACAATATTACTCACATTATCTCCTCTGCCTTAAGTTTTTATCTATAAATATTTTTCGCGATAAGGCGGCACAGCTGCGAGCAGCAACATTCGTCATCAAGTCGGTGCTGTTTTCTTCTTGGTTTGCGTTGCGATCACTTGCTGTACAAACACACAAAAAAGCCTAGCAAAATGAAATAAACTTATATACGGAATGAACACACATAAACTATTAACGCACAGCTTGAAGTTCGTGTGGGTATAAAAATGAAGTTTATTTGACCATTATTAACTATCGAAAACTTAAGTACAACACAAACAGCGATGGCAACACTAGACACTACGGATGTATGCATGTGGTGGCATGAAGGACTCCTCTAGGATACAACATCTATCATATGTACAGCAGTAGCATGCACGCAAAGTCTTTACACTTTCGTGGACATCTTTGGCTCATGGTTGGAAGCGCGCGACGAGACGAGTCCGTTTCAGGCATTGGGGGCGCCCGTTGTGACGCCTCCGCCAGCAGCGGCGGCAGCATTGTTGAACTTGCTGGTCACCGAAGCCGGCTGCAGCTGCGAGAAGGCCGACAGATTGCTGCCTCTGACGCTGGTGTAGCGTATGGGCTGCACACCATAGTCGTTGCCCTTGAGACGGCGTCGCACGCAGACGACGATGAAGCCAATGATGAGACCGGCAACGACCACAACGCTGGCAATGATCACGGTGAGAATGATGTAGCGACGACGCAAGAAACGCGGCGGATCGTCCTCGACAGCACGATACTTCTTGGGTATGACCATGTTGCAGATCTGCTCGGCCGTCAAGTTTGTCAGCTGTGCGCCAGCCAGCAAGTAAGGCGTGTCACAGCGCGGCACACTCTCCTGCGACTGCAGCACCTGCGGAGCACCAGCCACCTCCAGGGCCTTGAGCAGGTCACAGCTGCAGTACCACGGATTGCCGGCGATGGCCATGCTGCGCAGACGCGGCCAAGTTGTTGTGTTGCTGCTCACGTTCAGTGCGAGCGTGGTCAGCGCATTCTGCGAGATGTCCAGCTGCGTGAGGTTGCGACTTGCCAGCAGATCCGCAAACTCGAGGCTCTCCAGCTTTGGATTGCGTGCGCAGTCCAGTTGCTCCAAGCCAGGCAGCTGCAGGGCGCCCACTTCAATGCTGCGCAGCATGGGCAAGTTGCTGATGTTGAGGCGACGCAATCCATCCAACTGCCGGAAGCTGTGCGCATCGATTTTAACCAACGGATTGTAGGCCAGATTCAGCTGCTGCAGCGATGTGCCCAGCTGGCGAATGGTGGCGGGCACAGTGGAAAACTCATTGCCCGCTATGTCCAGAATGTGCAGACTGCGCAGCGTGGGAAACAGCTCAGTGGGCAATGTGAGCAAACCATTGTAGGACAGATCCAGGCGCTGCAGATTGGGAATTGAGGCCAGTGCAGCCGTCGTCGCGGCGTCCAGCACGCTCAGTTTGTTGTACGCCAGGGCGAGCTTGCGCAGCTGCGGTGTGTGCTCGAAAAGTTTGCGATCGAGTCGCGCGATGCGATTGTGACTGAGATCCAGATCCTTGAGCGCGATCGGCTCATACTTGGTGGTGTTGAAGGGGCCACGAAACAGATCCGGCTTCAGTGCGTCGTCTGCAATGTCGTTCCAGCTGAGGTACAACGCCTCCACGTTGGGCACGTCCATGAAGAGCGGCGCCTGCAGCTGCTGCATGCCACAGTGGCGACATGAGAACGTCACCGCTGCCGTTGTGGCCGGCAGCTGTTGCAGCAGCTTTATATTGTTGCCCGAATACGAGGCCACAATCTCGGTGCCCGTGTGTTGGGTGCCAAACTCCACGGGCCAGCGTGCGAGTATGTGCTCAAAGTTCTTCATGGCGCAGTTGAGGGTGCGGTGCACGCGGTTGTTGCCATCCTGCGAGATGAGGCAGGGGCACGTCTTGCAGATGTCCGTCACCGACTGGTACGGAATGTTCTCGTACTGCGCACTCACTGCGGCCAACAGCAGCGCTGTTGCATTCAGGAGCTGTTCAACGAAACACGGTAAGTGACTGAGTATTATTAATTTGTTTAAGGCAAGGAAAAGGATTCGAAAAGCGGAACAACAAAGCGGTCTCCACTGGAAGAGCAATTAAGAGAACAATAATGATCTTTGGATTACCCTTTAGTGGACACTGGATGACTGATTCGTGCAGAAATCAGTTGCAGAACATTCGACTCTTTTTCATATAATTTGTATAGTATTTGATCCACTCCCAAATCCTAAATCGTTGCCCTAGCAATTATGGTCTTCTAGATTGACTTGTTTGTAAAACCCGACGGACTGACAATCAGATATTATACTTATGCAGAATGTAGCATTTCTTTCTTATTATGTTTACTTTACTTTACTACTGAGCAGAAAGATGGTATGCATTTTGTCTTTGATTTATTAATTTAAGGGAACGTTGCAGAGGTCGGGGAACTTGTTTTCCCCCGAGCTTCTCAACCGGAGATTGACTTGTTTGTTTAGGCAGAGTGATAGAAAACAGTTCAAACATATTCAAGCACTCGTCTTATTGTTTTAATTGCTCACAATGTATGAGATAGAACGCAAATATATAACAGATTAAAACTGAAAATGAGTAAGAAGTGATAGATACTTTGTCTATTTTGAAATTTCATTACATGCGCTCCTAATATTTATAACAATTGTACAAATTATTGTTCTTTTGTTGACAAACCATATCAACTTAGTAAGGAAATTTTTATTTTTTATCAGTATTTTTCACAACTCAATATTATATATTTGATAATCATTATTACGACAACTTAGCTGTTCCATTTGCCGTAAATCAAGAAGTACTCGTTTTGCAATAGTGTCTCTCTGTCTCCCATAAAAAGGTTTCCCCAAATTTGAAAATCTCTCTCTATATAGAAGTTGTGTTAACACAAGTGTTCGGGTAAATATATTGGTATGTGCTCTTTGGGAGCTCCATGGCTGACCCGAGCGACAAAACAATTTTTGCGATAAGATAAGGATAACGTTCGAAATTTAAGATACTTTTATTCACTTACCAGCAGCAACGATTTGTGCTTCATTTTGTTTTGTACACGTCGTCGTCGTCGCTGTTGACTCTGGGTATTTTCTTTCGTCTGCTGGTTTAATGTTTATTTCTTGAAAATGTTTATATATACATATATTAATGCACACACGTCAAGAGCACTCGCAGTTTTAATTACTGGTCGAGTTGCATATGGGTTTGATTACGAATATACGACCGTTTCATTCGAACAAACACCTTTCGAAGTCGAACTGGAACTAAAGTAATGAATCAAAGCGCAGAACCGTTGGTTGCCATTTATATTTGTTTTGATTAGATATCAGCTGAGCACAGCACAAACAAGCGCTCTCTCAGTCGCACTCACTGTTTCTCCACCTTTCCCACGCTCACTTTCGCTCTCTTTGGCTGAGGTGTAAAGCCGCGATGGTTCTACGTAGAAGAAGTCGGTGTCTGTGAGTGTGAGTAGAGCGATCGTTAAGTAAAAGTGAATTAGATTTGAGTCATTCGCAAATGTTTTCTTTTTGTTCTGTCACAAGGTCGTTGTTGTTGATGTTCTCTCGCTAGTCGCAAGCTGCAGACTGTTTTAATATTGTTGTTGGTACTCCAATTTGAGTAATGAGCACACACCGACAGCACACTAACACACGAGCAAAACACACGCCAATGCAGCTGATAAGATAACGGGACTGCGCTCGCAGTTGACTCAGCTAAACGACTGCGAATGCATGACTGAGATGGCGGAAACTATTAAAGAAATGCCGAATGACCGACCGTACGATCTGCTTGGCCTCTCTCGCTCTCCAATTAGACAAGACTGTGGGGCCAATTGCAAGGCAGAGACAGCCAAGTAGCCATGTGTCACTCGGTTTCATTGAACTTTGCGCCTCAATTTATGCTCACATATGGAACACATTCAACCGTTTCTGTGTGTGCGTGTATTGCTACAATGAGGCAAATTGAGCTGTTCCAGCGTACATGCGAATTGGTGGGGCACACCATCATCCCCATAAGGGGGCAGCTGCTTCAGATGAGAGACAATGCAAACAAATGTTTGTGGTCGCATCAAGTGGAAATTGGTTGCATAAACAACTTAAACAAAAGGAAAGACAGACAGACAGGCAGGCAGACGGAGCGACACTTGTGAGTCATTCATTCAATATTTGTGTTATTCTTTAATTTCAAATTTCAATATTTTTCTTATTTGTCAGCACAAAGCACATTTTGAGCACTGCACGCGATACACAGCGCGAGAGCAACAGGGACAGCAGTACTTCTTTATGTGAGTTTACATGTGCGTGCATGTGTGTGTGTGTGTGTGGAGGCTTCGCCTTTCAACTTGCAAATGAAACTCGTTTCTTTGTGGTTGTTGTTGCACTTTTGCAGCTGCCGCTGGATGTGAATGTTTCTTCTCCAGCTTATTCTTGTCTTAAATCTTAAACGCGCCGCACCGAAAGCGAAAACGAAACGAGCGCAGCGTAGTTGGCGATCGTTACCTGCCTGTTGCTCGAATTCAACTGAAACTGGAAATCGAGTCGAGACAGCAGCAAGTCATTCTCTTTGCCACAAGCTGCGGCTATCGATTCCCGTTCCCACAAGCAGCATGCCACACTATAGTCCCCCCTGACCTCGCTAAAAACCGGTCGTTGGCCGAATTCGAGACTGTGGCAGATTGTTTATGCCCCACACTGTCGACACTGCGACACTGCACCAACGCGCTCTTTTCATGACATTCATTATGAATGTGTGGCAGCCGTGTCTTGGCCCTGGACTCGTCCCACAAACCGTGCAGGCGGAAATGCGCGTCATGCGCAGCTCGTTAAAGTTGACCACTTGGTGGGCACTTCCGTTGCATGCCGCATGCGGCACAACTTGAAAGCATTGGCAACACACATTCGATGGTAATTAAGAACAAACATTTATACACGATAAAAGCAACTATCTCATATGCATATAGTAATCAATGGCCGTGGAGAAGGCCGCGAATCCCAAGCCGCCAATGACGCCAGCTTTGATGCCAGCTCGCAGCCCGATTAAGCCGCCCGTGATGCCGCCAGCGTAGGTGCCATTGCGCCAGTCGGTAACGCCGCGTTGCTGTAGGGAACAAGGATAACTTGGTAAGCAATTCCATTGGTTTTCTATAAGGCGACTTCCCACATTCAAAGGCTTGCAACTTTCTATACGTTTTGTAAACCGAGAATGAGGGCTTCTCTTAAGTACAACTTACGCTCTCGATGGTGCACTCGACAACAGAGAAGACGGCGCCAATCAATGCAAAGTTCTTGGCATAGGAATGCGTAGTGGAGCGCATCTCGCGAAAAACTTCACGTGCTGTCTGTTTCTTCTCGTTTGCGAAGGGATCAGCCATATTGGGATTCACAGAGGCGGTAAATAGACCCAAAGCAGCGCCCAATCCATAGCCTAGAACAAAATAGAGAGCGATATTGAATGATGCAATTGCTCGAGTGGTAACAGTAGCTTTACCCATCACGCAGGCCATGGCACTTTTGAAGGCACAACTCTCCACGGCAGTTTCGATTAGCTTCTCCTCATTTGTTTTGATTTTGACCGGCCCGTTGCCTTTGGGTATTATTATGTTCTCACGATATCTGTGCAAGTTACCCACGAAATGCATGGCCATCCTGTCCAGCTCAGCCGTGTCTATCAGGTGGGGTTTGGAGGCCTCTCCCGGTTTGGTTTCAGCATTGGGTAACATCGACATGATTTGCTTTCACTAAATGTCGCGTGGTTAATACAGCGAATCAGTTATATTAATTTCTTTGTAAAGTAGTGTGTTCCAAAAAAAAAATCCAATTGTTATCACATCGCAAAACAGCTGTGGTTGCCGGCAGAGTTGTCGCACATATCAAAAATTATCGATAATTATCGATGTCACTTGTTCAGTATGATCTTTAATCGGAAAATAATAGTGTTCAAAATGTCGCGCCTTTTTTTACTATTTTTATTTGACTTGGTATATCTGATACATTTTCACAAATGCGGTCACGCTGTCATTGATAACACACTTCTCCCCACTTCTCCTAAGTCTTATTGGAATGAAATGTTTGTTTCTTATTCACTTGAATTTGATATATATATTTCGCAGTTTGACTTAAATATTAAATTTTATTGCTATCACAAGTTGATTATACATATACAATATACCGAAAAGGAAAACATACAGAAATTGCATTTGTCAGAAAGAAAATTAGCTGAATGTATAACTTTAACTTTGGCCCGATTTAGATCGTGACAATGCTAATTAAAAGCATAGAGCAGCAACAGGATGACACAAAATCCAATTACCGCCCCCAGAATAAGTGAATCGCGTCGTTTCTTGATATTTATGCGCTGTATGAGACTGCAAACAAAAATGCTTTAATTAAACTGATAGTCTACATAGCAACAATGTTTAGATTACCTGGATATCAATGGGAATCGATTGGAAATGTCGTTGAAACGCGTCTGCAAACGCTTAAACGCCTGTCGTTGCGCATGCAGATTCTCCCGTGTCTCAATGGCAATGTTGATCTGATCATTAACCATGTTGCTGGCGCTGTTCAGATGTCCACTTTCCTTCATGTACATCTCACGTCGACTGAGACCCGAAATCGATGGACTGCCGCTCGACGCAAGCCCTGAACAGCGCAACAATTCCTCTCGCTCGATGCGCATCGTATGATTGGCGTATATCTTGTTGAACTCCTGTCTGTAGCCTTGCAGAATCTCTCTGTGGCGCTGCAGCGTATGCATTGCTGCGCTGCCCGTGGCTGGTAACTCTGACATGGCCTCATTAAGCGAAGACAGCTGGAAAAGAGAATCAATTACAGCAAGCAAACAAACGTAAATAACAAAAAACGTACCTTGTCGAGCATTTGCTCAATTTCGGCTGATAGCGAGTCAAAGACATGTTCGCCCAGCAGCGGTGATGTGTCAGCGCTGTTGTTGTTGCCACTGTTGCTGCTTATGCTGCTGCTGCCAGCTCCAACTTTGCTGAATGCCACAAGTTTTAGGTCAATCTCGTTTTCCAGTGTGCGCGCCTGCTTGCGTAGCACTGCGATATGTAAACAAATGTCGTATCACATTACACTCTTAATACAATTAAACTTATAAATAAATACCATCATAGCTAGAGCCAGCCATTTGCATTTATCCAGCTATTTTATGTCGTTGCAAAAACAATGAAATGAGCTATTACTGCCAGGGATACAATGATATGCTTTTTACTATGCAGTCCTGGTATGTTATAAACATGCAACAGCTGATCGCCTGCTGGTATATTTACCCAAAAAGAAACGGTATATTTTCAAATACAACTAGAGGTCACACTTAACATATGAACATTTAAGCATTCGTATTGCCGGCAAAGCGTTTAGTTTTGTAATTTAATTGTTAAAGTGTGTAAATAATGTCGCAGTCGCAGACAAACAACGATGCCCGTGTGCCCGCCGAGGAGAGCGATCTGCTGCAAATCAAGCCACTGTAAGTCAACAACTACTGCTTTTCGAGATCTTGAAGTTAATGCATTTTCTTCGCACAGTGGAGCTGGTCAAGAAGTGGGACGCTCCTGCATCATGCTGGAGTTTAAGGGCAAAAAGATTATGTTAGACTGCGGCATACACCCTGGACTCACTGGCATGGACGCGCTACCTTATGTGGATCTAATTGAGGCAGATGAAATAGATTTACTCTTCATATCACAGTGCGTCTCAAGTTGCGAGCGTCTTTATGACGATTTTGATTAAACATGTGCTTTATATATATAGTTTCCACTTGGATCACTGCGGTGCGCTGCCATGGTTTCTCATGAAAACCAGTTTTCGCGGTCGGTGTTTTATGACACACGCCACTAAAGCCATTTATCGGTGGATGCTCTCGGATTACATCAAAATCAGCAACATTTCCACCGAACAAATGCTGTACACCGAAGCCGATCTGGAGGCTTCGATGGAGAAGATTGAGACGATTAATTTCCATGAGGAACGCGATGTGATGGGCGTGCGATTCTGCGCCTACAACGCAGGCCATGTGCTGGGCGCTGCGATGTTTATGATCGAAATTGCGGGCATCAAAATTCTCTACACAGGCGACTTTTCGCGCCAAGAGGATCGTCACTTGATGGCCGCGGAAGTGCCGCCCAAGAAGCCAGACGTGCTGATCACAGAGTCCACCTATGGCACACATATTCACGAAAAGCGCGAAGATCGCGAAAGTCGCTTCACGTCGCTCGTTCAGAAAATTGTGATGCAAGGCGGCCGCTGCTTGATTCCTGTCTTTGCTTTGGGGCGTGCACAGGAATTGCTGCTGATTCTGGATGAATTCTGGTCACAGAATCCCGATCTGCACGAGATACCCATCTACTATGCTTCGTCGCTAGCCAAAAAGTGCATGGCCGTCTATCAGACGTATATCAATGCGATGAACGATCGCATTCGTCGTCAGATTGCTGTGAACAATCCCTTCGTCTTTCGTCACATTTCCAATCTCAAGGGCATCGATCATTTCGATGACATTGGACCATGTGTGATCATGGCCTCGCCGGGTATGATGCAGTCGGGCTTGTCGCGCGAACTCTTCGAGAGCTGGTGCACAGATCCCAAGAATGGCGTCATCATTGCCGGCTACTGTGTGGAGGGCACCTTGGCCAAGACCATACTCTCTGAGCCGGAGGAGATCACGACGCTGTCGGGCCAGAAATTGCCGCTGAACATGTCCGTGGATTACATTTCCTTTTCGGCGCACACAGACTATCAGCAGACCAGCGAATTTATACGCATGTTGCGGCCCAATCATGTAGTGCTCGTCCACGGCGAACAGAATGAGATGTCGCGTCTGAAACTGGCGCTGCAGCGGGAATATGAAGCGGACGCGAGCACTGACATCAAGTTCTATAATCCGCGCAACACGCATGCCGTCGATCTGTATTTCCGAGGCGAGAAGACGGCCAAGGTGATGGGACATCTCGCAGCCAAGAAGCCCGAAGTCGGCAGCAAGCTCTCCGGCGTGCTGGTGAAGCGCGACTTCAAGTATCATCTACTGGCACCCTCGGATCTGGGCAGTAAGCAACCATATAAAACTATGTCTACTAACTGTACTAATTCAAATTTGCTATATTTAAGAATATACGGATATGAGCATGTCGGTGGTGACGCAGCGCCAGTCGATTCCCTGGACCAGCTCACTGGCCACGCTGCAGCTGCTCTTGGATCGCATTGGCGCCGGCTGCGTGGAGATCGTTGAGCCGGAGCGCAAGCTGCGCGTCTTCAATTGTGTGGAGCTGACGGTGGAGCAGAAGATCATTATCATGGAATGGCAGGCGACGCATGTGAATGACGTCTATGCGGATGCTGTGCTCGCTTGCCTCATGCAATCCGAGTTGGGCGGCACCAATATCAAGGGCGCCAACAAGCAAACCAAGTCGGAGGAGTCGCGATTCCGCGAGTGCCTCATTGAGACGCTGCAGGACACGTTTGGCGACAGCTGTGTGCCCAAAATGTTCAAGGGCGACCTGCTGCCGGTGACCGTGAGTGGCAAGCATGCGGAGATCAACCTAGATACCTTGGTAAATGTTTTGAAAGACAATCGCTACAATTGAGTAATTACAACTCTGTTTTTCATTCAACAGATGGTCAGTTGCGCCGAGGATGAGGTGCTGCGTCAAATGCTGAACACCACCGTGCAGAAGTTGCATCAAACACTGGTGTCGGCTTATTGAGGAATTCCAAACCACCGCGTGTGAATCTTTTTATATAGAGCGCTTTATTCATTAGGTTACAATGTTCAAAATAATAATTCGATTGATTAACACGACTTAGCGTGCCGTTCTAGTCTTGGCAATCTGCTCCTTCAGCACCAGAATGCTGGCACGTTGCTCTGGCGGCAGCTGCGCAATCTGATCGTCCGACAGCTGCAACACCTGCATAATCAGCGCCGCCTTCTCCTGGTCGGAGGCATCAGAGGGCAGCACACCGTGCGCACCAAGGCGACTTTGCAGCTGCAGTGCAGCCGATTGCTGCTGTTGTGTCACAGGCGGCACCTGTTGTGGCGGCGGCTGCTGTTGTTGCTGCTGCTGCACTGGACCTGGTCCTGGTGGCATTGCGCCCCGTAGACGCGGATCCATGGGCCGCTGACGTGGATCGCTTGGATACGGCATGGCGGCAGCCGGCGGTCCCTGTTGTTGCTGCTGCTGTGGAGGCAACTGCTGCGGTTGCATTTGAGCGCGTTGGCGCGGATCCATCAGTGGCGGCGGCACCGGATTGGGCATCGCACCCGGCACCTGGCGCATGTCCTGATCCATGTTGCGCGCCATCATGCGCGGATCCATGTTAACAGTCCGCAAATCAATGTCGTTGGTATGCATGCTATTAAAGTTGGGTCCGGGAACTGGCATATTGGGCATTTGGACAGGACCGACGCCAGCTGCTTGTGGTGGCAACTGCTGCGGCGGCTGCTGCTGTTGTTGCGGTGGCTGTGGCGGCTGCTGCTGCGCCGCGTTGCCATGCGGATTACCACCGAGCACAGGCGGCATTTGGTTAGCTTTGAAGAGCATGCCGAGGGCTTGCTGCGGATCAACGATGCGCATCACAACCATCGCCTGGAGCAGTGCATAGGCCAGCTGGGGATTCAACATAAGCATTTGACGAGCCTCCGACGGATTGCTCACAATGCACAACTTCATCTGCTTCATCAACTCGTACATTTGCTCCGGCGGCAACGAGGCAACGGTTTTGGTGATCAACTCGGGTGCATCATCCGGATCGCAGGGCTCACCATAGGGATTCTCCACCTGGGGACCCTGCAGCAGCTGTTGCATCTCCATGCGAGACTTCTCCGTACAAGCGTTGTCCACACGCAGCGTACGACCGCCGATCTCGTAGCCATTGAGATTACGCATGGCACTGAGCGCTGTCTCCTGGTCCTTGTACTCACAAAAGCCGAAACCCTTTGGTTTGCCGCTCTCGCGATCAAACACAAGTCTGTCATAAAGAGTAGAAGTTCGAAACTAAGCTGCGCAGCTGAGGATGCCATGAAACTTACTTGAGTGACAAAACCGGGCCGACTTCACTGAAAATTTCCTTGAGCTTCTCCTCGGTGGCTTCGTAAGGAATGTTACCTACGAACACTGACCGCATGGACTTGTCCATGATGCTCTGTTCTTGTGCTTTATCCGTCATTGCGCTTTTTTAATATTTTCCGATCGCCAGATAATACAATATAAACAATTTGCTTGAAAATCGTCGTGCGTCGCCAGCCAGAGTCGGCTAATAAATTTCCCTGCGCAGACAGACAGCGTTGCATTTGCTAACAACAGTGCTGTTAAGTGTTTAAAGTCACTGCGGAGTTTGGTATTAAAATATGTGCACCCAACAATTAGCATATTGCCGCATTTAGGGAAAAAACGACATCAGTCGGTTTTTACTTTGCAGATTTTGTAAATTAATATTTGTTATTGAAAACTTAATCGTTTCAAACCACAAACTGTTTAATATGGTCTTCATTCAAAAAGTTGCGCCTTACTTTGATAATTTCCCTCTACTTAAAACAAGTGTTACCAAAGAAATAAGTATAATAAGCGGTATATGTGGTATGTTTTGGACTCTGCTCTTGCGGTCACTCTTCCACCTCATACGTTTTGCAACACTCTAACGCCTGGTGTTGTAATTTTTCATTTTGTCGCAAGGTGAAATCGAAAATGACGGTTTTTAAATAGTGAAAAGTGCACTAAAATCGCCAAATTGATCGTCAAATTGTAACTAATGAGGGCGTTTCACTATTTTGCATAAATGCACATGGAAAATTTGACCATAAATGCATGAAAAACGTGATTGAAAATTTTACTTTGTGTGGTGTAGCAGCGCACACACGCACACACACACACACATGCACATACACATGGAGATAAACGCAGCAATGGCCTCGCACTCGTCGCACTCGCATTCGCAGCATATATAAAAGCTCAGTCTCAGTTGTTGTATATTGAAGAAGGAGCGCACAAAGCAGAAGACGAGAAGAAAGATTTCTGTGTCATTGAACGACGAGGCGATGAGGCGACGACCAGAGCAAAGCGAGAAGACCAACAAGGAGGAGCTCCAATAAAAGGAAAACCACAACGGTGAAGCAACAACAACATACATACAAAATAACAGCTGCAGGTGTAGAGCACTTCAAGGATACTCTACTGCCTACTACTGCTCTCTCCCTCTTTCACTTGCCCTTATCTTCTGCTCGCACACACACATGTTAAGATCGATATATGAATGCCGCTTGTGTGTGAGTTTTTAGTGTTGTATTGAACGCACATATCCGCAAAACGACTACAACTGCAACTGCAATTCATTTACAATTAGTGCTCATTAAACGTGTTGTCCAGTGCGCTTGTGTGTGTGTCTGTGTAGACGACTCTCCTTGCAAAAGAGAAGAGCGCAAAAATTGAAAAAGAAACACCAAGCGGAAATACTCTGGAAATTGTGTCTACCTTTCGTGTGCGTGCGTGTGTGTGAGCGAGTGAGTGAGTTTATCAAACACCAGCGCATTTTATGCGTGCGTGAAAATAAAAGCAACAACAACAACGCCAGCAGAGCAGCCCACAGTCCTAGGCAAGATCACACACACCCTACTGCAACAGTAGCGAAGGTAGGTAGAAGAGTGCGGCAGATGGAGAGAGAGATGAGAGTGTTCGGTAGCAATCCCACATGATTTGACTTGTTTAATTAATTTTAAGTCCACAACCACACGCACACTAAATCATTATGCGTATCAGTGTGTGAGCTTTGTTGTGTGTTACGCACTTATGATTTGTGCGACTTTTTCGACACTTATCTGTCCGTCCATGTGTAAAGCAAGCTTTGCTCTAAGGAAAAATCAATAGCAACAGACGTAGTAGACAATTCGCTGCTGCTGTTGTTTGTTTTTTTTTTGGTGCACAACCCTTATAGTCATAGTCTCAGTGCCCACATACTAGTATATAGCAATATTTAGCAAATAAAAACAAAAGAAATACACAACAAAAAAACCAATTCACTGTGAATGTGTGTGAGAAAAGCGCAACGCAAAAAGGTTGACCGACCATTTCCAACGGCATTGCCATTGCCTAAAAACAACAAAGCCGCAACTAGCAGAGATGAATATGATATGCATGTGTGTGTGCCTGTATATATCCATGTGTGCTGCGAGAGAGAGTGCCAACAATCAATGATATTCTCTCTCAGGAAGAACGCTAACTTCCGCAATAGTTGCAAGGAAGATCAGCAATATTTTCGGTTTTACTTATTTGCTTTCATTAGTGTATATTAATAGCGATAAACATTGATCAAGAATTTTGGATTCGATTTTTTGTTGGACAAAGAAAGTTGAATGTGTACAAATTACAAAAGCTATTATTCTAATATCTCCTGTATAATTATAAAATCGAAACAAAGTGTTCGTTTTTGCTCAGAGATAATTGTGATTAATATTTAAAAATTTGATTTATATGGATATAGATGTTTCTACTTCAATATACAAGTGCTCACTCTTTAAGCACAATAAATAATTCAAAAAATTTAAATTTATTGTGCTTAAAGAGTAGTAATATCACAGCATATTTACTTACCTAAACAATACGAAACAAATTTGTTGCTATTAGCCACTAACCCCTTGCATAACACACTGATCAATTATTATGCATTATATCTATATGCACACAAAGAAAATTCAATTTGTGTACTACAAAGTTGAAAATTAGTTATATTTGTTTTTGATGACCAGATGTTTGCTTTGACAGCTGAAATAAATGACACTTGAAAACTTAAATAGTTAAATGCAAAATGCAAAATGAAAAAAAAAATGAAACCGACAATCACAAATACGTTCGTGCGAAATGAACTTAATTATAATTATCTTTCAAATTGATTATATTTCGAGAATTATTCCAGTGATAGTATGGAAGCTATCTGTTTTCAAGTCGATTTTATTTTTGAGCGAGTCCAATTCCCATTCGAAAATCACATTCACTGTTGTTCACTTTTAACATTCACAGTCACAGTCAGCATCGCAGTCGCAGTATTCTGTGATTCATCGCATCAATTATTGCTCATGCTCAATCAGCAAAAATAACTCGTCATTATCGTGATGTTGCCGTGTGTTGCCCATCGTCGTCGTCGTCGTCGTTGTCCTCGACGATGCACACAAAAAGCTGTTCCCAAAGTTGTTGTTGCCACAACTCGGTACATTCCATTCCATTTGCACTTTACTACAGAACCCCAAAGGCAGTTGGATGGATGAAGCTTTACCCCATCCATATTGTTATTGTTGTTGTTGCTGCTGCTGCTGCTGCCTTGTTTCCTTTTTCCAGACGCACACACGTTCGTGCATACACATCTCTACTTATGTGTGTATTTATGTTTATTTGTTGTTTTCGATTTGGCCGCACTTGTCCTTTGTTTAGCCGTTTTTCCATTTGCTGCCACTCTTAACTTGGCTTTTGGGTGGCGTTGTGTGTGTGTGTGTGCTGAGTTCTCTCAGCTCTTAGTTGTTTCAGTTGCAAAAAGCTTTCGCTCGGGCAGAAAATCAAGCACGTTTTGCACAGATTGCGGTAGCTGCAACGATCCGGATTCCGGACTCGGAGCTGCAAACATTCTTCGGCATATCAGTTGGATATCGTTTGTCAGCTTATGTGGCGACGACTTATCAAGTTGCACCGCACATAAACAATATGAGTTGTTTAAAATATTGACATTCTGTTTACCCTTTTCATTTGCAGGATTGAGGAAAAATGGCCGCCACACGAACATCATCTGCTGTAACAGCTCGAAAAGTCGCAGTTTTATGACTCTAAAGTGAGACACAAGAAGGAAGCGAGCGAGAGAGTGAGATCGGAAGCAGGAGGCGCGGCAGCAGCAGCAGCAGCAAGTGTCAAAAGTAGTCCTCGTTTCGGAGTAAGCTTGTCATCATCATCATCAACATGGTGGACAACAGTGTGCAGTGCCCGGTGTGCACCTTGTACCTGCATGCGGGCATGAATCTCTCCGATCATTTGGAGACACATCCCAAGGAGCAGGTGATCAAGGCATTGGTGCAAATGACAATCGTTGGCAACAACCCCATGGGCTGCAGCCTGGCGGCAGCAGCTGCACTCGCCACTGCCGGCAGTGGCAGTCAAACTGCGGCGGCATCGTTGGACGGTGCCGCCTCCTCGACAGCGCCCGAAGCTGATGTGAAACCAGCTGTGGCAGCACCACCAGCTGCCCCAACACCACCAGCACCAGCACCTGCAACGCAGACATCAGCAGCAGCAGCAGCAACGACAGCGAACGCCACAGCTACAACAACACCAAGCACATTAAAATCAGCAGCACCAAAAGCTGCGTCATTGCTGGGAAATGCAAATGCCAACGCAAACATCAATAGCAGCAGCAGCTCCGGCTCTAGTAGCAACAGCGGCTCCAGCAGCAACAGTAACAATAACAAATTGAGCAATCCACCGATTAAGGCAGTCAAAAGCGCGCCACCGTCGACTGAGGCGTCAGCCACCACATCCAACACACCCACCATAAGCAGCGTGGCCGCCGCCTATCCGCCATCGTTGACACCCGACTGTCGCTACGATCAGCAGCAGCAGCAGCAGCAGCAACAACATCAAGCACAGCAACAGGCGACGCCAGCAGCAACACTTCATGGCTTTCCACGTGGTGCAACCACAATGTTGGTGATACCACAGGCTACACAGCATCAACATCATTTCCTGGCCACGCATACTGCTCATTTTACCCATCAGCAGCAGCAGCAGCAACAACAGTCGCCTATGAAGTACACGTATGCGACTACGTTGCCACCACCACCTCCGCCACTACAGGTAAGTGTCCAGTCGCGTCAAAATTTATACCTGATTAACTAAAATTTGTGTTCGGATTGCAGCTTTTTGCACAGCAGCCGACGTCAACGCAGTCGCATCAAAAGCCACCACCAGCCTATGGCGCAGCCATCAGTCAAATTCGATCTCAGCACAACCAAAACAAGCATCAGCAGCAACACCACCAGCAGCAGCAGCATCAACAACAGCAACCGGCGCAGCAGCAGCAGCAGCAGCAACATATAACCGTACAACATAATGTAAACCTAGCACCACCGAGTGGGAAGCACAGCAAAGCCCACACGGAGATCTTTCTGAATCCTCCGCCACCACCGCCGCCACAGTCCACGACGATGCCGTCTTCAGCGAGCTCATGTACATCCAGACTGCAGCATTCACAACAACAACAGCATCAGCACCAGCATCAACATCAGCAATCGCTTCCAGCCAGCAGCAGCTATGCAGCGCCCACTTGCTCGAGTGCTGCGTCGACCCTGATGGCAGCATCTAGTAGTGGACGAGGCAGCAGTCGCCAGTCGACCAATTCGCCATTTGGTGCACTGCTTAATGCAGCAGCGCAGGCTGCCAGCTCGTCCCCCGCCACTTCCAGCGCCTCAGTGCTGCGCTATGCTGAATCGCCAGTTGCCCACTACCTGGAGCGAGAGAATGGCGATTTTATTGTGCAGGAGACGCCCAAGCATATTGTTGAATGCGTCGAGAAAGATGACGGCGAGTTCTCAGTGATTGAGCGCATCTACCAGTCGCCCCCTAGCGTTTTGCACATACACGACGACGACGAGGAAGAGGATCTCAGGTAAGTCGTAATTGCATCAATTTAAATTATATTTAACGTTTGATTATATCGCTTGCAGCTGGGCAAACAGCGACGATGAAGATCACGTCAAGTTGACGCACAATCATGTCGAGGATGGCGACGATGAGCGTGAGGACAGCCGCAGTAGAGTTGGCCTTAAAACGACAACAAGAAAGTCGCGCAAAACAAAGTCCGGCAGCAGAACACACAAACGTGCGTCCAAGCATCAGTTAGCCGCCGAGGAGGAAGAAGAGTTCATGAGCGTGGGCAGCAGTGAGAACGATGAGGAGGAAGAGGAGGAAGAACAGCACCACCAGCCGTCGTCGTCAGCTACAGTGCAAGTGGCGCTGTCTTCGCCGCCGCAACTTTGCACGGCACCATCGACGAGCAGTGGCGCCGCTTCGGTATCCTCTGGCAGTGCCAATGCCTCATCCAGCGGCACCGTCAAGTCCAAAAAGAATCGCATTACAGTGCTGAGCGATGTGCCGCTCAATATGAACGAGTATTTGGATCTGGTGGGCAACATTGTGGCTTCTAGTCGCATTGGTGCCACACGTCCATTTGCCGCTGTCGCACCCATTCCGTTGGTCAAGGTGGAAAAGGAGGAGCCGCTAGACGAATACGATAGCGTGCCGAGCGAGATGCCATCGATAGAGCAGAAGCCCAGCTTGGAGAATGCCGCTGCCAGCAGCAGTAGTAGCAGCAACAGCAGCAGCAATGGACACGGCACCACCAGCGTCATTCGTATGGCCAGCACGAGCAGCAGTACCAATGTTCCGGCCGAGGACCTCACCCAGCCGCCGCCAATGAAAGTCGAGGTGGAGCCAACGATGCTGTTGCCGCAACGTTTCTCGGCGCCGGCCCAGCAGCGTGGTCCTAAGAAATTAGTCATCAAACCAAAGGCTTCAGCAACGGCGACGGCATCCACATCGACGGCGACGGCGACAGCGACGAAAAAGACTGATAATAATAACGCTGCCAGCAACAGGAGCAGCAACTGCACCGAATCTCTCAGCATATCAAAAACATCGGCCGAACTGGTGCAGGTCAAGAGCGAGACTGTGGAACCGTCCACGTCGGGTAGCAGCATCCTCGAGAAGCATCTCACCACCAGCTATGCCGGCCAGCAATCATCGCGCAAGCACTCCACAGTTAATGATGACGATGCGCGCGTCCTTCTCGAGTTTGCCAACTCCAAACAGTTGCCACTGGCAAGCGGCAGCAATCCCACGACGTTTGTGGTGAATGCGGCAAGTTTCGCATCGGCAGGTTCCGTGTTTGCCAGCAACATGCAACAGCAGCAGCCAATTAAGCCGGGTGACGAGTACATACTGCCCGATGACAGCAAAGTGGAAGTGGATGAAATTGTGATATCCTCCTCGTCTTCCTTTGCCTCCTCCACACAGCAGCAACCACATCAACAGCAGCATCAGCAGCAACACCATCAGTCGTCTGCTGGGGCTGTGCAAGCAGCGCACTCGACACTGCAGCCGCCGAACTTCAATGATTTCAACTTTCTATACCACCAAAATGCAGCAACATCGGCTCCGACTTCCTCCAGCTTTGCGCCCTTCGGTCTGCAGCAACAGCAGCAGCACGGCACCAGCGAAGCGACCAATGCAGCAACTCTCGCCTCATCCTCCAGCAACTCATCAGCAATGGATCTGGAGTCGTCCATGAATGCATTGTTCCGCATGGCCAAGCCTCAGTCTTCGTTGAGTGGATGGTATCAACCACAGCAGCAACAACAACAACAGCAGCAGCATCATCATCATCACCAAGCACAGCAACAACAGCAGCAGCAACCTCAGCCAACCACTTCTCAGAATGCGGAGCAGCAGTCAAGCAATTTTATTGCTGCTTTGGCTGCTGTCGATTGCTGCAGCGTGGCGATGGACAGCGATGCGAGTGATGCAAAGTATTTGGATCTGGATACATGCAAGCGGGAACAGTTGAGCAATAGCAGCAGTCATTTGCCCTCAGCGTCAGCGTCCACATCAACAACATCGTCCTCGTTTGCTGCGGCCGCCACAGAGAGCAGTCTTGTGGGCGGTCTGGGTTTGAATATCCGGACTGATGAAAAAATGCCTGCCAAGGGTGAAATTTCCGAGCAGGAGAGCAACTGTGACATTGAGAACTCCTGGAGTCAATCGGTAAGTCAGTCTGCCACACATACGTTATATTTACGATGTAAATGATGGCTGACTGAGACGATTCTTTGCAGATGTACTTTAGAAGCCAGTTTGCGGAAGGTTACCGGGTGGTGACCGATTGGCGTCAGGACTACTATCCGGCGGAGGATCTCAGTGGTCAGCAGCAGCAGCGTGAGCACAAGCGGTAAGCGTCAATGCGACCTTTTTGTTATTATTATTTATTAATGTCATACCAATGTTGTTGCAGATTTGATTTCAATGCGGTGGCATCCGATCATGCGCAGCCGGGTGAGATCGACAGCTCCTCCAGCTCGGCGCGTAGCAATCAATTGCTGGATGCACAGCCCACCACCTCGACGTCGTCTTCGGCATTGCTGGCTGGTCCACCAATAGCCTCGACATCCAGAGCTGCCGCCGAGGCAGAGGCTGTTGCAGCTGCATTGCAGCGAAAGGGTCAACGGCGTAAGATCTATAGGTGTCCACACTGCGTGGCCATCTTCGAGAAGCTGAAGGAGCGCAATGCCCACATGATTGGAGAGCACAACTATGTGCGCCAGAATCGTCGGCTGATCTGCGCACAGGCGGTGGTCAATGGTGTTATGCTGGCACAGCCGCAGGCTTCAGAGCCACAACAAACGCAGCAGCAGCTGTTGCTGCAGGCGGGTGGCAGCAATAACGATGCTCTGCATGAAGACTCCAAGGATGGCATTGTAAAGATCAAGCAGGAGCACTGTCAGGACAAACCCGATTCGTCGGAGCAGCAGTTGCTCGTCCAGTTGGAGCTTCCCGATGTGAAAGATTCCGGCTTGTTGGCGGTCAACAGTGAGAGCGCTAACGATGCAGACGTGAAGCCATCCACGACAGTGACTGATGTGAAGCCGACTATGGCGCCACTCAGTATGACAACACCTGCTGCCAAATTGGCGGCTATTTATCGCATGCTCATTTCCTACAACGAGTCGAAGCTTGGACAGGACCATCACAACCTCAGCGAGCTGGAACAAAAGGCCATGGAGAAATCCATATTTCTGTGCTACGTTTGTCGCACCGACTTTCCCTCGGTGAAGCTGTACGATGCCCATTTAACTGAGCATCCCGCCGAATGTTTCACCTGTGGCAAGAAGTTCTATCGCTGGAAGAATTTCTCACTGCATCTGAAGCGTCATCTAGGCTGGAAGGAGTTCGGCTGCTATGTGTGCGATAAGAAATTTGTGGTGCGCAGTGCTCTCGTCGAACATATGCGCATGCACACGGGCCAAACTCCCCTGAAGTGCAAGATATGCGGTGAGTCCTTACTATTGTTCTGCAATAATTAATTGATTAATAAATGTATTTGTATTTGGGTGTAGGCAAAAAGTTCAAACGGTACTCCAACTTGACTCAACATCGGAAGCGTCACACCAAAATGACAGTGCGGAAAAAGGAGTACGTGTGTCATTGCGGCGAGGTGCTGCCATCGAAGGCACGCTTCCTGTGGCACAAGGAGACGCACGATCTAAAGCCCAAATGCTGTCCGTATTGCTGTGATCGTTTTGTACACGCCAATTCACTACGTCGCCACATTCGTCTGGCCCATTCGGACAAGTTTGATTACGCCGAGCCTATGGAGTGTCCCATGTGCAAGCAGATATTTGCGAAAACGTCCATCAAGGCGCACATGGCGACGCACTCAACGGACCCACAATACGATTGCGCCATCTGCAACAAGAGCTTCTCCACCAAATGGAATCTCAAGATACATTCGTGGGTGCACGCCAATCGCACTGCCAAACCGTTCAAGTGCGAGTACTGTCCCAAGGCTTTTGTGCGCGAACTGGACTTTAAGAATCACATGAATGCGCACAAGCAGATCAAGCCCTACACATGTGAGTATTGTGGTTGTAAGTTCATACGCAAGTACAATTACATGCGGCATCGGCGGGAGCACCATGGCAACAAGAAGTTCACCTGCGATCAGTGCGACAAATCTTTCCATCGGCACTACTATTTGATTGAGCATCGGCGAATCCACACGGGCGAGCGGCCTTTCCACTGCACCATCTGCGGCAAAAGCTCCACCACGAAGACCAATCACAATAAGCATCTGAAGATACACCATTCGCGCGATCCCTTTACCGTGGAGGTCTAAGTGCAGCGCAGGACGGAGGGATGGACTAATTAAACTAAAGTTTAATAATACATTAATTAGCTAGCTATTCATGGCTCTTCTCAGTGTGTGTAATGTGTGTCTGTGGTTATATAAAAATCGAAACAAAACAAACTAGTATTACTTATCGAACTATATATATATATATATATATATATATATATACATGCAAAAATATATGTATATGTAGACTTTACATATGCGAATGCCAATTCTTGATAAACAAAAACAAACGAAGAAACCCATTATCATAATAATAATATTAACATTTTACTAATCGTACATTTTGGATGTGGTTAAGAGACTTAGATAAATGTGAAAGTGTTTACCCCGTTTTCCTCTAGATAACCCCACACACTACACTCACGCTTCACTCGATCCACAACATTTTGCTAAAGCGACAACACAACACGAATTGCAAAATTGCTTTAATTTCTTTTAACCATAAAATTATTAAATTAGTGAAATGGCATGCCTAGTTCAGTGCAATATACATCATTATCATTTAATTTTATGCAGTAATCTTAAGCATCTCAATTTTAGTTTGATATCCATTAACTTTATTATTTTATGTCTATATATATATTTTATATAGTGTCAACTCATATGTTTGAGGACAACACAAATCTAGTTAATTTAAGTTAGCTGCAATTGGTTTAAATATAATTATTACATTCAAATATTATCTTTGAGTTTTCGAAACTTGAGCACATTCTAAAACAACAAGTAAACAAACAAACAAACACACACACACACATACGCATCCACACCCACACCCACACGCATATATACGTAACGAAAAGAGCAACAGCCACATCAAGAAGATGAAATTTGTGAATTGTTATACTATCAATTTATATTTTGCAATCAAAGAGACAAAACACTCTGCCAGCGATCGAACGTACACGAACACAACTGTCATATTGAATAAACATAAAGCTAAACCTAAACGTAAAACATAAAAGTATAACATTTCGATGTATGTAGCATATATTTGATTTGTAGTAGTTGCAACTTCTCTAGGCTATTTTCAATAATTGTTTTCGATGGTTTCGATTAAGAAGCGATTAGTTAAAATTTCTAGTTTTTAAGCGAACACAACACAGCATAAGCATGAGAATTAAATTAAATAATTCATTACATTATAATATGGAAAACAAAAACAAATGAAAAACAAAACATTCAAAACAAACAAAAAAAAAATACAAAACCACTTTCAAATATTTACAACTTACATACAAATTTCAACGAGAATTAATGAAACAAACAAACAAAATAAAACAAAACCCATTTTGTGGAAGAAATAAATGCAATTTATGGATAATTATCAGATCTTTCTGTATGTATTTTTGGCTAAAATAGCAACAGAAATCCAAAATTACGTAGTTTTCCAATTTTCTCACAACAAGAATTGAGATAAGAGAACTTAAAATTGCAATACATATTCGAATATGTATAAATAACTGAAATCACATGAAAATCAATTGGAGACTTCTTACTCCAATTTCTTAAATTATAATATGATATTGTAGATTTACTTTACCAAGTACATTCTACTGTCAATTAAGGGTTTATAAAGTAAGTCTGTGGTGTACTCATCTGCAAAAACATCCACTTCGAGCAGCTGGAATCCTTTCCTATCGGAGTCCTCATTCATCGAATCGCTGCTCAACTCATCACTATTGTTGTTATAATTAAGTGGATAATGGACTCGAGCAAAGACCTCGGGATATCTGCAGAGACAGGCTTGAAGTGAATGGCGCACGGCTGCCTCGGTGAAATTGTTATTCTTTCGGATGCCGTGCAACTTGACACGGAAGGTACGTTGAGGAAACATGAATAGCTCTTTGGGCATAGATTTGAGATCACTGAGTGGCACCATTCCGGTGTCATGGAAATCAATATAAAAAACTGTCGCTTGTTTCGAGGATTGATGTAGTTCCTTGATAATAGCACGATACCATTGATTGTCTAGCGTGTAGCGTGCCAGGCATAGCGCGTCCAACTTAACAGACTTCAGTAGTTTTGCTTTTTTGATCAATGAGCTTGTCTCCTGGGTAAGACTGATCTCGTGCTTTGCAAACTCGGAGAGTTTTGGCGATATCTGCAGCTCTGTGGCAGACAGAACCTTGTCGATGCTGCATTTAAATTGCCGGACACCTGTTGGCAGATTGGCTGCCTTAAAGCAGCCCACATCATTGCTGTAGGAACGTTCCGTGGAAGTGTCCATCGGTGAGAAATGTGACGTCTCCAGTCTATCCTGCTTCGATGCATAGGATTAGTGGCAATTGTAAAGGAAATCAAGTTAATTACTTACCCTGTTGCGCAATTGAATGCGAAGTCGTACCTGATCTATGGCGGAGATGTGGGCCGATGATACATTGCTGGTTGTTTCTGGATCTGGTTCCTTGTTAGAGTTACCTTCACTGACCCACATAATCTCTACACTGGCATCCGAATCGTTCTCACAGTTTCCGCTCATTTGCAATTGCTGTAAGGCCTCTTCTTTGCAATCGAAATCGTCGTCGAATTCGAAAGATTTCATCTGTTGATTATTCATCACGAACTTCTTCTTCGCCGGAGGCGGTTGTGTGGTTGTATTGTTGGTCACTTCATCTCCAATTGGAGTGGACAGTTCACCCAATTGTACCAGTTCATCAAACATTTTGAAACTCTCGAGCAGCTCGGGACGAGGCAGTGCTAAGTCTAGCTTCTTATGCGGCGTCTGACGCATTGCCATGCCATTCATCACCATCATGGTGACTACATCCTCGTTGTCCACCTTGACCTGACACATTGGCAATCCATTGGGCGCTATGGATTCCATAACGCGAATGCTGCTCAATCTCATAACCACAGCATTGTGCAACATGTCCATCGCATCAAGATCATACTTATTCTGCTTGGGTCGCATGGGCAGGGCAATGAGAAAGCACATTGCTTTCAGCTTTGGAAATGGTGCAAAAGGAAGCAGCTCTGAAGGCTGTGTTTTCTCCACATTCCCGTAGTCCACGTAGTATACACGATACTCGCCCTTGCTGCTGATCTTACTCTTCACAATGCCGCGGTAGAGTTTATTGTCCAAATGATACTTGACTACCACCGGTTGTCCCACCACATAAGTGCCTGGCACCTGGGTCTCCAATGCTTGACTGAAGCGCTTGGAGAGCAGCTTGCACATTTGCTTAATAAATGGTTTGTCGCTATTCAAGCTCAGATAGACCTCACAGCGGTGGTTCACATATGTAGGCAGCGCTGTGAAGAGACTTTTGTTACTAGCGCGCGGCGTTTTCCATGCCAAAGGCGGCTCAGTGCATCCTGTGGTGGTTGTATCATCATTGAAGTCCTGCAACAGTTCAAGCGGTGGCATTTCGTCGTTGTGCTCGAAGGAGTGGTCAAGGCATGGTCGGGGGACCAGAGGTGTCGTAGCTATAAGAAAGTAATTGAGTTTATTTATCAGCAAATTAATGTCACTTCGACGCCACTTCTTACCATTCATGCTATCCACGTTTCGCAGGTTCGCGCTCAAGTCCTCATCATCCTCATCCTCATCGTCATCGTCATCGTTATCGCCATCGCTGTTTGCATCCAGTGTTATTGTTGTGTGCATTGCACATACTGCTTCCAATGGCATACTGTTGCTAGCGTCCTTAACGGCCCAACCGGCGTTGACCAGTGCTTCGTTGATGCTAACGTATTTGGTGCGTGCTGGCGAGAAGGGACCACAGATCTCGGTGAGTGCACCCCATAATTCGACGTTCAAGCAATCGCCATCACGGCCCTGGCCAGAGACATACAGCGCGCTGTAGGCATTTAGCTGAGCCTTAAAGAACTCTATGGCCTCCGTCGACCACTCGGCATCCTTTGCACTGATGCCGTACAGCTGGCAACGCAACGCGCTGTTGGAGACTCGCGCCATAGCTTGGTCAATTGGCAATAGGCAGGATGCCGGCACCATTTTCACTAGCTCGCCAATGTCACGCAGCTGCACATTGTACTTGTACTCGACGTCGGTGTCGTCAGCCACGGCGACAATCTGGCCACGGTGCCAGAGCACGTTCATCTCCGCCTTGGCCTTGATCCATACGTAGCACATGCTGCCTGGTAGCCAAAAGGTACGATATATGTGCTCTTGGGTCTCGTTCATGACGACGGCTGCTTCCTGCACTGACTTACGCAGGTCGGCTATGGCAGCCATGAAGTGTGTTAACGTGACGTAGAATTCGCCGGGATGTAGAACGTGAAGCACTTCGATGGCGCTACGTTGTTCGGCTACAAGTTTGTCGGCCAGAATTTCTTCAAAGTTATTGGGTTGTTCCTTGATCGTCAGCTCGATCAATTTGCGTGTATCCGCATCCAGTTGCGGCAGCTTGGCATGCATCAGTTCGTGCACCTTGCTGCTCTCGCCATTGGACAAGCAGTGTCCCTGAGCCACCAGCAGGGCAGCCACGTTATTGCTGTCGCTGCCAGAGCGTGTGAAATGCAATGCCACTTGAGCGACTTTGTCGTGCACCGAGATCACTTGCATATGCAGCTGGGGATTCGAAGCCAGCTGCTTGAATGCGGCATTTCCAACCGCTGTCCAGGCGTAGCCGTGCTTCTGCAGGGGTTCCACATCAGCCAGGCAACACTTGATGGCATACTCGGGGTGCCAGAACTGCACCGGCAGCATGAACAGCTTATCCCAGTACAGCTTCTGCACTGCACCGGTGTCCACAAAGCGGACGAGCACATAGCCTGTAAGGTGTTAATTACATAACATGTGCACATACATAGTTTAAAGTCAAGACTTACCATTCGGCAGCAGTTGCTCGATGCGAGCACGATGCCATTGGCCTTCCCATTGCAGCGCGCAAGCCAACTGCAGTCGCCCCAAGTAGATGGGCTCCAGTTGGCCGAGATTCATGCCATTCATGACACGCTGCAGCTCGGCTTGCTTGTCCCTGTGTACCTCGCAGTTGTTATGGCCCATTACATAAAAGTCCTGCGGATGCTGCACTTCGAGCAGCTGCACCATCAGCACATATCCAATATGAGGTTCACATGTCGGCAGCTTCTGCGATGCTTGCGCGAACTGCGGCTGTGGAGTGGACAGCTCGGCGAGTCCATAGCCACACTGTGCATGTGCCAGGCCCGCGTATAAGAAGGCTTCGCGCACCGAAATGTTCGTCTTGTAATTTTTGGTCGTCAGATCGACTTCGTAGAACTGTGGTCCCAAGGAGCGCAGCACGGTCACATACACTGGATTGCTGTGGAACCAAAGAATTGTTTAGTTGGGTCGCATAGGCTAATGGCAAGCAACTTACGTCTGCACCACTTGTTTGAGAAAGGCGCCAGCCTTTGGCTCCCACTCGGCGAGGCCGGTGACGGGCATTAGCTGCTTCAAGCTGCAGTGCGCCGAGGCATAAGGCTGCATTGCCAGATGCTCGGGTAACTGGCGAAAACTGCAAAGTAAATCGAAGTTTAAGTGAGTTGAAAACTACAAAACAGCAGCATCTACTTACTCAGTGTAATGCACGTTTTGGTGTGCACCGATATCGGGTAAGAAGACATAATAGATGATAGACTGCGTCGTATCGCAAACCAAAGCACGTTGCCAGCGATCGGTTAGGGTTTGCCTCAGATAAATTAGATACTGTTGACCCACAATAATCACGTCGGGCGGCGACAGACAGTCCGATGCCGACACGAATCTCTCCAGCTGGTCGCGCATGCGCTGCGCGCTCTGTATGCACTGCACATAGAAGTCCTGCGGCGAGTTGATGGAGCGCACGCGAACGCACGCTCCCGTCTTGAACCAATCGCCCACCTGGTTGGGCAGCGAATTGGACGTGGCGCCAAAGTCATTGCTGATGTCCAGCTCGTCGAACGAGCGCAAAAACTTGAGCTGCTGTGGGCGCATCTCTAGAGAGTTGTCGCTGCAGTTGCTGGGCTGACGTTGACCTCTGCCTGGAAGGGCAACGGCGAGTGGACCCAAGTCCATTTGCGGTGCTTCGAAGTTGTTTTTGGGCGAGCGATTGTCACTTGGCGACACTGGCGACTGGCGGCCAAAGCTGATTGCAGATATGGAGCTGAGGTCATTGTATTCGTTGGAGAAGTGCACCTCGATTTGTGGATCCCTAAATTTCGTGATGAAATGACTTCTAATCAATTCTGATAGATTTTTGATGGTGTTGCTGAAACTGATTTGGGGAATGCTTAGCTTAGCAATTTAATAGTTGAATGTCTGTAGTTAAGCTTACTAGTACGGATTGCCGGCGATTTTGGTGATTTTGACGTGTGTTGGTATTTTCTCCAAGTGCTCGTGGATCAGACAGATGACATCCTTTAGCCAGAAGTTCTGCGCCGCTTCAGGCTCCAGGCACTTGCGCAGTTTCTGTGGGGCACACAACGGAAGTTGACCGTTTAATCGGATGGTTAGCAATCTGAATACTTACGTTTAGAACCAGCTCGTAGCCATTCAGCTCGCTCATGGCCTCATTGAGCTGCATCTGCGGCGACAAACTGGACTTACGCAGCATCTCGATAGCCTGCAGCTCTGCGTTTTGCAGCTGGCCATGCAGCAAGCGGAAATGCTCAGAGATCCCGGCCAGGGTTTCGTCGGCAAAATCGCTCAGCTGCTTCTTGGTGTTCTTCAGCACCTGCAATGAGACGTGCGACTTGAATGTGGGCCGTTTAACAGACATTCTAATGATGCGAGTGATAGGCGAATGCAATGCGACTTTGTCGTGAACGAGCGTGAACGAGGTGGTGAGCGGACTTTGAAGTTGCCACTTTTAATTGTGCATTTCTCAATATGCTTCTTCTCGCAATGATCATTATCAGAGACGACTCTTGCCTTGTCGGTGTGCTAGTCTTGCTTTTATTATTGCTATTGTGGTGTAGTGTGGCTTTTGAAAGTGATTGTAAAAACCGCCAAATAACACAAAAATTCAAAAATGCTGGCTGGCTCTGGCGTCGCGCCGCTTCGTCGCTTTGGGCCTTATGACAGCTGATTTGTAGCAGATGACAGGCAAGTTCGCGCCACTCGCTCGGTTCTACCATAAATGGCAGTCAGCTCAGATTCAAGATTCGGTGTTCGAGATCGCCATCGCCAGAGTCAGAGTCGATAGATCGATGGTGATTGTCGTGTAAGTGAGACCTGTGTAGGAAAGTCAACTCTTGGCACATCATTAAAACGAAACCAGACTGCTTGTTTATGCTGCTTGCTTGTGGCTTCGGGTTAGGGCAGGGCAGCCAAATGAATGGTAGATGCTTTATAAGCATTTGAAGTGCTCGACATGGTCTGAAGTCAAGCCACTCTTGACCTTGTCTTGGGCATATATCTTAACTCGCATTGATATCTCCTCTATTGTGTTTGGCGTGTCTTGCGCTCAATTTAATTGGAGGTGGCTGCATGAGCCTCGTTCTCAGCCGTCTTGCTTTGCCAATTAGTTTTAATCGCCACGCATACTTCCTACGCAGCTCAGCAATCAATCAACTGCCAGACTGACTTTTTAGAACATTTTTATGCGTACATAACAATAATGAGTGAACTAAGCTGATCCCATGCTTTTTTACCGCCACAAGTGCCCGACAATTGTAGTTTAAGTGCTCTTTAAGTACTTCATGAGAGGGGAAGTAATTACTCAAATTTCTATCACAATATACGAACTTTAAACATCCTACAGAATTTTTCTATTAGCCAAAATTAATTTAGATATTCTCCCGAAATTTTGCTAATAAATGAATAAATTTATTGCTTCGTAGTTTGTTGAACAGTTCGTATACTTGATATTTGGCAGTGAGCAATAAATTCGCCTTCGCTTACTTTGAAGTAATAGGCGGTAAAGTCTGAAGTGCAATCATTCTGGCTATAATTTGCTCATACTCGCAATTGAACAACATTTAGCACACATTAAAACAATTAGCGTGGCAATTGAAGTTTGAAAAAACAACACAGCAAGAAAAACAATGATTGCGCACAGTAAAAATGAATTTTTGTATAAAAGTTAATAAAGTTTACCGCCCGTCTCTGCTAGTCAGTCAGCCGTGGAGCCAGACACTTCATTTTGGCCAGTTTATCAATTGTGGACGGACACACGGACACAATTTGCTGGTTGGCGCTTCGAGCCGCCTCGTTAGCCGCATTGCGATTTTTGGTGCGTGCCGCGCTTACTTCGAGTTGTAATGAGAAATCAACTTTTGCTATTAGTAGTTTTTTGTTTGTTTAACAGATAATTCATGTAGTAGTTTGCATTGTTTATGGCTCTTACTGCTTTTATCGTGTGTTTTTGTTGTTGTCTTTGCATTATTTAATGGACACGTGTGGGCGACGCGGTGAAGCTGCCTAATGCGATTATGATTTATGTTTGTACTTTTAGTATGCAAGACCTTGAAAGCTACTGGCAGCTCTTGCTGCCTGTCTGCCTCCTGTCTCAAAATCAGGCTAATTAGGCATGCTGGTCAGCGAAATAAATTGAGACACTGGGTAGCAAAATTGAAATGCGGTCGGTGTAAATGAGTGAAGCGTGCAGAGCAAAAGGAAGCTTGAAGCTGAAGTGGCATGGGAATCGAAGTCAGGAGTCTGGAGGGCGAAGACATTTGTGGCAGCAACAACAGCAAACTGGTTACAAGGTCAGCGCTGCACACAGTTTGTACCATTCGAGATTCGTGCATTGAGATTCTCGACGCTCCATTTCAACTACGATTAGCAGCAGCCGTAGCAGCTGCCGAAAAATATAAAAACATTTTTAGATGGATAAACAAAAATGAAAGGAGGCCTCCAAAAGCAGCAAAAGAGTGTCAGAGTTTTTGGTAAGGTTTTTCCGTTCTGATCGAAACACAACACGGCACACAACACAAAAAACTTCTTAATTACATGATTTGGAGCTGTTTGTTTGTTTGTCTGCGCACAGTGCGCGCGAGTCTTGAGTCTTGGGGTCACAGCTGTAGTTAGTTTCGTTTTTTTTTTGTTTTTTTGCTAACGAGCCAACGCTGAACGGCTTTGATGAAGGCTGCCCATTGACTAGGGTCTGACTCATCAGGCGATTTGATTTAATTTGATTTGCAGTTGCGTAAGGCCAAGTCTAGTTAGCACAATTAAATTCAGCGAGCAGCTGAGCACAGCAATATATATTTTGGAGGCACGACAAACGAGTTCGAGCCAGGCTCAAAAGCGCAAACAGCAGCAGCAGCCAAGCGACTCAAGTTTCGACTCAGACTCAGACTCAGACTGAGTCGCGTTGTCTGTCTGGATGCTCGTTGCGAAAATTGAACAACAATTGAAAACAGAAATCAGTTGGAGCTGAAACCCCACAGCGCACGGTCGTTGAGTCGCGTCTACTTCTGATCTAAGCGGCACTATTATTGCTTTAGCTGCCCGCCGCAATTGCATGCAACACACAACTGAGGCAGCTGGTGGAGACACCGACTGTAGTAGCCTAATAACAATAACAAAACATATCAAAATTATATACGAGTGTCTGTGTGAGTGCTGTGCTATTGTTTGGGGCAACTGTTTTTGCTGCTGTTGCAACTGCAAGGCGCCCGCCCGCTACTTGAGGCCGCATCATATTAGGCAACCATCCAGTTACATTTTATAGGCCAATTCATGCAAATTTAGTACACACTCTTTAAGTTTTTGGTGTGGCACAGCGGCGACGCCAATAAGGAACAACAATCAAGCCGTGTAATTGGCCGTGTGTTGCAGCTGCGGCTAATGGAAAAGCGATTAATCGCCTTAGTCTAACGATTCGTAAAATCGCACGCGTTTTTTAAGTCGCGCGCACTCGCGTTTCGCGTCCAAGTCGAGGAGATTGCAATTGCGGTTTCGCCTTGTGCTTGTAGAGTGGCAGAGAGGGAGGAAGCGAGAGAGTGAGACACTTGTTGTCGCCTTGTGGCCACCAATACGAACGAGCTGTGAAAAGGTCAAAACAAATAAGCACATAACAATAATAACAAACAAACAAACGAGCGACGAAAGTGACGGGCGGCAGCATTCGCAGCACATTTGCAGCACTTGCAACATTCGTGGTCGTCGCCATCGTTGGCAACATTCTCGCTAGCAACATGTTGCCCAGGATCACAGTTGTGCTCATCGTGTTTTGTGGATACCTACTGTTTACGGGTAAGTTGCAAGTTGCGCTGGCAAGTGCTGTGCGGCGACATTAATCAAAATTCACACACATAAATGTTTATGCAACGCGCTGCAACAACAAGCACATTATTTATGGCCTCTAGGCACAGGCGGCTAACTGCAATTGTTGTTGCCGATGTTGCTGTTGCTTGCTACTCAGATGCAACGAAATCGAATTACAGAAAAACTCAAGTTAAACGCAATAAATTCAAGCAGATTACACGTCTCGACGCCACGCTCAGACAGAGGGCGGGAACGAGGTAACACAGCCGCCTTGATGTGTCAGGCGCTAAACAAAAAATAACAAAATATATAAAAAAAAGAAGCCAAAAAACTGCGTGAAGAACGCGCGCGGGTTGCGTTTTTTTTGCTTGCCAGTATTTATGGTCAACGCGACGCGTCTTGTTGTCTCGCTGTTTTCATTTCAGTTTGTTGCTTTGAATGTTACTTTATGGCCAGAGACCTGGGGGCAGCCAGCCGCACTTGCAACATCCCGACAACAAGCGCGACGCGGGGGTTGTCGCTGGCCACGCAAAAATCTGTGATGTAATTGCTTGTGTAATTGCCATACTCGAAGATTCGCAATATATTTATATGTATATGCGAGAGTTTGGAATTATTTGAAAGGCGCCAAACAGTTTGGCAGGCAATTGCTTTGGGAAAGTTCTGTTCGACCTCTGACATTTCGAAGCCACGGCTTGTGGCTCTCACGAAATTTGAAGGTTGCCACAGTCCGCACCCACAAGCTGCACGATATTTTTTTCGTTGTTGTGGCCACCATCGAGCTGAGCCAAACTAAAACATTAATATTCGCTTGCCATTGTGATGAGGTGTGAGAGAGTTGGGTTCGCATCACATTAATGGTCGCATTGGCATTGCATTTTATTAATATATTGTTAATAAAAGTGCCCACACATAATAGCACAACAACTGTTGGCTAATGCCAAATGGTTGACAATTGTTTGCTTATTGTATTTGCAATTCAAATCTGCGTCTTACAGTCGCACTCCTCTTTGATTCATTTCTGTTTGCTGTACTCGTGTTCTACTGTATTTCAATGTTTTACGACTCTGTTAAGTGGGGGCAACTGCACGTCAGTTTTACTAATGCTGCGAGGGCTGCACATGATTCAACTTCAACTTGAGGTGATCTGTGGCATGACTTCAATTTGTGGTGCACATATTGCATACAAATTTACTGCTAATTGAAAGTGATAAAACATGATTTATTTCCGCAAGGCATCGTCAGCTGAAGACAGCTAAAAAAATACTGCTAAAAATTTAATTTATTGTTTATCTTCTGTTTTTAATTTGGCAATATGCATGCGAATTTAAAAGCATTTTTATTGTTTCAAATTTACTTGACTTTGATTTTGTGACAATACTTCGAAGAGTAGAGTAATAAAAAAGAATTCTAAGCAATCTGCATTAGTTTTAATTATAAAATATTGAATGTTCAGTTCGTGATTGATGATAATGCCCCCCTAATTACAGCTCAATTCACATGTTTGGCAGTTCATTTGTTTACCATTAGTTAAGCATAACAATATTTGAATATAAAGGTCAACAGAGCTGGTCTATAATGTGGGACTTCGCAAGCAAAATAATTTATTTTAAGTTCCATAACTCTGCATAATGAATTATAATTAATTGTATGCAAGCAATCACATCGGATTTGATTGGATGCCGCAGCATCTTGTGGTCGTGCTAACTTGATGTACCGTTCGCTGCCCACTCGCCATTAACCATTCACAATTTGCGAGGCGCAATGGCGCGTATACTTAATGCAACGTCGTGTAACTAAGCGTCTTTTGTTTCGCTCATCGAGCGCACATCCGCTACAAGCATAACAGCCAGCAACTACAACAGCAACAACAACGAACAGCGGCAACCAACAACTGCATGTCAAAACATTTGCCATCAATAAGAAGTATGCAAATGGTTTGCTGTTGTGCGGCGATAGGAAAACAAATTTATGAGCCAGAAGGCAAAAGACTTTCAATACTTTTTGCTATCTGCTTAATGCGAAACGGAAACTTTTATGCAATGATAAAGCAGGCTGATGTATGGCAGCAATAAATGCATAGTTGAGCCTATAAATTGAGCTAAATGCTCGTTGTCAGCTCGTATACATTGTCTATCTGACATATATGCCATGCAGATAAAGCTCTCCGCCCGCCTCCGGAGTTGTCACTTGTTCAATAATGCAGTGCGTTTTTGTCCCACTGTCGCCAGGTGGCAAAACGCCAGAGTTGCTACAGTTTCAGCTAGCGATGGGATCGTGCTGCGATTATGTTGAAGCAATTAAAGCACACACGATACCACAAACTTACGTCTGTTAAGCAAGTTTTTCTATAAACGAAAAATATACAGAAATATATCCTAATTTTCATAATTGAACTTGCAGTAATTGCAACTAACACGATACGGCAAAATAACATCTCTAAGCAAGTTTTGTATACATGTTAATTGAAATGAAAGTAATTGGAGTTAATATGATACTAAGATGTAGAAACAAGTGTTGTATTTAACTGAAAATTATACAGAAATATCTCGTAAATTCCATATTTGAAATTAGTGGAATTAGAGCTGATACGATACTAAGATCTTGAAGAGAGTGTTAAATATAAATTAAAAATATACAGAAATAAATTTCAAGCTTCATAATTGAACTTAGGAAAATTATACAGAAGTATCTCGTAAATTTCATAATTTAAATTGAAAAGAGTGTTAAACTATATAAATTGAAAATATGCAGAAATAAATTCTAAACTTCATAATTAAACTTGGAAGTAACATAATAATATAAACAAAAATTTCCAAAATAAGGTATAAGAGAAAATTATACAGAAATATCTCCTAAATTTCATAATTGAAATTAAAGTAATTGAAGCTGATACTATGATCTTGAAGCAAGTGTTGTATATAAAGTTAAAATATTCAGAAATGTTTAATAACTGTACTATTATATTTATTTTGGATACATTTTCTATTCAAATGTCAAGATCTGAGTCACGCAAGAGTAATAATTTAGAATGTTTTTCTTACAATATTTGCTCGTGTCACGACACGCGCTTTTCTCTAGTTGCGGCCTAAGAACGCATTTGCATTCGCATGTTCAGAAATTAATTGATTTATTTGTGGATAACAAAAAGTGGCCCATTCCGCATATTCGCACACATTCGCAGATTTGCAGACACACGCACCCGAGCACAGCGACCGTACAAAAGAGACTTAAATGCAGAAATATTTTTTGGCGCGTAAGTCAAACATTTGGCACACATGAGAAAACAATTTATGCGGCTGTCGGCCAAACGAACACAACAAAATGGCCAACAAACCACAGACAAAACCAAGAAAGAGCCGAGTGCCGCCCCAGCTGGCGTATGCAAATGGCACAAAGGCGATAAGCCTAAAGTTATATACTCGCACGTCTACGAATAGTTAATGGCAACTTGTAATTTGATTGAGGCCAACAAGTTGGCCAAAAACCCGTAAGAAAAACGCCTTCAATTGCTCGCTGGCGAATTTCCTTACAACTTTGCGGAGGATCAAATCAGAGCGGCAAACTGTTTTGCTCTTTCGCGTTTCGCTTTATTATTTTTGCGTTTTGCCATTAATTTGCGATTAATGTTAATGCCATGGCATAATTTTCAATTAAATTGAAATTTGCTTTGTGCGCGACAAATTGCGAAAAAAAAACGAGTAATATGAAAAGGCAGAAAAATACAAATTTGTGCTCATTTATATTTATGAGCTGGCTGATGATAAACTGCCTGTGGCCGAGGCGGCTTTCAATGCAATTAATATGAAATAAAAATGTATAATTACACACAGATGATGTACGCAGTAGGTTGTATAAGCGTATTAAACACAGTTTTTGGCAGCCGACCATGTCATTAATGTGGCCAAAAGCATGTCGTAGGCCAAAGAAGTGAAATTTATGTTCGATGTTGTTTCTGCACGGCACACACAACTCGTGATGACTCTTTAATAAATAAATGATTTGATGACTAATCTTCAAGCGCAGCTGATGCCATTAAATATGTTAATAGTTCGTGGTCCGTAATGAAATGAATTGAAGTTGTAGTCTTTGGGATTAACTGGGATGATCCAGGCACTTGAGCACGCGAACGCGAAGTCGTTAAGGGTTAAAAGCCAGCGCCAATGCAAATGGGGCAGCATTTCATTGACAATTACGTGTGCATAAATCACTTATGAAAAAACCCAAAAGACGACGTGGCACATCCTTTCACAATGCGACCGCCAATAACGGCAAACGTGAAGCGGAGACAACAACAAAGGCCCGGCCACAACAACAACAACAACAGCAACAACAAACAGGCAATGGCAATGGCAAGTGACTGTCGCCGCAAACATAATTCAGTTGCACGATGATCCGCCGAGTCTCGCAAAATAAATTAAGCTCATTATATAATTGAATCCTTGATAGGCTGATTATCCACACGGCTAGCCATCTGACTGCGGACATGCCTCTCCCTCTCTCTATCTCTCCATCTCCCTCTCCCAGCCGCTCTCGCGCTCGTTGTGCGTGCGTGCCTTATTAAAAGGATAATGCCCAGTCAAGCGCAAAGGATGCCAATGGACAGCGCAAAAATTATGTAAATGAATTTTCTGTTGCGTTTGCCTTTAGTGCCGTGTGTCGACATCACATAAATCTGCCAGCCAGGTGGATTGCAGCCTGCCCAATCCCGATCCGCATGCCATATAGATGTGCACATAAATATAGATGACGCATCTATATTCGATTATGTACACTGCACAATTTGGCTCATCAAATTGCCACAGAAAGTTTAGTATTTCAATAAAATAAACCTTAGGCATTCTCAACAGAAACAACACAATTTTTGTTTACTTTAGAAATTCGTAACGATTTCGAAAATTAGATGAAAGTTTGCAATTATTTAAGCTGTTTATTTATGCGCACTCATTCAGTTAATTAACTTAGATAATAGCATTAATTTTTGTTCACCGTTGCAATCAATGCCAGACTCTTTTCCAAATCGCTTCAAATATTATTGTCGATCCCAAAAAAAGCGCAACGAGCTCCACCTTAAAAACGCGCATGTGCCTCGATCGCAGCGTTTGCGGCAAAGTCAGAGATTTTTTAACGGCAACTTCATGCAGTCACGATTTGTTACACACACAGAGACACTCATTCACACTCACACCAACAATGGCGCTGACACATGCACGTGAACGAGTGAATACACGCTCCGATAGGCATTGCAAATAGTGGAGCCGGCTCCTTAATCTATTGACTAAATGCATTGCATAAACTGCTGGCCAAACCTAAACGCTGCAGCGTCGCGACGATTTATAAAACTAAAACAATGCAACAAACGAGTTCGCCGCAGTTTTTCTTGTTTCATTTTCATTCGTGTAACGCCGCGATGACGACGACGACGACGACGATGACGACGATTGTAAATAGCTCGAAGGCGCTTTGTCTGCCAAAAGCGAGTTGCACCCGCCGTCACCGTGGTGGGTGCCACATGCAACGTATTTTACGGACCACATCAAAAATTATGAATACAGCCAGTCCACATCCAGTCATTCGTTATGGGGTTGCTAAGTCGTCTAAATCCGATCCGACTTGTGCCGAAAAATGCAAATTGCCAAATCGAATTGCGTTAGAACGAACTACTTTTGACTTCGCCGATTCTTATCGAGGCTATCGTAATACGCCCTCTCGACCTGCCCACAACTAACCAGTTAACTGGGCCGTTGCTTTGCCAACGGCTTTCATAAACTTGAAGGCGTCACAATTGACGCTTTTAAATATCGTGGCAATGCTTAATTGTTGTTTCGTGAGTGCTCAATGTGGGAGGAGCAGACTATCAACAAGGATACAATAAAGACAAGAAGAGCTGCGGGCCAAGCACTCGACCCTGTACTTAAATACGACAGGTTAGCAATAAATATTGACAATATTTCAACATCTTTTATGTTTAAAAAAGGGGGAACCAAGTTAGCTTCTTCTGATATTTTCTTCTCTGCCAAACTCCATGTGCTGGCTAATTATATTGCCAAGCGCAAAGCAATCAGCGCTACATGAAAACCACGAAACCACCCACCCAAAGCACAAGAGAAATATGCAATTGAAAAACATATTATTAGCCACACACTCTGCAGCAACACTCTCACTCATGGGAAGCGACAAATTGCAACATTAAATTTTCGTAAAAATGGCAGAAAAATTTATTACAATTGAAATAATTACTGCGAAAAACAATCAAATGGTAATTAGACTCGAGTCGCGGGGCAAACAAAAACCCACAGCGACAATACAACAACAACAAAGTGTTGCCGGCGACAAATTGCAAAGCGCACAACAACAATTCGCAATGAGTACGTTCCTATCTGTATCTATATCTATATCAGTATCTGTATCTGTATCTGTGAGGCCGGCAAAAGTTGTGCGTAACCATTAGAAAAAAAGGTGGCAAATTTAATGAAACATTAAAGTAGAACGTGTTGGTGGTGTTGGGGACCCTGGGATTGAGGTCTGCTAGGCAGGGCAGCTGTCCAGCGGATGCACTGCTCATATACACAGCCCGGCCTGGCCTGGCCGGTGGCACACCCCTGCGGCACGTTATGGCATTGGGTTAGGTAAGCTGAAGCTGAAGCTGAAGTCATGTGTTGCAAAGCGTCGACACAACATCGATCTGCGATCCACAATACAACACATTGGTGGCTTGTCGTCGACCCAATGTGATTGGGTTTTTTGGTTTTGCAGTCGCATAATTAAAGTAATTGCCTTTCGGTGGTGAGGTGTGCATGTGTGTAAGTCTGTCTGTGTGTGTGTGTGTGTGTGTGGTGTACGGATTGTGCACAAAATTGTGGCAGCTGCTGCATTAAGCAGCTAACAACAGTAACAGTGGTCGGCGCAAACTGCCACGCATTTCACAATTGTAATTGCCTTGCTGCCGTTGTTGCTGCTGCTGCAAAACCGGCCAATTGATAAAAGTTGCTGTTCAAATCCCGCCTAGCCACGCCTACCAGTCGCGCGCCTATCAGGAATTGGTTCTCTGCCCCACATGTCTCCAACTCCTGACAGCATCCGCTGTGTTGCAAGCGCATAAATCCAGGTTGTCACTTTTATCAGTTGCCCAATTTGAGGTGCGTCGTTTTTCCACTACTTACCACAATGCCACACACAACTGCAATTAATTGCTGCAAAAGGAAGCTCATTATCTGGGTTTCCAGTTGCGAAAGCGTCTCTAAAAGTTTTGTTTGAAATAGGCACATTGCGGGGGGACGGGGATTATAATGAGCAAACGACTGTTGAGAGGCATTTTTATTGAAATTGTTTACAAATTTTATTATTGCTAACGTTGAATAAAAATAAAATGACTTGCACAAGTTTTGAGCAGGTTCAATTAATTTTTACTTCCCTTGTTGGCATTTCAATACGTTGCAATTTACAAAATTATTGTCAGCTCTCTGAAATGTCATGCAAATTTATTTGCAAGCGTTACATGCTCTAAAGGTTGCCCTTCTCCCAGCAGAGAGTTCGTACGCCTAAAGATAATTAAACTACAGAGACGCTCGCTCGACTTGAATGACGACAACTGCAACTACAACCGCAATGCAACAACAGGCAACTGTAACAACGGCCAGAACGAGACAAAGTGAACAACAACGGAACAAGGTTAAGGTCAATTACAATTACAACAAACGACAAAAAGGCAACGCGATAGCGACAACGACAACGACGTGAATAAATTGCGCGAATTGTAGAATGAGATTAAGAACGAGTTTCAGTTTTTGACCGGGCCAACAAACTGACTGCGAATTCAAATCAATACGCGATATAGAGCGAGTGAGAGAGAGATACTGACCCTCGAGCTGTAGGCAAAATTCGAGTGGGCTGCAATGGAGGAAGCGGCGTTGTTGCAGCTGCAAATCAAGCTAATGAGCGCAGCTGAGTGCCACAAAGGCAAACAAACAACACACACAGAAAAAGGCAGCCACAAACTATTACTAAGCAATTACCGTCAACGTTGCTTGCCGTTGACTTTGCGCGTTGAATTCGATTTTCCCACTGCCAAAGAGAAGCTGCAAGGTCAAGCAATGGCCAGCAGAACACGACCGCAAGACTTGTAAAACTTGTCAACACTGCCACAACTGATGGATGTTGTGCAACTCTACACACATTGCGCCATCATCGTGGACACAAATCCAGGTCAACACTTGTCAGTCAAAAAGATGACCTAACACTAATTGAATTCCAATTTAGCTAAAGCTTTGTTTTGATGGGTGTGAGCACCCAAAACATAACTACATATAATCTTGACATTAACGCGATTTGTATCGCCTTCGATTGGTTTCGCTTATTTTGGGCGCAAGCCTTGAACTTTAAGATCTGACGCTTGATATTTGATTTGCATAAGTACCAAGTTAGAGCAAATGTTTTTGGCTCTTTGCAGACTGCAGTGAAACAGTTCGATCGAAGCGAGCGAAACGACCTCGTGCTCCCGAGCCCGTTAACTTTGAGCCGGAGCCACAGCAGGATCTCGAGAATGAGGAGAGCGGCAGCCAGGAGAAGGATCTCCCTGAGATACCCGACAATTTCCTGAGCCCCTCGGTGCGCGAATACCTGGAGCTGGGCAAGTCGATACCGGGTAAGTGGAGTGGTATTATTGCTGGCAAGTCAATCAATATGCGCGGCAGGAGAGTTGTTTGTCTAACAAGTGCATGCGACAGGCTGCGATTGCAGAAATATGTTTTCGTTTTCATGTGGTGCGAAAAAACACAATTCGCTATTTTTTCGGGGCTCTTTTCGGATGGCGCCTACTCGTAAATTCATTTATTAGCGATCCGAATCGGACTATGAAGCCGCGAATGGCGCACGACCACAGGAAGTGAGCGGGGGGAGCGACGGAAGCGCAGATTTGTTTATGCCAACATTCAACACTTTTTTATGCGACTCGCAATTGTCGCGTGCAGCTGACAGCACAGCAGTTTTTTCGGCGCAGAGGGGAAGCAGTACCCCCTTTGTTTTTTGTATGCAGTTGCACTTTCTTTTAAGTAAAGCGGCATGAAGTGAAATTGATTGGAAACAAACAGCATAGGACACACGACATGCACAGAGCAGAGAGTGGGCAAGATGGGGACATGTTGTTTACTCGCCGGCCGCTAATTGCAATAACCAACAACCTTTGCAGGTCGACCCGGCGTTGATTATCCCATACTCTCGGCAGTGCCCTACACAAACTTCTACTGCGACGAGCAGGCCTATCCCGGCTTCTTTGCGGACATGGAGACCCGTTGCCAGGGTAAGTAACAGTGCTCGCTTTGATTTGGATTTCGTAACATTCATTCATCATGCTCATTTATTGGTTTAGGCTGGCACTATTGCGACATTGATGGACGTCAGGCCTCGTTTCTCTGCCCCAACGGCACACAGTTCTCGCAGGCGGTCTTCGTCTGCGACTGGTGGTTCAACGTACGCTGCGATCTCTCTCCCCGGCTGTATGCAATCAATGCTCGGCTCTACCAGCGCCCAAAGGTGAATCCGACGCGACCGCATCGCATCATCACCAAGCAGCTGGTCGAGGACATCTTCACCTAGATGGCAGGCAGCTGCAACTGCTCAATAGACTTACGTAAATAGTTTTGCAACGACTATTAGCTGATAGGTTTCCATTGCCATAGGCAAAAATGTACACATTCATCGTAAATAATTGCATATAAGTTACATCTATCATTTTATGTTGTAAACAGGTCAGATTTCATCTAGGATTCCACTTGAAAGCGATTGATTACCGTAGTATTTTCAGTTTGTGCTAATTTCCATGTGCATGCATTTTCGTGAACTATTTTCATAAAGCTATTTCTAAGTTGCTGTTAAAGTGTAAAATCTGTATATACGCGTAGTTGAAATAATTAAAATAAATACGATTCCTAAGGAAAACAAACGTGTTTGTAGTTGAATCAGATTGTTACTATTTAGGTCAGGAATCTCATAAACATGTTATTTATGAGATTTGGTCAGTATGAGTCGTTCCCGATACTTGTTCTCCCTCCAAGGATCTTATTCATCAAGATGTGCATATGACATTGTCATTTTATACAACTCTCCCAGCCGATTAGAAGTTTCAAATGGAGTACAGGGTTATCTGGATAGCTTGGCTGTGTGGTGCAGAGGTGGAATCTTAATCAATCAATCCCATAAAAACAGTAAACCCGTGCTTTACTCTGAAAAGAATTCCACTACTTCAGCAATTAATTTCGAAGGCGTGACCCTCGAACAATCTACCCAAGCAAAATATATCGGTTTCGTCCTGGACGAGAGACGCATTTAAGGGCAGTCACCAAGAACTGTGGCCAAAGGCTGCAGAGATTTCGCTGGCTGCTTAATAAAAGATGCAAAATGTCTCTGGAGCTAAGAGAGCTGTATAAGTAAATTTCATAATCCGGAGTGCAGATTTGGGGAATTGCAGCCAAGTCTAATTACAAGCGCATCCAGGTGCTGCATAATCGTGTTTTACGACAAATAACGGACTGCCCGTGGTACGTAAGAGGATCAACATTGCAACGAGATCTAAATCTGTACTCTGTCCAGCAACAGATAAGCAGACACACGAGCCGCTATAGCGACAGGATAAGACGCCGAAGCAGACTTGCAAGGAGACTCCTACTCCGTCTAGATTTTGCAAACACGTTTACTCAAACGTGAACAAAAACTGATAAGAGCTTATGACATATATGTTGAGGTTTGGAATGAGTTATTCCTAAAATATATCGGTGCTTTATTGTTGGTACTCGTTCAACGACTTATGTAAATAAATTTAAGAAAAAAAAATTTTTTTAATTGATTGTTAATATCCTAAAAGTTCACTTAATATTTGGTGCTCCCAACAAACGCCAGCTACGCATTGCGTTGCCTAGTTTCAGGCGCTTGCGGAAATGGGCGACGCGTGACAAAGCTGCTGCATACTTTTAGTTGCAGCATGCGGTGGCTAAAAATAGGCGGAACATGGCCAAAACGGCAGAAGCAACGCACAGCTCGAGTGTGGCAACAAAAGTTCGGTCGCCAAGCGGCTCAATGGTCTAGGGGTATGATTCTCGCTTTGGGTGCGAGAGGTCCCGGGTTCAAATCCCGGTTGAGCCCGTCGCGATTTTTTTTGCGCTTTTTGCTTGCGACGCTGCACATGGGGTAAGTGAATTTAAGCATGCAAGCCGAGCGATTGACAACTGCAGATATAAAAAGTATTTGGCGAGCGGATGGCTGCCGTTTGATATTAGTTTGGGCTGCTGGCTTGAGCCAACGACTCGGAGGAGACGATAATGAAAGGCGCCCGGTCGCGGACCATGGCTGAAATATTTTCAATGCGATTAAATGCAGCACACAGCACACAGCGCACAGCGCACAGCGCATGCAACTTGTTTAGAGCGGACTGCGATTAAGTTGGCGATAAAGCATTGTGTGCCGTGTGTGTTGTGTGTCTGCTGTTTTATCGATGACAATTGGAAAATTGAACAATGAATGTGTTTCGCCAGCTTTTCATTGGCTGCGGCTAGTTTACCACTTAAGTCTGCAGCTGCTCGCTTGCATCCATTTGAAAGTGTGAAAGATCTTTCGACTGCGGCCGAAAATCCACACAGATTATGATTATGATGTAAGAGCAGGCAGGTCTATATACAATTTACAATTTCTCTTTCTGCTGGTTGCATCAATGCTGTGGCCAAAGAATAGATGCATCGTATTTTGTAATCCACATCATTTTATGGGCATACAACAAACCACTTTCACTTGCCAGTGCCACGCAAATCAAAACCGCGAGCAATCTGCAGTTGTTGATTTAGTGTGGCCTTCGCGTCATTCATCCGCCGCCAGACACAACACAGAAATGTGTAATGCAGTTACATTGGCCGAAACAAGTCGTCGCCACATGCCACAGTGCCAGTTATCCTCTACACACTATCAACGGCATCAGTCAACCAAAAAGAGCTCAACTCCTCGGGCAGTGTTTGCCCAATCCAATCCAATTCAATCCATGACAGACCGGCAGCTGTGTCGATTCACAAATGCAAAAGCTCAACGTTGGCGCTAGCGATGAGTTCGTGCGAAATTATCCTGTCGAAATTGTCATTGAAAAATTCAACGAATTTTGTGGCAAAGTAGGGAAAGTCTGCGGTGCACATATAATTCGAGTTGATTCGATTAGTTGAAGTCGCTGAGAAACGATTATTCCATCTACCATCTCTAAGTGAGTCTTGAGCTGAATTCGAAGTTACGACCCGAAGTAGTTGTCGTTGTCGCTTATGACGAACAACTGACATTAGACCAGCGCACAAAAAGTGGTACAGATATTCTTGAGAGCTGACATACACGGCGTATGTGTAATATTTCAGGTTAATGATTTGTAAAAAGCCAGCAAGCAAACCAAACCACCAACAAATCAATTGCAATTGCACTTTACAAATCACGCGCTGCGACTACTTCTGGTCGGTCGCTGCACTTGCTGCCTGAGCAAAATACTCAAAGCAAATCAGTGTCAGAGACTCAGGTGTGGTTTAACTGTTAATGACTTCTGCTGGCGGCCGCAAATTGTACTGAAAAGCAGCAGGTAGTCGTCGAACAGTACGAGACAATCAATGATCTGTTTGTTGTGATCAATGGTTTGTTGTTCGTTCGCTGGCTGTTGTTTTAAGCAGGTTAAAGACCAAGTGAATGCCACCTGCTTTAACCGCTGTGGTCGCAAAAAGTGAATGCAAACAACAGTGAAAGGATTCGCTCAAGGTGCGTCCCCAGCAATTAGCGGGAGAATCCCCGATGCCACAATGTGTAACGCTCGAGCTAATTTGGCTATCAATGCGCTTCAATTAGTGATTGCAACAGCGTGCCGCGAAGAGAGCATAACTGCAGAATTCGAGCTGCCGCCGCACTGTGAAATATGAGAACCGCCGCGAGTCACGCAATTAAAGTGTAAAATTACATTTTCATTCATAAACAACAACAGGTTGGTGGTGTGCTGCCGAAGAAAAGCGTGCACATTTTCACTTATGCATTTTCCCTTGGCAAAGCAAATGTGAGGCAACTCGCGGTGGGTTGTTGCACGTCGCCTGTTGCTTTCTGCATGTTTGCTCGCCGATTGTTACGTGGGCAGGCAACGGCAACAGGCGCTATCCAGCTACCACACACAGATGTAACTCTAGCTGGCGTAAAATGTCGGTTACTTGGTCAGCTGGAGGCAGGCAGGCAGGCAAAGTAAAGCAAAGCACCCACCACAGGCATCTCGTCACGCAGTTGTCCATAATAAAAGTGTTGCATCATTATTTGCATTATGCTTGCAATATTTGCGAAGAATGCAAAACTTCGAGCTAATTGCTTAATTACAACTGAGAAATTGACAGCGACCTGTTTGAAATGCGCTCGGGCGGAAAGCAATCGATGCAATTCGATATATCTGTGAGATAACGAGTTATAGAAATCAATTCAAGTCATCGATATGTATCGCTTTAAACTGATTCATTTTTCGATTTGAATGCGAGATTTTCTTTGTGATTAGTAATCAGTACACAACTCATTTGGACTGAGTGCGGAAAGCACATTCATTTGAAGTTTTCCCCGTAGTACTATAAAATCAGTCGCCTTAATCAAATGCTAGAACACTCATTGAGCGTTGGCTGGCAATCATCAGTGTGCTCGCAGTTAAACAATCAAGTGTGCACACACATGTGTCGGTGTCTATCAAAATATTGATAGTGTGTGCAGGCAATAAAAGCAAATTAAATCCCGAAAACTCTCTCGATTCCCTGCTGCTGCTGTTGCTGCTAACCATTACAGGCGTTGCCAAATTAAGTGTAAATAACTCGTTTGGATAAACAAATAGATCATGTGAACGGAAAAATGGTGATGTGCCAGCAGATACATCTGGCTGACAGGCCTGGCCTCCCTCCTCTCTCTCTCTCTGGTGTTGGCGTGGGCAAAGTGCATTTGCATAATGACAATGCAATTTGAAATAAACGCAGGACACATGTCAACGAATAAATTAATTTACTCTCAAATTATTTATGCAGCAAACAAAACGAGGGCTGCCGCCGCCAGCCTGCACCGCACACAAACAACACAATGGACAATTCCGAGCGCAACACTAGGACTAGGTTAGGCCTCTGCCTGGCTGCTGCTGTTGTGTGCTCTGAATGACATTTTTAATGGACCTGGAGTTGCAGCACCGGGTTGGCACAGTCAACGTGCCTCTAATGAAGGAACGGTTAGGCGTTGCAACTGCAGCCAGAGGCACACCTGAGCCATGTGCACTGCGAGTGTGATAGAGAGAGGACGCCCACACGTCTACTCGTACATTGATGGCCACGACGACTGTTGCATTAATTGCATGGCTCAATGTTTAACTAAATGCTCAGGCCTGGCAGCCAGAACTTAAATAGCTCGACGACCATTAAGTTTGTGGCCTTCCTGCGGCACCTTACTTGCTGTCCAATTTTTCAATTATAGCAAAAAAGCGAACTCAATCGAAACGCAACCAAACTCAAAGGCGTGCAATTTTCAAATGCCAATTGATTTTGCAGCACTCACTAACTGCTCACTCGCTCCAACGCTGCTGCACATTGCCACTTGCCTCTTGACTGCAGAGACTGAAGAAAACAAAAAAACATTTCCAATGGCGACTTTGTTAGTCGCTCTGTTTTTGTGCAACGGGCAAACAAATGCGGCATTTGCCACAAGGACTGCGCACTTTAGCCAGACTGACTGCCTGATACCCTAAGCGAATTGTAGTGGTGTGTTTTGAAACCATTCTAGTAATATCTCAAGAACAATTTTGAGTTTTACAATTACGCAATTGCTGTGCAAAACACTATCGTATGTCAACCGTCGTTTGTACTCCCATTAGAAGCATCTATCTGCCCTATCAATTGGCCAAAGTCAGACGACGGAGGTGGAGCGTGGGCGTTGTGCTAGCTAGCTGCCTTCATTGAATTGCGTTCTGCTGTGCGAGGCGCGTGATTTTGCAACTTGTGAGCTGGATTTGGCTTGTACTATTTTTGCGGACAGCAACCGCGCGGCACCCACAACATTTCGCCAGCAGGCAACCGCAGCTACAATGTTGACGACAACGTCGTCGCATTCACGTTTGTGTCCTTTTTTCACATTTCCAGCGGCCAGCTCTCCACAGCAGTTGGCGTGTTGCTTGTCCGCCATTCAAAACCATTTAAGCGCTTTGCTGGGTCGCTGGTTCTTGCTGTCGGGCGAGATGATTTTTTATTGCTCCCTTTTTATGGGTTATTTTGACGCCAATGGCGCTTTGCCGTTTGCCTCTTTGCCTCTTTGCGTGCAGAATTAAAAGCGGAGAAAATAGAAAACGGAAATGCAAAAAGAACATGGCAGAGAGAGAGAGAGAGAGAGCATGTCATATTTCTTTGGCTGGGCATTATAATTGAAAATCCCACAAAGGTGTCGTCTGTGCTTTGTGACTAAATTGAATTTAGTAATCGGTTTTTTATATTCCGATACGAAACTAAACAACTAACTAAAGCCCGAGTCCCAGTCCCGTTGAACCACTTTACGCATTCTCAATGTCGATATGCCTTTTTGCAGTTCGAAAAAGAAAAGCTTACAAATTAGATACACCTCGTTTTCATGTTATCTGCAGGTGGCAGTTGACTCCACCTGCGGCTCTAGTTCAATTAACAAACGATTGTGCACTTTGCCAAGGATTTTTCCACTTCAAAGGCAATAAAAATTGAAAATGCAATACATAAAAAAGTGACGGCCTTATGGATGTTGAAAATCACACGCAACTCCAACTTCCAAGTTTCCACTTTCATTGCCGCATTTTCAACTTGCTTTTGCATTCCATTTATGGGAAGGAAATTCATTATTTTCACTACATTTTATTCATGCAATTTATACGCGAATACTTGAATGCCTACGCCGAATTGAACTTGAAAATTGAGAAATTAAAGCTATGTAAATGTTGGGAAATTAACGACATCCATTATGCATCATCAACGAGAGTGAGAAAAAGACTTGCGAACAATGAAACACAATTCCAGGTCATTGAATACGCGTCGTATACGTGCTTGTAAGTGAATCTCCCGACTTATCACTAAATCCAACTTATAGAAAGTGCAACCACTGCTGCATTGCGTGACCAAAAAACAGAGAAATAAATTAAAATCGCGGATCGCATACTCTTCGAATCAATAAAATGATAACTAAATAAATAAATATCTTCAGTTGAAGATCACAGCTCAACTCGCAAAAGAAATGGTTAAAATAACGAATAGTATTTCTTCCCATTAATATACAAAAGATTAATAGACTACGCTCAGACGCCAGATATTGTGTAAAACCTGAATTTTCTTCATTTGTCAAAAATTTCGTGAGTTGAGCTGAATATATTTATGGCTCATTTTCATGGAAAGCTATAATTTGATGGCAGTGAAAGGTGACGAATAAAACAAATAATTAATTAACCCCTACCTCACATTTGGGGGGAGGGAAAATCAAAGATTTTCAAAGATATATTAAAAACCCATGAAAATTTGTAAAATCAATAACAATTAAAACGTTGCGCTAAACGATACATAATAATCACTCATTAGCAAAAAAAACAAGCATTTACGGTCGCCATTGAAATAATCAATTTAAAAGTTGCTCGGCGGCTTGTCTCCTGACTGGTTTTTGATTGAATTAAAAGAAATTTCTGCAATCAATAGAAACGATAATGCATCGCGTGCAGCGTTTGATTTTACTTGAGGCTAAGCAGCGCACGTCGCTCTACATTGCAACCCTTCAAACAATCATGCTAACATCGAGACTATCTATTTGAAAATCAATCAATGAAGAGCTCGGCTCGGTAATTGTTCGTTAATGGCTTCATTACGAGCAACAAGACAGAAGTAATAACAACAACTACAACCACGGCGAAACGGTAGTATAAACAAAACAGAGACCTGACCTAGGGCAATGCAAAGGCAGGGCAGTCAATGGCTTAGACAGAGAGACGGAGAGGGGGCCATGCTATCGTCAGCGATCGCAGCACGCTTTGTCTGCCCAGACAGCGCAGCGAGAGCGCAAGACGGAGAGAGAGATAGAGAGAGAGCGCGCAGTGGCATTGGCTCTCAGTTGGGCGCGCTGTCGGCGAGCAAGCAGTGCGTGCACTGCTTGGTGTAAGTTGCAGCGGTTTAAATAAACAAACTGGCTGCGGAGTCGCCTCAGTTTCAATTGGAACGTTGCGCATGCGCCGTGGACGCCGCTGTCGATAACTGTAAATCGGTTTGGCCATTGTTTGTCTGCTCTGTGATCGGCAGGCAGCATTGCTTAAGTTGTGGCAAAAATAAACTCGAAATTCTTGACTTTAAATATCACAAGAAATATAATCGTCGCGAACGCGAGTGAAGAATTTATTTTATATTCTGAATTGAAATGTGAAAGTCAACGATTACTGCCAAGAAATTCTTAATAAAATTAGTTTATTGTTTGTTGTGTGTGGCCACAACAAAATGCAACAAAAAAAGTGAAAATACGCGGCAACAAATGCCGACACAACGAACCCTAATCAACACACATCTAAATACAAACGACCCTTTTGAGCTGTCTTTGTATTGGGCTCTCATAAAAGATGACAGATTTATGCACTAATTTGCTTTGATCGGCGACAAATTTTGCTTGGCCAGGGAACAGAGAGAGAGAGAGTGTGGTGGTGGATTAGTGTAAACGCCTGATCACTTTTCGAGGTGTCAAGAGGCCATAAAATGCGAATCGAAATATTGCAAAATAAAAGAGACATCACTTTTGTTTTCGGCATTCTATATGCAAATATGCGTGTTAATTGAGGCTTAATTTTCTGATTTAATATTGCCATAACTCAAAACATTAGGTTCAGCATTCATATTAGTTTATATAGGGTTTTTGTTTGATTCGCTGTTTTTTTTTTTTTGGGTCATTCCTACATTACGATTTCACTGTAAAACTTCTTAAAGACTTTCCTTTTCGGCAGACTTTTCACCGGCACTTTCAACTATACTTCGTGCGAGTATCACATTCGATTGCATTGAGCAGACAGTAAACAACAACGGTTACATTTATCGCCGCGAAGATACAATCGAAACCCACACGAAACAGAAAAACAATACACAAATCGGCATTCTCTTTTATGTATATTTCTTCTTCTGTTTGATGCTCTTGAGAGATTGTTTAATTTGTCGGTATATGTAGAAAACGCCCAGAATTAGAACTTCGAAGAGCAGCGAGACTTTGACTTTGTATGTGCTTTCTATGCAAATAAATTGAATAAATTTCAAAGTTGAAGAAGAGTTAGGTATTTGTTTGTTTGGTTTTGTTCGCTCATAAATTAATGCAATCTTTTCGTTGATGTCTGCACGTAAATCAAAGATTTAATATGATTCTAGTATAAGCAGTGCATGCGATAAAACTACGGCCTGATTTATACACAGACACACATCGAACGCGCGCACATACAAACATCGAACAGGAATCACATCGGAGTCGACGACCAAAAATAATATGCACAGCCCGAGTCCGAGCTGGAGCCGGAGTCGCAGCCGGAGCCGCAGCAGCAGCTGCTGGTGGCTATTGCCATTGGCGTTTGGTAAGTACAAAAACTACCAAATTACCCGTTTATTCCGTACTCGATAAACTCGTTTGCTGCTCTGGGTGCTTCAACGGGAGCAAGGTCGCAAATGCCGCTCGAGTATTGAGTATTGGCTAGAAATTATGCAATCTACCACACAACGAGGGGAGGGGGAGGGGGAGGCTGGCAATGTATTACGAAATGTCAACAATGACCATCAATTGCCGCTGGCTACGCAGCATTCGGTGCAACAACGACGACGGTGCAACAACATTGGTGGTCAATATGAAAATTATGTTTAAATACCTTGCATTCTCGCGAAATGACAAAAATCCCAAATACGTGCGAATAGCGGCGTTTGTTTTGTCCGATGTCGCTGCGAAAACATCCGCGGATGAGCGCAGTGCTCTCAACGCTGCTCAGCACTCTGCCCATGGGCCATATGACTGTAGGCTGTCTGTTGCTGGGTCTGTGGCTAAGCTGCAGCTGCTGCTTCGGCCGACAGAGTTATGCCACTAATGGAATGGTATTCCAAATTAACATCATATTCAATGACGACTGTCGACGACACACTCGCGAGATTTACAACGACAGCGTAACGCTACAGGATGTTGACCCACCCATTGGCTCCCAGTGAGAATGATGGCTGAAGTGGGGTGGGGTGTGAGTGGGGTCGGGAAACGTGCTGCGTTTGGCGTGCTCGGCATTTGCAGCTGCGAAAATGTTGCGCTAATTTATGCAGTTCATCAGTGAGCGGCATGTACTTCGTGGGAGTTCGGGAAGCTGCCTGCTAGTAACTGAGTTGTTACTGCCACCGTTGACTGCATGCAGTCACAATTCAGTCAGTGAGAACAGAATGAAGCCGTCTTTCAAAAGCACCAACTCACTCCACTGCAAGCCAGTTGCATTTTAAAAGCTTACAATCCCAAAACTGCGTCTGATTAATGTGCACAATGATCGGGTAAATGTTGTAAACACACAGTATCAATGCGCTGCAACATCTCTGAGACGTTCACTTTTTTCCAGACTGCACTCAAAATGTTTCGCCTGTCGGCTTACAGCACACAGAGATATCTTGAGATGAATTACTTGAGCCGAATTCAAGCGGATGCGTAAAGCGCTTAACTAGAAATGTAACTTTTGTGGTCTCGTTGTTTTCGTTGGTCAATGACTCGCCAAATTGTGGCGCCACTTTCCAAACTCTTATACTAATAACTTCCTAAAGCTAAGCCAAATGAATTATTGCGCCCAGCAGCAAGAGAAATAAATAAAAAAAAATTGCCAAGTTCACTTTTACTAATTACCTCGAAGCTGTGCAAATTTCAGCAATTTACCACAGTATTATTTGCGTTATTGTTGTCAACTTTTGGTGCACGGAAAATGAGTGAATTTTCTGCGATAATTGCAGGCAAGTCATGCGAGGCTTAACATAAATTATGGTCATCACAGCGGCGACCTCCAATGTGTTCCAAGTTGCAACAACGCCTACCGCCTATCGCTATCGCTGCCTGGGTGGCAGGGAAAGGTGGCAGAGCAAATGGAAAATGCTGTAACCGTTTCGAGAGTGGGCGCCAGTTAAAACAAGATTTTTCACTTGTCCAGCGCCTGGACAGACGCTGGCGTCAGTGAAAAGAAAAAGTAAAATGTTTGCCGAAAAGTACAAAAAAAAAAAATAAAGTGAAGAAAAATTTATCCGTTGGCCGCGAGGCGCTGCAGCCGTTAACGGAACCGACGCCGCCGTCGCAGTCGCCGTCGCAATCGCAGTCGACGCTGTTGCCTGTTGTGTCAATGACTTTGAAATGATTTCAACGCGAGTTTCTCATTTCGAATTTCACTGATCTGGGGACGGACGCATCGCAACGTGCCACATCGCATCGATGCTTGTGTCGGCGGTGGCTGCGGGTCAGCAGCTATTGTACGTGAATTTGATTAGCAATTGGATAATTGATATAATGCCATTTTCAAACCGAAGTGGAAAGAGAAAGAGCGCCACTTACAGTCGTTAACTCGCCACGTACGTTACACTTTCGATGGCACTTTGTCTGCGGCGGCATGCATGCAAATGAGCCTCCTGTCCCCCCTCGCTGCTACTCAAGATCTGCTGCTGTAACAGCGCTTGATCGTCCAGTCTGAGAGGCGGATGCGACGCATTTACTTTTAACCCAATTAGTGGCACCTTGGTTACTCCATCGCAATCGACTAAAAGCCAGTTGCGCAACGCGTTCACGCAGCAAGCAATTAGTTTGTGGCAAGTCAAGTTCAATGCTGCTTTGGCTTTTCCACGCACACTTCCTGGCGCCTGTCTCCGCGAACATTTAAATGCAAATGAAAAGATTATGCATCGATAATGCGTTTGCATGTTGGCGGCAGAAGCAGTTTGGCACCCTGGCCAATGTTCGCTTAAGCAGGCAACCGGTTGACTGTTGCTCGATCGACTGCTCGCTCGCTTAGTGGTTGTTGGCCACTTTGCTGTCCTGCAGGCAATTTCACAATTGCAACGCGCAGCATTGCAACATTATTTTGGCAAGTTGCTTTCATTTGAATTGGCTTTTCATTTGCCGCATTTCTCGTGCTCAATGCGGGCTTCGCTTTGTCGTCGCTTTGATTGTTTGCTGGCTCGCGGCACTTTTACACAACTTCAAGCCAAACAGTTAATAACTTGGCACCACACAATTCGTGGCCGCTGCCCGAGAGATCGATCAAGTGCTTTACCTAACCATGCGGAAGACATTTTGCAGGTCATATGCAAATTTCCAGCCATTAACGTGTTTAGAACGTCTGCGACTCAGCGTGTCTCCGACGACTCTGTTAAATTGCCCCCAATAATAATAATAATCGAATGTGGAATGTGGCTGTTTTGATCGCAAACCGGTGACCGATATTAACTAATTTTGGCTTTAACTGCAGTTATTAAGGCAGATAAAATTTAATCTGAAATTATGTCAACACACTGGCCATAAAATTTAGCATTGCTAATACACAGAACTACTCGTTTCAGAATGTCAGAGATGAATGATTCAATTGCCAGCAGTAATCGCCGCAACATCCATTGTTCCCCCTATAGCAATTCGATCAGATCAACAACAGCGCGTCATGCTGCTTTCCAATGGAATAACGCATAAATTTAAAGCGACAATTTATTAGAAATAAAATCGAGAGGGTCAATAAATGATTATTTAAGTGCATTTCATGTTTAGAAAGACGATCAAAGCAATTCTAAAATCTCTTTTAAGTTTTGTTTTATGACCGCCCATTAATTACTCAGCAGTGTTGCCAAATTAATATGCTAAGAATACAAAGTTGTTTCGCCCAAAAAAAAAACGTCATTTGTTACTGTGCATAATTAGCCAGCGAGATTAACAGAAAAGTGTCATAATCATAATCAGAGACAACACCAAAAGCCATTACATAAAAAAATAAAAACAAAAGACTCAGGGAAAGCCCCTCAAATAAATACATGCAAGTACAGAGAAGACTTTTCTGCCAGCCAAATGAAAATGAAAGCGACACTCAGCTAACCGCAACATAAATACTCTAACATTTGACCCAACGATGACATCGACGAGGAACTAGCAGCGAATGGAACTTGCTCTTTGCCCGGCATTCTCGGTAGCGGGTCTATCAAAGAATGTGTAAGCAGGCAAATGTAAATTAAACCCGTTTAGTGAACTGGTTTCGCGAACTGGCTTATGATAGTGAAAGCCCAGCGCCAATGCCAATCAGAAACCAAAAGAGTCTTCGCTCGTCTAACCGAATTATATACGACAGTATTAAATGAAGCTAGCATTTTTATCACCCTAAACGCAGGCAGTAGTCCAGCGTATAATGTGCGAATATTTATGCAGAAGCCGAAAGTCAAGATGTGTCCAATTAGGCGTCATGCTCATAAAGAACACATGTCGCATGCATTATCTGGGGACCCGCCTCTGTCGAGAGTATGCGAAAGTATGAGTACGAGTACGAGTACGAGTATCTCATATATAAATTTCATGCGCCGCTAAACAAGCCGAATAGATTCCGAGCCAACTTGGCGTTACTACAACAATCGAAAACTGGGCTAACAACAATTGCATGAGCAGATGATGTTGTCGGGCGCTGAGACCGCTGAGGTGTGTGAATATTTTTCAGTCATTACACGCATTTTTTGGCAACAACAAACACATGGCGCCGTTGGCCAAATAAAGTCAAAAAGTGTCAACATACGATATACTTTTTTTCACTTCAATTGCATACCCTGTGCGCAGACCCAAAAAGGGTATGCTACAGGTGTGCTGCATTGGCAAACAAATACTCAACTAATTAGATAAACACAAGAAGAGCTGTTGAAGCACAGGGAATCTCGCAGTCAATCACGTTTTGCCAGCGCATACTTTTGATTTCTTCTTCGCTTTGTTGCAGTGTGTTAACTTGTGGATCATTATTGAAAAGTGCAGAGAGTCGGTTAGTTAAGTGGCCAGACAATGTGTAATGCTAACCCAAACAAAATGCTGCGTTTGGCAAGACATTCCATTGTGGTTTTGTTTTGTTTCGCTCTTCGTTTCGTTTCGGGTTTGCTGGTTGATCCTAGAGCGGTGTGCTTTCATATTGCAATTCAATAGGAGGATGGCTCGTGCGTAACCGCTTTTGGACGCATTTCGCGTTGCAGGCGCACGACAAGCAGAAGACATGACATAATTGGTCATTGTTTTTGTTGTCGCCACGACAGACACAATTACACCCCGGCTGACTTCACTTAGAAGTGCTACTATACACTTAATGAGCTAATTAAATGCCTAATGCTGTACTAACTAAGTATGACATAAGGCCGGCGGCTGTGTCCAGCTAATAGCTTAGGGAAAGTTGGCTGGATTGCAGCCAATTTGTAGATCTGAAGCGATTGAGAAAGTGGCATGTGGTCAGTCAGCTGGATGCGACAGGTTATTGAACGGTCGCCAAGTCAAGCCAAGCCATCAGTTTGATTGCACAAAAGGCATGATTGAAATTGTTCGTTTATTGCAATAATCGCGTCGTCATCAGTGATGCGATTCAATGCGAATAGCGACTGCTGTGGCTGCATTTTGATAGCTTCATTCAATACCAATAAAAACACTTGAAGACTTATTTCCTCTTACTCTTAATTGGCCTAAACTACACTTGCCATAACTTTTTCACACGCAACACTGAATGTTCTGCTGAAGATTTTATGCAGCAAGTTGATTTTGCAATTGGCGATTTTGTAATCGCCAATTGGACGAGTAGAGATAAATGTAACTGCAGGTGATTATTGATCTGTTGCGCAAAGCAATTTGGAGTGATTGTTGTCAAGGTTGATTTAGCGTTTGAACTCCTCGCCAATTATGCGCCGGCAGCTTTTCCGCACATTAATTTATGCTAACACATTTATTTGTTTTCAAAAGGCTTACGCCACGTCTGACCCTAGGGCCGCTGTAACGGTACCAACTGGTGGTCTATTAGTGGGTTATCGGGCAGCGCAGTTGTTAACAATTTACATAAATTAACAACCATTAAGATAAAGCAAGTGAGCACATTTATCATTGCAGCAGCCGAAGGTCAGCCTAATTATGATAATAATACAATACTAATTATAGCGATATACTTCGCAGATTGCGCAACTTTTACCACACGAAATCGATTCTCGATCGAATTTGGTAGTTAAATCAGCTCACAATCAGACAAGCTGCCAACATGCAAACAAGATTCTCAACACCTCAAAGCTTACGGTCTGCAGTTAGGCAATTAATTAGCTCGTTAAAGCGCGGCGACTTTTTCTTATTTCGCTTTTGGGGTTTTTGTTTTTTCTGTGGTATTTTGGCATGAGCCGCGACCACAATCTACAGCCAATGATCTCGAGCAAACAATTAACCATTTGCCAAGAGCCAAGAGCTGAGACAAGAGCGCCGACTTCTAGACCACAGCAAAAGTTGGCGCAACTATAAATTAGGGGCGGCATTTGGCGGTGTAGGCGACTGCTAGACACATGCCAACTTAACAAATGCCAAAAAGTGGCTGAAGTCACCGTTTAAATGTGGCTGTAATTAATTAAAATGCTGCACATATTTCATTGTTTAGCCGGCATTTTGGACAGTGCTGCAAAAACTTGTAGCATTCGTTCGCATTTTGGAAAACTAACTAGCATTTACTAGTCTTTCGATTTAAATTCTCGTCATTGTCAATTGAAAAGTGCTCGGGGTCAATTCGTGGTGCCTCTCAGTTTTCTGGACAAACCTTGACCGGGCGCTCTGGCAATTAAAAAAGAGTGGAGTAAAGCGGTTCCCCAACTTGTAATTTGCCACACGCACTTAAGTATCTGTTAAGAAACCAGCGCTTATAATTCACAATTAAATGCATCTATGAGAGACGCTCTCGGCCACTTGATGTTTTCTGTAAACATTACTTTAAGTGCTTCCTGTGGCAGCCTTCACTTATATCGTTTAATTGGGAAGAGGGCGGTCAATGTCGTTATTATTATGCATCTTGAGCAATTGCACACAAATTGGGATAAACGCTCTTTACAAATCTCACGTGCTGCCCCCACTATCTATAACTTTGCATCTGCCACTAATATCCCAATACCTTTTTGCTTTCAAGGGGAAGTTATTAATTAATGTTTTGTTGAATATAGGCAGCGTTGTGCAAGTCGTTTCGCTGCAAATGCTATAAATATATCAAAACATAATTATTTCTTTTCATTTCCGTCCCCAGTCTGTATATTAATCTTAGTCAATCATTATGAAAGTGGCAACCAGACAGAAGCCGCCATAAATTAGGCTAATTAGAGCAAAGTAAATAAAGCTTAGACCTGCCCGTTGTGTAATCTTTCGCTTTTGAACAAATATTGAAGTTTTCTGCTTTCGGTTTGGCGGGCACGTTTTGATTAACAAATTTCGTGCTGCAGATTAAGACATTTGTGGTGTTCGCAGAGTTGTTATTAGTTATGGATTTCGTTAGGTCAGCCCAGCCCCCAAGAAACGTGACTGTGACGAACTAATTAAGCAAACATTGGCGCTATTACATATTCAGCGAAAAAGGAACTCAAAAGTGACTGTTAATTCTAAAGCAGACACCCAGCAATTAATTCTGAACTTTGTCGACGGGCAAAAAAGAAAAATTAATTGCCATTTAGCGATCAAAGCCGACAAGCAACGACCTCGTCGTGATTCCATGTACCAGACCACAGACAATGGAGCTCTATTAGTACGAGTAGTATTAACCTCAGAGGCTAGCTCATGACCCCCGCAATTTCCGCCTTCAATTAATTCGCGTTCCTGGTAGAAACAGAAACGAACTCACAAATCATAAGGCGACTCACTAAGACTCCGACTAACTTCTTTGAGTGCTGCAATCGATGCAAACTCTGGTCAGCAGTGAACCACATTTAGCAGCCACAGCCACAGCGGGGGCTGCTGCCAACAACTGGCAACTGGCAGCTGGGCGACCTTGATGAAGCCATTTGCACACACGAAATCTAGACGATCTCCACGGCGGAATCGATCGATCGATTTCTGTAGCGCTGCAAATCGATCAGAGCCGCCATTAAATAAAGTTTTTCAGTCGTCGTTGTCTAATTTATGCAATGTTTCTTTCATTTCCATTTTGGGCTTTTGTTTGCGGCTCGACTTGTAAGTGAATTATATTTAAATTTGTTTGGCTTGGCTGCGCTTCGAATGATAAAAATCACATTTGGATTTGCCGTCGACTCTCGACTGTCGACTCTCGTTGCTGTTGCTTTTACTTTGCATTGCGCGGAGGAAATAAATAAATTACATTTAATTTGCGTAATCATTTTTCAATGGCATTCATTGGAAGTGCGACTCTACGAGTTCATTGTGTGGAAAATTTCGAAATGCAATTATGCCTAGCAGCCAGGGGGGCAGAGAGAAGGAAAGAGGACAGAATTTAAGCGCCAATACATATTGGAATTACAATCACTATTATCATATTACATTAAGCGTTGCTATTGTTTGTTGTTCCTGCCGGCTGTCGACTGTCGATTGTCGAGATGGCCAGTTGGATTAGTGGTCGCTAAGCGGTGTGAGCCGAGTCCATAAATTAATCGCATTTGCAGCAACTGTCAGCGAACACAGGCCGCACAAATCGTGCACAATCCTGTCCCATTACTCATACGTCCCGTGGGCGGCATTTAGATATGGGAGGTCAAGCGTTTGGGTCAGCAACAGCAGCAGCCAGCAACCCTCCAAAAAATGTGAATGGGAGACAAATTTTATTGCTGCAACTGCAACTGCATGAGTCACAATCGGCAAAACGGTCGTGCCACTCATGTAACGTATATTAATTGTTAAGTTGAGGAAATCAGTTTGTTAACACAATAGAGGAAGCATTTATGGTATGTAAACATTTACAGACCTCTGCCCAGTTGGCCGTGAAATGCAATCTCGCACATAATGAAATGCAGCTGGCCAAATGAAGACGGCCGACAGAAAAATGGAAATTCAACTGCCGCGCGCGCAGAAAGTGTAACAAGGGCCAGAAGTCAATGCACTGCAACGCATTTCATTTGCATGCAATTAGCGGACAGTGATAAGCCAGCCTGATAAACTAGCAGATACTGCATGAAATATCAAAGAGTATATTTGAAACGTGATCAGTAATGTCTCAGTCCTAGTCTCATGTGCAGATACATCCATATTTATAAGCGCTGAGGGGGCCACACGATTGCAGGGGGGGAGGCTGGCAACAAATTGAGCTCGTTCACTTTGCTGGCGATTGGCAGGCCAGGCCAACTTAAGCATTCTAGAGTCGAGTTGACAACATGCCCGGGGATTGTGACTTTGATGAACGCAGTTTGATTGCCAGTTGCTTAAATGGGCGGCTAGTCGCTAGTCGCTGCGAGCCAGGCCTAGAGACGGACAGCACACGGACCAAATTGCGACATTTGCAAGCGAAACTCAACTAAACGATACAATTGAAAATGGCAAAAAACGAAAATCAAAAACCCCCCATTCACTTTTCTGGCCTTTGGAAAGGAAAACGTGGAAACAGCAGCGACGGCAGGCAACAACTCACTTTTTTATATTGTACTCGTATTCTTTTTTATTTTCATTACCTAAATGAATTTGTTAGAGCAGCGGCAAAACAATATAAGCAAGCATAATATATTATTATTTCAGACGGATGTTTGCCGGACCGCCGAACAGACACCTGTTATGCCCATTCTGATATTGTTTAAATGGTTTTGTGCCAAGTTGTTGTGCCGCAGATCGAAATCAAGAACACAATCGAACTGTGAAGTATGGGAATAAATTGACATTGCAATGGAAACTCAAACTCAACAGACGCGGATCTCTGATCAGAACTTTGCTGCATAACTTGCATTAAATTACATAGCAACCATAAATTGCAGTGAAGCATTGTATTTCTTTGGCTTAAAGCGACTTTGTGGTGGCTTGAAAAACTTGTTAACAATTAAGCTGCCTCATGGTCACATTAATATAAATAGTTTTCTTCAGCTTCATAACTTGAACTGTATACTGTAGAGCATTTTGAATATTTAAAGGAAACTTTTCTCTTCGCAACTTTCACTAACGATTTGCGTTATGCATTTTAAAGTATAAGCATTGAGTAGGCGCGTATTTAACATTTTGCTACAGGCCAAGATTTGCAAATAAGCCAAGTCTTGGGCATCGACATAATTTATAAGTTGCGCTGACCCCGCGTCGCTTTAATCCAATCTACGTTCGCTGAATCGCAATGCTTCGCACTTTACGAGCAGTTAGCTAATATTTTGGCGCGGGCTTGCTCTACGAACACTGTAATTTGCCACGTTGCACGGCGCATGTGCAACCGACAGGCTGCAATTTTAGTGTTGGACTTCACGAGGGAAGCTGTAATTGAAGAAACTCTGCTCGACTTGCAGCACACGAGTGCCGGTTGACCGGAAAGAGCTGTCAGACAAAAATATATAAAGAGGGCCATCAAATCTGTGGCTGTTATAATTTGGTGGCAGGTCTGGGATGTATCCGCAGGCATCGGAGGAGACGGGAGGGGTTCGGTTGGGGGAGAGCTCTTCAAAAACACAAATTGCGGCGGCGTTGACAAAATTAAAATTCATTTACGCTCAAGTAAATATTTACGCAATAAATTTGCATTTAATTGCATTTGTGAAGCGCCGCGAATGGCACGTGAAAAACGCCACAAAGCATTGGCCAAAATCAAATCAAATTTGAAAACGTGCCACAAAATGCAGTCCAAATGCCAATTGCAGGCAACACAGCAGCAGTGGCAACAACAACGACGAAAACGAAACCCAAAATGCCCAACAGGCCGACGTCGGTGCCACGATATTCCCTCTCAATGCCCATTTGCCGCCGCCGACAGCGAGCGCTGCAAATCGACGCAAACAATTTGTGCGACGTATCGAAATCTAATCAAATTATGCGCCAGAAATGTCGAAAAAGCGTGAAATGTTTTGCCAGCGGCCAGAGGTGCCTATTAACCCTGGCTGCCTGGCTGAGAGATGAGACGATGCACGCGACGCGCAACTGGGGAGCAGCGGGGAGGTCGTGGGTATCGTGCAACTGCAACTGCACCTGCAGCTGCAGCTGGCTGAACCAGGCTAACCTGGTTGCAGCAACCGGCTGCAAAAATCGCATCAAATTTGCACCAAATAAGAAGCGATTCACAATTCATTGGCAAATGTTATGCAAAATGTGCGCAAAAGTGTTTGGCAAATAGCGTGTGTGTATCTCAATCCACACACGCACCAACATTTGTATCTGCATCTGCATTTGTATCTGTATCTGTATCTGCGTCTGCATCTAAGTATGATGGGGAGCTGCGCTCGCATTTTTGGTGCGCTTCAATGAGCACTACAAGCAGGAGTTTTGGGTTTTTGCGCTGTTTTGTGGCTAAAATGTTTTTATGCGGTCCGCTTAATGTGTTTTAGCCATAAACCAGCGCGCAGCAGCTAAAAATATCAACAGCAACAGCTCAAACAATGGACAACACAAACTTTCTGCCCCCGCCGCCGTCGAGCTGCATTTTTTGAAGGGGTCGATTATTTGTTTAGCGCGCCTAATTGCATTTCCCACACACAGCTGACAGACACACACAAAACATCTCTCTCTCTCTCTGATTCTAGGAGTGTGTGTAATTGAAATGGTTTTGTGTGGGCGCTGAACAAGTTGGTGGATAAGTTCATGTTGCCACAACTGCTGCATCTAAGTGACGTCTTTATGCTACTACTAACAACATCTAAATGCTACTCAAATGGTGGCGGATTGAAAGGAAGGAAGTATCACAAACAAAGTCCATCTTAAATCGTGCAATTCGTTTTGGCTGGCCATGTCAAATTTTGTAATTTTTCGACGGCAAATTGAAATTGAATCATAGCGTAATTTGAGGTTTGCCAATTCAATTTGAATCAATCATAAAATATTGTACAATTGCCGAGAGCTGCAATAACCGACAATAGACAAAAGATGCATCAAAGTGAACGGAAGTTATCCGACCACTTTCCACATGCACACGAAAAGCGAGCGGGGTCAACTTAATAAGCCGTTGCAATATCAACAGCAGGAGCAGCAAACCGCCTACTTGCATCCAAGCTGCATCCATGAGCCTGACACGTTGCCTGGAAATTAATTCAAAAGCAGCCAGGTTGTGCAGGCGATGGATGAGCCAATGCACAACATTTAAGTGCCGTCGGCCAGAGACAGGCAAGAGAGAGAGAGAGGGGGGCACATGCATGCACATATTAATTAATTCAAAATTGCATTACGCATACGCACAGGTGTGCACGCTGTGCTCAAACTAATCTATAGCGATCTGGGGCCACAGATGCAGCTGTGCTGGCGCAACACTTGGACAAAAGAGTCGTAAAATAAAAACACTTTGGCAATAAAGAAAACAACAAAACTAACTAGCCAAGCAGACCAACTATGACTACGACAAGCACTCGCAATTTGATAGAAAATTAAGGCTGCACATGGCCAAAATTTCAGTTAGCTACTGCCGGCAATCCAGTGGGAGTCGACTCCCCAACACACATGTCACATTGTCTGCCTGCCTGGCTGCCTGTTGGCATGGACTTTGGCAGGCAAAGCCAGTTAAAGACTGTGTGGCCGGAGTGTGGCCACTTAAGCTGCCCGCGCTCCAATGCAAATTATCTACCCCAGAGCTCCGATTTGGCTCGTATTCTCGTACTTTCGGACACTTATTGTATCACTGACGTCTGGAGATTGTCGCTGTCGACGTTGCTGCGCCATTGCTGTTGCCGCTCGGCGTCGTCATGGCTGCCAATTGAAAGTTTGCAAGTTTGCAACACATGCCGCCCAGGATGCGAACACCAACAACAAGCGATGGATCGAATGACCACATGAGAGCAACTCTGCTATCGCACACGTTGAGGTTTCTGCCATCGCTAGCCGCGGCGTCGCAGCTCACTAAACACTGCCACTGCCACACACGCAGTCTGCCGAACAATGTAAAGAAAAATGCGCTTAATGCTATTTTATAATGGGATTTCCTTAACGGTTATGACAGCGTCTCTGCATCTGTGGTCAGGCCGCAAGTCTTTTAATTGCTCGAGTGGAGCGTTGTGAGTGTTGCAACAACAATGAGGGGCACAACAGAGAGTCGTCGCTTGACAATTTTTATTTGCAATCTGGAGCAACTTAGGGCAACAATTTTGTGAAATTGTTGCATGTATTCGGTATTGTGGGAGATATGAATGTCAATTTACACAGATCAATACACACACAGGTGTGCTTCTCATTTATATATATGTTGCATATATATACACTTAGGAGGATATGAAATAGCTATATATCTAGACTGTCTGATAAATACAATTTCAAGTTACACCAAATAAAGTCAATCGTGCACATTGCCCCCCCTTTGCCCTCACGCTCCATCTCAAGTGGAGGCCGAAGGACGTGGCTCCTCAATGGAAAGCAGCCAACTGCAATTGAGGATCTCACGCAAGTCCCAACGTGCTCCGGCATCCGGCTCGAGCAGCACGGCCACCGTGGCCTTGGCGTGCGACGAGATCACGTCCTGCAGCTTGCGACGAAACGCGAACTTCTTGCCGCGCTGATCCTCGAGCAGTTTGGTCAGATTGCTGTCATCAAATGGCATTTTGGCGTTCATCATTATGAACAGTATGACACCCAGCGACCAGGCGTCCGCCAGCTTGGGATCGTAGGGCACACCGCAAACCACCTCGGGCGCCGCGTACGCAGCTGAACCACAATACGTCTCCGACTTCACCTGGTTGCCGCTCTCGTCGCGACAGTAGCGCGAGAAGCCGAAGTCGGCCAGCTTGACATTGAGCCGTTTCGAGAGCAGAATATTCTCACACTTCAGATCGCGATGGGCAATCTCGTGACTGTGCAGATACTTGAGGGCCTTCGCCATTTGAAAGAACCAGACCTTCGACTGCTTCTCATCTATGGGGCCGGTCTTCTTGATGTGCGTCAACAGGTCGCCCTTCTCGGCGTAACGCATAAAGATGAAGATCTTGGGGCCGCGCTGCAAGATGCTGTGGATTTGTATGATATTGGGATGATCGAGTTTCGTCAGGATTTCCAGTTCGCGCGGAAAGAACTTGTGCACGAAATCAGTGGGCGCCTTGGCCTTGTCAATGATCTTGCAGGCCAAGCTAACGCCATGACCGCTCTCGTCCGCATAGCCAGCGGTGATCACCGTGGCATACGATCCCTCGCCGATCTTGTGGCCAATGTTGTAGCCACGTTGAGCCAGTGCGTCAATGTCAGAGCTGCGCGTGGTCAGTTGCCGATTGCCAGCATAGTTGGACATGATTTTCCGGGTAATGTGCTAAATCGATGGACGTGTGTGTGTGTGTGTGTGTGTGTTTTGCCAATGATTGTGGTATAGAACCAACTACATGTGTGCCTATATGTGTGTGTGAATTAACTATACAATGGATAGTGCAGCGTTGTTATTGCATAGTTACCGTTAGGTTGGTCGACCTCACTAAACTTGAATTTGATGGTACTACAATATAAGGTTAACGAAATTTCCTATTCCAATCCAGAAATTTTGACAAAAAAAAACTACAAACGTTGTGAAAGAGCAAAGACAAATAATAAAATAAATGAAACACGAATTTGAATAATATGTAATTTTGCTTGACTAAGCTGCGTCTACTAGGATGCCCCAAAAGAAAACGTTCGACCCTTTCGGCCCAGCCAACGACGAATCCCTCCTCAGACTGAGCCTCTCTACGTGCAAATCAAAAGCGTGCATATCGTAGCAAACAAATACGGAATCACACACGCAACGAGAGGGGGGCTAAGTGTTGTGCAGGATGATGCAATCGGGTTACAGAAATGTTGTCGATGCAACTTATGAGAGGCTTCAACAACACTATAACCAGGTCTCAATTGTCAGACTCAGTTTGAGGGCTTCCATTACTTTTAGATTCACACAATTTTACAGACTTTTGTCAACAATTTTGGTATGCAATAGAAAATTCCGATAGTTTCTTTATTTTTTTTTTAAGAAATAGCAATAATAAATTATACTTTTTTTACGAGCGACCAATGAAACGGTAAATTAATTGACGACATCATCGATTAATTTGCTTCTCATCAACCCTCCTCCTAGTTAGCAACATTTTTGCTGACTTTTACTAAATCATGGCAAATCCTGCAAACCAAGTGCAACAGCGCAGCTCAGACATCGAAGCATTGGCTGTGCAGGGCTATAAGCTAGGCCACAAGATCGGCGAGGGGTCGTACGCCACAGTGATCACGGCGCAGTATCGCAACGAGGGCGGTAGCAACGTGGACTTGGCCTGCAAAGTGATTGACAAGGCTAAGGCGCCAATTGATTTTGTGAACAAGTTCTTTCCGCGCGAGCTGGAGATCCTCACCAAGCTGGATCATCCCAATATTATACAGATCCACAGCATTCTGCAGCGTGGCCTGAAGATCTTCATCTTCATGCGCTACGCGGAGAAGGGCGATCTCCTGTCGCACATCAAGAAGACGGGCTTCATCAAGGAGAAGCAGTCGAAGATCTGGTTCCTGCAAATGGCCATCGCCTTGAAGTATTTGCACGACCACGACATTGCCCATCGTGATCTGAAGTGCGAGAATATTCTGCTGTCGGAGCACAGCAACGTGAAGCTGGCCGACTTCGGCTTCGCCTGCTTCTGCAGCAATGCGCAGGGCAACAAGCTGGCGTCGCAAACGTACTGCGGCTCAGCGGCCTATGCCGCCCCAGAAGTGGTCAGCGGTGTGCCCTACGATGCGCAGCTGGCCGACGCCTGGTCGCTGGGCGTCATACTCTTCATCATGCTGAACGGCAAGATGCCGTTCGACGACAGCAATCTGAGCAAACTGCTGGACGACCAGCGCTGCATGAAGTTCGCCTTTCGCCGCAAGCTCCACGACGTGATCACGCCCCAGGCGAAGGCCGCTGTCGCCGTGCTGCTCGATCCGAATGCTGCGACGCGCTGGGACATGCACGAGATGCTCAATTGCAGTTGGGTGCTCATGGATAAGAAACAGACTGTTTGTGTAAAGTGACAAGCGAAACGCTGGAAACGTCGTCGTCGTCGTCGTCAACGCACACGACTCGCAAGTTCACTCGACTATCGGATGCATGTAGAAGATGTCAAGTGCCAATGAAATTTCAATTTTGATCTCACACACACAAAACGGACTCTCTTTTTTGGCTCAATATGTTAATAGATAGTGCAAAAATTTCGTAACTTTGTGAAATTAGTTATTTATGGCAACACACAATAAATACAATTTCTAAATCGAATCCGTCTCTCTCTTTGTCTCTCTAGCTGCTGCCTTTCTCCTGGCTTTGCCACATGCCGCAAGTGGAGGCAGCAACCACAGCAGCGTCATTGCCGACGCCGAGCTGAGCGCCTCGGAGCGCAATCGTCGCCTCATTCCCTACATGGCCTTCTATCTGCCGGCCCCCGAGCTGCCCATCAATCAGCAATATGCCGTGAAGCATGCCCCATCTGCTGGCGGTGCACAGCTGCGTCCGCCACTCACTGCGCCCAGCCGCATCCCCGTGCCCGTTGCCTACATGCCACAACCGCATCCGCACCCACATCCGCCTCCGCATCCACACCAGCACGCACATCATCAGGCAGCGTCTGCACACTATCAGCAGGGCGCAGGCGATGCTTACCACGCGCTGGGCATTGGAGGACAGCATCAGGGCCTGGCACCTGGTCATGGCAAGGATGCAGCGTTGCCGCCAGATGGGGGCGCCACATTTATTGCCTACAAGCCATTGAACCCAACTGCAGCGCACAAGGCAAGTACACATTGAATGCGCGATAAATAAAGTGAAGTAATCGTGAAATTCCCAATATTCAGCACAAGACTGTTCAGCACTTTCCGCCGCTCTCCGAGCACGAACTACAGCAGCAGCAGCAGCAGCAGCAACAGCAGCAGGAGCAGTTTGAGCTGCTGCCACCGCCGGGGGCGCCACAAGTGCAGTACCATCGACAGCGCGGCAAACAATCAAAAGTCAATTTAACACCGTTTACAGCGCAGAACACGCTGCCGGGACACTTTATGCCCATTATTTATACGCCAGTGAGCAAGCCGAGCAACAACAATGAGCTCCATAATGGCAATACTATCAATTACAACAAGAAGCCCTCGTCGTCGTCGTCGTCATCGTCGTTGTCGTCGCCAGCAGAAATTGTGTACCATAAAAATGCGCATCAAACACAAATTGTTACGGATTATGCCGCAGACGGAGCCGGCACGTCTGTAGAGCAGCAGCCGGAGAGGGGGGGACAGGAGGAGGTGCTGGTGCATCCAACACCAAGGTAAGATTTATGCCACTGTCCGTGATGAATGAATGTGTATATGTGTGAGATACAAATCTCGCATAGATTTGCTGCTTTCGCACTCATCTAACATGAAACAGAGACTTCCAAAACTCGACTACTTTCTGGGAGATTCTCACGAACACGTCTCCAGCTGTCACCACCCACAATTGGCCGTTGTCTCGTTGTCGTTGTCGTTGGCATTTTCAAGCAGAATACAAATTAAAAATGTTCAACCGATTTCGACAGTCGCTCACTCGACTCTGGCGTCGAAGCTGAAATACTCTTTCCCCTCTTTGATCAATATTTCCAGTCAGTACAAAACTTGACAGACTTCAAAGTATACTCTTTGAAATGAATACAATTCAAGTTAATTTAATTAGTGAGCAGCCAAAGTTTGGAATACATCAACTAAACTAAAGCTGTGCTGCAAATGCCCTTGTTTAAGTTATGACATGATTACGACACTTTATCAAATGGAAACTTTAAGGTATTCAGAGCGAACATGCAGCAGTGGCAGGCAGCAAACACGGCAGACGTTGCACGTTGCACAGGTTGCACATGCAATGCAATGCCCTTGGGCGCTGAAATCAATTGCATTTAATGCATGGCTCAACCTTTGCTGCCGTCGCCACTGCTGCTGCAGCTACTTCTACTTCTGTCTGACGACAACATTGTTGTCGGTGTCGTAAGAAGCAGTTCGATGTAGTCGATGAGGCGCCGCCAGTGGGCAATGGCAATGGGCTGGCGGTGGTCAGTTGAGAGCGCTTCGCTCGTGTTCATCTCGTAATGTTCAAATTGCAAAATCATGTCATATTGCACCGCGGGCAACGGCCAACACATTTGGCCACCACTCGCCAGGTCGCAGGCGATTCCTGTCTTACAAAGCTACTTGCCACATCTTCTGCTACACACACACATCGACTCACACACAACTCATCCAACGCTTCTGCATGCCCCACAGTGTTGGCTACAGTGTGTACAACAGCGAGCCAGCCGGTGGCAGCGCCTCCGCGGCAACCGCATCCTCATCAGCCAGTTCATCGAAAAGCGCCTTGATGGTGCACCAAAAGTCGCCGCAGTCGCCGGCTTATGGACACGTAAGCAAGTACGAGAGTTACTTCCACATGTCGCCGGATCAGCAGCAGCTGACGCCGCAGGAGAAGTACGTGCTCTACTTGCAGCAGCGCATGAAGCTGCAGCGCCAGCAGCAGAAGCAACAGCAGCAGGCTGAGCGCTACCACCAACAGCAACAGCAGCACGCAGCAGCAGAGGATGCGCATCATCCGCCAGCGCAAAGCAGTACGAAAGCTGGCAAACATCCACATCCACACCACAATCATGCACATGCAACGCTTGCATCATCACCACAGCCCCCACCACTGTCACAACCACAACAACAGCACAGTCAGTTACACAATTACAACGGTCTGTTTGTGCGGCCAGAAGCCGGAGCTTCTGCCGGCCAGCAGCAAACGCATCAACAGGTGCTGCACATTCCATTACGTGCCCTCATGGGCCACCTTAACCATAACACTAATGAGCAGGAGCCGCTGCTCGGGTAAGTCCACACAACAGCGCTCGCTTCGCTTGCCACGCAGCAGTTCAACCCACACGACCAAGTCTAATCCCTTGCTCTACACTCTTAGCTCGCCCGCTCCCCCGCAGTTCGTTGACTACCTCATCGATGGACCGCGCCAGTCGCTGGACGAGGAGCAACAGCAACAACAGCAGCATCAGGTGTCGTCCCCGTCGCCGTCTCGCCCGCCACAACATGCCTTCATACTGGTGACCACAAGCGCACCATATGCCGACCATCCTCAAGCACCACGCGTCCACGAGCTGACGCCCACGCGTGCGCCCGTCGTCTACAAGCAGCAGCCCACGCTGCGTCTGCAGCCCGTCAGTCCCGTGCACAAGTACAAGGCCACGCGCCGCCCCGTCTACATCACGCCGCCCACGCCCAGCGAGACGGTCAAAATCACACCCAAGTACGTGTACGTCTCCAGCAAGCCGCCGTCGCAGGCGCCCAGTGAAGTGGTCAGCCGACCGGCGCCCAATTCGCCACCCATCAAGCTGAAGCCCGTCTACAAGTACGCCCAGGAGCGGCCCACAGCTGCGCCGCTGCCCAGCGAAGACGCGGACCAGTTGCCGGATATACGCACCTCGTCGCTGGCGGAAATACTGCACAAGCTGCAGGCGAGCAATCACTTGCCACACACGCTCACGCCGGACAACATTGACAACTCGATCAAGACGCTGATACGCATCCTGCAGAATCTGAAGCAGACCCAGACGATTGTGCCCAACCCGCCACAGCATCACGAGGCCAAGCCCAGCAGCAGCCACGACTACGACTACAACACGGACTCGGACAACGCGGACAACACGGAGGAGGAGCCAACACCGCCGACCACTGTGGCAGCCAACGTCGAAGCGGATCTGCAGCACCTGAACAAACCAAGTAAACGCAGTCGCATAGAATCTATTACAACAACTTGAACTATATCTTTCATGCAGACAAGCATCCGGGACCGACCACGGGACGTGCGGGCATCGACTACCCCAACTATGCAGAGATTCCCAAGACGGACTTTGAGTGCACGCAGCAGCGCTACAAAGGATTCTTTGGCGACCCGGAGACCAACTGCCAGGTGTGGCACTACTGCGATCTGAATGGCGGCAAGGCCTCCTTCCTCTGCCCCAACGGCACCATCTTCAGTCAGGTACGCCACGCGTTGCAAGCGCTTAACCAGCCTAAACTAATCCCATTTTAACTGCATAGATTGCGCTGACTTGCGACTGGTGGTTCAACGTCAAGTGCTCGACGACGTCGCAGCTGTACGTGCTCAACGAACGTCTCTACAAGTACATATTGCCCTTCAATCCCAAGTTCCCAGAGGACTACAACGGACCCATAGTTGACAAGTAAGTTTAGTTCGCACACCAAACTGATAAATCTGACAAGTGTTGCATACTTCTCGAAACAGATACCTTGCCATGAAGTTCCAGGAAATGGAGGAGAAAATGCGGCTGGAAAAGCAGCGCAAAAGCAAACAGCAGGCGGAAAAACCCGAAGCCAGAGACGAGGCCTCCACGCCCTCGTTGCCCAAGAACCACAAGGCAGCGCCCAAACATGGCAGCGGCATCAACGCCCAGGTGTACGAGCAGAGCTCAGAGCGCAATCTGCTGATCGATGACGAAATCGACGACATCTCTGAGCGTGGCACGTACGACACCTATGGCCAAGCGCCGACCACAATTATGGCGCCCACCACAACCTCCCTGGAGTCACAAACGCTGGGACTGAAGCCCATTGTTGTGTCCTCCACGCCGTATCCAGAGCGTGACGAGGACGAACTGGAGGTGGATGCGGTACCTGAACTGTCTGGCGAACCGCCAGCGGACTCGGAGAGCAGCGAGGAGGAGGATAAGCTGCAGAGCTTAAGGGATACGAATGCAGTTGCGGGCAAGCAGAAGCGAGTGGAGACTACAAAAGTGAGCGTCGAGAAACTGGAGGTGATTGAGATTAAGCCGGACGGCAACACGGGCCACCTGATGCCAATCAGCAGCTTGTCGGCCAGCAGCGAGGAGCGGCAGCAGTCGAGCAGCAGAGAGAGCAAAGAGTGAGGAGAAGTGGGATTAGAATGCTTGCTTGCCATATTTGTAATGAGAATGTTCTTGTACTTGTACGGTCGGTTGTACGTCTTAAATTATTATTCTTAGCGAGCGATTACTGTAAATAGCCAACTGTAAATTGAAACCACTACCTATAGGAATCAGCTAGATATACGTTTCTATCTATGTGTAAGTATGTATAATAATATAGAAAGTATTAGGTAAAAACTTGGGTTCATTCACTCACCATTTGTGCGTTGTTGACTTGAAAGATTGCGACGTCTAATGTGTTAATGGAAGCTGGTATGTCGGCCGCATAGCGCTGGTTCTACAAATTCAGAAGGACATTAGTATAAGTGTTTCAGACTCTTGCAACAAGTTGACAAATACAGTGCACATTGGTTGTAAGTTGCTCAGCAAACACAGCGAACGAAAGAATCTATAAACTGAGCTCTAATGATTAATACAATACAAATATTACTTATAATTGAGAGCTGCTCTCTACGAAAAAGACTTGCTGACAATAACAGCAAGCTCTTTAAATTGATTTTAAAAGTTATCTACAGCAGTATAGTACCGATAATTACATTTAATTTTGTGCGCATCTATTTAAAACAAAAATAAACCCAATAAATTGAATTTACATGTGGAGAGTTTGCAATTATCGACATTACACTGTGGTTGAAAAACATTTACGTTTTGTAATTACTTTTAAATTTGAGGTTGCTTTTAACCAATACACACTGTACGAGTACTCGCAATACCAACCAATTCCTCCACGAGGCAAGTCTTGTGGTGACTCTGAATGCATTTGCACGACTTGCAACAGATACGCTTGCAGACGCGGCAGAAAATTGGCGCCGGCAACTTGTGCACGCTGCACTGCAGCGGCATCGGGTAATGGAAGATGTTCTTGCCCACACGAATGCCCTTGTAGTTGTTGGCACCATGCCCGTTGTTGTTGTTGTCGGCGAAGTGCTGGAAAGTGTGCGTCTTGAGGACGCGACTGTGATTGTGAACGGTTTCGAAGCAGCGCTTGCAATAGAAAGCGTTGCACTGCTTGCATTCACCTTTGGCAGCAATGTGACTGCATTCGCTGCATTTTGTTTCCACTGCAATCTCGTGCATTGCGGAGAATTGCAGCGACTTGTTCACCGAATCTACGGAGTAACGGCGAAAATACTCCAAACTATTCGCTTCGCCCAGCACATGATAGTTTAGCTCGTAGTAGTCGCGTGTGTTGCCGGCTGCCTTTGGGTCTTTCACAGTAATTGTTGGCGGTGCCAAATTGAAGCAGACGGCGCATTTGAAGTCAATTTGCTGACGATGCTTCGAAATGCAAAGCTCACACATGAGGTGTCCACAGGGCAAAAGGAATGGAAGACGATTTTCTGCGTAAAAATGAGACGCCGTTATCAACTGTTTAGAAGCGCAGCGCAAAGCGAAATACAAAATAACGGCATATCTTATGAATGAGTTTGTGCATGTAAATAAGTTTATGTGTATGCAGGGGTGCTGCAAAAATTGCACACATTTCATTCATTAATCACTTTACTTGCGTTTCTTAAGTTTTCGTGTGCGCTACAAAATGGCGATTGAAATACAATTGGGAAAAAATATTACCTGCTCCTGCATAGTGCCTGTGAGAATATTCGCAAGAGCAATTGGGGCAGCAAAGCTGACTGCGCAAATTGGCTGCTACAAACTTGCGATCGAAAAACTTTACTCCACTGTCGTCCGAAATCATTTTCAATATTCACTAGGAACTTTTTTTTTTATTAAATTGAGTAATGACTTTCAATAGGCGGAGCAGAAAAATGAAATGAGCCGGCAAAATCTGCAGTGTACAATAACTGTAATCTGTGTCAGTGTTGTAAAAGACAGTCGAGATCACCAGTTCAGCGGCGGAGCTTGTTCACGGAACTACCTACAGCTGGCTGCTAACATATTTTCACTCTAAATTAGCAAAATGAAGACTTTTAATAGAAAGAAGCATTCAAAGTAGTGCAATTTTATTCAATTGAATATAAAATGCGTCGTCTTGCAAAATCGTGAATAGCTGGATATGATCTGCATACACTTTAAATAGTATATGCCAGTGGGACCATTTCAGCTCTATTAAATACTGCATTCTTTTTTGTGGCATATTTTCAAACTGAAGTTCGGTTACGCTGAAAATTTGAACTTCAAATTCAAACAAACCCAACAGTCAAGAATATAATATGTTCGTGCTGCACCAATATTTTTTATTTATATCTTTAAACCACAAATCAATAAACGCCAAAACCAAAAAATTTACAACTAAAATGATTAATCTTAACCAAACATAGAATCCATAAGAGCATCATGGCGATCACGGCGATTGGGCTCATCCTGTCGGAATCGACGTAGCTCCTCATATACCTCGTCATCGGTTTCCTGTTCGAAGAGAAGAAAACTCAACATGTACATTAAGCAAGATACACTAATTTCAGATTGTACTTACGAAAATGTAGCGACAAATGGGACACGAATTGGCCTGAGCAAAAGTTTGTAATAATAATAGTTGGAAATAGAAGTACTCGACAATTTACAATACCTTTTTCAGCCAGAGCAGAATGCAGTCCTCGTGGAACTCGTGCTTGCAGGGCAGCACCTTGAATTTACTGCCCTCCTCAGCGGGTTCCTTGCACACGGCGCACTCCAAGTCGGGAGTCACCTCGTCAGCAGTGATCACGTGCATGGGCAGTGCTTCGATCGCTCGCTTGGAGGCTTCGGGCGCTTCGATTTCCATATCGATGCCGTTCATAATGGCCAGCACCTGCAGGCGGCGATAATGGCGATCGAAATCGTTGGCGCCCTCGGGCCCAGTGGGCGTGTGTCCCAGTTCATCGAAATAGTCCGCCATAGCTGCACTGAAACTTCTGAAAAATAGATTGTAATTTTGAGATTTACGACGAGATACAAATGAGAATTTGCAGTATTTCTTTTTTGGTTGGGTTTGTGGAGCCAAATGTCATTTTATTTTAAATTCAATTCGAATCGTATACAATTTCTGACACACGTAAGTACAATAGGTATTAACTATACATATATATATATACACACTATATGTATTTTGAACTCGATCTTATCTAGTAGTATAGTTGACACTGACCTCTGCATAGAGCCTATGGCTTAGTTAATTATTATTTAATTGTAAGTGCTAGTTTTAGTAGTTGTCGTAAACGAGGTCTTTGCAGTTTTAAAAGATGTGTGCTGTGTTCAGTTCTAGAGCTAGAGTTTCTCGATAATTTCAAAGTTTAGTTTAGTCGCCACTAGTCACTAAATTTACAGGCATATACTGGCATCTTGGGATTTTACTAAAGACTCTCCAAAATAGTAGTGTGGTTGTGTTTTCAGAACGTGGCTATTTGTCTAACTTGAGCTGAGTGTTAAGTCCCGCAATTAGCGTGATCATATTTGTGTTTTATGGTCGATAGATGTTTGGGGTGAGACTGGAACTTGGAATGCTAGCTGGAGGGGAGTGTGATGATGACGATCGCAATGAACAAACCAAACAAAAATCGAAATCCGCTCAATAAAAACACAAAATAAATTTTGTTCTTTTCATTTCCTTTTTTTTTTTGTTTTATATATACTTTTATCATGTTGTTTTTTTAGACACTATAAGTATGTATATTCATTAATTAAATGTACGATTTTAGTTTTTGTTTTCTGTACTCCACGAAAGTAATAAATACATTTTTTTTTGTTTTGTTTCGCTTGAGGCAAATATTACTAACAATTGATAATTGATATTTCTTTCAACTGCTGTACGTTAATGCAATTCTTTTGTTTTTTTTTTCGTGACAATTTCGCAATTCGACAAAATACGCTTAAAGTTAATGCTAAAAGTCTAAAGTGTAATCTTCTTTCAGCTACAGAAAGGAAACCAAAAAAAAAAGAATAATAAAACTTGCAACTTAGAGGCTAGATCATTAAAAGTAACACGTTTAGATCGCTATAGAAATAAATTAAAGACGCTCCTCGACGCACCCTCGACTCAGAGATGGTGTTGCAGAGTTGAAAATATATATATATATATATATTCTATATAGCATATATGTAACTATATACAGATAGAGCGAGCGCGCAACTTAAGCACGACGAGAAACGAGAACGAGAACGAAAACAAGAACGAATAGTAGTAATAAGTACACAATTTCGATTTGCATTACGATGAAATCGATTAGTTTTAGCTACTTCTCTTTCTTCTGTTTTCTGTTGTTGTTGTTTAGCAGGGGAGCTGCGGCTAACTACGGCAGGGAGGTAGGAGGGAGGGCGGGGCGTATGAAGTAATTACAATGCGCAGAGAGATAGTTACGTTAGTTAATTAGATACGATACGATACAACTAAAAGTATGTACTCCGGCGGTACATAGACATTTGCATGCACTACACGATTGCTAAGAGTTAACGAACGGCTTGCAGATCTATAGCTAGCATTTACATCCCTACTTCTAGATCTAGTTATATAGTTTTGCTAAAAGCGACCACGACGACGGTGACGACGGCGACGTTACGTATGGGGAAGGGAGACGGCTGCTGCTGTAGGCGGAAGGTTGCGATCGAGGCACTAGGCCGACTCCGAGTCCTAGTCCGTGATGGAGATTTGCGCGTAGCCCACGAGGGAGCGCTCGTCGGGCGTCTCGCCGGGCTGCACGCCCGAGCTCAGCTGGAACGTGATGGTCTTCATCGTGTCGCACTGGGCGATCAGCTGGTCGAGGTGCACGGCCATCGGCTGTGTGTCGAGCGCATCGACCAGACCGGCGTCCACCAGCTCCGTGGCAATGCCCTCGGCGGTGTCCTTGCCCACGGCGAACTCGAAGCGTATGTCGTGCAGTTCGCGCCGCAGATTCCGCATGCGCAGCACCAGATTGACGGGCGGTGCCTCCGCCCCGTCGCTGGGCAGCGTCAACTGTGCCACGCCCGCACTCAGTTCGCTGGCGGCGGCGACGGGGGCAGCAACGGGCGCGTTGCCCACATTGCCGGGCGTCATGGTGGCCGAGGAGAGGCTGCGTGTAATCTCGGGTGTGGTCTCCTCGCGATCGCTGTCCGAGGAGTCGGCGCGCTCCAGCCGATTGATGGGTCGATCCTCGGACTCGGAGTCCGACGAGGGCTGCTTGCGATTGCCGCTGCCGCTGACGTTGTCCTCCTCCTCGCTGGACCACACCCACTCGCCGGTGACGGTGCGATGCAGTCGCCCCGAGGCGCCCGGCTGCCGCTTGGCCGCCTTGTGGACGCGCGTCTCCATGCTGGGGCCGGACTGGAGCAGCGTTTGGGTGAGATACTTGCGGTCCTTGGCCTTCTTGAAGAAGGCGTGCTTGAGCAGCTCGCTGGCCGTCGGCCGCTTCGAGGGCTCCTTCTGCAGGCACTCGACGATCATCTTGCGGAATGTCTTGCCGTACGCCTTGTACTGGTCCTTGTCCTCGGCGCCCGTGTCCAGCGTCGGCGGCTCGTTCTGCAGCGTCAGCATGAGCACCTTCATCGGCGGGTACTTGTGGTAGGGCGCCGTGCCCGTGGCCATCTCGATGGCCGTGATGCCGAACGACCAGATGTCCGCCTTGAAGTCGTAGCCGTGGTCCTGCTCCATCACCTCGGGCGCCATCCAGCAGGGCGTGCCGACGAAGGTGTGGCGCACCTTCTGGCGCGAGAGGTCGCGACCGGTGGCCAGCCAGGCGCTGACGCCGAAGTCGGCGATCTGAATGGTGCCGTCGTCGCCGATGAGTATGTTGCCGGCCTTGATGTCGCGATGGATCTGGCCGTTGGAGTGGAAGTACTCGAGCCCCTTCAGCACCTCCTTGAGCACGGTGGCGATGGTGGCCTCGTCGAAGACGCCCTGCTTGCAGTTGGCGGTGCGCATCTTGTGCTTGATGATGTCCAGCAGCGAGCCGCCCTCGAGCAGGCGCAGCACCAGCCACAGCTCCTCGCGCACCACGAACGACGTGTGATAGGTGACGACGTTCTCGTGGTTGCACGACGACATCGCCTGGATCTCCTTGAGCAGCTCGTCCATCGATGTGTTCCACTTCTCCAGATTGATGCGCTTAATGGCGCACTTCTCGTTCTTCGGTATGCAGTACGCGCCGTGCACCACAGCGGTGGCGCCCACCCCGATCACGTCGCGCAGCTCGTAGTCGTCCTTGGAGTTGGGCCACGGCTGCTTCTCAGGCGCGCTGGCGGCGCCCGCGGCAGCCACATTGTTGCTGGACAGCGTTGCCGGTATCGAGCTCATGCTTCTCGCGACGGCGACGGCGGCGTGCGGTGGCGGTGTGCCCGGACGTTGCTTGCGCTTCCCCTGTTGCGGCTGTTGCACGATCGCCGGCTGACTCTGTGAGCGCTGTGTGCTCCTCGTCGGCTGCCTCACAATCACGGGCTGGAACTCGTTGTTCTGCTGCCGGTAGACGGAATGCGGGCGACGCTCCTCGCTGCTCGCACTGCTGCGCTGTTGCACGTTGTAGCTGTGCTCCGCGTGCTCCTGCTCGTGCTCCTCCTGGGGTCGCTTGGCAAAGCAGCAGCTTCCACTCTCCGCTGCTGTCTCGATCGACTTTTCCTTGCACTCACTACTGTTGTTATTATAATTACTGCTGCTACTGTTCTTGTTGTTATTGTTGTTGAAGTATGCAACTTCTGCAAGAGAGCAAGAGAGAGAGAGAGAGTAGAGAGATAAAGTTGAGCCTTGCCACAGAGTAAGTCGAGCAAGAGGCGAAAAGCACAGTTGATGGCGACTTTTCAATTCATGGTACAGCCAAATACTTCACAATTGTTTACGCCAAACTCTCACACACACACACACACTCATGCAGACGCTGACAGGCATTGACACGTTTGGCAGATCGGCTGTACTGCTGCTGGCTGATAAATCGAGTAACGGCAAAACTTTTCCACACACGCCGTGCTGTGATAAGCGCGGCACGGCGAGCGACGTGTTTTCGCTTTCATGAATCAACTGCATTCTAGGCGCGACGGTGTGCACACTATTTCGGACGCCGACTGTACACAGTGGCGGCCTGCAGTAAAGAGCACGCTTGCTGTGTGTAGCATAAACACTGCTTGAGAGCAGCGCAGAGGTGGGCGAGGGTCCAATGACCGCATTCGTTTATTTTTAGACGCCGCAGCAGCAGCAACAGCAACAACAACAACAACTACAACAAGACGTGGAAAGTGCAATTAAGTTTTTGAGTTCAGTTTTTACTGTTTGATATCAAAGTGATACAATTGCTCGCGACTAGGTAATCACAGTTGCCACAGGAGAGAGGGGGGGCAACTCGATAGCACTGGGCGCGGTTGGGCACCCACTAATTGTGGTTAATGCCGAGTCAAGTGCAAACAGTGGCAGCCGAAAACAGAAAACAGATACAGCGACGTCGTATCTGAAGATACTGATAAGCAGCGCATATCTGGCGCAAAGTAATCGTAATAATTATCTGGGGTGCGCCGTCATGTGCCGTGCCGTGATTATGTCAAGAGCTGCAATTCGAGCGAACTGGTAACCGAATACGAAGTCTAACACTTGCTCGATATTTCGCCTGAGCCAAAAAGTAATGAGAAAAGCAAATAGCATGCAAACCAAATGTTTACACAACAAAACACAAGGGAGGGGGGCGGAGGGCGGAGTCGAGAAATGAAAACACTTGACCGCGCGCCAACGGGAAACGGGGAAGGTTATGGCCAACAGTGGCACTAGCTGTGTCTGCTAATTTAAGCAGATTCTTAAAAATACAGCACGAGAAAATAGCGACTGCCGACAGACGAAGAAAGCGTTGCCAAGCGGCAACGGCAAACGTTCGATTTGGCGCCGCCTTCGCTTCTTCGCTTCCCGCTCTTCGCCATAATGTATCAGTAGTGTGTAGCCGAAATGTTATTTATTGAAACGTTCCGACGACGATCATGTGAACGTGATAAGCACACACACACAGACACTCAACGGGGACTGTGTCACACGACCGCGCAACGAAGCGAGCCGATGATGATCACAAGAGTTCAATTAGTTTCGATTAAGGGGCCTGCATTTGGAATTTTCACTGTGCGCTGCTTGCTTTTGTTGTTTATTGATTTCACGCAGCCGAAATCAAAACAATTTACGCCAAACCATCAAGCAGTTCGTTCTGCTAATTACTGTTACAGTTACACACCCTCTCTCCCAGCTGCGCGCCGCCCCCTCGCAAGCGACGATCACTGACTGGCCTGGCTGGCAGCAAAACGCACGCGCGCGTTTTGTTTCTTCTTTTTCTTTTGCTTTCTCGTTTGCCGTTTGCTGTTTAATAATCGTCAATGGTTTCTCGATGCCGATTTCCGTCTCTTCGTCTTCGTCTGTCTCTCTCTGTCTTTTGTGCGGTCTCTTCGTGTGCGCTCCACGCGATGCCTCGACGCGTTTGTATTCAACGCCGCACAACAACTGAGCTGACCGTGGCGCAGCACAAATCGGCATAGCCCCCAAAGTCGGCAAGCGCGAGCAGCGTCAACGTCAGCGTCAGCGTCAACGTTAACGTCAGCAGCCAGCAACCGCAAACAGCAAAAGCAAACAACAACAACAACGCCGACGACGACGCGTAACAAGTGTGTGCGCCGGAGGGGGGCGAGAGGTGCGCACTGGGTAAAAAAAAAGTACATTAGAAGAACTACAAAAATAAATGTATTGAGCAAATATCAACAGCGACAGCAACAACAACAACAGCAGCAGCAGGCAAACGACGACGCGGCCTCAGCGACTGCGGCAAGTGCTGTGAAGTGGGGCACAATGCTGCACTGCGAGCGAGCGAGCGAGAGAGAGAGAGATAGAGAGATATCATGGCACAGTGGGACGCATGGCTCAAGATCACTGTTGAATATTATTTATTTTGTTAACGTAATAATTTTTCTAGTTTGTGTCGCGAAAGCTTCAAATTTATTTTATTATTTCGCGAGCAAATATTTGGCATTTACTTTTCACAATTCAATATCTTTTTTGTTTCGGTAGTCGTATATCTTGACTGCTTATTTGTTTTGTGCTACAGTTTTATCACTGCCCGGGAACCACAACAACGCAGCCCACAATGATAATAGCAAGCAGCAACAATTAGCAAGACAAAAAACCGTCCCAAAACGGGGAGCATTGACTAAAATGCATGAATACATTGCCCCACAATCGTCCCAGCCACAGCCCCACCCGACAGACAACGTCTAGCTCGGGGACTAGATAAGTTTTGTAGCTGCGTAAGAAGAGCACGAAAACGATACAAAAAGCGAGCAGCCGTCATGGAAAATTCGTGAATCGCATTGCGAGCTGGCTAATGATTCAGTTACCATGTCTTCGAGCATATGGCTATATAGGATGTACAAGCACAAAGTCGCATCATCTGGATGGATTTAGAGAGTCTAAATTTGCGAGGCGTGAAAAATGCTGTGCATTTCTATGCGCCATTCCTCCCCCTCCCCGACTTACTGTACATATAAAAATAAAAATTCGCGCGAACATCGCGCAAATTTATTTATAGAGTTCGCACTTTTCTGCACAACACTTCCAATGCAGTGCATGCATGTGTGTGTGTGTGTGTGAGACGGTGCGTATACGCGATCTAGGCGCATACAGTGCTCAATCAAACACGCTTGTATTTGCATATTCAATGCGAGTGCGAGGCGTCAACACATTTTCCGTTTGTTGCACTCTGCATTCGCCAGCAAATATGTATTTATTTATAGATCTGGCGATGTTTATACGATCTTATTAATTCCAATATTGACACATTAATGCGCACGACAACGTGATGTGCTTGAACTCTTTATGCGAGTTACGTGAATATACTTAATTTAATTTATTGTCGCTCAGCTCAACGCGAAACGTTCCCATTTTCGTATACGACTCGACCACATCGATTTCGCTGGCCGACTGATAAAGTTCCAACTCAACGTTTATCTACCCCGTAACCGTAAATGTGGGGGCAAAAGAGTTGGCAATGTTGCCAGATCGTTGATGGGACAACACCTACACGAGTTTATCAACGATGATATGAATTTCACAATATTTATGCAAGGATATCAGCAACTTTATGACGATTAACAAACTAAATCACCCTCTTTAAATTTATCATTTCTTCTATTTATATTTTTCTGCGAAACTGTAGCATGTGAAATTAACATAGCAGATAAGATATCTTCGACACTCACTCCCCAGCTGTCGACATACAAACGAGTTTACGAGCTTTTTAACGTCTTACACATTTGAATAAAGGGCTATTAAACGGTCATAATGAGGTAGCAACTGTAAATCGACTACTTCCTGATAACAGCATGACTATCAAGTCTTAAGTTTAGCCTGATCACTCATAAGTGTTTTCAAATTTGTTTTGAAGACGCGGAAAATCGTCAGATTGGTCTACAAATTTTGCAGATCTAATATATTTTCATGCATTTTACAGTGAGCTAAATTTAAGCCTTTAAATAAATACATTTTTTATTCCTTTGGTTGCTTCAAAGACTTCAAAATTGATTTTTAAGGGATTGACTTATTAAATACTTTTTAGTAATTTACGACAATCGTGATCTCGACATGGAACAGGACACTTTAAAGCGGCACAAATGCGTTTTGAATGGAAGTTGAAGGAAGTCGAATTATGTTTCACGTGACTGCCTCAGAACTGGCTATAAATTTCACCATTTGCATTTAGCAACCTTTTGTCTAGGCGGGCTTATGAATGATAAATGCTCGCCCGCGCATTCAAATCTTTTTAGCGATGGCATAAAGTTATATTTTATTGGTTAGTCACAATGCAAATTTTCCACCACAAACACAAGCACACACAGGAAAAGTATTAAAGTTGAGGAAAACCAGGATTATTTTGGAAACGCACTTTGCTTCAGGCAAATCATGTTGAGGAACTGCATTTTGAGCGGCTTTCGATTGGTTCACTTTGATGGGCACTGTTGAAATCAACGGCGTGTTACACAAAAGCTGGGGCGACACTTGAAAGCGATCTGATTTCGCGACAATCTGATAGGCCGCAATCAATTGGCGTGCAATTCAAAATCGCAAAATCGCATTGCTAGCGGGTCGCTCCTCCAGCGCGAAAATCACAAATTCGACTGAACTTCACAAATCGTTGTAATCAAACATTTAAAATGAACATTTCGTTAAGCAATAAACAACAATAAAAAAAACACAGAATAAATAAATGAGCGCTACAAATGGCGGAGCACGACGACGACAACAAAAACAACGGCTTCGGCAGCGACGTCGACTGGGAACGGGACGAACCCACAAAAAGTGCGAAATTTTGCCGCCTCCATTGTGTGTTAGTTACGAGTGTATTCATTATTCTTGTGGGTAGCCACGACTAACTGTGCATCCACACACCGATATCTCTGCGTGTGTGTGTGTGTGGGTTTAGTGGGGTTTATAGTTAAGGCTGCTGTCGAACATAATGCTTATGCATGACTTTTGGCTTTCGACTGCAAATCTTCAACTAATTACGTACTGTGACTTTTTGTTTTTGCGGCACTTCTAAGGGCTTTAAATCAGCGGCGAGTTATTTCCGCATTCAAGTGGCAAGTTTACAGAGTGTGCCAACTTCGTGTAACTGCCCCTCGTAACTTGTAAGTTTGGCAATTGAAAAACATGTGCAAATATATAGGTTAACAGATGTTTTTAGCCCGTAAACTTGCAGCATTAATAAGCTTCAATCAAGTTGGAGCACAAAAACAATGCAAAACGTGTATTCAGCTGCTGTTTTAACGATTCCCAAATGGAAAATAACCGAGCTAAATAACTTTTAAAACGAAACGATTACTGCGAGATACAAAGCAGTTCTTTTTTAGGGTATTTGCAGGGTATTCTCAGAGGTTTGCACAGTTATTTGCCTGATACAAAGCAGTTTTTTTCAGGGTATTTGCAGGGTATTCTCAGAGGTTTGCACAGTTATTTGCCCAACATTTAGTAGCACTATATGGAGGTACTTTATTTGCTGCCTAGTTATTATTATTCTTAGCAATTTGCACACTGCCTTTTGCGATACTCGTATTTATTTATAAATTTTTTGTTTATAGCCAAGCTGGCTTTCTTTGCGCCTAATATATAAGTGCGAAATTGCTCGCAGGGAGTCTGAACGCAGCGTGTTTCCAAGGGCCGTTTGTTTATCACGAGTCAAATGATCGAAATCGGCGTGACATGCAACAAATGCCGCAAGATCGACAATTAGCGCCTTGAGACGGTGTGTGGGTGGGAGATATGCAGACTGATCATTAGTGAGACATTAACAGATTGTAAAATGCCATCGACGACAAACACACTGCAGCCATCAATGAGCGCAGCGCAACGAGTGTGAATGAATAGCGCCGTCATAGTATTCATAGTACTCGCAACTAGATCACACCAGCTAAAGACCGAGAGAGAGAGAGCCGTGTTGAGATGTTGTATCTGGTACGTATTTCCGTCATGGACGTCATAGCAATAATTTGTGGCTGTCGCTTCGATTTGTATTTTTAAACGAGTCGGCAACTTTATATATGCCGGGTTCATTGCAAGATATGCGTAAGATCATAGATTCGCCTCCCCGAAAATTCATCAACGTCTCAAGGCAAGGCCGGCAACGTCTATTGCTCTCGCTCTCGGCCTGCCAGCAAAATTGCAAAATTTGCAAAAGGTGTGCAAAAATTGTGCATTACTTTACAGTATTTGTATTACGAGTACACCTGTGTTTTTTGCGCTCGCTGCGTCGGCGAGGTCACCGCAGTTGAATGAACTTCTCGCTGTCGGAAGTTCGTGTATAATTATAAAGCTGTTAGGGACACAGACAACTACAACTTGAATGCAAATTATTTATGAACGAGTTGAGGTATACAAATGCTTTTGTGCTATTTGGCCAAGTGATGGCAGTTAAAAGTAAATCTCTGTTGTAATTCGCTGACTAGCTGTTATACAATGTTCTGTTGAGAGCTTAAGCAATTGACCTTGTCGCGAATCCCAAGAATATTTATAGCAACTGTTAGTCCGAGTCACGTAGTTGCTGCTCTGATTCCAGAAGCGCACGACATTCGCTCAATATGCAAATAATCATTAAAAAATGAAAATACTGGCAAAGCAAGCAACAAGTAAAATGTTTGCGCGCTTGATGACAATGACTAAAAATAGCAGTCGCAATTGAAATGTCGTTCCATATAAAGCCAGCCAACTGCCTTGCATTGTTGTTGCTAAATTTAAAACGCGGAGCATCGTTCGTCGTCGTCGCCGGTTGTTCGAGTGACTGGGCAACTGGGCAACAGACAATGACAACAGCAAAGTGTCCAGGAAACTGGCAGCATCCATTAAAAACATGTCGATGAACAGCAGATGGGCGAGCACAGCTCTCATTGTGCTTTACATAATCCACAGTCAGAGCTTGCAAATTGTATTCCTGCAGAGATTGCAGCCCGACAACGACAAGTTCAAAGTCGCAGTAGATCGGGGGGCGCCACAAATGTTGCTGATGATCATTACCATGGCCCGATCATGTCAATTTGTTGTTGTTTTTCCGCTCGGCTAAGCATGCAAACGAATTAAAAGTGGGAACGCCATTGCGAAAATTTAATTAACATTGTCATGTGTGTGCGCGCACAGTGGGCACTAAAACTATTCGCATGCCCTGCTGCCTCACACACTATTTCCGCGTGCTTACAAGCCGATTAGCGCCGTGCCGAACGTGACCCACTCGATTGCCTCTCTCTCGCTCTCGCTCTCTCTCTGAACTTAATCGCGATTTGCGATCACAATTTAGATTCGCAATTTGTAAATGTTGCAATTAGTTTAATTAATGCATTTCTGTCCACGCCATTATTTACTAAAGCATGTCCATGCGAGTGACTAATCGAAGCCCCAACAAAACCCCAACGAATATCAAATGATCATCCACGTTCACACTTACCAGCTAGTCCGTCAGTATCTGCAAAATAAGAAGAGTGTTTGCATTAGTTTGATGCTCTCATAAGATCGCACTAGTTATTTATGGACGCTGTTCTCGACTTGTAGGCGCCCCAGTGCATGCATTTGAATCGCGTCCACATAAATCATGGCCCAACATTATCCCAAATAAGCAGAGCGCACCCCCCCCCCCCCCGGGGCAGCTGTTACCTCAAATTAGCCACCCCGTCGACGTCGAGCTTATGCGGTTTGAATAATACACATTTCAAGAAAATTTATCAAGCGCTCGAGGCCGAATTTATGGCCCGAATATAACAATAATTATTACTGAAAGTGTGCGACTTTATTTTCTAGCAAATATATATTATTTATCCGCTTGCCAAACTGACGTGAAATTCGCATACTGTTGACACATTTGTCTGCTTGTCTTCTGGCCAGCAGAAGTGCAGCGTCACGCCCATTGGTTTTGCTCGACAATCAGATAATTTGCCGTGACTCTGCTGCGAAGTCATAGGTTCGCTCGGCCATCGTAGATATATCCGTGACCCGATAAATGCTAATAGCATTATAATTATAGCGCAATGGGGAAACAAAGAAAAGCGGTTTGCCCCCCACTTGGACTCTTAGTCAACCCCACGTTCATAGACTTTTCCAAGTAATGTCTGCATTAATGCGAGGCATGTAAGAAGTGAAATGGGCATTGATTTATTGCTGTTGGGTATCAACTGATAAACATGTGCCACAGTGATTGACTGCCCTAAGAAGCCTGCTTAAAGCGAGACAAGTAATGCTTATTAAAAAGATAAAAACTGTTTCCTTGTAAGCAAGAACTGTGGTCAAAGGCTGCAGAAATTGAATGAAATTGAGCCAAGATAGGTGTATATGTACCTATATTGCTTATTCCCAATCCCCAGTGCAGATTTGGGGAATTGCAGCCAAGTCTAATTACAAGAAGCAGACTTGCAAGGAGACTTCTAGCTGCAAGACCACTGAGATATTTAAAGTCTCTAGCTTGGGTTGAAATTGTTAAATCCTTATGACACATTTGTTGAGGTTTGGTTGATATGCGATATTCCTAAGATGTGTTGTTATGGTGCTTTCTTGTTGGTACTGGTTCAACTACTTACAGTTTCCTTCTAGTGCATAATTTACTTGAAGTGAAAACTTAAATTTGAGGATACTGTGTTTGAGGCAGGGGAACGCGCCCCTGACACGTAATGGAGAATCGTTTGACAGCTGCAGGCTTAATCATGTGTCATAAATTATATACTTTTATGCTCGCTCGACTGCCTGGCTGCATATCGTATTAAAAATGCTCAAAAATAATAACACAGATAAACAGAGGCCGAAAGCAATCAACAAATAAACAGTCGCACAACGGCACGTGCTGTAAAACCCATTAAAATGTGAATTTTGCGACTACAAAAACACAGAAGCGAAACAAAACCTAAAGCCGCAATAGAGACAGAGAGAGACGGAGAGACACAGAGAGGGAGGGGCGACATCATGGCGTATTAAATATTAAATCTTTGTGGATGGCAAAATGACATGCAAGACAAACAAATTGCGCATAAATTTATGACCGACACTCGCACTACAACAAATAAATAAATGTGCAAAATGAATGATGTACTGAGCTTTCTGACAGCCAACCGAGAGACTCTTCTTTTTATATTTTGTTTTGATTGCACTTCAACTAATTGCAGCAATCTGCGAGAAGTGCGCAATCACTCAGATTTCTTAAATTCAACGTTAGACTATATATTTTATTGCTAACTTACTCGACAATTAAAATGAAATCAGTGCTTGATTTTTATTGCCCAATTTAGTAAGCTGCCTGCTGCCTAAAATGCGGCAAGTGTGGCAAATTGATGAAGGGTACAACAAGCTGAAATTTGGCTGCATTGAATCAATAAACTCAACTAAATGCACGTGGTGGCTGCGGTCGCAGTCACATGAGTCCAGCGTGAGGCAATCACAATAACAATCACAATAACGGATGGCATAAACAACAACAAATTAACAAACACTACGACGTTGACAGTGGCTCGTTGGCTGGGGGCATCTTGGGCCATCTTGGAGGTGGCCAACTGTGCGCAGCATAATTGCGGCCACGGATGCGGCTAATTGTAAACGCAAATTGACAGCCAATAAAATGTGAGAGGTGTAAATGGCAGGCGATTGGCTTAGATTGGATTGAAGTGAAGGAGTGGGGGGGGGGGAGAGAGAGAGAGAGAGAGAAACGGGAAGCGTTGATCAATTGAATTAGCAGGCAGTTGAAAATCACATCGGGGTGCGGGGTGTTGGCAATTTGGGCGCGTGGCCACTTGCGAAATAGTTGCAACAATTTGTGTGGGGTTGTATCAACAAAGTGCGGCGCATTTTCGTTGAGCTTGCAAGTTCACAACCACTTAAATTGTTTACAATTAACCTTCAAAAATTAGTGTGAGAAAATTAACCTTAGTGACGAGTTAAGGCATAATGCAAAACAACTGTTACTGCAATAAACAACAACAACAACAACGACGTCAACAATAACAAAATCCGCACGAGCAATAAAAAACGATAACACGCTAAATTTTTTATTGCATAATGGACGTGACGTTCTTACGTTCTCTCTGCACAGCGGGGGCGCTGTGGAGCGGGACGGGGGAGAAGTGCAAGGGTAGCCAAACAGCTGGCCTGGACAGCTGCTGCGGCACCCACAATAAGATGCAGTGGGCCGGTGAAATGCCTAGAAAGCAGAGAATGCAACTAATTGAAACTAGTTGTCGGGTCGGTCGTGTGCTGTAGTCGTAACAACGACGTCCATTTGAAGTTCGTATCAATTAAGAAAAATGCTGCAATTCAATCAATTGCAAGCGCGGCTGTGTGGCTCAATGGCGGCGGACGCCACTGTAGGCCGCTTTGCACGCGCGTTCCAATTCCAACTGACACGCATAACCTCACACAACTACAAGCGCATTCACTGAGTCACTGAGAGAGCGCAAGCCGCTTACAGTTTTCACGTGTGTGTGTGCGTGCTCTCTGGTGCCCTCGCGCTCTCTCTCTCTCGCTCTCTGTCTCTCGCTATGCATATGTATGACAACAAGCCGGTATTCGAGGCTCTTATGTTATATTTCCGCAACGAATGAAAAGTTTAAAAAGCAAACTCAAATAAAATACATGCTAGCAAGCGATATGCGAGAGAACAAGAACCAGTTACTCAGATTTAAATACATAATATGTGTTAGCAAGTAGTAAAAACAGAAGAAAACCAACCTGTTTTCCCTTCGCTGCTACTGCTACAACAACAGCGGCACAGTCGGCAAAATCGATTAAATACCAATAGGCTTCTTCTTCTTCTCGCACGCACTGCGGCACTGGAGGAGCACAACGTTGATTTCCCTTTACGATTGGCGGCGGCACAGCTGTGCAGCGTCTATGATGCGTCCAGCAAAAATTCCACCAGAAGCGCGAACAACAACCACAGAGAAATCAACGCAAGCTGAAAGTTCAGCGTGACGAAACGTTTTTTCCTTCTTGCTTTCGTTGTTGCTCAAAAGGGGGGCGGGGTACAAACAGCGATTGTGGTGCTGCGCTGGCAAATTCGCAATTGCTGCTTATTTGTTATCCACTGCACTTGGCCACAGACTTTCTTTGTTGTTATTAATTAATGAACTTTTTGCACTTTTATCCGTCTGCTCAAGCGATAAAATTGAACGCAAAAATTCACGAAACGTCGTTTCGCAGCGGCACGAAATAAATATACAATTCAATTTCTATTAGCGCGTTCCGTTCTCATTTCGTTGCGCTGTGTGTTCTCTTGTTTACCATTTGTACCACATTTTGGCGAGAGAATGAGAGACTGCGGCAAGTCAAGTGGTGTTTTGCAACACTATATGCTTTAAGCACTGCTCTGTTTTGGCGCCTGCTTGAAAATTCAAAAAGCCATTACACAACTTGTGGTGTTTTGTTTGCTCAATTAATTTGAATTATGACAATTAATATGGTTTTTATGTGAATTAAAAATTGCGTTTGGATTACTTGTTGCTAATTGCCAATTGAGGTACTTGACATCGAGTGCTTTTGGCACAATTTTGTCGTAATTAACTCTGTTGTATGAGAATTTATAGAAGGACTCGAATGCGTGAACTGCGGGGGCATCTTTGGCTGCCGCAAATGACCAAAATCCAATCAGTCAACGACTGACGTCGCCGAAGCTGGCAAAAACCAATCAACTAAGTGTCCAGTGCCAAGAATTAGCATAAGAAAGCGTCGTCGTCGTCGTCGTCTAGCTGCAGACAACAGCCAACAGACAACAGACTGATGGTGCGGCACATGAAAAGCGTTTAGATCCTAATGAAATTTTACACCCGAAGGGCGCTCGTTAAATGGCCACGTCAGCGGCCCATTTGGCAGTTCGGCATTCGAGTTGTTGCTTCCGTTCTGTTTACAGACCTCAAACTCCCCCAGCACAATCCGCCACTTGTCTGGCAAGTTTGACTTAAGTGCAGTTTTAGCGAGGCGCCTGTCTGGATACCTTTGCTCCATGCAACCGAGACACGGCAACGGCAACGACAACGACAACGATACGATTTTGCATTCGTTCGCCGCTGCTGCTGCTGCTGTTTGCTCGCTGTAAACTCGGCGAACGTGTTAACTGCAGGTGTTTGGCATTTGAGTTACGTGCGAACGCAACAAATTGCAGCAGACCCCCCTCCCCCCTCACCACTCTGGCAACACACACACACCCACGCAGAGAGACAGACACACATTCTGCAGCGGCGCATGTAATTAAATGTCAGCAGCTGATGCGCGACTCAACAGCTTATCCCCATGTTGCGGGCGCCACAATTTGCCCCACAGTTCGCGGGTAAAATCTGCGCGTGACATAATCCGATATAGTCTGACGGATTACAGCAATGGGGTAATGGGCAATGGTCACTGCAATCATTTAACAGCTCACTCGACTGCGGCCAAACGGTTGAAGGCAGCGCTTCAATTGACGTGCGAATCGCTTGAGTAAGACATGAAGCAGACTCGCACTCGAAGCGTGCCACACGAGTACTCACAGTTCTGTTAGTCTTCGAGGACTTTAGCAGAAGACTTGCTTTGTCCAGCAGCCTTAAATAGATTCCTGCACTTTTAACTGACAGCGAATAAATGTAGGAGTAAAGTTAGTATTTATTATATTTCTACTCTACTACTACTACTGCTACTACTACAACTAAAACTACTACTACTACTACTAGTACTACTACTACTACTACTACTACTACTGCTACTACTACTACTACTACTACTACTACTACTACTACTACTACTACTACTACTGCTGCTGCTACTACTACTACTACTACTACTGCTACTACTACTACTACTACTACTACTACTACTACTACTACTACTACTACTACTACTACTACTACTACTACTACTACAACTACTACTGCTACTACTACTACTACTACTACTACTACTGCTACTACTACTACTACTACTACTACTACAACTACTACTGCTACTACTACTACTGATACTACTACTACTACTACTACTACTACTACTACTACGAATACTACTTCTACTTCAAATTATGATGGAATTTAAAAGCATATATTTTGGAATACACTTTTTATTTCAAATTTTTATAGTACATTATTAATTTTGCTATATATTCATTTATTATATTATATACTATATATAATTTATTATATCATATTTCTGATACAGAAATGTTAGTTTTTATTTTATTTAGTTAGTGCGATTATTGACTAAATAAATCAAATAAAATCCAATATTTCTGCTTTCTTATATAAAAAAGAAAAACATAAATTTAACGAGTGAAAAAGTTAATCTGCAACAAACCATTTGGTTTTCTTCTATGACTTGCAAGCTGTTAACTTAATTAACTCTTAAAAACTATTTTACACTTTAAGATAATTTAAGTTGTGGCATCTTTCATCATTATTTACGTTCTTTAACATCTACCTATCAACTTTGTAAGTAGTAGTTAAAAAATAAAAAAATTTACCCCTATAATGAGTTATTAAAGTAAATAAGATAATTAAAAAAACTTATTACGGGCAACATATAAGCTTTTTAATTTCTTGCAGCGACAAGTAAATGATTGAAATATGTCAAACATTCTAAAAGTTTAAAGAATTTGTCTTTACTTTCATTATAAAAAGTTTGTTGGTTCGAAATTTGTAAACTGTTATCTTCCTTGCAACCTGCTCGAATAGATGCGATTGAGTGAGTTGCAGGCTCAGCAGGCGTTTGCCTCCGATTGAGGCATCAATTAGCTGAAGAATGTGGCTGGTAATTGGATTGTGATGGTGCGCGTGTTGCCGGAATGGGGAGGCACTGTTGTGTGGCAACAATTAAAATGCCACACGCCATTCGGTTTGGCCCGTCGAAGGACAGTCGAGAGTGAAACGTGACGCTGCAACTGAGCTCATAATGCAGCCCCGTCAGGGGCAGGATAACCAGATAACCAGCTAACCCTACGCATTGCACACTAACTGCAGCAATCACTTTGAGTGCCTTGATGTATCAGTGACAAGCGGGAGGAGGTGAGGCGGGTAAAGCGTCGACTAAGCCAAATGAGTCTCGTTAGCCAGCTCATTTGGCAGCCGCACACGTTGCGAGGGAGGGTGAGGTTTGTCTCGGCTGCGTTTCATTTTGCAGTCGCAGCTAGTTAAGAAATAACAGAGCAAATGTCATCAGCATAAGTAAAACAAGCCAAAAACGCAGCAGCAGCCAGTCGAGGCAGGACGTGAAAGGAGTCGGAGCAAAGGAGCAAAGTCGGAAGCCAACACCTGAGGTGTACTTATGGCATGGCATTAGCATTCCTTACACTCGACCAACGAACTCGACTGCAGATAACAAAAACACGCACACGTGGGAGACAGGGTGGAAGCAAGGGGCAAGGGGCAAGGGGCAAGGACCAGGTCGCCTCCTACACATGTGGCAGCTTGTTTGCGTCGGAAGGCTTCAGCGATTTTATGGCAGCACTTGCAGCCGATCCATGTCGAAGGCGGCGTTGGAAATAAACACATTTTCAAGCTCAATGCCAGCGAAAAGTGCAACAACAACAACAAGAGCCAAGCGAGAACAAAGCAAACAGAAATAGAAATGGAAAAGAACTGCTCGCCTCGCCTGAGAATGATACTGCAGCATCGAGGGGTCTGGCCGTGTCCGTCTGCCCCGCTCCCCGTCCCCGTCGCAGTCGCAGTCGCAGTCCCGCCTGCCAACGGACATATAATGAAGTTTCGCAATCTCGTTGACTGTGCATAGCGCGTCTGGCTGTGACGGCAGCAGGAGCAGGAGCAGGAGCAGGGGCAGGACTCGCTGGAGGTGGAAACTGTATCGCCCATTGCTGCCGGCTCAAGTGTGATTACATGGCCATGTTCGTTGGCATCGAGTGTTTGTGGCATAATATTATTGTTTTTGTGCTCGCGTGTGAAATCAAACTCAGTGCAATGCCAAAAGGATTAAAAGACTACAACGACAACGACCACATGACGTTGCGCATACGCTCCGTGGACCGGCAACAGCAGCAGAGCTCGCCATCGACAGCTTGTAAGTGTAAACAGATACTAAAGCCGACTTCGCATCAGTTAACGTGTGCCGCAACTTAAGGGAGAATTGAAATTAAAAATGTGCGCATAATATGCGGCGATATTTATAGTAAGGTTCCCAGTGCACTTCAAGCAGTCGTGTTGTATTATTGCTCTTGCTTGTGGCGAGTGTGGCAAGCAGACACGAGTACAATAACAAGCGCAACTTGAAGTACCGTACAGTTATTTGACTTTTAACTTTTATTGCTTTATGTAGTTTAGATAAACGTTTGTGGCATGCCATAAATACGCAGCATACTGCAGCAGCCAGCTGCTGGCAGTCCTTGCTAGCGAGAACAATGCCAAAGGGATGTCGATGCTGCCCAAAAACTTGGGCAAAACAGAAACTTATGGCTCCCCACTCCTCTGTGACGACGATGTCCTTCGATGATAGACAATCAGCAGACAGCCGACAAATAACAGCATCAAAAGCAGACCGACAGAGGGCGAAGGAGAGCGGGAGGGAGAGGCAGGGCGAAGGCGGGTATCAGCAACGCTGATTTATGTTGTAAGTGTAACAAGCTTGCCACTTTGCACTTGACTTTGCGACAAAGTTTCTGCTCTGCGCAATTTGCACTGAAAGTCTCTCGCTGTGTGTGTGGCAAGTTGCAGCTGCAATTCGCGCACTTTCACGCTCGATAAAAATGCTCAAGTTATTTTTGGGCGCGCGGGTGGCAAAACTTGCAGCAGCGAAAGTTTTAATTAATTTCACACACACGACCATCGCAACTTGCGCATCTAATTACAGGTGTAGGTGTAAAGTGCGGCTTGAGGGGAGTGGGGGGGAAGTGGAGGTAATGTGTCTGTGGCTGCCTTCATTATCGACAGCATCGTCAACACTCTCGCCGCCAAAGTCGTCGGCCATTCAACGCCAGCAAAAGGCAAACAAATAACAGCTGCAGCCGCAAAGTATGCAACACGTTTGCCAAAAGAGTTAAAGCGTTCGTGGCGCGTCAAAGCGGGGCGTGGAGTGCGGGGCCGCAAAGAGGTCAAATAAATAAACAAACAATTCAATGTGGCGAGCAACCCTCGCACACTTCACCCCCCCCTCTCAATTCGTGTGGCAAGCTTCGATGCGGGTCGCAGTTACACACATTTAAACGCAGCCACTTTTTAAGTCGCCGCTGTAAGTTTGTCGGCGTCTATGCGCTTGTCTCAAGTGCACAGCTTTAGTTTAAAGTCGAGCGCAAATCCAATAATGCCCCATCGAAGTGTGGGTGGCAGCGGGGCAAGTTTTACTCCTTGAGCAACTCGCAACTAACTCTGCAACGTGAACTTGAAAAAGAGCGCAGCAAAGAAGTTTCATAAATTGAGTAATGCACTTGCGTATGAGTAATATTTTGTACGTTCTAGTTTAGTTGCATTTTGGTTTAATTTGATGTGTTTTGTTATTGAAAATACTAAACATATTTCTAATAACATTGAAAAGCATTGAGAAATTTAATAATGAATTTTTAAAACTATATATTTTTCATTGATATACATCAAATTTTGTATATTATTGTTTGCATTTTTAAAACTATCTATTTTTAATTGATTTATATCAATTTTTGTGTATTATTATTAAAAAGTGAGCTTGAAAAAGTTGAACTAAAATATAATATAAAGAAAGTAACAGAAAGTTGAATTGAAAAAATGATACTTGAAATATCATAAACTTTATAATTTTGTTTTAAAATGATATTTGAAATATAATAAACTTTATAACTTTGTTTGAAAATGATCCTTGAAATGTAATAAACTTTATAATTTTGTTTTAAAATGATTCTTCAAATGTCGTAAGCTTTATAAGTTTGTTTCAAAAAAAATAGTTGAAAAAGTTAAAGAATTGCAGTAAATTGTGTGTGAAACGAAAACGATTACAATAATTGATGGATTTATCTTATATAAATTGTGAGTTATTAAGTTTAGCGCTTCCGCCTAAATCAACTCGTCTTACACTCTATAACGTTGTTATTTTTGTGTGCGAGCTTATGCAATTACTTTAGTTGCGTGAATAGTTTTCCGAAATAGACAAAGGTAGACGCCACGCACAACAGGCACACCACACACACACACACCTTCAAATCACAAACACACACTCACACACACACACACAGATATAGAGGAAGAACAGACAGCGCGTCAAACGCCTGCGAAATTGAATGGGAAATTTCCTTTGTGCTTGCTGCGCTCAAACTTATTTCCACTAGCACGAGTTCTATCTGCGCACACGTTTATATAGAATTGAGATATATATATGTAGATAGCGGCGAGCTGGAATCGGATTCTGAACATAGTTGCCACAACAATTTTTGCTGCAAAAGATTTCGTGCGCCACAAAGGATTTTAAATGCCTGAACAAGTTGGTATTTGGTCAGCTAAAAATAAACCAAAAAAATGTTAAGGAAATTAAGAGAAAGACAGCGGCAATGTTAAAGTTACATTGAAGAAGAAAAAAACGGTGGGTAAATTTAAATTAATCAAAACTTTGCTCATCACGCGTAGACGCGGAACTATATGAGCAAAATGAGTTGTTGTTGTGATTTAACACACACACACATCTCGCAGTGGCTTTTTACTTCCTCATAAAGCGTCAAAAGTCAGCGACAGCGACGACGACAGCGACGCAGCGACGACAGTCAGCCAGACGAGGAACAATTTCAAAGTTGAATTGAGTTTGGCTTGCAGATACGCATCCGCAGCAGGACGCGCTGAGCTATTTGTCTGGCAGCTTGTTTATCAGCTGCGCGCAGTACAGGGTATTCCCACTGGCACTGGGGCTGAGCCGTCCCAGAGGCGGCCATACAGAGTGTGTGGAGAGCATTGCGCTGAGAGCCCATCGATAATGAAAGATTGCTGCCGAAACCAGAAGCCAGAGCAACTACGTGAATCACAGCGCATTTGAGCGCACTTTAAAACACAACTTACGAGTATACGCCGCGTGACGCGTATATTTGCTTATTCTCAATTGTGTACAAACAACAACAACACTCACTCACTCACTCACTCACTCACTCACTGACTGTTCTCAGTCGCTCGCGACTGGCAATTGAGTCAGCGGACTCTGTTTTGGCGCTGAGGCGCAGCAGGCAGTACGTCTTTCAAATTTACACAATGAACACAACGGCGACTGTCGAGCATCGGTTCGTCGTCAGTCCGTTGTATCTGCTGCCATCGGTGCTCGTCGCAGCGTGCCTCTTGATCAGCTATCTCTACTACTGCTATCTGTGTGTGGGTGAGTGTTGTAGGCGCCAAAGACCCCTCGATGAGAGCGGTGACTACGCTGGCACGGGAACACCCTGCGATGCTGTGAATCCGCCGATGCGTCGCTTCAGCGCCGTGCAGCACACACGTGAATCACACCGCACTCGGCACTTGGATTTTTATTGATTCGAATTTAAAATGCATTCACGATAAGAGTACAAATTATGTGACACAACCAAAGCAGTTTTTTCCCCAGAGAAAAAATTATTGTTATCTTTGGCGAGAAATGTATTTAAGAATATCGTATTGTTTTATTCGTTTATCAGTTCGCTCGTCGAGGTCAATGTTGTTCGCTGCAAAATGTTTTAATTGAATTAGTCGATATGTGAAAATGTCTCAACGAGTATTAATTTGAAGCAAATGTAATTATTCATTATTTCAGTCTGCCGCGAGCGACGACTGTAGCTGTAACTGTAACTGTATGTATTAAGCGATTGTTTGGCAATTTTCAAACACTTAGCGATAATGAAATTAACTGAATAAACTGTATGCGACCTAAACGATGCCCTCTCGTCTTCATTTCAATAACCAGTCTCTCCAACCAACTCGCCAGCTAATATGCCCTGCTTGCATGCATATTTATAGGCATGGAGGAGAGTAAATAGTTCGTGCCGCACTCCGAGTGTGTCCAGTAATTAGTTTGTACGTATCGAACAGCAGCTTTGTGTTTTCTCCACAGTCACATGAGTCACGCCAGACTGCAGAGATAAAACTCTCAAATACGCTTGTTATTCATTTAACAATTTGCATAGTTCGCCAAAGTATTTTCAATTTACTTTCGTTTTCCACACGTACGAAAATAGAACTAATTTACATGTTTTTAATGCAGTTTTCTACATCAATTCAAATGCCGAACTACGAGAAATAGACGATCTATAATTTAAGATATGGTGGAGCAAGTCGCAGCTTTCTGTTGTTATCGATTCGGCAGAAATGTTTGCTATGTTATCAGCAGCAACAGAATTTGCAAATGAAGCAGCACATGAAATTTACTATGATTGTGTGGGTGCGGCAACAACTTAAACAATTTATTGCGAATTTTGCACATTTTGGGTTCCGCATGATTGCGCGAATGAAATACAGATTATACTTTCAAATGTTGCACCCACATCTATATGTGCCAGATATTAATAGAAACCGCCTTTCTGCGCTTAATCTAGAAATAAGAAAACAGAAGCCTCGTAATTTCTGAATACTTTCTAAGTACATGACGCACTGCAGCCCGCAGTTGAAAACCACAAAGCTGTACTCCATTTAAATATAGCATAAATATGTGGAACAAAAGTTCAAATGCGTTGCATTTTTCTGGGAGTCAGTTGTGTTGGCTACGCTAAGCAAATCGGTGGCAAAATGGACTTCACGAAGGAGTTGCGAAAACTTTGGGATTTTCTAATGCGAACCGATGACAATCTGCACATACCATTAATGTATGTGATAGCACCGCTGAGCGTGGTGGCATTGTTGATGCTCTGCTGCTGCTGCTACTTCTGCATCAAGTCCTGCAGCGACGAGCCCGAAGTGCACATCGTGCCCTCGTATGTGCCCACAGTGCGTCCGCGTCAGCCCCATGCCGCACTCAGGCATGACAGAATCCAGCCTACTGGGAGCGCCTGCGATACCGATCAGATGGCGTCGCAATCACGTGTCGAGCTGAGTGAAAGTGCCGTGAATAATATGAATGCCATGTACAAGAAGCGTAACTACCAAGTGCCCGAGTAAATAAATTTCGCAAACTATACGACTGCTCATAGCTGTACCTTAAGTGCTACTTAAAGTGTGAACGAGTGAACGTGCCATGGGTTGTTGTTCTCCCTCTCTCCCTCTCTGCCGCTTTGTGTGTGGCAGGCAGGTCATAAATTTGGCCAGGATACGCGCGCTGCACTTGTTGTGCTGACGTTTCTTTTCATGAACCGCAAAATTTAGCGTCGCACAGCGGGTTTTTCGTGTGATGTGGCCATCACACGCAGCACGGCATGCGCTAATAAACGGCGCTCGGCATTCGACATTTTAACTTGGCTGGCAGTTGGTTAACGAGCAAGTAAACGCTAAGAATTGGCTGATTAAAGAGCCATTAATTATGGCCATCAAGTCGTCAGGATGCCACTTTTATTTCAGTTGCAAAGTACTACATTGAGTACATCTCTAATATGTAAATTAAGTATACGTAGTTGTTGAAATTCAATTAATTGTATTCGTAATGCAGTTAAAGTTGCTTAAAGTTCATTTAAATGCATTATTTGCTGCGTGCGAAAGTCCAATGGGGTTGAATTAGCCAAGTTTAGTGCGGCGGCAGCTCTTAACTGGTCACCTTACTAGCCAAATTGAAACGCTAAAATAATTTACGGGCCCCGGCGAAAAGTGGTGCAATGTCCTGCCATCTTCTGGCTTGATGGCTGCCACGCTAGACGGACGCCAACGAAATGCTCCCAGTTGGAAAATTAGTTTAAAAAGACGTCGGCCACGAGGCAAAGGACTACACGAAACACTCGCAGCTGTGGCATGGGGCACGACTCGTCCCAACGTCGACAGTGTCTGCATCTTTGTCGTGTTCTTCTTTTTTCTTTATAGCGGCGTGCCGCATGCGTTTTGGGTGGCATAAAAATTCACTTTGCCAGCCATTTGCTGCTCTCCAAAGGGGCAGTTCAATAAACGTGGCCAAAAACATGCAATACAATTTCGTGTTTTACAATTTTATTATGTGACGCCGCCTGTCGCGCGTCTCGGCCACATCAAATATTTAATGACGGTTCCCTCTCTTGCCTCACTTCGAACTATCTCGGTTTTTAGCCGGCGCATCTTTAGTTGCCACAAGTGGGCACATTGTGCGCGCATGTCGCTTAAGTAATTGCATTTTAGTGGACACACGTTGCATACTTGACCGGGCCTTTAAATCATTCTTCATGCCAGCGTTCGTGGCGTTTGTTTATCTTGCGACCATAAATTAACGCATTACCCATGCACCCCCAACTGCTGTTGTTGTCAATGACATTGTTGTTGTTGTCATTGTGTCCCTGTGCCAAAGCAGGCATCGAACTGTTTGCATTCTGACCGTTGCATTTGGCCATGCAGCTGCTGCCATCAAAGTCGTGGCCATTGTGGGGTTTACACTGCGGCCAAGCTCCACCACAATCGAAGTCGACCGGACACGAAAAACTCCCTCTGATCATTAATTGTCCAGCAGCAAAGTGTATGTGTGTGTGTGTGTGTGGCAAAGTTGTGCTGCACACTTTGTTTGATTTACTCGTTGCAGGCACTTCAGACTTCAAACTTTGCCTCCTTTTTCCGGGGCATATCCCAAAGAAATGGCTCTTTTGTGGGCTTACTTCTAATGAGCCAATTTAGTTGCCGATTCAACCGAACTTGAAATTGCTCTCTGTCTCGACACTCGACTTGGCCAACGCTTTGAAATGTTAAGCAGCTGCAGTTGGTGTCAAAATTGCTTTTGCCTCACACCCCGACAAGCGCAATAAACATATCTCTGCACAATTTATTAGAGCCTACAATAAACTGAAATCAAATGAACACAAACAGCTCTATGATTTCTTGTGGCGTATGGACATCAGGTACTTGCGACAGGCATCTAACGAGTGCCGCTTGAGGTAGCACTCTTGGCTGAAGTACTTGCCACACTGTCCGCACTGGAACTCCCACAGATGGTGGCCCATGGTGCGCTGATGCGAGCGCAGATTGGAGCTGCAATATACAAATATTTATACAAGATATGTGTATTTTGTAAATATATATACCGATCGGCGAACGACTTCTGGCAGCTCTGGTCGGGACACACGAAGGGCTTCTCTCCGGTGTGTATGCGCTTGTGGGCCACCAGCATCCAGGCATGATCGAACTTCTTGTTGCAGTCATCGCAGACAAAGACTTCGCCGGGCTGCTTGAAGCGACGTCGATCCGGCGTTCGCTTCACTGCGTCCAGCTTCGCTTGCGAGGGCTTTGGCGAGGACTCCGCTTGCGATTGTTGCAGCTTCAGCTGCTGCTCGGCACGCTTGAGATAGTCGGGCTTCCGGCCCCGGCCCCTGCCCTTGCTGATCATCTTAATCTTGCCCAGCTTGGCGCCGCCGTGCTTCTTGTTGTTCGCCCCAAAGAAGAGTTCTTGCCCTGGCAGCTCGAGCTCCCAAATGGTGTGACTGAATTCGCTGCCCGGATTCGCTTCAATGTCCATCAGTTGCGTGTCACTTGCCTGCTCCATGCGACGGCGCTCCACAATCGAGACATTGTCGCCGGTGCGCCAGTCGGAGCTCGGCTCGCGGCTGCCGTAGTGGAAAGTGCGACAGCAAATCTTGGAGTCGCCGCCGGCCAGCTTAAAGCTGCTGGCTGAGCTGCGGTTGCTGCCGTTGTTGGGAAAGGGACGCGGCATGGACGGCATGTTGGGCACCTCGCGGCAAATAGCTGTTGGAAAAGTAAAGCATAACACAATTAATTTGGGTTAATGATGGGCTCACCTTCATAGCGCTCGTAGAAACGATCGATCTTGTGATCGTAGCGATTGGAGAGCATGCTGCGAAAAAGTTTTGGCATTTTGGGGATTTGCGAGAAATAAATCGTTGACTAGTAATCTGTTTGCCTTGTCAACTGTCGACTTTTCGGAGCTGCCAACCCGATGAGCGCTAGGGTTGTCAACAGGCAAATAGTTTAAGTAAATATATCAATTTAGCAATGTAGCACGCTTAAAGCCAATTGTTAAGCAAAAGTTGTGTACGCCGTCTTCATGAGGCCACTTAAGACGAAACACTTAAACAATTTTCTTGTTCAAATTTTTGCACACCATTCGCATGCCTTGCACAGGAAAGGCGATCGGAGAGCTCATGACTGTGGTCTGCAATAAAATTAGTTTGCCAAATGCGGGGCGTGTGTCTGTGTGTGTGTGTGTGTGTGAGTGAGACATGCAAAGACGTTTTGCAATTTGCCTGTAATCCAACTACTGCCACTGCTCCCCCCTCGGCGTTGTCGTCTCATCTTCCTGCTAGCGACTCGCTTTAAGCATCGAAATTGAATTGTAGTTGAGTTTTCTTGAGCATCGTTCGGCTGTTGCGCTCGACGGACTGCCTTCAATAAGCTCTTAAGTCCGTGCTATTCCATTGTGCAAATTTTCAATTGTTTGGCAGTTTACGTTTTATTTATTTGCTTTTTTCATTTGCCTGAGTGTGTGTGTATGTGTGTGTGTGTGTGTTTTAAGTGTGTTTTGTAATAAAAGCCGAAAGAAACATACGCTTACCCAAGTTGTTCAACAGCTTTATTTCATTTATTTGGCACTTTATTACCCCACGTTCATTGCCGTTATTGCCACCGTTGCTGCTCCTGCCACTGCCACCGCTCCTGGTAGTCGTGGCGTTGTTGCTGTTGCTTTTAAATGGCTGAAGGACCACAAAATATTGGCCAGCAAATTACTTGGGTAATTTAAAATGCAGCAGCTCGAAATATGGCTCGAGGCTATTGCAAAAGATAACACATGCAATTTGCCAGTTAAACATTAATTCATTTTGACAATTGCAAATTTACTCAGCTGCCTCTCTCTCTCTATCTTCGCCTCCGTCTCCATCACCATCTGTCTGCATCATCCGCTCGCTTTGTGTCAGCCTTTTGCTTCCTTTCGTTCGGTGCGCTCTAAATACTTTATGGACATCTATGAAATGCACACAGATGCACATTTTTCATATTGTGTGTTTCATAAATTTTTATTTGCTCTGTGAGACTAACGACAAAATCGCATAAATGTTTTCGACTGTCAACAAAGGCCAACATGAAAGCTGAAGACTGTCATTGCAATGAAACGATGCACTCTGTGTGCTTACTGTGTGTGCGGACTTGATTGTGTGTATATATCTGTTGGACTATTAAAAATCTATTTCAAGTACATTGAAATTGCTTGCTTTGGCTTGCAGTGCGCAATCTTGGCACAAAACAGCGCACTTTATGGCAGTAGCAAAAAATTATTGCATACTTTTGGGCTTGGCCATAAAGCAGTCTCCTCTGCGCCCTGAGGCAGCGCAGCTGGTAATGAAAGCACATCAAATGAATGCCGTACAACACGATGTGCTTTGCATTTTTATGCACAAGACAGTGGCCACTAATTTGAAGCTTAGCAAACAACAGCGCCACAAAACACTGCAAATGAGTTGTGGGTCAGCCGACGCACGAACAACTCAATTTTCCGCGAATGTTGTGCATATCACAATCAAAGTAACAAGAATACGAATTAAGTTTAATGTCTAGCTTGGTTTGCTTTAGTCAAACACGCATTTAATGTAAACAATCCGAGTTGCGACTAAGTTAGCAGACAGTATGATATATATAAATATGATATGTTTTGAGTATTCACAATATTATATGGCAATAATGTAAATTGTTAATAATACATTGTTTTGCAGATTTGAGCTTTGCTCAGAACAATATTAAAGACACATCGTGCAGCTTTCAACACAATAAATCCCGTTGGGCTATTGGCCAAGATTGCATTCAAATTCAGTCATCAACATATAAATGACACAACGCCTGCGTTGTCAATGCCTTGTCGTTGCAAACTCTTTTTAGGCCAGCCGGCATCAATGTCTGCGGGAGCACCTGGACTTTGCAGTTTTGCATTTGTGAAATGTAATTACTTTGGCAGAGCTCAGGAAGGATTTGCGTTGAGTTTGGCTCAAATAAAATAAGTTCACATTTGATAAATTACTAAAAAATTGTGTTTGCCTTTCATTTAATATTCCACAAATCCCAGGCAAATAAAGAAATTTATAATTTAATCAAATCAGTTTTGCGGCAGCTGGACACGTCTACGTCTAACGTTATGGTAATGCCATGACGACCCGAATTGCCTGCAGGCGTTGTCAAATTAAATTTGCATGCCGCAATTGCATGCAACAAAAAAAGTGTCAAATTCCGTAGTCGGTTGAGTTATTTACTAAAGAAAAACACAATTGTTTGTAGCATTTGTGGCACTACCACAAAATTGGACTTTGCACCGCCTCCCCTTGGCCAACGAAGTCAAAGGTTTAAACAACCTATGTCGTAGGCAAACAGAACTTATTTTTCCTGTACGAGTTGATTTGAAAATTTGTTAATTTGCGCAAAAGTTTGCACTGCATTTGCACTGCCACTGCCCCTGCGACGTGTGTGGCATAAACAACCCGTGCAACCAACCAAATAGAGAGAGAGCCAGAGAGTGAGATCCTAACTCGGATTTGGACACTGTCCGGCGGGCTTTTCGCCCGGCTGGGCGATTATGTGGTTCTCCTGGATGTGGTGCAGCAGGAGGACCTCACTTGACTGTAATTAATGGATACAAAACAAACGCTCAAATAATGGCTTGTCCCTGTACAGCACTTTAGTTCCAATTTGTGACATTTTTGACAAAATTCCTAAATAGATTTCAAACAACACTCTGCTGAATCTTTTCAATTAATTTATTCAAACTTATTTATGTTAAATTTTAAATAATTCCATCAAATACACTTTTAAACTACAGAAAACAATTGAAAAACAACAACATTAATATACAAAACTACTTTTTTGTCCAACATTTAAATCACGATTCGAGTATTTTGATTGCATAGTTAAATAAAGCAAATAAGTATTTTTAATTGAGTTCTTTATAGTTATTTATTTATAATTGAATGCTGAATAATCTTGTTATTCTATGCACATTTTTTGTCCATATAATGCAACAAACAATTTAAAAATAATTACAATTTCTTTAGAGAACCAATATTAAATATGAGAGTGACAAATTTAAAATGTATAACAGCAACTGTTGCCGAGCACGTTGCTGCATTATGGGTCTATTACTTGGCCCGTGCAGTTAGCCAATTTGTGCTGTTGGCATTGCTGTTGCAACCATAAATAAAATGTGACCACCGAGCATCGAGTATCTCTGAGTTTGGTCCATAAAAGAGCCGCAGCCAGCGTTGTCTGTTTGCCAATTGCACATTTTTAGCATCAATGCAACATGACAAATGTTTGTGGCGCTTGCCACCACTCGAATTGTGGCCACCGCACTTGCCGACCATTAGTATTCCGATCGTGTGCCTTTCTAGGCGATAACTTATAGACTGCACGTAGCAAATAAATTTGCTTCCAATTTTCGCTTAGCCCATTGATAACAGCTGCGGCTCTGGCTGTCCACATCAATGTTGTTAAGACTGCTGTTAATCCTGCGTAACATGCACTGCAAATAATTAAGTTTACAGCAAAACAAATAAATATTAAATATGTCTCAACTGGAAATGCTAGGACAATCACTTAAACACATACTGCCAAAGATGAGTACACAATCTACAGGATTTAAGTGCATAGCCTTGAGACTTATTTAGTCTCCACAAATATTATTATTTAGCGTGGTAACTATTCAGTTGCTGCTCAGTGGAAAACCAGCTTTTCAGGCGAAGCATAAAAAATAGATGGGCGTGTGTGTTTGTGTGTTTATTGCATTGCTCATAGTAAAGAAATATGCAACGCATATGCAAATTTAATATACCCACACAGTCACACACACACACACACGCACTGGACGTTGGCATAGTCATAGCATACTTTTCAGCGCCGCTGGGCATTTAAAAATGAATTCTTTTCCGCCGCTCTACGTCGACGCGTGGCGAACGGGAATGTGATTGTGTTTGTGTGTATTTATATAAAAATAATCACACATGCAAATTAATAATTTCAGTTGTTCAGTGTTCCCTAGTTTTGCCTGCGACCCCCATTTGTTTGGCTATATTTCACTTGCGACTCTATGCAGGGCAAATTTTCAAATCAAAAATGTTGCACATAAATAAAATAATCAAGCACAAAGCCTTTTTTAGCAATTTGCCATGCATTTAGTTAGGGGGCAAGCCATAAATTGTTGCTGTTTTTGTTCGCAAATCTGTTGCGCATTCGGGTTTTTGCTTATCGTGAAAATAATTTATGCGCTGACATAAAAAAGCAATCCAGGTCTTAGTTTGCTCCATCGCCGATTTATCAATTTGCCACTTTAAGCCCCTTCTGCAGCAGGTATTTATTGCAGTTTTTGTTTACAGTTAGTGTTTGTGCATTGTTGTTTCAAATAAGAACAACAATAATAATAACTGTTAATTTACATGCCGCAAGTGTCAATAGGCCGCTGGCAATTTGTAATTATGCTGTTCGGTTTTGTTTTACTTTATTTCAGTTGATTTATTCGCGCAGTTTCGCATTTTTGTGGCTTAAATGCAATCTTTTTCATTTTTTAATGGGCACAAAGTACTTCATAAAGTGCATTGGCATGCAAATGATGTTAAGCTCATGAATTTATAATTTAATGAAGACACTTTGTCGCCATAATTGGTCCGAACAGCGCGCCATGTTGCCATAATATTGTTCTTAATTTAATAAATGCGATACAGCGACTGTGATTGCAACGCCAACTGCTGTGATTGCGCTTGCATTTATTTATTTTACATTATTATTGTTTATATGGCACGCATCTGTGTGCATATGCACTTAATTGTATTGCAGATTTTCACTTTTCGCGTGGCCTTTTAATGCACAGCCGCAATCGGCGGGTGGCCTAAGGATTAAGACTCAGCAACAGGACTTCGCCGAGTGAGCCGCTCAACTTCTTTCATTGCTCTTCATCTTTTCATCTTCTCAATCAAGAGTGTTCATACGTTCGCAGTTTACGTGTACAAAATATGTTGCATACTTTTGGGCGGGACAATAAATCAATTACGTTTGTTGAAGCGATAGCAGCTAAAGTGTTTGCCATATTTATGCAAGCAGCTGAATTATTGGTCCCTGAATTGCTCGCGGCATAAACGCATCTGCAGTGCTGACATCTCTGTCAGGCAGCTTCATTCTTGCATGTGTTTCAATTAACTTTTTGCCTTCGCCAAAGAAGCGGATATGAGGATGCAGCGTCGCTCTCGAGGTGGCTATGGCCTCGGTGGCTGCCTTGTATTATAAGCAGCTTCTTCGCCTGTTTGAACATAAAAATGCGACGCTTAACATAAATTACGCGTCGTGTCAGTTCTTTTTGCAGTGTGTTTGTCTTTGGCAGGGGGTGTGGGGGGTGGTCTGCCGTGCAATGTCAGCGTCGCGGCGGCGGCGGCGGCGACGGCAGCATCGTTTGAGGCAGGTGCGAGTCAAGTTAATTGTTAAGTGCTTGCCACGTAGAGCAGCTTGGCTGGGATTAGCAGGCACTGCAACAAGACTGCTTTGTTTTAAGCATCAAAGTTTGGCCATGTTTTTATGTGCGTGCAGTGCAGCAAGTGCTCGTATCATGCACAAACTTGCCACAGCGAGCGGCAGAGCAATTTATGTGGTAAGCCAGATCAAAATTCAAAATGCAAACAAAAAGAAAAACTGTAAATTATAATTGCATATTTTCATATCTTACAATTGACGCCGTCATACTTGCGGTTGCCCCGCATCCAATCCTCGCCATCCTTGCTTGTCGACGGCACGCAGTTTAATGAGAAATTAAGCGTCAGCACTTCTTATGCATGCAATTTCCACAAGTTTTAAATTGAAAACTGTTTTTGCCGTACGCCAGCACCAGCGCCAAACCAGTTAACTGAAATTTAACATTCTACGCTTGGCATTCAAAAGGCGAGCACAAGATCTTTGGCAGCATCTGCTGCAAATCCATTTGCATTTAGCCTCGCTCTAAGACAATGCGCTCAAGTTTCGGCCATTGTGATAATCGAAATGCTTTGAACTTTTAGTGCATGCTCTCTTGCTTACGGAATTTAAGATTCTATAAATGCTACGAAACTAGAAATTATGTTAAACATAAACAATATACTAATGAATATATTGCTGTAATTGCTTTCGAATGTTAAACAGAAATTAGTGGTTAAACTCAATTTTTGAGCCAACTTACCTGACTTTATTCCATCTCTCAGCAATTGAAAAACTTTGCAGCCACATTTTTTTATAAACATCTTATTCGAAAATAAGGTTCAAACGACTTCAAACTACTACAAAAAAAGCGAGATGAGAGAAAAGAAAACTTGAGCGCCCCGAGGGTCGGAGGCTTCGACGTGGCAAAGGAGTGGCCGATAAGAAGCTGCCAATTGTTGGACGCATGTTGCCGTTGCCTTTGGCTGTGAAAATTATTTCACAGTTCAAACGGTTTTCATGAAATTAGTTTTTCTTTGGCCACTTTGCCACTACTCACCTGGCACTTGGATTCGCACACGGATTGTGTGCTTCTGATTCTGATTGGGCTTGAGAGATTGGTGTTTATGTGAGCGGGTGTGTGCGCGTGTGTGTGTGTTGGTGTGTGTCTTTTGCCAGATATTTTCTGTGAGCCGAAAATTTTCATTTGCAGCTGGCAGCCAACTTCGGCACGTCGCGACAAAATGAAGCCGAATAAATTACCCAACTCTCAGTTAATTCGAATACATTGCGACTACGATTAATATTTTATAATTTTGCGCACGATTTTCAATCTCTGTCGGCGACGGCCTGCTAACAGGGCCAAGACAGGTTTTGCATTTGCGTTGCCAGTGAAAGTTGTTCCTCTGCGTCATTTTCTATTTCTATTTTGTTTGGCCATCGCCCGAGGCTACCAGACATGCATTTGTATGTTAATTCCGGCCAAGGTTTCCACGTCCGATTTGCACATTTTTGTAAAGCGTTCTTCTATTTGGCTGCTTTCTCAAGGTTGTGCCAGTGAAAGGCTTTCTTTTCCCTTGGGCCTCGCCCAAATGAATATTTACTCAAAGTGGCCTCAAAATGAAGTGCCTCCTTTGTCTGGACACTTCATTCAATTGCGTTATGAATAATTAATTGCTGCACAATGTCAGGGCCATCATTAACTCAAGTGAATGGGCGCAGTTACAAGCAGAGTTGCCAAAATTTCCGAGGAACACAAAACGAGCACTAGAAATTTTGGCAGTTTGAGTTTATAAGGAGATTGTGCGAAACGTTGTAAAAAATATTCCTAAAATTTCTTTTACAACGTTTTATTAACTACTTTACTATTGTAAGCAAACACGCTTTCAAGTCAGCTTTGACATATCACACACTTAAAGTTTGTTTAGCTGATTGTAACACACTCTAAAGTCTCACTATTTTTACAAAGCAATCTACTCAAAATGTAATGCTTTGTGAAGTAAGGTGAAGTTTTGATCTTCATAGAGTATGTTGTAGTTAAGATACCCTAATGCTTGACAGCTTGAAGCAGTTTGTAGGACAAGCAGTCGCTGCCAATTGTCTGTGGACAGCGTCTTTTGCTTGGCGCTCAAAACTTGGCGGATTAATTTCCCATTTGCAGCGAACTAATCCTGTAAAAATTGTCTGCTTGGCGTCTTGTGTTTGGCTCTGTCGGTTGTGGCGGAAACTTTTGTAGCCAGCGAATTGGTTTGTAATTGTTAAATGCAATTGAATTTATAAGCGGCGCATAATTAAAATTGCCGGCTGCTCGCAAGCCAAAAGTTTTGCAAGTGTTGCACTTCCTGAGCTCACAGGCAGCCTGTTGTCTTTGTTAGGGATTCTTTTGAGTGCTTACGCGTTGTCTTGCAGGAAACTCTGACCTTAAACATGTCGGTCGCTAGCGTTGTTTCGGCTAATGGGGCGTATGCGGAAGTAGACAACAGTTAGCATTGGTTGCGTTTAAAGCAAACTCCACAACGATTGGTCGCATACATTTTCTGTGATTTAAATCTGAATATTTCAGGCTGCTCGAAATTTGTCGTTTGTTTGCTGTTTGCTTAAGCTGTACTAGTTCCATATTTTTGGCAAACAAAGCACAGAGAATGGCTGTGTATTAACAAATGCAGGTTCGATATCAAGCATTGTTCTTGGTTTCTGTGAGAAATGCCTTTTTTCGTTGCATTTTCGAATGCTTTGGCAGCATGCTCCATATTTCAGTCTAAGTATAATGCTGCTTATCTGCTGGCTAAATATGCAGCTGCTCGAACTAAAAACCCAGAACAACAAACAACAACAATTCCCATAAAGAGACACAAACCATTTGGCATTTTCATCAAGAAGACACACACACGTCCTGTGAGGCGACTCATTTGCTCGTCGCCGGCTGTAATGCGAATGCATGGAATGCTCCTCCTGCTGGCTGCTGTTGTTCAGCTGTAAACACAAACCATCCTGCATCCTGCATCCTGGAGTAGAAGGCGAAACTCGTTGATTTTTGCGCTGCACTCAGTTGGGCCAGCCAAAGGAAGTTACCAACTTGCTGTGCTGTGAGGACGATGATGATGATGATGAAAGGCTGTCGCGCCGCAGTCGTCACATCGCATTTGTAAGCAAAAACATTTCATTTCATTTGCCAAATTAGTTTCAGCATTTTGGCAATTGCATTAACTAATGTCGAGTAGTTTCCTTGGCGCAAACTTGTCGAGCATTTTACTAGAATTTTTGGCGAAAACTCTGCCATGCGAGCATAAACAATCATTTTAAAGTGCGATTAAAATGGCATTTAATTAAGATTAAAATTGATGCAACCAAAAAGAGTTGAGCCACTACGGCAATCGGCAGCAATAAAGCAACAATAACAACAACAGCAGTGCATATAAAAAACAAGCTGAAAGTGTTTTTAATGAATTTGGTTGCAAACATTTTTGTAAACTTTACGCTCCGCCCTGCCTCGTTCTCGTCTTGCCTGTCAGCGCTTCGACTCGCCTCGCCTCGCCTCGTCGCGTCTCGCCTCGTCCCGTCTCACCACAGCCGGCTTACGCTTACGAAGCCCGGCTCGGCCACGAGGCTGAACGAGCAACATTGTATGGCAGCTCGGGCAAGGATGTGGGCGAGGGCCTGTCTAGCGACCGACGAATGAGACGACGAGCTGCTCCGTCGCCCCCCCGGCGCTGTATATACCGAGCAATGTAGGCGACATCAATGCCCGTCGTTGGTTGGCTGCCACGTCATGGAGCCTATGTAAACGACGCACGCACTCGTACTGCATGCGCCTGTCTGTGTGTGTGTGTGTGTTTGTGTGTATGTAGGTGACATGTACTACAGCAACAACAAGGGGCATGGCAATGGCCAAAGGTAGCGGAGTAAAAGCCAAATCTGTAGGGAGCCCCGCGTAGGGGAAGTTTACGCCAAACATGTTGCAAGAGGAGGAGTTTTGGCTGAACTATAACTGCTCTGAAGTCAGCAATCGCCAACAAGCAGCGCTTTATTTAAACAATTGCACACTATGAGCTGAGTGTGTAATTGCACAATTTCAAAAATTGATTTTATTAATATGTTATTTAACTTATTACGATTTCAGTCAACTTTTGATTGCCATTTAGAGCATAACTTTATTCGAAACGTTATCTTTATTTAGCAGATTTTAAATGTTCATATTTATTATATATAAATGAAGTACTGCAAGATGTATAGTTGTATATCATACTTAGTATATTTTGCTGACAAAATACAGCTTTAAATTGTGAATGCCTATAAAAAGCATAATGAATATATTTTGTAAATGTTTTTCATAAATTTTGTAAACTAGCAACAACTTATATAGCCGTTGAACTCACATTTATAATCCTATTTTTTTGATATAAAAGTTTTAAAGAGTGTCCTTAAAATTATTTAATAAAAGTTGTATTAAATAACTACTAAGTTTATTTGCCTTACTACTACTTTTAAAACAATTAATGCTCGCTCATGCGTTGAAAATGAATTGTTTTTTTCAAAATATATTTATGTAAAAACTATTGTTTATCGTCGTTGTGTAATTTGCATTGGAAACTGCAATAGAATGTAAGGGGACTTAGGTATCGACACATGCAGGTGGTATGTGCAATTTGTTATTGGCCAACACGCTTTTGCAGGCCATTGTGAGCTGAGTAATTAATGTGGAGTTCAATTCGTAACCGACCTGCCCCACAAGGCTGGCTGCGTTTAAGTGGGGTTTAAGACAACGCCTTGCAATTAAAACGAGTACGCATACTACGAGTAATTCGCACATTTCATTCGTTGCCCGAAAACCGAGCACCGATCTGCCAAGTACATATATGTGGACATACATATGTAAATACACTCGAATGCTGTAGGTGGAGCACCGACTTATGTAAGAATTTATTTTTTGTTGTACGCAAAAGAGTGTGTGTGTGTTTTTTTTTATTCGCATTCTTTTTTTTGGCGGGGCAATGGCAGAGCGAGATGGATGCAACTGCATGCAACATGTTCGAGGTGGCAAGCGTTTGTGCTGCATGCTGCAGGGCGCCAAAAAGTTAACCATGGCCGAGTTTATGCAGTTCTCTGTTGTAAACAGCGCAGGCGGCTCTTCGCTTTACAGTGAGCGAGTTCGCAACGAACCCAAAGAGAGAGAGAGAGAGAGCGACCAACAGAGCGGTAGAGAGAGCGCGCTGCTTTGATATGCCGGCCACGTGACATTGTTGCATTTCCTGCTTATCGAGCGTGTGTGTGTGTGTGTGTATGTGTGCGTACCTGATGATAAGCCGCAACGAAGCTATTAATCAAAACAAAATCAAAAAATGCGCTCATCTGTGTGCGTGCGCTGAGCGGCGTGAGAGAAACACGTGCCATACTATTAACAGCGGCGAGTTAACAGCACGCTGTTAAGACGTTCAGTTGACAACAAGCCGTGTGCCAAAGTGCCCAGGACACAATTGGACACGACTGCAGGCAGTCTGGTTGTTGTTGTTGCTGTTGCTGGGGGGATTTGGATGCTGGAAATAAATGAAGTCGCCTGTAAATACACAGCAGTGCAGCAGGCTGGCGTCTGTCCATGTAATTTGCATTATTCAACATGTCTTAATTGCGACTGACAGTTGGTTTAGTAGCTGAGCTTGCGCAGCGCCAACGACGGCGGTGGCGGAGACGGCGCTGATTGCATAACATGCGTTTGTCCTTGAAATCCATTGTCGATGGCAGCCTGAGATGAGTGCACTTGTGGTGCCGCCCATTGATTGTGGGCTGGCGCATTAAGTCAATTGCTTCCCGAGCTGCTCCCCAAGCATTGTCGAGCTGTTGCTAAGCCGTTAAGCGATGCCTGCTGCTGTCAACTTTGCTGCCTCTGCTGCTCCGTTTGCTGCTGCTGCTGCTGCTGCTTGTTTGCTCAACACTTGGCACGCACACGCTCCAAATGAAGCCGTGTGCACCGCATGCGTCTATATAGTATAGATGTCCTTGTACTTTTACATAATAAACGAGTCAATGCCGAAGCAATGCCGGCAGCAAGCGAATAAGAAAGCATGTCAAAGAAAGCAAAAAGTGGCGCTGTTAGCGTTAACAGTTAACAGTGATAAGAGCCGGCGAAATGCACAAGGCACGAAGAGAGCCGGCGACGACTCTGCTGCGCTCTTTCACTGCTGCTGTAAGCGGCAGCTGCAGCTGCAACTGTAAAGCGCCCTGTAGTTGCGTGGCCAACAGTGCTGCTCGTTCTCGCATTCGTATGTGGGCCACAAATGGGCGTCGAGTGGGTGGCAAAACAGCCACAGCAACGGCAACGGCAACGGCAGCGCTGCGCTTGTCGACTGCGCTGAGTTGGCTTGCAACTACAACGGGCACGACGACGGCCAACGACTACAACTAGGTACAACGAGGCTGCCACACAACCCTTGGCCAAGGCACGACGGCTTCGTGTAGCGTTCGTCGGTCGTGCATTATGTACATGCGACGACGACACATGCACATGCCGCCCGGCGTCTATGTGTTGGTTGTGCTGGTGCCGCCGTAGCAGCAGCAGCAGTAGTAGCAGCAGCGCTTCCTTCTGTCGTTGCAACAAGCGCATTTTGCACATTCACTGGCATTCAGTTGTACGCGGCTGCTCCTTCAGTAAGGACGCACAGCACTTGCCTCAATCAGCCAGTTAGGCCAGTCAGTCCAGCCAGTTAGTCAGCCAGTCGGCCAGTCTAGTGTTTCAGTAACTTGGCGCAAACCTTTTTTTGGTGTGTTGTGTGTCTGTGTCTGTGTGTGTGTGTGTGTGCCACCTTAAGCCACTTGTGCGTTGTAATATAGAACTACCAACTGAGCAAGCAAAGCGGCTGCAATTGCAACAGAAGCCGGCAAGCGGCGCTGTAAACTTTACAGCGCTCATTACATAAATGCTAAAGCGCTGCTAGAGGCGAAAGACAGGCTAAGCAGAAGACAGAAACTAGCCAGCCAGTGAGCCATCTAGCCAGCCAGGCCAGCCAGTCAGCCAGCAGACGATTGACTCATTTAGAAAGTCCGCCCCCCTGCAGCTTGGCATGCAAATCAAAATTGCTAATTGGCGTCGTCAGAATCTGATATTTGAATCCGCATGCAACCCGACTTATAACACACACACTAAACTACAGCTGCCAATTACAGTTTAAAATCATTTTTGTGTACGTGAATGATATTGAATTATTTTTTGTTTTTGTTACCGTTCGTTCGCTCCTCTTTGCTGTTGTTATACTGTTTTGCGCTCCTTTGTGCCGCGACAAGACGTGTAATTTGGCTAGTCTATCGTGCTGAGTGAACATTAAGTTCGACTTACAATACTGTCGTCGCAACAACAACAACAACAAAAACAGAAAAAAAACTAATATTAACTAGACGAACTTATTATATATTGTGTGTGTGCCGCCTGCAGTGCGGCGTCTCAAAGTGTATTTTCATTAAAGTCAACAAGTTGCTGCAAAATAACATAGACCAGAACCAGGTGAGTTTCATATGACAAAGCAGATTTCTTGTTTTTGCTTGCGCTTCTTCCACTTTGCACGAGTATATTCATTATTTACATGCAACCATTATTCCCAAGTGTTTATAATATCATGATATTACCATGGCTGAACAGTGGGCTGGCTTCTGAGTTGTGCGGAATTAAAGTAGGAAGCTAGCAAAGTCATAAAAAAGGATTTGATTACAGAGCCAGTTTATTGCGATTAAAGATAACAGCTAGCTTAGTGTTTCCATACGAATTGCAATAAATTATTTTATGTGGGCACTTCAAATAAATAATCAATATTGAACAATAAAAATGTAAATTATTTTGCTTTGTTAATTGAAGTTGCCAGAAAAAGTGTAGCATACTTCTTGGGGCAGGACTTGATTTGCATATTTGTGTGAAAGTGCGTGTAATGCTCAATTTGTCAATACGCATAAATTGTAGTTTGAAATTGCAATTTAGACGGTTCAATAAAGAAACTACTAGTTTCAGCAGTTTTTCTAGTTTACTTCGAAATATGTCTCAATGCATCGAACACTAAAATTGCATTGTTACATAAATATCAATTACAAATATCAGTAATGAAGATATGCAGAAGTTTTTGAATGAGAAAACACAGTATGTTATTGCTTTTGTGTTGTAGAAGTGTAACAGTGCATTTGGCCAAGAGGCTAATACCAACAAATCATGATAGGAGCCCAATATTCATCGAAATTGAAGCCGAAAATATTGTGAATGGCAGCGCTCATCCGTGTGGCATAGCAATCGGATCCGGATCCGGAGCCGGACGCCTTTGATATTCAATAAAAATATATAATTGCAATTAGTTTTTATCGTCGTTAAATAATCAAAACATTTTTACAAGCGTCCACTTTTTGCGAAAACTTTTAATCCGACGCCTTGGTTTGTTTACACGAATCGCACTGGCTCAGCCACAAAAACAAAAGTAACGACAATAATGAAAACAAACAAACAAACAAACAAAACAGAGCAGCAAGAACAAAAAAGGGAGAAAATTTTTGCATATTTACACAAGACAATATACACAGTAGTCCGTCTGAATGGCAGCCAAGAGCACAGGCTGGAGCTATCGCTGCAGCAGAAGCTGGCCGAGATGAGGGGATGGAGATGGGGTGATGCAGCCAGGCGGAGCTGTCTGTCTATTTGTAAACTCTATGAGTGAGTGAGTGTCGAGGTTATTTTGTAAATTGTGTGTAAGCCAAACTGCTGCCTGCTGAACATGTAGACAAACCGTTGCAAAAGTCCAACAAGTTAGCAGGCGTGTGGCGTGTGGCGTTTGTCGAGCAGGCGTGAGGCATGAGGCATGAGTGAGTGAGTGTGGCAAGTGGAAAAACGGGAAGCCGACAAGGACAAGCAAAGTGTCGGCTTCGTTGCAGTTGTTGTTGTTGCTCTTGTTGTTACTGTCCTGCGGTTGCCAGTTAGGCCAGATCGGGTGTTGCAAATAAACACATATGTACGTAGGCAGTGTGCAACACACTGTGTATCATATCTTTCGGCCTGTGTTGTTTGTACAAGTGCAGCAGGGCCACACAACATACGGAAGTAATTCGATTTTGTGTGGCAGGCTGATGATGAGCCTATGACATTGTTGTCCAACCCACGGACAGGCCGTCAAATAAACAGTCAAACAAAGATTACAAACTGTCTGAGTCGTCAGAATTGTCACAGCTGTCGGATTTGCCGTCACTCCACTGCCGTACGAGTTGCGAGCCCGAGACAGCCAGATAATACTTAATTCAGCATAATACCATTTAGGATGCAATTGTGTCCTTCCGGTGCGACTGCAAACTCATTTGCAGGCATTCGAGTAAATGTAATTGTAATAATTTACTAACAATATTAATTTTAATACAATTTGATTTAGCTGCCCGCCCACTGGCAACATGACAAATTGTCCAAATTACGTATACGACCGACCGACTGCTGCACGACACTCATAATATTTTATGTGCTCGAAACACACACAGCCATTACACGAGTTAATGTTTTTCCAAATTATCATTTGTAGTTTAAAAACTGCTGCAATAAATTCATTATTATTGCTATAAACATGGCATGTTGTTTGGAATTTAGAACCTGGCTTAATTGCAGCTAGCTGTGCAATTAATGAAATAATATTTTACAATTAGGTAAACTAAAATTAATCACTCACGGTAATAGCTTGCTTGATCAAGGTAGCTTTTAAGCCACCAGCATTTTTCTAATAACTACGAAATCTTTAAAATTTGTTCAACAAATATTTTTGCAGCATCAAAATCCCATAATTTGATTTATTCAAACAAAAAATTGTTATTTTTTGCCGTCGTGCTTGTGCATGTCAATAATATTTTGGGCAAATAGCGCACACTAACACAATTATTAAGCCGACCGCAAATTGTTAAGCAAATTTCGGGCCACAATTTGACAATAAAAGCAAGACCGAGAAACGAACAAAATATTTATTGCAACCAAGTTAAGTGTGCGCACGTTGGCCATTTTACAACCGGGCTAAAGCAGACTTGCAGAGCCAAACAGGCGGCTGATGGTCTGTCGAGCTGCCAATTAAACCAGACAAAAATATCTCTTGGTGAAGCGGCAGCCTCATAATTGCTTCAATTGAAAAACGCATGGCAAGTGTTTCAGAAATGCTTAAAGTAAATATAAAACGACTCGATACGTAAACGTAAAATTGTAAATGGCAAATTGCACAAATTGGTTCGTTTTCGATGAGTGTCTAATGCCTATAAGCATTTTTATTAGGCCTGTGGTCATGATGCCTGGCTGCTTGGCTTTTTTCTCTGGCATCTGCATCAATATTTAATTTCATTACAATCCACAAATGCCAAAGGAGCATCAACAATGCCAAAAGTTGCTCAAACCTAATAAATAATTCCAAATAGTATATCTATGAAAATGTCCATTTAAATATGCCTTTGAGGCTGGCATTTTATAGTCCATTAAGGTTGCTTCCAGCACACGTAGTTAGTTGATCATTTTTTTGTTGTTGCGTGTATGTGTTCGGTATTTACACCTAGCTGTAAACTATGCTTGATCCAATTTGATGCATTTAAAACTAGTCACTGGCCACTGGCCATTAGCCACGTGTCCAGCTTAAAGCTGCTGTCCAGTCGAGTCGAGTTCAGTCGACTCGAGTCGAGTCGAGTCGAGTCTTCAAGCAGAGCAGACGCACAACCAAAGTGCATTTTATTTTATGCTTTCGGCCTGCTCATCCCACTACTGGCTGGTGCACTGACTGACTACCGGCTGCATGTCCTTGCTCCTGTTGTTTGCCCTTCTCTCCATTCGTTGGCCGGCACCGGCTTGTCTCAGTGTCTGCTTAAAATGATAACGTTGAGAACGCTGGCGGTCTACACAAGACAAATGTGTGCTATTGAGGCGTGAAAATATTCCACTATAAATACACATGAAGCGCAAATCCCACTTTAAGCTCTGTGTAATGTTCTGTGTCCAAGTGGGGGCGTTCGTTTATTTATGGCTTTAACTTTGGCTTGCCACCTTTGCGAATAATCTAATTGGTGAAAGCTGAAAGCGCTAAATAGCGACAAATAAAAAGGGCACAATTTGCGTAGCATCAGTTGACTGCGCTTCAAGCGAAAGTTCGAAAGCCGTTTCAAGCTGGGCACCAACTTGGCCAACTAAAATCGATACGAAAAAATGGCGGAGAACTTTTAATTTTAAATGTGCCTGCAAGATTGATGATGCAGCGCCGTAGTTATGCAAATTCTCTAATAATTTCTACAATTTATTTAATTTTCCGCTAGAATTTAAATGGAAGCTAAAGCGATTTGGCTGCACTTGTGCAAATATTGCGAAATTATCACGATCAGATTAGCGCGGTTTCAAGCGATGTTGTGCAAAAACAAATAGTCGAAGCTTATTCCCTCTGATTTATACACTGACTCACGAATATACCCCACGACTGCTTCGTCCTGGTGCTCGAAAAATTGGCAAGCATTGCAGACAGACTTCCCTACTGCACCGCCGTTCATGCCGTCCCTTTGCCATGTTGTGTCTGGCTCCTCGCTGTCGGCAGCCGGCGAGAAATGGCAGTAAATGCCAGTAAATGTAAAAACGAGCTGCAAAAACCGAACCAGCAACGTCGCGTCGACCCAATTTCGTGTGGTAGTAAAATCGCTGCTTTCATTAACTGCAACGCCAGACGTCTGAGGTGTGGACGGCTTTCTGGGGCGTTTCGTTGAGGGGCGTGCATGCAGAATCCGCCGAATCGCGACTGTCAACGGCTGTGTGGCAAGTGGCAACAACAGCAACAGCCACAGCAGCAACTGTTTTAAAAACAAGTTAGACTATGTGGCCGATGGCGGGCGGGGCCGGGTTTGTGGATGCTCATTGAAAGGCGCTGCAGCAGCGTGGCTCCCAGTAACTGAACTGTGCCACGTCGAATGGGTGGCTGCTTTGTTTGGCAGGGCAAATTGTTTCTGCTGCTGGCATTTACGAGAATTTCTATATGTATTTAAATCAAACTATACATACATACGACCCAACTTGAGCAGAACTTTAAGTTCACAGCTCTTCGCTGCTGCGCTCCTCGCTGCTTCGGGGCTAGTTAAAAGTTTTTTGGGGAATGCGGCAAGCGGACGGAAATTAAATGTCATCGATGGCAATGGCAATGGCAAATGGCTCAAGGATGTGTATGTTGAAGTGTTTGTCATCTGCAATTAATTTTGCTTTTGACCAGGTTTTCCGCTGTCCGTTTTGTGAGATTGCGAGCTGGCATTTCAATTAGTCGCTCAAAGGCTCCACTGCCCGAAAAATGCAGCAATAATTTCCTCATACATCCGACAAACGTTCGACAAACGAAACATGCCTAAAAGCCGACTGCATTTTTAATTAGACCAAGTTAATGCAATTATTGCAGTCACAGATATACATATCCATGGACTGCTTATCGTCATCGATGTTTTAAGCACCAGCAAGTTGGCAAAAATATTGCCTTTTACTTTTAATGCGCTGCCAAGCGATGCGATGCGATGCGATGCTGTCCAGTCGTCGACCATTCATCTCTCCGGCTCTCCGGTGTGCGTGTGTTTCGCTCGGCAATCCTTACATGTGCCGTGCTTCCGCTGGGCCAACATGGGCCATTTATCCAGTGCTTGCCATGTTTGCTTGTGTAACCCTGGCAGCAGGAAGCGACTGCTGCTGGCATATGCTAATGCCAGGACTGTTACTAGACTCTTTTTGCAACAACTGGCTAAATATGTATGCCAAATGTGATTTGCATATAACGTTCTCCTTGTGGCCGGCCCCAAAAACCAGCAAGCGGCAATTGTGGGGCTCCTCCACCAGTGCGTTCGGTATGCCTTTTGGCTTGACTTTAGTTCTCTCTGCGTTGCGACTTTGCTGTGCATTCAGGTATATAAAGGTTAGACCCCACCCTCCCTTTTCGTTGGGTGCTGTTCAAGCAGCAGGTATTTGTGAGTTGTGATAGGTAAGCCGACTATCGACTGTTGACTCTTGTTGACTGCTGATTGCCGACTGCGACTGTGTGTGGCATTAGTTATGACACCAGTCGGTAGTCCGCTTAAGGATGTCCTCAAAACTTGCACTTGCACTTGATTTACATGAAAATTAGCTGGACACGTGATCATTGCCACTGCCACATGTCATTAAAATGCAAAATTCTTACAGCATATGCATAAAATTAGTTGCACATAGGCCTACACGAAATTTATGCATGACACAAACACACAGACATTGATATAACTAATGCCAGTGGCTGGGGCAGTGGCAGGGGCAGGGGCAGGACCACAGCAGCCAATCGCAATGATGGCAATCATAATAACTTTGAATTCAATGCTAAAAACATTGCAAACGCCAAATTGCTTAGCTTTTATGTTGAGTGAAAGTAGCCAATTGCCAGTTGCATGCCAATCTCAGAATGGAATACATGGGGACCTCTTGTCATAAAGGATTTGACTGCGCATATGGGTGTATGTGTGTGTGTGTGTGTGTTATGTGGAGTCAGTCGTCTGTTTGTGATCCGGCTAAAAGGCATTGCCGGAATAAGTTTGTGTGGCACAAGAATTCCTCCTTTTTGGCCAAGTTGCACGATAAATCTCAGCCAAAAGTTGTGCTTGTGTACAGCACAGCGGCGGAGCGATGAACGGGGAAAACAGATTGTGTAAAATATGCACTGCTTTGAGGCACAGGGCAACATGCGGCAAGCACCAGTCACCAGCCACCAGCCACCAAGCAGCAAGCAGCAAGCGGCAAGCACTAAGCACCGGACACCAAGCACTTGAGGCTGACACAACGCCACAAAGCGGATTATGATGATCAAGATGATTATGGAAATGGGGAGTTTAGAGTGGAGTTTAGCAGCCAGGCGATAGTCTTGGCAAGCCTCTCTCATTCTTTCTGCCAATAAGTCCCACGAACTTGGCAATTATCCACAACTCTTAAAGAGCACTTCATTTTAATCTAATCGCATAAAAAGCCATATGACTAAAATGAATAATTACAAACAATAGAATGAGAAGCTGTTTCTCGAATTGACTTTAAAATGCATATTTATGTTGTGGACATGGCTATGGTAAAAAACTAATTATGAGTAATGGCAGCTAAAGAGGCATTTGTTGCAGAAAACTCTAAATTGTACTTTGATGCCAATAAATCAGCTGAGTAACAGCCAGGGTCAGCAGCATGTAGGTAAAGCTCAAAGCCCTCTCGGAGTCGGCGTTGGAATTGCAGTTGAGCCAGTTTGCCGTAGTAAGTTTTATTGGTATTTGCCGTTTGGGTTCGTGTTGGCGCACAGCAAACAGGACAACAGGCCAGGCAATGGAATTCGATTTTCTGCTATTTCCTATGCCAAAAACGAAGTTTTGGCCAATGGCAACAACCTACTTACTGTTGTTACATCCAGCACACCCGTTCAAATTGGGCTCGGCTTTGGGGTCTGCGTTGGGCCCCATAAACACGTGATAAAAGCTTTACTTGCAATTTTAACTTTGCAGTCGAGTGTGGCAAGAGCAATACGGGATTATAGAGCTGCAAACAGAGCACAACCCGAGACGTTGCTGCTGCCACTGTCGCTTTTTCCCTGCTTCTGTCTCTGCCAGCGTGCGTCAGCGTGGCACCACGGGCTGCTGGGCGTATGCGTCGCGTCTGTGCCACCAATGCCAAGGCAGTCGCTCGGTTACACTGCCAGTCTGACAGTCTGGCAGTCTGACAGTCTGTCTTACCCACTGATTGTCTATTTGTTTGGTTGTCTGTCTGCGCGTCCGTCTGTGTATTGTGCCATCTACTTACGAGCTTCGTTGGCGCTGAGAGTTGTTTAACCGTCTGTCTGTCGTTGTCGCGTCGGTCATTTGGTCTTGGCTTTGAATTCATCTTTCATTTCTTTTCTCTCGCACACAAGCTTGACAATGCGTTGGCTTTAAAGTAGCAAATATGCCACCCGCATGTAATTGCCGCAATCAAAACTTAAATGCAACACTTGCGCCCTTTTTAGGTGCTCAACTTCCCGCTTTTTGTCTGGTCCTAGCACATCGATAAACTGTGTAAAGCTGTGAAGAGCTATGCAGATCTCTTCGAGCGCCACATTTCAATTTATTTAATTTGATGTTTGTTTTTGCAAGTGCTGTTGCGTCGTAGGGCGAACCGGCGAAGATGCATGCAACACACACCCATTACGAATGCCCAAGTGCATTGATTTGAATATGTCAGCAATTTGTATAGTCTTGTGCTCGACTGCGCCAAACGCAAACGCCAACGCCAGCAACAGCGCCCGAATGCATGCAATGAATGCTGCAGCTGCAACTGCTGTTGCTGCGACGCTGCGTAATGCAATGTAAACCAAACCAAACAATTTAAAATCATGGCGTGCATTTGGCTTCAATTCAATTTAAACTGAAATGAGCTCATGGGCCACAGGCGGAAACGTGGCCGTCGGGGAATATGCGACTGCCATTTTACAGAGGTGAAATAGTGCCTGCAGCTCTTGCCGCACTTCCACTTTATTAAATTGCACTGCCTTTGCTATCTGGCGCACTAAAGTATTGTATTAAAAAACACTCGGCAATAAAACGTGCTTAAATTCTGTAATTATATATTACAGAACACTTCAACGATTTGCAGATAAGCAAAGAACGTCGCACGTTTTTCCGTTTACTAAAATGCCCTCATTTTTAGCTTGTGTAAAATGTTATATATTTGCTTATTGGACGAATAGACTCGCCTTAAATTCATGGCAGCCTGTTATTTCCATTTGTGAAAGTTAAATTCGTTTGCTGTGGGGGCATGTAATTCAACCCAAAGTGCGCTCCACTGTAGTTCAACGAGTTCGGTCTGTGTGTCAAGTGGTAACAACTGGGCGCTGTTAAATGTGCTGCAAAGTGCTAACAGCGCGTTAACAGCGCCGATTTGAGGTTTCAGCCACATAAATCTGGGCAACGTTATGTATTTTTAATACGGCCCAAAAATAAGTTTTTTGTGACATTTGTTGGGCATTGCTTTATTGACACTTGAACCCAACTGTGCCCCATAATTTATGGCTTTCAATTTGTACACGTATTGGAGAAGGCGCCATGTCAACAAAACTCTTTCCAAAGGACTGTGTGTGTGTGGTGTGTGTGTGTTGACTTGGCTTGCGAATAATGTGAATATCAAGTTTATCAACTAGTTGTGATGCACGTGAGGCTCTATGTCCGAGATGGGGCTAAAAAAAAGAAAGCACACCAAAAACAATTAAAATTTTGTTTTGGCCAATTAAAAGTTTGGCACAAAAAATCAACCTGCCGTGGCCAAATGCGATGCTTGCCGCACGAACGCCTTGTTAGCGCCAAGTTTATTGCAATGCCAACTATTTGGCGTGGCAATTTAATGAGAAAATGTAGGACAGTGCTCCTCCTCTCCGGCATTCAGCAGCCAGCCAGCCAGCTAGCCAGCCAGTCAGTCAGGCAGTCAGTCAGGCAGCCAGCCAGGGAGGCAGCCAGCCGGGGAGGCAGTGTCTGCCTCAAGACTGAAGCACTATTCAAACAGTCTGAGTGCCGTTTAGGGCGGACTTTAGCCGCCGGCAAAAATCCAGCTTCCTTTTGGCATTCGAACAGTGTGGCTTTTAAAGCGCGCACAGCGCTGGTTAAATAATTCATCAGACTTTTTGGGATGGGGTTGCGGAAGACGGGCATCAATGTGCGGCGATGGCAATGTTAAATCATGGCCAACAAATAAGTTTGTTTACAAGCGGAAAACAAGCGCGCCAAAAGCCGTAACAATAACAAACTGACGTCGAAATTAATTATGACACCTGAGTTGGGAATTCAACACGACGCGTCCTGCGCCCAGTTTACGTCATCCTGCATAAAATGTGTTGCATATTTTAGTGCGTTGCCAGCAGCAAATATGCAAGTTTTGTTTCGCCCTGTCTGTGTGCCATGCATAACAGTGTGTGTGTGTGAGTGGGTGTAAATGCCTCTGGCTGGGCCCGGCGCCGAGTTTCGTAGGCTTTAAAGCAGTGGCTGCGAGCTCGTGGAATCAGCCTGCACACAAGCCGCAGGAGTCGACACGAAAGTCAAGTGCAAGAAAAAGAACCAAAAGCATTTGCGAGTGCCACAATAATAAAGGTGGAGGACAAGGCCTGCTCTGGCATTTTTCTGCTCTTCCCCGGACTTCAGTCTGCTATAAACTTTACTGTTGTGGCCTTTGGACATCTTTATAACTTGCTGCGGCTAGCAAACTGAATGCACTAGCCTCCTTATCCGTCCCCCCGCCCTCCGCCTTTGCCACGCTGCCACTTACTGGCCTTTTGAAATGTCGTTGGGTTTTTATGACCGCCGCTTGATGGGCATTGAAAAACTTGAACACGTGGTGGATTTTAAATTGAAATCGCTTTAAAAAAAATTTTTGAGCATCGTTCGATTGGCTCGCAAAATGTTTACGGCACAATTCATTTTGGTCAATTGGTTTCGCGAGCAAACAGTTCACATGTTTTTAGTTGTGCAACAACTCAAACTAAATCCGTTTTATTGACTAAAGTTTCCATGTTGACAAAGCGAATTTATGTCCATGTTGTAATTGTATTGAAATGTCAAAAAAAGGAAATACTCTGTAACTAGTGTCAATATTTATTTAAATTTCAATTACAGCTCATAAATAAGTAAATTGGCATTTTTATTTGATTGTAAATATTACACAAATTTGGTTGGTTTATAATTAAGTAAAGTAAATTGATTAAATAAAGCCGCTTACTAAACGGAAAAAGTCCAATCAGTTTGAGCTTAACTAACTTTCAAATGCCCTATTTATTTGTTTGATTTCGTTTATACTGTTGGCTGATTATATTTTCTTGCAAGTGTTATTAAATGAACTCAAGTGAATAACTAGCTACTACAGTTTGAATGAATCTACCTTTCGGGGCTCGAGCACAGGGTATCAACCATTTAACAGCATTTTTACCACAAGCATTTACACGCGTCGCCGAAAAGCGCGCTACAAAAAATAACTATGAAATGGCCAGCTGAACGTCAATTGGTGAGCCAGTAAGAGCAGCGAGGGGCAGAGGAAGAGGAGCGACAGCTGCAGCAGTTGGTGGAATTTCTGTTTGTTTTCATATGCGCGTAATTTTCACTTTTATTGGCGCACAAAAGTTAAGGAATTTTAGTTTTATTTGCGATGTCTGCGCATTTTTAATCATTTCCAGCTCTCTTCGGAGCTTCGGAGTTTTATTTCATGACTTGCCGCGACCAGCGTCAGCTATTTCCATCCGTATATAGTATGTGTATATCTGTAACTGCTTCCATGCTTGTATGCAGCTGTCGTTGTGGATTTATCTGCTGGGTGTCTGGCTGCTGAATGCCGAGTAGTTGGCAGTGTGAACTAATTAGTGCATTAGCATTTAGCGCTCCAGCCAAAAACTTTCACTTCACAGCCAGGTAATGTGGGTTAGGTAAAGCATTCGGTTTGCCATTGCTCATCATGACGATGATGCGGCTCAGCATAACTGAATAGCAATAGCTGTGTGTATCTGCTGCTCATTAAATCACGCTGTGAATAGACAGCTCGTGTGTGTGTGCCATGTAACGTGTCTTATAATTGCAATTTGCCAAGCTCATGCACTGATTGATGGCTGATTAAAATTGGCTTAAATAAGTGTGATGAACTTAACTTAACCACGAACAGCAATCAAGCAGGAATGCAATTTGCAAGGCCAAAACAAATGAGAATTTAAAAATACCCGCAGACTGACAGGCGAATAGCAGGACACCCGGACAGCAGGACACAGACACTGGTCGCACTGTTCGCCCTGCTCGCACTGTTGGTCAGCAAGTTCTGCAAGGACGCGTTGATTTTCATGTAAAACAAATATCACTTAATATGGTTCTGCTGTTGCTGCTGCTGCTGCTCCTGTTGTCGACGGACTGTCCGGCTAATGGTAAAACAAAAGGCACGTAGCAAGTTTCGTTGTTGCCATGCGGCCAGCACGCAGCTGCTGTTCTGGCACACGGAGCGGAGTGCTGGGTCGAGAGGATGAGCCACCTGAACACGTGTGCGTGTGCGGCTCATAAAAAAGTGTGCATCAGGTTGCAACGAGTGCGGGGCAGAACGGCTGGTCACCGGCCACGCTGCCGCTGGCCGCTGTGAGGCATTAAAAACAACTGTCGACAAACAACATCCACGACAGCAGCAGCAACAACAATAACTGCATCAAGAGCAATAGAATCGGACCACCTGATGGTACTGCCTGAGTCTGGAACCTTGGTACGAAACTTATTGGAAAGACATTAAATAACACTAAACATAATTAAAACTCATTTTTATATGTGTAAGAAAGGGAATATTGTACTACATATACAAATTTCAGCTATCGAACTCTTGATTTTTAGACTGTGCACTTATGGTTTACTCAGAATAAACTATTTCTTATAATTAACTATACTAGTTATATGCATTTTCATCATCTTACCATAAACGCAAGTACTTTATCGACTCTATAAACAATATTTTGATCATTTTTATATTAGTAAAATATTTGATAAACTTATTATTTCATTGGTTGTTTGACTCTATAAATTCTGCTATAAATTGAACTACTTTTCTTGCTCTGCTTGGTTCCACAGTGCTGCGACTGCCCTGTGTCCGTGGCACTTAATTTTAATAAACAAAATACTCGACGCGTGTGGCTCGTGGAGCGCAGCATTACGTATACGCCAAGGTTAACCGTTACGTAGCGCATGCACTATCCGCACACGTTCCGGCTCTTTGGAGTGATAGCCAGTCGTATGTATATTTTGCAGCTCCATTGCAGTTGTAATGAGCTGCACGAGAAATGCATAAAGTTTTGGGGCTTAAGTAGTTCAGGACTCGGAGTCCCCCGAGATCGATGTCCAACCATAAGTCTGCCCGAGTCTGCTGAGCCAGATGCAAGTGTCATTCGTCGCAGTCGCAACGTAAACAAAAGTCCGTGTATGGGAGCTGGCCTAGCTAAGGCCAAAGCTTGCTCCAACTGCGACTTCATCGTCGACTCCAACTCTGACTCCGACTTCGACTTCTGTGGTGGCTTCCTGGCAGGTTGCACGTGCGCTTGTCATTTTACTTTTAAAACTTTTGCGTTTTGCTGGCGTTGCACGTTGTTGTTGTTGCTGTTGTTGCCGTTGTTCTTGCGTTGTTTTGGCTGCTTTTCAATTTTATTGTGGAAAACAACTGAAACTGTAAAAGGCGTTGGAGTGCTACGTGATTTACACCTAGGCGGATGTGCATCTGTGCATCATTTTACGAGTATGATGGCTGCCGCTGCACTTACCACACGCCAGCCATGCCCTCCACGACCCACAACGAACCAACACCCCATCCCCCACAGTGCCAGAGTTTAATGTTTATAAGGTGCTGCTTTTAGCTGCCAGTCAAGATGTTTGTTTATATTTTCGTTGACGACTTGCTGCAGAATTTATTCGTCCTCGGGCGACTTTACAGCGGCTTTTACGTGCGTGTTGATGCGAGCCGTTGCCGCAGCTGCAAACCGCAATTCTGTTTACGGAGTATCTGGCGCTATCCAGGGCGGTTATCCACCGCCCGCTATACTCAGCCACGTTAGCCGTTGGCCATTGGCCATGTCAAAGTCAAAGCCACGCGTCGCCATTGTCATTACACGCGCCGACGCTTACACCAGCGTTCGAGGTGGCCCAGTCCTTTTCAGGGAATTGGCATGAGGAAGAGAAACGTGTGAAAGCGCGTTGCGAGTGCTAGCTGCGAGCTGCGAGCTGAGCCTGCGTCAGATCGTCTGTGGTCGGTTTGCGGCTGCCGCGTTCGATTGCCGCGTGCTGGCTGCTGAGCACCAAGGATGCATTGCATTTTAATGAAGATGTACGGCTCTGCGATTCCCGGCGCGAGTGTGTCAGTCGCAAACGCTTTGCCGGGGTTTAGTTAGCACCTTCCCCGCCTCTCCCCATCTAGCTGACAGATTTCGGAGCCATGTGGCGCTTATGCGTGCCTTTCATTTCGAGCAACGGCGTCGCCAGCGGCGTTGCAAGTGTTGGCATTTACGAGTTAGCGTCGTCGCACACTGCGTACATGGCTAGTGAGCGAAAAAAGCGCCGACATTCGAATAGATAAACGTGCTTGTCGTTTTGCCAGTGACCTTCATTCCTGATTGTCTACTCAGCGCAATTGCAATTGCTATTTATTGGTGACCGAAATAAAAGTTATCTCGAAGATTTTAAGGCCATAATAAAGCGGGAAGTTATCTTTAAAATTCTGACTGTAAGTTTGACTGAAGTGCTGCTGTGGTCGCATGCATAATACAGACGCTCTCTGTGTATGATAAAGTGAAAAAGTTACCATTTCTTTCTTTGTCTTTGCCGTTGTCTAGCAATTTTCTCCATTGCTATTTGCTTTGACTTCCGCCACCGAGTCAGTGGCAGTCGAAGTGGTTTCTTGTGGTTTTTTTATTTTTTCGGGAATTACTTATCCTTTGTCTTGCGAGCCAAGTTTACGCATTAATTGTGTTAATAAATTTAATGACTGCATACACATGTTGCAAAGTTCGCCAACTATTTGCGCATATGCTAATTTAAAATTTTAATTGCTCTGTCAATGTGTGCTGTTAAGTTTTGCACTCGTTCGCTCTCTTAAGAGCTTACAAGGAGCAGCAGAAAGGCGCCACTGTCAATGCCAATGACGACGTCGACGTCGACGTCGATGTCGATGTCGATGTCGATGGCACTGCAATTTGCATTACAAATTACTTACTTGCGGGCAGACGTGGCGGGTACTTGATCTGCCGGCACCTTGCAAGCCACTTTAAGAACATTTACTTTGTCCAGATAGCTGTGGCTTTGTTTCAGCTGCCATTGCCAGTTGGCACACCATTAGGGCTGTCAATACAAAAGCCGCTTGACGAGTTAATAACTTAACCTAGACACACACACACACATAGACAGTCATAGGTGTGCACAACTGCTGGGCGGACAATTGGGAATGCAAATACGTAGAAGCGTTCGCCGTTTATTGGCTGCGTGCCGACATCCGGGGCCTTACTCTTGGATGGAGTACACGTAAAGCTATTCATATAAATGCAAAGTAGCCGCAATGAATGCATATTTTGCTATGCATAGGTGGTTTTCACTTACTTCTCATTTTATTGGCCAAACAAAAGAATATCTATTTGTGCCACTTACTTACTTTGCAACAGGCCACAAAATGTCTGGCTCCACTTCGCACAATAAAGCACATAATCGAGAGTATATAACTTCTTTAATTCGAACTAATATTGACTTTGCCTATCTGCTCGACAATAAATAATAAATAATGCAGCCGGGCGCACGGAATGGAATGTAAAGTGAAGCTAGTTTCGTATTCTAGGCAAATTATATTTGATTAACTGAGAACACTTCTTACTTTTGGCAGTTTAGCTGCTCAGTTGGAGCGTGCGGCACGCAGCGTCTGGCGACAATCGGCGAGGGAATGCAGTTGCAAGTCGCCGGACTTGCCCAAATTGCTGCCACACATGTTGCACTGCAGCGCGGCGTCTTCGTGGCAGCTGTGGAAGTGCAAGAAGTGCACAACTATTACAAATGGCCAATAGCAAAAGTTTTTACAACGCACCCATCGATAAAGGTCATCTCGAGCTCTGGCCCGACTGTGCTCTCTTGCTTCATGGCAGTCTCAAGTGTTGGCAGCCGCTGCTGCCATTTGATTGCAACTCTTGAGCTGCCAATGTCCTTAAGCTTTAAATTTGGTTTATCCGTGAGACGCTGCGAACGTCGCAGCGCCTGCTCCTTCTCCTCCTCTTCGACGGTTTCACGCGGCCACGAGCGCCAACTGCAGACATCGCTGCCCTCGGTGGGGGCCAGTTCCATTAATTGGCAGCAGCTCCACAATTCGATGCCGCGACGCACCACAATGGGCACGAAGTTGCCGGCAATCCTTGAATGTAAAAGAAACCAAATTACATTGTTCGTTCCCCGCTTTGCCAATAAAAGAAACTTACCATTCGTCGTAATCATAGTCGGCAGGACGCGGTTTCTTTGCTTTCCAGATTTGCTTTGGCGTCTTCGTCCTCAAGGGTTCCTTGGGTCGTTCAAAGAACGGCAGGATCGAAAACCTTGAGCGTGCCTCTGCAAATGCATGGCGAACAGTTGCAAGATAATGTGTAATAATTGACTAGATAACTGACCCTCATATTGTGCATAAAAGATTTCCCTTTTCCTGTTGTAGCGACTCGAAAACAGGCTGCTGAACATTCTTCATGAACCTAAGTCAGATTAGGACTGCTTAGCGTAATCGAATGCTGTTCTATTTTAAAGACCTTTTCATAAAACAACTGCCATTAAAATGAGCGATAAGCGGGCAATGAACAAAAAACAGCTTTGCCTAGTTGAGTCATAATCAGTGCTGTGATAAGTCATTGCTGTAAACCGCTCTGATAATTTCATATAAATAGAAGCGCATATGCGAAGAAATTCGATTGCAGCTGGAAGCAGCTTCAATTCATTTTGTAGAAATGTTGAAATAGTATATCGAATATAGAATATATATTTTGCAAGCAATGATGATAATGATAAACGCATATGTGTAGAAATTCGATTGCAGTTGCAAGTAGCTACAACTAATGCCCCAGAGCACTAAAAATTATAATTATTTTGAGTATATTAGATCTATTATATTTGCTGGCAATCAGAGATTCTCCGCAACTACAAAGGAATTCGATTGCATTTGGAAGTTGCTGTAATGAATTCCCCTTGAAATTTTTATAGAAATTTTGTAGACTTTTTGAAAGAGTATACAATTACTTGAAACATATAAGAGCTGTTGTATTTGCTGGCAATCAAAAGATATTCCGCAACTGATGTTAAAGCTGTTTGCTGTTTTACAGTTAAATATAATAATGCTGATAAGGCTTTACACCAACAAAGCATTTGCACAATGAAAATTATAAACTAATATGGGGCGCGGCGGTGTCGCAAGAGTTTTCGACATCAAATCGCAAAGTTTGATAGCCGAGCACGTAGCGACTCGCTGCGGACAACCGCAGCGGCGACATAGACATGTCCAGGACTGGACCTCGTCCTGCAGCTGCAACTGAAATGGGGGCAGGGGGTGCGACCCAACGGCATCTGTATGCAGCGCGAGTGTGAAGCATGTAATTGGCTATTAACACTGGCCACTGCACAAAGCATAATGGCTAATTGCAGCACTTGTTATTGTTGTCATTTTTGCTAAAAATTACTGGCGTTAATTGAATTAAAAGTGCGAAAATCCGTTGCAAACTTCACAGAGATCACATTAAAAAAAAAAAAGTGCAATAAAACGAAAGTGCGGACGGGGAGATCAGTGCTGCGCTTGTGCAGCTAAACAAACATGCTAAATGTAAAATTAATTGAATTTCCATATTATTAGCATGTGTTTTCACCCAACTAGTTTAAATGCTCGCCACCCGGCAAAGCCGTTGCACGTTGCGGGCGGCTGGTGGATGGCGGATGGCATGGGCACGATATAAAAATAATCCCAATAAAATGCATTTTTCATGTCAAACGCCTGAGCTGGTGGAATAACCTGAATGCACGCACAGGACTTTACGGAATTGCACGCAAACAAAGTGACGCACAAGCAAATGCACATGCAGCAAGCTGCAGTTGTTGGCCAGGCTGTCCGAGTGCAAGGTGGACGCATGGGGGGGAGGAGGCGGTTGGCAGCAGTGCGAAACCATTGTGAATTGGGCGTTGCATTGTGTGAAGCAAGGGCGTGGCAAGTCGTGTCTTATGTAATAAGAACGCCACGCCAAAAACAAAAGCGGAACATTTGTGCTGCGGGCGAGCAAAGCTAATGGCCAAGTCAACAGAGAAAGCACAAAGCACTGCAAGCACAAACAACATCTTGTTGGCCAAAAAGAAATAGAGTGCATCAAATGCAATTGCCGCAAATCAGCTTAAGTCCTGTGTTGCATTTGACTATGATGCTAGCTAGAACTAGACTGAACGACAAAGCTTGGGCTGTTTGACTTGCTGACTAGCTGACTCGTTGACTTGCGGCTGCCACGTGCCGCAGCTGGTGCCTGGGAGGCTATTTGGCTTGTCGCCAAATTCAATTTATTGTCTTAAAGCGTTAAACCACAACACGACAGGATAACGCAATAAAGCAACAAAGGATTATCTTTGGCCCCTCACTCAGCCCCTCGACGCGCGCCCAAATGGCCCTGCGTCGACGACTTGAAAAGTTACTATACACATAAGTTGTAGGGGGCACACAATGTTAAAGTAAAAGTCGGCAAAAAGTTGTACAGTGCTCGCAGATAGCAAGCGAACGGGTCACAACTTTCCAGCTGCAAACGAAAAAAGAATGCAAAATGATGGCAAAGTTTTCCATTCGAATTTCCCCCGTCCCGCTCATACTCGTAAAAAGCCAGCATAAAAATGTCGAGCAGTCAGCGCCGTGCAGCCCCTTGCAGACGCCCGCCACCTCAAGTAGTTCAATTAATTAAAAGCCAGGCAAATGCATAACGAGCAGCCGAACGCTCGCAAGGTGAAAGATTGCGCTAAACTAGGGCTACGCTTCCCAGGTCTCCAGGGTCTCCAGGCAACCCTTCGAACTCGCGCATCAATTAGCCTGGCTGCAAAATACCATAATATATACACACTGCATTTGTCCACAGAGTGCTGAAGTGCTCTCATTTAATTTCTGCACTGATACGGCAGAGTTACAGCGAATGCAGTAAGTGAGCAAACCAAACAAGCAAGGCAGACACTCACTCGTTTATGGATTTCCTCAACTTCCGAGTCGCGAAGTCGGCGCACAAAAGTAGGCAATACAAAAAGGCAGCAAACCGGCTGCGTTGTCGCTTGGCATTGTTGTCGTCTGGCGCGATTTTAGGGCGACGCGTCGCCAACGCACTTAGGCACTCCCCGCTGCATGCTTTACAGCATGTCTTAACTCATTAACAGTGGGCTCTCAGCCGCCGCAGTGAGTGCGCCGCAGCAGAGATTACTTTGCCTGATTCTGTGGCGTTCCTTTCAGTTCAGTTCAGTAGGTGACACGAATGCGTGCGTAGGTGTTTGCCACCATATCATTTGGCCTATTTGCCGCCGCTGCTACAGCTGCTGCTGCTGCTGCAACTGGCAAACCGTGCCGTGCCGCCGCTTCATGCACTTGACGCCATTGCTCCAGATACGCGTGTGTGCCTCAATATGTGTTAACGGTGTATAGTTGCATACAAGTTAAAGTCAACGATACTCTGGAGAGGCGTGAGCGTGGGCATGGTTGTGCCATTAGAGTCTCGACGGACTCCCATTTTATATTATATAAAAAGTTAAGCCACGTAAGTTCAAATGCTGGCACAAGTTGTGCGCTGAACGCGAACGCGTGATATATCTCTGAAACGCTGACTGTGCCTTTACTCACTTTCTTCTGAACTTCTCGTCTGCCTCGAACTTTCCGCTGTCATTTGTACTCGTTCTCGTCGTCGTTGTCGTCGTCCTGCGTTTCGTTTTTTCTTTCATCGCTTTTCTTACACGTAATTATGCAAAAGTTAAACGCCGCCATCGTCACACCATCAGCGTCCTTTCGCCGGCCACCCGCCTGGAAAATCAGTCAGCATTCGCGCTGTCGTGTTAAATTATGCAAAAGCTGTAAGCTGCAACAAAAAAAAATGCAAGGTTCATTAAAAAACTGCATTGCATTCGCCAATGCGTGGAGCGTTTACTGTCGCCCAAGTAAATTTGCTGCCAATTCTATGTGAATAAGTCAAGTGTTTGGCTAGCGAATCGCGTTCAATATTTGATAGAACTTGATAGCAGTAATATGAAAATACTTTCTCTTTGTCTATTTATATTTAGGAAGAGTTGAAACGCTGAACGGGTTATTTACTTTGTGCCGCTGTAATTAATTTATAACGTGCTGATCAGCCGTTAACTAATTCTGAATATTATCTGCTTAGTGAGGGAACCCTTATCGAGTCAACTGCCAATAATTGTCATTGTCTTTATTGCCTGGAATAAGCGCAATCATCGTCGCCTCGTTATACACAGTCAGCAACACACACACAGCGAGAGAGAGAGGAGAGGGAATCGGTGGGCACTTAAAGCGACAAGCGGACAGGACGCTTAATTACATGCGTAGCACAGTCTGTCGTGGCATGTCGTGTCGCTTGCCCCGCTATGCTGCTGCTCGACTTGCAGTCTATCGACAGCACTGTCGGCTGTCAATTATGGCATGTTGAACATGGGGCTATAGCCATGTTCGGGGTATCAATCAACTGGACATGTTACAATAATTTCATTTCACAACAGAATTAAATGCAGTCGCGTGCCATGCATATTTACATGACTATTAAATTAAAAAACATGAATGGTCGGCATGCTGTGGCAGCGACGGTGAAAGGACACGTACAGGACAAATATAAGAGCTGCCAACGTTTAGTCAATTTTGAATGGCTGCCCACACAAAATGGTCTATTGACATGACAGCATTTAAAAAATGTCAAAATTTAATTGCATCCCCCTAAACGCTAATGAAATGTAAGCAATATTATTTCTGCGAAAGCCGAACGTAGCTTGTAATTATATTTTATTTTTGGTATGCAATGCAGTTGTAATTTATTTGGCATTTATTCACAGTTTAAAGAGTTGAAGCCATTTAATAATTTAATTTCCGTTCCTTTTATTGCAGCGCAACGTTTATTGACATCGCTATGATGGCCACTTCACAGGATTATTTTGGCAATCCTTACGCACTATTCCGCGGTCCGCCGACCACACTGCGTCCGCGCACCTCGCCGCTGGGCGTGGGCGCCCATGCTCATGTGGGGTATGCGGCGCTCGATCTGCAGACGCCGCACAAGCGGCACATCGAGACGGATGTGCGAGCACCGCCGCCACCGCTGCCGCCGCCGCCGCTGTCGCTGCCGCTGCCGCCGTCATCGCCGAGGTAAGCCAGAGTCGAGTGTGCAAGGCGGAGTAGCGCTAGACAAGCACAGAATTCAATTGAATGCGAATCCAATACGAATACGAATACGAATTGAAATGCATATCATCAGCAACACATCAACACTCCTTCTATGCTAAGTCTTCAATCAACAAACTGAGAGCGCGCGCGCCAGCAAAAAAGTTTGAGTTCCTTTTTGTTCCGACATTGTCTAGCAATCGATGTCCTTAGCGATACGAGACGAGTTAAAGTAAAGTAAAAAACAAAGTAAATGCCCTTAGATAGTTACGGCCATACAACAAAGTTATCTGCTAGAGTCTTGCTTTTGTTCAACGTTAACTTACGCAATGGACCCTGATCCCATCATCTTTGAGAGAGTGAGAATAAAACAGAAAGAAAAGACAGATAACTAATCAAATAAAAGTCAAATAAAAAAGTGTTTGCTACGCTATTTAGAATAAGTCCCCATGTTTTACTTTATTCTAGATATAAGCGTACACATAGCTCACTAAGCTGGCAATGTGTATAGAATTATCTGTAAGACACAACACCAATCCAAGTAGAAACTTTAGAGAGTTCTTCGTAGTTATGATAGCAAAACAATGTAACTCTAGATCTTAAGCTATTGCAGAGCAGTTCAACAGACACATACGCACTTGTACCGTTGAAGCAGAGATTTTGTAATTGTAAGTGAAACATAATCAGAATATACAATAATTTGTTATATATGCAATACCTAACCGATACTTAATAGTAAATAGAGTTATTTAATTGAGATTTATCGTAACGTAGACTGCTAAACTTTGCCACAAATCAGCGTATTCGAAAGTAGTTCAACACATTCAGTGTATACCAAGAGTAAATCAATTACTAACTTAACAATAAAGCCAACATTCTAATCGTAGTTTAAGTATAGACGATAATAAACTATATACCGACACTACCAGAAATCTAGGCATAGCTACACAACAAATGTACTAACATACGAGTATTATATACGTACTAGAGAACAGCTAAATTTGAGGGTCCACAGTGGTTCCCATACTGCGCGCAGTATTGCTACAGTAAAGTATACTATATATAGCATATATGCATTTACTAACAAGTAGAAGTAGCGGTGAACTATTTAAGATAATCCAAATATACATTTTGAATTCCTAATGCCTAATCAAGTTATTGAATATTAACACAACTAAATTAATTAATACAATACTAATGTTAACTCCAAGTATACGTACACGAATAGCCTCTTGAAATTGAAGAATTTTCGTAAGCAGCCTAAGTAGTTCATTGAAAGCAATATACTAAACAATAATCAATACACAGCCCACTTAATATACAACTAAATTTATCGAGTAAATTGAATACCATTATCAATAGCAATGTAGTTGTAGCAACATTAAACGTATACTAGAGAACTTCTGAATTTGGTAGTGCAAATTGATTTGTAGTATTTTTAAGCGACATTCGTTTATGCCTAATCGACTAGTAGACATCCAATATCCTGGGCATAAACATGCACCTAATGAGCACATTGTAAAATGAAAAATTTTAAACCAAGAGTACAAAATGTATAAAATAAAAACCCCAAATTGGCATGCCAAGAAACTGTAACAAATATCATACTTAAGCGTAGGCCTAAGCAATTGTAAAGCAAACACTTTTCAAGTGACATAAATGTACTTACTAAGCTAAGGAGCCCCACATCAAGCGTACTGTGAGAATACCCAAGGAACGGAGCCGCCGTCTTCAATCAACATAGTCTCTCCCCTCTTCAATTGAGCGTGCAGCCGGTGGCAATCATCAATCAACATTTAATCCAAAATACAAGCACTTCATAGTCCAAAAAAAAAGAAAAAGTCAAAACAATTTACTCGTAGTCGTAGTCGAAAAGTCGAAAAGTTTTTCCATTTCTCTCTCATAAAATGTAATCAAACCTTAACCTAACAACAATCAACATGCACCCAAAACCTGTCAACGAGCGCGGTAAGTCAACAGCCATTTACATTTAACTGTAACCAAACCCCTCACCACGTGTCTAGCCATCGTAGTGACAAATGTAGTAGCAACTCTTAGAACTGCATTCGGGCGGCATTGAGCCCCACTTAGCGCCGTGCAAGGAGCGCGCTGTGCATGCGAAGGCCCTTCGCGGGGTGATACCACAACTTGCTCGAACTGTAAGCAATCTGTGTAGCGGATTAGTTAGATTTTAGGCATCAAAATCAACATACTACTACTATACTTAAACTCGTAGAGATGCATTGTGCGCATGCCAAATTAAAACCAACAATTGTGAGCCTCTTAAGCTGAATGGTACAGCAACATGCAACGCAATCTGTGTTGTATATAATTAATTCACTTAAAGTCTTTTCCTACATGCAACAACAATATTGAGTTGTACCTTAGCTATAAAGCCCTTTTGTCGTCATGCAACCATATCCTGCCAAACGCCCCCCAACTTACCAACAAAATATTGAGCAATTTTTTTCCTAAGGTCATGCAAACTATAATTTAATTTACGATAAAAGTCAGCTATACGTGTTATGTGCAACTCACATGCTTGACGCAATCGAGCGAATTATGATACCCCCTCCCTCCCTCCGTTTCGTGGCCTTAAGAAAATCTAACGGAAATGTCTTTACAAGAGCCCTAATACCCGTTAATCAAGTGCGCCAAAGCACGCCAAAATTTTGCATTTAAACGAATATGCTTAGTTCATACTCTTCATCGTCAGCGCTAACTTGGTTTCTGCAAAGAATATGGCGACTATACATTTTATTGAATACGAATTTTGAACTGGATTCTTAATTAATTTGTATTTGGAAATTAGCAGGTTAGATGCCACAGCGTTTTGTCTTTGCTGCTATCGCAGTCGAATCTAAAGAAGTGCATACAAATTGTGGCATCGTTAAGATTCCAGCGATTTTTGAGAGTTTAGCTTGCATAACGAACAAGTTTGAAAGCCGCATGCAAAGCTGGCTGCCAGAAGCCTTTCGTGTTGCATGATACTCGTATGTGGCACGTTGGCAGTCAGCCATTGGTCATGCATTTCCTGCGCGGCGTGATTATTATATTCCAACTCTTTTGTAGTTAGGTAACACATGTAAATGCCAAATAGCAATGCACGTGCGGCACTTGCAGCTCTGTGCTTAGTGCCATTTTGACATGCCAATTCGCAAATCCTATGATAATGCCTACTGTACATATACGAGTATGTGTATATATGGCCATCAAAGGTGACACTCGGTATCAATGGTTGGTGTCAATATTGAAAGGTCTTAATACTCACACACGCGTATGTGCATAAAGACTGACCGGATATATGTTATGTTAGTCAATTTGCAATTTGTCAAAGTGCTTGTGATTGTGATTGTGGTAACTGAGCCAATTGCCCAGCAGCGCCTTCGCATTATTTGTTTTGACCTAAGCTTGGCTGAGAAGACCATTTGTTTTGGGCCATACTTTCGGGCCAGCAGCCTCGCAATTCAAGCTGCCGTATCGACGATGCCCCAGCACAGACGAATAACAATAATAATAATCATAATGGCTTGATGGCCTCAAGTCATGTAACACCATTAGGCAGCTGCAATTTCAGAGGCCGTCTGAGATTGAGACTGATGCCGAGACTGGGGCTGAGGTTGAGACTGAGACTGAGGCTGGCGCAGCGACTGTTAATGGAATTTAATTCTGTGCAGCTTGCAAACTCTGAACAGGAGTGAATGCCACTTGGCTTAGTCTAATGAATGCAGCAGACTGTGGAACTGGAGCAGGATAAACACAAAAGGCTGGGGCCACGGCTGAGACCGATGCTGAGCTGTTGCCGATGTCGACGCCGCTGCCCAGACTCCCAGCGTAGCGTTGTGGGCGTTGTTGTTGGGGTTGCCAGGAAGCACGCACTGACACCAACATACACACACACATACACGCATGCTGAACGCTTGTGGGAATAGGCAAAGTGATGTCGCTATTTGTTTGCACGCCTTCCGTTTTCCTTCCGCTCCTGCGGACCATTGTTCCTGCCAACAGTCTAAGTGGCCTCACTCAGCAAGTTGTGCGTATTTGAAAGGAATTGCCCATGGTTACGGCTAGCTGAAACCTGTAATTAAAAACTGTACACAACACAGCCAAGTTCATGGGAAATTATGTATGTTCCCGGATGTGGACAGTAAAAGCTATTGGCATCTGTTGCAAGTGTCAAAAGTAATTGCGGAAGCAACCGCAAATAGGTAGCATTTGCACCTGCGGCCAAGACAAGTCAATAAATCACTTCCCAGTAAGCAAAAGCAGACGCCATTGCATTGGCAAACAACACAAGCAACCAAAAAGAATTGAACAACAAATTCGAAGGCAAAAAATTAAAACAAATATGTGTGCACCAGCATCTGAATTTTTCATTACTGCTGCAATGGCATTCAGCAGACAAAAACACTGCACAGTTTTTGCTCATCGCGCAGCCAGTGTTCAGTTTAAGCTGTTTAGCTTAACTTTTGACATTCCCATAATGCGCCATTTTGTAGAGCTGCCATCGCAACTGCTTAAGGCATTTCCGGTTGGGGATGTTTACTTGCTGCTTGGCGCCTGTTTGTTGGACTTGCACTAGAAAAAGAGATTTCTTATGGCCACAATAAGTTCAAGCTCAATGAAAATGGGTCCGTAATGAAGCTGTTGCTATTCCGAGGCTATGTAACTCTGCACATAACCGCAGAAAGTATTTTCGAAATAAATTACTTAATTTACTAGCAATTTTGTCAGCCAAGGAAGTTGGTCTTTTTATTAGCCAGCTGAACTAAGTTGCACAACAGTTCTGAGGAAGATGTGCCATAAAATATGCACATAATTATTTGGATATGAAAATAATGATTTAATAGACTATTTCTTTCCAAACTAAATAAACTATTCAAATGCCTGTGAAAATTCCAATTTCAAATAGATGAAGTAATCATGCAAATATCTCGACTCTTGACAACGTGCATTCTCATAAATTTAAATTACATTTGCACAAACATTTATATACATTAGCAGAGATCGAATTAGATTCGAAACAAACAAAAAATGTGAGCAGAGATAAAGGCTGCCTTTACAAAAGGTGAAATCAATATGCGAAATGGAAGTGTGGAAAGTGCTTGGGCAAATAAAAAGTTGGCAATTCATTGGAATGCTTGACTAATTGGCAAAATTTATTTAGGTTTCGGTCTGCCAGTTTTAATAATTCACAAAAGCCTTAAAGTGAAGCTTACTTATGACACAGACATAAGACTGACAAAACGAAATGCTTTTTATAATTAACTTTTTGTCAAATGGCAGCAAACACATTGGTCTCGCTCGGCTTTACGATGCCTGATGATGATCCCCGGCACAAAGGACAACCAGGAGCCCGGCGAGCCAGACGAGACAAGGCGACTCACAAATATGAGAGCAAATGCTGTCGAGTGCGGCCAATGGCACAAATCATAATTTTAAATATGTGCATACTCACATTCAAATGTACTGTATATATATATATATTATTACCAAACTCTTCCAGCCAGTGTGAGTTTATGTTGTGCATGTGTGTGGCTTTATTTGAGACCGCGCCACGCTCTGCAACTTATCACTTGTGCAAATGGAGTGACAGGGCAAGCTCCTGGCTGGTTGGCCACCATCGTGCGGCACAGTAAGTCGCTGTCTGGGTGTCGACGTCTTTGGCTGTGCCACATTCATGTAATATTTTCACCTGCAGTTGATGCGCCTGGGCGCCTGATTTACTGCTGATTACAATTTATTTGTGGCAAGTGTCTGTGGAATTGTTTGGTCGTGATTATTTGCAAGACAGACGCCCAAAAATAAATACAAGTTGCTTAATTTAATGTGCTGATTTAATTTATGCTGCTGCTGTGCAATATATGCAATACGGCATACTGTATGCTTGCGTACACAAAAGCACATCCCACGCAAGGTGTTTGCTTGCTTATTGCAATTGTTTAATTAAATGGAAAACGACTGATTATTAAGCCCATTTTGCGTTCGCACAGGCCAGGCTATTGTGATTGCACTGGTAATTTAATTACATTATTTACGAGTATTATTGCACAAGCCGGGGGCAATTTAAAGACTTTGCACTTGAGTTGCTCCTGGCAATTATAATTTGCGCTCAGTCACGCACCCATGTTACGTATACGTACTGTGTGCGCGTATGTGTGTGTGTGTGGCATGTAACAATTAAGCAGACCGGGCAAATGCGCAAAACGGTCCGCATATTCGCATATTGCTCTCTTTCGCCGACAATTTGGGTCACTTACCATTAAAGTGCATGTGTTATGCGAACTCTAGAATGTAATTTGCGTTTGGGTTATTAAATTGGCAGACAGAGCAGCTAGTACCTATGACAATGGCACAAATTACAAATACTCCGATTGTGCTTCTTTACGCGTACTCGACTCGCATCCACCTTTAGCGAGAGACTCAAAGTTATGGCGGCGTTCAGCAGACAGACATGTCCCCTGACCCTATGCGATTGTCGTGGGCAGGGGCTGCGTCTGAGTGTTGCATATTTCATTAAAAATATTGCATGCCATTGCCTAGTTGAGTACTCGTAACTGCTGGCTGCTTCAGTGCATGCATCAGGACGCCAAGAGTCGTCTCCCCAATTCCCTGCACCCCCATAACGATGTTGAATAAGCGTGCGTGCAGTGCGTATGTTTTATGAAATGGCGCAGCCCCAGCGCACGCAGACCCACACAAACACACACACACGCATAATCATGTGCGTTACACTTAAGCAGCAGTCACAGTAAAAGGTATGGCGGCAAGCAAGTGCACGACTCTTTGCTGTCGGCTGCTGTTGGCTGAAAGCCTGGCTTGGCTCGGTGCGTAAGTGGGCAAGCTGGGGCGTCAATTTGTGCGTGGGCGTTCGAGATCTTCAACTTGTGATGGGTGTGTGTGTGTGTGCGTGTGTGTGCGCCAAAGCAGCAAAAGTGAAACTTTTCCTATGCAGGCCGCAACTTGAAACTGCTGCAAGGTGTACAACTTTTTATTTTATTTTTCTCCTTTTTTTGTATTTTTGTGTTGTCGCTCCGCTTTGTTAGCTTTGCAGTTTTTGTTCAGCCTAATGCAACTTATTGAATTCTTAAGTGCATGGCTTAGCTTTATTTTGCTTTTAATTAATGCGGCCAGCGTGCAAATAATGCGTAACATTTATTTCAGGCTACAAGAAAATACCATTGCCTACTTTTATGCGCAACTAGACACGAACAACGACTGCCTAAAAGTATGCAATGGAATCTAGGTTCAGCTGACATTGACAGCAAAAGAGAGAGGCGCAAGTACAAGTAAGAGACTAAAAGGGCTCAATAGACATGTAACAATATAAGTAGCGGCTATTCATATTTGTAATTTAATCTAATTAACTTGTGACAGTTTGCCTGAACTACTGTGCCAGAATGTGGGTCCCAAAGCAGTCAGGAAAAGAAAGGGTATAAAGAAATGTACGAGTTCTCAATAGTGAACTGTAGCTGTGCATAATATAAATTTGCCTATTGTGCTTCTTGTTACAACGTTAGCGACGAAACTGAACGATCCACAGAGGAAAAGTGGATTGGCGCAACCCACACTTCAATAAGCGGATTTAGTAATTTTTAACATTTCGCGTCGTCTTCCTTTGCTTTCTTCTTTACACTTGGCATGCTCAAAACGCAGCGGGCTTAACCTTCAGCGGGCTGTCACAGTTACCTGTTTACCTGGTCCTCCGCTTTGTGCCATGTGCGCAAGCCATAAATTCTGCTCAATCAGTGAGTGGAAATTGTCGCTTGTTTGACTCAATGCGAAATTATGAACCGTTCGGCGACTAGCTGGGGCGTTTAGTAAATGACGAATCGTCGTGGCCATAAAATCGTAGAGTAGTAACAAAAGAATACAATTACGAAGTCGAATTCGAGTCCAAAGTGTGAGTAAAGTTCCCAGGCCAAGAGCTGACAATTAATAGTTAATAGTAATATTTAAAGTTAATTGATAAATTGATGGACATTTAAATGCTTGTCCGGCGCCATTAGGCGGACTCAGCACAATAATGTCAAGCATTGCCGACCATTTTTGGTCAGTAAAGTGACATCGCTAGCCGGCAATCCAGGCGATCCAGACGATCCAGAGGATCTCGGCTTATAGCGGAGATGCAAGACAATGCAAATTTCAGAGCAGATTCCACTGCCGTGACATGAACGCCGCTTGCCCATTTTGGCACTGTGGCCCTGGTTGGGGCAATAAGCGAGCCAATGAAGCTATTATTTGTGGGGCCGGCAGCACAAAATTGCCATTGCTGTCCCCGCGCTGTAGGTGTCACTTACCTGCCGCCGCCATCCGAGTCGTCGTTGGAGTTGCAGATAGAGTCGGAGTCGGAGTTGGAGTTGGAGTTGTTGTCGTTGCCGTTGCAGCCCCCGCTGCACGTGCGCGCTTGTCTTTCACTTGTCGGTGGCACCGTTGTGTGGAGGAATTACAGGAGCACTTTTCGCAATTAGCTGAATGAAATTACCTGCTCTCGGTGCCGGACACACTTGTATCTGCGGCTATCTGTTTTGTGCAATTGTTGCATGCAACAATTTAGATTAGCCTCCGACTTGTGCTGCAGCTACAGTTTCGTCGATTGTTCTGAGCTGTCTGCTCCATAAAAATGCATTCCTGACGGAAGACTAGCCAAAGTCGCATTGCCTCTAATCTAAATGTTCAGCTTAGACATTTGATGACCAACGTGCGGCGTCGCCGTCGTCATCTGGGGCTGAGTGGCAGCTCCAACTCGACTGTCAATCGTCGTTGTAGTCGTCGTCGTCGTCGTTTGTGCCCGCCTGCGGCACAAACGGTGGCACTTTACAGTTGCACTTGCGGATTGGATTGCCTACGAAGCATGCAATTATTGTAATCCATCCGGCCTGCTTCTGCTTCTGCTGCAGAAACTTCTACTTTGCTACTTTGCTGCTTCGCCATTGCCACACAATCCCAATCCGTTTAGTGGTGGGCGTCTGTTTTGTTTTGGGCAGCGTGTGCTGCATTAACCCATTGACCTTGTTAAGGCTGTGGCGGTGGGCGAGCGATTGATGCGGCACGTTTTTGCGCCACATTTGTTGCTTGCCTGATTGTTTTGGCTTCCCGGCCAGACCGGTTGCAGCAGCCCCGATGCCGATGCCGTTGCCGTTGCCTATGTACACTGATAGGGGCGACAGCAAATTCGACACCCGGGAAAAATCAATCGCGCAAATCTTATCATTAAAACATCAAAAGTTGCCAGCCAACATGTAAACGCTGCCAGCCAGCAACTTAATTTTCCGAACAGACGTCAACAATCAACATGCAGCACAACACAGCTGCAACCATCAGCGGCAATCAACGGCAGACAATCAAATGGAGAGGCAGCCAAACGGCCAGGATAAAAATCAACAGGTGCCGCTGCCAGTCAGTTGGCCAGTCAGTCTCTCTCTCTAGATCCGTAGCGAGCGAGCTCAGCCACTTTTCCGTCAAAAGCTGGGGAGAACCGGTTACACAGATTCTTCAAATGATCCACAAGCCAAAGTTGCAACTGAAGCTGAAGCTGAAGCTGACGCTGAAGCTGTAGATGATGAGCAGGATTATCTGCAGCATTGACAACCATCTCCATTTCCAACGCCAAGCTGTCTGAGTGACATGCAGAAATTATGTTTTGCCACATTGCTGGAAACTTAAAAGATGCCTCTGGCTACTTAACGCCCCGCTGCATTTCCGTGCTGGCTCTACGGCAAATCAGTGTCAATTCTAATTAGAGACAACGCACCGAGTACACTCGTTTCTGCTGCATACGGTCATGAAACATAATCATGCAGAAATCCTTTAAGCCAGCTCCGATTAAAACCTATCCACAGATCATTCGAGTATCTTTGTAATGCGGAAATAATTAAGTTGTTCAATCTGCCATAGCGAGTCTCGAAGTTATTCGAGCTACAATATATAAAATAAATAACGCTAAACAGTGGCAGTGTCTTCAAAAATAATTCGTCTAATAACTTCATTATGATTGGACGCGACGCGCAACGAGCGCTTTGCTGATTGTTATATATAACAGGTGGCGCATGCCGCGTGCCACTTGCTGCTCGCTGCTCGCTGCTTGCCCCCATTCTCCCCGTTCTCAGGCTCGGGTCAAAGACAAGCGATGGCGTTGCGAGCGTTTTTTACAGTTTTGTCTTCGCTTCGAAAATACAAAACCGTTGCCAGTTGCCAGTTGCCGGTTGCCGTTGCCGTTGCAGTTGCACCTGCAGCATCATCTTTGCTGGCAATAACAACGGCAAGCAGGCAGCAGGCAGCAACAACAACAGGAGCAACTTGCTGCCTGCAATAAATCTCAATTTAAATGGCGCCCCAGCATGCGTGGCCGAAACGGTGCTTGATGCCTGGCCTTCCACTGGTTTTCCTTCAGCTTTCTGCTTTGGCTCTCGTTCCAACGCTACTATGCTGCTGTATCTATGCTCATTTGTAGCAGAGTGCGCGCGCGCGCCTCAAATTTGTTGCCGAACCAGTTGAGAGGCAACAGCAGCTGCAGCACAACAGCGTCGAGCTGGGAGGCTCGAACTGTACTACTCTCGGTGGAATGGGAATTGCGATTTACTGTGCCAAAGCGCGATCATTATCCTAACGCAATTTATGCACACCAGTTGTGCCCCACGCCCAACCTAATTGCCACAAGTGGCAACCTGCAAGTCGCCAACTGATTGCATTGTTGGCTGCCTATTGTGACTGCAACAGTAGCTGGCAGCGCTTTGCGACAACAGCAACAATGCAACAATTACAACAATAACAACGAGCTCTCGTAATGGCGATAATCATTATAAAAATCGAACGCTACCTGATAACAACGGCCAGTAACAAGACCAGCCACAGCAACAGCAACAGCAACTTGCAACAACAGCTTGCAACAGGTTCTGCACGCGTCACCAGCTCCTCCTGCAGACATCGACCCGCTTTGGACTGGCATTAGCAGGCAATCTTAGGTCTTTGTCTTCCTGCCATCAACAAGATCGTTTCGCATCGACATTGAGCCCAACCTCCCCGCCGCCCCGCCCCGCCCCGCCGCTCTCGACCGGATCTGGCCCAAACGGAATAGGCCTGGCCAGCTTCGAGCACATACCTCGAAGTATTAACATTGCCATCAACGGATTTGTCGGTCTTTATCAATTACGCTGGCTGCATGCTAGATGCTCGATTGCAGATGCATGCTGCCTGCTGCCTGCCACCGCTGCATGCTGCATTTGCCACATTTACAGCAAGTGGCATCGACATTGGCATCTGCCCCTGCTCATCGTAACTGTTCCTGGTCAACTTAAGCCAATGCCGCGTTGACAGCTCGGCCGCAATGTAAGCGGGATTTATTTGGACAATTTGCAGATTGCCGCAGATCTTGAACATCAATGAGATTGAAACTCTGCTAGAAAATAAGAATTAAACAATAAATATATTTTGCCAATGAAATAATCTAATGATGTGCAAATTATGAAGAATAATAACGAACATATTTATAAATTACATCAACACAGAAAAAGTAAATGTTATAGGTCTAATATTTACAAGTTCACTGCTCAACAATCCATTACTTTTGTTGGCTTTCTATTCAATTATTTTGCCAGCAAGCTACAGTCATTCCTTGAGCTTCCAACTCATCAATTATTCCAGTTGTAAGCAACTTTTCTTTGCAACAATGGGAGATGCATGATTTTTATTTATGATATTTCTCACCTCGCAGCTGTCAACGCTACAAAATAATAAATGTTTCTCGGCGACTTTTCGTGTAATGCAACTTATGCGTTTACATCTGCAGCAAAATGAAAATGTCATGCATAGAGTGCGCGAAGGTCCTTAGGGCATTTTTCACACTACACTTATTTGGGCAAACATGAAATTGCAATTTATTTGCTCTCCATTAACTCCTAATAAACTCTAATTAAATAATTTTGCGCAGCCGTTGTTGTAAGCTCGTCCATCAGCAATCAACTACAGTTAACTCTTTCAAGGACACATAACGGCCAGCGAAGTGACAGCAGCAGCAGCAACAGTGCCTGCTAGCGGTAAAGCCACACACGACTCACAACAAGTGCAGCGAGAGGCAGCAAAGAAGGAAGGAAAGAAAGAAATATATTGTATCTGCGATGCTGTGTTGCCAATGCCAAACGACAGCCCAGCAGATAACTCACTTTATAGAAGTGAACAGAGGCAGACAGGCCGAGGCACTGAGGCAAGCTCGAAGCGAAGTGGAGCCACAAGAAACGGGCAACATAACAGGGAACAATAACGAGTACAAGCAGTGTTGATAGTTGCCCGATAACAGGGAGTAACAACAACAGGGGCAGCAACAATAAACAGGGAAAGAAAAATCGAGGAATTTTCAAGTGGATTACCCAGTTTTTTGCAAATGCAATGTGAAAATAAATAAACTTGTGGCATGATTGGCTCTGCATGATTAGTCACATGCTGAAAGGAGAGTGGAGGATAGCAAAGCGCCACACGGCGCACCAAGAGAGTGAGAGAGAGAGGAGGCTGTTGTGCTTAATAGAATTGATATAAGTAAGGCCGGTCGTAAGATACACGAAAGATAGGCAGCATCAACAGCAACTGCAACTGCAACAGCAGCAACTGCAGCAGCAGCAGCAGCAGCAATGCCGTTTTTGCTTGCGGGGCGCTGCAACAACAACAGTTATTGTAACAATAAAATTAGCTAACGATATGAAGGCAAGGCTAAACAAGCAACAATAACGGCAAACTAAGACAAGAAAACCAGGAACAGGTGGCAAACGTTGCACGAACAACGGCAAATGCAATTGCTGTTGCCAGTTGCCAGTTGCTGCTCCCATTGCCGCTGCTGCTGCTTGCCACTTACCACTTGCCACAGCTATCGTTCCTTTTGTGCCAAGTTACGGCTGCATGTAAATCATATTCATAGTGCCTTGTCGCTTAATGCTGCCATTTCATTTTATTGCACTTTACTCGGAATTCAATATGCTGGCGAAATCTGGAAATTGCAGCCTGGCTTGCCAGCTGGCTAGGGCCAAATACAATTGGTAATTGCCGTTACCTGTTGCCACTTTTGTCTTTTGACTTGCCCTCCAATTGGCTCTCCTATTGATTGTTTGCTGCTTCACGCTTTTCATGTTTCCTTCGCCAGCCTTTGTCGTCGTCGTTGTCGTCGTCGTCGACGTTGTCTTTGTCTTCAACTTTATTATTATCGTTGTCTGTCTCGTTCTCTTTGCTCTGCCCTCGTTACACACTTATGCTGGACTGCGCACGTCTTATTGTCTTGTCGTTGCAGTCAGGCAATTATTTTATTAACTTTCGGCAGGAGGCGAGTGCAAACAATGTGCTGCGGCGATAATGAAAATGTCTCAATTTGATTGGCAGTCGTCACACTCTGTCCCCTGACAGCTGAATTCATATTTGAGTGCTCAACATGGCGTATGCTTAATGCAGCGTTGCTCAATTTGATAATGTGTTTGCTGCCGAAAACCCAGACAACTTACCTTGTTATTGAGAACGCAATTAAATTCCACAAGCTTAAGCAGTGAATACGCTGCTCGCAAATCCTGAAAGAGTCGAAAACTCTTTATGCATTTTACAAATTTGTGCAAGCTGCACTTTACTGTTGTTGTTTATGTTGTGTCAGCTTTGGCATTTGTTTGTATTAATTGAATATATTTAAATAATTGCAAGCATCATCCATCATAACTAATGGCAATCAGTTTTTGCGCAGCAACAACAGTCACATGGCGAACGAAACGAGAAGAAAAAATCAATTTACATAAAAAATGCATACGCCATGGCGCCCAGCCAGAGTCTAAAAAGAGAGCGAGAGAGACAGGAGGCATCCCTGTCGAATCGAGCTGGATGGTCAGTCAAGTCAGCTGGCCATTGAGGCGGCAAATGCGATGCGTGCACCACTAGAAAGAGCCGATGGGCAGTCAGTCAGCAAGGGGAGCTGTCGATGGGACTAGCTGGCAGTGTACCGTTAGGCCGCAGCATGCAGCATCCAACATGCAGCGAGCTGTATCTCAGCGTTTCATTGATGCCAGTCGGGTCCGGTCCAGGCCAGTCCGGTTCGTCGCCATGCTATGCGATGCGGGCCAACTCAATCAGGCAGTTAGTTAGGCAGTCAGACATGCGCAGGGAGAACTGCAAACTGCAAACTGAAAACTGGGAACTGGGAACACTTGGCGACTCGCAATTGCAATTGCAGTTTTGCCCAATGGGACGCCCCAAGGATCAATGGCAGGTTTTTGCCGTTATTGACCATTTGGCCTGCTGTTGTAATGCATGTTAATTTCATTTACTGCCTAAATTATTGTTATTATTAGCCCGACCGCAGGAAGTAGCCAAGCACAGCGTAGAGCAGTACCTGCTGTACTTTATATTATGTTTGTGGCCACGCCCAATTGGCAATCATATACATCGATTCTCTTTAGGGAAGTTTAAGTTGCCGTTTTTTATGCGCGCTATAAATCGAATTGGAAACATATAGTCGATCGTAAAGCTGCAGCTCGTTGCATTTATCTAATAATTACCACACCGATTCACTTGACCCACTTTGCTACTGTGTGTGTGTGTGTGTGTTGTTTTTTGGGCAGTGGATAAAAACACCTGCAACCCAATAAGCTGATGCTCCGTGGATACTTACTTTCAATTGAAAGCTGCTGCGCTCATCCGCTGCTCGATGGCGCGATTAGCGTGCAACAAATTGCTCAGATTTATTACGCGAGCCGCGCGGCGACTGTGTGATGGCGGCTTATCAAGCGGCTTTGCCAATTTTGGCAACAGCAGCAGCCACAGCAGCAGCCACAGCAGCAGCAGTTGCAGTTACAGTCGATGGCAACGTCGATGGCGATGGCGATGGCAATGGCTGTGTTATGAATTATTAGACGCTTTTGACTGCCGCCGCACGGCGCGCTACCAAATTTGTGCGCCATGCTTGCCGGAGGACCTGCATTCATTGCCGATGCTGGCGACAACAACACCAGCAACATCCACAGCAGCAACAGCAGCAGCAGCAGGAGGCGACTGCTGCAATTTGTCAGCGCAGCCGCAACGTGTCTGGGTTTGGGTTTGAGTTTGGGCAGTTGGCAAAGCCAATGCCAAATATGGTCGAGCCATGGCAAATGCAGCGTCTCTCAACTTGGCCAGCTGCCTCTTGCAAGTTGCAAGTTGCACGCCGCACGCTGCCCGTTCTCGCTGCTGCTGTTGCTGTTGTTGTGCACTTGCGCATGCGCATTTATCGTTTACGTTATTTGTTGCCGCTAGTTTTCCAGTTAGCCTCAGTTAGCTGTGCTGCATTTGCTGCAAAGTGCGGCCTCGGCCTTCTCGACTCTCAGCGATCGCCCTGTCTAGCTGTTGTGTGCTGCACATGCGTGCCGTTATGGTTTATTTAATGCGTTTTGAAAGTGCATTTTCATGTTCGATGAGATTGATGAGAAAATTTGATTTATTTTTTCTACGTATTGCCTCACATACGAGTCGCGTCGTCGATTCGTATTCTATTATTGCTTCTCGTTGCCTCATCCACATCTAGTTAGCTGCACTCTCCTTATTGCCCTGCTTCTTTGCTGTTTTTGGCCCGGCCATTGGGCCATCGACTGTCAGTTACACTTGCAGTTTGCAGTTTGCAGTTTGCGGCATTTTGTCAGAGGGACAGTTAGAAAAGGCCGACTCACAGATCGGCATTCAGTCTGGCATTCGCTGCCATAAATGGCCGGCCATGGGAAATGCGATGAGGCATTTTTTTGCTTCTTTTTTATTCTCCGCGCTTCTTGCTTCCACGCCAAGCATTGCCTGGGAAATGTATCGTATGCACTGCTTAGGATGCCAGCGCTGGGATTGGCATTGACATCGGCATGGGGTTGCAGTTGCCGCTCGAGTTGGAGCACTGCCATTAGGTTTGCACCAAGATCCAAATGTGTTGGTTTGAAATGAATCCACATCACAGAGTTCTCATAGCGATTATAAAATTGCACATGCATAAAATAATCATTTGCGTATTTACTGCGTCTCGAAATTATTGAAATATTTAAAACACATGCAAATCCTAATAGGCTTAGCTGTATTCGCAGATGCATAGCAAGTCAAGCTGCTTGGTATGCAGAACACTTCCTTGTCCATAAATTTGCAGGCGCTTAATGCTACCATAAAAGCAAACAACGCTCGTTGTAAGAAAGTTGCCACAACGTGGCTGGGGCAGCGACTTTGTTGCCAATATTAGTTACGCTGCCCAATTAATTACATGATCGTAAAACATGCATTCCTAGGCGAATTGATAACGGAGATAAAGGCCGCATAAAATGTGCCTGTTGTGATTCGGTTGCAACGCTTGTCACAGTTGCCGCCGCAGCGTTGCTGCAGGTATCAATAAACGGGTCGTTAATTGCCGCCAGAGAGCCACTGCTCGTTATAACTGTGGTCCGATCACGAGATCTGCTTATTACATAAAATTCACACACCACAGGGGAGGTCAAGCATCTGTAGCTGCCATCCAACGTCTCGCCTCATTTGCTCTGTCTGCCCGTCTCGTCGTCGGTCCGTCTATCTGTTGCTACAACTTGCATAATGTTTATTAATGCGCAAATTTTTACGACGCGCTGCCCCTTCGACGATGCCTTTTAACGATTGTGCCGGCAGGACTAGGCGCACGACAGTCGATAGCCATTCAATAGCTACCACAGCTATTATTGCAACAATCGCTTTTAGGCCTTAACAGCATTTTTATGGCCCATGTGGCCAACGTCGTCGCCGTGGCCGTCGCCGTCGCTATCGGACGGCTGGCCAGTTGCCGTCGCTTACTGTTCTTTGCAACAATTTAAATTGCAACAATTTGCAATTAGCCACGTTTGTGCTCCATTTTGTTGTCGCTGATTCTTGTCAAATGAGCCGGCATCACCGACGTCTTCTCCTCGCCGCCTAACGGTCACAAAGCAGAAATGCACAATCTCGTCGACGCTTGGCAATTAAATTTCCTATTTTCTGTTTGCCAATTCGAAGCAGCGAGAAGCTCTTCATGTTTCATTTCCATTCAACATTTGAGGCTCTCTCGTCACTACGCTGACAGCTCGTTCCCTCCCACACAGGTGGCAGGTTTTGGTCTCTGCCACTTCTTGTTGCCGCCTTTTGTTTCTCTGCTGACCTTGACCAAGTCAGGGGATTCTATTGAATGTTAAAGTCTGGGTGTGGCAGCCGTCAGTCGTTTCAATCAAGTTTTTTCCTTAACCCAAAGCTGTCTGCCATAATCTGGTTAAATTAATGTTCAAGTAAAATGGAAATAATGAAAATTTTAAAGTTTGCCAATTAGTTTTGATTGTTACATGATGGCCAATTCATTATTGATTACAAGCTTTAACTCTTCTGTTAAACTTCGCTTTTTCTAGAAGTAGTTTTATGGCATTCTTTAATAGATTTTTCTTAGTTCTTTAACTGTCAATATTGGAAGTTTAGTAATAACTTGGCCAGCCTGTAATTCCGTTATACGAAGCTGCCGCCCTCGACGTGTTGCACCTTTTGTAAGCTGCAATTTGATAAACGTGACGACATTAATGCTGCTTAAAGATGTCGCTGCTGACGCTGAAGCTGAAACTTAAATTGATGCGCCAAGTTGATGCTTTTGCCAAGCAACTTGAGTATTTTGATAGATGAACGATAAAGTCAAGGGCAGCGTTGTGTTTGCTCCCTTTGAACAGAGTATCTAAACTCTGACAAAACTTGCTTTAATTCACTACGCATATTGAAACTTGGGTGACTCGAACAACAACTAGAGTGCAAATACCAAAACTGTTGTAAAGTGGAAATAACGAGCAACTTAATTGAATTATGTAAAGCGATCGGCCAGATTCAAGTTCTGCACAATGGTCATAACACTGAATGCAAACTTGGCCACCTGCAAATTGAATTTCGTTAAAACACAAACTAAATACACTTTCCGCCTTTACTCACGTTAATGTTGCTGTTCACTGAGATGGGTATGATGCCGCCAGCGATGAATATAATTGGCTGTTGCAGGTTCTGCATAAAAATCCGCAATGTTAACTTGTATTTGGGCTGTGCGTCGACCCAGTTTGACTGGCACAACAAATTGGACAACTGCTCGCAGTCGTCGACGAGCGAATCGCAGAAGTAACAGAAAGGAAAAGTTTCGAGCATGACACCAGTAAAGAAAACTATCGAAGAAATGGCTCGAAATATGTCCGAGAAGTACAAAACGTTGATGAGAATAATTCCCAGCACAATGCCAATCAGCAGGAATTGCACAAAGATTGTTCGCGACATTACAGGACGCATCAAGGCGCAGGCGCTAGAGGGAAATAACAATATTACACGTATTTTGACTACAGAGCCAACTTACTCCAATATCAACTTGTGGTCTATAATGCAGACCACCAGCTCCTCATAGTTCTCAGCCTCGCTTTTGCTTGGATCGCTGCGCAGATTGCGTATGTGATCCTTGAGTATGTCAACGTGAGCGCGAAAAATGGTGATAAACACAATGGCGTACACGTCCCACACAAGAGCCTCCATCACAGCCACCGAGAGCAGCACGTACTCGATGAATGAGTGGAGCCAGAAGAGACCCAAGCTGTTCCGCCAGTCGAAGAATGGAAAGTAAACCATCCACGGGGGTATGCCACTCAGCACACCTGCCACAAATACAGATGCCGTGTAGCCGAGATACAGTATGCTATAGAGCAGCACAATGTAGTTGCACTTGGCGACTGCCTTGTGCACCTTGTGTCGATCACTGTCATTCTGCAGGCGAGCATCCAGTTTGTCCAGCACCGACTCCGTTTGACGGAGGCGCTGCAGGCAGAACAGCCCAATGATGCTCTTGATCATTGCGCCAACTGTGTTGGCGGAAATTTGCAGCACTCCCAGAAATGCGCCAGCTGTAAAGGTCTTAAAGTTGAGCACCAGGCTCAAGAAGAAGCCAATGGGCAGATAAAATAATGTGACGCCAAACACAAACATCGCCCAAATTAAGTTAACACAGCGATTCGTATCCGGATGTGGCAGCATCCAGCCATAGAACTTCATAAGTCGGTACAAATAGGAGCAACATTCCCTGGAGCTCGCACGAACCGAAAGCGGTGCTGTATGCGTTCCTCTGAACATCCTGCTTACTTCAAAGTATTACTGTCTTTGTCCAAGCAACTACACTTGGCTTTTATACCACGAAGGAGCCAAGCAAACCAATCAATGTGACTCAGTCAGCTGGCGTTGAGTGTGGCCTTCACACCTTTGATATGTATTGTACTCTGTAATTTGGCAAGGTGTCAAAATGTAGTGTCAAATGTCACTAGACTGCAGTTTAGCAATTAGTTTTTCCCTGTGAGAATTTTCACTTGTTTAAATGAAATGCAGATTTACTACAATTCACTTTGAAGAAGCAGCTTCAAATATATAGCTTCCTGACTGACGACTAATTGGCTCTAAGATTTAAGCCTTAAAGTTAACACTTCAAAAGTTAGATGCTTGGCAATAAATTTAAGTCAACGGCAGCAGAAGTAGATCACAAGAATACACCTGCCTATCTCTGTGACGCTCTGCAGACACGCCTATTCAGCACTTTTGCCACCTTTAGTTGCAAACACGCACAGGCAAGTGTGAAAAGCAATTACTCTGTCATTGTTTTTCAGGTCTACATTGGATTTTCAATTCTTTGAGCAATAGAGAACAACGAAACCATTGCGAAGCAACCAGCAATTAATGTGGTTTTAATGCGACCTTTTTCTAAATTGCAAATGAAATTGTTCTTATTCTTATTGATATTGTATTCTGCTTTATATTCTTTATTATATAGTTCATATTTATAATATAAAGTTTATAGTTATGTTCTGTTATGTTTATAGTTATGCTAGTTTGATAGATTTTCTTAAACATCCATGAAGCATTCTTCTATTGTGCATTTAGTCGGTCAGCCAAATTCAGTTGTCTCACTATGGTCATCACGCTGAAAGCAAGCTTGGCCACCTAGAAGCAATATTGTTTGAGAACCAAACTACTTGTCGTGCCAATTAGAAAGGCATAATGTTACTTTAACGTTACTCTTCACCGAGATAGGTAAAATTCCGCCTGCAATAAACATGATTGGCTGTTGCAAGTGCTGCATAAAGATTCTTAGTGTCGTCTTGTATCTGGGCTTGGCATCGATCCAGTGTGAATGTGCTAATAAGTTGGACAAATCATTGCAATCCTTCACGAGGCCATCGCATAGGTAGCAAAAGGGAAACGTTTCCAGTAGTATTCCAGTAAGATAGACCACGGATGAGATGCCGCTGAATATGTCCGAGAAATACAACAAGTTGATCATTGTCAATCCCAGCAGAACACCGACAAGTTGAAATTGTATGAAAATGGTGCGTGTGAAAATTGGACGCATTAAGTTGCAGCAACTGAAAAAAAACTGATATAAATATCAAAATTTATTACTGTACTCAGTACTGGGCTCACTTGATAATCGCTTTGTGATCCATTATGCAGCTGACAAGTTGCTCATAATTCTCATGCTCAGTCTTTTGTGGATCTGAGCGCAGAACGTGAATATGATCCTTTAAAACAGAGACATGAGCTCGAAATATAATCATAAATACTACAGTGTAACTATCCAATATGAGAGCATATGTCACAGCTATTGCCACAAAGAAATGTTCCAGGATTGAGTGCAGCCAAAAGGAGGTCTTGCTTTCACGCCAGTTTAAAAATGGGTTATATATCAAATAGGCAGGTTTTTCTCTCAGCACTCCAGACAACGCCATAGCCACCATGAAGTTGAAGTAAAATATGGCGTACATCAATACTGCATAGTTTCCCAATGCGACGGCTTCATGAATTTTACGGCGTTCGCTTGTATTCTGCAAACTATTATCCAATTTGTCAATTAGCAACTCCGTTTTGTGGAATCTCGGAATAGAACTGAGGACCATAGGCGTCTTTATTAAGATAGCTAGTAGATTTAAGCCCACTTGAAGCACCCCAAGAAGTTCTCCCGGCGACAGGTATTGAAAGTCGATAATGAGGCTAAGGGCAAATCCAACAAGCACATAAAATATTGACACCACAACTGCCACACAGCTGCTCAACAAATATGCATATCGTTTTATTCCCTGTTTTGGGGGCAGCCAACCAACAACTTTCATGGCCCTATACAAATAGGTGCAACACTCGCTGGAACGCACTTGAACCCACAACGGAGCAGGATATATTAGACGAAATAATCCTTTCATAACTATGAAATCAACTGTTGTGGTCAGCAGCTATGCACATTGCTTTTATAGTCAACCCAGAAGAACTAATTTATTTAAATATGTGAATTGGACAGATGCTCAATGGAATAAGTTATAGACTTGCAATTAAAACCTAATTAAGACCATCAACGCTGCAAATTTTAAAACCGATTTGTGAATGTTTTAAATCACTCCCAAAAGAACAACAACTTAAATCCTTCCCTTATTAAAAACATAATTAGTTACGGCTTGGAAAGTAATGACAATTTCTTTCTTTTTTGCTTCAATAAAAGACAAAATTAAAAATTTCTAATAAACATTTGGAGTCAAGTTTTTGTTTGCATTTATCTTTTCTAGAGAAAATAAAACATTCCAAAATGTAGTATTTCAACATTTTATCGTAGAGTCGAGTAATATGCATTACTTATTTAAACCTGTCAGCCAGGTTCATTTGCTGCACAATGGCCATCACGCTGGCTGCAATCTTGGCCACCTGAAAATTGCCACTAGATTATTATCGCAATCCTCTTGAAAGTTATTATTGTGCTCACCTTTATATTGCTGCTGACTGAAATGGGAAATACGTCGCCAGCAATAAACATAATTGGTTTCTGCAGATTAAGTATGAAAAACATCATTGCCTGCTGGTATTTGGGTTCGGCATCGATCCAATTCGAGTGGAACAATAGGTGGGGCAAGTCGTTGCAATCAGCCACAAGCAAATCGCACATATAGCAGAAGGGAAATGTCTGCATCAGAATGGCTGCCACGAATATCATTAGAGAGATGCTACGGAATAAACCGCTGAAGAAAAGTGCGTTGATCAGCGATACTCCGAGCACAAAGCCGATCAATAGGAACTGCACAAATATCAAACGCGATATGACCGAACGAACCACATCAGAGCAACTAACAAAAAACAAGCATTATAATTGGAATATACTCAAGATAAGTTCAAGCACTTACTTTAAAATCAACTTGTGATCCTTAATGCAATTGACGAGATCCGCGTAGTGCTCGGCATCTGTTTTCAGTGGATCGGAGTGCAAGGCGCGAATATGACACTTAAGTACATCGACGTGACTTCTAAATATTGTGACACATATGATTGGAAACACGTCGACGACGACCAGCAAAAATGCCATAAGTAACATGAGGTATGACTCAAATATATCTTGAGCGTATAGGAGCCCACTGCTGTCGCGCCAATCGAAGAAAGGATTGTAAACTATCCAAGGCGGCTTGCTAATGAATAATCCACTCAATACCGAAAATAGTACGTAAGCGAAATAACTAGCTCCATAAACTAACAAAATCCAGTTGCATTGCGCGACGCCTTGGTGCATCTTTAGGCAATATATGTCAGTGTCCAGCCGTTGATCCAGTTTATCCAGCATGGATTCGGTTATCCGCAAAGTCGGCAGTAAGTTGTATGCCCCAAAAACTTTAATTGCTCCTCCAATTATGTTCACTGATAATTGAATTACACCTAGTACGTCTCCCGGAGACAATTTGTATAAATCGAACACCAGACTGAGGAATAGGCCCAACGGCAAGTAAATGCCAGGGAAAATAAATAGCCAGAATTTATGAAATAAATGCGCGATTCGCTTTCTTCCCTCACTCGGTGGCATCCATCCCAGAACGCGCATTGTGTGGCTCAAGTAGGTGAAGCACTGCCTCGAATTGACGCGCTCAGACAAAGGAGCTGTGTAGGCCAGTCTGAATAAGTGCAACATTATATTCGAAACTGATGAGACGAGAATTAATACCCTCGGTTTTTATATTGAAATCGCCATTAAACTTTGCTATCATGTGATTCTAGCAGATGTTTTTACTGAACTGCCCAAATAGCCAACAATTAAATTGTAATTTAAGAACATTGTGGAAAGCACCAGAATAATTGGCAATAATAGTTAGTTCTATATAAGTCCATTTACTTAAAGAATTTTAGCTAAAAAATTATCGATCGGTGGCTTTAACTAATTGATTTAAAATATAGCAAAGTACAAACAATTTTTAAAATCATACAGTTAAATATATATGGTTTTATGGCACCACAGTCATGACGCCAAATGCACAACGTAAACATCAAAATATTTGTACACGTTCGTGTGTTGACTTGCCTTAATATTGGCACTCATTGAGATCAGAAAGATGCCCCCAGCAACGAAGATAATAGGCTGTTGCAAATTGTGCACAAATATCTGCAGGGTTGATTTGTATCTGGGCTCAGCATCGATCCAGTTCGACTGACCCAATAAGTTGCACAACTCCAAATCACACAGGCAGCAGAAGGGAAACGATTCTACCAAGATATACAATAGACGAAGAAGTATAATGCATGATATCCAGAAAGTACATTAAATTTATTATGGTTACTCCCAGCACGATGGCAATGAGGAGAAACTGTATAAATATAGAGACGATCATAATATTTTTGCTTGGTAGGTATATTTACAATGTAGTTTAGTTCTTACTCTATGAAAATTTTGTGATCTATGTTGAAACCACACCGGATACTGTTGATTCTTGTCCCACTTTAATGCAATTCATAGCGTTGATTGCAAATGTGCCTTTATCAAAAATATAGCAAGACAATAGTCTACAAATAATTTAATAGTGAAGATGCCATCCAGGACATCAACTACTGAAGGATTGATAGGTTAGAGCCCATGTAGTTTGCCACAACTTTGTGAATTCAGCAACATGTGAAGAGCTAAAATATTCAGAACATATTCTTGCTCATCTTTTAGAAACATTGGAAAGACATTTAAAAGCTCGTTGGGGGTAAACTTTTTAAACGACTAAGTAAAACGTTAGAATGTCAAATGCCAAAGAAGGTTTAATTAAATATACATATACCTTTAGACCCTGCTCAGGTGGCAGCAATTCAACCTCACACAAATAGGTGCAACACTGCCTGGAACGCAGACAAGCAAAGTTGGTTCGAAGAAAGCGGGCATTGCGAGTGCGACTATTGGCAGCAACAGAGCCAAACTAATTGTTTATTTGAAGTCAATAAGAAGTGTATATCGACAACAAATACGCAAATAGTCGAACAGCAGTTTAGTTCACATGAGTGGAGACGTCGTTGACGTCCTTGGAGTTTATTTGGTCTTTAATTAAGCATGCCAAATAAGCATCACATTTCAAGGAACAATTGCTATTTGTATTTATCAAGTATTCTGCAAGTTTTGTGAAACTATTCATACATCGAGTTGGAAGCAAGTCAATTTATAGTGTTCAATTAACCAGCGACTGCAGTGAATTTGCTTTGAGTCATCAAAGTAGAAAAATGCCAGCACGAATAGTGTCGAAAGTTGCGAATTTAAATATGATTGACTTTTAATATCGAGCAATTTTATTAATATCACTTAATTTCGCCTCAATTAAGTACTACACACAAGTGCTGAGTGCCGGACTTGAACAGCTGGTCGGATCACATGGAAGTATTTTAACAAATTGTTATAGATTTAGTCGAGAAGTGCAGCGAGTTGAGTTCAGTACGTCAGGGTTTGTCGAGAGGAGAAAGTTGTTAGTTGGCAAGAAAATGAAGTGAAATAGATGACCTTTAATTGGCGTACTTTCAAATTGATTCACACTGATCGCCTGTCATTTGCGAGCATCTGCAACTTTTCTGCGGCTGATGATGTTCATCAGCATACGCGATGAGGGTGAGGATGCAAAGCAACGGTGGCGCAACGCCGAGCATCGCAGTTGCCAGTTACAGTTACGAGAGCAGCATTATTAGCCTCGCCATTGAGAACAACATAATAAGAAGAACACGGCGTCGACGACGATTTGAACAACACAACTGCAAGTGGCCGCCGCTTAATGACTTTAATAATCCTGTCACCGATCATTAAAAAATCTCTGCGAACACACAAAAGAAATTCCATGGCAGCTCCAATCAAAATAAAGTACGCGCTCTTCCTGCCCATGTCGAGAGCGGAGAGTCGTTGTTGGCTTACTGAGACTCCAACTGCTGACTGTGTTGTGTTTTGGGGGCAGCTGAGAAGGCAGCCAATTACAGTGAGGCCAGAGACAATGTTGGCTAGCAGAACACAGGCACATTCACATCCCAAAGATCGGGACGGATCGTTTGTGACGATCGTTGTGGCGCGGCCGCTTCTCACATGGTATTCAAATTTTAACAACATTTTAATGATAACTTCAGCAAACATTAAAACTCATTCAGCCATAATAAACATTAATAACACTTTAATCCAGCGGCGTGGCGAGGGGCCAAAGCTCCACAATGCTGCAGCTGCAGCGCCAGTGCTATCAAAATAATCAGAGGAGAGGCAGCAGCCGAGGAGCGGAAAGCAATGAAGAGAAGAGAAGCGAAGAGAGAAAAACAGTGCAATCGTGGACTGTGGCCGCTAGCTTGGAATAAATAATACTAGTAGAAAAACTCGTTGTGGCCTGGGCGCGTTGTAAGGCTATAAAAATGCATGTTTGCTAAATCAATGCAACAACTTGGGGGCATGGCAGTTGAAGCAGCAGCTACAGCAGCAGCCGCAGCCGCAGCCAACCCACATGCAGTCTATTGGACCTAAGTGTGTACGAATACGACTACGAAGACTCGTAGTAGGTATGTGTGCATCTGTAGCCGGCCACCTTTCGCTCGGCATCCTTCGTTTGGCAGCTTGGCGGCTGTGTGCGATCTTGCCACTTACGTAGGCCGCGTGTGGCAGGTTGCCGTTGCGCCGTTGTTGCAATGGGCTCAGGCCCCATACCAAGGTCTTTCTCGCTCGCAGGCCAGATCACTTTGCTTCCTAGTTGCTCCTAGCTGCCTCATGTAATTGTGTGTCCATGTATGTACGTTTGTGTGTGCGACAGAGGAAGCCATTCGGCTGCACAGACTCGAGGCTTGCCCCGTTCTTCGACTGGCTCTGAATGTCGCTGTCCCTTGACGCTGTCTTTGACGTGCTCAATTGGCTAAATTAATTATCAAGTGCAGCTTGCAACCGACTGCCAAAAAACGCAAATTTATTCATTTGTGTTTTATGTGAAATTCAAAAGATATTTATGTTTAAGTAAGCCACCAAAGTAATGAAATAAAACAATATTTTGGAATGAAAATTCCCTTTTTTTCATTACTATTAATTAAATTATGAATTTATTTAGTTATTATCTATTTACAAAACAAATATATATAATTCATTTGTAGGACTTAAAACTTTTTTTAAAAGAACTAACGTTTATTTGACTAATTTTATACGAAGCCTTTCTTTCTTGTGTTTTTAGATTGTTTTTACAATTTATTTAATTCAACTTTTTTTGTAGGAAGTGCATATGTTTTGTCGGCTTTCCTTGATTGTTTTTTTTTTTTTTTTTGCTGTGGATTCTATTACTTTTATTTCACTTATCAAGCAAACATGTTGCCGTTGCACGGCCCCCTACCGCTAGCTAGCTGGCTAGCTGGCTCTTGCCAGAGGAATAGAAATGCTGGACTGTGGTCCGGGGTCCGCTATCTTTAGTATGGTCGCGTCTCATGGACGTAGGTTCGCAGCAGAGCAGCATTTAAAATCTGGTTAGCTGGACCGGTCGTCGTCTGGCATATTTAAAGGTTATGTGGAGGGCTGGGGCCGGTTGTGTGGAGTGAGGAGTGGCTTAAGTGGCAAGCTGCGTAATAAACATAAAATTCAATTTTCATTAAGATGTTCGCTAGATCCCTTTTGCATTTACCGTTAGCCGCAGCTAAAGCCGCAGGTAAAACGCTATTCGCATAGGGCTTAGTGCAGGAGAATTATTTCAATAATGAATTCGCGATAAGCTGGACGCAACTTGGTCGTTTGCTATTTGCAGCCAGGAATTTTCACTTTGGCGGGACGGATGGGAAGGGGGGCTGGTCGGCGATCTGCCAGCAGAACGTCAATGGCAGCAGCCCGAAGGTTCGCAGCGCACTCAAGTGCGCAATTTTCTCACATGGCAGTCGCAAATCCATTCCCAGTGCAACAGCGACTACGAATACGATTACGAAGACGACTGCGACGGCGACGGCGACGGCGATTACGAGCACCCGTTGCAACAGCAATACCAGTCCAAGTCCAACTCCAAGTCCAAGTTGGCTGCGGCTGCCAAGTCAAGTTGTCCCTCCAAAAGTTGTAGATTTAAATGAACATGGCGCTGGCTAGAACGGACAAGGGACAACGTCGTCGTCGTCATCGTTGTTGTTGTTGTGGCAATGCCCAGGCCCATGCGTGTTGATCTTCCGCCTTCCGTGGCGCGATTTGCAGCGATTGCAGTTACGTTGCCCATAGCTGACACCGTTGACGAACATCATGATGAGCGGCAGCGGCAGCGGCAGCGGCGATGATGAAGATTAGCGGCGGCAAGCGATTCCGATTGCAGATGCATCCGCAAGTTTGCCTCCTCTTCGGCTGCTGTCTCCCTTATTTTCCTTCTTTTTTTCCTTTGCGGATTTTCTTTAAACAAGTTTTCCCGCGAGCTGCAGTCATCGCGCCCGCTGTTGTTGTTATTTAGTCGTTTTTTCTATGCTGTTGCTGCAAGTGCAGCCCGGGCAATATTTAAATTGTTTTATGCTTTCGAGTGCTGTTAGCTGCCCCCCCTTGTTCTACCTGCGTCGACTGGGCCAACGCATGTCCTAATGCGTAAGGCAGCGCTGCTGGAGAGCTACAACGCAATTGCTTCCTTGTTGGGCCGCGATTGCTGTCGTCGTCGTTGTTGTTGTTGGTGTTGCAGTTGCTGTGGCTGCGGCTGCGGCTGGTCGAATTGCTGTTAGTGGGGCTACTGCTGTAGCATAGCTGCTTTAAATTTCCGTTTATGCCTTTTGAGAGCCTGTAAAATGTTAAATAAAATTCAAATTTATTGCTCTTGCCAAGCGGCGATTGACGTCTGCACATGACCAAGTGGGCAACCAGATGGTCGGGGCCGGTGCTTAATGCTTATCGCTATTGCTTATGGCCCGCTACCACTTACCGCAGCCGAACATCGAAGCAAGATGAGCCCGAGGCGTAGCCTCGTCGGGATCTAACGGCACTCAACGGCCTGTAAATAGATTTAATCGTGTAACGATGTAATATCCCTGAATTCCACCAAATAAGCATTTCTTTTAAGGACTCGAAAGTATAGTCAAATTATTCGCTTATAGGAATTAAATGAGAGAGTTGCAGTAAGAAAAGTCTAATGATTGTTATTTCAATAATAGTTTAAACTGCAATGGAATTATATTAATTGCTAACTAACGGATTTGTTATTATCATCCACTTAATATATATTTCTTTTAAGTATAGTAAACGAGAGAATTTCTGAGAGCAATCAATAAAGGTTTTTAATTCAACAATACTTAAAACTGCATTAGAATTATATTGAATGCTAACTAACGAATATGAAAGTATAGTCAACTCATTTGCTTATCGGAATTAAACTAGAATTTCTGATTAGAATAATATTGAGTGCTTATTAACGGATTTGTCATGCATGGATTTTTTGTCATTTCTTTTAAAGATATAAATCTATAGTCAATTCATTTGCTTATAAAAATTTAACGAGAGAGTTGCAGTAAGCAAACCCTAATGATTTTTATTTAAATAAACGTAAAAACTGCATTAGAATTAGATTGATTACTTTTAAGCGGATTTGTCTGTGTGTGTGTCTACATAATAAGGATACAAAAGTATAGTCCACTCCTTTGATTATAGAAATCAAACGAGCAATTTCAATATTTATTTAGCCGAAATTGCAATAATTGGTTATATGTGGATTTGTCCTTGTCATCCACATAATTCAAAGTTCTTTAAGGACACAAAAGTGTAGTCAACTCACTTGCTCATAAGAATTAAACAAAAGAAAGTTGCAGAGAGCGAATATGAATGATTTTTGTATCAATAATAATTAGAACTATATTGATTACTTATAAGCATTTGCCATTGTCATTCACATAATATAAAGTTCTTTAAGGACACAAAAGTATAGTCCACCAACTTGCTTATAGAAATCAAACCAGAGAATTGCAGTATGGAAAACCCTAATACTATTTATTTCATTAATAGTAAGAGCATTGTTGTGTTGTCGTTTATTTAGCGGGAATTGCATTGATTGCTTATAAACGGATTTGTCATTTATTTCTGCCCTGTTTGTGTGAACCTGCTTAATTTTATTGAACTGTAAATCATGTGCATGCAAGTCCCGTAAGGGATGTGCCACATTTGTTGCTGTTACTGTTCATCATGCTGCAACTAATGCCGCGTGGCATGCCAGCTAAATGTGGGCATTAAATGCAAAATGAGAGTAACCGCAAATGGCAACAGCAACTGCAACAGCAACAGCAACAAGCTGACTTGCTGCAACAGCAATTTTCCACTTGACTTGAGCGCTGTGGCAGTTGCAGCAGCGAACAAGTGGGCAGAGGACGGCCTAGGCATTTAGCAGGGGAGCTGCCCCTGCCGCAGCAGTTGCCGCCACCGTTTGTCGGCTGGTCACTGCCCACATTTTACCTAAAAGGAGCCACAGCCTCCAATCCCAATTCCAATCCTCCAGTCCTCCAATTCCAATGGCTTAGCTGCTGCAGAGCCGAGCTCGCAAACGGGCACAGATACCACAGAGAGGCGAACCTGAACCTGAACTCGAACCTGTTGCCTACCGAAATGTAAATCTTGATGGTAATTTTAATAGAAAAAGCAACCAAAACCCCGCTTGCTTGCGGCCCATGGGGCAGTTGTTTGGGATAGGGGGCAGGCGGGAGGGCGACAGCTAACACACAAAGGCGCTGGGCGTACAAAACGTTGGCTAACTAAGCGCTGGCACGGGATAACACTCCGAGCAACAACAACAACAACAACAACTGCGCTTTACCCACACCCATGAGAGCAGGCAACACCTAATGTTTATTGTGCTATATAAATGGCAGCATTTGCAGTTACCCAATGGCCGTTCTACTAGCTGTGGCAGCCAGCGAGCCTGATGAACGCATTCCAAAGTGGCCAAAGTGGCCGAAGTGGCCAAAGTGGCCGAAGTGGCCGAAGTGGCTGCTTCTCAGGTACATTGGCCCAATCCTATCTGCTCGCACTGCGAGTACTACGAGCTGGGCCATCCGTTCAGCGCCCGCTGAGCCGAGTGGACAAACCAGATATTGATAACGGCTCTTCGATGCAGTTACTTGGCAGCCGCATTGCTTAGGCCCAGGTTGCAAAACACACGACGCTGCCGCGCGCACTGCACACTGCACACTGTGTGCCTATCGTGCAACATTTGTTGCTCGCCTCACACACAGCGCGCCAGCTAAACACTTTTTTCCCCCCGTCTTTATTTCGTTTTTTGTGTTAGTGTCCGTGCCTGGGCTGTTTGTTTTCGTATGGAATTAAACGCGATGCACAGGTGCTGGCCGGACCGAGAAGACGACTGCACCTGAAGCTGACTGCATTTTATTCGCAATTATTTTGTAGCGCACTTTATTCTGTTAGCCAAAGGAATTACTTGGCCATGGCTTTGCTTCTTTCGCCCAGTCGCCTAGGCTCGACTCCACACTCCACTCGACTTGGCTTTATCAGCGAGCTGGCCATCTTCGACAGGCAGCTTTTGGTCTGGCTGCAAATTCTAATTTTACAACGCAGCTGCGCGTCAGGCTGCACAGGGAACTCCGCCTCTCTGGCCCCCGCACTCGAGCTGCCCCCCTCTACAGCCAACGAGCATATTTTTGTGCGACCTGCCTGTCGCGCTGTTGGTGGCGCTGTTGGTGTTCATTACGCAAGAGGTTAATGCACCGTGCATCAGGCAGCCGCACTTGGACTCGCCGCACTTGCCCTGCAGCCAGTGCATTAAATCAAGACGAACTTGTTCGCTAATTGGTCCAGGCGTGAGGGAATGTGCATATGTGCCACTTAGGGACAACAAAAGTCACACACTCGCTGCAAGCATTGCAACAAATTCATATATTTAAATCAGCAAACGTGTTTCGCTCATGAGGCACATTGACATCCTGACAATGACTCGATAGTCTAGTGCTCTCTTCCTTCCAAATCTCCAAATCTTCCTTCAAAATGTCATGCAGAAAACAAAAGCGTTAATGCAATCATGGCCTAAAAGCATGCAATAGAATATAACAAATTTATATACGATTTTCCAATCACGAGCCTAAAAATCTCATTGAGCCAGTTCGATTTTTCATTCTCAATAAAGTAAATTCGTATTTCCTTTAATTGTACATTTATTTGATTCGACTTTTGCGAATTTTGTGTAAGCTAGTTATAAATTTAATTTGAATTATGAGCTTGTTATATATATTCTACATTTCCGACGTTAATGACAAAAATACGTTTTATTTTATACACAACTTTAGCGAGATTTTTATATATTTGGCTGTAGTAATAAAGTGCTGTTACCTTTTTGAAAGCGAAATTCACTGGAAATTATATAACGCTGACCTTGTGTGCCAAGAAAGTTCATAAACTAAGATTTCAATTTTATTGTTCCTGTTTTGGGGCAAAACTACGTCACAATTAGAAGTCAAGATTCCGTTGCTCGGCATTTCTATATTTAACTTGCTTACATTAACCGTTTGCAATACAAATTTGTCGAGTTCTGCTGAAAAGACAAACTGTGATCATCTTAACTGAAACTGTATCTGCCACATGGATTATGTAAGCATTGAGAAAACATGTTTTACCAAAAACAAAAAATAAACTAAAATAAGCAAAGCAAAAACAACAAAATATGCAAAAATCTAAGCGCGGCGAAATAGCAAAGGTCGTCAAGCAAATAAGCCACAACAACAGCAATGATAACGAATACACTTTGAAGGCTGTTCTCATGCAGCGGCCCAAACCCGAGCAACAAAAGCAAATTCATTAAGTAGTCGCAGCGCCAAAAAAATCTAAGCTAAACTCACAAAATAGCAATAATTAAAAGATACAACAACAAACGCGTATCGATGACTGCAACGAGCAACACTTCTCTCCACTTGCATGGCTTAAAGATACCCTAGCGAACACACAAATGAACCACAACTAAAGTGAGTTCATTTATTAGTAAGATAAGCGGAAAAGAAAAATAGAAATATATGCAGATACAAAGATACCCTGTAGACGACCATAAATAAATCGACTGTCTAATGAAGCGAACCGAGTCATTAAACTCTTTTCAAAGCGGTTTCTTCTTTTTGGAGGTACAGGGTATACAAAAACAAAAAGCAAAAAGCAAAACGCAGTCGACATTAAAACTTCCGCATTTGCCAAAATGTGGTTGTCACTGTATACGCTTGTGTTTATTGTTAACGTCGCTAATGTTATTGCTATTGTCGTTGTTGTTTCTGTTGCTGTTGCTGTTGCTGTTGCTGCTCTTCGGCATTTCGCTATAAATTACGTGGCGACCTGTCGCGGCCACGGGTGCTAGGAGGCGGTCATGGGGCTTCAGCTGAGGGCAGCTCGCATAATTTTGGCAAAGTTAACGAAGGTCTGCGTCGACGTTTGACGTTGTCGTCCCACTAGACCAGTTTTTAAATTACATGCAAAGCATTCGAAATGCAAACTGAAACATTTATTTTATTTGCTACCGCAATGCTCTTTGCGTTGTTGTTGCTCGAGCTTTTTGGCGACGTGTCTTCCTGCGTTTATGTTGTATAGTTGTGTGAATCAAATGTTAAACAAAATGCAAACAGCGCACCAAAAAGCAGATTCAAACACAGCCAAAAACCAAATGCAAAGCAACAACAACAACACAACCACAAAAATCGCACAATTTTTTTGCAAACTAAAATTTATTTTCAAGGGCAAATCCGCATATATATATATACGACATATTGTACATACATATAACTAAATATATTTGTGTTTTGTGTCGCTGTCTTTGTCAACGTTGCAATGCGACGTCACTGTCTGGCCGCTGAATACCCTATCACAAAGCATAGCCAACTTTTTATAGTCAATAAATTGTGTATTTAATAAATTGAATATCTTTGCTGCTCCTATTCAACTTGAGTTCGATTAGGTAACACTTAACTTTTGTTACTTAATTAACTGCGGAAACCACGTCATACACATATTATGACAGCATTTTGATGAAATTATTGCCCTCACAATTCACAATTGTGGACGCTGTGAGAGTATTTATTATTCACACAGTCGCCCCGGATTCTTCCTGCATTTATATTTTCCTTGCTGTTGGCAGTTTTTGGTTGATTTTAATAAATTGCGAGGCGCCAAACCCAGGCGCTTTGTTTTCAGCGTAAACTCAACTGAAGCGCTTTAGATTTATGCGGCGAGCCAATTAAATTCATTAAACGAAATTTATGATCAGATCGCCAAAGTAGTGGGTGACATAATTGACTGCCAGTCCGAGGCAAGGCTTGCAAGTGCCCGAGTCTGTATCTGTATCTGTAGATTAAGTAGGATAGATGGTTCAACAGCCTAAATCAATTGCAATGCAAGTAAACAATGGTTTTATGCGGAATTTAGAATTGGGCTAAGTAAATTACGCACATTCGGCTAAACTAAACAAGCCGCATAAACAAAGTCGATTGTAAGGCATGCAAATACTCGGTATGTGTGCACAGCTCAATTAGGAACAGCACCCAAGAGATGGAGAAGCACAGCAGCAGCAGCACCACAGCGTGTAATATTTTTGCTATAATCAAAATTGCGTCGATAAAAACCATATTGTTTTCTACGTACGTACAGCGCAAAACAATCCAGCTAGGTGTGCATATGGCGCCCTACTTTTCCTTGGGTTTTCTTCGCCATCCATGCCAGATATTTTGGAACGCACACATACTTAGCATTAAAGTAACGTACATAAATTTGCGCTATGGAACTCGTTTTTTTTTTTTGTTTTTTGTTCGGGGTGGTCTACAATGAAATTTAGGGCAGCTATCTGAGTTTATTTGTAAAACTAGCTGTTGTTGTTGCTGCTGCTGTCGATGCTGCCGATGTCGATGTTGTTAAAGAAAGGAAAACACATGTGTGCAAACTTCAGCCGAATGCTAAATAGAATATACAACAACGGAGAAAAAAGTCTAACTCAAAAATACCATACATTCGATTGGCAGCTTGAGTGCGAGTGTCGTTACGTATACGCAGCGTGCAACATTATGTGAACGGTGGACTCCCTGACACCCTGTATGCGTGCAACAATAAACAACGGGCGATTCAGCGTTGGCTTATGAAGAGATTAAATATTTGCGCCAAGCGGATTTTATCTGCAATTGTAAAGCAAACACCAAACTAAATTCACTTTCGTTGGCCCCACACGGGTGAGAGTATGTGTGTGTGTGTGTGTGAGGCACTTGTGTGCTCATACTAACAACGCTTGATGATTGATAGCTCAGATAAGATATCATCAAAGCGTTTGCATTATTTATTGCTTTGTCACTGGGACAGGTCAGATGATAACAACGTCGTTGCCGTTAAATTGTTGATTTGTTTATTTTTAGTTAGTGCATGTGTAAATGCCTCACTCTACAAGTATATGCGCAAGTTTTGTTGTTTCGTTCCCAATTCCAAATAGAATGTACATAAATTTCGCACAGTTGGGCAAATCTTGAATCCTCTGTTCGTAAGCTTAACACGAATTGTCGACTTTAATCGCATTTAATATGTGTGGACCAGCAGCTACTTAGCAAAGTTCTCTCGCTCGCTAATTAACAACGTGCCCTTTTCAATTTATTGTTGCGCCAGTATGTGTGTCTCTCTCTCTCGCTGCAAACTACGAGCAATCAAGTAAAAAGGGTCATTGAATCAATTGTAAGTTATTTCGAGCAAATTGAAAAATACAACAAAAAGAAATGAAGACGAAGCGAAATCAAAAAAGAAAAATATTTGCTATCTAACGACCCAACAACCCAATGCCAAATTTGACAAACCATTTCTTTCATACTCTCTCCCTCTCTCGCTCGCTCTCTCTTTGTTTTATGCTGCTGCTGCTGTTGCTGCTGTTGTCGGGTTCGCTCTTAGCCCGGCAGAGTCGTAATGCGGCCGGTGGCTGGTGCTCTTCATGGGCCACAAAACAAATGCAAACAGGCAAAGTTTGTTTTGTCATTCGTTCGCTCGCTCGCTCGCTCGCTCGTTTGCAGTTTGGCCAAAAAGCAAACGCAGCGCGAGCAGAAGCCAAGCAAAACGTTGCCAATGATTACGACAAACGCCGCAACGACCTTGCCAATTACTGGTGCCCCACACACACACACACACAGACACACACTAACACACCCCCAAACTATCTAGCATTTTGACGTTTCGCCGTTTCTCCAGTTCGCAGGTCTGCAGCAAAATCGCGCGCTTTGTTTGCGTATGCGTGGCGAATGCTGAACACCGATGAGTATCTTGTAGCGCAACAATGTTAAAGGTTAAGTGCAAACCTTTAAAGTTACAAAAAAAAAAGGAAAAGGAATAGACAAAGAGCTGCCTGCTCTTATTTGTGGCAAATATATCTGCTCATAAATAGTCGTACGAGTCGTATGTGTAGCCGTCATAAAAGAAATGTGTGGCGCACAATAAAAAGCTTGCAAATAATTAGCGCAAATTTGACGCTAGTCGCTCGCCAGCGCTGAGTGCGTGCGATCGCTGGGTCGCGAGTGTGAGTGCGTATCTATGAGATACACAGCTGTGTATCTTTTACATGCGCCGCAGAGAGCGCGACGCCGAAGAGAGCGTGTGTTAGAGAGAGCGCGAGTGGCACGGCTGCGGCTGTGGCGGCGGCGGCGGCAAGTGCGAGAGCGTGTGAAAGAGAGCGCCAGCTTAGGCGCGCAAAAATATTCGCACAAAGCGCTCGAGCATCGCGTCAGATAGTTTGCTCTGTCCGCGTGTACGAGAACCAAAGAACAGGCGATCTACGACTCTGAGTCTCTGTGTGTGTGCGTTTTGGTGTGCCATCTTTTGTGTGTGCTTTTTGCAAAGTTTACGCACGGCCCCTGCCCCCCTCTGTTTGTGTTTGCCTTTTGTTGTCTTTGTGTTTGTTTTTTGCCTTTGTGTTTGTGTTTGTGTTTGAGTTTGTAGCTGGGCCAGTAGCAGCGGCAGCAACAGCAGCGACAGCACTTTGAAAGCCACTTAAGTATGTTGCGCACATGTGCCGCAAGAACTGAGCAGCCACACACACTAACACACACACACACACACACACTGACAGAGCGAGTTGGCTGCAAACCGGCAACACAAGAAAGCTAGCCGATCAGGCCAAAGGCACACGAAGCCCACTCGGACTTTGGTTCGGACTTAGTCTTAATCTAAGCCTATTCTAATGCCATGCATGGCCAGCAGAGAGACAGGCCCTGGAGAGACACGACGGCGAGAGAGCGAGCGACCACATAGAATGCAGAGAGACAGACAGAGAGCTGCAGCGTATGTGTGTGAGAGAGAGAGAGAACAAACTGCATTTTGCCACAGCAGCTTCAGCTTCAGCATTTGCCACATGCGACGCGCTGCGATGTTGTTGCCTTGCTCTCAGCTGCAACTGCTGCGGCTGCTGCTGCGGCGACGACGACTGCGACGTTTGCTGCTAAAGTTGTAGCTATTGTTGTTGCTGCCGCCGCCGAACGTGTTCTTTTTAGACTTTTAGCATTATTTGCAGCATTTGCAACGAACACTCGCTAAAAACAACTGCAACCGCAACGTTGTGGCACGCGTTTCTATCGCAAAAATAACACACACAAAAAGAAGCAAAGACAACAAACAACAACAAGAAAGAACGATCTTAGTCTTAGCCTCCGGCTCGGACAAATACATGATCGCAAGTGCAAAGTGTAGTGCAGTCAAACAGTCTGAACGCTCCAACGAACGAACGAAATCAGTGCAATATCCGTATCAATATTAACTAAATAACACACAACAACAATAACTATGAGTGAACGATAAGCAAAACAACAAGCTAAACGAGAGAGCGTGCAACATGTGGCGCGCAGCATATTGAACTCATCGACGAACCATCCCCCCAATGAGATCAGCGGCCCGAAATACGAGCACGTTGAGTATGTGAGCGGGAGGGGGCCAAAGCTAGAATTAATTCGCCAATAATCTTGGCGAATTACTTCAAGTTCATTTGTAATCAGCAACAAGTTGGAATTTCGCTAGAAATGTGGCGTATTTGCATACGAGAGAGTTGCAATAGCGATGGCATATTTTGTGGCACAAGTTCGATAAAATGTAATGATATATAGAGTGCGATGCATGGCTTTCGAGAGAATCGTTATCTGCACTAGAGTTTCGAGTGAAATGCAAATTGCAAAATGTGTGCCTGTAAAAAGAATAACAAATGCAAATTGCGATTTGCGATTTGAGCATTGAGAATTTCAAATTCCGCAAAATCAACAAAAGGTGCGCACACAAAAGGCAGCCAGGCAGCGAGGCAGCGAGGCAGGCAAACAGCTGATGATCATTATGAAGCAGCAGTAGGAGATGAGGATGAAGATCGTCATCAGGTTTATCTGTCAGTCCCTTTGAATGTCTAACATGTGAGGCGCACATTTTACACACAACCAAAAAAAAAAAAAGAAGCGAAGCAGCCGACGCTTCGCTTGAGTTTTTTGCGCTTAATTTTCAGACAATTCCATGGAATTAAAATGATATGAGACGACGGCGGAGACGCAGACAAAGACAGGGATAGAGTCTCGCAAAACCGGGACGGAGGCTTTTTTGGGGATGATGATGAGCAGACGAAACGGAACAGAAACAGAAACAGAGAAGCAAAGCAAAGCGAACAAGCGAAATCAAGCGAGAAAACCAAAACGAAGAGACAAACGAGACTTACACACACACATAGACACTGAACAACAGCAGGAACGGCAACGGGAACGGGAACGGGAACGGGAACGACATCATAAAGCCAAAGATCGGGTACTAGGTTAGCAGGCAACCAGAGGAATAGGAATAAAAATGCGGCAGTCGAAGAAGAAATTCGCAAATTGCTCGTTTGAAAGCGAAAACCGAGCAGCAGTCAGATACATAGCCACAGATACATCTACAGATGCAGATACAGATACAGATACAAGGCACAGACACAACTGCAAGATCGCTGCTGTAAAAGCGCCTTCAAGGGTGAGACAAAGCAGCGACAGCGACAACGTCGACTGCGACTGCGACGGCGACAGCGACTGCGACGTCGTCGTGTCCAATATGCCCTTGATCGTTAGCTGTTTGCTCGAAATGTCGCGGCTGCGCTGCCGCTGTAAGCTTTGCCCGTCCCTGTCCCTTTCCATGCCCGACCCAACCCCGGCGCGGCCCGGCCCCGAATTTTGGCAACACACACACACACACACACGCACGCAGCAGACAAGCACTCACATGCCAAAAATTTAAACACAAAGCAACAACAAAAAAAGCTTGAAGAGCGCAGCGCGTTCGCCGTTTGCCGACTTTAGATACTCGCATTTTGCTCAGTTTTTACGCTTTGCGCTTTTAAATTATGTTATTTATTTTGTTTACTTGGGAATTGGCAAGGGTCTGTCGCATGGTCGGACTGCCAGTCGACGGTACGTGTTGATGCGGTTCGCTTTGCTCTGCGTTGCTTTGGTTTTTTGTGTGTGAGTGCTTTGAGCAGCAGATTACAAGCATGTCTATCCGTATCTGACAGATACGAGTACGAGTACAACCGCCAGTCCAAGCTACTAATTAGCCAATCCGCCTGTTCCTACATTTCGCCTGCTCGTTCTCCCCACCACCACCACATTCTATTTGTTGGGCGGGCAGCTAGCTCTCTTCGCACCAACACCAACAACAACAAGAACAACAGCAACAACAACGAATTGTGTAATAATTTGCCAAAATGCCAACAGCAGCAACAAGAGCCCCAGCTACAACTACAACTACAATTGAAAAAACAAATATTTCGCGTGTTCTTCGCAGCTCATAAAATTTTTTACTGCCGTTTCGCGTAGGAAGTCGCACGTAGGCAGTCGAACGTTAGAATGCGCGTGTGTTTCTCAGATACAAAGATACAATAAAATTATTGATTGGTGCTACAACAAATTGATGTGCAAGTTGGACACGCTAGCTACGATACTGCAGCATACCAAAAAACAACAAAAAACAAAAAACACAGCAACAATCAAACAAATACAAAAACAAACGCAAACACAACAAAATACTCAGACAAGATACTCTGCATGTATCTCAGATTGTTTCTCACTGTGCAAATGTGCTGAAGCATCCACATCTGTTTCACGGAAATGACCAGGTTGGTGTTATAATTCTGCTCCCCTCAAAAGTCGAATTCATTTTCAACGATTTGTAAATAGTTAGCATTATTTAACACTTGCTCACAATAATCAGCAACTTTATTGAAATATATCGTGAAAAGGATATTTTTACTGAATTGTAATTCTATCAAATTTGAGCATATCTTTTCAACGAACTTTTCTCAAGAACCCAAAAAATATATACTACACTGTTTAACAATTACTTACAATAATCAGCTAACTTTATTCAAACATTTAGTCAAAAGGATATTTTTACTGCATTTTAATGCAACTACCAAATTTTAGCTTTTCTTTTCAATTAACCCAAATACTACAAACAATAGCAACTAAACGTTTTACATTCTGAATGTATCAATTAGGATCACTAGCTTAAATGGATTATGGAAATTTCTAGACTTTAATTACTTTAATTAACAGAAAACATGTAGAAAATATCAAATAAATATTATTTTTCAATTGCTAAGCATCTGTAAATTCCCCTAATAAAAACCAACTAATTCAACTCTTAAATATCTCAAATTGTGCTACAATATATTTAACGACTTTGATGCAAATGTTTTCACTCTCAATCTTCTTTGAGCTAGCGACGTCTTGCGCAACACAAAGCATAGCTGTGCGAAGATACATTTGTATCTTTGAAATCATTAGCGAAATTATGGGGATTTGGTCAACTGGGCATTGGCAATTGGCAACGCAAGTGGCCCGCATGGTGTGGCCCGGCTTGGCTAATAAATCGCTTTCAGCAGCACCAGCCAACCAGCTAACCAGCCAACTTCATTCGCAGCCATTAAAGTTGAGCATTGGGCTCGGTTGAGCGTAAAAGTCGTCTGCCCGCGCCCATATGGTCAAAGTCAAATTGGTTGGCTGCTAAAATCGTTGCCAAATCAATTCCAATTTAGTCAACGGCTTGTGAAGGACAAGCACAATGCGATTGCTAGCTGACTGACTATGGTTATGTGGGGTTTTAGCTGTTTTACGTCTGCTGAATAGGAGCAGCTCGCTGGCGACGTCATCAATTTAAAATAGATGAAAATACGCAATGCATGCTAATTGAATAATTCGGATTGTGGCACCTACAACAACTACCGACTTGTTGTTGCTAATTTACTTGTTTGTCACTGTGTTGCAACAGATATTTTGACAGCTTCGCTTGCGCAGGCGTGCAGCTAGCTCTTGCCGTTGCCGTTGCTGTTGCTGTTGTGGGTGGCAGCAACAACATCGCCAGCAATGTTTGTTTAATCAATGCAAATGCACATTTTTGGTCAATTGTGCGCAATGTAATTTATAGCATTTAAAATGTGCTCGCTTGTGTTTCGGCTGCGATTAAAACAAATGGCAAAGCATTGCAAATGATGTCATCCTGCAGCTGCCTCGACACATGCTGCTGCTGCTGCGTATCTGTGACAGACATGCAGGGTCAGGTTAAAGTTGAATCATTTGTTTGTTTCGCAACACGATTTTTCTTTTAGCACACATTGATATGCCAATGCAACAACAACGACAACAACAACAGCGACAACCACTGCAATTGCCTGCTAATTAATTGAAAGCCATTTTATCGCGCACAAAAGCCGACTGGCAATCAATTTCACAGCCAACAACAGCAGCACTAATAACAACAAACACTTACTTACAAGTCAGCCAGTTAGGACTGGACAACAATAGTCGGGCAATGTGCAATATGAGCAGCAATCATCAGTGGCAGCTTCTAACTGCTGTTTTGTTAGCATTTCAAACACGCCCCACAACAACAACAATGCGCCACAAAACGGGCACAGGCTCGCCCAGACAAAGTCCTCCAAACAGAACGCAACAGTAATAATAAGCGCAACAGCAGCAGCCACAATGAAATGCCAGACAACAAGCGAACAGCCTGAAATTTTGCGAGATTCTTTTGGCGTTTTCGGTTTTCAGTTTCGTTTTTGTTAGCCATCGCCTGCTTGGCTCTTAACTGTTGCTCGCTAGCTGTTGTTGCTTACAACAAATAAACGGCTGCTTTTAACCTTGAGCCGTGCGCATTTAGTTTGTAAGTCACGTCTAAGTCGCCATCGCTGCTCAAAAGGTTTGACACTCAACGGCGACGCAGCGATGACGGCAACGCCAGCTGAAGCAGCAGCAGCAGCGACGGCTGCGGCGGCGGCGGCGCATGCGCTCTTTTTGGCCACTGGCGACGGCGACGGCGACTGCGATTGCGACGGCGGCTTCAACTTCGCTTGTTAGCTTGCTCTTTTTTGTTTTAATTTTTATTTTATTTCTTGTTGCCATTTTTGCAAAATTTTTGGCGTGCTTCGTTTCTACCCTTTTGCCTTGTTCTTCTTGTCCACTACCTGTGTGTGTGTGTGTGCGTGTGTGTTTTTTTTTTCTTCTTTTTTCGTATTTTTGGAACTTGTAAAGTTGCTGCGCCGCTTGACCAATTTGAGTTTGAGTTTTGCACGCCACTAAAAAGGTTAAAACATGTTTTTTTGAACTAGGTTTTCCAGTCGCTTCTAATGGCCTGCCATGTGTATCGGGACCCGAGGGGACCCGACCAGCCTCGAGCCGAGGAGCGAGGGGGGGAGGGGTCTGCCGATGTGCCGCCATGTGCCTCAGGTATAGGTTATGTAATGCCAAGATGTCGTCTTGCCTTTGCCTATTCGCGAAGTTCAGCAAAATGCGAGATTAATTGCCGATATCAGGGTAAACATGCTGCCAAACCACATTTGACAAATCGCACATATATAATCCTTTTAGAGAAGGCTGCTTAGCGCATTCCAGTTTCAAATTGCCGTCAAATTAAATTACAATTTATGAACTATCTTAATGCAAGCACTCTATCAATCAAGCATTCCCATAGTTGATGGGAACACTAACAATAAAGTTGAAGTAGTTGCTCTACTCTCAACTTAAAAGTTATTCATTTATTTGTGTGTAGCATCTATCAGTTAGAGTATTAAATATTTGTCATGATTTCCTGTGTCATTCACTGCCATTATCTTGAATGAATTCCCAGGCAGATAAGCGACATAAATACGTAATAATAAATTCGGACAATAATGCAAATCTTGTTCGTTTTTTGCGCGCTCGATTATCAATAATTGTCTTACTTTCGCGAATATTATGAGTCGATTTATTTAATTGTACTTTATGTGCTTACAATTTACTCTTAGCCAAACACGCGCGCTTCCATTTGTTTAATCCACATCATTAATCGCACTCACACACACACACACACATTTCGAACCGATAGCAAGTATTAAATATCTAGGGAGCACAAGGGATACTGAGAGCGAGAGCGAGAGAGGTGTGGAATGAGAGTCGGAGAGCAATGATGTGTGCCTTGGTATTGGTTTTGAGTTTGCTTGCAAATTTAACAAAATTCACATCAATAAAAAATTAAAAGAGCACAACAAAAACGAAGAAACAAACATCGACGAAAAAAAATAATATAAACATTTTTATGTAGTTGTTGGTGGCATATGCAAACATACACAAACATACCGACACTACATGTGTGTGTTGTTAGCTATTTCGGGTTTTTTTTAAGTGTATTCAGTTACACACACACACACACGCACGCCTTTGCCTGTGTGTGAACTTTAAATTAGACGAAACACGACAGCGGCGGCAGCAGCAGCCCATGCGAGCAGACCCTAATAAATTTCGCATACTTTGCGAATTTATGCTGAGAGAGCAGCAGCAGCAACAACAAAACGACCAACGACAGTTGTTGCTCGATGCCGAGCGGCAGCAGCCAAGCCCAAAGCGACGTCGCGATGTCTAATGGCGTCGCCTTCGCTGTCGGCGTTGTCGTTGTCGGTGTCGCTGTTGCTGTCGTTGACGTTGACGTTGCGCCAGCGCTGACGTCGCCGTCGACGTTAACGTTGACTGCATTTGGCAGCGCTGGCGTCGTTTGCCAACGCTTTAGCTGCTCATTTTGGTGTTTTGTGATCTTCTTTTGCTTCGCTTGCTATTCAAGGACAAGTGGCCGAAGTCGGCTCTGCTGCCTGCCTTTGCTTTGCCTGCTGCTCCGTTTTTGGAACAGACTCGACACACACGCACACATTTCTGCTTACAGACAAACTCATTATGTATTTCTTAGCCTCCATTTGCTTCTTGTTTACTGAAGGAAGCTTTAGAATCTGTATGACAATAAATTGCGAAATAAATATGATGTAACCTTCCCTTATGTATTTCACTTTTCGCAAACACCTTCTTATCGAACATTTGCAGCGCTGATTACTTAAACGCTTTGGACATGAATGAATAGCGCGCCGTTAGTCACAATTACTAGCCCAACCTACAACAAATTAGGCGAGTGACTTGACGAAGCAGCAATTTCCAAGTCGTTGGAAGACCAACTCAATAAAACACCCAATAAGAAAGAAAGAAGGGAAGCAAGAGGAAAAAACGCAGTTTTGATTTCTCCTTCACTCACTTCTTGATGCTCTCTTTGGCCGCTTGCCTTTTTCGTTTATTGTTTTGTTGTATTGCTTCCTCTTCTTCGTTTTTGCTTACTTTTATATTCACTCTTTTTCTGTGCGCTTAATTTTTGCATGCACGTTTCGGCGCTGACCTTGAAATTTTTTCTTTTGCTTTTTACGTTTTATTTGCTGCTGCTGCTGCTGCCGCTGTTGTTGTTGTAGCTGTTGTTGTTGCCATTGTTGTTGGTGTTGTTGTTGCCGACTCCGCTGCTGCTGCTGCTGCTGCTGTTACTGTTGTTTATTTTTTTTTTGTTTATTTTAATTTTATATTTTTTATATTACGTTACTCCGACTGCTAAATGCTGAAGAGGAAGCAATATTCAAAAAGCAGCAGCAGCCACAGTCAGGCGATTATAACACATAAAAAACAAGTAAGAGTTGCAATGCGCAATACTGCACGACTAATAGATGCCCTGTAAATAATTTCGAAATTGCCAGGCTGTTGAGAACCTCAAATAAAATAATATTCATGAGGAACTTTAGCACACTTTGGGTTTACAGGGTATGCATAACTTGGGAATGCGCACGCTTTGCTGGCCGAATCTCATAATTATTTATTATACGTGTAGTGTATATGCATTTGAATTCAGTTGCTTTTGTATTTTAATGAGATTTTCGAAAACTGGCGTTAGCCATGTGGCATTTAATCTACTAAATTGGCCTGGTAATTATTTTAATTCATCTAAAATTACATTTTTTTTTGCTGCCCCTAAATCAGCTCATTGCTCGGCAAATTTATGGTGCAACCCAGTGTCCTTATGGGTCACCAGAAATTTGATTAACAAATTAAGTTGGTCAACTAAATTCCAAGAATTCGACTTTAATTTTTTGCACATTTTTTTGCGTTGTTTTGTTTTGTGTGCGCAATTTATTTATATGACTTTGATTATTTTGCTTCCATATATTGTGTTCTGTTCTTGTTTCGAGTAGAACGTTGCCTTTTGCAGCTCATTAAAAATTGTCGCCAGCTTTTGCACCTGTCGCATCGGCTGCCACCTTCAAAAAGTCTCTACTGACAATGCGGCCAACATTGTGGCAACTAAATCACACACACACACACACACACTCGAGTGAAATTGAAAGTGTCACCGAGGCTTGTTTTCGTCTGCTTTGTAAATTTGTAGACAACGCTCGTTTAATTTAGTTTCTAATTTTCAATACATATATACAGCAACATGCTGATGTATTTTGAAAATGCGTTGTGTGTTTATTTTTGTGTGTGCTTTCGCATTACTTGTGCACATTTTGTGGTTATTAATTTGACCCAATTCCGCTGACAGCTGAAAAGTCGGCAAATATTGTGGATGGCCAACACTCTGGGGCTGGCTATCTTCAACGGCCGTTGAGTGGGCCTCTGCTATGCCAAAGGTGTGCATACCCTGTGGCAATTAGCCGAGTGGCTAAAACATTTCAATTCGACGGGGTATCTGCGCGCTGCGACTGCAGCGAGTGGTGTGTGGTGTGTAAATAGTGTAAGCTATTGCAGCATTTCGTCAGTCAAGAGTCAGGCAAAGATATTTGGTAATTTGTCAAACGCGCGCAGCTCCATCATCCAAATGACAGTTGTGTGACAGTTGCTGTGACAGGACTTTCCGCATTATTAGCCGGCATCATCTGCTCGCCGTTGAAAGCGATAACTAAAAGACGCCAATTGCCAATTGCATTTTGGAGTGGCCGCGAGATGAAAGCGCTGCAAATGCGTTGCAGCTGTTAATTCTGCCAATTATGCGATGTGTCAATTGCCCGCCTGTTTGTCAATTGTCGTTAGTCGCTGAACATGCGCGCGAATTGGAGTCTGCTAATAAATTATTTTAATTGGCATATCTATAGAGAGAGCAAGAGACTGACTAGCATCTGTACAACGATGCGTATAATTGATTTCGCACATTGTGCATACGCCCCGTGAGCAAACAAAAGGCCAGCGAGCGGGCAGGCTGCAATTTGTCATTCGACTTGCGCAAAAATCTCGGCATGTCTGCACCAATTACACATTAAATACATCAGGCAGCCAAAAAAACAGACGCAGCCGACAAAAGACGCCACAAAATTAACTTGTCCCAGAGCACAACTAAGTGCCGGACTTGGCACTTGGCAGCCCCGACACCACCAGCGGCAACGGGCCAACCTGTCGCCTAATGCCACGAGTCGCCTCGTAGCAAGGCGTGCAACATTTGGCCTGACAGAACGAGTGCAGCGCGCGGAGGCGTTGGCGTTGCGCGACGCGCCCAAAAGGCCTGCCAGCTTCTGCTCTTGCTGTTGCCGTTGCTGTTGCTGTAAATAATCGCGTGCTCGTCAAATGCAAAACATGTTGGCCATTTAATTGGGTTCGTCTTCGTTTCGGCTGGAGCCCACGCATGAGAAATGGCAAAATGAAAAGCTGCCTCTCGTAAAAATGCACAAATTATGTCTTATTAAGTGTGAAGCGGCAGCGACTGGCTCGCCACTTGGCTGCATTTGTCATACGCATTTCGCCTGTCGCGCCACATTATGCAAAACTCACAAATATATATTTTGGGCCACAGCGTTATTTTGGAGGGGCTGTCAGTTGGCTTCCAGTTTCGGTTTCAGTTCCAGCCCGACGCATTTGCTCGGGGCGCTCGTTAATTGCACCGGAAGTGCCGTCATCACAAATTCGTTTTTGAGCGCATGCAGAATGAATATTATTATTGTTGTTATTATTATTATTACTATTTACTTATTTCGCGAATGTGTGCACACATTCATTTTATCTGTTGTTAATGTTCTTTGCGCCAGCCAATTAAATGTTGCCGCTGCTGTTGTGTGTGGTCAAGAAATCGCAAACAAAAGTAAAACTTGAATATTACTTTTCGCATGAGGTTCGCATATAAATCTCGCCAGCCCATGAATCACAATGCCGAACAAGCGAGCAAACGAGCGAGCGAGCGAGCGAGCGTCGCCCCAGCCCAAAACTTCTATCTATAGATGTGTGCACATTGCGAGACATTCCCCGACAACTTTGCATAATCCTCAGCGTTGTCAACTTAGCGCTGCCTTTGTGATGGCTCCCAGACTGGGCTGTGCCTGCTGCCTGCTGCTGCTGCCTGGACCCTGTCGCAGCCAAATTAATTGAGTCATGCCGTGCCAGACGCCGCACACACCCACAACAGATCCAGTGGAGAGTTTTGTGTGTTAGTTTTTGGCGTTAGTTGGTAGCCGACAACATGAGTCAGTCAAGCCGAAATTGCTGCGCATCGGTAAGCCACCTTACTGGCTATCCAAGAGCTGCTGCGTGGCTGCAAGTGCAACTTGCGGCAGCTCAAGCTGCCACACAATGCGAAAATGTGGCAAATACTCGTATGCAAGTTAGCAAATCAAAACAACGACGACAGACGAGCAACCGCAACCCCGAGTCGAGTTTGGCTCTTGTCGCAGCCTCACACTTCATGCCACATTCTGTGGCACAATGCGAGCTGCATTCTTCGGTGCGAGGCTGTTGTGAATGCCGGAGAAAGTTGTCGTCGCACTTGCCAAGCCAAAATATGTGTTTCCAATTCTTTTGTTATGTTTCCCATATTTATTTTACATTCCAAATTTATACGCTCGTAACGTGAAGAGACAAAGATTTTCTGCCTCTTAGAAAGCAACGCAAGCAAATATCCAAATATATAGTTAAGTGGTGACAAGCAAGATTATTACAATATTGCTGAGTTAATCGTTAACTTAATCGCATAAATTTAATTAGTTGCAACTTTCCAGAAGTGTGTGTTGGATTCTTCTGAATTGAAACAAAGCTCACGCTGACCTTTTCGGCAAACAAACACAAAATTTACAAGTCGGCTTAGCTTGTGCTAAACTTAATTATGCGCTTGTAACAACAATATATTAGCAACAAAGTATTTGCCAAGGCTAGACTCAAGCACAACTCAACTCAACGCAACTCAGTCGCCTCGACTTGACTCTACTTGGCTCTGCTGGGCATTCAGACAATCAAAAGCGAATTTCTTGTAAATTATAATACAAAAACAAATTGGAAAACCAATTTCGCATGCGTTAAAGTGCGACCACAACAAAAAAAACTACAAACAACAACAACTGTAAAATGGGCCTGCCAGCCCATTAGGTATTCAAATGCTTACAACGCGAACAGCTTGAATAGCGGGCGGCAGCTGTTGTGGTGGGGGACGCAGGGGCCAGGTAGGGGTATTCGCGGGGCTTCGTCGAACGCCCTTTACCTTGCTGACATACATTTTATGCTAAATAGCCGACGGCGAAACGGACGGGATATGAAGAGTTCGCGGTTGTCGCTGCTGTTGTTGTTGCTGGATTCATTTGTGCTGGTTATGTCAGTGGGTCTAGTGGATCTGTTGTCTTCGACCCACTAATTTGGCAATAAAGTAAACGGTGAATATTTTTCGTGTTTTGTTTTTAACCTTCAAACCCACAGCAACAACAACAACGAAGTACACACGCATTTACATTCGTGACGCACAACAACATCGAAGCAAAACTTGTAGGCATAATAATAGTATTAACATTTTGAGCTGCTGCAAAACAGCGACTAGTTTTTATGTTTGGTATTTAAAAGAGTTTGCACATTGATTGTCTGCAAACTGGAGCAAAGAATGAATGCATAAATTAAACAATCAGTTTATCATTCAATTAACTTTGAAACGCTGAATTTTTTTTAATGGGGTAAAGGTAATGCTTTTGACCAAGAAAATCGCTGAACGGGGCGTTTAAAAAAACATAAAAAATAATTAGAACAATTTCGCTTAACGCAAAAGTTGAAAGACGCATTTTTTAAATAAGCTGCCAACACTTTTTTCAATCGGGTATGTTGAATAAATTTTTTTATTAATTTCCTGAGTGCAGTAAATTAAGAAATATGATGATTGGCTTGCCATCAAAATCAAGTGGCTTAGACTTGGAGGTTTTATTGATTTGATAAGGCAAACAATCGCAGCAGTCCGCTGCCCATTTGGCAGCTGCCAGGGTATAGCAGCAGCGGTGCCCGAAAGTCAAACAAATTTCCAACCTTTTTTTTTTTTTGGAGTTTTCGCCTAGTGTAAATAATTCTTTTTGTGCCAAGCTAAAATCGCTTACAAGCGCCAACAAACTTGGCCCGCAACATTAAAAAATCATTTCTGCTGATTTGTTTAAATACAACTTTTGCAGTGTGTGTTTTTTTCTGTTGACTCAGCTGGGCGCTGGGGCCAAGCTGGAAGCTCTCGGCTTACAATATTGGACCCACTGGCGCCAACTCAAGCGCCAACACCAGCGTCAGCTCCAGCGAACGCAGCAGAAACGGCGAGCGAAAAACTGCAATCAAAACTAAACATAAAATAACCAATTTCAACTTATTCGCAAAACGTTGCCACTTACATTGCTTTACAGCAATACAGCCAGCCGCCAAAGTGCCGTAAAGGGGCCCCAAAATGTTGTTCAACAGTTCAGCGGGCAGTTGGTGGCCAACTGCATTAATATTTGTTGTTAGCTTGTGCATATGTTATGACTCTGCAGACATTTAAGGACTAGTTGGCAATGCATGTTTAGCTGGCGTTTATCTATGATAGATTTGGCAGGATGCAATGCCAAAAAAGCGGTTAGAAGTCAAATTGAGGCACTTGCTAAATACGCTTGATATGGTTCAATTAACTCGACTCTATGCGGGAGGCAGATTTATATTTCCGAGTAGATTCGAATCGTTTTAAGCATATTTTAAATAGCTGTAATTTAACTATTGCCTTTTTTTGGTTTTCGCTCGTAGAGTTGTTATTTATTTTGTGTTTGCCAAACAAGTTTAGTTTCTTTGTTGTTTTTATATTCTGCGCTAAAGGCCAGCGGACCGTGCAGTTTGGCCGAGTCGACGACTTCCATTTCGGTTCCCGAACTACTCGCAGTCGCCCCCCCCCCTTCCCCCCTACTTCCTCCCGCCCTGACTTGAGCTCGCTTACCGGATTGCCATTTGGCTGGCGGTTGCTGCTGCGTTTTTGGTCGCGTTGCATGCGCGTGTTCTAATGCGAAATTAATTCAACATGTTCGCTGTTCTTTTTTTTCTCGTTCGTCTTTTATTTTATTTCATTTTTTGTGTAGTTGCCAGCGTATGTAATTTTTTTCTGTGCTGTCGCTTTGGCAAATTAAATTTTGCACACAAAAACAAACAAAACCCACAAAAATTCTATAGCTAATTTTACTACGACTAGTTAGTTAGTTAGTCGCAGCTGCTGCCACTGCTGCTGCAGCCAACTGGTTTCTGCTTTTTTATAGCCAAATATGCGATATCTTTTTTAACTTTTCGTTTTTTAGGTTTATGTCTTGTTATGCGCTCTGTTGTCGTTAATGAACGAAGGTCAGTTTTATGCCGGTTCACTTCTCTCAGCGCAGCGGTCAACACTTCAAATATGCATATTTCTTAATTTGCGAGCCAAATCGACAAGTCTCTATTCTGCCAATACTTGTGCCTAAGATTTCTCATGCGGGTGCTCAGAGTACTTTTTATGCAATTATCTTCAATTCCTAAAATGTGTTTTCGAGCTAAGAAAATTGAATGTGCAGCTACTATTTATTATTCGCAAATCTAATGATAGTCGAATTTGATCTCACCGTCTTTTTTTCTATAAAGAGATCGGTTCAAAAAACCTTTTAAATTTAAATACTTCGTTTGAATATAATTAAAACAAAGTTTCTTTTTTATTTTATATTATCTCACAGTATTTCTCATATAAAGATATCAAGCAGAGTTAACACTAAGAATGTATGGCTTAAAAACATAGAATTTAGAAACTACTCATGCAGCTGCTGCGAAATCTCAGAGTATTTGTTAAACAATTATATTTATGCTAAGAATATTTGCAATCAAGTAAATGGATTTTGCAGCTAACATCATTCATATGCAAGACTAAATCTTAAATTTATAATCGAATTTTATCTCACAGCTATTTTTCTATAAAGAGATAAAGTCCAAAAACCTTTCTAATTGAAGTACATAAATTGAATATCATTAAAAATGGTTTCCGTTTTGTTTTATATTATCTCAAGGCATTTTTCCATAGAGTAATCAAAAAAGAAACCTTTCTAGTCGAACTGAATGAATTGAATATTATTAAAAATGGGTTGCCCACATTTTCTATGATTTCACTCTGTTTTCCCCACAAAAATATCGAGCAGAGTTATCACTAAGAATGTGTGGTTCAATTTTATAAATTTGCAGTGCAAGAAGATGGAATTTTGAGCCCAGCAGCCATAGAATACCTACCGTATCTAGCTGCAGATCAAGTGCCACGATCTGTTTGCTTAGCATAGCTGCAGCGAAAGGGTTATCGATCCGTCCGCAAGCTGTACACGGCGAAAGCAGTTGAGTCTGAGTGCTTGCGAAAGAGGCAACGATCCACGTCGCCGCCCCCTGAGAGATATGGATATAGATATGGAATAGAGATCGGGCTGAAAGCTCGCTAGCGCTAGAGCAAGCGCAAGCGCAGCTTGCCCAGTCACTGAACCGCCCCTTTCCGCAGTCGTTTGGCTTTTCCGTTGCCCCCGCGGCGCATGTGAAATGCAAACAGGCAATTAAATGGCGTTGCAAAAGGCGCAAAACTTTTCAATGTGCCGCACTCGCAGTTGCAGTTGCAGTTGCAGTTGCAGTTGTTGCACTTGCCCAGGCCAAGCGACTGCTGTGTGTGTGTGTGTGTGCGCATGCGTCCAGTTTTTACAGTTTTATTAACTGCATTTTTATCTGGCTGCAGCCAAACAACTCGCAGCAAACTGCACGAACTGGCTCTCAAACTCCGGTGCATGGAGCGGAAAAAACATTGCCAATGTTGTTGCTGTTGCGGCTGAGTCTGTTGCTGTTGCTGTTGCCGTTGCTGTTGCTGCTGTTCGAATCGCACGAAATACCCTTTTGGCCAAGAATTTGCTTGAGCTTAAGGTACCCGGCAGGAGGAGGAGGAAGCCGCTTGCCGCTTGCCGCTTGCTGCTTGGTTTTCTTCGTTCGCTGGTGCGGCCTCGATGCCGCCTCGTTGCCGCCTTGTTGCCGCACTTGTTTGCTGCCTGGCTGCAAACCAGTTGAGCGTCTAACTGTTCACCGCGGCAGCCAGTTGGGGCAAGTGCAACAGCAAATGGCAGCGCACACTCGTAGCTGGTCCGTTGGATCTCTGCTTATTACTTATAGAATTTATTTGGCCCACAACAAAACCAGGGAGCCAACACGACTACGACTGACTTCTGCAAAAAATATGTACAACAGCAACAGCAAAAAATAAATAAAATAATGATAACTGCTGAATCGTAAAGAGAGGTAGTGCACAAGCAACTACAGGCATTTGCCTGCTCCTGGGCAGCAACAGCAGCGGAAATTGTTTGTCCTACAAAAATACAAAAAACCAAATGCAATACTCGTAAAAAAAAGACTACGAGATGAAGAACACTGCGCTCGTTGCCGGACTGACTGGTTGTTGTAATAGAGATAGCGCTGCCAGGCACGGGCTCTTTTCCTTATAGGGGCAATCAGCCATCGACAACTCGGGGCTAATTCAGGTTGCCGCAGTTGCTGTTGCACTTCCAGTTGCAGTTGCAGTTGCAGTTGCAGTTACCGTTGCAATTGCATATTTACCCAGGAATGTCAACAATTTCCTTTTAATAATTTGCCAGTCCGACCAGTTTTGGGCTGCTCTCTCAATCAGCCCACCACGAGGCAATTAATTAATTGGCCAAGCAGTTGGCAACACATCTCTAAGGCACTTGCCTCAAATCCGCGCTACCGTAACATTCAAAAGTCAATATTGGAACGAGCCAGTGGCTGGCAAACAGCCGCCGGAGAGCAGCTGTCACAGACACTTGGCTAACACGCACACACACTCACACACACGCACTCAGCGCGACAGACACTCGGCGTGAAGCACTCTTGTTTATACCTGCGCACACCTTGGGAGTTGACTTTTGGCACCTGGTGTTTGGCGTTGGCCCATTTGGGGGCTGCACTTCTTGTAATACTCTGCGGAATTTCACACGACAATTTGCCCAAGACTGTTCGCTGTGCGAACTCCACTCTGCTGGCATTTCGGCAAGGAATTTCTCGATTCTCCATTCGCTTAAGTCAACTATTTAGATTTGTCCAACAACGCTGAGCACAGCTTTTGCATTTCGCCAGAATATTAACGCACTTTGCTTGCCAATTTCCCGATTTTTAACTGGTCCAAGCAAACTATTTAAATTTGTCCAACAACACTCACAACTGTTCCACATTACAAGTGCTTTTTTTGTCGCATGAATCTGGCATATTTAATCTTCAGTTAGAAATTTCTCCAATTTCTAATGTCTGAAGTAAACTACTTTTAAATGTGTCCCGTATTACAAGTGTTCTTTATTACAGTCTTATACATTCAAACAGATCAATTAGGAACTTTAGTTAATCATTTTGCCATTTTTAAGTGTTTGAATTGCGAACTTTTTAAAATCGACCAATACCAAAACTATATTCTAAGTGATCTTTATGAAATCAACTTCATTCATTTGAAATCTATCTCACATTAAAAGTGCTATTTTTGTCGCATGAATCTTGCATATTTCAAGTTTTGTATTTAAGCAAGAAGCTACAGTTAGCAAATGCTCGATTTTCTAATGTCACAAGTAAACTATATTAACATTTGTCACTTGTTTGATTTCAATCAGACAAAATCTTAAACATTCATACCAATTTGTTGTGAAATTGGGTTAAGTGTTAATCGAATTTTAAGTGATTGAATTTAAACCTCTTTAAAATTGATCAACACTAAAGCAATGCTGTATTCTAAGTGCTCTTTTTGAGACCTACTTCAGTTAGTTGACATCTATCTATATATTCTTTTTCTAGAACAAATCGTTTATATTCAATCTTTTGTAATTAAGGAAGAAGCTTAATTCACATATTTCTCAATTTTCTAATGGCTAAAGTAAATTATTTTGAAACTGTCCAATGTTGCAACTGCTATTAAGGAAGAAGCCTAATTTACAAATTTCTCAGTTTTCTAAGTTCTACTATTACTGCTATTTTACTTAAACAATTCTTAAACATTGAAACTCAATAACAAAGAACTTTGGTTTATAATTTTTAGATTTTAAAGTGTTTAAAATCAAAACTTTTTAGAATTTGAAATTACCAAAACTATGCATCAATCTAAGTCATCTTTTTCAATTCAACTTCAGTTAAAAATGCATTGATTTATTAGCTATTACAGTAAGCTGCTTAAATTTGTCTAACAACATTGAAATCTATCTTATATTTCAAGTGATACTTTGATTCTAAAGTTCTTTAACATTTAATCTGATTACTTATAAGCTTCACTTGGCAATGTGTTCATATTTAAATGGTTTGAAAGCAACACTAAAACTGTCAAATAAAACGATAGTACTTAAGGTGAAAAGTTGTGCTGCAATTAGAAAAATGTTGAACTCAGCATTTAATGTCAATCAGTGGCAATCGTCGATAAACACCTGCTGCTTTGGGCCACAACGAGGTGTCCAGGAAAAGTGGCCGACAACTGTTAGTGCATATCTGAGCAGCGGCGAAATATTAAACATTTATGTGCGCCAAGTGGCAAGCAACGAAATTCTGAGGGCAGGGCAGGCAGCCGGAAATTGCGTTGGTATTGCGAGTCGTAAAGTAGAGAAATTTTAAAAGCAGCAATTGCCTGCTTCACTTTAATTAAGATTGACAGCTCAAAGAGGTGGGCAGAGCGAGCGACTACTTGAGCATTTTAAGTGGGCCTCGCAGCGGCTTCCTGGTTGCCGATTGTCAAGCGGCGCTGGATGCGATTGGATTGTGAGCTGATTGAGAACCGATAGTTGCATGTTGCTGCACTCAGTGCTCAGTGCTCTACAGAAGCTGCGGCCAAATTGTTGTGATTTGCAAACCGTTTACACGCAGCTTACAGCCTGGGCGTGGCTGCCTCTGAAGCTACGCCATAATCGCAACTCTTTAATGGACTCCTGGCAGTCGAGTCGAGTGTACATACTGCCACTATATAGTACTTAGACTGTAGACTAGTTGTAAGCAACAAAAACTGCCTGCTGACTGCCTGTACTTTGTGTATGTGTGCATCTGTTTGTGTAAAGGACGCTGAGCGTCTGAGGACCAAATAGCTAGCTACTTAATAAAAGCAATCAACAATATGTTAACAACAAACACTCACACTCACACACCAGCATCAAGCAAACATTCTAGTGTAAAATGCATTCAACACTTTAGCGCATTGTAAACAATATGATTTCACCTTTTGCGTTCGTTAGCATTATTGTTTACTCGGTGTTCTGCCAACGACTAATAAATGTTTTTCTCTACTTCTAGGTAAGTCAACAAATTTGTGGGCAACGATCAATTCACAGCCATTCATTACAATTCGAGCAAATGCACAGGTAATAAGCTAATTTATGGGGACACATATTTAAACATAGTGCTGAATAATTGAAATGTTTGCGTTGCACCTTCTGCGTTGTCTGCATTTTTTGAAACATTCCGCTGTGGCGCCTCCAACAGTGACCGTAAAAAGCGGAAAAAAACTGAAAGAGTAACCACAAAAAATGCCACAAGGGTAAACAGTGACGCGGCTGAAGGGCAAAACGAGCAGCGGAAAAAAGCGTGGCTGCAACAAACAGTGGCAACAAGAGAACAACGCTTAACCCGGTCGAGTGGCAAGTGGCAAGTGGCAGGAGTGGCACGGGGCGGGCCGCAGGGACAGCCGGAAAGGGGAAAGGGGGAGAGGGGGAGAGGGGGAGAGGGGGAGCAGTTGCCGACTGAAAAGTAAAAGCGCAAAATTGTCGTAAAAACGCGTAATAAAGTGGACGCCTCTCCGGGCCACGCCCACAGCCTTAATTGCCGGTCAAATAATAGCTGTAATTTTGACTGCAATAAACTTTAATGCGCGCAGATAAATTTTCGTTTAAGCAAATTGTGTACACGGCGTTTGTCTTTGGGGCAACAATACGCTGCAAGTGCAACTGCAACTGCAACAGCGGCTTCCGAGTGCTGCGTTTTTGTCACGCTGCGTATGCGCAATTTTTTAATGCGCTGCATTTGCCTGTCATATTTCTTTAATGGCTGCCATTTTTTATGACTTCATTTCTGTTTCGGGCAAATAAAGTGGTAAGTGCACTTGCAACTGCAACAACGTCTGCGGCAAGTGCCGCGTGGGCCGCCAGCGGCTAATAAAGCCATAAAGCAGCAGCAACAAATTAATTAAACAAATAAACAACACACAATTGCAGACGTCGCTACGTCTAAGACCAAGTGTGTGGTGGAGTGGAGAGGAGAGGAGAGGAGAGGAGAGGAGAGGAGAGGAGAGGAGAGGAGAGGAGAGGAGAGGAGAGGAGAGGAGAGGAGAGGAGAGGAGAGGAGAGGAGAGGAGAGGAGAGGAGAGGAGAGGCAGCCAACGATCAGACGAGATGCTGTTGGAGACGCAGAGCTGAAGTTGCAGCCACAGCGCATAACTCAGCGCTCGCCAAATCTATGCAAATCTGCCAAGTCGCATGATGTCAGAGGCCAAAAAAAAAGATAATAAAAAACAAACAATTAAATATGCAGCAGTCAGGCGTGATCGACTGCAAGAGACGCTGTATTTTGTAGCATAAAAGCGAGGGACTTGAATGTGACTCATTTAGACTTCAGTAACTCTTAGAGCAGTTTGTTTTGTAAAATTGGAGTTGCTTATAAATAGAACAGACATATGGTAAAACAAGTACTATCCATGAATCATCAATTGATATACCAGTGAATGAAAATGCAATGCGAGGATCAATTTTCAATAAGACTTCGAATAGTTGCAGCTTGTACTATATTGAAAAACAGAAATATGCAGCTCAAATAAATAGCTATCCATGAATCAATCTCTCGTCAAGTGAATGCAAGTGCAATGCGAGTAGAAGCATTCAATAACTCTTCGAGTAGTTGGTGTTTTATTATTTTAGAAATAGTGTTTATATATTATTGTAATGCTGAAATTCTAGTAAATCATTTGCCATTCCGAAATAAGTCTCTCGTCAACTGAATATAAATGCAATTATAGGAGCAATATTCAATAAGACTTCAAAAAGTTGGCGTTTTTAAATTCAAGTTTCTTTAAAATAGAACAGAAAAATGCTGCTAAAATAAATAGTTACCTACAAAGCAGTCACTCGATAAATGAATATGAGTTCAATGCAAGTAGAAGCATTTAATAACTCTTCAAATAGTTGCATTTTGTGTTTTAAAATTAACGTTTCTTTAAAAACTCGCAGAAAATAGAACAAAAATAGGTTGTCAAAATAAATTGCTATGCATGAATAAGTACATCGTATGTCGGTGAATTAAAGTAAATGCAAAGTGAGGAGCAACAGTAAATAAGTCTTCGAATAGTTGAAGTTGCTGTTTTTTAATTAGTGTTTCTTTAAACAGCAAAATATTCTACCTAAATAAATACTTAAAATGCTGAACTTATAGTAAATTATTTGTCATGCCATAAATAAGTCTCTCGTCAATTTAATGTAAAAGCAAAGCGAGCCAAGTCTTTGAATAGTTGCAGATGGTATTTTAATTAGTATGCTGTCAAAATAGATAATTGTAAAGCTGAAATTCTAGTGAATTGTTTGCCATTGCATAAATAAATCTCTGATCAAATTAATTCTAATGCAAACTCATTTTGCTTTTTGAAGTATTGCAATTTACCTGAACTAGAAATATTTAAAGTGAATTCTTCGCTCTACCATTGACAAGTCTCTGATCATAATATTTATTTAACTAGAAAATATTTAAAGTAAATCCTTTGCCATGCCATTAACAAGTCTCTGAACATAATAATTTTATTAACTAGAAAATATTTAAAGTAAATCATTTGTCGTACCTTAAATAAGTGTCTGATTAATTGAAGTCTAATTCGAGTGCATTTCTCTCTGCATAAATTCAAGCAGCGCAATTCACTTAAATCTTATTTCAATACTAAATATTTAGAGTACCTTTATTCGAGTACTTTAACACTTTGGCTCACTCAAACTACAGGGTATCGAGTAGCACCCAAAAAGTCTACAGAACACACACAGGTATGCGGCTAAGCTGCCGCCGTGTGGGCTGCGCGCATCTGTCAGATACTTTGGCCGTGTGGCGCGCGGATACGAGTATGCAGCAGTGGCTGTCACCTGCTCAGAAGATGGCTGCTCTAATGGCCTTTCGCTGCCCACGCTGCCGCACGGCTGCAGTGATCTGGTATCTGTGCAACATGTTGCTGCTGCAGCGACCGACGCGACGACGCATTAGTCATAAATGTGTCGTCCGCTGCTGGCAGGGAAATGTATCTGTCGCTTTTTTTGGGGATCGCAAACACGCGTTGGCGTCAGCTCCTTTTTTTTCGCTTTTTTGTTGCTTTTGGTTGCTCGGCTTGGCATTGTTCTGCTTTTTTGTGCGGCTTTGGCTTTGGCTCGTGATTCGAAATAAAGTCAAGGAGAACTTAAGCTGACCAAGCCAGGCAGCCAGCCGACGACCGGTTTGCCGCCGCAGCAGATCGGGGCGTGGGTGTGCCACCAGCAGCAGCAGCAGCAGCGGCAGCGGCAGCCACCAATGAGTCTTGTTGGCCTAAACCGCACTGACGGATTGCTTTCTAATGGCTACCAAATGTAAACCGTCGCCGCGGCTGCCGTTGCCTGACCCTTCGCATAGTTTCTTGGCCAGCTATTTGGCGTTGGCGTGACCACAGCGAGGCCAATAAAGGCAGCCGGCACGAAGAACTGCCAGCCCCCAAAATTACTACTACTACTAGTTGTTGTTGTTGTTGCTGTTTGCTTGCATGAAAACGGTTAAATCGCCGCAGGCGCGTAACCTGTCTAGAGACCTTTTGCGCAAGTGCAAAAATTGGCCAAAGCTGCTGCGACGACGACGACGACGACGACGACAGCATTAACTGCTGCAGACTCTGAGCGAACCTCACTCAAAGTCCAACTCGGCGAGACCGTAATGTATCTGTGTCGCCGTCGCCGTCGCCGTTGCCTGCACATGGCCAGTTGGCCAGCTTGGGGCCGCAGCATGCGATCGCCATATTTGGCCAAAATAAAATATACTGCATTTGGCCAGCTAGCCAAAATGCTATTGCATGCCACTTGACTCTCTCGTATTTGGTTAGACGTCGCCCTAGGCCCCAGCTCGAGACAGCAGCGCCTGTCTCAAGCCGTCGTCTGTCTACCTGGCCCAAACCCTTGCCTTGCCGTTGCCTTGCTGTTGCCCGAGCCGGTTTCTTTTGCATGTGCGCTCATAAATCCCAAAGAATTCGCAGTTTCCCCTCTCCAAGCGACTGCGACTGCGGCTGCCGTTCGTTGTTCGGTGGGTAATTCAAGCTCACATTTGACTTTTAACTCTGGGCCAGCCGAAATGTGCAACGTGGCCGAGGCAAGAGCCAAAATCGGCTGCCGCCATTTTGGCCATATAAGCTCGCAGTGTGTGCTTGCCCAAATCTATTGCAATTTAGGCCAAGTGTGAGCTACGCACGGCCAGCAGCTCGTATATCATACTTATCGCTAGAACTTGCATTAATCGCTAGATCTGAAGTCTTTAGTTTTTCAAAGTGCGAGAGATTAATTAAAAATTGTTGTATTTTACACTCAAAGCTTCTTTTAGCTGCGATTTGCACAACTGTACGCGACTGCAGTAGGCAATTAAATTGATTAGAATAAGCACATATTAATTAAGGTAGGCGAAATGGGCTAAGAGGCAGAGTTAAAGCCAAAAAAAGTGGCATATTAGGCGGTGCAACGAAGCAAATCTAAACAAATCAAATTAAGGCCACACTTTAAGAATTAACGTGGCTTGTAAATATGTTTTAACGGTGCTGAAGTAATGCGCGACGTCAAAATCGCTGCAGCGTGCCACCGAAAACAGCGAGAGAGAGAGAGAGAGGAAGAGAGGGAGAGGGAAAATACGTATACGTATTTATGTAAAAATACAGTAAAGCTGTGGTGCAGCCACAGCAAGCAAAACAAAAACAACAACACAGCACAACACAGAGCAAAAACAATAACAATAAGAGAAACCAAAGCGAGCATATTATAAACAAACATAATCGCTGGCGCCACGACACGCTTCGTGGGTCAAAAGCGGTTGCAGTTGCAGTTGCAGCGCCGAAAACAACAGCAACAACAATGCAGTACAACAACAACAACGGCTGGCCGAAAGCGACGAAAAAACAACAGCGAAATGAAATAAAATAAAAGAGCAAACTTGCAAAAATAAAAAGAAACAAGCAAAGAGCGAGTGGGGCGCACATTGCAACGTCAGCCAAAGAGGCAGCTAAGGGCAGAGTGGCGAGTGGCGAGCGGAGGGGAAGCGCAGCGTCTGTGATGCAGGCGGTGGCACATTTCTTTTACAGCTTTGCAAGGCGCAAAGGCAGCTGGCAATCCATCAATAAAATGAGCCCAGGCGCGTGCAAAGAATCCGCCAACAAGCCAATAAGCGGCAAGCGGAGCGGGGGGGGGGGGGGGGGCAAGCAGCGAGGAGGCAAGCAGGTGGAGTGGCGCGTCTGCTGATTTCTGGTGGCAGGGCAGGCAGCACGTTATGACTGTGGGTTTTTCATGACTCTGGCTTGGCTGCACTTGACTGCTTGCCAGCGTCGTTTCCTACTCATGTGAGTTGGCGCTACCCCGCAACCAGCAGCCACAGGGTATGCTGCACGACTGCGTAAAGTCAATGCAGAATGCACAGTTGCTTGTGGGCCACAATTAATGTGGCACACTTAATGCGAGCAACGAAAATGACAATGATAAAGTTTGGTTTCTGTTTTGTAATCAATATTTCATATTCAGTTGGGCGTCGCTTCAATTTGGCTTAATTAAGCTGGTCGAGTGAAGAGAATTGACTCAGAGCGAAACACGAATCTTTAAAAGTGCTCTCAATTCGCTAACAATTTACTCCTTTAATGCTTAAGAGCTGATTGAACTCAACAACAGTCAAAATGTCAGTTTACTCACTAACAACATTAATTTAAATTTACAATTTCTTTCTGCCTGAGTTTACAGCGCATCTGCAAGTCGCGCATACCCTTTGGAGTTGCTGCAAGTACTTTGCGTTTATTATTATTATGATGATTATTTTTTTAGCAGACTCCTCGGCCGCTGCCTTGCAACCCTTCATACGCCCCGTTGTCCGTCTGTCTGCCGCTGCCGCAGTTGCCGCTGCTGCAGTTGCTGCTGCTAATGTGGCGCACTCATTCAATCAGCGGCAACAAGCAACTGCAAACAATAAACAACAACCTGACTGTGGCAAGCAGCGTGTGCAATCAGCGCGCGCATCCACGTTGCATATTTCACATAGCACGCTCCAGCCACTTGCCCCCCGCCAGCCTCCCTTCACCCCGCTCCGCGCTGCGGCTTGCACTCGCAATTTGCTCTCTTTCCACACGTCATTCGCGCCGCATACGTGTGTGTCTCTGTGTGTGTGTGTGTGTGCTGGTGTTTATGTGTATTTGCTCATCTCATGCTGCCACTTAACGGTTTTTCAGTATGCACCACTCGCCAGTAAGCAGCCGCAGTTAATTCCCAAGTAATTGGCCAAGCGTTTCGCTTGCCTTCAGATTGTGGCAGCCCCTCTGCCTGTCTGCCCCTCTGCCACTCTGTCTGTCTGTCCGTCTCGCTGCCTGCCACTAATGGCCGCTCATATGACGGCGCAATAAATAATGCGCTCGTGATATGTGTCTGCTAATAAATACCCAATGATAATAAGAACAGCAGGTGATTAGAGCAGCGCTAAATTGCTGCTAAGTACAGCGTAATATAATCGACAGATTTCCCCCAAAAACTCAATTCAAAGTGTCCTAAACATTGAGTTCATTTGGCTCTTTAATTACTCCAGCAATTCAACCTATTTTCAACAATCACAGTCCTTTAAAATTCTAACAGTTACTTTAAAATGATTGTAGTTGAAGAAGTACTAATTATAGTTTCATTGATTTGTTTCTATCTGTAATGTTTGCTTTAGAGTCTTCGGTAAATGCTTTTAGCTTTTAATTTACAACTATAATTCTATAAAAGAATTGCACACAATTCTTTTAACCATTTAAACGCAATATTAACTTCAAACTCTTAACGACATTAAATACTTTCGACATTTAAATTAATTTTGATAATTGTTACACATAAATAATTTTGTGCTCAGTGAAAGCATATTAATTAAAGTCTAGAATTAGACGCACTTGAATTCCTTCAAAATTTTCGACATTCCAACTTTTCAATTCATTTTTACAAATGTTATATAGAAATAATTATTTTTCCACTAAAACCATTTTAATTATAGTAACAATAGCTACAGATAATTAGATGCACTTGAATCCTTCAAAAGTCTCAACGACATTACAACTTTTCAATTGATTTTTACAATTGTTATAAAGAAATAATTCTCTTTGCACTAAAACTATTTTAATTGAAGTTACAATAGCTACAACGAACTCAACGCATTTTAATTCCTTCAATCACATTTAATGCTTTTCTACTACAAATTATTATGGTTATTAACAACTTACTCACATCCCGTTTTAATTAGCCCTGCAAATGCATTTTCTTTGACTATTACTTTAATTACTAAAAGCAACAAACTTCTTTGGCTATCATAAAACTTGCTTCAATTTCGGCAAATATTTAGTGCTCAAATATTGGCAAACATTATGTGATCATATTGTGTGCATTGTTTGGCAATAATTCAATCAGATTACCGTCAACACGTGCGCTCCAATGAGCCGTTTCAGTCTAAGCCATTGTCAGTTATTGGAGCCAACTACAATGATTAAGCTGCAAATTGTAGCGTAACTGAATAAAGTCTCTCGAGCTCGCATCTGTATTACTTATTATTGTTGTGATTATTGTTGCTGTTGTTGTTGCCGACACGTGCGATGCATCATCATCATCATTCATAAAGCGCAGTAACGATAACAGCCACAAACTGGCTGCAAGAGAAAATAAGCAGAAGAAATGCTTGCGATGCAAAAGTGCTCGACTTCAGTCTACCCTAGGCGCAGGGAATTTCGTGGCAGGGTAGCAATTGTGGGTACGAAGTGGGTAACTTGGCTAATTGGGCGCCGACAGCAGCGTAATTGCGAGTGCAACAAGTTGCAGTACTTGTCGGCAGTGCAACAAACAAAACTTCGTCGCTGCATCCTGCGCAAAGTCTGCTCGCCTGTTTGTCTGTCAGATTAGCCGGCAACAACAAGAGCACTCACGACTGAAGGTCGCCCTGATCATCATCATCATCATCATGAGTAAACTGACTCACGTTTTGCTCATTTGCGGTCGCCGCTTTCGCCCCGCCAAAGCAGCCTGCACTCGTCGTGAGTCGCAGCAACGCAAAGCACTCAATCATTCATTCACTCAATTCGTCAGTCGCGGGGTCAAGGCAATCGTCACTTGATAATGATTACGTATACGCCGTGTGGCACAAAGCAGCAGCGCCTTTCCAGCCAACTCTTTAAAGAAGACAATATCTGCAGCTCTCGTCTCTAGTTTAATTTCACAGTTCACTGCGCTGCGCGACTGAGACGCGCCCATCTGCCCGAACACATAAATGTAGCCAGCGCTCATCTATGCTGTGATTTTTTGCTGTGTACTTTCACATTCACAGGCCGCACGCAGCCATTTGGTTAGACAGACAACCAGCCACAATACGCGGCGTGTTTTTTTCAATGCTGCTCGCATTGTTGGCCAACTTGCAACCTTGGCTTTAAAGCGGAAGTTCAATGCGGCGCCGTATTGTGTGTGTTTTAATGGCTGTGTGTAAGTGAGCCCTTACACGCATTTCCGTTTCCGCTCGACTTTGCCACATCCCAAATAGAGTAGAGTATTATGGATTCGTCGTCGTTGCGCTGCAGTCGCTAATTAAATTACAATGACAGCGTTTGACGTCTGCTCGCTCTGTGCACTTATTTATGGCATGCGCACAAATTTATTTATATTACAATAATCGTTTTTTTTTTGTTGGGGGCATTATTTATTGGCGAAATCGAAATGCGATTTAAGTCAATTAAGTGCACATATTTTCGCAACAGAAAGCAAAAGAGTTGCGCATAAATAATCAATGAATTTTATTGGCGGGCAATCGAGAAATCTTTGGCAATGACAATGCAATTGAAACGACATTAAAGTCCATTACGCAGCGAAGATCCTGCAGACAGCCGTCGCCCGACTTGTCCGACTGTTTGTCCTGTGCTCGCCGCTTACACGGATTTACAGCGCTCGCTCTCTCTCTCGCTCTAACCAACTCTTAATTACGCCATAATTTCGCTGTCATGCGGCGCTGTCGACAAACCGAGACCGAGAGCGAGCCCGAGACCGAGACCGCGACCGTTTCGCGCATTGTTTTTTAATTATTTGCCCAACTTTTGTGGAGTTGTAAAAGAAGCCGCCGTCGTCGCTGGGCCTGTTAATGAGCCAACATTGTTGTGTTAATTTGCCAGCCCGGGCACACTGTGCACACTGGGCCCGCGTGGCGCCACAGGAGGGCGGCAGCGCAGCCTCCCTTCCGCTCTTCCTTTTTTTTTTTATCAGTTGCAGGCTTGCGTTGCCGCAGTTATTAAATTGACATTCGCGCTGATGACGCGTTGATTGCAATTCCCGGCAGAAGGACATGTAATTTTTATGCTCGCCATTTTTTGCCGAAATTCAATTTGTCATTTAATTGATTTTAATGTTCACACTGCAGACACACACAAGGACGACTGTGCTGTTTGCTTGCAAGGGAAACCCGAAATGCAAATGCAAATGCTGTTGCGGCAGTGGCAATCGCGTAACTTTAGCAAAAAAGTGCAGCGCGCTTAATATTTTATGCATATTTTGTGGGCATTAAAAATTAAATTAAACAAGCAAATGCATTTTTATACTTTATTTATTGCTTTTTACACACACACAGTCGCCTCGACCCCGAGGGGGCGCCGCCGAATTGTTGCCTTAAAATATGCAGCACAAGTGCGAAAGCCCAGACCCGAGTCTGCTCGACCGGCGCATACCCTGCAGCCCAGCAGAGTTGGGCAGCCGAGTCCCCAATGCATTTGTCACCAGTTCTCTTTTATTTATGTAAATGTTGCTCTGCTCTTGCTGCTCGAATTTAAAAACTTGTTTATTTTACTCCAACAAAAATAATACTGCACACATCGAGCGGCAGACGTATGTAGTATATCAAAATAGTTGTTTGATATTAAAAGCCGAGTGCTGTAAAATACACAACGCCCCAAGGAACGTCGCACACACACACAAGTGTTGTGCAGGGAGAGAGGAAAGTGTGTGTGCAAGTATTTATGCCTCATGTGCCCCTGGGATTGGGGGTCTGTTGTAAGAGCCGGAGCACAATAAATAATTTCATTTGCCTAATTTTGAACGAGAGCTCGAACCTGGCCAGTGTAAGTTGCAAATAAATAACACGATAATGGCCACAAACCATAAATAAATATGCTTCGACTCAATTCCGACTTTGCTTATGTAACAAAATAGAGACGCACACAACTTATTTAAGAAGTTATATAAAATGATTTACAATTGTGTTATGTAATTCGAGTGGCGTAGAACGCTGATGGCCCAAATCTGCTAACGAGAGGCAGACGAAATGTTTGGCATTTGTGTGTGGCTTACATGAAAATGGCCAAATTAAACGCGCTCGCACTGTGCGTGTGTTTGACAATAAATAATTGTGCTGCGAGTTAATTGCGAATTGCACTCGACGCACATTTTGTTTAGCTTATTAGCGCGCTGTAGAAACTTTTGTGTTGCGGCCCGACCGAGTGGGATTTGTGGCCTTTTTTGCGGGATTATTTGGCCGGCTGATTAGTTGGGCACACGTTAGTTCATTTGGCCAAATTGCCAGTGCAAACAAGCGCACTAAATGAGTTGTTGGCAGCGACAAGCGATTCATTCATTCGCCAGCAATACTAAAAGAAAAAGTGACACAAAAAACAGGCAGCACAAAAAATATGACCGCGATGGCTCATTAAATGAAAATGTCACAATTAGATTAATAGTTTTAATGCGAGTACTCTGCCAGCAATTAGAACGAGCTGAGCTTATAAATATTCAATTATATAAATTAGTCACTCGCAGCATATCTTGTGCGGCACTTATCGGAGGAGTGTGGTACGTGCAACTTGGTATCGATTGGTCGCATTGCTGCGCGCACTTTTCCATTCCAATGCAGGCGCTGATAAGCCGATAAGCCATGGCAGAGGACGGGGGCGAAGAGGCCGACGCCATCTACGGCGAACGTGAACTTTGCGAGGCGTTTGTATCGGGCCGTATAAGCATGAGATACTAGTACTCGGCTTGCCATTCATAACAGTTTCTCACGCTCACAATATGCTTTTTTTACAACAGGTAAAATGCCAGCAAGATTTGCTATTTTTGGGCGCCAGAAGGTTTTCGTTTTGTTGCGCGTTTTCGTTCAGTTTGTTGTCGCTTACATGACAAGCGCCCGTTTGTGCCTTTTTGCTGGCTTGCTTTTTGGCACGGCGCATGCGCCACACGTTTTGGGCGAGTGTGTCAAGGCAGCACCACACACACACACACACGCACGCCTGTCTGTGTGTGTGTGCTGGTACAGCTGTCATCCGCGGTAGCCTTTTATGGCCATTTTGTTTTGGGATTTCATATTTGAGCGGCTGGGACGGCAGCTGGCCGGCGGATCGACAACAACTCCTAATTAATGGGCGCTAATTTAGCTCGAATTAACTGCTTGATTAACAGTCACGGCCGCCTCACGATGGCGCCCAATATATTAGTGCACAATGCGATCAGGTATTGGAACGTTATTGTTCGCTCTGAAATCCTATCGCAGGTAACACCAAACACACGGGCAAACACGTTTCTCGCGCACACACAACGCACCGATTTGCATACGATGTTAGACATTTATTTAGTGGGCTTTGACGATCACTACTTTTCGCACAGATTTTTGGCAATCGATAGTTTGCATATCGATGTGACGGCATCGTACAACTTTTTGTCTATCGAGTTCAGACAGGAAAGCTTTACCCCTACAAGCTCGCTTCATCGTTGATTCGCTCTTGTCCTAATTCTGCGCATCGTCTGCATTCCCCTGCCAAATGCGCAAAACGCAGGCTCACCAACAACAGCAACAAGCGCATATGCTTGCGCGCACACACACTCATACACACGCATGCTATGGGGACGACAAATGATTCTCTGATAGCATCGGAATCGACGAAGCGACGTCGACTGCGCGTCACGCTTGCCAAAAGAGCGAATATATTGGCTGACGTTCGCTCTTTCGGGTCTGCCTCGCTCTTCCATTGCCTGCGACGCAAATACCGTTCTTTTTATTTTTTTTCATTCGTTTTTTTGCTATATTTCGCATAACTTTTTCGCTGTGTGCGTGCGCGTGCGTTTTTATTTAATAATTTGTTGTAGCCGTGTTGTTGTTGCTGTTGCTGTTGCTGTTGTTGGTGGCGCTGCTGCTGCTACTGCTGCCCGCTGCCCGCTGCTTGATTATGTGAGCGCGACGGCGCAGTCAACATTATTGCGTGTTCAGTTCTTTTCTAAGCGGCATGCGGTGTAATTCTTCTTCTAATCGCTCTGAATTTTTTGCATTGTGTCGCTCTCGCGTTATTGTTGTTCCTCTGCTCAAAGAAAAGTGTTAAAGTGTACGTGCAATCTCATGTGCGTGTTCCTGTGTGAGTGTGTGTTTGTGTGCGTATGCTGAAAGTGAAGTTTGTGTTGTCATCGTGTTCGTGTATTTACCGATTGTTGATATAGTACTAGAAAAGCTGCCATGCAAAAAGCTCCTTGTAATACGTACGTAATTGCAAGCCCCAATTAACGGACGTCGTATATGAAAAAAGCCGAACCGAGCCGAATGCGATAATATTGCGTATTTATAGCGTCGCCTAATCTCTCGTGATTGATAATCGGCAAATACTTACAGTGCCTATGATTGTGTGTGTGAATAGACTTACTTACATTGAAGCCACTGGAATTACTCACACATACACATTGTATTGTGTGCCCTTTTGCCGATAGTCGGAAAAAAGCTCGTTCACTTCGTAGACAATGCGATTTGCAGATTATCTCGCAAGTGGGTCACAGATGGGTTTGAATGAATGATGATCCTTATGGAAAGTCGTTACACAGCCACAGGCGGGTGTACAGTCGCGGGCAATTAAGTCAGCACGTCTGTAGGAAATACTGTGAATGATCAATTAAATTGATAATGCACTCACAGAGAGATAATGCCAGCATGCCTAACAAAGCAAAGTGCGAATATAATATGTACATTTGTCGTGCAGGAGTTTAGCTCAGCTTATCTGTAACATAAGCACAATATATTCTTCTGCTGATTTAGTTTTTATTTACACGTTATTGTGAAAACCTAGACCCAGACGGTTCGAAATTTTACATATGTATTTCTGTACTTGGATATTAATAAACAAATGAGTTATATGACGCTGCATACATTTATTGTACACATGTTTGTATGTAACTAGTGTCAATAAAAAAGCAACAATTAAAAATACTCAAACGGAACGAGCCCAGCAGCGGTTTTGATTATATAAATGCAAAAAAAAACTGCAAAAATTCTAAATTTATAAAAAGGCAAGAACAAAGCTCCATACGTATGTATGTACATATATATGTGTGTATGTATATACATATGTATTTGTATCTTTTATTCGCTAACAGCTACAACAAATTGGGCAGCTTGTGTGTGTTTGTGTGTGTGATCAAGGCAGCCGCCGCAGCAGCAGCGACGCCAGCAGCGGCCGTTAAAAAGGCAGCGGACCCTACACGCGCATGTAAAGTTAGCCGAGCACACACATACATACATACGCACACAGGCGCAGAACCGAAAAAGCCGAATGTGCCAAAAATAAAGCAACAACAACAAACGATGGCAACGTCAAGCGTCGGCAGCGACAGTGACTGCGACGCAACTAACGCCAAGTAAAACTGGCGGCAACAACAAATTTTGCGCTTTTGGGTCGTAAAGTTGACCTTCAAAATACGAACACACACATACAGCGACACACACACAACGAAAATTGGCCAAAAAATTGCAGGTTTTTTGTTGTTGTTGCTGTTGCTGGCTACGCTGCGCCCAGTTTAAGTTTTTTTTTTCTTTTTTTTTTCAAAGCCGTCAGCGCCCGACGATGACGCTATGTGCATGCCATTGTCGACGTCGCTGCTCTTATTGCTTTTGTCGTTGTTGTTGTTGTTGTTGTCTCATAAATGTGTGCGGGGCAGCAGCGGCAAATCTAATTTCGTGAGCGCATTTTACAAAGAGAGTCAGTCAGTCGATCAGATCGCTGCTTATGGCGGGGGCGAGGACGTAAAGCATGCTGCCTGCTGCTGCTTCGCTTTTGTTGCTTTGCGCGGCTGCTTCGTTTTTGCAAACGACGCGCCGCTTTGCTCTCTTTCTCTTTGGCATTGCGTTGCTCTTTTTATTTTTTTTGTTTGGTTCGCCTCTCTTATTGTGCGCAAATGTTGTTTGTTGTTGCTGTTGCCGTTTGCCATTTTGCTGCTCTGTACGCATTTTGCGTTAGGGTATATAAGCTGCATAGGAAACATGTGTTACACGGAGTTTTAAACCCGAGTTGTCTTATGATCACAGGGAAATTGAATTTAACTGGTAGAGTACCAACGCTTTAGAATTTAGTTGAATTTATTGCGATAACTTTTTGAGTTACATTTGAGTGTGATCTCAGTGCCGTTCTCTTTGAAGGGGTAGCTTTCAGTCGACAGCTGAACAAGAGCACACTGTGCTTTGCTAGTGTTTGTGCGCGGCGCGATCGGTATCAAGGTTTTTGGCAATTTGGTTTGTGCTGCCGCTTCAGTCGGTTGGTAGGTCGCGTCGTCAACGCCAGCGTTGCTGCTGTTGTGTTCTGCTGCTGCCGCTGTTGCTGTCGCTGCCTCGCTGCCGTTGTGTTGGCTCTTGTTTACTGCGCTGCTTGCTGCGCCGCGGTTGCGCCTTTTTCTAGCTGCTTGATATTTTTGTTGTATTACGTTTTTTTTTCGCAAATTGCCGATGCCGGAGATCAGCATAGTCGCGTCGCTGCTTTCGTCGTCGTCGTCGCCGTCGTTGTCGTCGTCGTGTGCTGCGCTCGCGTGCGCGTTTAGTTTTTGAAATTCACAAGCGGTGAACTGAGCGTCGTTGACGTCGCGGCGTCGACGTCGACTTCAGCGCCAACGCCAACGCAGTTGGCTCTGCCGCCGCCGCTGCCACTGCGCGACACTCTTAACCTATTTTCTCGCGAACCGAACATTAGTTACAATTTTGTTGTGATGTTGCGTGGCAGATACGCGTCGGACACGGACGCTGCTTGCGCGGATTCTAAGCACGCACACTTACACTAGCACACACATACATGCAACAAACAGTACTACTACACATACACACGCATCGATCGATACGCATACACACGCACACACACACGCCTATCTAAGAAGAATCCCAATAAAATCTAGTAGTAACAAAATACAAATTCAAGCAAATCAAACAAATATAAAAAGCAAAGAAAAGAGCGCAGAACAACATTTGTTCTAGAATTTAGTGCAAATTCGAATTATATTCATGTTCTATGATATAATTAATAACAAATGAAAAGTGATTAAATTGCAGTGCCTTCACTAAACAAAAAAAAATTAAATAAATTGAATAATTCGTTTCTAGAAATGAGAGAAAATGCGGTGCCTTGATACAATCTTAAAGTTTTATGCATGAATTGAATTCGATCCCAGAGAGTGCGCAGAAAAAGTGTCAAATAAATTATCATCGCGAGCAACCAAACAAAAACAGAGAGATAGAGAGAGAGAGAAAGGAGACCATATTGGATATCCGCAAAATCGAAAGAACTTTTGATTTTCCTGCAGCAACTGTACGAGTAGAAAACGCATCAAATTGGATTACACAAACTTTTGGCTGGTGCACTCGCTCTGTGAAAGGTTAGTACGCACATCAAGTATACGGCACGTCGCACGGCCAGCTCCTAAATCAAGCAAGACGTCCATCCGCATGATGAATGGGCCCGGGCTCTGACTCGGGCCCGGCCCAAAGCAGTCAGCCGACAGACTGTCAAACGAAAGCAAAAGTGCTCGCCAAGTGCCGTAATATCAAGTTATGTATTCACTATGTGAATGAATGTACTCACGGGTATAGTGGGTACATGCTGTCTTGATAATACACAGCGCTGATAACGTCTTCTCTGCGAACTGTCGCACTAATTTCAGAGCACTTCGCACGGAATTTTATGCTAATTGATGTAGGATTTAGCAGAACACGAAACACACTTAGACGCGAAGCTTTGCGCGTTGTACAAAGTCTGCAGATTACTGAATAGTAAAGATACAAAATACTTCCTGTTTTACATTACAGTTGTGCGTCTCTCGATAGATAGCAAATGAATGACACATTTAAGTGGAATAATTCAAAGTATTACTGCTTTCGGCATTTCCCAGCTATTCGAGGTACTTTTTGCTCGTTTTTTTCACAATGGAGTTGCTGTTCTACGAAAACTCGTTTGCCGTCGCAGTTCTGAATGAAGAAGGGCTGGGCTTATTTTTTTTTTTTGCGCTTCTTTGTTATGTAAGCCGTCTCATTCACGCTGGGAGATCTGTTATGTAAAAGGTTGTGCTGCGTGCGGCAACCCTATTTAGGATATGATCAAGTCATGCGTAAAACTTATCTATAAATACTTATACACGCCAGTGTTTTGATGGCACACACAAACACACACGAGTGAGGCAGAAATACCTAAAACATGCGAAAATTATCTATAAATTTAAATTTTTACAATCTGTGTGCGATTATACAGAGCAGCAGCAACTACAACAGCAATAGCAACAGCAACAGTAACGGCAATAAAAGTGCTGCCCAAAAAGCTTTGAGCTGACGTCAAACGGCTGCGTCGACTGCGCCGTCGGCAGCGCCAATTTATTTTACACAATTAAGGGTGTGCGCGTAACGTATCCCAAGCGCGACAGGGACGGCAACACAGCCATACAGTCGTGTGTGTGTGTGTGTAAGACGCGAGCGATCAGCGCACATAGACAGAGCAGAGCATGATGTGAAAAAAAGCATTACTATGCGCCAATTTAGATTAAAGCAGCGCACAGCCACGCCCCGCTATCGCAGCGCCGCCCCCTCCCTACCCCTACCCCTGCCCCCGCACCAACCATGCAAGGCACAAGGCTATTATGAATACAAATGTGTGTGTGTGCACATATATAAAACAAAATTGTTACCCGCTTTCGAAAATAATAAAAGAAAGAACGCTTGATAGCACACAGAGCGAGCGCATTGTTGCCTTTTTCGCGTATTTATTTATTTTCTATATATGTAGATATACACACAGCTACAGCGACGTACTTTATGCAATATTTATTGTGATTCTTATTATTATTTGTGGATTTCGATTGTCGTGTTTTGATAGCAGCCAAAACATTGCAAAACTTCATTTCGCTGCGCGCCAACTGTGCAAACACTCGCTACTCTACCACGCTACCCTTCGTCGGTCGCCTCGGCCTGCTGGGTATGCGGATCATGCGGTCAGATCGCTTCGCCTGACCAGCCCACCACCAACCACCACCACCGCACACCTATCCCTTTCTTGTTTATGCTCGTGTGTGTGTGTGTGTGCTTATAAATAAATTTGCCCAATAGTTTCGCCTTTGGCTCTTCCTGCTGCCAGTTGCTGGCTGATTGGACGAAGAAGACGCTCGCCAAGTCGGTGCGAGACATGCCACAACACCGGCCAAAAGTATTTGCAAACAAAAACATAAATTCATATTGTATACGCGGGTATATTTAGCCGCTCGACTCGTTCACGTTCACGCGGCGTATTTATAAATTTCAGCAATTTCAACTAATAATACGACAACATGTGCAAGCCATTTAACCTTAAGCAGCAGCGCAGAATGTTAAGCATCATCATAACAATGCTTCCACACACACTTTCGGCAATCGGCAATCAGCTAATGCAGCCATAGATTAGAGAGAGGCTTATCAGCTGCGCATTCCTTGCGTCAGTCGCTGACGTGGGGCGACTTGATATCAACAATCGGAACGGAAGCATTCCCAAGATACGCGCAATCTGCAGCATCTAATTGATTACTGCAGCGATCACTAAATGCCACCAAGTGAGTCAGTCGCTTAAGGCTAAGAGTGCAACAGGTTTTTAGTCTGTGTGACGCGGCGTATGAGTAATAAGGCGAGCTACTAACTAAGCTACAAGCAGTTGTAATATTTCATATCTTAAATTGTAGATAAATGGGCTGCAGCCCTATCAGCAAATTGGCGCTGCTCATGATCGCAGCTAAGTGAATCTGTTAGCTCGTTGTTGGAGCTACCTTAGGCGTTTCCTGCCACACATAATTACGAACGTTGATTTGCTCATTCGCTTGCATGAATTAGGGCCACATGTTGGCGACGTCGACGACGAGAAGGAGCGCACTGCCCACGCAGCGAGCGCGCGAAAAATGTGCGCGATTTGTCAGCTTCACGTATTTTTTTGTGTGCTTACATTTCGCTTGTTGGTTCTTTCAAATGCTTGAGGTTGCTTTCGGCAGGGTTTAAGTGGGCCTACACACACTCGCTGCTTGCTTGCTTGCTTGCTGTTTGTTTTTCATGTTGTGTGTACTTAGTGCTATCGAAGCTGTCCGCCGTTTTCTTGTTGCTGTTGTTGCTGTTGTTTGTAGACAATTTCTAAGTGTGCGCGAATTTGGGTCAGCTCTTCTACGCACCGTCGCCGCGACGCAAGACGACGCTGACGTTGCCGCTGTCAGGCCGGCCACAAAGTGTCATTGTAATTGCAAATATCGCAGCGCAACAGACAGTCAGTCAGCCAGTCAGCGAGTCAGACAGTCAGACAGTCGGCGAGCCAAAATAAAATCACTCATACGCCAGCGTGTGCAGTTGGCTGCCCACGCGCGCGCTCACAAGACAAATGCCAAACGCAGACGCTAAATAAAAGCCATACGCAAATTGTCATCGTTTTCATTGCGACGACGACAGGGAGGAGGGGCAGGAGGCGGGGCAGTCGTAAATGCGATTACATGCGGCCTGTGAGTGCGCGTCTAAATGAAAATTAGCGCATTTAATTGCCCAAAATGTGTCTGCCAAGAGACCTAACACAACACTCGCGTCGCAGCATTGCAGGCGCTTGACGTAATTGGCCAGTCAACTTTCTGCCTTGCACACTGCACACAAATGCAGTCTTATTTATTTGCCAACATCTATGTCCTGCAACTCTGACGTATGCGCAATATTTGTTGCGTATACGCGCCGTGTGCAGTCTGACCCCTGGACAGCCGCTTGTCGCAGCCCTGGCAGCTCCTTGCTGCGACGTAATTAATGCTAATTCAACATTCGCGTCAATGGCCCTCAGAGCGGAGATGCTTCAAGTGTGACGACTCTGACAAGCTGTTGAAAGGGAGTGAAGTAAAGATCATGCGGCCCACGGCGAATTTCACAAGCAGCAAACGACGTTCGACTGTCGATTGTCGAACGCTGCTTTTGAAGTGCTAACAACGCTGGCCGCAACAAGTTGGCAGCTCCCTCTGAGCCGGATTATGGCAGTTGGCAGCCGCAACAGGGCGACTTAACTGTAATAATTACAGACAGTCGACTCGACTCGAGTGAGTCACATGCGGCTTGAGGTTGGCCACAGCAGACAGCACATATTTGGTGCTTTGTTCCAATCCGAGGCTGGGGCCAATGAGAGGCCGCCTTTCATCGCATGACATCAGCAGCCCAGTCGCCATTGCAGCCAGGCTCGCTCATCTAATACGTTATATAGAGCTATATATTGTATCTACGTATTTAGTTAGTTGCAGCTAATTTCACTTTACACAATTTCGCACTTTGCAGCACTTGCGACGCCCACGCAGCACTCGACACAGTTTCGCCTTGTGTCGCTCTCTCACTGCTCGCATTTAGCCCATTTTCACAGCACCCCCTCCCGCTGTAGCGCATCGTAAACAGTTGCGTGTGGGCGTTCTATTCCTGGCGCACGCACTGCAGCGTGCAACGGCGTTGCAATTAACACATTTGTATCTGACAAATGCGCGTATCTTCAGCCGATTCACTTGCACTTTATTAGCTGCTTGTCTGCCCGCGAATTATGCGATGTAAAAATAATTGGATTGCAACTGAATGATATAATATTAATGCTGTGATTGTTACGAGTATTGCTATTAAGTTGACCCACATCGCTGCGTTAACCTCGCTGCCCCAAAAGACAAAGCCAGCGCATAACCTTTTGCGGGCTGCTGCGATCAATCATATTGTAGTTTTTGCCAACTATCTGTATCTGTATCTGTAACCGCTGACCTTCAGCGCTTACAATTGAGAGCTGCTGCCTGTTGTGGCCAAACCTCTTGCTACTCGGCTTATTCAAATGAATTGGCTTTGGGCCGTCGGGCTTTCGGCTGATTCATTTTGCACATTTGACCATTGAGCCAAGGTGAACCTCAAACGACGCTAATCTTGATCTCGTTTACCTTCTGCACCATGTATCTGTCTAGCTATCTATCGCATCTATCACGTGTGTATCTGTGTCTGTGTGTGTGTCTTGCTATGCTGCAAAACATTAATAAATAAATAAATGAAATATACATTTTTTTATCTGCCTTTGCGCATCTTGCGCGTTGATTTGTGCGCCGCTTTCGATCTTGAAGGGCAAACAGCCAAATACACACACACACATTTACTATTTATACATCAATTTATGATCTATTTGTCGAGTATCCAGTTGTGTGTGCGTGTGTGAGTCGTTGGCTGATTGATTTGCGTGTTGGCCATGTGGGCGAGCGGTTTGTAACGCTCACGCGCGTTTCAGGCGTTAGGCCGTTGAACTCAACGGTAAATTTACAACGCAGACGAAAAGCATTAATAACGAGTAAAGCGACAACAACGAGAACACAACACACAGCACACAGCAGCAGAACGGCTAAAGACAAACGCAAAAAACCTACGCCAACATGTAAAGTTCTAACGCCAAAGATAAACAACGTCAAATTGAAAATGAGCAGCAGCAAGAACGGCAACAACAAATATCAACAAACTACTTTGTATTTATAATTATTATCGCAGTCCGGCACATTTCAAGTGCTCGTGTATCTCTCAGCCACGACCGCCCCGCTCGCCCCGCTCGCCCCGCCGCCCTCCTGCTTGCCAATTTAGAACGTGTAAATTGAAAAACTATTTGGCTTTTACACAGCGACGCGCTGCTGTCGACGTCGACGTCAACGTCGCTGCTGGCGTCGCTGTGCCGCACGATAAGGCGCAGCTAACTAAAAGTTGAAGGCCATTGCTGATACGCCGCGTAGGACGCGTGTTGTGCTGGCAAATGGGCTGAGCGTGCCTCTGTGTGTGTGTGTGTGAGTGTGTTGTTAGCGTCGATTATCTAAGTTAGTAATGCTGCTCGACTGTGTCTCTGTGTGTGTGTGTGTGTGGGGTGGGCACGTGACAATACGCTTGCTCTGCTGATCTTAATTTGTATCTGCATGAGAGATGCGAGCTGCGTCCGCGCAACGAGCGATGTATTTGAATTTGTGTAATTATGGCTGTAATCAGCCATCTAAGTTCACTTCTACATTTCAGGCAAATAGCCAACGGACATGTTTAACATATTGCGCAATTTACTGATCGCTCAGCTCCACTCAACTTGTGCTTGCGTTTTCGCCGTTGCTTCGTGTTTGCCGCTCTCGCCGTGTGTGTGTGTGTGTTGTGTTCTCAAGTGTTTTTGTTTTGTGTCTGATAAGCGCCGTCGACCGGCCGCACACATAATTGCTAAACAATTTTACGTAAGCAGCCGAAAGTAAAAGCATCTACTGCCATTGCACCCATTAATTAAACAAATTAATCGCGCCCCAATGCCGCGCACTGCAAATTTGCATGGAAAGTGCAAGTGAAAATGAAAACTGCAATCGCCAATTGCAAACTGCAATTGTGAATTGCGAATTGCATTGATGTGTGCTCGTCAATGCGAAATGAAAACGAAAACGAACTGCGCGTTTTATTATCGCTGCTGGCGCCGGCGCTGGCGTCGACGTCGGCAGCTGCAGTTCTTGATGTCTGCTTTGCTCTTTTGTTTCGTTGGATTCTCTTGCGTGAAGAGACGCACTTACTTTGAGTTTAGCCACAATCGAAGGTGTACAATAGCAATTTACATAACCGCCTGCTGAAATCACAACTGCTGAACAAAGCTTATCGAAGTGTTATTTTGATTAGATATTATTACACCCATTTGCCCAGCACGATGAGTTCTACTTTATTTTTACAAGGCGTAATCTGAGTGACTTCACTTGACTCCGCCATGACTAATGACAACAAAAACGAATATTAATAATGCAGTATAAATCCTATTTGAGTTAGGAAAAAACATATGACGGAAACAATTACAAATTTACTTATCAAACTGCCTCCCAGCTGATAAGCGCTTATCTAAATAAATAGAGTAAACCCAACAGCGCTTGAATAATTTTACAAATTCCAAATAACATTTTATGGCAAGTTTTACATTGCAAAATGCGTGAATATGTTTTTTTTATATATATAGTTTGCACAAAACATTGCGTGTGTGTGTGTGTGTGTGGGCGACAATCAAATTGTAATACCAAATGAAAGCCGCGTGATCGCCTGTCCCAGCAATTTCAGAACGCTGGCTGAAATGGCGAGATGTGTGTGGGGAGGCGAGCAAAAACAAATAAATAAAATACGGAGCAAATTTACAGCAAAAGTTATTGCAAAAAGTTTACTCGGCTGAAAGCGAAAGTTCTCTGCGAGATAGTTTAATGCCCGCTGTATATGGAGGCACTGTATATACGATTATGTAGTTGTTTGTGCTATTAAATTTTTAGAAGCCGCACAAACACACTCTCTCGCAGTGAATATAAAAAAAAATAAAATAAAGACATCGCATCGTCGACGTTCGCGTCGGCGTCGGCGGCGCAGTCGCAAATAATAGCGCTTACGACAGCGCCGGGCCCCACACTCACACTCACGCACGCTCGCGAGCGTGTAGTTGTAATCGTTATTATTGTTATTGTTACTGTTAAGCACACATCTCGCACGCACACACATTCACACTTGCAGACGTTCGTGTTCTCGCGATCGCCCTCTCTTACTCTCCCCATGGTTACACACATTTGCGAAAAAGTTCTTTGACGTTTTGTTTATTTATTTTGTTAAGCTGCGCGCGTCGTCGCGCTGCTCTTACGCAAAAGCTCAACGCAAAGCTCTCTCGCTCTCTTAAGCGCGCGCCTGAGCGAGCGAGCGCTTTCTGATTGCTTTTTGTGTGTTTTCTCAAGTAAAACGTATACAAAGAGGCGCAAAGAAAAGCAAAAGTAATTCTTATCAATTGCTTGGCTTGCAAACGCCCCCCCCGGCCGGCCCGTCTATCCTCATGCGGCACTAGAACTTTGCCCAAAAGCAGTTAAGATTAGCGCGAACTTGTAAAGCAACAAAAAGTGCCATAATACATGAAATATGTATATACCTGTACATATAAATCATTAGTAATGCTATTTATAGTCAGCGGAGATCACGTACGCGAGGGCGGCATCAAAAGTATATATGTATGCAGGCAGGCATATTATACATGTGTCCGCAGACAGGAAACATCATAAATTAACATTAGCTTATCCAGGCCATTACGTTTGGTGTCATGACAAATTCCCAGCTTACAACTAAATTTCCATGGATGTATGCTCGAGTAATTAACAGTTTGCCGGCAGCCAAAACATGGCGGCAACAAATGGCAATTAACACTCCGCACTGAGCAGTTGAAAGAGAGAATTAGATTTAGGACACGCCTAGCGGGCGAATCGGAAATGCAATTAATAATGTGAAGGGGGTCGTGTTGGGGGGGGGGGGGGAGGTGGCAGCCAGCAATCGTATCAGAGTAATAAACAATTGTGTTTAATGACAAATTGCCATTTGTTGCTGTTATGGGGCGACATATCAAACTGCTGCTAATGAATGGGGCGATAACGATAACAAGCCAAAAAGGCAAGCGCTTCCGTTTCCGCTCTCACTTCCGCTTCCACTTCCGACGCCGATATTTTAAGGAACTACCAAAGATAACAGTTACCTGCAGCCCCGTGTTGTACACGACGCTGAATTTGTAGTTTATCACTTCAGATACGAAATTTCCAAAAATATACTATAGACAAAAAAGAGAGAACGAGTAGCAATAATGGTAATTAATAGTTCGGAAACCAGAATTAACACAAACGATCGTGCCAGAATTTATATGGCCAGCTTGTCACGAGAATTGGCATACTTTCCAGATCCAACAGGCTGTCGAATGTGCTAATGATTGATCGAATTAGCAGCATTTTTGGCAGCCGTCGACAGAGTTTTGTTTGACATGCGCATGTGAATTGCATTCTTATGAATTTCCCCCTTCTGTTTTCTGCACTTTGCAGGTACAACACTGAACAAGGAGCTATGGACCAGCAATTCTGTTTACGCTGGAACAATCATCCCACAAATTTGACCGGCGTGCTGACCTCACTGCTGCAGCGTGAGGCGCTCTGCGATGTCACCCTCGCCTGCGAGGGCGAAACAGTCAAGGTGAGTGCACGATTACTCGATTGTACTCCACTGGGAATCTTGAAACTAATAATGAATGCTTGCAGGCACATCAAACCATACTGTCGGCCTGCAGTCCATACTTTGAGACGATTTTCCTACAGAATCAGCATCCACATCCCATCATCTACTTGAAAGATGTCAGATACTCAGAGATGCGCTCCCTGCTCGACTTCATGTACAAGGGCGAGGTCAACGTGGGCCAGAGCTCGCTGCCCATGTTTCTGAAAACCGCCGAGAGTCTGCAGGTAATGCTACTAATCTATTCACTCCCCCCCTCAATGGTGCAATGCAATTGATTGGTTCTCTGGCTCGACAGGTGCGCGGTCTCACAGACAACAACAATCTGAACTATCGTTCCGATTGCGATAAGATGCGCGACTCGGCCGCCAGCTCGCCCACTGGACGCGGTCCCAGCTACGGCGGCCTCGGCGCCGATGTGCGCGACTCCCGGGACTCGCTGCGCTCGCGCTGCGAACGCGACCTGCGCGACGATCTGCAGCGCAGCAGCAGCAGCCTCAGCCTCAGCGAACGCAGCTCGGCCGCCGCGGCGGCAGCTGCTGCCGCTGCCGCTGTGGCCGCCGTCGGGGGCAACGTGAATGCCGCCGTCGCTGCGCTCGGACTGACAACCAGCGCCGGCGAACGATCTCCCAGCGTGGGCAGCGCCAGCGCTGCTGCCGCCGCCATGGCCGCCGCTGTGGCGGCCGCTGCGAATCGGAGCGCCAGCGCCGATGCGCTGAATAGTCGCGGCGACGCCTGCAGCGATCGGGGCAGCGATAGGGGAACGCTGGAGCGTGCCGATAGTCGGGATGAGCTGCTGCAGCTGGACTACAGTACTAAGGATAACAATAATAGTAACAGCAACAACAACAACAACAACAGCAGCAGCAGCAACAACAACAACAATAATAACAGCAACAGCAGTAGTAGCAACAACAACAATAACAGCAACAACAACAACAATAGCAGCAGCAACAACAACAACAACAACCGGGAGCGCAACGATAGCAGAGACAGAGACCGCGACAGGGAGCTCTCCACGACGCCGGTAGACCAGCTGTGTAGTAGTAAGCGCAGACGTAAGAACTCATCATCCAACTGTGATAATTCGCTGTCCTCGAGCCACCACGCGAACGCGGCCCACATACAGGACAGGCACTACGCGCAGGACTCTCAGGTCAGTACACCACAAGCAAGAGAATACCTATAAGAGAAGCAATCAGAGCGTGTGTTGTTAGAATAAAATAATCAGAAGAGTGTTAGAAACAAGTTCCTTACCTTACGTCTTACGTATACGTAATTTACAAAGTTGAAGGAAAGTAGTAGTTAAACTACTAACCAGCATTGATGATCCCATTTTCAAAATACGTAAAGAACAAATAGACATACTATACTAGCAATCATTTTGCATTATGGTTGTAGTTCACTTTCGATTTATTTAGATATTTAGGAGTTGCTAGACTTTGTGAATTGATTTCTTATACGAACAGCATATATAAGTGAAAGAAAATGATTAGAGCAGTATTAGAGAAAAGCTTTTGCTGTTGCTCACGAGTCGTATACGCAATTTAATAACAGGCACTACGCGCAGGACGCTCAGGTCACTACACCACAAACTGTGAGGCAGTCATGAGAATATAATCGAAACAATCAGGTGTTCATTGTATAAAGTGTGAATAATTAAAATATTAGTATTAGAAACAAGTTTCTTTGCATACGTATACGCAATTTACAAACTTGAAAGAACGTAGTTAAACTACTAACCAGCATTGATGATCCCTTTTTGAAAATTCATTGACCAAAGCTACCAACACGTAAAGACAAATTGTCATCTTATACAAGTAATCATTTGCCTTGCTCAGCACAATTTTTCACGAGTCGTATATTTATTAACTTAAATGAAACTATTTTAAATTATTGGTAAAAATTAAAGATCCCATTTCAAAACAGCTTGTTTATATGAAGCGCATATAACTGCTTTGAAATGAATAGAAAAGTATTAGGGTCAAGCTTTCTGTCTTGGCACTTTTGCTCACACGTCGTATACGCAATTTGATAAATTAAGAGAAACCAGTTGAAACTATTGAACAAAATTGATTATGCATGTAATAATTTTACATAATTTTAGTTAAATTTCGATTTAATTAATGGCTTAAAATTAACTATTGACCAAAATATTTGAATACATTTTAAAATAGAACTGTCAACACTTTAAGAAAAAGTAGGCGCATTATACTTGTAATAGTTTTGCATAATTGTTTTAGTTTAATTTCATTTAAAAGTATAGAAAAATATGAACTGATTCTTTGCATGGAGTGTATATAATTTAGATAAAATTAATAGAAAAGTATTAGAGACAAACTTCGTTGCTTGTTGCACACGAGTCGTATACGCAACTTAATGAGTTTTGAGAAAGTACGTTAAACTATTACGCCAAATTGAGCATTCCATTTTGTAAATTTGTTGACCAAGCACAGAAAACATGTAGTAATATTATACAATTCGTTTTGCATTAATGTTGAAGTTCAATTTCGCTTTATTGTGGCATTTTAGAGTCGAACTATTATTTACACAGACATTTAAATGAAATTCGTTTTGTTATTACTTCGCGTAGTTGCTTTATTTTATGTGTTTAAGTTAGTTATTACACTTCTAAACAACTAGCGGAATTGTGGCTCACAAAACGATAACGGCGAAATTACAAGCGTCATAAAGATATGGGAATCTGCAAAGTATTTCGAGTGTAGTCCATTATGGTAGGGCATTCAAAAGAGTCTGTCATGCTGGCAGTTGCGTTTGTTTATCAGCACAACGCTGTTGACAGCAGCAGCGACAACAGCATTTATGTTTGCCACTCACGATAGGGCCGCAGCTTGGCGCTCACATGACATGCCAAAATAGCGAAATAAACTGCGAGAAGTCTATCCCCGAATTTGGTGCGGAGTCTATCATAGATCATACTCGTAGTTGCTTGTGTGCTATCGCTGGCACGCGCCGCTCTCGCCGCTGGCAATTGAGCCTTTATTTTATTGCTGTCGAGCACTGATAAGGTTTTGTTTTTGGCAAGAGAAAGTTAGCGCTAATCGTCAATCATTTATTAACTAACTTATTTTGCGCGTTTCTATTGCATTTGCAGGCCAGTGCACACAGCAATTTCAAGTCGAGTCCTGTGCCGAAGACAGGCGGCAGCACATCAGAGTCGGAGGATGCGGGCGGCGGCAGACGCGATTCGCCGCTGTCGATGACAGTTGGCCATCTGGGCGGCAATGTGGGCGCGGCCAGTATTAAGCAGGAGCTAATGGATGCCCAGCTGCAGCAGCAGCAGCATCGCGAGCATCACGTCGCCCTGCCCCCCGATTACTTGCCGGTAAGTTCACACAACTCCCCCCGTCTTGTAGAACCTTTCACCACCTCCCTCGAGAATCGATTACTCTTAACATTTAGTTATTGCGTTAATGCGTTTAGTTTGCTAAGTTAATTGTTAAGGTTTTTTCTTTTGGACCGGTGCCATGGTTCCAATTACATCCATTCTCGTAATCTCTTTTTGGTTTTAGTACTGTTTTTTTTTTTTGTTGTTTGTTTGTTGTACAAAATCTGCAGCTTCACAACACCAATACATATTATGTACTTTAAGCCAATTGCAAAATGCTTCAAGACCAAAAGTAATTACCACAAAAAATGCAAAAAAAAGAAAGAATAATATTAATGAGAGAAGAAAGCTGCTAACGAGTGAATGTTGTTGTTTTGTAAAATTTAAGAAAAAAGAAAGCGCGTAAAGCAAACGGCGTGCAGAACGAAGGATTGGTTGTTTGGTTTGGTTTGTTCATAGATTTCTCGGATTGGAATATCGGCCAAGTAAAAGAAAAAATCTCAACAATTTGACTAAAACAGCGAAAAATCCTTCCTTCTACCAGTAGATTGTTTTGCCATTCTTTTTTTTTTCTTAAGTTCATATCCCAATTTTGTTTTTGTCTCTCTTCCGTTGTCTCGCTTATCATTTGCATTGTTGTTGATTGTTGGCCGCGCGTAGCCCAAGCCCAAAGACACCGACGCGTTTTCAGCCAACAAATCCAGCTCCGGCGGCGCCTCAATGCATCAGCTGCTCCTGCAGCAGGCCGTGGAGGCGCAACTGAAGAGTCTGCAGCTGCAATACCAGCAGGAGTCGCTCGACACCACTGTGCAGCGTCTGCTGCAGCAGCAACAGGAACAACAACAGCAACAGCAGCGCCAACAACAGCAGAAGCAGCAGCAGCCACAGCAGCGCAACTTGGAGGCGAAACCACAGCCAGTGGCAAGTGGCAGCGGATCGCGGAAGAGCGGACGCTTTCGGGCCAATTGGCTGTATCAGTTCGACTGGCTGCAATACGACGAGCTGGCCAACACAATGTACTGCAAGCACTGCCGCAAATGGAGCCCCGAACTGGCCGACATACGCACCTCGTTCGTCGAGGGCAACTCGAACTTTCGGCTGGAGATCGTGAACCATCACAACAAGTGCAAGTCGCACCGTCTCTGCTACGAGCGCGAGCTGCAGGAGCAGACCAATCGCGCCAACTTGGCCTCCGCGGCCAGCAGCAGCCAGGCTGCGCGGCGTCAGACGCCGCCCGACATCATCACCATCAATGTGGGCGAGGACAGCACCTGATGCTGTTGAGGTCTCAACCCCAGCTATACACCCGCGATTGCACAACACTTCTATATATATATAACATACACACACGATGCACTTGCTCAGGATTAGTATTAGGCTTAGCGTTAGTAGCTTTTGTAATTACTTTAAGCAGCTTGAAGCATTTTGCAATGGAGAAATAAAACTACGCCCTGAATGTCGAAAACTGAAACTACAATTGTCAACATCTCTTCCCCCACTCTTTTTCTCTCTCGCTCTGTTTCTTTGGCTCTCTTTCTATCTTTCCATCTTCATCTCTTGCTATGTTTCTGTCGCCATCATCGCCATTGCAACGCACAGAGCGCCGCCACAATGAAAATGCACGCCGAGGACATGACAACGCTCCTGACACAGCACGCGCTGCAGGCCGCGGATGCGCGGGAGGAGCATAACGACGCCAAACAGTTGCCACTCGACCAGACGGACAACATTGACGGTGAGTACCTTCATCTCTCCCATATTCAATATGTTCTCTGTTCTTTTTTTTTTTTGTTTTTTTTTTTCGTAAATCTCTCTCTGTGCTTTGAAGCTAATGCACTCAAAACCAAAAAAAAAAAACAATATATATATAAACAAAAATTAAACAAAAATATTTAAATTAGCATTTGATTTCTGTAAAAAACAACTTTGTTAATTTCCTTTCTTTGTTATCTCCGAGCGGAGCGAAGAACTGGAAAAGTTCTTGTAGAAAACAATGTAAATTAAAAACGTAGTCAGTTTTGTTTAGCTTAATTTTCCGTTTAACCCGTTCTTAACTATCCCAGCAAAACTTTCCCGTAGACAAAAAGAAAAACATTGTAATGCCCCCGCATCAGAGTGCTCGAATCCACTTCCATCTATTGGACTAGAGCGCGACTTTAACGCGAGTTCAATGCATAGAAGTATTTCGAGCAAGCCCCAAATTAAATCCTGCATGCATTTGATCGTATTCACATTGCCCGCCAACGAAAAACGACCCCTGCAAAAACAATCCATTTACCAGTAACTCGTAAAGCTATTGAGGGCCCTTTTAATCCTTCCGTATCCACTCTTCCCTCATGCGTTGAAAGACAAGTATATATACTGCGTGTACCTATCATATATAAAGTTTTAATTTACCCACCTATTTTTTACCTATTTACCTTTTATGCTTTTGTAATTATGTATTTATCTATTTATTTTCCGTATGTATCTTTTTTTTAATGGCGTTTTGAATGATAACTCTTAAGCAAAAGATAAATAAACATAGTTCTCGTATGAGATAAATGCCACTTGCTAGCGCAACAGATCAACACCTCTCCTACCAATTAGTTACTATATACAAAGTATACATGCACACATATATATATCCAACTATATATATATATGTGTATGTACACGCATTCATATGTATTTAATTATTTTGCTGTTTGTCGTCTACTGCCATCATAATTTTGTATTACTCCTATATTATCTCTACATACAATATATATATATATACATATATATATATATATATGTAGCTTTAGGCGAACAACTACCTTAGCTCACTTATCGTATTCGTATCGTAATCGTAAAATTATAGTTACGGTTTAGTTTGTATGTTGCCGCATGTTGCATGTTTATGACGCATACACACACGCCCTCACTATTCTTATTTTTATCATAATTATTATCGTATTACTCGTATTATTTAATCTTACGTCTCGATACCAACTGATTATATTATTTCTCTCATTTACTCGCTCTCTCTATCTACTTAAGTTGTAAGTTCAGTTTCTATCACCATCATTACGATTATTATTTTTTCCTGTAACACCTAGTTAAACAATATATAGGAAATGCCTCCGCTGACACCCACAAATCTGTTCAGTTTAAGCAAATTGGCTCACAACCACTATAACATGATGAACAAGTCAAGCTTACACACACACAAACACACACACACACTCACGCATAAATTGAAACTACATGAATACTTTTAAATTGTTTTCGACACTCCACACTAGTTGTATTCTCCAGATATCAAGCTTTTACCTTTATTTCTTGTTTTTGAAGCCGTTAAAGCGCGTTGTTTCCTTTGAAAATATGTTTTTTGCGACAGACTTTTCCATTACTTATTCATAACTCTGCTAAACTACTTAAAGAAAACCCTCAAATTTTTCAACTCTATTTTCGTCTTTAATGTTGCAACTTATTGTCTAAGAAAATCGAATACGTAAAAACCAGAACAAAATTCAATAACTTTGCGTAAAAAACAAAACAAAACAAATAATATATATTTTCGGTATGAAAAAAAAACAAAACAAAAAACAAAATGAAAAACCATAAACAAAACGCCACAGCTTCAAAATTCATTCAGTTTCTATATAATTTTTCTGTTGAATATTTACACTAACCTCTTGCTGCATATATAATTTAATGTGAGCTCAATTTATTTGCCACACTGTTTAACGAGATGTAAATGATTGTCTGTTTTTTAATTGGTTTGTCAATCTACTAAATGTTTTTCGAATATATTTTCGCCTCTTTATACATATATGTGTATCTGTATGTGTCGCTCTTTGACTCACTGTGTGCGAATGTGTGTCTTGTTGTGTGTGTGTGTGCCCGAGTTACATCATGTTTGTGTGTCTGTGAGATTATAGTCTTACGGTTCTACCAATTCTAAGCAAAAAGCGCCGTGCACAACAACAGCGGCAATGCCAAGGAATATTGCCGTGCACATTGGCTCGACATTGCGCGGAAATGACATGAAAATTGAAACCTAACAAATCGACGTACCAAACAATTTGCAAGCTATCCTTAGGTCACGAAAAGAACTGGAATTTGCACCTTAAGAAACAAACGAAAGAAAGGTTGAAGAGATCAAATTTTGTAAGAGAGTTTGAAAGAAAGCGTTTATATCGAATATTGCTGAAAATTTGTTGCAACATTGAAGTACTGAAATGACGATTCAATTGAATTATCGCAATAAGAAATGAAAATCAATATTATAGAGTCTAGAAAAAAACAAGAACACGAATGTATTATAAAATGTAAATGTTCACAAATGACACAAACATATGTATGAGTTATAACATTTTGATTTGTTTACACTGTTGTTTTCCTTAAATGCCATTATGCAATATACCACATACATAATTTATAGCTGAATTATTTTTATAGAGCCTCTAATGTCCTTTACGAAACCTGCCAACAACCAACCTTAGCTTTAAGGCCGACTTTAATTTGTGTTAATTATTAATTTACTCTTAGACTATCACAAAATGTGCCAATTACATTAAGATGCTACAAACACACACACACGTTTCCATTAATTATAATTTGATTATGTTTCCCATCTTTTTTTTTTTGTTTGGTTTTCGTTGTCCACGAAGAAATATGATTTGAAGAAAAGCCTTTAGAACACCCGTCCAGCTAGCTAGCCAGCTTCCTTCCTAGTTTCCACTGTCAATGCCTTTGATTTACTATGATACGCATATATATTCTCATTGCGTTACTTTGAACCCAACAAAAAACAAAGAATTATATATACACAGTTTGAACACGAACACGTACTAAATGAAGTAAAATGCGAAAATGTTTTATGCCTACAGCATCTGAATCCGAAACTAAGAAATACAATAATTCTTGTAGCTGACTGTTGTTCCATTCGTTTGCATACCAAGTATACAATATTTATAATAATAATAATACCCGCCTCTACACCAAAAACCATATACATACTATATATGCAATATGCGAGTTTTGTTTCACAACCTTCCGACTGCCAAAACATGCTGTATTCCGCACACCTTTAAGTTCATTACAACCAAACCAATGAAAACAACAAAAAACAAAAACAAATTGGCACGAGCCCACTGTGCGCATGGAATGTAAACGAGAGCGCGCATTCCACGGCCTGCCATTGCATTCCACGCACTCGGCAAACCCCCCAAAAGAAATCCAATTCACCTGCAGGCGACTGCCACAAAAAAACTATCGCCATTCCCCCACAGTGATAACGCATAATACGAAAACGCAAATGTTTGCAGGTCGCGTTAAATATTTTAACAGTGCCAGCAAGCACGAGGCAGACACGGATGCCAACGCGGACGCCGAAGCGGACGGCGAGGTAGACGGCCTCGTGGATGTCAAGGATGCGCCCGATCACGACATGGACGAGGAGGACGCCACTGAGGCTGATGCCCACGTTGAGGCCGAGGCGGAGGCTGTGGCAGCTGCCGCGCTGGCTTACCACGCCACGCCGAAGTACAGGCGCGCCATCATCTATGCGCCGCACGACGAGGATCTGCCGACCGCAGACCTCTACATGGACAACAACTACAACTGCGAGTACAAGTGCAAGGAGCGCAACATGCGCGCCATACGCTGCAACCGCCAGCAGCAGCAGCAGCAGCATCACTTGCATCCACACGCGAGCCTGCACCATCAGCACTCACACGCGCACTCTCACGCGCATTTGCATCATGCGCACCAGGCGGCGACGGCGCCGCAGACGGCACTGAATCTGGGACGGCACAGCAGCGCCATTGTGGCGGCCACCGCCGCAGAGACGCTCTGCGTGGCCGACGCCGCCTACTCGCCCACACACACCAACACGCCCACGCCCGCCACGAGCAGCGGCAGCTACAACCGGGAACAGCAGCAACTGCCGAGTTACGCCATGCAGCACTCGCCCAACGAGCAACAGCAGCAGCAGCAGTTGGAGCTGGCGCACAGCTATGCGCATCATGGTGGCCACCATGCGTCGCCGCACTATCAGCCCGCCGTTGCACCGCTCTCGCCGCAGCCCAGCTCGTCGAGCGCCTCGGGCAGCAGCACGTCGGCAGCAGCAGCGGCGGCAGCGGCGGCGGCGGCAGCGGCCAATCGACGGGATCACAACATCGACTACTCGACGCTGTTCGTGCAGCTGTCGGGCACGCTGCCGACGCTGTACCGCTGCGTCAGCTGCAACAAGATCGTGTCGAATCGCTGGCATCACGCCAACATCCATCGGCCGCAGAGTCACGAGTGTCCTGTGTGCGGGCAGAAGTTCACGCGGCGCGACAACATGAAGGCGCATTGCAAGATCAAGCATGCGGACATCAAGGATCGCTTCTTCAGCCACTATGTACATATGTGATCACTCTAGATAGTTAGTCCAGCCAGTCTAGTCCCAGCTGCATCCTCGGATAACGACAGCACCAACAACAACAACAACAATAACAACAACACCAAAGGACAACTTAAGTCTGCAAACAGTTATACGTATACGTATTTAGCTCCCTAAGAGTTTCCAAGAGTTTCTTCAGTGCTCACCGCAAGAAAAACAAAACAAAACAAAAGAAAAGAAAAACTATTTAAAGACAGGCAAACAACAAAGTTAAACAAATCAATTTGAATCGAGTCGAGAAGCAAAACAAAAGGTTTTCAATTTCAAATCTAATCACTATATATATACAAATTACAAATTACAAATACGTAATAATTAATATTTAATATTGAAACGATGAGGTATTCGAGGCAGGTTTTAGCTAAATCAAAAATAATGTATTTTATTATACTCTTGTAGTTGATTTAAAAGACTTTTATTATTGTTACTTATTACCTTTAGATGCTTTTTACAAAACAACTTAAACAATTAATGCAAACCGAGACATGGTACTTGAATATCGATTGGATATTAGCCGCATACCGAGACCAGTACTTAAGAGCAAACTTTGAAAAGTATTACATTAGAATTCCACAACTTGCGTTTCCAGTTGATTTATCATCACTTCTAATTCTTCTTTCTTTTTCGTTATCATTTATTGAGATGTTCTTCAACATTTAACATGTGCTGTAGTGAGTTTTGAACTAATAATTATTTTGTGTGCCATATTAACGATTCTCTTATACATACACTGCAACAAACATATTGACAAATGCAATATAATAACGTCCAGCATAACGTCTGACAAAATCAATTCAGTGCAACGAGTGAGGCAGGCAACAACGAGACTAATCAGTAGCTGCAACTAAGCGATAATGAAAAGCAATATATACAAAATGTACTTTGAGAATACCAAATTACTTGAATCCATAGCGTTTGTGTCATTTTGAGATCAGCAACAAGTTTTTACAAATGAAAATTCGATATAAAGCGTCTGATTCCAACCGCATCCACGAAGTGCCAATTTCAATGGGCCCCTCGAGCACTCGACCTATTTTTGGGTGCGTTGAAATCATTCGATTGTATCTCGTATCTTTGGCAAACACCCACCGAAGTCCATTGGTTGCATATTCAGTTGAACTCTGCATAATTGATTTCGTGAATATTTGTCGAGTGGTTTGCTGAGCAAGTGGAAGCCATATTATAATAATATTCAGCAATAATAATTACACAGATCGATTGCAAACTAATTGCATTGTATTTACAGCTAGTCGTAGTTGAAAGCAAATCAAAACAATTTATGCAACTCCAACTCTATATAAACGATATACAGAAGAATCAAAAAACAGATAAAAAAAAACAATATATATATATAGAACAACAACATTACTTAACATCTTTAACTTTACTTAATAAATCTCTTTCAAATCAAATTCCAGTTCTTTTCATTAAAAGAAACAAAAGATATCACAACTATTGCCCCTAGGTACTGAACTAACACCAAGATCAACCAACTTAACCCAACTGATAAACCAAAACAAAAAAACCTAACCGATTTCAAGTAAAAATCAAATTAATCAATAATATAAAGAAAAAAAACAACAAGCGCACTTTCTACTTACGGTAAGTTTGAATTTCTAAGCTCTTCTTAAGCAATAACCTCAAGTTACCACAAGTAATCCGTATGATTTAGTTAAATAGCTATAAATATTAAATATATACACACTATATCTATATATATATATATCTTATTAATGCATAAATGTCTAAGTTACGTATCGAATTATTTATGTGTTTTCTTTATTTTATGAAAAGCTATACAAAGAAAATTTCAAATTTTTATGAAAATTACTGGAAAAAAACAGGAATTGGCCAAAACGATTGAAAAATGTTTTTATACTTTTACTTACTCGTATGTTCTGTTTACGCAACACTTGCTCTTTATTCATTCACTTTCTATCTCTGCGTCTCTTATGCTCTGTCACTGTCTTTCTCGCTCTGTTCTGTTTATTGGAAGGATCTTGTTATTTGATTTTGTTCATTATTTGTATGCAGCAGGCAGGAGGGGTGTTGAAAACATGTTCGATATCGATGTGCTAATCATACCAAATAATTGGCCCAATGTTTGGCTCTGCTCTCTCACTATAATCTTTCTGTCTCTCTATCTCTGTCCCGCTCATTCTTTTCTCTTGCTCTATTAATATATATAAACTTAATATTATTTCTTACCAGTATTAATTTAGACCACAAACAAATCAAATACCCACATCATTTCCGTGTTTATATCGAATATAACCCGTGAATTCTGGCCCTCTTTACTATATATATATACCCCTTGTACATTCACACATATATTTAGCATACCCTCTCTAAAAAATCGAAAAAAAAGAAAAGACACAAAAACAAAACTATAAAATCAATCTGCCCCGTACAACTTGAAACTAATACGGTTTCGGCATAAAACAAAACAAAACCAAATAGAACAAATTACAATTACAATAACAGTCAGTACAACCAACCTACAAACCAATCAACCAACCACACACACACACCAACACACGCTCATCATTTATTAAACCATTGAACAACTTATAAATATTTATTTCTTCTATCAACAAATCGGCATATTAAAAAACGAATTAAACCAAGCAAATATACAAAAAGAAAATCGCTCATTGCATATATTATAATCGTCTACATACTCGTACATAATTTGGTTTGGGTTCTTCAAAGTATCCGCACCTGAATTGCCATCATTGAGTATATAGTTAATCGACTTTCGACCTATATAACTATTGATATTGATATTGATATTGATTGTAAATAATAATACATACTATATTAAAACTACTTGTTAAGCAAATATCAGTTGCCAATATGTCCTGGCGTGTTGGCGCAATTCAATTACGTTTAGTACATTTAATTTACTTAATGCCACCTCTCCCCCCTTCTCGTATTGTCAACATATTCCAAATTTTTGTATTCAAAATACTTGTTTTCTTTGCTGTAATCAACAATTTTTTGGGTGTAACGAAATTTTTGCGTGTACTTTTTGATGACAACACTTTTTTGACCTACTTTTAATTCTAATCAACGTTCTTCCCCACACCTCTCATGGTTCCCCCCAAAGCAAACACAATTAAGTTTCCAGTACATACTCTACTTACTTATATATATATATATACTAAACCCCAGCCTCGACGTAACCCGTCGTCTCATATGGAATTGAATTACTACATACACGTAAACAGATCAAAAATTTATCGTAACTTCCACTATTCCCATTGGCAATGCTAAAGAAGGGCAACAATTACAATTACAATTACAATCTAGACAAATGCTAAATAAGATGCATTCCAATTATACAGCTTAAGAATAATTATAAAAATGATTTTTCTGTTTCTGTGAATCACCAACAACAACATTGTTTTTCTCTTCTTTTTTCTTTACGCGTTTGAACGAACAAACCAAACCAAACCAAAAACCAAACCAAAAAACCCGAACCAAAATCAAAATCAATATGAAAATGAAATCATTGCAAATGCAAATATGTTAAAACAAATACGAAACCACCCTGAAACGCGGTAAAAACACGATTACGCAATCGCAGGCTCGAAGGCCTGGCACATGCGGCTCACCTTCGAGCGCCTCTCGGGCGGCTGCAACCTGCATCGCTGCAAGCTGTGCGGCAAGGTCGTGACGCACATACGCAACCACTACCACGTCCACTTCCCCGGCCGCTTCGAGTGCCCCCTCTGCCGCGCCACCTACACGCGCAGCGACAACCTGCGCACTCACTGCAAGTTCAAGCACCCCATGTACAACCCGGACACGCGCAAGTTCGACAACCTAATGTCCGCCTCGGCGACGGCGGTGGCCGCTGCCACGCCCACGGCCACTCAGCTGGCGGCCGCATCGCAGGCGGCGATGGCGGCGGCAGCAGCGGCCGCCTTCACAGCCGCGCAGCAGCAGCAACATCAGCAGCAGCAGCAGCAACAGCAGCAACAGTCACAACAACAGCAGCAGCAGCAGCAGTTGCAGCAGCATGCCCACGCACTGGCGCAGCAGCATATGCTGCACCAACAGTTGCAGCCGCAGCATCACCAGCAGCAGCAACACAATGCAACAAGTGAATGATACAACCAGTACATGTCCTGGAATTACAGTGCATGGAGCCTGGACGAGTCCATGAAACAAGCGCCGCACTTTGCCAGCAACTACCAGCAACAGCAACACCAACAACACCAACAGCAGCAGCAGCAGCAGCTGCGACACCAACAGCAGCAACAGTTGCTACTGCAGCAACAACAACAGCAGCAACAGTTGCTACTGCAGCAACAACAACAACACAGAATGCCGCCCTTTAATTTCTATGCGCGTAACTATCAGCAACAAAATGATGAGGCCAAACAGCAAGCAACACTAAACAACGGCAGCATGAGACTGCAACAGCAGCAGGAGCAACAACAACAGCAGCAGCGAGAGCGACAGCAACTGCAGACGCAGACGCAGACGATTGTCATTGATGAGAGCGACAATGAGCTCGAGGAGGAGCCGCGTGACATGGAGAGCTGCATGAGGCAGAGCTTCAATCACTACATGGCGCAGCTGAAGCAGCTGACGTCCTCCGGCATAATAGCGGGCGACAACAGCAGCGATCATGCTGCCCTCGAAACCATGTGCAATAGCAACAGCAACAACAATTCAACAAATGCCAATCAAATGGAAGCTACTACAACTACAATTTCAACTACTACAGCTACTACTAATAATAATAATAATAACAGTAATGCTAACGCTAATAATCATAATCATAATAATACTTATAACAGTTATGCTAACAATCCTAGAAGCTTCAACAGGCAGCTGCCACCGTGAACAGTGGCAACAAATCAGCAGCAACAGCAACAACTGCAATAACAGCTACAACAACAACAGCAAGAACAACAAGAAAAGCAACAAGGCAACCGATTGATACTCAGACTAAGCATATATAATTATAATGAACTAACTGAATGAAATCTTTAATGTTGACCATGCATTGCAAAATATTATGGTAAGCCAAATTTATTTGTCAATTATATAGGGAAAAAAAAAACAAGAGCAAAATAACAAATGCGAAAAAAACGAAATGGAAAAGCGAAGAATTAGGTGAATGGAATCAAAAGCTGACCTGTGTACGATTCATGGTTTCAACTGGATTCATATGTTGCAATTTCATAGATACATAACTAGTAAGCCAACCTAAACTTAAACAAAACAAAAAAACATAAAAACAGAGAGGAGAAATGATAATTATGCTAGGCAAGCAGCAACAGGGTTTCCAAGGCAGCCACCAGAGGACTTGTGGAGATTGAAGGCAACAAAATACTGTAGAACATTTCGAAAAGCTAAACACAAGCAGCGCATACATAAATATATATATATTAATCGAAACAGATGTGTGGCAACAATTTTAAACTCTAATTGTTAGATATTTAAATCTATTGCTGTTGGTGCCAACTCTGGGGCAAGTATTGTGCCAATCGAATTGGCTGCACTGTTTGCACCTGTTTCGTTGTTGCATTTAACGCTAATACGCACACACACACACACACTCACACACACAATATACGATTTCTATAAGTTATAATTGATAACTACAACTAATTGAACAAAACAAACAATAAAGGCACAAAACTTGTAAGACATTTTTAAGAGCGAGATTTCAGTGCAGCTAATGTTTTAACTCTTCTACTCGTATGAATGTCAAAAGTGTATTGATGATGAAAAGCGATTGTAAAATAGCATAATAAACAATATCGATGTATGGTATATATATATATAATTAATGTATCTCTAGACCAGTTGCCGCACACATACAAGCACATAGAAATTAACATAAATTTGAGAATATTTATTATGTACAAAATTTGTGCGTTTTAATGTTAAACTTGGAAGAAGACATGCATACGATGCCCTATTATTAATTAATTAATGAATTATACATAACAACCGATACAGATGCCGCGACCGACACCGATAACGATACCGATACCGATACCGATAAACGTGCAATTAGTTTGTTTATAACATTTAAATACGCCTGTAACTGAGTGAGAGTGTGAATGCGAATGATCGACTTCTCCCCCCTCCCCCACTCTGCACCACGACCCTGTATTATAGTAAGGCACAGTGAGCAGACCCTCCCCCTCATCCCCCCCTCCCCGTCATCCCTTCGCCAAACCAAGAAACTCAACCAGCCAAACAAACTGTAAATGCATGCGAGTGTCGGGATAGGGCTTGAGGGCGTGTTTTGTTGTTATCCAGTCTACACGCATACATATACACACAAGCAATACATACAACAATAGTTTAGTTAACGTAATTATTATGGTTAATCATAATTTTGCAGCATTTTTTTGTAAGCCACTGTATATACTATTCTAATACTTTTACTTATATTATACGATATATACTTATATATAAATTTTTTACAAATTTCTTCACTAAGTAGTAGTTCTGTAATTCTTATTTTATTGTTGTACATTTGATTTTATTTGTTGCCACTTTGTTTTTCAACTTGAATCCAACCTGGTGCGCACATGAATTGCCTAAAGAACATTTAGACAAGAGACAAAACAAAACAAAACAACACAAAACAAAAGGAAACGAAACGAAAAAAAGAGTTCAAGAGTTAATAATACTACATATTAATACTATTTATTTGTTTTAATTTTTAATTTGTAACATGAAATGTTTAGTAATTAATGCAACATCAGATACTGCCCCGACTTAATGTTTGTTTAATGTTTTATATTTTAACTCTGCTTTGTTGAACAACATGAAATTTATCTATATATGATGTGATAACTATAGTTAAACTAAACTACACACATTACAAAATGAAATTATGTTAATTATTAAAAACAAAACAAAACAAAAACAAAAACAAAAGAATATCGACGATATCTAATTTGTGGTATGCAAAATGGTGCTAAATCCAAATATACTTTAAATGCAAATGCAACCTCCCCAACGCCCCTGATAGAGACCCCGAACAGTAGACAGCTTTTGAACTTATGTATGTGCAATATGACTAGTTTTTGTTTAAGTGAATGACGTTGAACGAAGCGATGGAACGAGGGAGGGAGGAGTTAGGAATTGTGAAATGGGGAGTGAAGTTGTAGGGTGTCTGGTATTTCAATAGCGAACCATTTGACGAATTACGATAAAAGATAATACGATACTATATAGAGACATTTAAACGAATGTTAGCATATCACTGAAACCACGAATGTGCACATATGTTGTACGTATCTGATATATAGTAAATTTCCCACAACATATACGCATATAAATATACGATATACGCATATAGAGTATACCGATATCGATAGTACTCGTATTGTGCAGTTAGTTAATGATAACAGTAACTTTTCGCTACATTTCTGTGTCTATTTCAAATACTTAAATGTCATAACTTAACTCAATAAACACAACACACACACACTCACACACGCACGCACACACACTCAAACATCCTCATTCGCACATTGAAAACATTTTATGCCCGCCCCTCGGCCCCTTACCATTGACCCCTCCAAAATGCATATTTATTATTTTGCTTAACCCCAAGAAGACTTTAGAATACAAACACCAACAACAACAACAACAATTGTTTTTTTTACATGAACTAATTTAACAGCCGAGCAATTTTAGCGCATTTGTTGCAGTTCGATATGAAAAGTTATAAACTTTTAACTAGTTTCAATGTAATCTTAGCTCATAAGTATTAATATAACTTGTATTAATAAAACGCAATACAAATAATTTTAGTTTTATTTATAAAATGAAAAACAAAAACAACAACAACAACAAAATACAACAACCACAGCAAGAACACGAGAAAAAGCAAAAGAAATTGCTTAAATATCAGTTAAATTAACGCTAAGCAAATTGCAGCATTTGTTAAAATTTTTTATATATGATTACATATATATTTTACAACACATTTTTAATAAACATTCTACCCATAATGCCAGCGTTATATTAATTTCAACAACAACAGAGAAAATAACTAAAAAAAACCGAATAAATAATAATGATAATGATAAACAATACAAGTGAATGATACCCGATAAACTGAATAACAGTCAAATCAATCGACACACACTTTAACAATTTAAAGTTGAACATTTTAAATGCTAATAAATTGAATTTTATGGAACCGAAAACAACAAATGGTGATCACTTTTTCTTTCTTTCTGAGTTGAGCTTTGAACGCTTTGAATTGTGCTTCCAATGAGTTAGAGGGTGCCCATACTATATGTACTATTAGCCAAGAACATATATACCATATATATACACACACAACATTAATTGCAGACACACACACACACATATATACATCATATAGCATTGTGTGTACAATTTTCAAACCTCGGCCCAATTTCCTGTTTTTTACCTTTAACTTTTATAATAATTTATTTAATTTACATTAATTATATATATATGTATATGTATATACTTATATTTTATGTATGATTACTATATATTTATCTTCCACTTTTAGGTTTCTTTTCGAGCTTAGTTTAGTTTAACGAAAATCAAAAGAACAAAGTACCAAATCAAATGATTCTTCGCACAAATGAGTTACACCCAAAAGAAACAATATGATGATATCCATTTAATTGCTCACAAACACACACACGCACACACATTCACATATGCCACAATTTCTTGTATTGTCATCAGATCAATTGTGTTTACATTTGTGCTCAAAACCAAAACTTAATTATACCAGTTACTACAAACGTTATACACCTCAATGTACTGTTTATCTCTAATCATAATTTGATGCAGCTGATTTGTGACTAATTTCATTTATATCCAATATCGAATATCGAATTGAAAATCAAAAATGCAAGAACTACAAAATCAAACTGAACATAACTATATTTCAGCAGATGCAACGGAGGCATTTTATATACCTATATATATATATATTTATAAATACAATACTTTCTATAAATATTCTTAAGCAAGAGAGAGCTGCAACTATTGAATTATTATTATGTTTACAAATCAAACAACTTGCACGCTTCAAACTGAAGGCAAATCTAATTCAAAATCGAATTCAATTCACACACAACACGCAAAACAGAAAGAAGTGTGAGATTTAGAGTCTCACTGCTCTCTCGAGTTAATAATGATTTGTATGTTTGGTTATTTTGTTAGTTACATCCGATTACAATATTATTAGTTACTTACAATAGTTCTACCTACATGAGCTGCTCTATGTGAATCTGTTTGTACCTATTTTATTCGCATAATTTGTTGATTAAGTTGCTTGATCGTAGTTAGCCTACACCCATATACATACATACTATATATGTATACATATACCTATATATCTACATTGTTTTTGTTCTCCTTTTTTGTTGTTTCCTTTTTTCGATTAGTACCTACATACTTAGTCTTTAGTTTGTTACGCCACCTTAGTTTGTACTTCTTCGCCTCTGACAGCATATTATTTTGCTCACCAACAGCGAACTATACTATTTTTTTACCTTATGTCTATCACTCTATCTCTGTCTCTGTCTCTCTCTCTCTCTCACTATCTATCTCTGTTTCTATCTCCTTATACAAAAAAAAAAAAGAAAAACCAAATTCAAAACAAAAAAAAAAAACAACAATAAGATCTATTTCTCTGGGCTGATTTTCGTCCCGCTCGACGGGCTGTTGTGTGTCTGTTCTTCTCTTTCTCGTTCTCGACACAGGCGCCTCTGTTCGTCACCATCTCTCGACACCGCTCTCGACCTCATCGTCGGCCTCGCCGCCGCCGCCCCCCTTCGGCATGCACCTGTCGGCGGCCCTGAAGAGCGAATACAATCCGTTGCACTACATTCGCGCCGCGGGCAACGGCCACAACAGCGCCGGCGGCACGCCCCCCGCCCATGGCTACAATCAGGCGCACGCAGCCGCCTTGGGCGGCGCCAGCACACCGACGAGCACCGGCCACAACTCACATCACACCATGTCGTACCACAATATGTTCACGCCGTCCCGCGATCCCGGCACCATGTGGCGCTGCCGCTCCTGCGGCAAGGAGGTCACCAACCGTTGGCATCACTTTCACTCGCATACCGCCCAGCGCTCCATGTGCCCCTACTGCCCGGCCACCTACAGTCGGATCGACACGTTGCGCTCCCATCTGCGCGTCAAGCATCCGGATCGACTGCTCAAGCTCAACTCGTCGATATAAACGCGGAGCACTCTGAAATCCCAACCCCAACAACTACAACAAGAAAGAGAACAAGAGAAAAGAAAGGAAAGGAAAAATGAGAACTAGAAAGAGAGTAATGAAAAGTGGCGCGCAGATTTGTTAAAGCGTTTCCTACTAACGTGTAAGTTATTTTTGACTCGGAGTCCTATGAACATCCATCGATATCTAAATAGTATAGCACAGATCCTTACTGTATGTAATCCTTTGCATTTAGTCGCCTCCAAAGTCGCTTGTACATGAAAATAATTCAATGATTCGTTGTAACGCCTCAAGCAATAACCCAAAACATATACAACCGAAGATGCTAAAAGAAAATAACAAAAAAAATGAATATACAATATAATACAGCAGGCATACATATAAAATATAAATAAATATATATAAAAACTACTATGCTTAGTATAAACACAAGTACATACCATATGAATGGCTAGTTTTAACTCTCTTTTTCCCTAACAAAATGTAATGAGCGAGTACGCAAAGCTGATGTGAAAAAGGAGGAGGACTAATCAGGATATAGAGCGCTATGTTGACTTGAAAACGGTTTCGGTTGCTTGACAAGCAAATAATGGAATCCACTGTAGGGGCGGAAACGAAATTAGGATTGATGTAAAATCTAAGCTAATGCTACTACAAAAACAACTTTAAAGGTTTCTGCGTGTTGTTTCCTAATCTAAAACAAACAAAACAAAAATAAACTACACATATGCTTACAATTAAAGTTAATATTAAAAATAATAAAAATAATGATATAATGAATACTATACACATAAATGTAAAGCGTTTAGTTGCGCAGCGTTAACTAAATCTACATCTAAATCTAAATGTAAAACGCTGGCACACAGCAGTCAAAGTCCCCTACTCGTACTACTCATAAATCAGATGTCACATTAGTATTTAGTTTGCATCATATATATATATATATATACATATATATATGTTTGTATATATAATTTGATTAATTTTACTCCTAATTTTAATTGTATTGATAATAATTTGCAAAGAGTACACACACACATTACTCAAAGAACTACGAAGAAATTTTGATATACCTCAGATGCATTTCAGTTTTATTGTTGATGGATTGCTTAATTTTAAAGAAAATCAAATAGGAACTACTACCACATACTATATACCATATTTTAATTTAATTGCCACACAAACACACACACACACAGACACACACACACACATACACTTACACGTGCATTCATGCATAAGGTAAATGGCAAATCATTTGAAATGTTTGTTTATTTGAATTGTTTGTTTGTTAGATTCTTAGTTGGCGTGTAAATGTGTTTTAAATATTTTTTTGTATGTATGGTTAAAGTTCTTGATAAGTTGTAAGTTTCTAGACTAAATGCGAACCACTTGAACCACCTCACAATTTTTGTTAAACATTAATACTAAGCTTGCTTATATATTTATACAAAACTACAAACTATAAATACAAATAAAAAAGTAACTAAATCCTAAAAAAAAAATAAAATGAAAACATACATATATATAAATTAAAAACATTTGTGTAAAACTTTAAATATAATCAAAGTTGCATTCAAAAAGAAAAACAAAAACAAAAGTAATTCATATCAGACGTTGCTAAGTAAGGCCAATGTTAAATCAAACACAACTAATTTCAAATTTTGAAAACATACAACTTACCTTTTTGTAAGTCACTAATACAACGTATGCTAATTAGAATCCATCAGACCATTTGAGAACTTTATTATACTATTCAAACGTCCTTGCGTTATGTAATTAATTTTAAACATTTTGTGATAGGCAAAATTATGGTTTGGCACTTATTCGAAACGATTATGAAACTAAACAAAATAATACCCCATGCAACACAAAATCGAAGCAAACAAAAAAATCAATGTGATATTTTCGGCACAAAACTTGAAAACAACAAATATAATTAAGGAAAGGCAACATCGAAATATTGTTATTTACATATATTTAATTATATTTGATCATTTTTGTTGCTTGCCTTTTGATTATCTTTGTTAACTAAGTAATTATCAAAATTGTTATATTTCGGTCCAAAGCACAAAATGTATAAAATAATTATTTAGTTATTAATTTACCGCTATTACAACTATTTAGTTTCGTGCACTGTTTTAAGTTATGTATCTGTATATATATACTATACAACAAAATTATAATACACAGCTATATGATTATAATTTTATTTAGTTATACAACTATTCAGCTTAAATACACAACAACAAAAACAAACAACTACATCAAGAAAATTGCAGCAACATCTACGGCAACAACACACAAATTTTTAAGGCAAATCAAACCACAACACACAGATTTATGTACCAAAAATGTAATAAATATGAAATTATATTAAAAAGAAAAAAACAAAAACAAAACCAAACAAATTACTATAGTTATATTACAAACCATTTAGACAACAAACAAACACAACCAAAGAATTGCTCCGTTTGTCGAGCACTTCTATTTACTATGAACTAACTGGATCCTGAAGTATTTTTATACACAAAAACATTGCAAATTGTAGTCACACATAGGATGCTTTATGCTTACCTAATATAACAATAACGTGTTGGCATCATATATAACATACTATTTTTGATGTAATTATTCTTTCACTCTGCACTCAATGATTTCATAATAAAATAATAATAATAATAATGCTCAAGTATGAGAATGCATATGCATATATATGCTATCAATGTATGTATGTGTGCCCTTTCACAATTACATTAAATCATAACCCAAATGGCAACTATTATGAAAACTAAATAATTTTTCGACGTCTACCAGTTAATATAAATCAATTCATATATACATTAATACGAGTACACATGTGCTCACGAGTATGTGTGCATATATTGCAAATTTATTCAAATCCAATCAAAAATATAAATCACTAGCAGCATTTTAATGTCAAACCGAATAAAACCAAATAAAAAATTTATGATTATTATGAATAACATTGTTTGAACTATGCCGCACGATTTTCGTGTTTATTACACATTCTCTCAGTTGGAAGCACAATTCAAATAGTTAGGATCGGGGATGGTCTTGGAACGCTTTCTATTTTCAGCCTTTTCCTACAGCGTCAAATACATACATACATAAATAACTATGTATGTAAGTTGTCAATAAGTTATAGTAAGTATTAGTGGCATCAGAGTGTTATTGCTGAAGCTAATTTATGCTTATTAATGATTTTTCACGTAAAATGTAAATTGTAATATCGGAAAAAAAATACACGAACAAAATAGTGGTTTGGCGCCATATTTTCAAAAGAGCAATATGCAATACGCCGCGAATGATGCCACATCTGCAAAAGAAGGTTCTCACTCTGGCAGCGCAATTAAAATTGCAGTATTTTCAGTATTTGTACCACAAAACGATGATGGTCATACCACCAGCAAAGTGACCAACTCTGCGACATTGAAGTGGAATCGTGTGCCCGTATTGGCTATGAGTAAAAATATCAATGCGAAAATACGAAATTAAAAAGACAGACGTAGAGATAAAAGAAAACGGGATAGAAGCAAAAGACGCGGGAATATTTTTATAACTAAACAAATTATAGCAACAAATTAAAACAAAAAACGGCGTAAGTAATAAGTGTACAACAAATTATGAAAGCAGTGCAAAAATCGCGGGGTGCGCTGAAAATTTTTTGCATAAATATGTGAAATATATGTGCAAGTGTTTGTGTGTATATGTGTGTGGCTGAAGTAGTGTGCAAGTGTGTGCGTGTGTGTGAGTATTGAAAAAATCCATCTCGTCGCTACGCATTTCACCCCTCAAAGCTGCTGTTTTATGCTGCTCACTGCCGCTGCTGCTGCGCTTGGCTTTGGCCCTGGCGTTACACATCTTCAGGGTCATTTGCGCGCAGCAAGCAGCGCCCGCGACTGCTGCTACTGCATCCATCCGTCAAAGCGCCAAATCATATATGCTACCCCCAATCCCCTTCACCAACCCCCCCCTCAAGTCGACCGCCCCTACCACGCAATATTGCAACGCTCGCCTACCGCAACCCATCGTCGCTGACCCGTTTTTTTTTTTGCGCATTCATTGATCTTCCTTGCGCCTCTCGTCGTGTGTGTGTTGTGTATCTGTTGTCTGTCTACAGGTTAAACCGGCTAAGCAGAATGTTAACGACCCTTAAAAACAAACTGCAAGGGAAATGCGTGTTATGCAAGTGCAACGGCAGTTGCAATGCGAAAGTGAAACCAAATTTCAGTTCCACTCTTGGTTCCCTTGCGAAAATTGTGCGTGTTCGTTGTGCTGCAGGCTTCACTGTGACTCTGCTCTTTTTGCGTTTTTGTTGTTTTCTATCTTTTTTTTATTTTTGTGCTCTCGTTCGCATTTTTTTTTATATTCTTTGTTTATATTTACATATACTTTGTTTTGCTTTTATGCCGCCGTCGACGTCGACGTCGCTGCTGCAGCACTATGAAAATCCCTATAAATAATTTTGTGCCGATTTTTCAAGAGCTTTGTATCTAGATACATTTATAATTGCCACACTGATATCCATTAATCAAAAAAAGAAAAGAAAAGACAGACAGAGAAAACAGTGGCGTCCACACTCCCGCCTACTCACCGTAAACATAAACATTAATTATTTAACATTTTTCTTTTGCGATTTTTGATGCGCAAAGTTCATAAATTCTCGGTCTGAAAATTGAAAATAGAAAACGAATAACCCTTGTAGTTTCCACTCATCGTCCAATACTCATCGGTTGCGTCTCCATCGTCCCAAGAGAAATAGTGTGTGTAGGTTTTTTGTTTGTCTTCTTCATTTTTTGAGCTCACGGCAAACAGTTGAATTTTGGCGGCCGCGCTGAGCGCATCGAGTGCGATCCAACGAATCCAAAATATACAGTTCGTAAAGAAACAGCACGTTGTTAACGAGGAAATGTAGTGGTGCGATTTATTTATAGCATTAGTGTGCTGATTTGAAATCGAAAAAAGAGCAGCGAATTTTGAAATTTCAATTAACTACACACAACTACAAAAGGAAAAAAAGAAGAAACACATGCTGCGGGAAAAGACATACAATATTGTATGTTTTAGACAAACTATATAAACAGATAGTTTAGTTATATAACTATGTAATTGCGAACGCAAAGCAATCTGTCCAAACAAGATGTCGCACAAATTTCAACGCAACTCGCCACAAATGCTCGGCGTGGCATCCACAGTCTCCTCGACGACCAGCAATCAGCCGCGGAAGCGCGTGAAACGATGTTGCCGCAACTTCGTCACCTTCATGTGCACTCAGGTGGGCGTCGGAGCCCTCATCGTTGTCTACGCCATCTTTGGGGCCCTCACATTCATGCACATCGAGCGCGAGTTTGTGGACACGACGACGGCCCATGTGCTGGAGTTGCGACAGAATTTCTCGCAGCGCTTGTGGAACATCACCGAGGAGCACAATCTGATCGATAAACCCTTGTGGGTGAACGAAACGAATGCTGTCCTGAGGGAATACCAAGCAGAAATCGCTGCCATCATTAAGAATGGTTATGTGGGTCGCAGTCCGGCCGAGATGTGGAGCTTCCCAGCGGCGCTGATGTTCTGTCTGTCGGTGATCACAATGATTGGCTATGGCAACATGGTGCCACGCACGCCGTGGGGCAAAGGCTTCACTGTCATCTACGCCACATTCGGCATACCCCTCTACATACTCTATTTCCTCAACATGGGTCGCGTGCTCGCGCGCTCCTTCAAGTTCATGTATCGCTCTCTGCACGACTGCACCCAGGAGCGCAATTACGATGCGCGTCTGGAGGCACTGGAGAACGGCGTCGGCAGCGGCAGTCTGGGCGCCTTGACGCTGCGCAAGAAGATCATTGTGCCGTCGACAGCGTGCTTGTGGGTCATTATATTCTACGTGCTGACGGGCACGATTATGTTCGCCAACTGGGAGAAGTGGAGCTTCCTGAATAGCTTCTACTTTTGCATGACGTCACTGTGCAAGATTGGCTTCGGTGACTTTGTGCCTGGTGCCTCGCTGACCACGTCCGCAGATGTGGATGCTGCAACACAAAAGCTGCGCGAGGACATTTCGGCGGATGGCAATGAAGTGTCGGAGTTGCAGCGCATCACGGATCAGCACTCGAAGCTGGCCATTAACTTTATATACATGCTGCTGGGCATGGGATTGGTGGCCATGTGTCGCAATCTGATGCGCGAGGAGGTGCGCGTCAAGGTCAAGGAGATGAAGGAGGACACGAAGCTGTGCGTGGAGGATACGCGTCTGCGTTTCGTTGGCTGTTGTGGGGATCCGCGGGATCTGTACGAGAATGATTATTACTAGCAAGTAGATGTGTGTGTGTCAGTGTGAATGAGTGTGATTGTGTTGCTGGTTCGTGTTTTCAATAAGCACTGGTTGAAATACATGCTGTGGTTTGTGTCTTAGCTCAAATTAACGAAGTCAAGAACAATCGCAGGCGTGTGGAACAATGAACTTTGTATTTAGAAACGATTTCAATAAGTTGCTAACTGTTGTGGGTTGCCGCTCCTAACCGCAGCTCACCATTGATCAATTTCTGCAACTGCAAGAGCGGATACGTAACTTCGAGGGCATGCTTGGCGGCAGCAGCGGGGAGCGTTTATGCACGCCAAGCACTTCGGCCGGTCCGTTTCGCATCTTCTCTGTCGCCGGCTTCCAGAATCGCGCCAACGACATCGTCTACTGTCCGCCCATTGTGCGCCAGCAATCGCAGCATGTGGAGGACTCCAAGGCGATCATTTACTTCGGCGGCGACGTCCAAGACTTTCCGGAGAGCATGGAAACGAATCGCGACAGTCGCGGCTACATGAAGTACAATCTGGAGAACTCTGCGATATTGCTGCGCGAAGCATTTCCGCGCTCCCACATCATAGTCATACGGCCGGTTCGGTAAGTCCAACTTTAGCTCCTGCTTGCAATTATCATGTACTAAGTTGGTTACTCTGCTTGCAGCATGGAATTCAAGACGTTCAGCTGCTTCGACAACTTTGTGCGAGGGAATAACGCGGGCGTTCCCGACCATACGCCCATGAACCATGCGTTGCAACACCTGGAAAAGTATGTATAAGTCGATTGCTAACGAATTGCAATAGATTTACCAATTGCTTTGCCTTGTAGACTGCTGCAGAATCTGTCGCAGCGCCTGATCTCAATACCGGAGAACGAGATACTCGATCAGGCGGCGCAGGCAGCCGCAGCAGCTGCTGCTGTGGCCGCTGCTGCTGCGGCCGCTGCGTTGACGCTCTCCAATGCGACGGTGAACTCGGACTCCAACTCGGCCTCGTCAGCGGCAGGCGACAACAGCCAGGAAATGGACATCGATATACTGCAGGTGCAGGAGAATGTCACAGTCGATGCCGATGGCGCTGTCATCTTTCCCATAGTCTCTGCTGCTGCAGGCACGGACGCGGGCACGCAAACAAATAACACAACTGTTGCGGATAGCATAAACAATGGCAACAACAAAGATGCTGCCATGAACAGTCATCTGCAGGAGTCGCACAACCAACAGCAGCAGCAGCAGCAGCAACAACAACAGCAAGCGCTAGCGAAGACAGCGTCACCGCCAACGACGAACAATGTGGAGCACTGCAACAACAGCAACAGTAGCAACAACGACTGCGCTGCCGCGGCGCAGGCAACGCTGCCAACGCAACCACAGCAGCCGCGACCGGCGACGCCAACGTCCGATAACAATCCGCTGTGGTGGCGCGAGAATCTCAATTTGGACAAGTCCAAGCTGGTGCTAATTGGGTTCAGCAAGGGCTGCGTCGTGCTCAATCAAGTGAGTCACATTTGGTGTAAAAATCGCTAACAAACATTTGTCGCACTCGCTTGGCAGCAGCTTCAAGAATTACTTGACTCATCGCATACTACGTGTTTCCATGTCTGCTTGCAGTTTATCTACGAGTTTCACTACTTGAAAACACTGACGCCGGACGACAGTAGCATGTGCCGATTGCTCTCGCGCATCACAGACATGTATTGGCTGGACGGTGGACACGGTGGGCAAAAGAACACATGGATCACGTCACGAAGCCTGCTCGAGACTCTGACAAGAATGGGTAAGTTGTGTAATATATTTGTGTTTTACGCTCTACTTACATCTGCTGCGAATGTTGCAGGCATGAACATTCACGTGCACCTGACACCTTACCAGGTGCAGGATGATCGGCGGCCCTGGATACGCAAGGAGGAGAAACTGTTTACGGAGATGCTGCGGCGTTTGAATGCACCGATTACAAGGCATCTGCATTACGACAACCAACCGGCGAATCTAATGACACACTTTGAGGTGCTGCAAGCATTCTGCCAGCACGTCCATTCACTCAACCAACAGCAGCAGCTGCAGCAGCACGGTGGCAGCAACGATCAGTCGACGGCCACAACCAATAATGGCGCTGGCAGCAGTAGCAACAATCTGCTGGATGCCAGCGAAGAGGCAAAGTGACAGCTTCAATTGCATCCTCATCATCATAGGCGGCGTTTGCATGCGATGCGCAAAGGCGCCGCCGCTGCCAAGCGACTACAATTGCAGCAGCTGCGTCAGCAACAACAGCAACTGCTGCTCGCCACAGATGTCGCAGCGTCAGCGTCATTGTCATTGTCTGCATCGTCGTCGCCATCATCTCGTTTAGCCGCGGCATTGATATCCTCAGCAGTGGCTCTGAGTGCTGCATCCACATCGGCCGCGGCTGCCACGGCGAGCCTTGTAAATAATCATCATCAGAGCCATATGCTACAACACAGTTCGTCACGCGCTCACTATCAGAATCAGCAGCAACAGGCACAATTACAACTACAGCAATCACAGCACTTGCTGCACCACACACACCAACAGCAACAACAGCAACAATCACATCAGCACTCGCACAGACATCACCATCATCATCACCACCATCATCAGCCAAATCATTCGCACAATCATCATCAGTGTCGCTCCAAACGCAAACTACAAAAATTGTATTATACGCTTTGCCGTTAGACTTGTACACCTAATTAATTAACTAAATAATTAATGACTATACATACATTTTACGCAGCTAATTTCGTTTAAGAGTAGCTTAAGTTCCCTCTACTCCAATCTCTCTCTCTCCGTCTCTAATCACATACAATCTGTTCATTTGTACTTTACATTTGTGTGTCAATTGTTTCAGAAGTGAGTATTCGAGTAATTGTTAATTTATGTTTCACTTTTAAACCATTTATTTATTCTAAATTTTTTTTTTGTTTGTTTGTCTCTTAATTTGTTTAATACTTGGCTAAAATTGAAGCTGAAGCAACATCTTGTCAGTGCAATATTTAATATCTTACGTTTTATATTTTTCCCCATATTAAAAACTCTTCCCCTGTATCTATTTATTTAAAATGTATACGCATTGAAATCACATTTAAACGTTGCGTTCAATGAATTTAAATAAGAAGAAATGGTAATATTAATTTATACACACAAGCAGAGAGCCGCAAGTATCCAAACAATATTCTACTTAGAAAACAAAACAAAAACTCTGATTAAGTATTACATTAGCGGTTAGTAAGCATAATTTAAGTTCAAAATCCATACAACACATATAGGCGTATAAAAAAGAAACCTTAAATGTAATGCCTTTACTGTACTTTATTTAATGAATTTTTTAAGATTGCAAAATAACGATTTGCTCTATGTATTGTGTACGTAGTTTCCTTTTGTACTGCCAAATTCACAGCAGGCCCCCCCATCTCAAAGAAAATAAATATGAAAATCAACACATAAGTTTTACATTATGACAACGTTCCTTAACCATAACACAGTTAATTCCCTCTATCTATCACATATTTATACAACAGATATAACGCGAGCAGCTGACTAAACATAGGGTGTTTAATACAAATATCAAGTGATTACATACTTAAAATATTGCTATTAATTCGATACAACAACCATTTCGTACCTTTGTAGAATTTGCAGTTCAAAATTGTCAGTAAAAAATAGTTCGGCTTGAAAGAATTTTAAACCAAAAAAATCAAATGAAATGCTTATGTTGATAAGAGCATTAAAATTGTGTGCTACGAATCTTCTTAATTATATGAAAAAGAAAACAAAAGAATAGAGTTCTCTGTATAACAGGCTACTGATTTACGTGAGTCTGGTAATAAAAACAAATTCAATTCAATCAAAATCGTGTATTTTCACATTTTTCAATAGAGGGGTTCTGGAAAAATACCTAATAATATCATGCCTTAACTTAAACAACTTTATTGGGCTTATTTATGCTCTAATTTCGTCCCAGTGATCTACAGTTGATTAAATTGTTTACGTGCGTTTTTTTTTGTTTTATTCGATCTACTTAAAATAGTATATATGATATAAAATTACAATATTATCGTAATTCTCTAAAATATCGCGTGTGATGCGCATTACAGACTTTTTCTGACATTTTAATGAATTAATCTTCCTTGAGATGTGAGTGAGATAGATTTTACCTACTATACATACAAAATACATGCGCCGTTTTTGGTGATCTGCTCTGAGCACTTCCCGAAAAAAACTACGCACAGGTATTCTGACAATTGACATGCGTCGTCCACTCATCGCTGCCATCGCAACAGTCGCAGACATTATCGTTCACCCGCGACGTCCAAACCCAGACATCCAGGCCCCGTCCCGTGAAATGCCTCTTTTGGTATTTGCAGTAGAAATGCCCTTTGGCGCAAGCATTGGTGCTCGGCTCGTCGCTGCCATCCCCCTCACAGTCACAGTAGTTATCGTTGAGATGGTTAAAAGGAATCTCCTTGCTGCCATCCAGGCACTTGAAGTTCCCTTTGAAATTGGGTTTGTATGCATCATAGTCAAAAAGGCGTGTACCCCTAAAACAAAAACCAATAGTTGTTATGGTTACCTTGAGAGCAATTACTTCATCTATTTACCTTATTATCTTAATAGCGTCGGCGTCTTGCGTGGCAGTTACAGCCCCCAAAGCACCAAAACCAAAGCCAAAGCCAGCTACTGCTCCATTTCCGCCGCCGGCGCCACCGCCACCATCAAAGTCATCCACGTCGCGTTGTTTGCTGCCCAGCGACTGCATCATTTGTTTGTGCTTGCGCCGTAGCTGTTGCACGCTGGGCAACTGATTCAGCGAGAAGGCCTATTTTATTATTAACACAATAAATTTATTAACACACAGACTTTCACGTAAACAAAGTTTTAACCTACCTGATAGGCAATAAACGAGATTCCAACTAACAATATGAGTAACAACAACATTTTCGATTTATCCTTGTAAAAGGGTTTGTAGTAAATATTTTCTCGTTTCACCCATGTTTTACGCATTGCGAACTAATCCTATTTTTAAATATATTTAATGTGCAGCGGGAGCAACAACGTTTATTGTTTGTTTGCTTGTCAGTTGGCGTCAGCTATGTGGCTAAAAAAAAGTAAAAAAAAAAACAAACGTTAACCTTTATGTGATAGGATTGTACATCTGTGCAGCTAGTTTAGTCAATTCATATAAATACCAAATGTAAAATTCTTTTAAATGGTGGCGGACATATTTACCAGCTTATTTAAACACCAACTATATACAAAACTTTGCAAATGAGTTTATAGCACACACAAAATTAATATTTTTTAATCGTACAGTAAACGGGTATCTAGTGTGCCAGCTGACACACGTAGCGGTTAAACAGAAACAGCTGATATGTATTCAATGTATTCATACAGCTGTTTTTTTGTGTGCAGTAGCAGTGTGGCAAAAGCTGGTCATTCGCGAATCGGTGTTTTACAACACTGTGCAAAATAAAATCTTTAAGAAAAATATATGCATACAACACACAAATACTTATAATGGAATTGGATCAATAAAGGTCCGACTGACGTTAAAACAAAATCGAATCCACTAATTGGATTCTTTTGCAGAAAGCAAACGCTGGCGGAAGTCATAAAGCAAATTGAAAGGCGTGTGTAAACAATAAACACAACAAAAAAAAAGAAAAAATACACACAATCATACACACAATGAAGTCGACAGCAACAACAAAATCGCGGCTCGCCAGTCTCACCGAGGACATCTCCATCATACCCGAGGATGCGCCATATCGGGCACGCCTCCACTTCCTGTTTGCACAAATCGAAAAGGAGTTCGAGCAGCTCTACTTGGAGAACCTTAATCGTAAGTAAGCTGTAAGAAAAACGGGTAAATACTTATGCATCATTTTGCTTGCAGTTCAAGAAAAACTGGACAATGCTACGGCGAGCACAAAAGATTCACTTACTCCATACACCGAACAGCGTGCCACAGCTGGCGCTCTCGTTGCCACTGGCAGCGGCGGCGCTTCACTGGCTGCAACGCCTGCCACACCATCGGCGCCGCTGGGCGATGAAATTGGAGCCAGCTTGCTGGCCGCTGCCTCGAATACCCATAAAAGTCTCAAGGCCAAGCTGAGCAGCGCCACAGGCGGCAGCAAGGTAAAGGCCAGCAACAAAATCAAAGCACAGACCAGTCGCATTGTCTCCAGCTTTAAAGCCCAAACAGTGGTGAGTTCTGTGGTGCGGGAGTTTGGCGGTCACAAGGACGGCATTTGGCAGGTGGCTGCCAAACAGGGACAGCCCATTATAGGCACAGCGTCAGCGGATCACACGGCCTGCATTTGGGGCATTGAAAGCGGACGCTGCTTGTTGCAGTATCAAGGACACGCGGGCTCAGTCAACTCCATCAAGTTCCATCAGCATCGGGATCTCGTATTGACCGGCAGTGGCGATGGCACAGCACATATCTGGCAGGCGGCCGTCAACTGGGAGGTGCCCAAGTGAGTGTCGATTGCTTAACAAACCTAACCGCTGATTTAATTGCCTAATCGGTTGTGTAGAAAGGGACACTCATCCGAGGAAGAGCTGGACGACAGCGATGGGCAGCTGGAAGATCGTGATCGTGTCGACACGTTGCGCACACCGCTCTGTGAGTTCACAGGCCTCGGTGGCCATCTCTCAGTCGTGGTCGCTGCCGATTGGCTGTCAAGCATGGACCAGATAATCACCGGCAGCTGGGATCGCACTGCAATACTGTGGGATGTGGAGACGGCACAGCCGCTGCAGCCACTCACAGGCCACGATCACGAGCTGACACACGTATCGGCGCATCCGACACAACGTTTAGTTGTCACCGCCTCACGTGACACAACCTTCCGCCTCTGGGACTTCCGTGACCCGATACCTGCTGTCTCCGTCTTTCAGGGCCACACCGAGACCGTGACGTCGAGTGTTTTTGCGCGCGACGATAAGGTGGTATCGGGCTCAGATGATCGCACCATCAAGGTGTGGGAACTGCGCAACATGCGCTCAGCTTTGGCCACTATTCGAACCGATTCGTCTGTCAATCGCTTGGCAGTTTCCACGGGCGGTATTATCGCCATACCGCACGACAATCGTCAGATACGTCTATTTGATTTGAATGGACAGCGTGTGGCACGTTTGCCGCGCACCAGTCGCCAGGGACATCGGCGTATGGTGTCCTCGGTGGCCTGGGCAGAGGAGCCGCTGTTGAATTGTGATTTGTTCTCGTGCGGCTTCGATCGACGCGTGTTTGGGTGGTCCATAGTCTTACCAAAGGATAATTGAAAATTACTAAAACGTTGAGCTGCAGCGCAGCCAAAGAAAGTCATCATCAATGGGATGATCTTCTAGGATACATATAAAAGCGAATATCTCTTGAACACATCAGCGACGTTTAGTTGTTATTTGTTTAACCGTGCGACGCTTGTATTAACTTAAACCATCGTATATCAAGTATTTTACAAAAAACCATAAGAACAAATTTGTTAGACTCGTTCTCTTATACATACATATATAAATAGCATGAATCTTGCTTTATGCCAAATATTCCTGGTATACATACTTACATATTTAATATGCATATAATATCATTGTTATTTACTACATATAATAGCTTGTACTAAATGTGTGAAATATGTAGATAAGAGGTTGAAAACAAAAATCTACCATTTTAGCTGTTTTTATTGAGATATCATACGATTTATAGTAACTTAACTCTATATGTCTAAGGCATGGGTATAACATTATTGATGTTAGATACAAGATACAAAATACTTAATAAAACATCCCATATCCACTCCGAATACAGGTTAACTTTGGAATTAATTCGAAGGATAAAACGTCCTTATAGATGGGCAAACTTCAAGACAAGCAGACCAGCCAGTATGCAAATTTCCAGAACGATGATCAGGATTAGAACCACTTTGTTATAGAGCACTTCGTTCCGCAGCTTGCGTATGATGACTCGCGATTTGGACAACTCTTGGTCAGCGTCCTCAAGTCTGCGGGTGGTGCGCAGTAGAGATTCGCGTTGCTCCCCTAGTTCGCCGAGTATCTGTAAATATAATAGTGTGAGTAAGCCTCTTAAATGAATACTACAAGAATTTTTCGCTTACTTCGGTACCAACATTTTCCGTTTGTATTGCGACCTGATTGGACCTCTGTATGCTCTCATTTGTGCTTTGAAGGACATTATAGGTATTCGCTAGCACCTGCTGACGACGATTGTCCTGGTCAGTGCTGCCGCTGGGAAGTTGGGTGTATCCTCCATAAGACATGTTTTTTAGTTTGATTTAAGAAAAGTGAGTATTTGTTTAATGAATCAGCTGTTCATAAACTTGCAAATTACAATGACCACTCAACCAGCGTGACCGTAAGATGATTTATTTACCAAATATACTGTATAATTCGAGAGAGCTGCAAAATATACCGAAACTGGTCACACATAATTTATCGATGCGATAAAATACAACACACAGCTATAAAAGATGATGGTAGTACATTGCGGTATATTTTACATTTGAAATTAACGTTTCGTTGTTGTTGTTACACTTTGGACTGCGGAAAATTTAAGGCGATTTATAAAACTGACACGGCCACAACACAATATCATCAATATTAAGCGACTTATCAAGCACAGGGAATTACTTTTTAGAAGCGTTGTTAATAATAATTGATAGTGTCTTTTGAAATAGAACATATTGCACGCATTCATATGTGCCACTTGAGGGCTTGGACTTTTGTCTTACGATGTGTGATAAGAGAAGTTGATCGGACATCTGTGTTTGTATGTGTGCACTGCACACATATATCATTTCTATGAATGTGTTACGTATTTAGCATGCTTTGAGGCCGCTACAAAGGCACTGTGAGCTGAGAGTCTTTTCTCATGAGAGCAAGAGCGGATGGAGAGAGAGTGAGAGAGAGACACTATAACTACTCGCTCGCCTCAGCTAAATGCCGAAATTCAGAAGCAAGTGAACGCTGGTGCTGACCAGACGTCTGCTTTTGTGGCTCCGTCGAGATCGTTTTGAATAACCTCTAGAAGCGCAACGGGCAAAAACAAGTTCTAAATTTAACGCACGTTCGCTTGGGGAATCTTAAATTTTTCGTATAAAAATTTGTCTCAAAGCTGCAAAGGTAAGTAAACAATACGAAAACATTTAAGGCGAAAACAAACGCAAATCAAATAATAAAACGATAAAGTATGATAAAAAATGGCAGATTAAATGCCAATAATATAATGTATAATATACGCGTGCAACAAGTTCGTGAGTGAATTCAAGGTGATCTTCAATTCAACACCAATATGAAAAAAGCTACGTAATGCTAATGAATAAGGAGTCAATTAAGAAACCAGATGTGTGCGTTAAGCAATTTCCCAATAAGAGATGTAGTGTAAACACAGCACGTGATCTTCACTGAGCAGAACAGCCTCAGTAATTTTCGCAGCTCCACAGCTTTGTCATGAGACTATTGTCAACGTCAATGCTCCCAGCTGACTACCGCCACCTGTCCCCACCAAGCGAAGCGAGCGAGCGAAACGAACGTAACTCTGCTACTGTGTGTGTGTGTGTTAGTGTATCTCTCAGTCACGTCAGTAGTTAGTGCGCGTGTATGCGGCGGAGCACTCGATACTTCGGTAGTATCGTTACTCGTTACAGAGCTGTGTTTATGCAATTCCCCCCAATATCATGTGACGAAGACAGCTTTGCATTCTTTGCTGTGAAAAGGTTAAGATTTAGGATGTGGATTTCCCAATTTCACTCGAGTAGCTCTCAATTGTAAGAGGGAAGCAATGAATTGCTATTGAATTATGATTTATGACAGTTTCATAAAAACTTTTCATAAGCACTTCCAATCAATCATTCTGATTAGAGCTATTGCCTGATCGATTGCCTGGGAATAGAAAATCCGCAATTGGTCTCGACTCAAGACGTATTATAACACTTGAGTATAACACTTTTCCGGCGAATTATACGATTTGCAAAGTGCTCCAGTCAAAAGCCCCCTTATGTAACGATAGCCCGGTTATCAATGCCAGGGTGGGGCTAACACGTACATATATGTATGTATATATATATATATATATATATATATATGGATGTGTCAGTTAAATGCATGGATTTTAAGCATTTAAATATCAGTTGGGCTTCTTATCAATTGCTAGTGTGTGTCGCCTGTTGACTGGTGACTGTTCAAGAAACTTGAAATACGCAACAGTTAACCTCAAAATATTACTGAATGTGATCTCTATTAATGATAGTTAAATTGAGATACAAATGAGCGCAACAATAGAAGTATTTCATATACATATGTAGATAACCAAATAAAAACTCACAGACACACACAATCATATCACTGAGCCCACCACAGAGCGAGAGCGCGCAAAAGAGTGAGAAACAAACAAAACAAAACAAAATTGAACGAAACTCCGTTGTTGTCGTCGTAGCGATATTAAGCATGGGCGTGCTTCGATGGGGCGCTATTGGCATTAAACACAAATTGCTGTTGCTTCGTTGAAATGTAATTAAGACTCACCCGCTTCTTGCGTGTAAGGACACACACTCAAGCGCGCAATACGTGTGCATGTGCGCTGGTACTAGTGCAAAGCAACACAGACACCACCAAACTAACACTAACACTAACTCTCACAATCACACCCACACACCCATACGTCCCACGTCCAGTCGGAGCTACTCACTAAAATGACCAGCGAAAAGCAAACGCTAACGACAGCGACAACGCGGGCAGCGACAGCTAGCAGAGCAGAGCAGAGCACAGCAACTACAGTCTACAGGCGTCGGCAGGCCACACTCGCCTCAACTCAACGGTGTGTTTAGTTGTTTTGAAGTTAAACTGGTTTGCAGTTGCTTTTTGGGCTTTTTTGTGCGTGTTTAGAAACTGAAATTTCATTTATACAATTCGTGGCTGTATTTATATGTGTTCACTTGAATTTGTTGACTCGTATTTTGCAAGGCAAGTTGAAATTTAAGCAGCAAACGTTTCGAATTAATTGAAACTTAATTAAAAACGATATGCTATATGTGTGTGTGTGTCTGAGTATGGCACAATTGCTGACAACGCTAAAAATGCATATGTGTTAGTGTGGTTACCCGCACAAATACATGCATATGTACATATGCTGTGTAATGATTAGTTGAGTGCGGGCGATATTGAGTCGCAAAAATTGTAAATTATTTATTATGTGGCCATAGCTTCACATGCAAACTACTAGATTGTGTATACTTTAGAGATGTTTGTATAAGTGCGCCTCCAATCAGCCACTGGTATTATCATTTATAGTGCAATAAAGCTTTAGTATTCGTCGGTTTCCATTAAGGAAATGAAAACAGTGTTTTTAAAGGCGGCGGCACTATTGTTTAACCATTGCAAATACTATTTGCTCCTAATCTCCATGCTATATTTAGCCCCCAGCTTTATCACAAGAACAAAGAAATATTGTTTGGGTCAAGCCAATTATTTGTATGCAAATCGTAAAAAGCGTTGATAAATGAAAAGAAAAAAAATCAAGTGTTGGCGAACTGAAAGCTGATAAATTGTAAAATTATAGCGCTCTTAATTCCCAGCACAGTGTATATAAAGTGCAACAGGCGTGATAAAGCAGTCAGCACATATATGTACTATATGTTTGTATTGAGTTGCATGATAAATTAGCTATCGAACTTCTTTGGGTCTGCTAGCAACACAACGGGGCCTTTCTGCTGGCGTCGAGCCAAGGAAAGAGTTAAAAATGTCTGCCGGCGAATGGAAGACCGAAGGAGACGCTAAAGAATTCCAACAACAGAATTGACAGGCGCTATAAACGTGCCTTTAGTAAATATGTACGCACATTTATCATACTAAGCATATATTATAAGGATAGACGTGTCTACGTATACACTGGCAAAACAATCAAATTTATCAAAATGCTAAGAGATTCTTCCATGGTATATATTTTTCAGAATCATCGTTCATATCTGTACGAATCGAAAGCTTATTCCCGAGCAGACTATTAAAGTTTTCTTGCCAGAATTGTTTATAGAATTGATCAAGATTCGTTCACACCATTTTTCCAAGTGTATACATCGGAATATTCGTTCATATCTTAGTTTGCTGCCACTGTACGAATCCAAAGTTTGTTCCCGATCAGACTATTAAAGTTTTCCTGTCAGAGTTGTTTATAGAACAAGCTTTAGTTTGATTAAAATTAGCTGACACATTTTTCCAAGTGTATACATCGGAATATTCCTGCATATGTATGCTGCTTTTCCACCGCAAAAAGCTAAAGCTAATTCCTGGTCAGGCCATTAAAGTTCGATAATGTGCGTCGCGTCGCGTTGTCGTTCTCGTTGTCGTCCGTGTCGTTGACTGTTTCGAGTCTGATGATGTCACAATGAACCTTGGCGCGTTGTGTTGCGTTGAGTCGCGTCGCGTCGCGTCTGTGTGTACATTTGAGCCCATAGAGACGCCACACACGCAGTTGCTCCCGTAGTCTCCACTCCCTGCCTGCCTGCCTGCTCCCCACTCCCGATAGCCGCTCCCCAGTGCAGTCCCGAACGCCGAACAAGTCACATTTTCGCGCTCTAATTAAATCAGAAAACATTAATCACACGCATTATCTAAGTGCCCCCAATTTTGACTAGTTCGCTGTCGAATTCTAATTCATATTTCTTTCGCCGCAATTTCGATAAAAACAACAACAGTTAATTTGTTTAATCAGCTCTACTACTTTCATCGTATAACTATAAAACAAAAACGGAATACGAGATAAACTACTGCGCACTGCTTGCAGTCCGTTACAATGCAAGCAAGCAGTGCACTTTATGGTGCCTCTGATAATACTTTGTTACTGAGCTCGAATGTTTGGAGAATGATTGGCTTAGCAGGAATTCCATGATATCATGCACCTTGGAATAAAGTAATTATTTACTTGAAATCGCACTGAAATGTTTTGTGGATGTCTTGGGCAGATAGAAAACAATGGGAATATAAATAGTTGGCTCAGCCCAGCGAAAACAATTCGACAAGAAAAACAGATTCGCTTTTAGAGACTAGAGAACAACAGCAAACAGCGGCCAATAAAAATGCCCGACTGTTTTGCTTCAGCTTTGCATACATTTTATATCAGACATATGTACACAACATATTTGCGATACACATATAGTGGTCGTAGTCGCATGCATGAGTATATCGCCAGACAAAGGAAGCCATTGGGTTACCCAAAAACGTCTTCGTCTCGACGTCGTCGTCGTCGTTGTCGATTTGTGCTTATTCAACATTTTAATTGCATGCCTGTGAATTGCTCCAACTAAACGCGTCTCTCGTCTCTCGATATTTGCAGGGAACGTGAAGAGTCGCCAAGATGGGGGATATGTTCCGCAGTGAGCAAATGGCATTATGCCAGATGTTTATACAACCAGAGGCCGCGTACACCTCCGTCTCGGAGCTGGGCGAAACCGGCTGTGTGCAGTTCCGCGATGTAAGTGCCACACGACTCATCCGAAAGGAAAACAGATTATAATTCCTGCTCTCCCCCACTTCCAGCTGAACTGCAATGTGAACATCTTCCAACGCAAGTTCGTGACGGAGGTGCGTCGCTGCGATGAGCTGGAGAGGAAGATACGCTACATCGAGACGGAGATCAAGAAGGACGGCATCACGCTGCCCGACATCCAGGACAACATTCCGCGTGCGCCCAATCCACGCGAGATCATCGACCTGGAGGCGCACCTGGAGAAGACCGAGTCCGAGATGATCGAGCTGGCGCAGAACGAGGTGAACATGAAGTCCAACTACTTGGAGCTGACCGAACTGCGCAAGGTGCTGGAGAACACACAGGGCTTCTTCTCCGACCAGGAAGTGCTCAACCTGGACTCGAGCAACCGCGGCGCCGGCGTCGTCGACGAAGCCACCGCTCAGCATCGCGGCCGTCTCGGCTTCGTGGCCGGCGTCATCAATCGGGAGCGCGTCTTTGGCTTCGAGCGCATGCTGTGGCGCATCTCGCGCGGCAACGTGTTCCTCAAGCGCTCCGACTTGGATGCGCCGCTGAACGACCCGGCCACGGGCCACCCCATCTACAAGACGGTCTTCGTGGCGTTCTTCCAGGGCGAGCAGCTGAAGAACCGCATCAAGAAGGTGTGCACCGGCTTCCACGCCTCGCTCTATCCGTGCCCCAGCTCGCACAACGAGCGCGAAGAGATGGTGAAGAATGTGCGCACCCGTCTCGAGGACCTCAACCTGGTGCTCAGCCAGACCGAGGACCATCGCAGCCGTGTGCTGGCCACCGTCTCCAAGAATCTGCCCTCGTGGTCGATCATGGTGAAGAAGATGAAGGCCATCTACCACACGCTCAACCTGTTCAACATGGACGTGACCAAGAAGTGCCTCATCGGCGAGTGCTGGGTGCCCACCAAGGACCTGCACATCGTGCAGAAGGCATTGTCTGACGGCTCGGCCGCTGTGGGCAGCACCATTCCCTCGTTCCTCAACGTGATCGACACGAACGAGCAGCCGCCGACGTTCAATCGCACCAACAAGTTCACGCGTGGCTTCCAGAACCTGATCGATGCCTACGGCGTTGCCTCGTACCGCGAGTGCAACCCCGCCTTGTACACTTGCATTACATTCCCCTTCCTGTTCGCCGTGATGTTCGGCGACTTGGGTCACGGCATCATACTGCTGCTCTTCGGCGCCTGGATGGTGCTCTCCGAGCAGAAGTTGGCGCGCATCAAGAACGGCGGCGAGATCTGGAACATCTTCTTCGGCGGTCGCTACATCATTCTGCTGATGGGCATGTTCTCCTGCTACACGGGCTTCATCTACAACGACGTCTTCTCCAAGTCGATGAATCTGTTCGGCTCCAACTGGGTGAACAACTACAATACCACGACGGTGCTCAGCAACAAGCATCTGCAGTTCCCGCCCAAGACCTCGGCACAGGGCATCTACCCCATCGGCTTGGATCCCGTCTGGCAGTTGGCTGAGAACAAGATCATCTTCCTCAACAGCTTCAAGATGAAGCTGTCCATCATCATTGGTGTGCTGCACATGGTCTTCGGTGTCTGCATGTCCGTCTGCAACTTTGTGCACTTCAAGAAATTCTCCTCCATCTTCCTGGAGTTTGTGCCGCAGATTCTGTTCCTGCTGCTGCTCTTCGGCTACATGGTCTTCATGATGTGAGTTCTTGGCTTCTTCTGCATATTAAGCTATCGCCTCTAATGGCATTTCCCGTTCCCGTTGCAGGTTCTTCAAGTGGTTCAAGTACAGCGCCACCGCTGAGCTGCAGGATGAGACACCTGGTTGCGCCCCGTCCGTGCTGATTATGTTCATCAACATGATGCTGTTCAAGAACACGCCGCCCCTCAAGGGCTGCGAGGAGTACATGTTTGGCGCCCAGGCCGGCCTGCAGAAGACCTTTGTGATCATCGGCCTCATCTGCGTGCCCTGGATGCTGCTCGGCAAGCCACTGTACATCAAATTCACGCGCGGTCGTCGCGTCTCACATGTGAGTTGCAGCGCAAACCAATGCGTACCCACTGTTCCTTTATTGATTCCCTTTCTCTGTGCCTGTGTCGCTTAGGTCAACCACAACGGCGAGCTGACTGGCAACATGGAGCTGGCCGAGGGCGAGACACCATTGCCCACCGGCAACGAGCAGTCTGGCGGCGCACACGGTCACGATGAGGAGCCCATGGGCGAGATCTACATTCATCAGGCCATCCACACCATCGAATATGTGCTCAGCACCATCTCACACACGGCCTCGTACCTGCGTCTCTGGGCTCTGTCCTTGGCTCACGCACGTAAGCGATGTCCTGCATGTCCGCTGAGTGCAAGGGTCTCATTTACACTTGTTTCTGTTTTCTAGAGCTGTCTGAGGTGCTGTGGAACATGGTGTTGTCGTTGGGCTTGCAGGCGACGGGTTATGCTGGCCCTCCTATGCTGGCCGTCATCTTCGGCGCCTGGTGCTTGTTCACCCTGGCCATCTTGGTGATGATGGAGGGCCTGTCCGCGTTCCTGCACACACTGCGTCTGCACTGGGTGGAGTTCATGAGCAAGTTCTACGAGGGTCTCGGCTATCCCTTCCAGCCGTTCAGCTTCAAGACCATCATTGATGGCGAGGAAGAGGAGTAAACGGAGCCCGCCAGCCACGCAAATTTTTCAAAGAATATACACAAGATGTACGAGCTCGTTTATTATGCTTTTTCCCGTTTATTTTTGTTAAATAGTGTACTTCTGTTTATTTTTGTTTTTCACTCGCGACACTGTCAGTATTGTGGTGCTCTTCCCACAGGTTCCCCACGTCCGTTTACTTTGTTATAGTTGTATTTGAATGTATTCTCAAAACTCATTTTCTAAGCAATAATTTGATATTCGTTGTTACAAATACTTTTAATTGAGTAAGTTACGCATCTGCGTAGACTCTAGAGCATTGATCTGGATTCTAAGCGGGTGCTTAACTAATTGATCGAAATAAAGCAAGAAGAGAACAGCAGTGCATTTGCTTTTTATTTTCATACCCAAGTTTAGATCGTTTTGATGTGCACTCTTGAATGGCTCACTATTGACTGAAGCAGTTATCTATGCTTCGCTAGTGTAAATTGATTTGTAATTACATTGTAATTGGTTTTTAATACTCTAATGCATCATTTCGTCACCTTGGCGTCTGTTCAGTCTTCGGGTATCCAAAGCATGTGCCGCAGATAAGCCTGGAAAGTTGTGACCTGGAAAGTTGTCAGCCAGCCGAAGCTTCATTCTAAATGTCACTTGACCACGTCGATTAGTTCGCCTGCCGTCATCAGCGTGCGTGCAGGTCTGACTGAAAGAAAACGTTAAAAATGTGGTGCAGAAAACTAAAAGGACTCGCTTGTGGCTCCGGGCCACAGGACAACATTTTCCGCAGCGAGAAAATGTCGCTGGCGCAAATGTTCCTGCAGCCCGAGGCGGCGTACGAAACAATTGCACAGCTCGGCGAAATGGGCTGCGTGCAGTTTCGCGATGTAAGTCGAGGGATCGATATATAGGAAAAGTTTTAATGCAATTACATGTGTCCTGCTAGATGAACGAAGGCGTCACCGCAATGCAGCGCAAGTTCGTCAACGAGGTGCGTCGCTGCGACGAGCTGGAGCGCAAGATACGCTACGCGACTTCGGAGCTGAATAAGGACGGCTACAAGGTGGTGGACCTGATGGACGAGTTCCCGGCGGCACCCAGGCCCAAGGACATCATCGAGCTGGAGCTGCTGCTGGAGAAGACGGAGACGGAGATCATTGAGCTGGCGGCCAACAACGTGCGCCTGCAGACCAACTACCTGGAGCTGAGCGAAATGATTCAGGTGCTGGAGAAGAGCGAGCAGTTCTTCTCCGCGCAGGAGTCGCACAATTTCGACACCAACAAGCGTGGCACGCATCGCGATCCCGAGCACTGCGACGGCAGCTTGGGCTTCGTCGCGGGTGTCATTCGCCGCGAGCGTCAGGTGCGTTCCGCTCTACAACTTGCATCAAATTGTTTGCTAATTGTGGCATCGTCTCTTGCAGTTCGCCTTTGAGCGCATGCTGTGGCGCATCTCGCGCGGCAACGTGCTGGTGCGCAGCTGCGAGCTGGAGAAGCCGCTGAAGGACCCGCGCACCGGCGAACTGGTCTACAAGAGCATCTTCGTCGTGTTCTTCCAGGGCGACCAGCTGCAGGGACGCATACGCAAGGTGTGCACCGGCTTCCACGCCTCCATGTACCCCTGTCCCAGTTCGCACGAGGAGCGCATGGACATGATCAAGAGCGTGCACACGCGCCTCGCCGATCTGCAGGTGATCATCAGCCAGACGGGCGACCATCGCTCCTGCGTGCTGAAGGCCATCATGAAGCAGATACCCAACTGGACGGTGATGGTGAAGAAGATGAAGGCCATCTACCACACGCTCAACATGTTCAACGTGGATCTGGGCAGCAAGTGCCTGATTGGCGAGTGCTGGGTGCCCAAGCGGCAGCTGGAGCAGGTCGAGACCGTGCTGGCCGAGGCGTCGCTGGCCTTGGGCAGCACCGTGCCCACCATCTTCAACATACTGGAGACGAAGAAGGAGCCGCCCACGTACTTCAGGACGAACAAGTTCACCTACGGCTTCCAAGTGCTCATCGACTCGTACGGCATTGCCAGCTACCGCGAGGTGAATCCGGGTCTCTACACGTGCATATCGTTCCCCTTCCTGTTCGCCGTCATGTTCGGCGATATGGGCCACGGCTTCCTGGTCTTTCTGCTGGGCTTGTGGATGGTGCTGGGCGAGAAGCGGCTCAGCAAGACGCGCGCTGGCGAGATTTGGAAGATTCTGTTCGGTGGTCGCTACATCATCATGCTGATGGGCATGTTCGCCATGTACACGGGCTTCATCTACAACGATTGCTTCTCCAAGTCCTTCAACGTCTTCGGCTCGCACTGGGCGCTGCAGTACAATCGCACCACGGTGCTCACGAACCCCGCCCTGCAGCTGAATCCGTCGACGGATCAACGCGGCACTTACCCCATGGGCATCGATCCCATTTGGCAGTCGGCCAGCAACAAGATCATTTTCCTCAACACCTACAAGATGAAGCTGTCGATCATCTTCGGTGTGCTGCACATGATCTTCGGCGTGTGTCTGTCCGTGGAGAACTTTGTGTACTTCAAGAAATACGCGTACATCTTTCTGCAGTTCGTGCCACAGGTAGTTTTCCTCCTGCTGCTCTTCGGCTACATGGTCTTCATGATGTTCTACAAGTGGGTGCAGTACTCGGCGCACGCCACGAACGTGGCCGACTCTCCTGGTTGTGCGCCGTCTGTGTTGATCATGTTCATCGACATGATCCTGCTGAAAACGGAGGTGCCTGCCGCAGGTTGCACGCCTAGCATGTTCCCCGCACAGCGGCAGCTCGAAACGATTCTCTTGGTGGTGGCCGTCATCTGCATACCCTGGATTCTGCTGGGCATGCCACTCTGGATCACCTGCAAGCGCAAGTACAGGGTGAGTTAACTACAAATTCCTACTCAAACTATCATAAATCACTAATTGGTACCTCCATTTCTATTGACAGAGGGGCAAGATTGAGCAGAACTTTGACACCATCATGGAGACCATTGAGATAACCGGCAAGGAGGTCATCATCACCGAGTTGGGCGACTCCCACAAGAAGGCGCCGCTCAGCGAAGAGGAAGAGGAGGAGGAGGAGCCCATGAGCGAGATCTGGATCCATCAGGCCATCCACACCGTCGAGTACATTCTGAGTACCATTTCCCACACTGCCTCCTATCTGCGTCTCTGGGCCTTGTCCCTGGCTCACGCGGGTTAGTCAACAAACCAAATGACACCAAGACCTCTACTTAACGCTCTTCTGTGTTGCAGAACTGTCCGAGGTGCTCTGGACGATGGTGCTGTCGGAGGCGCTGCAAATGAGCGGCTATGTGGGCGTGATTGCCGTCTTCCTCATCTTCGCCGTGTGGGTGTTCTTCACCATTGCCATCATGGTGATGATGGAGGGCTTGTCGGCCTTCCTGCACACGCTGCGTCTGCACTGGGTGGAGTTCATGAGCAAGTTCTACACGGGCACTGGCTACGAGTTCCAGCCGTTGGATTTCAATGCCATGCTGACCGCTGACGATGAGGATTAGGTCACTGTGCAGATACGTAACCTCTTCATTAATAAATAAAGCATACCACAAAAAAAGTCTTGCGGGCGTTTTCACGGCGTTTTTGCTGGGCTTGTTGCTTCAAGCTGACCCACATTGCGGACGTGAGCGCAATGAAAGGTCAGCTGAGCTCACATTGAGGGCAGTGCTCAGCGCAAAATTCTTGCCAATTGCAGCACATTTTTCACCAGAACTCACCCATTGTGGAATTTAAAACGCGAATGACAAAATCCGCAGAACACTTAGCTTATTTAGCTGCCATACAACGCCAGCGTTGCACAGTTGTGGAGCTAACGCGCTCTGGTCAAGTCACCCGCGCCCCATCAAGACTATCGAGTTGAACGAACACTGAAGAAATGTGGTGCATAGTGCTCCTAGCCTTGCTGGCTGCTGGTGCTGCTCGAGCGGATACTTTGGTGCAGCTGCACGTGAATCGTCCCTACAACGATGTCAGCGAGAAGTTCGTCAGCTTTGCCGTCAGGCCCGAGGACATGTACGATGCCCTGGACGGCAAGAATCGCAAGGCGGTGACCAGCATGGCGGCTCTGCTCGGGGACGCCTACGTCAAGTTCATAGGCGACTTCTACTTTGCCACCAATGCGCCAACGCGCTTGCGCAATCCCACCAAGATCATCTGGAAGGGCTTCAATCGCTGGACGCGGTAAGTGTGGCTGAGCAAGTGGATTACGAAGGATTACAAGTGTTAACAACTGCAAGGTGTCCTTATAAGAGTTTCGAGTTTCGCAAAAATACTGCTTATGACTCTACACCTATTTAGTTAGCTATAGAAATTTGTTAGCAATAGTCAAGAATCGTTAGTGTACTTACGAGTAGACTTAAATTCGCTGCTTAAGCTAACATTTTAGTATTTCGAAAACACAACAATAATGTTGCACTAAAGGATAACTTAATTTTTTAGAACTAGTGGAGTTAGGCAATCAGGCAATAATACTGCTTCTAGTTGTGTACTTTCACTCCCTTGAAATCGAATTGCCAAAACAAAAATATATTGTTTCTAAATACTCGTAATAACGTGTAACTAAAGTATAATTTAGTTTGTTATAGACATTTGTTAACAATGCCCGTCAAGCTCAAAGAGTAGTTACGCTGCTACTAATTGGGGGCTTTTACTCCCTTAAAACCGAATTGCTAAAGCTGGCATTTTATTACTTTGAATAAACAATAATAACTAATGTAAGCACTAAAGGATAATCGTGAGGCCTCTTGTAACCAAGCAGGGTGTCTCACAGTCGAACTTAACTGATAACTGCCTTGCAAGCAGGGTGTCTCACAGTCGACACTAACTGATAACTGCCTTGCAGCGCCGTCAACTGGACCATGATTATTCCCGTGCCCTACGCACCCGACGAGTGGGACTCGATGCACACGCTGAAGATACTGAACACCTCGTACATGGTGGGCATCACGGACTGCATCTGGCAGCTGGGCACCGACTTCGGCACGTCGCGCGCCAAGGACTACGTGCAGGAGCTGAGCACGCTCAAGCTGATGACGGACACGTTCAGTCCCTACGTGGACAACTGGCTGGTGATGGGCGCCGACATCTCCGCGGGCAGCAGCGCCGAGGAGACGCGCAAGTACGTCGACATGTCCAAGGACCTCAACGCCGCCTTCGGCTGGACGCAGTAAGTAAACAGCAAGCACGGACTTAGCATCAATCGAAGTTAACGCTTTACTCTGTGGCTCGGCAGACCCGCCAACATGCTGCCCGCCACCAGCTTCGGCAGCTACATCTACGACAGCGACCCGGCGCTGAAGACACTGCAGCAACAGCGCGTGCCGCTCTGGCTGACACTGCCCGACGAGCGCGCCAACTCGCAGTCGATCAGTAAGCGCCTGCTGGGCGACGAGACCACGGATGCGCTGCGCTGGGCCCAGACGCTGGGCGATGCGGCGAGCAGCGGCTTCGACGTCATCTTCAAGCGCATGTCGCTGCAGGAGTTCGAGCGACCCAACTTCAGCTACTACGTGACGGCGCTCTTCAAGAAGGTCATGGGCTCCCGCGTGTTTCCGGCGCGACCGCTCAACGTGTTTGCGCCCAGCAACAAGCTCTACACGCACTGCGCCAACGCCGTCTCGGGCGGCTTGTCCTTCATGGTGGTCAACACGGAGGAGCAGCCCACAACGATCACGGTGCGCAGTCTGAGTCGCCTCGCCAGCAGCGAGATCTGGGAGTACGTTCTGACTGCCGAGGAGGGACGCGTGCGCCTGAACGGCCAGAAGCTGTCGCTCAACCACACCCTGCTACGGCCGCTGGTGAAGCCCAAGGATGCCGGCAAGCCGCTGCAGCTGGTCACGCCCAGCATGTCGGTGGGCTTCTGGGTGCTGCCCAGCGTCAACCTCGAGCACTGCCAGTTCACCGAAATGGAGACGGACGAAGTCAAGACGGACAGCTCCGCGGAGAGTCGTCGTTCCAGCGGCTACAGCTCAGCGGATCGGCTGCTGCAACGGCTAATCGAGGAGACCGCTGTGGCGCGTGGATCGCTGCAGAGCACCATCAATCGCCAGCGACGCTTCGTGCTCGACAACCAGGAGCAGTCGGCGCCCGACTCGCTGCTCGGCAAGTTGCTGCAGCCGTTCAACCGGCCGCAGACGCAGCCAAAGCAGGTGGCCACTGTGAAGCGTCAGACGGCGGCGGTGGCCAAGAAGTCGCAGTGCGTGCGTCCCTTTGAGGCCATGACCTGGCTCCGACAGGTCACCGAGCAGAGCCGGAATGTGCCGCAACGCCAGCGTCGCAGTCGCAGTCGACGCAGTCCGGGCGACTACAGGGGTCCCTACTTCTACAACAGGCAGGGCAAGAAGACGACGCTGACGAAGAAGATCACCGAGATACGCAAGCCGGAGCGCAAGACGAAGCCGCTCTTCGACCTCGCCGAGTTCGACGAGGAGGAGTTCTTCAAGAAGCTGGGCGAGCAGCCAGAGCCGCCACCATACTCCCGCCTGCCCGAGGGCGACGTGCATCTCAAGCACATCGAGACGGCCGATGGTGAGGAGAGCGAGATGCAGCCAGATCCAGAGCCAGTGGAGTTCGTGAAGAAGCGTCGACCCATTGTGCGCAAGCCGCTGAAAATAGTGCAGCGCTCGCAGGAGCAGGACAGCGTGGAGGAGCTGGAGGATGCGCCGCAGCAGCGGGAGCGCAGTAAGCCGCGTCTGCTGCCTACGGAGTTCTTCGAGGCGTTGCCCGCACCCGCGCCCAAGCTCGGCAAGCGGCTCAACCTCGGCGCCACATTGAACTCGCTGCTGTTTCCCGAACCCTTCTCCAACAAGGGCTCGCTCAGCAAGGCGAAGAGCAAAGCGCAGGAGAAGACGGACATGGAGACCGAGTCGGAAGTGGAGGCGGACGTGGAGCCCGTCAAGGGCGAGGGCAACAAGAAGCGCTCGGCCAAGGGAGCGCATGCGGCCACAGACTTCCTACAGGCGCAACGCGAACTGGGCAAGCATTTCCTCAGCCACATCAACGAGCACGAACAGGAATTGCCGCTGCCTGAGCAGCACTCCCAGGAGCTGGAGCTCAAGCCGCGCGTGCCGCTGAAGCAGCTGCAGAGCGATGACCAAGAGGAGGACTACTTTGGTGCCAAGCAGACCAAGCAGCGTGCACCGATGCCGGCGCCCAAGCGACTCCCCAAGCCCATCCGGGACGAGAGCATCACGACGTCCTGGTGGGATATGCCGGCGCTGCGGCGACGTCGGGATCTGCCCTTCAACTACGCTGACGCAGGACTGCGCTCCAATGCCATCGACAAGGACGATCGCATGGAGTTTCTGCCACTCGGACGCTACGAGTACAAAGTGGACTTGCCCACCGTGAAGCCAACCGTGCAACTCACTGCAACTCAATCCGATTCCGATTTCGAGTCCGAGGTGACGAAGAACAGCAGCAAAAAGTCCTCAGCGAAGACGTGTCGCAAGGTCTCGCTGTCAGACAGCTTTGTGAGCACGGTGAAGACCAGGGTGTCCAAGTTCATGCGCATCATCTCGCGCCACATGCACGAGTGGTACAACACCCTGGCCAAGCACTTGGACACCGACACGGACACGGATGCGAGCAAATGGCGTGAAGCAAGCAAACCAGGCAAGAATGCCATATAGATAGGATATACTTTATACTCTAGTACTTTAACGTGTTCAGCGGACACTCGATGTAAATATGTATTTATGTACAATACAGTTGTTTAAAGCAATACATTAAACGGGAAACCACAAAAGGTGATTGCTCTATTAGTTGCGAAATTAATACGAATTAATGCCAATAGCTGCTTCCTACGCCCCGACATTTTTGTAATAAATAATGCATTTATTAATCACCTCGCTGGTTGTTTAATTATTTCGGAATTTTTTTGTATTATTATTGCCTGAGCTCTTAATTCTGCAACGCTTTCTCTCGAGACAAACATCATTAACAAGCATATTATTTATGCCAACTAAGATTAGTTGGGATCTTTTGTGCTCTTTGGAAAACGCACTCAGTTCTCGCTGCGAAGAGTGACTCTCTTGTTGCGCTCTTACAACTAGCGGAAGACCAGAGCGAAAGATTGAGGCAGAAGCTACAACTTGTTCCGCCGCGCCGGCCAAGCCGAGCTGCTACCAATACAGCACCAGCTACTACCACTACTATTTTGCGGCTATTACCAACAACAATGTGTGTCGTATAACAATGAGGCGGCGGCTCAGCGATCGCGAGAGGTTGTCAGCTTCGGACCGCTGAAGCCAGTCTCAGAGCAAGCGTTCAAGGCGAAGGTTGTGATCGAGTCGTCCGAGTTGTGACTTCCACCAGCTAGTTCAAAGTACAATCATCATAGTCCACGAGCACATAAAAACGTTTAGCATTTCAACAGGTGAGTGCTTTTTGATACTAGCCATCTGACTCAGCAGAATTTAGCGACTGAAGCGACTGAAGCGACTGAGAAACGGGTCAGTTCTGGAAGAATGCAAGAAGTTGCAGAACCGCAGAAGTTGCATTCAGGGCGAGGCGAGCCACAGAAGCGTAACCAGCTCCACTCTCAGACTCAGACTTAGTCGCAGACAGCATTTTTTTAGTGACGTGGACGGTAAAAACTGGCAACAAACAGACGAACGACAACAAAAACACGAAGCAAGCAGCAGAAGAAGAAGAGGAAGTCAACATTAAGACAACATACAATACAGTTTTTTCTGGCTTTCTTTCGGTTACCCGGATTGGAGCTTGCGGCAATGAACTTTGCTTTGACTGCCACTGCCACTGCGACTGCGACTTTGTCTGGCTTTAAAATCGGTTTCATAATTGCTTATCATTATTGTCTTGCACATATGAGAAGTGAAAGTGTAAATTTGGTATCGATGTTGGCTTTTGAAACTTTATGATTGCGTCGCCTGCAACGTCTGCGCAAATTGAAAACTCATTTCGGATCGAACAGATCGAAGCCAAGAGCACCAAAGAAACTTGTTTCGCTGCCAGTCAATCGCCGCTATTGTAGTTTCATATTATATAAGCCGATTTGCATATTGCCATCAATTCTCACACACACTTTACATACATAATCATAATATCATTCATAGGATGGGTTTCGTCTTGGCCTGGTTGCCAAGTGAGCATTATGTGCGTGACATCTTCCTAATTACACTCGCCGCGGCTTTCGCAGCCTCCGTGCTGAGCATTCGATTCTATTTACGTATCACGGCCGGCCGTTGCTTCACTGAGGTAAACCCAACAAACAACCACCCACCCCACCCCCATCTCCCACTTCCGGTGTCCCAAAAAATATAATTGTAGTGTTGAGCGACAGGTGGGAACGAATTGCTTACTGTTTTGGGTGCTTCGGCCGTAACGTGTTCAGTTAATTAGCTCTTTATTGCTGGCTGGCAATCTGTACGTCACATCAGGCCAGCAGCAGATACAGTTACGCAGATCGCTTACCTTAGCCTTTGCATTTGAAAGAACCACAGGTTTATGTCGGCAGTTACGTCTGAGATGACCACAAAACAAAAAACAAACAAAATAACAATAATAAAATATAAATGAACAATGCACGCCTTTTTTATAGGAGCCAAGTTGCAGGCAGTGATTACATTAACTACACTTTTTAATTGGCCTGTAAATATTGCCCGCTCCTCCCCGCTTCACACGACAACTGTTTATTTTGCAAACAACTGTTAATCACGATTGGACTTTCCCCTCGTTCCAGACAAAAATGGAGGGCAAAACTGTGATCATTACGGGCGCCAATAGCGGCATTGGCAAGGAGACGGCCAAGGACCTGGCTGGCCGTGGAGCACGCATCATTATGGCCTGCAGGAACCTGGAGACCGCCAACGCTGTCAAGGGTGAGCGGCGAACACATATTTATTTTATTGACTAGTCATTAACTGAACTGCGCATTGCTTGCCAGATGAGATCATCAAGGAGACCAACAACAATAAGATTCTGGTCAAGAAACTCGATTTGGGCTCGCAGAAATCGGTGCGCGAATTCGCCGCTGACATTGTCAAGACGGAGCCCAAGATCGATGTGCTGATACACAACGCCGGCATGGCGTTGGCCTTCCGCGGCCAGACGAGCGAGGACGGTGTCGAGCTGACCATGGCCACCAATCACTATGGCCCCTTCTTGCTGACCCACTTGCTGATCGACGTGCTGAAGAAGAGCGCCCCGGCTCGCATTGTCATCGTCGCCTCGGAGCTGTATCGTCTGTCCTCGCTCAATTTGAACAAGCTGAATCCCATAGGTACTTTCCCCGCCGCCTACTTGTACTACGTGTCCAAGTTTGCCAACATCTACTTTGCCCGCGAGCTGGCCAAGCGCATGGAGGGCACCAAGGTGACGGTGAACTTCTTGCATCCGGGCATGATTGACTCTGGCATTTGGCGCAATGTGCCCTTCCCCCTCAACCTGCCCATGATGGCCATCACCAAGGGCTTCTTCAAGACAACCAAAGCTGGCGCCCAGACCACCATCTACCTGGCCACATCGGACGAGGTGGCCAATGTGTCCGGCAAGTACTTCATGGACTGCAAGGAGGCCACTTTGAATGCGGCTGCGCTGGACGAGGAGAAGGGTCGCCGGCTGTGGGAGGAGTCCGTCAAGATTGTCAAGCTGACGCCCCAGGAGCCCAAAATCTAAGTAAATCTAGGCTTAACACCAACGCATCTACGGCACTGCTTACTCACTTTACTATTTTGCAAACTATCCATTAACTTGGGGGGAGTTCACTTTATGTCTAAGTTTTCACGTAAATAAAACACTCAGTCGAGTATTTTAAATACAAACAAATTCAGATATAATTATTTCATCACTGGAGAAACTCCGAAAACCATTTTGTCTTCCAAACTTCGGATTTCTTCTTTCAAATCAACAATGTGGAAATTACAGAAAAACATTGCTTGTGAAATGTTTTACTTTGCATACTTTTAGGTGTAAGTAGAAAACATATGTTGTACCATACTAGAATTTGCCATTACTTTGTCTTATCATGTCAACTCCATACACCATCTTTCTGTTAAAATAGAAGGTAATTTCGTTTTCAAAACATGATATGTTTGAAATAAGAGTTTGCCCCACAAATTCATCTACTTCTTCATACGAACATTGGCTATAAATAACACAATTTTACTTGTAACTTAAAAGTATATTGCACTGAATGTCAAACATTTGAATTAATCAAAGGAAGAAATGTTTTCTGTTTCATTTTGTATATACATAGTCATTTCGAAAAAAATGATCAAAAACAAACAAATGAAAACGCAATGGAAAACGAAACAAAAGTTTTAATGTTTTGTGAATGAATTAAGCTTCTAGGTGCTTATTGATTGGCCTGTAGTTTGGCAGCCTGTCATCAATGAGGAGAAATAACTTTATATACAATATATAGGTTTATATTCTGTACTGTATACTCCCTATTCCCGTCGGGTATTAAAGGAGAACAAACTGAAGCTTCACTGTTAATAACAGCAGTGTCGCTAACTGTAGCTGGTATTTTCGTCTCGTTTTTCCGTTTAGCAGAAATAGTGGCTTGCTCTAAGCTTTAGTAAGAACTAGTTCTTGGGGAGCTTCGTTGACGTTGTGTTGGCGCGTTTTTCAAACGCCAATAACCGGTTGTATGTGATTTCCTACGGGAGGCGTTTCAATTTCAGTTCATGAGAATTAATAAAATCGACAAATCACAGCGCCAATGGGAAATTCGATATGGTCCGGCTCAAAGAAGAATCACAAACTGGTAGCCAAAAAAATTCTCACACAATGTTCGCTCACTTGTCACCTGTTGAAGGGTGGACTGGACGGGGGAAGGACGAGCGAGCCCACGAAGGATATGCACCGCACCAGGGACACTGCTGCTTGTGGTGCTGCTGCTGAGGGTCCTTAATCTGATAAAATTGCGAGCGCATCTCGTTGTCTCTTTTGCCAGCTCGCTGGCACCCCTCTGCGGTTGTTTGATCGAGACCGATTATTATCGGCGACTGGTTGACACGTGACTTCTGGTTCCGGTAGTGGCTTGGTGTGGCGCCTATAATGAAGATGATGTCGCTGATTGCCGGCTAATAATATGCTAACAACTATAATTGAAATTTAATATTTATCCAACGGCTTACAGGATAATCATTTGCGGTTTGCCAAATTGCAGCCGCAGATAACGAAACGTGGCCACTTAGATAATTGCCCATGAATAGTGCACCCCCTCTCGAGTGGTGGTGGCTGTGAGAAATTGTCATATAGCGATCTTTCACGCATTTGTTTGCGGAAGTGATTCTGTAACAACATAAAAAAGAATAAAGTAAAACAGTAGCGGACAGCGGGAAGACAGTTGAATGCGTTTTATTGGTGCATTGGCGATGTAGCTGACAGTGCCACGCTGTGGATAAGGGACGTCGCAGTGAACCCTTGCCGCCTGTACTTGTGGTTCTCGAAAGTATCGGCTTACAAATTCAATTTGGCGCGCTTCACTCAAGTGTAGTATCCAAAAACATGCATATCTCGTAGGCGCACTGTTCCAAATGTAATTCAATTCGTTTTTTGGGGGCGACACAGCTCAACTCAGTTCAGCTCGCTCGTCCTGTCTTTCAATTGTCGCCTGCTCCCTCGCGCATTTAATAAGCTGGCTTAGGTTTTTATTAAGAAGTTGGCTATGAGTCGACCACAGTCCCGGCTCGTACAGCTGTCATCAATGGTGACTCCGGCTGCCAACTGCCGACTGCCGGCTGCGACTGTCAATTGGTCATCGATACTTTTTCCCGACTCAAGACTGACACCTACAGCCCGCGAACGGAACAGTTGTTCATATGGAGCGAGCACTTAAATATAGAATAAACTAATAATTTTCAATTCGCCAGCAGCGCAAAATAATTAAAGTGGAGCTGCCAAAAATGTGGGATACGTGTCCATATGTTGTACAAGTTTGCTAAGTGCAGAGATGCAGAGAAACAATTTAATATGCATAATTGGACTAACTGTCAATCGCTTGATTGGTTGTTTCCCCCGCCCCGCCGCAAGCATCTTCAGTGCGAGTCTTATATTGATATTTACTGACATCTAGCGACATTAGCAAGTCGAGTGACTTGACTACCAACATAAAAGCAAAGTGTAGCCAAGCTGGCGAAGCCCTAAGAGTGCCACCCGAAAAGTATTTCATTGATTTTTGAAGCCTCTGCCATACACAACACAAACAGCGAGAACTCAGCTCGGAGCAGTGGCAGGCGAATACAGAATGGAATACCGAATGCCTGACTGAGTTTAGCTGGCCAGCATTGTGGCCAACAAATCAGGATGTGGACCAGCGTAAATGCTTTGAATAAATAGAAGCGCACACTTAAGCCCGAGGGTAAATAAATCCACGTGCAGGCCAACTGATAATGCTCGGCCTGGATGATGTTCGGTGATGTGCGTGATAACAGGTACAACACAGGGGGTGGCTGACACAATGTTTGCTTGTGCAACATCAAATCCCAGCAACGCCAGCAATTTAAAATAGTGTTTGTGGTTAATTGACAGACACTGACGCTAGGCAACCAGGTTTGAATGCATTGCGACAGCCAGCTGACACCTGAGCACACTCGAAACACAGGAGAGATCATTTCTAAACTTGGCAAATATGCAAATATTGTTATTGATAGCAGCAGCCTCCTCAGTCTTGTTGCTGCTGCGAGTCTAATGCGATGTGACAATCGGCAGCAAAACATGGCTCACGTCCTGGAACAAGTTGCCGACATGAAACCGATCGCCATCGAGGTGAGCGAATAAAAAATTGAAAACCAGCACAGAACTGGTTATTATCCCAATCCCAGCAGACTCTGATTATGTGGCCCGAAACTTTTAACACACACGACGTCATTGTAGACACTGGGCCAACATGATTCCCACCAATATGGTAAAATGATATGACGGCGGCCAGAACGAGAGCCAGCCAGCAATCACTGAAAGCCCTTACACTCAACTGATTCAATTAATTTGCGCATTTTTTGGGCCCAAGTGCGATCGCTGCGTGTGAATTTCGCCAAGCGGCAAAATATTGTTGTAAATACTCGTATGTGTAAGTTGTCGAGCTGTCGCCAAGATTAGACGCGAGCGGCTGTGAAAATAATAATGTTTCATAATTTTCTTGTTGTTGTTGTTGTTGTTGTTCAGCTACAGAGCTAAACACAACCACAAAGCAAACTATCAAATGTCGCAAAAATAATTCACAATTGTCGTCGGATTGTTGTAACTATGCAAAAGAGCAACGATCGATCGAACGTTCGATCGATAGACAACTGTCATTGGTCGAGGCGACTGCGCTAGAAATGAGAACTACGACTACGACCAACTACGACAGATACAAGATACAATGGAACGAAAGCAGAGGGTTGTTGCTCGCTCGCTGGGTGTGCGAGTGAGTGAGTGACTGCGTCCCACTGGCTGATGGACTGTCGCCAAGAGGCGTCGAGGGGACAGAGGACGAGGCGGTGGCTAAGCAAAACACGTTTAACCACAAAAGAATGGCACGAAGGAAGCAGCAGCAGCAGCAGAAGCAGAAGCAGAAGACGATCAATGGTCACAGTCCGGCCTGGCTGGCATGGCTCGACCCGGCTGGGTTCGGCTCGATGGTATCTGGTGTCGAGCTGTAAAGATATTGGGTGACAAATAAAAACTACTGAAAACTGCTGCTGCTCTGACGCTGCCGCTGCCACTGCCACCGCCGCTGCTACGTATGAATGAGCTTGTTGTTGCATGGCACATAGCATACGTGTGCAGTCGGGTCGCAGGGGGTTGGGGTTGGAGGTTGGGTTAGTGTAGTCGCCGCAAAAGCCGGCATACCGGAGACGGCGGCAAGAGCGCATTGGTTGGTTGCCTCTGCTGCTGCTGCTGCTGGTGGTGGCTGCCAGGAGGCAGGGGGTGTCATCAGCAGCAACAACAACAGCAACACTCGCTGTAAGGGTCTTTGCATGTGTGATTGTGCTCGTATGCCATGTACTTAGCAGGGCACTTTGTGTCATTGTATCTGCCCCGAGTGTGAGTGTGAGTGTGAGTGCGAGTGCGAGTGTGAGGTTGTGCGTTGCTGTTCGTTGTCTTTTGCGCCCTTTTGTCGCTTGTTTATAATTAAGTGAGCATTTTTTCTGTGGTTGTCGCTTTGCTGCTGCTACCGCTGACGGCCCCGTCGCCAATATCGGTCGAGAGACTTCGAACTGCAAGTGACAATTAGTTGCCGTCTTATGCTCGTCGCCGAAAGTCGATTCTTGCCTCGCGCATTAACTTAAATTCTACAACGGTTCACGGTTCTACATAGCAAGCCCTCAACAGTAATCTACACAAAACCTAACAATTGAAGTTCAATTAATAAACAACAAAATTCTAAAAAAAAATTAACGAATCGGTGAAATCTTCAAGTGATTTAAGAGCGATCTACGTTGGAAATTTTGTAATCAAGGCAGTGTCCTGATCATGAGAAATATAAATTCAATAAGAAGGTGCGGTTTCCTATGAATAAATAATACTTTAAATGAGCAAAGAACATTTGATTATAATACAGATTTGCTTTGTTTTTAACTTTAATGACTAACACTATTATTTTATAACAAGTTTCGCGAAGTTTGTGTAAATTGTGAGCATTTTGAATATTTTATTTAATTTATACTAAATCAAAGCTATAATTTCTGATCGTTTAAAATCATAGCTTATCTTACTCCTCGGGTAAAAGATAAATAATTAGAAATTAACTTGAAAAGATCATAAGTTATATAATGCAGTACCAAATAATTGTATAATTTATATTACTAAATTAATCTATTTAAAAAATGAACAATAAATAATGAACTTATTTCAAACAAAAATTAACTATAAAATATGAACTTCTTTTAATGTATTGCAGAACTGAAGTAATTTGAAATTTAAATTTAAATGCTGAACAAAATAGAGAATGTGTGTTTTAAATATATACTACTGTTAGTTTATTAAATGACAAAGTTACAAAATAATTTTCTAAAATTACCAAATACAAAATATTTCGAATGTGCGGATTCTATTTTTACTGCTTTTATGTTATTTGTAACGAAATGCAATAATTAAGATTGCATTTATAAACTTCAAGTCTGCAGAACTTTCAACTAGTGTATTATAATTTAATTATTTTTGCAACTTACTGAATTAATACAGAGTTATCGCAAAATAATAATAACAAATTTGCTAAAGTATTTGTAATAATTTGTAAAACACAAAAACAATTAAAATGGCATATGCTATGAAGACAATGCAAGTGGAAATAATTGTTTAAATGTTCAAATCGTGCATTTGCAGCTGGAAATCTCAATTGAGGCAGCAAAATGAAACGTAGAAAAACAAGAAATAAATTGCTGACACCAGCTGGAGTCATGTCATGGGATTGTTATATAAAAGTTCCAAACTCTTGAACATAATTCTGGGTATGTTTTCCGAATTCCAAGCTGCCAACAACTCGCCCCAAAACCTCGCCAGCAGAGCGAGCAGCGACCACGCTGCCGAGAGCAAAGCAAATGGCGTCGCATTCGCTCTGCTCTGTCGCTGTGTTTAGGGGCGGAGTTTCGTGCGACGCGCACAGTGGGTCGCAGCTCGTCGAGCACGCTGCGAAAATTGCGTGGCTGAGAGATGCGCCTGCGATGCTGTGTTCGCTTTCCAATGTAACCATCTGGTTTGCCACCACTATTTATGCAAACGTTTTGTTGTTTTTCTTTTTTGGCTCACCTGCGCGCAGATTCCCTGGAAGATCAAGAGGGTGGAGCTATGTACATATCGTGCGATGTCTCAAACGGAGGTCCTGTGGAACCAGAAACGGGCTATGTGCCCAATAATCCATTATTCGGCCTGGCGTTGGACAGTCCGCAGGTAATTTGCTCGCCTCCAGTTTCGGCCCGTTTTTCAGTTTGCCCGTGGATGAAATTGTAAAATTGTAGCGTCTCGATTTCGGTTTTGTGTGCTTGCAGCAAGAGTGTGCTGCATCCTGCGTCGGCTGTTTATCCTGCCAAGGCAACACCGCCCTGCCCATCTCCTCGCTCACCAGCAGCGACTTCGATTGCGGCGGCTGCTTCGATCCCACCATCGGAGTGCTGGGCAATCAACTCAACACCACACCGCCGACGACAAATCTCTCGGGCGCCGGCAGCGTTGGCCACAACGTCGGCAACGGCAGCAGCAGCAGCTACTGGAGCACGGACGAGATGGCCTCCACGTTTCCCGGCCTGCCGCCGCTGGACATCGATCCGCTGCCCAGCCTCTTCCCGTTCTCGCCCTGCGGCGCCTCCTACAACTTTGCGGGCAATCCGCACCAGGCCTCGCTCTCGTACACCGTGCATCCGCACCAGATGCTCATCTCCCCCAACGGCAGTCAGCAGCACTCCCAGCAGCATTCGCAGACATCACAGTCGGGCCACGGCCACCAGCTGCACCAGTCGCAGCACATGCAGCAGGCGCTCACCCAGGCATCGCACGGTGGTAACGCGCTCCACAGCCACAGCAGCCACGGCCACAACAGTTCCTCCGCCAGCAACGGCGCTGCGGGCGGCAACGCTGGCGTCGGCGTCGGCGCCGGCGCGGCCAGCGCCTGCTACTACGAGGCGTCGGCCAATGCGGCCGCCACAGCGCCGCCCATGTACCCCAGCATGAGTGTCAACGTGAGCATGAACATGACCATGCACCATGGCTACGGCGCCGACGGCGGCGCTGTGCCCATGCAGTGCTCCCAGATGAACTGGACGCCGCCCAACAGCTCCTCGGCGGCGGTCAACGTGCTCTATCCTCCGCTGCTCAGCCCCACGCACTACCCCGCCTCGGCCACCTACTCGTTCACGGCTGACTTTCGCGCTCCGGCGCCAGCCGCAGCGCTGAGCGCACTGCAGCCGACTCTTACGACGGACAAGGAGTCGCCCTCGCCGCCGGCGTCCAGCACGGCAGCGGCGCTGGGCTACTACAGCGGCTCGGTGGCCGGCAGCCAGAGCTATACGCCGCCACACAAGAGCCCCAGCTACCAGGCGACGGCGCTGAGCCTGGGTCTGTCGACCTTCGAGGACGAGGAGGACAGCATCGACGACGGGGATGCCGATGGGGATGGCGACGGCGAGGGCAGCGCTGGCGGCGATCTGAAGCCGAACTTGTGCCGGCTGTGCGGCAAGACGTATGCGCGGCCGAGCACGCTGAAGACGCATCTACGCACGCACTCGGGCGAGCGGCCGTATCGCTGTCCGGACTGCAACAAAAGCTTCTCACAGGCCGCCAACTTGACGGCGCACGTACGCACACATACGGGACAGAAGCCGTTCCGCTGTCCCATTTGTGATAGACGTTTCTCGCAAAGCTCCAGCGTCACCACGCACATGCGAACCCATTCCGGGGAGCGGCCGTATCGCTGCTCCTCCTGCAAGAAGTCCTTCTCGGACAGCTCCACGCTGACCAAGCATCTGCGCATCCACAGCGGCGAGAAGCCGTACCAGTGCAAGCTCTGCCTGCTCAGGTAAGTCTGTCGTGCTGTGCTCGAAAGCCGTCTGCCTGGAACACTACTGACCATGCCCTTCCCTTTCCACCACTCTAGATTCTCGCAGTCGGGCAATCTCAACCGGCACATGCGCGTACACGGCAACAATGCCAATGGCAACGTCAGCGGCGGCGGCAATGGTGGCGGCAACGGCATTGGCGGGGGTGGCAGCAGTCTCATTACATGACAAAAGCCGCGTAGTGCAGGCGGTTTTCAGCATTATCACCCCCCGCACCCGCACACACACACACACCCACATCAGCTGGCCCATCCGCATCCGCATCCGCACCACTTGCACCACCACGCCCATATGCCCAACTATGACTATGGCAATTACAGCATCAGCGACTACACTCCGCCCGGCGCCACACAAAACTATTCAGGGTATTATTTCTGCGCACTCAACAAGCCGCCCAAGTTCGAGCGTTTCTATTAGAGCCCGGAACGAAATGGAACGGAACGGAAATCTATGGATCACATGCAACTGCAATTGTAAATGCTCAAATTCGAATGGAAAACAACGAGAAACTAATTCAAACTAATTGCGGCCTATGCGCCAAACTGTACATACTAATGTTTAGTAGACACATAATCATTTTGTATTTATTATTCACATCACAGGCATACAATCGATGCACTAGATCATAATACTCGTACGTACGTATGTATCTCTGTATATGGTAGTTGAAAACACGCATAAATCTATTCAAAATTAGCCAACGAAATAGACATTAAGCCAACACAAAAACATAGGCAATACAACAAAGCATATGAAGTTCATGTCAAGTCCAAATTTCAACTCTTGACGAATATTTGCAAAATAAGCGATACATGAAATTAATTTCCTTAGATACGCTTAACTAGTTACCATACCATGCAGCAGCACCCAGCAAGCTATGTTTAAGATATTGTATATTTACGAGTAGGTATAGTTCTACATATAGATGTAATTTAAGTCAGGTGCTTTGATTTAAGCCAATTTTGCGTATACCGAATTTAAATAAATATACAAAACAAATAACCCCGACACTCTCAATGGACTGCTCTCACGATAAAAAATAATGCCCAAAAAACTGGGCAGACCTTCTAATGATTATTATACTATTGATAGAAGGGAATACGAGGCACGACAATTAAAAATATAATTTCCATTATCTGAAATTGATGAAAGCCAAATAGTAACCCCTAAAATTCTGGCTACAAATTAATTTTTTTAGAGGTATCTTTTAATTATTGTAAAAAACTTCTTACGATTTAAAGAATATCATCCACGATGTAGACGGCTTCGGAATCGCTGCCACAAATCAATCGAGAGCCTTGCACGTCGAATGAGTTGATTGGCTTGCGTATGTTGCTCAGCACGCCGTCAACATTGACCAGCGCTCGTACGCGATCACCGCTTAGCCAGGAACTTTTGCAATCCTGCTGATTGGGATCGATATGAGTTTTGTTCTCGGACCACATCCAAACCTCGCCGGCTTCTGCCGAACTAAACAGTTTCGAGGGATCCTGATTGTGAAATCCGATATCGGTGATGGGACTATTGTGTGCACTGAGATAAGATGCTGGATACTCCAGATTGCGCAAGTCCCACACAGTAATGGAGCCTTCCTCGCTTCCGCAAATCAAAATATGTTGTTGCATGGGATGTGTTGCCAGCGAGGAGACGAAATTGGAACTCTTAGCATCTTGGCAAGCAACCATAAAAGCAATTTTCGGTTGAGTTTCGCCGGCGACACGTGTGTCAAACATACGAATCACACCCATTCTGTTCGCCGTCACCAGCTGCTGCTGGCTGATAAAGTTGACGGTCAGCAGTGCGATGCTGTCGGCATCGATGGAACGCTTCACTTGCTTCAAATTGTTCGCGCTTAATATGTTGACACAGCCGTCTTCACCCACAGTTGCAATGTCGGTGCCATAGACATCTAGTGCTGTGCAGGGAGCGGCGGTTCGACTGCATTTGAATTCATGTAGACGTTCACTCCGTGCTGTGCGTTGTATTTGATCCTCCTCAACAGCTCGCTGCACATTAAGGAGGCTGAGATGGCCTGGGAAACAAGAAGATTAATAAGGCTACTTTGTTGTCTTATCGTACTTACCGTCAGCACAGCCCACAGCCAGAATGTCATCGGTCACAAACTCCAGGCCAGTGATGTCGCCCTCCAAGGACACTTTGTCATTGCAACGCGGCGTATGATCAACGTTCTGAGCATATGGATTTGACTGCAGACGCCACAAGCGCACAAAATTGTTGTTCATGTCCCAGCACCCGGTGACGAAGCGTTCGGATTGCTGCAGCTTCTCGGGAAGCCAGCGCACCTTGGATATCTTCTCTGATATGTAGTGAGCCGCGACCTTTGTAGCCATTTTGACACTTTTTGAAGCACACTTTACTTAATTGCAGAAAACAAACACAAACTAATCAAATTGCCGCTTGCTTGCTCGCTTCTAAACCATATGTTTTGCGCAATGTTAACTTAACATAGCGCCAAATTGATATTAGCAGCACTGCAAGCGGCAACTGTTATTAACATTTCTGCGCGGGACCAGACTAAAAATGCATAAAAGGCGATAAGCTATTAGATTATTATTAAGAAACTTTTTTTTAATATCGATATTTTGTTAGTATTAACAATTATTTAAATTAATATCGCATAATTCAGATATTTTCGCGGTGTGTACGTATATCGATAGTCGAATATGTTAACCAGACACTTATCGATACTTACTTTTGCAGTTTTGTCTGTTAACCAGAAATCACGATGGACTGCCATCACCAACAAATTTTCGCGCCTATTTTCCAGTAAACAAACTGAATTGATAAGAATGGACAAGTATTTAGTAAAAGTGCCCGCAAAAGCGAAAAAGAATGGAACGCCGGAGGCGGTAAGTATAATTTAAATATTAGTGTATATACAATTGTATTTATATTGTACTAATTCATGAATCTTCTTTCAGAAAATTGCTGCGAAAAAGGAAACGCCAAAAGAAACCAAAGCCACCAAGAAATCAACTGAGAAAATTTCCAACAAACGAAAAAACGATAATACGCCCGAAATAGTAAGTGCTATATTTACCTAAAGTTGGCGTAAATAAATAATCTTTGTGCACAGATTAAAGACAAGGAAAACAACGAAACTGAAAATCCTCCCAAGCGAAGAAGCAGCCGCTTGACGCGCAGTACGCGATCCATGGCCGAAGGTGGGACACCCTCCCCGGAGAAGGAGAAGCCCGAGAAGTTGCCATTCATAAAGTATAAAGGAGCCATTAAATATTACACTGAAAGTCAAGAGATTGCAGCATCCGCCGACGAAGTTATGTAAGTATATCTGCATGAGAAAAATTCAACTTTATAAATATAATTGATTCTAATTACTTTGCAGGCAATGGGTGGAAAAGCAGACCAATGTGGATGTGGTTCCAATGGCATTTGATATGGAATGGCCTTTCTCATTTCAAACCGGGCCGGGCAAATCCTCCGTCATCCAAATATGTGTTGATGAGCGTTGCTGCTATGTCTACCAGCTAACGAACTTGAAGAAAATACCAGCTGCACTTGTGGCACTCATAAACCATCCCAAAGTGCGGTTGCATGGTGTGAATATAAAGGCGTAAGTGCAGTCCATTGTGTCCAGCAGCTCGTGATTGATATTGGGTTTATTTCAGCGACTTCCGGAAGCTGCAGCGCGACTTCCCAGAAGTGTCCGCAGAGCCGCTCATTGAAAAATGCGTTGATTTAGGCGTGTGGTGCAATGAGGTTTGTGAGACGGGTGGCAGATGGAGCTTGGAGCGCTTGGCCAATTTCATAGCCAAGAAGGCCATGGACAAGAGCAAGAAGGTGCGAATGAGTAAGTGGCACGTGATACCACTGGACGAGAATCAGCTCATGTATGCGGCCATCGATGTTTATGTAAGTGCCAGAACTACATTTGAAAGACCATAAATCATACTTTTAATATTCCAGATTGGTCAGGTAATTTACCGTGAGCTTGAGCAACGGGAGAAGGTGAAGACAACGAACGAGCAAGAGTTTATTGAGAAGAATGGTGATGCCGCGTTCAAGGCTGTCAAGGCGCTGGGCGAGAACTTTCTATCCAAGATCAATGAGGTGACTTTGTAAGCCACGTAAGTTGATCGCAGCTGAACACCTCTCATTTTACACAAATTAACATTTTATACACCACCTTATACATTTGTCTTAACTTGCAATAAATTTTAATTTTAAATTCGATTTAAACATTTCTAAAATTACAATGATGGACAATGAACAGCATCACTTGAATATTGGTCGGCGTGAACCGACCGCCTCCAGCTTACGTTTCAGCACATCATTATCCAAGTCAATCTGTCGTTGGTACTTCTTTCTATTGACAGCGGCGCTTGTCAGGCGAGGCGCCGCTGGTGGTTGCTTTTGGAATGATTAGCACAATGTATCATAATGTATCAGTGGATCGAAAGAAAGCGTGCTTACCTTTGCTGGTATATTGGAGTTGGACTTGACTGTAGTTACAGCTGGCTTAATTGTTGGCTTTACGTTCATCATTTTCTTCAATAATATGTGATTTTGTCGCTCGATTTCTCGTACTTGGGGATTTGTGAAGCTGAAGCTCTTGCGCCCCAGATTTTTGTAGCTAAAGGGCAACAGATGCACCACAGATTACAGAATTTATGCAGAGGCCTTCACTCTGTATACTCACTTGACCTTCTCCGAGGAGGTGGAAGAGCGCGGACGCCTGAAATCAATGTGATACCCAGAGTTGTCGCTATTGAAGCTGGTTGGTGTCACGCTGGACACGCGACAGTTGATGCGTCCGCCCTGTTGACACTGCTCCATGTGGGGATAGCGCAAAAGACCATCGCCTTGACCGCACTCGTCCGACATAAAGGGCTCCGTGGTCTCCTCGTCCTCCGCGGCATCATTGTCATCGCTGAGTGAGGGACAGCGACACTTGCTCGTGCGCTTTGACAGCCCCTCCGAGCGCACGGTGGTCGGTGTTTTGGGCGATTCAAGTGTGGACATCGATTCGGATTCCTCCTCCAGCTCGGCCAATTTTTTGCCCTGTTGTTTCATCAGTTTTGTGGCTAGCGCCAGCTGTTCCAGCGCATTATTGTCGGCAGCACCGCCGCTTAAGCGAAACGTCTTCATTATCATCTCTGACATCTGAGTCATCTGCTGTTCGAGAAACTTGACATTGAACGTATCACTTGGGTCCATGCCCAAGCAATCGCCCACATCAAGCTCATCATTCACGTCAGCCTTGAGGGCATCATCTTCAATGTTGGCCGGAAGCGGCAGCTCGGCGTTAACAATTTTTCCAACCTCGGCGGGCACAACCGGCTTGCGACTGAGATTGGGGAACGTCTTGGACATTGGCTTCTTGTTCTGCACTGTTTGCATGGGCATAAAGTCCATCTCGTCGTCGGAGTTTTGTGGCGATGCCTTCTCCTCGCCGTCGGAATCGGAACAAGTGCCAATCTCATCACTTTCACAGTCAACCACATCGACCAAATCGCTTTTAGCTAGCTTAGAGTTTTCCGTCTCGCCTGGCTTTTTGTCGTCCAGGAACTGTCCAATTTCAACATCGTCATTGCTGTGCTCGGACATTAGATCGTCATTGAGTTCGTTGACAATTTCGTCGTCTTCATCCATGTCCTCCTCCTCCATTTCCATATCTTCGTATTCGTCCAGTTCGGTAAATTGATTGTTCCCTGGATTGCCAGTTGGGACCAGTGTGCGGTCCGATAATGTCTCGTCGTCGGTGTGATCCGACGGCTCTTTATACTGATTGACCTCGGCCACCGTCTTGCGGACAACCACTTGGCCCTCATCCTCCGAAGAGCTGTTGTATTGCATCAATGGTTCTCGGGGGAATCCGCTGCCGCCACCAGAGCGTTTGCCAAAGATCTGGTGACGGCGTGCATGAGGCTGTGGGTGTGTGGGGGGTTCAAGTTGAGGTTGAGACATGCTGAGGCTAAACTCTTTGATAACCAACTCCTGCGGCTGGTCCACAGTCATGGCGTCACCACTCACATTTCCGCGCAGAAACTCGGCCTCAACGTCGCTGTCGCTGCGTGAATCGCTGTCCTCCTCTTGCACATCTTCCTCCGGCTCTTCCTCGACCTCTGACAGCGATTCCTCGTCAAAGGACTCGTCCATGTAAAAATCTTCGTCGGAGTTGACCGGCGGCGCTGTCATCGTGTCGCACCACGTAAGTTATTTCGATGTCGTATACCGAATAAATTCCCGTTGAGTTCGCGCGACTGTGTGCGTTTATTTTTGTGTGTATTATTTGATCAGCTACTGTTTATTTTTTTGGTTGTTTTAAAATGTCTTGGGAGTCTAGCTAGTATTATTGAGAACAGTGCCGGGAATACTAATAATTTGTATAGAGCAGCAGTATGCCTAGCTGTACACTTTGCTCCAAGATTACTGGGTTTACTGAGTCCGATTTATCGTCTCGTTGCTCACACTTGATTGATATGTGGGACACCGACAGGGTGACCAAACGATGAATGCTGACGACCTCCTCCTCCGTCTCCACCGAACCGCCCATTTCGCCCCACGCTCGCTGTGCGGGTTGAGGCAGGTGCTGCTACCATGTAACGATAGTTGCCACTGGAACTCGAGTGTGCTTGCTTGTGTGTGTTTCTCTTCTGTTGCTGTTGTGGAGTAAGTGTCACATTCTGCACGTTTATTATTGCTATTTTTGCTTTGATTTTGTGCCTGTGGTGTCTTGCCACTAACTAAAGACTGGCAGCTCGCATCTGCCACCTGCCAGCTACCACCTGCCACCTGCCACTTGCCACTTGCCAGTGGAGGCAAGCGTGTTTATTTGGTTTCGCCAGCCGTTGCCTGTGACAACGGAGCAGGCGCAAACAATTTGTTGTTATCCTCGCGCTCGTCTACCCCTCAGAAACGCACTTGTTGTGAGGCTTAAATCTGCTATCATTTTAATGTTTCTATATTAATTCTAAAACAACAAACGTCAAGTTCACTAAATATTCTATTCATTTCGCGATGCAAACGCTTTTCGCAACTTGTTGTATAAAGGCAACGGCGCTTCTACCCAGACTAGTTTACGATATTCATCAATGGGCGCATTGATTATGTGCAATAGAATGTCAGCAGGACCAAGGTTCTCCAAGATCTCAGGCAGCATCAGACGCACTTCAATGACGGTCTGCGCTATCTTCTCCGCAACGACAATGTTTGCTGGCATTTGAAGTTCGACGGCCATGGGAAAAGCGATGCTGCAATAAACGCAAGTTAAATCATCTCAGAAGATGGTGGTGTCCAAGGGAAAACTTTACCATTTCTCCTCACACTTCTTGGCCAGCTTATGCAGCACAAGTTGTGCGAAAGTTTGAGTGTGTGAATGCAATTCGCTCATCTGTTGATGGAGCAGCTCGAAGATCGTTTGAAATTGTTCCATTTTCAGTAGGTCCGCGTTGCGAATGCAATATATGAGGAGCACCGATATTAGTGAATCCTGTTGAGTGGATTCAAGGCTGCTAATTTGTGCCACTCTCTCCAATAACTGCTCAAAGTGGGGCTCATCCACGGGCAACTGTTGCGCCAGTAAACATTCGTACAGCACGCAGATTTGATTCGGTTGCGTAGCTGAGCACAAAAGCAGCTGCCATAAGTGGTTTGTCCAAAATGCTTTACTCTTGGCATCTGAGTGCAGCAAGACTCTTAGAATGCGCAGCTGGGCTCTGCTTTCTTTTGAGTTCTCCAAGATCAGACCATTGCGATTCATGCTGACATTGATACGTATCAATTTATTGAATAGCTCATATAAATCCTCCCTTGACTGCCGATAGGCATACTCAATAAATAGATTTCTTCTGCAGATGCAGCTGTTGCTAAGATCAAACTGTTTTTCCAACGCAAATTCAATGCTGTCCACATGCAAATAGAAAAATACTATATAGTAATTGGTAGACTCAACAAATGTGGAGCTTACAGTGCTTGGCCTGTTTTAGTGGATCCGCCCAGTACTTCTTGCAACACCATGTATTTTGGCACTGAATCGGTATTATGCAAAACCGTTTCAATATCTTTAAAACAATTATTATTGCACGATGCAATCATTTCTTCAACAAGTTTTTCCCTCTCTTCCTTCTCCACAGTCTTTTCCGCATATCTCAATATACAACGGGCGATGTTGCTGCAAAATAAATTTTATAATTCATTTCATCTGCCTATTTAGCAACTTACTCACCATCGCAGGTAATCGTAGGGAGTGTATTTTCTCCACTTTTGGACAATGGCCGCAAGTATTTTGGAACTTTGTTCAACACATTGTTGTTGTTCGCACAATATGTTGGCCAAGTGTAAGCAGGTGTGTACTGTGCCCTGTTCCAGTAGGTCGATGGGATCCAAGTGCAGCTCTTGGAGTTTGCTCCAATCGCTTAGATTGGTTTCCACAAACAAATCGACACTTCTTTGCAGCACATATAGTTTCTCATCTTGCGCTTTGCAGTTGAATTTCTCCAGCAAATGCTGTTGCAGTTCTTTTAAGTTAGTTAGCTCAATGCTTAAATCGTATTCCGCATGATACCAATTCAAAACTTCCGGCTCTTTGTTGAACATGAAGAGCAGAGGAAGACGCCACCAGCCGTGGCAGGATTTTGGCACATTTTGCAGTTGTTGGAATAATTTGAAATATGGCGAGCTGGTCGAATGAGGTTGGTACTTCCATCTGTTGGTAATCAGTTCAAAGCCTTCTATATTAAGCTGCACAAATTGCTCACTTAGGGCCTTGCATTCCCTGATCATATTTTGAAAATAAAATTCCACAACAAAGGGAGCGAGTTCAGTGTTTTCGTAAAGTGTTTTAACAAGTGTCATGTAGTCGACTAAAGACAGAGATTGAATTGAATTCTGAAATGAATTGGATTCAGAAAAGTCGTACTCAGAAAAGTTTCTCGCTGTTACTCACCCTAAAATTGGTAAATAACGTTTCACCAGCCCAAAAACGTAGCTCTTGGTTTTTCATGTTCTTCACGAGCTGAACCATTTCGTATAGAAGATCTTGCGTAACTTGGGGCACTCGTTTGCCCCTCAGACTGTCTAGCCAACGGGCGAGTGCAATGTCAAGCCATGGAACTTTAACGAATGCAGTGAAAAAACGCTTCATTTCGATGGATGGCACAAACTTAATCATTTGTTGTAATGGCAGAGAGTGCTCCTCGAGATCGTGTAGCTCCAGCCAGTTGCTTGCTTTCAGGAATTCCTCCAGTATATTAGCCTGCCTAAGATCGGACGATGTTGTGTGCAGCATTAGGTATTCCAGTGTCCAACGGAGCAATAACAGATCGTCGTGACCAAGTAAGCTAATGTACAACGGGCGCATCCAGTTCAGCCCACATTTGTCGTCTTTGGAAGCAGAGGGAGTTTGTTCCACTTGCAGGCACTGCACTATTGTGATAAGCGAGGTGAAATCGAACTCGGAAAAGTGGTCGACTTCTCTCTGATCGAAATCCTTAAAACTGCTGTCGAGTAGCTTATCCAGTAAATGGTTGCCAGCTAAACGTTGCTTGAGCATCGTTGACTTCAAGTGCTGTTCAATTTGTGCATGCAGCTGAGGTGTAAAGATGCTGACAACCTTTAGATCGCTTACAAAGTTGTCAAATAGGCGAATAACTTTTTGACCAGCCACTGATTGTGCACTGCTTGTCTCACTGATTGTACAACAACACATCTGCCGCAGCGTGGATTTTTTATCTTTCCAGACATGCTTGTTCCAGGACTTCGCACAAAGTAGCAGCATTTGAAGCAGTTGGGGATCGTGCAACTTAGACTCAGCGAGAGCTGACCTTATCTTCTGGCTCAATTTGAAAGCCAATTTAATGTTCGCCTTGTGTTCGGAGTTTAGTAGACCACAAGCAAACTGCAGAATTTTCTTTCTTTTTTGTTCATCGGTGACGTCAATTAAATCGAATAGAATGTCTGTCAACTCCTCGACTGTTGCGGGTTCCAAAACACACTTATCTGACTCTGACTGCGCCATTGTAATTTTATAAACACACGCACACAAACTTATGGTTTATATAAAATAGTAATAGTAGTAATGGTAATAAAAGTGAGTTGTACTGTTCACTTCCAAATTACGATACAAACTGCTAATACTCAAACTTTGTTTATCAATTAATAGTTGATATTATTTCACAATCTGCAACAATCGTTCTGTGCTTCTTTCGTTCTACTGCGCTCATCGGCAAAGCTTTACAGCTCGCGAGAGCGAGAGCGAGAGCTTAACATTGTTGTTTTCTTGTTAGTCTCTTCTAGTTTCATTTGTTGTCATTGAGCCATTCGATCGCTCACTCTTCATTGCGCTCATTCGTTTTATTTGTTTGCTTTTGTGTTGAGCTCCAGCGATTCCTCTTGAAAGCTTTCGCTTCGGCGCCTCTGCAGCGAAAAGCTTTCTCACGCACTCTCCCACAATCCGAGAGTTGAATGAATGCAAAGCAGCGGCAACTTCAACGGCGGTTTAATACCGTGCCGCCAACAACGTTCACTCCATGTGTAAATATTGTCCGAGTTCGTGAGCACGAGAGAGCGAGAGAGGTAATGCGATGGCGCGCAGAGAGACGCAACGAAGAGAGAGAGCGAGAGAGTGGAAAGCTGCTACCCTGCAGGCTGCTGTGGCCACGTGCGAGTAGAGAGCGAAAGAATGGAGCACGAAGCGTGGTGGTGGCGGCGTGGTGTCGTCGTGAGCGTAACGGAGCAGAGGCAATCTGGCCAGCGGGCAATTCATTTGGCCAAGAAGCTTCGTGGCGTGCGGGCGTTGTGTCGTGCCGAAAAATGCGCGCGTAAAACTGATGAAAAGAAAGCATCAAATAATTTGAATTGACGGAACAAATAAAACATAATAATATATCGGAAAAAAACAAGAAAAATACCCGCAACACAAAAAAAGTAAATAATTAAGAAAAGAAGCCAAGTGGAGAAACAAGAGCAAACCAAGTGGAAAGCGGATAGCGAAACGTACGAGTCAGCTTCCATGCTGGCTAGAGAGCAGCAAGCAGCAATGTGTTTATGTGATGCGTGAATGAAGTGCCAGAAACGAGCAGTCAGAAATCAACGCCAGACGCCACTAAAATGTTGGCCAAATGTTTGGCCAGCAAGCGCAAGTACGCGAGTTAATTACCAACCAAAAAAAAAACAAAAAACGAGCGAGCCAGCAACCAAGCAGCCAAACAAGCCAACGCAGCCAACTGCCAAGCGCTCAAACAGTGAATCCGTGAACCGGCCGGAATGGTCTTGAAATTTTATTAGCCGTATTCAACAGCTGCCAATGCAGTTAAAAAATTGTCCACGCACACACACACACACAAATTGACCATTGTCAGAGAGAAAGAGAGAGAGAGAGAGAGAGAAAACAAAAGAGAAGCAATTCGCTTGTTTAATCAATAGCAGTCCGTAAGCGTTGTGCGTGCATTAATATTACACATACGCCGCGTTGTCAGCGACTAAAATCCAGCAGCGTGGCGACAGCTCAACTGCTAAGTAATTGCACATTGCGTGCACGACACGCGGTGGCAAGTTCACTAGTTTGCAAGCCACAGTCACAGCCACAGCCACAGTTGCAGCCAGCTCTCGCGCAATTTGGCTAAAAGCGTCGACGTCGCCGCTGCTGCTGTCGCCGTCGTCGTCGTCGTCGTCGTCGCCCCTAGGTAGGTCAAAAGGCGCAGCCACAGCGATAGAACAACAGCAACAGCAACAGCAGCAACAGTCAGTGCCAAAGTCTGTGGCGGAAGCGAGCCAAGAACAACAAACAGTCAAGAACAGCAGCAGAACAACAACTACGTCGTCGAAAGTCAAATTCATTAGGCGCTGTGGGCGTGGACTTGGGCGTCGTCGTAGGCGTATAAAGGAGTAAACATGCCAGAGTGCGGCTACAGCTGCTTTTTTTTGTGTGTTCATCTTTCAGCCTTTTCTCCTTTCATTTTTATTTTTCCTTCCTTCCTCATAGTATTTATGCACACACACACACATATATATATAATTTTTTTTTTCATTTATCGATTTTTGACACTTGACTGCCAGAGGCAGAGGCAGGCAGTTAGGCTAGGCACGCAGTCAGTCAGTCAGTCAGTCGGGCAGCCGAAAACGAGAGCCGGCTAATAATGCTCAGTAGGTCAGCGGCACGGCAGTTTGAAGTGCGTTAGAAGCAACAGTGGCCGGCGGCAATAAAGTGAAAATGAAAATGGAGAAGAAGAAGTGAAAGAAAACTGGCACAGCGCAGCAGAGCAGTTAGAGCCGCAGTTGGAGCAGCCTTAAGTTGCGACTTGTAAAAATAGCAGAGCCCCCCCTCCTACACACACACACACACACACACACACACACAGCATAGCAAATGGCGCACACACGCATTGTAAACTTCAAACGCGCTTGGCCTACTTTCCGTGTAATGGGCTGGGATGGCAGAGTCCTCGCCAGCAGTGCCGCCCTCGTAGCCGCGCCGCGACGCCGCCACCCCATTCCGTTCATGTCAACCGCAACCAAGTTAAATGAAGCACATGAAGAGGGATGTGCGGGCTGTTGTGCAACGTGGGGGTTTCGCAAACAAATGACCAAAAGCAAAGTCTGCTGCTGGCTGCTGGTTGTTGGCTGCTGGCTAGTGGCAAGTGCAGCGAACAGACGCGCGTTAATCATACGCCTCGTCTGCCCGATGCCTGCAAAGTCAATCAGCCCTTAATTGACGTCTGCAGTCAATTGCAGCCACAACCGACGCTGCTTAGTGTGCATCATTAGCGCACGCAGACGCGACCTTTCGATTGCAATAATGTGAGCAGCCAAAAGATTATTGGCTTTGTCTATAGGCAGTCGACACACATCAATATTTGTCCAGAATTTTTTTATATTCCTGTTGCTGAAATAATATTTCTGTGCTGCTCAACAGTTCAAGGGGGAAAACTGGCAGTTTCGGGGCGTCCACTCTGCTGGTCGCTAAGTGCACTTTAAAGAGCGCGTTGTGGCAGCGAGTGGTCCGCACTAAGTCGGCGCAACTTGTCGCGTTTTGCGGGAGTTTTCTCATTTTCCAAATTAATTGCCAGCCTGCCAGGCAGCCAGTTGGCCGCGGGGGCAGGTGACGGCGGCCAAGGAAGCATGTCAAATATGCGTGGCACGTGAACAGGACGCAAAAAACAGCTTATGTGTGTGTGTGTGTGGGGTGTGCGCTCGTGCGTGTGTGTGCATGTAAATTACGAAATCGTGCAAAAAAGGTGCCATTAAAAAAAAAGAGGAGAGCTCGAAACACGCGGCTGTCGCCTAACCATACAAAAATAAATAAATACGAAAATGTGAAATGCAAAAAACGAGAAACGCGAAACGGGAAAAATGAAATATAAACAACACAGAGTGCAGGTGCTGCTGTGTGTTGGCTGCTTGGTTGCTCGCAATTGAATATCACGCAAATTGCGTATACGCCGCGTGGCAGCACTAAGTTGGCTCTCTCGATAATTGCAGGCGTGTGCTGAGCTGCCGCCGTCGATAATGTCGTTGGGGCGCTGGCAGTGCCAGGAGCGCATCCCCGGCCACTCGCAGTCCTCTGTGCCAGGCGCGGCCGGAGTCGTCGTTTGAATGCGTCGAAGGTGAATAACTCTAAATGCAATAACAATAACAGAGCCGCAGTGGCGCCATAAACATCCGCATACACATAAGTAAACAATAACGATAGCGATAACTGTAACGATAACGCCAACGATAGCGATAACGATAACGATACACGAGACGTAACGGCAGCGCTAGCCAGACAGCAGCAGCCCAACTTGGCGCGTCATGTTAGCAGCCAGCAGCACAAGGAGCAGAAGAGCAGCAACCCGACGAGCAGCAGCAGTCAGTGAGAGCAGAGCAGCAGCAGCCACATCGCCATCGTCAATCGCATCGCTAGCCGCATCATGGTGTTGAGCACGGAATGGTCGCAGGTGGAGGTTATCGATCTGATCAACGACGGCAACGGCCTGGGCTTCATACTGGTGGGCGGGCGCAGCACCGGCGTGGTGATCAAGGCGCTGACCCCCGGCGGCGTCGCCGAGCGCGACCAGCGACTGCAGCTGGGCGACCATCTGCTGCAGATCGGCGATGTGAACCTGCGCGGCTTCAGCTCGGAGCAAGTGGCCACAGTTCTTCGTCAGACCGGAGCTCAGGTGCGTCTGATTGTGGCACGGCCCGTCGAGCCGACGGCCATCGACTACCACACGCTGGCCTGTCATGCGCCCATTATACCAACTAAGCTCCTCTCCGACCCGGAAGAACTGTCGCGCCACCTCTTTCAGAACCCCAGCCTGGCCACGGCGCACTCAGCGGCCGCCGGCAACGGCAACGACAACGGCTGCGGTGGCCTCGATGTCGTGGCCAGCCTGGTGGGCCTCGTGACCGGCGCCCCGGCCGGCGACAGCGCCGACATGGGCAACGACATGGCCGCGCTCGCGTGCGGCGTGCCCGACACGGAGCTGGCCGACCTACCCCTGCCCCCCATACCCAGCAACCTGCACTTGAGCGGCGCGAGCAGCGCGGACTGTCTGCAGGACACGGACATAGTGCCCTACTCGATACTGTCGCCGCCGCCGCCGCTGACGGCGCCGCCTGCGAGCGCCCTGCTGACGGCACGCCAGTCGCTGCAGCTGCCGCTGCTCGACCCGCGCTGGACGGAGCAGGAGGAGTGCGAGGAGCAGCTGCTGCACATCGACGGTGGCACCGTGATAGCCGGCAAGCGGTTGGCAACGCCCAGCGATGTGCAGCTCGACGGCAATGGCGACGGCGACTGCGGCGACTCGCTGGGCACGGCCTCGCCCACGCCGTCGTCGTACATCGACTCGCCGGAGACGGAGACGTACGTGGTGGAGCTGCACAAGAACGTGTACGGGCTGGGCATCACGGTGGCCGGCTACGTCTGCGAGGAGGAGGACCTCTCCGGCATCTTCGTGAAGAGCATCATCGAGGGCAGCGCGGCGGAGACCAGCGGCCAGATACAGATCAACGATCGCATCGTCGCCGTCGACGGCCGCACGCTGGCGGGCGTGACGAACCACCAGGCGGTCGAGCTGCTGCGCAACACGGACATCGAGGTGCACCTCACGCTGGAGCGCTTCCTGCGCGGCCGCAAGTTCGAGCACCTGCAGGTGGCGCTCACCGAGATGAAGGGCGGCCGCGTTCACGACGGCGGCGGCGTCTGTGGCGGCGCAGACGCAGTCGGCGATGGCGATGGCGACGGGCAGTCGCAGCTCTCGATGCCCGCCTCGCCGTCGATCGCGACGCTCAGCTGGCTGCCGCCGAAATCGCTCGACGCGGACTCCATAGTGACCGACAACGATGGCGACGATGGCAACGAGGGCGACGTCGACGTCGACGTTGACGCCCAGCTGCTGGCCGCCGAGTTCGCCGGCGACCTGGCGTCGCGCGACACCGTCGACTCGAACATGTCGCACGTGCTCGACCGCAGCGAGACGAGCGCGCCGCGCCTCACCAACGGCAGTGGCAACGTCAGTGGCAGCGGGAGTAACGGGCACGAGCACGACAGTGGCAACGACACCGACGAGCAGTGTGCAGAGCCCGAGCTGGAGGCGCTGCCCGCGCACAAGGCGGCCGTGACGCCGACCGATCATGGCAAGACGCCGACGAACGAGCAGCCGGGCGGCGACACGCCCACCGGCGACGCCGTACCCGCCCCCGCCGCCGCCGCCACGCCGCCACCCCCGAAGGTGGCCAGTCCGAGCGCCGCGTCGCTGCGGGTGGCCTGGAAAAGTGAGTTTCCCGAAAGTGAAATTTTAGTTGCCGAAATAAATAAACTTTCAGGTCTAGGGATCAGCCTCGAGGGCACCGTCGACGTCGAGTGCGGCATTGAGAAGCGTCCGCACCATTACATACGCTCAATACTCGCAGACGGCCCCGTCGGCCGCCAGGGCATCCTGCGGCCCGGCGACGAGCTGCTCCAGGTCAACGAGCACAAGCTGCAGGGCCTGCGCCACATCGACGTCGTCAAGATACTCAAGGAGCTGCCGGCGAGCGTGAAGCTGGTGTGCGCGCGCGGCACCCGGGCGCCCTCCATCATCAACACCTCGCAGAATGCGGAGGCGTTCGAGACGCGCAGCCTGCTGCCCGGCGGCCACCAGAGTCTCCAGAATCTGCTGAGCAAGGCGCAGTCGGAGAGCTCGCTCTACACCTCCAGCACGGCCACGCTCACAGACACAGCGGCAGCGGCGGCGGCGGCGGCAGGGGGGGCGGGGGCGTCGACGTCAGCGGGCGGTGGCGGCAACGGAAGCGCACAGCGCTCCAAGTCGCTGGAGAACGTGTCGGGCCTGGCGCTGTGGAGCTGCGAGGTGACGGTGGTGAGCATCGACAAGACGGAGCAGGGCTTCGGCTTCTCCATACTCGACTACCAGGACCCGCTCGACGCGGAGGGCAGTGTGATTGTGATACGTGGCCTGATACGCGGTGGCGCCGCGGAGGCGACCAACGAGATCTTTCCCGGCGATCGCCTCATCAGCGTCGGCGAGCACGCGCTCCACGGCCTCGAGCTGGACGAGGCGGTGGCCATACTCAAGGCCATGCCGCCGGGCCTCACGCGACTGGGCATCTGTCGGCCGCTGTCGACATCGGACAGCAACAGCAACATCGCCTCGCCCATCGGCGACTCGGCCAGCAGCACATAGTGCCAGCTGGCGCAGCGGCAGCAGCGACGTCAGTTTGCGGACCGTGAGTATGCTAATTATTTATGGATTAACTGCATCCCCCCTTCCCGCAGCCACAATGGCCATGTAAACATTCAATTAAGGTCACGCGAGTCGCGTTGAAATGAATTTAAGTCGCCTTAAAGCCGCCACGGCTGATATATTGCGCATACGCCGTGGTGCCGTTCAATATGCAGCTATCATTTTTAATTATTCGCTGCCAAGCGGCATTCAAATCAAGAGTGCCATTCAAAAGTGTGTGCGACAAGATTGCGCCAGTCTGACAGTCGCACCTGTTGCCGACAGTCGAACAATATGAATACGATTGCCGTGGCCATTGTCACTGCTGGCTGCTGGAAGCTGGAAGCTGGATGTTGGGTGCCCTGGGTATTATTATTGAATCATCTTTTCATGCAGCTGTCGCCAATTTCCTTGGCAGTTTTCTTTCGCCTCGCATACCCTGGCCACATCAACTCTCGGCAATCGGGAATATTCATTAAAGCGAAGCCTTCAATAGCAGCCATAATTGATGAAAAGCAATTGGAGCTGTGAGAAAAATACTCAAGCATAGAGCAACTTGTCAAGAAGTCTGTCTACAATTCACTGACAATTTCATTTCTGTGAGAAAAATATAGAGCAATTAGTCTGTCTACAATTAAAGTGCATCACGTCAAAATTATAATATCAATCGGGAATATTCAGTAAGGTTAACCCTTGAATAGCAGCCACATTTAATGAGAACAGCAATTGGACCACAATAAAACATTCAAGTTTGGAGCAACTTGTTAAAAAGTCTGTTCATAAAGTTAAATTCTTTAGCAGTCACATTTGATAACGAACGATTGGGGAAGTGGGAAAAATACTCAAGCATAGAGCAACTTGTTAACAAGTCTGTCTACAATCCGAGTGCATTAAGTTTAATGCTTGAATAGCAGACATTTTTAATAAGGAGCGATTGAGTTAGTAAAACAAAAACTGAAGTATAAAGGAGTTAGTCTGTCTATACAAGTATTCCAAATGCATTAAGTTTAATACGTGCTATTGAATAAGTGAAACTTCAGTTTTGAGGAACTAGTCTGTCAATAATTAAAAAAAATTATAATATCAACATGACAATTCTTTGCCATATCTTTCCGTCTACTAAAAATGAAAATAGATCTTTTTAACAGGCAAATCAAAGTTAATAATGGGTATGCTCGAATCGCACGCTCTGCATATCCCAAATGGTTTTTATATTTTGCGTTAAATTCAATTGAGAGTCCAAGGACTCTGGCTGTCTGTCACTGACAAATGTTGCCACTTCAATGCGGCCTGCTTTAGCGCTGGCTTTTTCACTCGCGCCATTGCAGAGCGTTTGAGCCCTCATTTAATTGCTGCCCACAGCCACGCCCAGTGCACCGCCCAAGTTTCGAATGGGCGTGAGTGGAAAAAAAATAGAAGCAGCACGACAGCACAAAACACAATTCAAGAAGTCTTTTTATAGCAGCTGTCAAATTTATGAGTTTGAGAATCGTGTTTCAAACTCATATTTGTGTGCCTACAATAAAAACAATGAGTGCGCTCCCTGCGGACGGCACAGGCGGGAGGGGAGCAGGCGGGAGCGGGGCGAAGAGGGTGAAGAGTCCTTTCGAGTGCTGTTCATATGCTCGACGAGCAACTCTTGCGCTTTTGTCGGCCACTTGTTGTGCTCTCTAATACGCTCTGATTGCTGATATCCAGTGCGGGGGGCTGAATGTGCCCCGCGCCGAGGGGGCAGGTGCAAAAGTTGCGTCAAAGAATCTGCGGCATGCCGGCAAAACTTTTTCATCGCACTCATTGAAATTGTCTCAGTCGGCAAAGTGACCTTTAAAATGCGAATTCCTTGTGTGGCCACGCAGCCAGAACTTGAGCAGTGAATACACTCACAAATACACTCACTTACTGACTCACTCGCACACACACGAGCGAAAACTTTGAATACGGGCAATGCTTTAACACCTAGCACAAGTTTGGGGCCCGGCACATTAACCGAGCAGGCGGCCAAGTTTTGTCCAGAGCGGCTTTTGTCCCATAAATAATTCATGCATAGAAATAAATACAAAACTTTGACAGGACTTGCGAGCCAAGCAGCCTGGGCCTTGCCGACTTCCTTCTGACTGTAAATTGCTGCTAATCCTGTGGGGGCCACACTCTCTCCATGTGTGTTTTGTCTCTCAAAATCCCATAAATAGTAATTTCGTTAATTGAGTGTTGTTGCTCTGCGTGCCCCCCTCAGCCCCACATTTGTAATTTATGCATGCACATCTCTTTTTTACGCTTGCCTCGTTTTGTTTAAAAAATCATATTTCGCAATTGTTAAGAGCATAAATTATAAATAACATGATAGCTAGTACGAGTTTGCGTTCTCTCCCGCCGCATCGTTTATCAATGCTGCCAATGATTTATGTGCCCGACGATAGATTGCAATTATGAGAATACGTTTCTTTTTTCTCCTCCTTTTTTTGCTGCGCCTCAACAGAGAGTTTATTGTCCAGCAGCTGGCGCAGAAATAATAAAGCCTCTTGCCACAATTATAAAAATGTTTGCTGGCGGCTCTGAAAATTACGCAGTCATGGGTTCACCACTACACACACACGTGACTGTGTGTGCTCTATTTGTTGTTGTTTGAGCGTTTAATTAATTGTCTATTAAAAGTGTTGAAAATTGAAAACAAAATTGTGCGCTTTTGCCCGACAGCGCGCTGTACAAAATGCCCGTCCGCAGTCGAGCCCGGCGGTCGTTCAGCAGTATATAGCATATATACTTGTATAACGAACACATCGGACACTGCTTCCATCGAAATATGAAATGTTAACAATTTATGCTCTGTTCACTACTTAAATCTAGTCTGAAACGACACTCAAATAGAGTGCAAATATGCGTAGAACACAGACTTTTATTGCTGCGAGAATTTAATTCCTTTTGGCGGATGACCACAAACTGTTGGCCAGCAAAACTCTTAAAGTTTTCCCTCGTGCATTTCAATCACAACTGCTTTTAGCCATGCTCATTTCCCTGGCTCTACTTCTGTGAAACCAAAACAGTTCAGTGCTTAAATGAAATACAAACACAATGCTCTCAAATTAAATCGATTCAAGTATTTATTGCGTGCCGGCGGCGCGTGGAAATTTTCTTTGGCCTATAAATATGTTTGTATATATTAGATGGCTGTGTGTGTAGAACATAATTAAAAACACAGTCTGCCAAATATTGCGGATTTAGCGTTTTTTGCTGGGCTTTATTATAATTCAATTGATCACTGCACAATAAACATGGCTAAAACAAATGTGCGCCTGCAATGTTAGCCTGCAGCTTTATGCGTTTTTAATGAGACTGCGACAATGCAATTGAGCAGCATTTCAATATTAGTTTAATTATCTATGGTAATTGCAATTTAATTTGTGGTCAACTTATAGGCCAAAAAAAGAGGCCACCATCAATTTAGCTTTACGCGCATTTCGCGAATCAATTGGCCAGAGGAAATTGTAATGATGGCGTTTTATGGGCAGCACGTCGAGTATAAAATTGCCTAGCAGCTTTATCGTCTCTTCGATGTGCATTATACGTCCAGTCGAAATTGATGTGGTCAAAGTCAAATTCAAATTCAAATTCAAATTCGTTGGCAGCTGCAGACAGCGCTGTCTGCGTTGACGTAGATGGCGCTGAGCCTGACGTCGTCGCTTTGAATAACATTTTAATGAACTAAACAAGCGACGACAGCAGAGCGACGCAACATGCTCCGAAATGTTTACTACACGGCCACAATGCCTTTTGTCTTTTTGCCGAGCGACACTGGAGCGTGATCGTTGTTGCGAGCAATGTGCGTGCGTTGCATTTTAATTCAAATGCAATTTGATGTCAGATTAATGTAAACAATGGCACAATTGACTGGCAGCCCAAGAGCAGGGGCAGTCTCGGGGCGAGCACGGTCCTCCCTCTCTCTCTGACATGTGTAAATGGAAATCGCATGATATAAATGTGAAATACAAATGAGCAAACAACATAATTTGCGAGCTTAATATGTGTGCATTGCTCTGATTCCACAATCCACTGAGAATTGAAATTGCAATGATGATTTAGTTTTTGGTCTGGGCTCCTAATGCATTGCGAAGCGTTTAATTATTTATGCCCGGATTTGCAGCTACAAATTAAACTGCACGCAAGCCTGAGCTCGGTGTTCTGGCTGCTCCGAGTGCTTAGCAGCATCGTTGTTGCTGATTACAAATGTAGCAAAATAATTGCAGCCAGGCGAAAACTCATTAAAAGGCGCAGTGCCAGACACCGCAAACACAGCTCTAGTTTTCCTGCTTTCTTGGACTCACACACACACAGACATAGAAACAGAAACAGATTCATGTATGCAAATCTATCAACGTCTTTGTGTCTTCGAGGCTTTTGCTCTGCACTTGCAAATGAAACTGGAACGCTCAGAACACAAAACATTTATTTAATGCAACAATTGTGTAGCAAGTGCAGCTGCTGCTGCTACATGCAACACACAAGTGTCCGCGTGTGTGTGCGTGTGTGGCTAGAAAAATGTAACGAAGGCAAGAAACAACAGTTCACAACGAGCAGCAGCAGAGCCAGCAACTTTCGCAACTTTGCTGGAAGAAGAAGGCGAGCTCAACAATAAATAACAAGTTGCCTTTATCATGGCACATCGACATGCCCCACCACCCTGCCCCCCCTCTGCTCGTGCTTCTCCCTCTGCACTGCATTGCGAAGTGCGTCGAAAATGAGCTTGCTATCTGCCCTCTCGCTCAGGCGCCTGCGAAATTCCTGCTGCTCTCTGTTTAATTGAAAGCTGATAAAGAACAGAATTTTGGCACTTCACTGTGCTCGCTCGGCGGCCGCCCTTGAGCATGAAGTGCATGAATTTTCATCATCATCAGCGGCATTATTGAGTGCTGCTTGACTCGATTTTCATCTCGGCTCTACGACGACCTGACATGTCCATGTCCGCTTATTAAGATCGTTAAGACGGTGATTACTTGTGAGCCAACTGAAGGCGCGCAGGCCGACAGCGCTTTAAAAATACATAAAAAATGAGTCAGCCACGCTCTGACGCACAAGTTAACTAGCTGCCCCCCACCAGCACCCCACCACCCCCTCTACATAGTTGTGTGGGGTTGTCGTTAAGCTTGTTGGGCGCGCTTGCTTGACGAATTATAAATATTTGAGGACTCGAGCTTGTCGACAACTGATTTACTTAATTCGCTTTAATTATAAACTACGAGGTGCAGTTGCCAATGTCGCGCTCGTTGTCTTGCTATAAATATGGGAATATGGTAAATAAAACGACGGCGTCGGTGGATGGCCAGCTTTTCTGGCATTGCTTTTATTGATTTTCTGCTGGCTGTGAAAAACGGGGAGAACAAAGCAGAAACATATGTGTTCATATTTAATTATACTCCTTCCACAGCTCGTGACGCAATTTGTGTGTGTGTCTCTGTGTGTGTGTGTCTGTGTGTATCCAAGTAATAATCATAAAGTCGAGCAGTTCCACAGTGAGCTTGTTAATGTTTTATGGTCACTTTGAGTGCGTGTTTATACGGCTGCTGCTCCTGCTGCTGGGAGCGAATGTCAACTCCTTTCAGCAGCGTCTTTAACCGAACTCCATTTAAATTTATCTTCATTTAATCTTAAACCACACACACACTAACGCACACAGCGACACAGACATTATGGGGCTTAAGGAGGTCGACTGGGCTTTATTCGGCGAGTTATGGATATGTTAAAGTTAATGTGTTATTTGATTTTATCGCTTTGTCACCTCCCGGCAATTACTCATACAGTTATTTATAACAATCACTTGATCGCTCTTGCCCAATCAACTTTATTGAACTCTCGCAATGACTTAACCGAATAATATAATGGATATTTATTGCACTTTTCGACTTTACTCGACAGACTCGCTGCGATACCTCGCAGTGTATTTCGACTAACGGCAAAGGACATTCGTGGGCGCAACTTAAATAGTTTAAACGCAGCTCGCTCTCTGCAAATTCGAGCAATTTTATTCAAATTGGGGATTCGGGTTGCGTACGCAAAGCCAGCACTATTAATTGGTTGCCTTTGCCTAATGGAAATTGTAGCTGCTAGTGCCTATAACTGGGTAACCAGTTAATTGCAGGCCAAATCCTTGCCGCTTTTTGCCGCTCTCCTTGTTTGCCCTGCATGCTCTGGCAAAATGTTTTCCGCTCCTGCAGCGGCCAGATAGGTTGTGCACACACACACACACACCCACTCATTTGACGCCAACGCGCACGCATTGCAAGCTCATTGTGTATGCAAGGATTACCGCACCAATGTACTGCAGCCTCCCTCGCACTGCCCCGCCCCGCATTAGTTTAAAGCGAACGCAGTGCCAATAGAAAAGCAAAACTGATGGAGCAGCAGCTGCTGTCGTCTGTCGGCTGTCGGCTGCCGGTTGAAGTCTAAAGGCAGCTTGTAAATTGCAATGGGATTTGAATTTACAGAATAAGCATAAAAAAGCAATCATGCCTCTGATTGTTGACTGCCGGAGACCAGTTCGATTTGGTATTACAACTAAATCACATTAATTATAAACTAACAGCCATACTCAGTGCTTGCAAATTAACAATGAATTAGTAACTACAACATTATTAAATAAACACTATCGAATTACTTTTAAATAGCATACAAATTTATGAAAATTGTAAACTAACAACATAGCAAAGTGCTTAAAAGTGAGCAATGAAATTCTAACTAAAACATTATTTAATGAGCGCTATTGAAATAATTTTACTTAGCATCAAAATATGGTGTGAAAACTCTGCATGCACATGCTACTTACAATGAAAAGAGTTTTCTTGCTTTGTATTGTACACAAACCAAATTGACTCGTTTCACTGTATTGAACAGTTGCAAAACTTAAAAGAATAGGAATGAAGGATAGTGCACATAATGGCAAGGATCAAGCATCATTGCAGCTAGTAGTTGTAGTCGTGCTTGTCGAGCTTCACTTATGGCACCCACTGTGGCTGCTCGATGTCGCATTTATTGTTCGCAATGTTATTTCACAGATGCCGCTGTTGTTGTCGTTGTTGTCGTTGTTGTGTGTTGGCCGTGTTTGCTATCAGCGCGAAAATACATGCATGTATATTGAATGAAGATGTATGCGTTTGCAAATATGAGACTACTACTCGGTGCGTGTGTGTGTGTGTGTGTGTGTGTGTTGGTTCCTGTGGCACTCGTGTATTTATATGCATATATTAAGTATACGCCACAGCAAGTTCGATCAAAGCGAGCGCTCGCGTACAACCACTTGAGAATCGCACGCCTTGCCCCCGTCCCCGTCCCCGTCTCCGCTCCACCTCCGGCTCCAGAGTCAGCTTCAGCTGAGCTCATCCCTTGATGGCACATACAAGTATTTATATGCAATTCTACTTCATCTTTTATGTATATACACGTTGTCGTCACCGGCTTTCATATCCTTTCGAGTGCGCATATACTTATTTATTTGATGTCAGCCTGCCGTTTGCATATGTAAGTCGCTGTAATGATATTTGTTTGTTTGTTAGTTTGCGTGTGCGTTCGTTGAAAGCATTGAAATGCTGTTTGCCAAACACACAGCTAACTTCCCTTCCCTTCCCTTTCATTTCCCTGCCCTGCATTCACTCACATAACTTGTGCACTTTTCTAATAGCTACGAATAGGCCCAGGCTCGAGCGCCGCCGGCACACATGGCAGTGCTTGTGCTTGTGCTTGTGCTCGGGCTTGAGCGCATTACAACACGCTTTCAATTCGTGGCACGATTCAATTACCACGTGACTGCCCATAAGGCCGCTTTGAGCTCGCATTTGCATACTTAGGCCCCCCCGAAGGCATTTGTCAGCACCAACTGCAGTCCCTGGGGCGGGCAAACAACATTTTTAAGTGCACATTTTGAAAGTCAGTTAAGCCACTGCGCCCATAAAAAGAAACCTGTGTGAGCACTACGTATACGCAATAAATTGGACGCTCCTATGCCACCGCTTGCACCGTGTCTGTGTTTGTGTGTGTGTGTGTGTGAGCTGAGTGCATTCGACCAATCGAGCGATGCTGCAGCGAAGCGGAAACTAGTGTCCTCTCTACACTGAAATAGTGTCAAACGAAATTAAATAACTTCAGCGAAAACATTTTGTATTTATTATAGTCTATGTTCATTGCATTTTTGCACTTCAACTTGTGTCCTTCAAAAGCAAATTCAATCATTCATCTGCGTTTCCATAATAGCTATGCATAGTGTAAAAGGATGTTACAACACTGTGCTAACAGATAAATAGAAGCTACTAAAAAGTGCCGTCATATATTCTTACTGCAATTCTCAAATAGTTCTAACTACTTTTCTTTGAAGCTAGATATTGTTTTTTAATTTTTCCTCTACTTTTTAGAGCTAGCGAAACCAAACTTTCGAAATAGTTCTATCACAAATGACTCCATCTAGTTTTTATGAAGATGAATTTAAGATGACTTGAACATTTATTTATATTTCCTTTTATTTCTTAGAGCTAGCGAAACCAAAGTTTCTTGAAGGTACAGATGAAGTTTATTTTAGTTATTCAACACGTTGCTTTACAAAGAAGAAAAGCAATAACAACTGCTGCTTTAAGAGTCTCGTAGGCAAAGTTATACTGCATTTGTAACAATAGAAATTTCTAAGGCAGCTTTAATGAAAATATTGCAATAATTGCCAGCTTGCTTCCCTTGGGCACTTCGAATAGCATAAATGGTAAATACCTTAAAATAATTGCTTTGCTAATTTCGAAGCTAATACAATCATAAACATATATCACTCAGCATTTGAATGTATCGCCTTGCAAGTCAGCCTCTAGTCGAGCTCGGGGGGCAGGCGGGGAGGGGAGCTGCGGCGAGTGGCATCGTTTACAAAGCCCCCAGATACATATACTTACCACATGTGAATGCGCATCAGATAAGTTCGGCTTGATTGATGATGATATTGCGCCTACGGTTAGGTGCACAGGGGCACCTCAACTCGACTCGACTCGAGTCGACTCGACTCGCACATTAGCAGGCGCCTGACGGGGAGTTGTGTAGTAGGAAATGGGCTTGGTCGCGCCTCGCTTGCCGTGCACATTATCCTGCTCTTGTGCCTGTCATGCTTAAAACCAGACAAATTCTATTATTTGTTGCCACTCTCATTGTGTGTATGTGCACAACACAAAGAGCCACACACAGGGAGACTGCCAGCCAATATGATATGGTTCATATAGCACACTAAATCAGAGCCAAGGATGTGAGTACACACAAGCAGCAAACAGTGCGAGTGCGAGGCGAGCTGGATGAGGGGGGAGCAAAACATTTGGGCTTGTTTGTTTGTTTTGCATTTTAAAGGATTTCCATCGCATGATTTGCCAAACAGTAACAATTGCCATTAACCATGGCCACAACGACACTGTCAACAGTCGCTGGCAACCGAGCGAGCTTTGTTTAGTTGCCTTTTATGCCACGTGCAAATAAAAGCGCTGAAAGGCGGCTTAACAATGTTGTAAAGACAATGCAGGAAGCTTGCCAACGGGTATTAGCAAGTCGACTCGAATTGCTCGCATTGCGCTCACTTATTTCGGGTTTTCGCAAATTGAAATTGATTTTACGCAAATTAATTTCATGTGAGCCACACTGAATTGTTCTGTTTTGTCGATTTGCTGTTGTTGTCGCCCGTCGCCTGTCGCCTGTAGGTTGTCGCCTGTCGCTTGCTGTTTATGTGTGCACGCTTCGTCGAGCATTTCACAATGGTCCAAAGCGCTCTAGCCGACAGAGAGAGAGAGGGGCAGAGAGAGAGAGCGAGGGGGAAGGAGAGAGAGAGCGGGCGCCCTTCACAATGGCAGCTGCTGTGTTTGCACTTCATTTTCATATTTAAGTTCATTTATTATGCGAATTTAATTAATTACGAAGTTAACTTCAACTTCAAGTTGAATACAGTGTTTCAATCTACCGCCGACAATGCCGAGAGCGCCCCCAAGCGCCCAGGGGCCGCACTAACGCCGGCAATCAACTCGCACTCGAATCGTAATCGCTGTTAGTTGTATGTAGGTCAGAGTTGACTTCGGAGACATCTGCCGCCCGCCGCAAGCAATTAGAAGACACTTCGCACCACCAATCAAACACCGACACATCAATTAGTTTAGCCAGCAAAAGTTTCTTCCTCGGCTTTTTGCGCTTACTTTTCTTGCTGCTCTTCTTTTTTCTTGTCTCTCCTGTTGGAGCCATAAATACGTAATGCCCCGGCCATACGCTCGGTTAGAGGCTAAATGATTATTATGCCGCCGACGGAAAGCTGTTGCAGAAGAGTCTGCCACGCGGCCAATCGGAAACTCAAACACTGGCGAACTTGCGTAATATCTGCTCACTGCAACAGTGTGGCATACTTTTGAGCGTCGAGAGAAGCTGAGAGAATTAAAAACAATTCGGTCGCAATTCGCTTGCCGCTGCTTAAATTATGCAACATGCTTTTAAGAGCCCAAAGAGAAGGCATCGACAGCAAAAATGTTGCTCAAATTGCAAAATATGCGCGCCCAACAAACAATAAAAACGGCAACAAAAACCATATCACTGCAGCCGCTGTTGGCGAGTGTGCTCGACTTTTAAGTGCTCGGCACACAGCACTAAAGGAAGACAATGCGTAAAAGATAACGCTGAACTTACACACGCTTCATTCAAATCTGAATTTGAAGGCACAACCAAGTGACAGTGAGTGAGGCGGAGGCGGGCGTATGAAGTGTAGTAAATCTGCAAACAAAACTCCATCAAGATTATCTGCAGGCTCTTGCCCAACTCCGTCCACACCTGCGCACAGCTTTATTATACCCATTATTCACCCAATTTCAATGGGTACGGCGTCGAAACGGCAAACGAAAAAAGAACTGTAAACTGCAAAAAAAAAACATTTTCGTTACCCGAAACCATTGCTGTCATTTTTGGCAAGCCTTTCGTTGGGCTCAATCCCCCACCGTATAGTGGGGTGGACACCAAATTTTTAGCACACCCACATCAACACGTTATTTATGAACAGACCTGCATACATGTATACATCTATATGAGTTGTGGCCGTCGATGCAGGTGTGTCTGTGTGAGAGAGAGAGAGTCGACTGTCAATTTTAATGGCTGGCCATGAAATTGAAATGCAAGCAATGAAAAATTCAAGCATTTCAACATGATGGACACGAGTACGACTTTAATTTATGGCCAAGTCATTTGTAGCCACGTCCAAACACAAGCCTCGACAACACTCAACGGTTAACGCAGCAACAACAAACAACTTCAATTTCGACTGTCAGCTGGATTTCGATAGAAGACAAAGCGTCGCCTAGCAGAGAGTATGAGTATGAATTACAACAATTGCAGTAACCTTTTGAAGCGTCAAGGCTAATCTAGAAAGGCATTTGAAAGTGACAGACCCTTGGAGTGTATTTTTGGGTTCGAATTGTAATCAAAATGCCATTAGGCCAACCACATTCTAGCTAACCAGGTCGGTGTCGTGATCAACAAACTTGCTTCCCGGCTATTTTAGTGCAGGCTGCCATTTAAATTTGTCCCACTTTTAATTATTTAGGTCGCATACGCTCAGCTAGCTGCTGTCCCATTAAATGCCAGCAGACAGCGTCCAGCCACAGAAGTAGTAGAAGTAGCCGTTTAATGACCCAACTGTCCCATTGTTGTTCTTACTGTAGTAATTGGGCCATCAATCCTGTTAGTCCGAATAGGCGTTACGTTTTATTGACATATTGAGCCAAGTGAGTGACAAGTCTCGCTCGAGTGGGGACAGCGAATGATGGGGGGTCTAATTGCAATTTAATGACAGTCTAACACATTAGAAGTTCGATTTAGGGAGGCTGAAGCCCAGCAGGTGAGCAGACAAATAACCGTTATCAGTATATCCTTTAATGGCCTATAACAAATACGCTTCGCAACATGAAAATTTTATGCTTCTTTTGCTGCTGCTGTTGCTGCCAACCACGCACACAGAGAGAGAGAGACACATTGAACTTCAGGTGGTCGGAAGGTGCATTAAGTTGTTATGGCGGCAAAGCCGTTTAAGCCGCCTGCATGGGCGTATGTTTTAAAACTGAAACTCAGCACAAACTACGAATGCGGAATAATTGAATAAAAATGGAATTTCATTGAAAGTTTTCAGTTTGCAAATAAAGTTCTTACTCAATATCCAGATAAATAAAATGATAAAATGATAAAAACTCTGCAGCAGCAGCAAACAAACAACAACAACAAAATCGTGCATATTTATGCAGACCAAAAATATGCGAAGCACAGTCTGTTAAGCATTCCTCACTCAAAGCGAAATGTTGTGAAAATGAACACGAGCAAAAAACGCTAAAAAAAGCGAAAATATGGAAAGAACTTTAATTAGATGATGGCGCAAAATAAATTGTTGTAATGTATTTTGTGCATGCAATTTGCATAAATTGCGCACATGTTTAACGCAATGAGCGAATTGATTGTGCTAACAACAATAATTCAGAAATTGCGTAATCAATTCGAGGGCAAACAGGTCGTATGCGCAATAAGTGTGTTGCGTATACGCCAATTTGTGCGAAATCAGAGAGGCAGGCAGTCAGACTTGAGTCTGCAGCAGCTTTTTGATGGCTTAACTCAATTTGCCTTCTTTGATAAGCTGCAAATTCTGTTTACGTGCCACGACCACGTAGCCGTCGGAATTGTGTTGTTGTGTTCGAAATCAGCATAAAAAGGATGCAAATGAAATGTATCTATGTCAATGGCTGCCATTCGTTTTGATAAACTCCATAAAAGTATCCATGGCAAGTTCGAAGTATTTTAAGCCCATTAAAGGCGGACAGTCGCAGCTCGTCAGACGGCCGCCCATCAGCCCAGCCGGTCGGCCAAGCCAAGCCAAGCAGCAGCAAATGGGCCAAAGTAAATCCTTTTGCTACGCTCGACAAACGCCGAGACCAACCAAAAGCAGAAGCAGAACCAGAAGCAAAGCAAAGCCAAACAAAGCGAAGCGAGGCCAAAGCCAAGGCAGTGGAGAAAGCGAGAGAGAGAGAGAGAGAGAGAGAGAGACGCCTACAAACGACATTTGCAGATAAGGTTTAACATTTTCCGGGGACGGGGGCAGCCGAATGCGAACTGCCGTTTTTCCCCATGGCCTTTTAATAAAAGTTGCGGCTGCAATAAAAAGAAAATACGTATACAACCAAAAAACCGAAAACGGAACGCACCAGACGGGGGTCCTATGAATGGAGGCTTCTCGAAATCTGTTGCTGCTGCTGCCGTTCGATGTCCTGGCAGCAGACGTCTCTTATCTGCAGGCGCACATGCGACACATTTGAGGGGGCGGAGGGTCCCCTGTTTTGGGGCTGCGTTTTGCAAATGGAATTATTACATTTTTATGAGAAATTCGCACGACGCGTGTCGTAAGACAATAAAATCCTGCGACAAGGCCGTCAACGACGTCAGGACCCACACATATTTCAGCATGTCACTAGCGCCCATCCATCTAGCTGTCTATCGACTGCCAGCTACAACTCTAGTTTTTGGTTTTCGCTGTTCGAGGCTTCGGCGAAGACGTGCAAATAAATCATTTTATTGCAATACAATTCCTCGACACACACACACACACAGGACAATGGCCGACGGATGTTTGCCTGCGTCAGAGTTGTGAGCATTTTATGTGGCCATAGGGAGTGTACTGGAACGACAGTTTCACATTGCTATAATATTAATAAGAGTGGGTCCTGTCAATATGTGCGACAGTACGACACGGCGACAGGACAGCGCGGCGACAGGACGACAGGCGGGCCAGAGGGGCGGGACGGGGCGGGGCGACATCCACCGGAAGTTGGCGCAAAGACACAAAGACAACGGCACAGCTCCATCATGCATCGTATTTCAGCCCAAGCAATGCTCATTTTTTTTATTATCGCTCAATTCAATCTCGGCCAGAAAGCCGTGCCACTCGCCGTCTCGCCCGGGGTTTGGTTTTTGCTGGCGGCGCCGGAAACAACAGGCAACACTTTGGACTACGGGCAACGGAAGTGTTGCTTTGATGCACGTCGTCGGGTTGTCGGGTTGTCGGCTTGTAGGATTCTTCCCTGCGCCTTATGTCAGCTCCAGCTGTGTGTGTGTGTGTGTGTGGCCTCTTAAGGGAGCAGCCTTGGCCTGAGCGGCTGGCGAAAACCTTAAGCCAGATTCGGCGATGCAATTAATACTTTTATGGAGTACGCGCTGCCTTGGCGGAAATTTAATTTAATTATTAATTCGCCGTGGCCTGCACTGCGGGCCACGTGGCCAGTCGACTATTATGCTTATTAAACCAAGCGCAAAGCCAATTAACTTACGCACACACACACACGTACTTATTTATCTGAAGTTAATTTCGCAGCGCGCGTTGCGCTATTTAAGTTGGCTCCGCTCGCTGCCATTATTTGTTCAGAGGCCAGCTTAATTGCGTTTGAATTGCAAACAAAAAGGCAGCCAGAGCAACTGGCAACTGGCAAGTGGCAAGTGGCGGGCAGCAATTGCCGCGTTGGCCAACAGGCGTTCGGGCCACACACACAACTAGAGCCCGCTCGGCGCTGGGCCAAGATCAAAGTCAACGTGTCGTGTTCTGTCGCCTTGCAGCCAAAAGTTTTGTGGCCCCATTTCCTGACGCTTGCACCGCACGAAACTTTGTCCTTTCTGCCAGCGCACCGACTTGGCCTCTCCCGGCCTCTCCTGGCCTCTCCTGGCCTCTCCTGGCCTGTCCTGCCCGGGTCGGACAACTAACCCAGTTCACTCACTCAGCTCAGTTCAGCTCACCTGCACACACAGTTGCGCCTTCTTCGGCTCCCTCACGCTCTGAAATATTCATAATGAAAGTTATTGTTTGCCACTTTGCCACCATGCATGCCCCGTACACAGGTGTGTGTGTGTGTCTGTGTGTGTGCGGCACGCCCACAAGTTCGTACATTGCTCGGTGGGCAGCTTTGATTGTTTTGTGGCCAAGTTCTGTTGACAAGTTCGGCATCGAAAGGCTTGTGCATGGCTTATTTGCAACGATGTCAAACTTTGATTGGGGCACAAAATGCCAGAACTAATTTAAATTGAAATAAGACATAATTAAATTGATTTCATTTGCACAGCGCTTAATCAAACATTTGCCCCCCCTCCCCAAACAGTATTAATGGCTTTCTGTCTGTCTCTGTGTGTGTGTTTAATCGCATCACTGTCAACTGCGACTTGATCGGCCAAACATTTAATTGCTCGCGTTTGTCTAAGCGACATTTTCCCAGATCGAAATTATTGATCGTTTTCCTTTTTGTTCGCAGCTGTCTTTTGATAAATTGCTTCGACCGTGTGACCGTCTTGCGAGCTGCGCCTGGCTCGGCATATTTCTCGGGGCTTTACGGCTCGTTTATGGCCCACTTGAATACAACATAAAGTCGGGCTATTAAATATAATTGCCAGCAATTTTTACAATCTACTTAGGAAATCATTTTTAATGTGCTTTCAAATGCCACGTACCCTCCCCTGCACGCTCCCCATTGTCCTGCGCATGCTAATTGGTGGCTGTGAAAAGTGTCCACAAATTCAGGCGAAATAAAAACAAGGAACGAGCAACGAAACAATGGAGAGTTCTGCCTATTTAAATTAACATTTTGAGTGAATCTAATAAAAATGAAAGAGTCTGCGATAAAAACTGCAAAGCAAAGCAAAACAGTCTAAATTGTTTTTGACCACGACACCGTCGCAGCCATCGTCCCTACATATAGAATAGCATAGGAGCATGCAACACACACTTGGACACTTGGACACTCGGACAGAACGTGGCAAACCTCAGGCAGGTGGGCAACACAATCTGGTTTTGGGGCGCAGGGTGTTTTGGATTTTTTATGCATTCCCTACATTGTTGCGGCTGACTTTGGTTTAATGTTTCTCCATTTCCATTTTCCGTTTCTTGCCATTTTTGCCTTTTGCTTGCTCGCTCGCTTGCCTGTTGTTTTTTGTGTCATTCTCCGCCTGTTGTTTATGTGGTCAACAACGACTGCGACGGCGACGGCGGCGGCGACTCGCCTATATACATATTTTAATGTCCGTGGCTGGCAAGCGATTCCGTCTTGCCATATTCTAAACCTGGTCAAAAGGGCGACACAGCCAGCAAGTGACTTGAAGCTCGCAGCTCGCAGCTGCCCGAAAAGCCAAGCAGCAGTTACAAAAACCAAAAAACCGGCAAAAAGGCTAAAGGCGAAATACACCCCATTCGACACACACACAAGCAAACACAGGGGCACACACAGGCACACCCACATGCATACATACATGAAATTTCACACTCTGTCGGCGAAAGGGAAGCAAAAGTTGAGGGACAAATGCAAATACACAAACAATGACGGCGTGGGGCTACTAAGCCAAGCTAAGAAGGTTTTGGTAAACAAATACACACGCAAACAGCCACACACACACACACACACACACACACACACACACACACACACACAGAGCTTTGTTGTTGTTGTTGTTGGCGTTGCCAGTTGGGGACATTCATAGTTAAAATTTGGAGAGACAGCGTCGAGAGATTTGGCAAACAGCACTGCCTGCTGCTGTTGCTGCTGCCCCCCTGGCCACGTTGACCCCGCTGCCCCCTCGCTGCCCGCTGCCCGCTGCCCGCTGCCCGCCGTCCGCAGCTCGTTGTGGATCCTGTTGCGTTAATCAAGCTTCACACAATCGCCAACAACAACGGCAACAATGTAAAGTAAGCACGTGCCAAAATGGTCAGCAGATACATATATGTACTTTATGTACAAGCGAGTAGGCTCTGAACAAAACGCATACACTATCTTCAGATCGAATAATTAAAGCACTTGGCAGCCCTAAAGACAAAATGGATTGTTATTCTAATCACCCATCTTGAGCGAAATTTAAACGTGTTTCACTTTAAGCGCCACTCACAAAGTTTATCAATATGTTGGGCTTCTGTTTTTTATGAATTTAATGAGAGGAGAATCCCTAAAAAGCTTATTAATTAACCTAATCTAGCTTGCCATTTTTAATATATAAATTATTGCCTCGTTTTTCATAGCATACTTTTGAGCGTTGCTATTAATTTGAAGTGGATGAAAAGGCAAAAGGGTTTTAATGCCATATTCTTTGTTTTAAGAGCAAATAAATTATTTTGTGAATTTCAAATAGCATTTTTTTACATTGAGCGGTGTTAAAATATTGAATTAGGCCTGAATACATAAATGAGCACGGACAGCTGCCCATTCGCAGCCAAAAAGCAATCTACGGATAGAGTATAGGCGAGCATAGGCAGAGCAGGTCTATTAAAATCGATTGATTTGTTGATGGTTATGGCCACTGTTTGTGCACTGCCCCGTATATTACACATTGTGGATTAATGGGCGCTCGTTAAGGTAATAACAAATAACTGAATGGCACATTATGCAGAGCGGGCCTGCCGAAAGCTGGCTTAAAGGGCTAATGGCTCATAAGTACATTGTGTGTAGGGTGGGGAGTAGAGTGGGGTAGGAAAGCCAAAAGAAATGCGAATTCATAGGGATATTACGTCTACGCAATATTTACTGGCATGAGCTAATTATAAGCTCAAGCATCTTCATAAATTAACTAATTAATAGCAGCATTTTGATGTTGCATTTCTGTCCCTCTTGTCATCGTCTTATTTTCTGTGTCAGCAAATGTTTGTCAATTATTAAGTAAGAACTCTCAAAGCAGCTCCATTAAGTGCAATTAGCAGCGAAGAGAAAAGAAACAATCCATTACAGCAATTAAGCAAGAAGCTTTTGTTCAATATTCCTAAAAGTCGCTGTGCTCAACTGTAGCAAGCACTTTAACTGAATTAAATGGCCAATGATTTTGCATATTGCATTTTGATGGAACTCGGCCCGCATGCACATTGATCTGTCACTGCAAATGCCAATTTATGGAATACATTTTGAGCTCGTGGCACTTTGTGGCATGGAAAATATTTCGCTGACCCCGAAAGCCACTGGAGAGGGCAAAGTGAAATGTTAGCTATCAATTGGCTGTTGAATGATTTACAAGTGCACACATTGGAAAGCCGCTAATCGAATTTTCATATTTGCTCATCTATACATTTATTTGCAGATTATATGATGACCCTCGTGTCGGCCACTTGAACGCAGCGAACCCAAACCAAAGCAGAGCAGGACAAACTGAACGGGCAACAACAAGAAACCAATAACTAAACAGCTAAAACACCGAAAATGCCAGCAGCGAAACCAGAAACAGAACCAGAACCAGAAATGCTGCACTCTAATTCAGCGGAACTGAAAATGGGACAATTTGTATATAGACAAACCGCACAACATGGATGTAGCATTAAAATTACACACACAGAGAAAGAGCACACGTATAGTATTTATCCATTACACACGACACCGAACAGATAACGTAGTTAAAACTAATAGATCTGACAGTGCTGACGTGTTATTGATTGCAGTGCAAACATTGAGGATGCGCATAAATAAATAAACTAGCATACCATAGATAGTACTCATTTTTGGCACACTGCGAGCTCAGAGATTCCAAAATATTTATAACACAAATTGCAATATCAATAAATACATTTTTAATGGCTGTCGCCGTCAGCTGTCAACGGCATCAAAACGCTGTCGAACAAACTTCAAAATACTCGTATCCCCCACAAAGCAAATGCATGGATGGAAGGAGAAACGCAAAAATAATAGTAATCGTTATAGTAAGAATAATTGGCAAATTGCATAACCACTCTCGGAACGTAGTATGCAAATAGTGCGCTCGCATAGTTTTCACCATTTTTTAGCAATTGTACATAGTTAGGCGGGTGTTTTTTTGATAGCATTTCGTTTGGGGCGGGATTGAGATTCATTGCCTTGGCGGGGGTAAAGCGGGGGAGGGAGCGATACTCCCGACAATAGCATTTAAGTAGGCAGCAACAAGATGAAACTAAATGAAATTGTAAATTATGTAATGCTAGCGCCACACGGAATCGAAAGATGTATGTATTCACATAAACAACTTCTATGCTTATACATATACGAAAGTTTATATACACACACATACAATTGACCAAACAAAAGTTTAACTTTATATTTAGTAACTTAAACGATCATACTTTAAAATAGCTGCAACTAAATTAAAGCCAACTGAATAGACTTGTTCAAGCAGTTCGAATCTTCTAGCATAATGTCATTTTGAATCTCGTAATATGCATTCGGTCCTAATAACCACATCTACTCGTACTACGCTACGATAGTGCACCCCTTAAACTCAAGCAGTTCACGTGAAAGACTTGTTTCTAATCGCTTCGCTCATCGTTAGCAAAAGCAAAATTAGCAGAGTGCTTGTTAGTGATACTAATTTTAAAAGGAGCCCAGATAATATTACTTTGTTTAGCGATTACAAATCAGTTACTCGCTGCTGTGTTCTCCAAAGTATTTCAATTGGCCCCCGATAACAACATAAAAGACACACAAACACACACTATAGAGCGAGGCCAAAGCGTTTTTACATACATAATTGATGTGTAGTAATCAATATTTGGCAAAAGTTAATATGGCCGAGTCGACACACTAACAGACTACTCGTACATACAAGGATACCCTGCAACAGCTGCAACTTATCCCACATGATTGAATGTTTGCCAAAAGGCAACCCACGCAGCCATCTGTTGGGGCGAATTAAAATATTGTGCTGAACACATCAGATATAATTAAGTACTTAAATACGAGCATCGTGCATATGTTTACGTGGTGAATTGTGTTATTTGGGTTATTGAATATTTTGCTTGTTAAGCTAAGCATGTTATCAAATCAGATCAAATTCATTTTGATTCAGTGATTTCGCCTCCAACTGATTGTACATAAGGGAAATAAAGCAGAACTACTCAGCATTCGAAATATACATATATATATAGAGATATCAACTAAAGCAAACTAAACATTAACTAACACACACACACACAGAGACACACACACACGCGCGCACACCAAGAATACTTCGTATGTAAGCAACACAGAGCAACGCATAACTAAACAAGTTCCAAGCAAGTCTTGCAAATATTCCCACACACACACAACACACACACACACAGAGACACGCCGCATCATATCAGATCACATCGCATGGCATCACATCGTATCGCACATCAATGCAGTATATCGAAAACAATTTAGCAATTAGCATTAAATATTAACGAACTGTCTGAGCAAAAGCAAACTAACTAAAGCGAATGACTAAGCTGAAGAGAAAGCAACAAACACTAAACGAAAGCGAAAGCGAAATGCAGCGCAAACAAACAGAGAACAAAACAAAACCAATAGGCGCCATCAGCTATACGAGTATGTAAAACGAACAAAATGTTAAATTAAACAAAATAAAAAAAAAACGAAAACAAACAACAAATATTTCAAATTCTATCTCCTCGTCCAATTTCATTTTCAATCGTCGTCGGTCCGGCATCAGTATGCTGGTCGCCTTCGAGTTCCAGTTCGAGTCTCCTCCACGTCGAGGCAGTCAATTGGTAAACCGGAAATGGAAGTGCTTGATGTGCACTGCTGCAGCTGGCGATGATTGAATGGGTGCTCGTCATAGGGGTCAGCGCGTAAATAAGTAAATGCGAGCATCTACTCGTACTCGTGTGCGTGTAAGTAGTGAGTAGTAGATTGCACTTAATTGGAGTAACAAAGAGTGGGACTCTGCTAATAAATGGGTTAACTACGCGCTCTATTTGCTGACTGCTTAATTACTTATTTCGGCATTCAGTGCAAATTGCGTCGTAGTCGGCTGCTTGCCGAAAATATACCACACTCACCTCATCCATCGAAGTACTGCAACTCCACAGCGGTATCGATGTCAAAAGCCACACACGTCCAAAGGTTGCGGCAGCTGTTGAATGCAATTAAAACTGGTAGCCCGCAAATGAATTAAATAAATTGAATTAGCCGAACAGACGCGAAAAATATGCAAACTGAATGCGTGAAACCGGCAAAAGTAAAAAATGCGAAATGAAGAGAAATAAATAAATTAACGGCGAGTGAAAAAGCCCCAAATGAAATATGAAAAACGCGTGTAAATAGCGAGCGTGCGTTTTTTTTTCTCCTATCGCAGTCTGGGCACATTTGCACCTAACCTAAAATGAGGGTAAAAAGAAGCGATGCGGCGACAGGTGCTGGCTTAACAAGCCTGGGACTGTGTGTAGCCATCTCTGTCTAACGCTCATTTAAATGCCGCGCAACAAGCATTTATGTAAATTGAAAATACACCGGAACGGGGCAGCCATTTAAATTCAATTGTCGGCCGCATCTTGTGTCGCCATGGAAATCCGTGTGTGAGTGTGCCAGAGTTTTACAGATTGAGCGAACTGGAAGAGCAGTGGGAGGTGACGACTGCTGTGCTGTGCTCTGCTGTGCTGGGCTGGTGGTACACGCAATGAGAATTTACATTTATTGTTATGATTACAGTTCGGTCCGAGATCGCGGCGCGTGCAGAGCTCAGTGTGCAGCTGAATTTCCATTCACATTCGTATATCAATAAGCGGCAAGTGACAGTCTTGAAATTGCACACGCACCCGAGCACACACATCGAAGTCATGGAGCGCCTGCTGACCATATTCGAGAACGCTGATCCCTTCTCAACCTGGTGGCCCACAATAGCCGCCGTGGCTGTTGGCATTGTGATTACTGTGCGGTAAGTCGCGTGGTGCGGGGGGTCGGAGGCGCCCATACATTTTCATGAGGAAAGTACGGAAAAGCGTAGCACTAACGATAAGATGTGGATGCCCCGGCAGACGCCGCAAACTTTCGCCGGACACGTCTCTACTCTATATATATGTGTGCTATATATGTACATACTCGTACTTTTATATATAAATGTCGCGCTAAAGTAAAAACTCGCTTTATTCGAAACTTTTTAAGTGGATTTCATAAAGAGGGCGAAGTCTCCCTCCCTCCCCGACCATCAAGTTTGGTCTTCAACGACCCCCAACTGCGCGGCTGAGCGCTCGGATAATGTGTAATATCCAAAGATTATTTTTGCGCGTTGCGCTTTGAGCACACGACGCTTTTTTGTGGCCGGCGCGCCAGTTGCAGGTGCAAGTGTCGAGGTCCTCTCCGGAAGTGGGGGGTGGGGGCGTGGCGAGGTGGCAATGAGCAATGTGCTGCTGATGCTGCTGCTGCAATTGCAATGTGTAGCTCAAGTGGCAAACTGACAACTGCGGCAAGTGCCAAAAGCTAGTGCAAATATTTGTAAAGTGGATTTTCTCAAGTTGGGCAAAAGTAAATGAATTCGGAAATGCTTGCTAGCAAATCGCAAGGAAGCATTCGCCGCAGCCAAAGTGCCAAATAAGTGTCAGCCAATGGAGTGGAAGCTCATAAATGTGCCATGCCAGCTCGCCAAACTTGCGCGAGCAATCTACCAAATTAACTTCGTATCGCTTGATAAGGGTGCAGCAGCCACAGCCACAGCCACAGCAGCAGCAGACAACCGGAAATTGCCAAATGCACTTCGAGTTGCACAGAAGCTGCAACATCAATTATTGCTCAAAAACAGCGCTAATCTATTGTGAAATCCAAGTGGCGTCAGTTCTCATTCAGTTTGAAGCACTTCAGCTGTTTGTAGTTGCCCCACGATAAATTCGAAAATGGTCTATTACTTTTAGTCTGTCTATTACTTTCAGTCTGTTACTTCTACTCCAAGATGACAGTCCATTATAATTCACTTACTTATTTTAAAGCCAGTCCTAGAAAGTAGTTCATTTTGAACATGAATCTATTATAATTCCCACCCAAAATATGTGCTTCAAAGTTAATTAACATCCTCTTTAGGCAGAAGAAAAATCTATTATAATTGTCAACTAACATAATTAATATATGCCAGAAAGTAGTTTTGTTTTCTTCTTTCTAGACCAAGAAAAGTCTACTATGATTGCTACCTTAACAGGAATTTGCTCTTTTAGTGCCACTACCTTATTTTCAATTATATGTGACTAGAAGTAGTTTATTTTAATTCCCACCAATCCACAAGAAAAAACAATCTATTATAATTATAAACTAAACCAAAAAGTCTACTCCACAGTCTTATTTAATAAGTAATTTATTTTAATTCCGAAATCTGTCTTTTCTATTATTGTCACTGTCTTACATTATGTGCTGCAAAGTATTTTGTTTTAATTTACACACAAACTATTTGAATTCCATCGAAACCACACTCTTTCTATTAAATCCACTATTTCAATTTCAAGACAAATTTAGAAAATATTTTCTCTGAGGTGCAAATCCGCAATTAATCGATAATTACAAATAATTGCCTTTGCTTGACTTATGTTTGCTATTATAATTTAACAATTAGTTGTGTCTTGCGTAGCCAATTAGCAGTGACAATTTGCTCTAATGACTTAATTCCCAAATTGAAACAAGTCTCAGGAATGACTTTGATTTAGTGCTGCACTCTTCCACAAATTCGAAGCTTTAAGCTTAATTATTTGCTTGTTGCCAGCTAAAAGCGCTGAGAAGTGCTGCAGGCTGTGGCTTTAAACTCGCAGTTGTCGAGCTCATTCCATATCTATAATTATGCGTCTGCTCATGCTAATCAGGCAACTGATTTCATTGACGCCTATCAATGGGCCAGACAACGCTCCAGGCCATGGAGCGATGGTTACACATCATTAGGCGCCAGCTCGGGCCACGCCCACGCTCCTCGCCTCTCTCGCTTGCTCTGTTTCTATCGCGCTGACTATGACTTTGCATTGCCCGCATTGCAGCACCATAATGAGCGGCCAGCGCTGTCCCAACGATAATCAAATCAAGGAGCAAATTGTCGTAGTTACGGGCGGCAACAGCGGCATCGGCTTCGAGATAGCCAAGGCGCTGGGGGCGCGTGGGGCGCGCATTATACTCGCCTGCCGCAACCTCGCCGCCGGCCAGCGCGCCGCGGCCATCATCAAGCGCGAGCTCGGCTGCCACACGCCCATCGCCGCGGGCGACAGTCGCAATCCGGCCGAGCGCTACTTCGTGGAGGCGCGCCAGCTGGACTTGGGCTGCTTTCGCAGCGTGCACCAGTTCGCCGGGCGGCTGATGTCGGAGTTCGAGCACATCGACGTGCTGGTGAACAATGCGGGCCTGGTGTTCGGCGACACGCGGGTGCCCACGGTGGACGGGTTCGAGCCGCACGCCCAGGTGAACTATCTGGGGCCGTTTCTGCTGACGCAGCTGCTGCTGCCGCATCTGAAGCGCGCCGAGCAGGGGCGCATTGTGTTCGTCTCGGCGCACGCCCATCAAGCGGCCAAAATCGATTTCGACGATCCGCTCAACGTGGGCACGTTCGCGGTGAAGTTCCATGCGCGCGACGCCTTCGCCCACTCCAAGCTGGCCGTGATTCTGGCCACGCGCTGGCTGGCCAAGCTGCTCAAAGGTGAGTGTGCGATTGAAATTGAAAAGTTCATTGAATATTTAACACTGCTTTCGCTGCTCCTGTCCTGATTTCATGATTTCCCCGCAGATACCGCGGTCACGGTCAACTGCTGCACGCCGGGCCTCGTCCGGGGCACCAACCACCTGCGCAAGTAAGTAGCGACTTCAAGGGGGGCTAGCGAACTAGAATTCAAATCAGAGAGTCACCACAGTGGCAGCCGCAAACCGACAAACCCGAAAGTTGCACTCAGTCGTAAGTGCAGCTGCAACGACTAAATTTTTAAGCTCATTTCGCGACCGCGCAAAAACTTTTTGCACTTCCATTTGGCTTAACGTGCGCCAGCTTGGGCGTGGCTGCAGCTCTGCTTGTGGGCGGGGTCAGTGGGCGGGTCACGTGGCTGCCATCAAGAGTGGCCAAGAGTTGCAAAGTCGCGTCGCCACTTGGCAGCGCATCAAGGTATCATCAGCAGCCGAAGGCCAAATGCTAATGTAATTAAAGATTTCAGCACGAAACCGAAAACGAAAATGGAAATGTGAAATGAAAACGAAATGGCCGCAGAGCCGATTGACCCAAGAGCTTCTTTGTGCACAAAGCAGCAGACGGAGCTCAAGGCCTTAATTATGATGCTGCCAAGTTGCAGCTTGGAATTTTGCGCTGTTTAACTCGCAATTAATTCATAATTTCGTAGAACATTTATCTCGTGATACGCGTTTGCCTGATGCCCCAGCAACATTTCTTATCGCGCGTCTGTATTAAAGTGCTTTCGAATTGTACTTTTGTTGGTCATCTCTCTTTCGCTCGCCCCTCTCTCGCTGTGCACTGACAAATGCCGCAATCGCTATGAAAGGTTCCAACATTGTGCAAACAAACTGAAATCCATTAGGATGCCTGTCAAGGACAGCAACTGCAGAGACCCAGAGCGACAGAGAGAGAGAGGGAGAGCGAGAGATTGTGAGTTGTGGAATAGGAGCAAAAGCATAAAAACAAAACTAGAAGAGAGCATGATGACATGGGCTTAAAGCCTGTGCATGCAAATTGGCTGTCAGCGCACAGCCTTTGTTTCCCTTCTGGCCAACTATAACTGTGCCACACAAATATATACAGATATATATATATATAAATATGTATGGAAAAAATGAAATTTGCACAATACACAGAAGGGGACGTGCAAACACGACAAACAGCTGCAAATTGCAACTGCTGCAAGCAACTTGCGAGCACTCGGAGCGACAGCGCCGCCCCTTCAGCATCAACTGCTTAGATAATCGAGCATCGAGTGCCACTTGCAACACACTCGGCAGCCGTTGCCGCCGCTGCTGCTGCGACAAATGTGAGGCACTGTAATTAAAATGCCGAGCACGAGACACGAGGCGTTCCGCAAGCAGCACTCAACAATTGCCTGCTTCTTGGGGTCGCAGATCGTGCTGCAGTTTTGAGTTATTGCCCAGCCGCCAGTTGTTGCTACATCGCTGTGGCTGCGTCAGCAAACCGTCGTCAACGCCCTCGACCATCGCCGCCCCGCTGCTCGATGAGGAGTGCTAAGTTAATGCAAGATTTATTGACGCCTTCGCTCTGGTTTGGACAATCGCAAATCCGCCACTTTTGTGGCAGTTATAAATTAGTTGCGTCTCGCCGAAAGCAGAACGCTCATTTCTCAAGCGACGACGAAGTCGTTCGCAATGCTAATCCGCTGAAACCTATAGTCGCAGTGTCTCAACACATGAAGACAAATGAAAGATTTCAGTTTGCCAAGGTTTAAGGTGCGAAATATTCAAGTATAAGCTGCGTGGCAATAATTACGCATACGCCATGTTGGCGCTTTTCAACGCTCCACTTAAGCTGCTTGTTATTGTTGTATACAGTAGGCTTAGTGGGGATGCAGCCAGGCTTACAGCAAAGAAGCAAGTCTGCTGCTGACGTGCGATTGCTTAACAAGTTTACAACTATGCGCAAATTATAATTCCGAATCATGAACTGAAATGTAATTGGAGTCCACACACCACACACCTACCTGGCTGGGCTGGGGCTGTGAGCGAGCATGTGTGGCATAGTTTGTGCAGTGGCACGCACCACAAATTACACAATTCGATGGCAATAATTGAAATATAGTCGGGCCAAATGACAGGCAGGACAGCAGGACGGCAGGACAAGAGGACCGCTTGCGAAAAGTTGAGCTGTCAGAAGCCACAAAAGCATAATCCATCATAGACACGAAATTGTAATGTCTACACATGTTTGAAATGCTATACAGCCGGCAGTTGGCAACTGGCAGCTGGCAGCTGGCAGGTACCAGAAACACAAGAAGCATAAGCAGAACGAGAACGAGAACGAGAACCAGGTCGAAGCGAAAACATTGTTAACATGCGTCATTACAATTTGCAAAATGACATAGGAGCCGGAGCTGTGTTAGCTGCTACAAGCCAGCAAGAGCCAACTGTCCAACTTGGCTTATTATTTCACAACATTCGGCCAGCAGATTTTCTCGCAGTGCTGCAATGTTGCACACGGGGCGGAACGGGGCAGAACAGGCGGGGAACAGTGAAAGAAAAGAAATCAAATGCCGGGGCAAGCGAACAAATCATTTGGACATAAAACGCAGCACCTTGACAGCCAACAGCAGCACAGAGCATGTGGTCAGAGAGGCTCGGCTATAGGCACATGCGACATGGCACGTGGCACGTGACCCGGCCAAGAACTGAGAGCGAGCAACTGCTTCTGCCTCGGGCTGCGGCAATAAAACAGCAAATGAACAGCGGAAGCAACGTCAAGTGGACTTGTGTGCCAACTATGTAGTGTGTGGCCAAGTGTGTGTGCGGGTGTGCGCCAGTCTGTGTGTGTGTGTGCTGTACATGCATGGCTCTAGATAGCTGTACTCGTACCTTGCCTGCATTTACTTCCTGTCCATTGGCTGCCTGCACTCACTCAAGCGCTGCTCGCCTCAACTCGTCTCGTCTGTTTTCTTGTCGGCGTTTTTCAACTTTTTCCGTGCATGTTTTGCCTCTCCAAGTAGATTTTGCTATTTACAGACTTTGTAGCGCCAAATTGAACTTTTGTTATACTTCAAACACACACACACACACACAGATACACACCCTGCATAGGAGAGCAGCAGCGAGATAACTCTTTGACTTTCGTTGCTTTTACGGCTCGTTGCTGGCAAGCTGGCTGCTTGTTTGGCTCGTATCTGCTGAAACAGCTGTCAGCTGTATGTGCTGCACTTTTCCCATGTTTGTCCTCCTACTTGCCCGCCCTCCCTCTACTCCCCGCCCGCCCGCATCGACATGCTCGTCCTTTGCAGCATCGTTCGCCTCCTGCGGCGGTCAAGGCGCTTGGCATTCGCTGGAGCTAAGAACACGCTGCCTGTCAGTCAGCCAGTCAATCAGCCAGACTCTGGCCGTTATTTATTGAGAGGCAACTGCTGCAGCTGTCTGCCCTTTTCCAGCACGATGCCGTCTTATCTGCCGCAGAGCATAAAGCAATCCCTTCTACATGCGATTTAGTGGCCAAACTCGAGCCGAGCATAACTGCTGCACACTTGCAGCAATTTCTCTTGATTGCATAATTAAAGGCAAGCTGCCTAATACTTTTAAACTTTATGGCCACTGCTGAAACAAAACATATGTAAATGTAAACTGCCCGTTTAATTTGGGCGCTTTCTTTGCTACACTTGCCACCTCTAAAGTCTTAAAGCCAATAATTCATTAGGCCCACTAAACTTCTGTTGATGCAGTTTTCCCAGTGCGCAGCGATTCTTAAATAGATTTATGTGGACTAACGTTGCACAGGCGTGGACAAGTTGTGTGTGGCAAATGCGCAAACGAGCGCTGCAGCTATTGGCAAACTATTTAAAACGAGCTCTGATGCGCTTTTCACACGAAACATTTCCATGCAATCAACTGCATGCAGTTTGTTGCTCTTGCTCTCCGTCTCGACTGCGACTGGGTCTGGGGATGGACGTGAACTTTGTCTGGCTTAGCGGTGCATGCAGCAAGCCCTACGGATGCTTAATGCGATTCAGAAATGCATCTAAAGCATTAGGAGCGCAGCACGGGGCGAGCACGAGCAGGGTCTGCTCGTGTAGTCGCAGAGTCGCATAGTCGCAGAGTCGTGGCAAGGGCAGTTTTAAAAGCGCTTGCAGTGCTCTGGCCAAACGGTGAATGGAACCATTTATGCCGCAACAGGGGCGAGGCAGAGGAGCAAAAAGATAGACGCACGCACACTTTAACACGTTTTTGTGTAGCTGCATGTGTGTGTGTGCTTTACCCTGTCGTGGTACGAAATGAATGAAAATGAAAAGCAGTTAATGCTCAAGTCACGGAAAAAGCGTAAATGGAAAAGTTAAACGCATTAATTATTTATTTATCGTTTTATCATGTTCAAGTGTCGGTGAACCTGCGCCACTGCCCGCCATTGTAAGCGAGCATTGGCAGCAGCAGCAGCAGCAGCAGCAGCAAAAAGCAGTGGCAACAATAATACAAACATACAGCAGCAACAATAACAATAACAATAACAGCAGCAGCAGCAGCAGCGGCGAACAATAACAGCGCGAACAACAACAGCAACAACGATGGAACGACAGCTAAGCAAATTGAGCGCGAGCTGGTAATCCTCCTTGAAAAGGCAGCTGCAGCCCCGCCATTATTTTAGCATGGCGTATACTTAATATTGACCGTAGTCACTGTGGCTGCGTTGAATTCAAATTCGCAGCCCGCTCAAACGCACGCAAAGGGTTTTGTTCGCCGGCCATTGTCACCGCAGTTGAAAGTGTAATTAAAACAATGACAGAATAAATTCTTTAACTTGTTAGGTCTGAAGAGCTCAGCAGCATTGTCACAAGATTAACAGCACTCGAACCCGCCTGAGAGCCAGCGGAAATCTGCTGAGATAATTAATATAAGTAGTTTAATTTGGGTCTGCATGAAATCGATATTTCAGCAGGCAGCACTACGACGCGCCTTGTTGCTTTAACATTCGATTTTGGCAGCTGCAAAGTTCGTCAGTCGTCGCTGTTTTGCAATCTTCGTAATCCCTGTTTTGCGCTTCGCATCCTTTATAAATTGGACAGCAGACAAGGGCAAGCAATTTAGCGAAGCATTTTTCGCCTCAATTCCACATTGTGTAATTATTTCGCTGGCATTTTTTTCAACTTTTTTTCGTAAACTTTAAGCGCGCAGCATTCGAGCGAAATTAGCTAACTTTTGGGCTCTTTTTTGACGCACACAGCTCACCGCTAATGTCGGCCATTTGCGTGAAAGTGATCACCTACCCGTGGATGTGGCTCTTCATGAAGAACGCCGTCGAGGGGGCGCAGTGCGCCATTCGCCTGGCCACGGATCCCCAGCTGAAGCAAGTGACTGGCGAGTACTTCAAGTGAGTCCGCATTTCCGCTGCACCACTTTGTTTCCCTTTCATGCCACACCACTCCACTTGCAGCGACTGCGAAATTGCGCAGACTTCGGAGGCTGGCCAGGACAAGGAATTGGCCAAGAAACTGTACATGCAGACCATAAAAACGCTCGAGCGCGTTACCAAACTCACTGTCGACACGGAGGCGGGCACAGCACGGAAGGCGCCGCGCCAGCTTCAGAACGGCAACTGATTTATGTTGGGCACGCGGCCTGGTCCAGACGACGTGGAAGTCTGCAACTGCAACGTCTATTTGCATTTGGTTCAACAATTGCCGCATTAGGCAGCCCGGCTCCCACTCTCCAGCGAAAGAGGACAGCCAGGCTACTTAGGAGCCGCCTCCTTTTCAAGGGGTCTGCATTGGAGCTGCTGCGACTGCCTCTGTGTTTAGCGCTAAGAAATATATGTAAATTTAATGTGCGAGCATCCGAAAATTTGCTGATTTCGGCTTTTATTTTATTTCGTTTTTCACTGTTGTCTGCGTTTTTTTCGGGCGGCAGAGGGAGAATTTTCAAAAGGCAAAAACCCATGAACCCGTCATAAGCACAGATTTGCGAGGCGCGGTCAATTAGAAAATCAGCATATGTTTCCTCCCGTATTCCGTATTCTTTGTGATGTCCTTTTGAATATTGTTTTATGAATTTATTCAAAGCGTTTTCGAGCAACAGCCCGAAATCCAAACACGCGCATGTATGTGCAAATGTGTTTGCTGCCAGCTGCAAAAATATCCCATTTAAATGTTGTACATTCAAATAAATAATGCGCCCTCGCTGCGCACTCTTGCCGTATTGTTTTCACCAGCAGCTGTCAGTCGATTACGTTCATGATCAGCTGCATATCTAAATCCAAACTTGTTTTGAATACCAATATGCGTATACGTAATATTGTGTTCTCGCCATTTTATTGTTCTGTGATTGGCCTGTCGCTGTATGCGATTACACGCCTTTTCGAAGTGCCGTATGTGTGGCGGGGATTGTGTAATTTCAGATTGCTAATTGCAATTAACAATTCTCGCCCTTGCTCTGGCGTCGCCATGGCAACTAGACAACGCGAGCCAACAAACTGTTGCTGTAGATTAGTTAGCGCCGAGCAACAACCGACAGACAGCAAGGGAAAAAAACACACACATATACAAAATATACAATATGTATAGAGGCGAGCAGTATCGTAAAATACAGGGCCAATTATTTTTTGCTCAGCTAAAAGCGATTTCTATTAGAGAATGTGCACAATGCGTGGCAATGCGGAGGATGTTGGACGTGAACGTGAACGTGAACTCTGCAGAGCGAGCAGACTCCACTTTGTATGCTATGGAAAATCTCTTTATTATATTACGTGCGTCGCTTTTGTTGTCTGCCAGCAAAAGACCTAGAACTCGAAAAGGTTTGGCCCCAAAAAAAAAAAACACCCGCGACCCACCTAAAGCTGCGACAGCGCCATGTGTTGCTGCCACAATTTTACGCTTCCTTTTTGAAGTTGATTCGTGTGCCAGTTCTACATTTGCAGCGCTCAGTAATTGCACGGCTGTGGAACTCTGAAAAGCTCTTGGCGTGGAAAAACGATTACGTTGTTGCCTTTTCTACATTTGCGAAAGCTTCACGCTTCCGCTTACATTTCCGCTCTGACGAGCATTTTACGCGCTTCAATTAGGGTGCGAGGATGAACGGCAGGAATGGCAGATGAAGTGAGCGGGAAAACAAGAAAAGACTGCACAAATTCAAATGTTCCACTTTCTAACACTAATCTTATGAAATGAGAGATAATCTCACTTTTTAAATACAAAAATAAGCAGCAACTAATGCAATGTGTTTTGTATGCGCAATTTTGTGCAGTGTACGTCCAAAGTAAAAAGCTTTGCGCAGCCTAAGAGCAAAGCGAAAAGTCACAAACGTGCGGCGCTCTTAAAAGTCGTAAGAGAAGCAAACGCAAGCTTTGCTGCTCTTTAGGGCGTTTGAGACGATTAAATGAATTATGCATAAGCTGAGCAAATGTCTTGTATAACAGCTGAAACTTGAATTATTTAAAAGTAATAGTTAGCATATAATAGTGTATAATTATAAATATAATAAATAGCTTATAATTTTAATGGTTAACCTGCTAGCTAAACGCACGCTTTGGCAACCCTGCTGCGTGCGCTCTCTTGAGTGTGACCGCACTCTCTCTTGCACACATGCGCCGCTCTCTTTGCTTACAACTGCTAAGACACCTGTGAAAGCTCGTAATCGAATTTGGCGGCTGGCGGCTGACTGCCGACGTAAACAAAAGGTAAATTGCCAAAGCCACTGGAAGGCAGCGTAATCGCAAATGAAACAATATAAATAAACAGACACAAGCTGCAATTAAGGAAATGCGTCAAGAAGACGGCCTATTACTGGAACATGCTCGCATTGTACTTGATGGCCCCAAACCGTAAGTGCTGCGAGCATTGCGTCAACATAAACAACAACTGCCAGCACTGCGCTCTTCTCTGTCGTCCGACGGCTCTGGGAGCAGCTGAGCCACGCGAGCTGAGCAGCAACTGAGGCCAGCAGCAGCAGCAGTGAGAAGTGCGAAGTGCGAAGTGAGAATATGTGAGAATAGCGAGCGATGTGAAATGATGCTTTTACGTTTTTGATGGCGTTCGGCTTCAGTTTTTGTATCAGTTGCGCGGCAAACGAGCCCAAGTACAAACGTGCGAATTATCCTCGTTGGCTGCGGCGTCCTCCGGCAGAGGACGACAACGTGAGCTAAGCGCTTAAACGACGCGAACGCGAAGCGAGGCGAAGCAAAGCGATGCTGCCACAACTGTCGCGTTGACACTGGCGCAAAAAGCAAAAAACCAAAAAAAGAAAGAAGCAGATATTTAAAATTCGAAGGAAAAGCAAAGCGCCCGACGAAATGGGCCACGAGTGAAGGTGTGTCGTTTGTGTCTCTTTCTCCTGCTGCCTCTCGCTCGTTTGCCCCATATAATCCATTCGTGTGTGTGTGTGTGTGTGTGTGTGTGTTTGCAATGCACATCAATTATTCAAATTAATTGCAAGAAATACGCCACAAGTGTAGAGCAAGTACATACATTATTTATAAATACTTATGACATTCTTCGCCAGCCAAACAAATTGCACTTTAATGCCTAAATTATAGTTCGAACTTTGCGAACAAAATTCCAGTTCGAATTTCAATTCCCAGTCGCATAATCACATAAACATCACTATGTTATTTTCCTATAAAATTAGAAGAATAATAAAAATACGCGCACACACACACGCACGCAGAAACAAAAAGCGAAAGAAAGCAAGAACGAAAGAAAGAAAAAGCAAGCGTAGAAAACAACAAAAACACATACAAAGATGAGCTGACTTCGCTGACTTTATAAAGCAGGTTTTCGTTTGTGTTTTTGTTTTTGTTTTTGTTATTGCTCTTCTGTTATTCTGTTATTGTTTTTGCTGCCTCGCTCGCCCTGGCTTGCGCCTCAGCTCTGCATACGACGAGTGCGAGTACAATGTGTCATTTTATTGGGCATTTTGTCGCTGCCGTCTAATATAAATGTTTGTGTCTGCCTTGAAGGCGCTGTTCCAGCGCACATCTCCATCAAGTCCGTCTGTCCATGCACATCCACACACAAGTGGAGCGTGGCTAGAAAGACAAACAAATAAAGAAAACACGTTCAAGTTATTCCTTGGCCTTGGTATTTATGACCGACCACTGCGTCAGCCCGGCGCACACTTGATGCGAGCTCCACCTCCCACCCCCCACCAGCGCCACCCGCGCACTCAAATGGATTTATGAGTCGAGTCGAGTCGAGTCGACGAGTCTCAATCCCGTGCCGCACTCCGGTCAACCGGGCCGCGTCCGCTTATCCTCGCTCCCATTTGGGTCGATTTACTCTAATGGCTTTTTTGGCCCTTGTCCCTGCTGGGGCTGTTGCTGTTGCTGTTGCTGCTGTTGGTAGTCGCCACCCACATTGGAATTTGAACTTGTCGTGGCATCAACAGCCGCCGTCGCCGTCGCAGCCACAGCCGCAGCAGCTCACTCTCAGTGGCCCCATTATCACCTTGCTAATTATCTATCGATGATGATGCCATTGCCATGTGCCCTGCTGCCCGCCGTTTGACTGCTCGACTGCTCGACTGTCGCCTTATCAGGCAGCCGACGACGTTTTATGCCTTCTAAGTATTAAGTTTTTATTATTTGCATTCTATTTTCTGTTTGCTGCCCGCTGAGAAATAAAAATCTAATAATATTCCAATGAATAAACATGTGAGAATGCTCCGAAACGTAGATTGTGCCATTCAGCAGTCCAAATCCTAGCAGCACAAGAAGAAGAACACTAATAATAATAGTAATAATAATAATTGCCTGTGAACAGCGCTGAGCGACTTACCGCATTTCCAAATGCCATTGTCCCCAGCTTAGATTTGCGCATTTCTCCCAATTATTCGCATATAAAAAAATAAATAATGGACATTTTTATTGAGTGAGATTTACGTATTAAGATAATAAGACTGTGCCACAGCTGGCCAACGACTGGGAGATACCCTAAGCAAAGAAAAACCAGCAAATAATGAAAAAAGGGAAATACAAAATAACTAAATTACTGATTAAAAGTATAAGACATTTAAAGGAAATTGAAATCGCGGAATTCAGCTAAATCTTTAAAGGAACAGAAAATGGCTAATTTTAGAGAATAGCTTTGCTCAACGAAAGCGAATCTTTATATGTGATATTATATCTTGTTGAGTAGCTGCCTCAACAGTATTAAATGTCATGCGAATATTTGCATTTGAACAATAGATAAGCGAAGCATTTGAGGCGTTTGCTGCAACTTCAAACGAGGCGAGATAGGAAAAGAACAATTGAAAATGATTTTCCGGCACGTGCGCATCTCTAGACAGAGCTGAAAATGCGGTGGCACAATGAAAATCGCTTATCAGCCACCACAGGTAGTTTTCGCCAAGGCCTTGACACTGACAGCCAAGGAAAATGGGCGTCGAACAAAAGAGAGAATTCGAATACGAGTGCAGAATTGAAGCGGCGACCGCAGCAGTGTTAGTTGATAATTTGAAGGCAGCAGCAGCAGCAGCGGCGGCAGCGACGTTGGCTTGAAGCAGCAACGGTCGTTACAACAATCCAAACAAAGGAAACAAACAAACTGGCGAATATTATGGGGCGCAGAGCTATAAACCGCTGGGGCATAGAACAAAGCGGGGCCAAGCCACGGGCGGCGGGCGGCGGGCGGTGGCCGGGTCGAATGCTTTGGTTCATGGCACACACTGAAGCACACACACACACGCGCGCTCTCTCTCATTCTCTCTCTCACTCTCTCTGTGTTGTGCTGTGTGTGTAGTTGTGTAGTAAAACGGGTTTTAGAGTTTGCTTTTGCCACTGCTGCTGCTGCCGCTGCCGCTGCTGCTGCTGCTAGTGTCGCATTTTCAGTCAGTTGGCCAAGTCAGTTGCTCTTTTGGCTTAGTTAACTCAGAACGTGCCGCGGCGACAATGGCAGCAACAGCAAATTGCAACCAATAGAACCACAACAACAACTACCACCGAGCAGAGACAACGTCATAACGGGTTAGTCACAATGCGTCAGTCGGGCATCCATTAGCCATTGATGCTGCCAGCGAATACACAAACTACAAGTTCAATCCACAAATTAAAATAAAGTTCGACAGTGCGGATGGACAGTTAGCACAGCAGCATAATAAATGAATATCAGAAGTAATTGAACGTCTTGCAGGCAGCTGTTGCTCCGTGTTATGTAAATGTCAAAATTCAAAGCTGCTTGTGTCTCATGGATACCAATAAGATTTGCGAGAGTCTTGAGACTTAAGTGTTGAGTGTGTGCGTGTGCGTTTAGCGCGTGTGTGTAAAATGCCAGAATTGGCTTTTGGCTCGTTGCTGCGTCATTGGCTGCTCGAAATTCTTTCAGACACTTCAAGTGTTTCTAACTGTTTCAAAGCCTCGGCCAACTTCAGCGGTCCAGCAGCTTCAATTGAAATACAAAACACACTTGGTTCCTACGCGTTCGCAGCCCTCTGGCGTCTGGTGGCGGTAACAGCTACAGCAACGCTTCCCGCAACAAGAAGGCGAAGAAGTAGAAGAAGCCAAACAACAACAACATCAACAACAACAGCAACAGCTTTACGGGCCATACATACACCTACTTAAAAATTTAGAAAGTTGCTTGTCTGCCACTCGCTCGAGTCTCTCTCCCGACTTGGCTTTCATTTCTGACTTTGACTTTGGCTTCTTGTCTTCTTGTGTGTGTGTGCGTGTGTGTGGGATAAGAAAGTATGCATGTGCTTTTTATGTACTTGCCTCCCTTGCCCGCAACGCTCGCTCCCTGCATTCTTTTCTCAGCTGGTGGAACGACGCTATACTAATTGTTCGCTCTGGCCCAATATCTCGCAATTTCCATTAAGCCCTTTTGTCGTGCATATGGAATGTGGCATCAAATTGAATTTCTTTCACATTAGCTGCAACCTGAAACAATATTCTCGCTGTCTTATATGTCAGGCTAACAATTAGCAACCGGTTTTGTTTTGTTTGCTGTTTGCTGTTTGCTTTTAATAAACCTAATTACCTTTTTCTCTCCAATGTGAATAAATTTGAATACACTCGCAGAGCAGGCGACTCGAGTCGACGTTATGAAATTGACTTTTGAATGCACGCGCACATTATTTATAGCTCGCCATTGTTTGAGCGACACGTTCCATGACCTAACTTACTAAATCTTCTGATTCGCCAAAGGTTTCGCGCGAACTAGCCTAATACGAGTTGCACTTCATCGGATAATTGCGGATAATGAATAATGATGGAGCCATTAATTAACAATCGGCTTCACGTTGTGTGCACTCTTGATACGAGTTTCTAATTGATTGCCACACATTAATTCAATCCACTCCGATTGCTCGTGATTAGTCACAGTTTTCGAAATAGTTTCTGCGCCACTTTTAATGTATTCATTCGAGGGCGTATACTTAATGTTCTGCTCGTTCCATATTGATTCCAGCATTGTAATTATACTCCACTGCATATCTACAGCTTTCCCTTGGAACTGTCGTTAAATTAAGTGCAGAATAATCATTGCATCTTGTTGCTTCTACTGCCAATTATTTCAGCTCGACTCTAGAGTTGAGCGAACTTTAATTTGGTTTTCGTTCAACCGACGCGCATTTAATTGCTTTTGTCAGTGGCTCACTTTTGTTTTATTATCCATTTATGTGGAGCGTCGACGTTCTTGCTTAAGGACAATAAAATCGCCGATGTTGTGCGCAATAAATGCAGCGAGCATTTGATGGACGCCATAAAATACACAGTCAACTAGCGAAGTAATGCTTTATTTTAAATCATAATTTCAGATATTTTTACAACCCGTAAATGGCCGGCTGTCTAGCGAAGAGAGCGCTTATTATAAACCGCAACTGACAGCGCCAGGACAGGACAGGACAGGGCAGGACAGGCCAGGCAGTAATAATAATAAACCGCAACCCGCCGCACAAAACTGAATCCGTAGCCAAAACCGCGAAACTTGCATTAAAACGTCCACTGGCAACTCACAGAGAACACGAGAGAGAGGAGAGTGGGAGGCAATAAGAGCCGTAAACACGAAGGAAAATAAATAAAAGCAGTACAAAGTTATTTCGTCCTTGGCATTTCGCGAAGCCATCAAGCAGCAGCAGCAACAACTGCGGCAGCTGGCACAAAGGAGACGCGACAGCTCGAGCAGAAGACGAGCGTTTTTTTATTGAGAAATCGCACAGTTGACCCGGAGTGTCCCGGCGAAGCGGGGACAGCCGGACGCAGGCAAGGCACAACCGTGGCACAAAGACACTCACCACACGGCAGCAGCAACGGCAGCAGCAGCGGCGTCGGCGTCGGCGTCGGCAGCGTGCCCGTCATCATGGAGGGGCCGGAGGTTACGTTCCTCTTTCAGTTCGGCAGCGTGCGCGACGCGGTCTGTGTGCCAGTGAATGCATTGACACTCAAATCGCTCAAGGACTTGGCGTGCGATTTCATCAACACCAAGGTGAGAGTTCAACAGGAGTCCCCACACCCGACACTCCCCCCCAAAACGGGTCAGCCATCTGCCGACTTAATTATGCAAAAGCTACAGCTCGAGCAGAGTCAATATTTTCACAATCCGCGCAAGCGGAACGCGGTCAAGTCAACAGCGAGTCCATCGTTAGTCCGAGTTCCCTCCTTCCTCCCCCCTCCCCACTCAAGCAGACTTCGATGCGCACGTGTGTGTACCTAATAAATTTATGTGCGCACAATAATTGCTTAATTTCATTAAGTAAGTCCGAGTTGCATGCCGCCAGACATATGTACATCGAGATATAGACTGCCAACTAGCCAGAGACATTTCTGTGGTGCGTAGTTAGCCGTGGCCAATTCAATTAACCAGCTGGCAGCTGCGACACTCCCCCCCCCCCCACTTTTTCCGCTATTTCCTAGCCTCCTTCGGCCTGATGGTCCAGAATCAGGCAACGTTCCTTCGCTCGGCGTGCCGGTGGCACGTACTGTGTGGCCTTTGTGGCAGCTTAGTTGAGCTTCGACAGCTGCTTCCGCAGACACCAGTATCAATTTTCAATGTCCTCAGCAAAGCAAACAGGCCACGCCGACTATGCTTCTCAATTGGTAACTGCTCGACTCACTTATATCACTACAAATTTACTTTATATCTAGTAATCAATTAATCGACAAAAGACGGGGTTAAACATGAAATTGAATAATAGCAACAAAATAGATGAATATTAAATAGGAAGAGCTGAAATCAAAGTTAATAATAATAGACCATAAATCAGCACTAGAACATTTTTCGAAAAGACTATTCCATCATGGTAAATCAACAAACCAATTTGACTGTGGAATAATAACAAATAATAATAATAGAACGGTGACTTAACTTAACTGAACTCAACACGAACTTTAACTTTACTAAATTCCACATATCACAAAAACTTAATTTCAAGCAATTTATGCGACATATATTTAAAAAAATTAATCGGCAAAAGACTATTCAATCAATATAAAATAATAAACCAATTTGACTGATACAAAGTTAAATAATAGCAAAAATAAGTGGAAGAATAATAAATAATAGTAATAGAACATTGAGTTAACCTATTTCAAAATTAATTTATGCGGGATTCAATTATAGCAAATTAATAATCGACAAAGGACTATTCATTCAGCTCAAAAACAACACAGCAAATTACTGTTGCAAAATTAAGTAATTGCAGAAAACAACAAATAATAATAAAACATTAGGTTAACTTAACTGAACTCTATTTGGAAACTTTCCACATATTTCAAAATTTAATCCACATAAATTTAATCGACAAAAGACTATTCAATTTATGTAAAAGCAAAACAAATTGACTGATTACAAATTAAATAATGGTAAAAAATAAAAGAATAACAGCTGAAATAATAATGGCAAACTAAGTTGACATAACTGAACTCCACTTGAAATTTTTTGAAGCATTCCAAAAACTATTTAATGCGACATTCACTAGGGTATGAAAATGTTCGGCTAGCGGGCGAGAAAATTGATTGCACATAACTTAATTGATATCAATTCGACATTTGGTAAATATTGTTGACAGACTATCTGATATCCACAGAATCTTATCGCAGAATCAATTAAGATATGATATGATAGCCCGATGATAACGTCGTCCAGCGTATGCAAAAATGAGCGTTAAATCAAGCAAAGCGCACACGAAGCGAAATGAGTAGAATATCGTAACATTGGCGTCACCAACAACCCCAACTTGCACATATCTCTATTATATTGTGTTGTGTTGTGCTTTCAGATACCGGACAGCGGACTAACGTATCTGTCGGAGCGCATACTGCTCTTCATTCACGACTACAGCACGCCCAATGTGCTGCACATTATCAACTCCGCAGCGGAAGTCGTGGATGAGACATTGGTGGAAATTGTATTAACAGCCAGTCGTAAGTATCCCGATCGAAAGCGGTCGCTGGGTCGCAGCACACAACGAGCGACAGTACAAATAAATATAGAATAAAACCCGTCAACAGCCATTCTATATCCGACGTCGGAAATGCCGACACTGAAGCCACACAGTCTCAACGTGCATTCCTACAAGGCGCCCACATTCTGTGATTTCTGCGGTGAAATGCTGTTCGGTCTGGTGCGTCAAGGACTCAAGTGCGATGGTATGTAAACACATTCACAACCACACTGTCTGTCCGTCTGTCTGTCTGCCTGCGTGTGTGTCATAAAAACTAACTTGTAACTCAGTTGTGGTCGTGCTGTGAGTGTACGAGTATGTGTTTAATCCCAACCAACCGCTTCCATCACAGGCTGCGGTCAGAACTATCACAAGCGATGCGTGGTGAAAATACCCAACAACTGCAACCGCTCGAGTGATGCCACATCACGACGCTCGTTCACATTGCATCCACCCCGCAGCCCGTCCGGAAGCTCGCAGCAGTCGCTGGTCTCCAACGAGGAGTCGACGGGTCGCAATGACTCAAGCAGCTCACTGGTAAAACGCATGTCGGACCTAATGAACGATATTATTAAGAACTAAGCCACACTCCCTCGTACTCATGCACACTGAACGTTAGTCGATTAGCTAGCTAGTTCGTAGTATTAACTGGTGAACGGGTCTCGCTGCGAGTATTTCCAATTGTACGTACTTAATTAGCCCATTACTTATATTTTTCTAATATTTTTACTGTATCCTTTTTTTCACTTTGAATAAACATTCATACCGCCCAATAGTTTTGCATTGAGTTTTATTTGAATCGTCTAACACGCACACAATTAAATACTCGTAGTGGGATGCTTGACATTATAAATAATCACTTTGCAAACTTAGATCTAGTGGGATACTTAATATTTTAGAATGCAGGAATAACGTAGACAACTTAGCACACTTAAAATTAGTGAGATACTTAATATAACACAACGTAGAATTACGTATACAATTTAAAAAACTTAGCGTTAGTGGGATACTTAATATTTTAGAATGAAGAAATCAAGTATACAACTTAGAAAACTTAAATTTAGTGGAAAACTTGATATTATAGAGCACAAAAAATACGTAGACAACTAAGAAAACTTAAATTTAGTGGAATACTTTATATTATAGAGCACAAAAATTACGTAGACAACTTAGCACACTTCAAATTAGTGAGATACTTAATATTGTAGAACAAAGAAATTACGCATACAACATAGAAAACTATGATTTATTGAATACTTAATATTTTTGAATAAAGAAATTGGCAAACTTAGAGTTCTTGGGATATTTAATATTATAGAACACAAAAGTTAAGCAGACAATGTGACAGACTTTAAATTAGTGAAATACTTAATATAAAAGAATATAGGAAATACGTATACACCTTTGCAAACTTAGAAAATTTAAATTTTGATACCACAAAAGGAAGAAATTATGCATACGACTTCTCAGATGTAGTGTTACTGAGCTACGTGATATTATTACGACTTAATATGTATACGACTTAATAACAAATTAATACAATGATTATTATAACAAAAAATTACGTATACGCATTATGTACAATTATTATGTAGTCGACTTAACAGACTTAAAGTTTGAACAACCAGAGTAGACTCTGAGTTCGAAAATTGATTTTCTTAAATTTCTCACACAATTTTAACATTGTCTTTTATTTAAATTCTGTTGAACGCATACCGTTTAACATACTACTAGTGGTATACTTGATATTAGAGAACGAGTAAATTATGTATACGATCTGAGGGCGTTAGAGTGGCTTAGTTAATTAGCAGATTTTACACTATGTTAAGAAGAATGTTTGTGTAATTTAATTAACTCTATTTTGTAATGTGTTGAATGGTTTAAACAGCACATAGATTAAATTAAAAGTATTTAGATAGACTACAATGCTTCAATGCTAGCAATTAATTAATTTGCCCTACAAATTAGAATTAGGGGTGTTTTCCAAGAAAGTTTTAACTTAATAAGGCAGTTATTGCAATAGAATTTTAACGTAACTTTCCAAAATCAAATGTGTAGAACGTTCAGCTGCAAGTATGAGCTCAGTATAAGTCCTGTATTCAGTTGTGTATGCTAACTATCTCTCTGCTTGTGCCCAGAACATACCTGGCTACACGGCGGCGCGGCACCAGCGCACTCACTCGGCCAGCAGCCGCAACGGATTGACGACGCTGCGGATACCACACACCTTCATGGTGCACACGTACGGCATACCCACGGTGTGCCAGCTGTGCAAGAAGCTGCTGAAGGGGCTGTTCAAGCAGGGGCTGCAGTGCCGCGACTGCCAGTACAATACTCACAAGAAGTGCATGGACAAGGTGCCGCAGGACTGCACGGGCGAGGCGCAGCTGAGCCAGCTGCAGGCGGAGATCGGCGACGGCACGCCGCGCAAGGAGCGCGACAATTTCTTTCGCGAGGAGTTCGATGACAGCGACTTCGAGGACGGGCCGACGCCACAAGCTGAATTTGCCAAATACACCAACAACAACAAGGCCGCCTGCGCATCGCAGGGCACTAACCTGGTGGCCGGGCGGCCACGCGAGGCGCCCAAGGCCTTAACCAACGCCCAAAACTCGCCGCCCGAGCTGGTCAACGGCGGCATGGCGGACGAGGGCAGCGCACGCAGCGACGCCAAATCCAGCGACGGCCAGTCGGAGCAATCGCAGTCCTCGAGCTCTTCCTCGCCCAGCGCCAACATTCCGCTCATGCGCATCGTGCAGTCCGTCAAGCACACCAAGAAGCGCGGCGGCCAGGCGCTCAAGGAGGGCTGGCTGGTGCACTACACGTCGCTGGACAAGGCGCTGAAGCGCTACTACTGGCGCCTCGACTCCAAGACCATCACGCTCTTCGTCTCGGAGCAGGGCAGCAAGTACCACAAGGAGCTGCCGCTGGCCGAGCTGCTGGCGATCGAGACGCATCGCGATCCGCGCGTCGACAGCAACTACTGCTTCGAGCTGTGCACGGCCAGTCTCAGCTACTACGTCGGCCAGGACCCGCAGCTGGGCGAGGACCAGGCGGTGCGTCTCCCGCCACCCGACAGCGGCATCGGCACCGACATCGCCAAGAGCTGGGAGACGAGCATACGGCAGGCCTACATGCATGTCACCAACACACGTAAGTGCCGCCACTTTAACTATTATCTACAGCTTTGTAGAATAATAAATTAATTGCCTATTAATTAAAGTTGCTCACTAATTAGGCTAGCACTTTACTATTATTTCAAAACTTAACATATCTCTTAAAATATTTAGTATTTTCCATAAAGTTATTAAGCCAGCATTTGATCACTTTAATCTATTAATTTCTATTAAGAAACATTACTTTAATTATTATATTTTGTTTACAATCATCATTGTTACTACTGCTAACAATTTTGGCTGACATTCTCTTATTATTTTAAAACTAGCATTTTGTTAAAATGAATTCTTATTTCCTATAAAGTTATCAAGTCAACATTTGACAACTTTAATCTATTAAAAAACATTCTTTTACTTTAGTTATCATTATTGCCCAAAATAATTCAAATTTTCTAAAAAGTTATTAAGCCCACATTTGGTCTTTTTAAGAAATATTCTCTTATTTAAAATCTTATATTTTAATTTAAAATAATTGTTTGTTTTTCCTACAAAGTCATCAAGAGAAAATAATGACAATTGAATAATTAAGGTCCTAATAGACATTAGAAGACATCTCGAATATTTGATATGTCAATTTAAAGTTGTAAGTAGACATTTAACAAAATTATAATTATGGGCTTTGGCAACCATTATATAAAAGTGGAAGCACACTTGTGTTAAGTAAATTAGTAATTATTTTTAGGATTAGTCTAATGTCCGAAAAGGGACAAATCGAATGCCCAAAAAATAAGCAGCCTAATCAGTGGTAATCCTTTGCTTGCCACAGAGTGCTGCGAGTCCGAGGAGCAGGTGCAGGACATGGGCCAGCTGTACCAGATCTTCCCCGACGAAGTGCTGGGCTCCGGCCAGTTCGGCGTCGTCTACGGCGGCGTGCACAAGAAGACCAAGCGCGAGGTGGCCATCAAGGTGATCGACAAGCTGCGCTTCCCCACCAAGCAGGAGGCGCAGCTGAAGAACGAGGTGGCCATACTCCAGAACATCACGCACTGCGGCGTGGTGAACCTCGAGCGCATGTTCGAGACACCCGAACGCATCTTCGTGGTCATGGAGAAGCTCAAGGGCGACATGCTGGAGATGATACTGTCGCATTCGCGCGGCCGCCTCAGCGAGCGCGTCACCAAATTCCTGATCACCCAGATCCTGATTGCGCTCAAGTATCTGCACTCGCAGAACATTGTGCACTGTGATCTGAAGCCGGAGAATGTGCTGCTCTCCTCGGATGCCGAGTTCCCGCAGGTGAAGCTCTGCGATTTCGGCTACGCACGCATCATTGGCGAGAAGTCCTTCCGGCGCTCCGTGGTCGGCACGCCGGCCTATCTGGCGCCGGAGGTGCTGCGCAACAAGGGCTACAATCGCTCGCTGGACATGTGGAGTGTGGGCGTCATCATCTACGTGAGCTTGAGCGGCACCTTTCCCTTCAACGAGGAGGAGGACATCAACGATCAGATACAGAATGCGGCCTTCATGTATCCACCCAATCCTTGGAAGGAGATCTCCTCGAATGGTAAGGCAGCAGCACGCACATTTGCCTGAGAGCCAACCCCATTCACTATTAATCCCTTGCAGCCATCGACCTCATCAACAATCTGCTGCAGGTGAAGCAGCGCAAGCGCTACACCTGCGACAAGAGTCTCATGCACTACTGGCTGCAGGACAAGCAGACCTACCGCGACCTGCGCAACCTGGAGACCCAAGTGGGGCTCGGACGCTATCTCACCCACGAGGCCGACGACCTGCGCTGGGACAGCGCGGGCGACATTTGACCTGGCCACGCAGAGAAAGCAAAGACATTGAATCCCGAACTGATGCAGCCGCTGTGCGGCAGCCATAGCGTGCCCAACGACAGCTATCCATCCCCATCGAATTGCGCCGGGTGCCATCGCTTGTCCAGCTCACCCAAAGTGGAGGCCATTGGCGACAAGGCGCTCAAATGGATGCGTTTCCATCTCTGCAAGCACATCAAATAGCGCCCATTTGTTGTTCGCAAACATTTTATTAATAGCACCCACATTTTTCGATAATCTACTTCAGCAACTTTTTGAGATATCCTATAATGCATAAATATATACTATATATATATATTATATAATTTTAAACATTGCTGCACTGTCGCTTTCTCGATGTGTCTCTAAATGCTTTTCCTCATCGTCATCACAAAATGTATAACTGAAATCTCTGTGCTAAATTTTCTTAAGAATCAAAACTAGTTAATAGCTTAACGACTTAACTACTAATTGCAGTACTTAAACAAATATGCCTATGTAATACTACAAACAGACCAACGGCCCAAAACTAAACTGAATCAAATGAATGCAACGTTCAGAGCTGTGCGAGAACTCGTTCTTTAGAACCAAACTGCAAATGCATAAAGAAAACAAACTTGAACAGCACAAACACGACAGCAACAACCACAACAAAATAGTTTAATAAATGAACAAAACAAAACTAAGTGAAGCTTGGAAAAATAAAGTTCTTTTGCGTTTAACTCGTTCAGTGGCTCGCAACGCTTGACACCCTTTCTGCAGCACTTTCCACCCGACGTTTTTCACTTTTCCAGCTTCAGTTGCGGCACAACCATTAAACGCACAAGATGCGACACTATGTGGCTAAGATCTGTCTGCTCCTGACACTCTCCCACTTCAGCATAACGGAGTGGGTGGAGATATCCAAGTCCCAGTCGAAGCCACTGGGAGATGATGGCGGCCACAGGACAGCGAACGTTAAGCAATTTACGGTCGAAACGCCACCAAAGGGCGTGGGGAACCAGCGGGAAGGCTTCACCACACCGAGTCCTGTATGGATTGAGTATCAGCGCGAGCGTTTTGGATTAACTAAGAGCAACAGCCAGGGCAGCAGCAATAGCAACAGCAATCCTCTGGTGGTTAGCGATGCTGGCGGCCTCAAGAACAGCGCCCAAATTGTGGTGCCGATAAACAGCCAGGTAATCCATGCCAGGACCAAGCTGGTGGTGCAAAGCACCGATACGCCAGTGAACGTCGATGTGGATGTGCTGGTTACGCCGAAAGTAGAAACCACATCGCGACGCCACTCGTCGCATGTGGAAAGTGGCGAAACTGGGTCGAATACGGTCACAGAGCAGACGGCCGAAAGTGAGAATGAGTCACTCGTGCCTAGCTTTAAAGGTTTCTTGAAGTTTCTGAAGAAAATGCAGAGGAAGTGGATTAAGAAGTCAACGCTGAGCATCGAAAAGAAAATCAAATTGCTGCAGCAGCTGAGCAACAATCTAATGAAAGTAATTGGTGCGTATTTCACTTATGACAACTTCATCACAATTAGCCTAAAACTGTCTTCTACTAAAAGAGGACCAATTCTCTGTGCTGTGGCAGCCCGCGGAGTGGAATAGACGCAAGCGACGTGGTATATTGGATGAATCAAATTTGGATTTTCCACCGGAAGCAGCTTTAATGAGCATCAACTTCCTAACGTTTGCCGTATTTCTAATTAAATTGGTGCTCGTAAGTAAATGCAAAAATTAACTTGTTGAAGTATTATTAAACGCCATTACACTATTACAGCAAGTTGTGCAAATTGTGAAGAGCAAGCACTACAATTTCTCTGGCTTTAATATTAACACCGAAGTGGTCAGAAATCCATAAGCAAAGAAATTCACCTTTTGAACGAAGCGCACATTTAAAAAACGGTCTGGCAGCGCTATTAGCAGCAACCCAACTGTATGGCAGCTCCGCTCAACTGATCAGCTGTTCAACTGTTTGTAGTTTTTACACGTGCAGCGAACAACACATTTTGTTTTACATATTTTTTAAGTTGAGTTTTAATAAAATGGATGAAAAAACATTAATTGAAACTGTTCACACACACAAGAAAAACCTACACCCCCCCACACTGTGTAAGTGCACAGAAGAAAATCGACGATTTCGCCGCTAAAATGCTGTTTACAGTATCCTTTCAGAATGGCTCGCTTGGCGCTTCCGCCGATTTCAGCTTAATTGAGAGCAACAACAGGCAGCGCAACTCGCGCAAACGAGCGCTGATCGTAGCGGGGAGAAACGCCTACACGGGCGATCTGCAAGAGAGTCAAGAATTCGATACATACATTTGCATACGCAACAAAGCCACCAACAAGGCAACCATTGTGCCCGTTCAGCAGGCGTTGCTGTCCAATAGCATCTATAAAAAGCTGGAGGCACAGACCAGTCAACAGCCAATTCTGAGCAAAGAACATGCCACTAAGAAACTGCTCAAGGAGTTTGGCGGTCGCAAGGCATCCCGCTATATTGCCAACAACGAGGAGATGATGGTCAACGTGGAGGTGGTGCGCAAAGAACTCGACGAAACCGTGCAGTCATCTGTTCGCAATGATGGCGAGGACGAAGATGACGACATGTTGACAGAAGTGAATGTCAATAATGCTGAATACCTGGCCACCATTGTGCCGGCCTTCGATAAGACGGCAACCAAAGTGAGCGACGTCTACGATGTGGAGAATGTGGTGCCGCAATCGCTACTCGATCGTCTAGACGAGGAAGCCAAAACCGTCTACGCAACTCCAACAGAAAATCTGCCGTAAGCAAACAGTAGTTCAATTGAATCTTGTGCATATACGTACATTTTTTACATCTTACATTACAGTATAGAATCGGATTATTTGCGCGAATGCATCAAGCGCATACAGGAGAAGGCAACCGCAACGAAACAGGACTTTCTCAACATCAAACTGATCATCTACATGGACGCGCTGCAATCGCTGATTTCGCTGCGCAAGCGGCAAATGAAACACGTCGAACTTTCGCGCATCACCGAGAAGGTTGAAAATGATATACGACATCGTTTTGCCGATCCCAATGTGGCCAAATCCTGCACTAGGACAACTTTTAGCACAGAGAAGGCACTAACACATTTCATTGTGCTCGCCTTGCTCATCAGCGAAAAGCACGAAGTGGACTCCAATATATTGTCGCGTATTCTGCGCACATCGAAGCAACGCATTGTTACTTATGCTCACATCGTGAATGCTCGTCCCAAAACTCGCTCGGATCTGCTAACGTTGCGCTTGCCAAGCACGGTGCCGCCTCTGAAAGTCTCTGGACGCTTCCAACGAAAAAAGTAAACCCTTACGAAGGCACCCTGTATTGATTGCAGCAGCAGCAGCAGCGGCAGCTGCATCGATTAAACAATACCACAGTTCGTGTTGCTGTTGTTGTTGTACGAGTTCAAGGACGTCTCATTCGTACGTTTACGTTTTTTTGTATTTTTATTTAGATTTTAATTAAATATTGTGAGTAACATTTTCAACACTTGGCGTGCACTCGCTTGGTTTGTTTGTTAATCAAAACTCAGGAAAAATAATACATGAACATTTCATTTTGCTAAATTATTGGAAATTTTGCTGGGTGATGGATTTTCTTACACATATCCAGAATTAGACACTGCTTTGCTCGTCAATTTAATTAGATTCCTTGGAGTATTGAAACCCGCATTGGGTCTTTGTGTGTGTGAGCTATAATGAGAAGAGCTTAGTATCGTATAATTATATTTGTAATTCGTTGTACTTACACGCAAAACAAATGCAAGGCAATCTTGTTAATCCCTCCCCCGTTTGTATAAGTGTTAGTTTAGTGATTTGTCTCCTTCGTCTTGCATCGTTAAACGGCCAAGCCGAAAACGGACACAATGCAGTACATGGTTTTGTTCTCCCAGCGCACTGTGCAGCTGCCGTCGGTGTCGTTGTTCCAGTAACAGGAGCTGGCCGTGTGCAAGCCAGCACCATTCTTTTGCATAATCATCGCAGTCACAATGTATTTGTATGGTTTCTGCTCCTTTGTGAGCACGGTGAGACAGTTCTCCACCACCTGGCCGGTCCAGTTGTTTACCTTATCGTGTTGGTACGCATTGCCACCGATAGTTGTCTCGATTGCCTCTTTAATTGTTTTGCTCACATCATCCACAATAAATTGGCTTTCTTCGCGTGACTCATCCATGTCTCTGTGTTTGGTTTAAAACTTTGCAAATATTTAAGTATTCTTTTCTCCTTTGCTATGCGTTTAGTCTTTGTGAAGTCAACTTTTTGCTGGCGCGCGTTTTGCATGCGTCGTTGGCGCGTCCGAATTGCCACAAAAAAATATGTCTGTTCGGTTTTGACAAAATTGCTTCCCTTGTAAGCAGTCGAGCCTAGTGATGTAAAAAACAAAGTCATATCGATAATAATAAAATTTGCGCACATGCGATGAACGTGATAAATTGAATAAAACAATCGAATATGCGATAGCGATATATCGAAAAAATAAAATAAGTTCCATCTCTTGCACTGAGTCAGGCGGTTTAGCGTGCGGCAATTTTTCACAGAAAGCAGAAGCCAAGTGATTTTCATTTGTTTGATTTTTTATTAAAAGTAGCAGAACACAAACGTAAAATGTCGACATTGGCGAGTCCTTTATCCATCGCGGGCACACGACAGTCCGGCGCCTCAGTGCGTTCGCAGAACGGTAAGAAATCCTTGGTTTCAACAACAGCTGCAGCCATCGAATCAAGTCGCCGGGGCTCAAGCACGTTGTCAATCAGTATGGGACCCTCCCACGATCACTAAGAATGTTCACGAACAAAGAGCCAACAAGCTTAATCCATTTAAAATATTATGTCTTTAAAAAATCAAATACAACAAAGTGCATGGCAATAGCAAAAAAAATCACACAAAGCTCAAAGTGAGGTTATGGCTTTAGAAGCGTCTAGGCCTTTTATTTACAATAGGTAAATAAATTTGAATATTGTTTTCTTTTGTTCCGCTTCTAAACAGTGATGGCAGCGCTTTCCATTTCAAACATTGTGAAGAGCTCACTGGGTCCAGTTGGCTTGGACAAAATGCTGGTGGATGACATCGGTGATGTGACTGTGACCAACGATGGAGCCACTATTTTGCGTCTGCTTGAAGTGGAACATCCAGCTGCCAAGTAAGTTTGAATTACAATTAAGTACATTAGAGCATTTTCTAACTTATTCTTTAGGGTTCTGGTGGAGCTGGCCCAGCTGCAGGATGAGGAGGTTGGTGATGGCACCACATCCGTTGTCATTTTGGCCGCTGAGCTGCTGAAGAACGCCGATGAGCTGGTCAAGCAGAAGATTCATCCCACTTCCATCATCTCGGGCTACCGTATTGCTTGCAAAGAGGCCTGTAAATACATTTCCGAGCATCTGACGGCTCCAGTCGATGAGCTCACGCGTGACTCACTCATCAACATTGCAAAGACATCGATGAGCTCCAAGATCATTGGTGCCGATGCCGAGTTCTTCTCAGCCATGGTCGTGGATGCTGCGCAAGCGGTCAAGATCACCGATCCCAAGGGACAGACGGCGTATTCGATTAAGGCCATCAATGTGCTGAAAGCCCATGGCAAATCGGCACGCGAATCGGTTCTGATTCCTGGCTATGCTTTGAACTGCACCATAGCATCGCAGCAAATGCCCAAGAAAATTGTGAATGCTAAAATTGCCTGCCTTGATTTCTCGCTGCAAAAGACAAAGATGAAGATGGGAGTCCAAGTGCTGATCAATGACCCCGACAAGCTGGAGGCTATTCGTGCTCGTGAGTTGGACATCACTAAGGAGCGCATCAACATGATCTTGGGCACTGGCGTCAATGTTGTGCTGGTCAGCGGCGGTGTAGATGATCTCTGCATGAAGTATTTCGTTGAGGCCGGCGCCATGGCTGTGCGTCGCGTCAAGAAGAGCGACTTGAAGATTATTGCCAAGGCCACAGGCGCAGCTTTCCTGACGTCCCTCACAAATATGGATGGTGAGGAGAGCTTCGATGCCTCCATGGTGGGCGAGGCAGCTGAGGTGGCACAGGAGCGCATCTGCGATGATGAGCTCATCCTCATCAAGGGCACCAAAGCTCGGTAGGTTAACAGCTGAAGCAAATCGTTCAATTATTTAATAATTTATTTTTATAGTGCCGCTGCTTCGATTATTCTGCGTGGTCCCAACGACTTCTACTGTGATGAGATGGAGCGCTCTGTGCACGACGCCCTGTGCGTGGTGAAGCGTGTGCTTGAAAGCAAAAAGGTCGTTGCTGGCGGCGGCTGTGTGGAGGCGGCTCTCTCCATCTACCTCGAGAACTTTGCCACTTCGCTGTCGTCGCGCGAGCAGTTGGCTATTGCCGAGTTCGCCAAGTCGATGTTGGTCATTCCCAAAACTCTGTCTGTAAATGCCGCCAAGGATGCCACCGATTTGGTGGCCAAGCTGCGTTCATACCACAACTCCAGCCAGACAAACACCAAGCACGGCGATCTCAAGTGGACCGGCTTGGACTTGATTGAGGGCGTGGTGCGTGACAACAAGAAGTCCGGCGTGCTGGAGCCAGCCATGTCCAAGATCAAATCGCTGAAGTTCGCCACAGAGGCAGCCATCACAATTTTGCGCATCGATGACATGATCAAGCTGAATCCCGAGGATAAGAGCGGCAAGAGCTACGGCGATGCCTGCGCCGCTGGCGAGCTTGATGGTTAAACCCTAATGGCGCTACAACTATCATTTCTTTTACTCGGTTAGGCATTTAATCTTATGTATCACCAACAAACTCACTGCAAACTTTCGTCACCTCGACGCCCATTTATTTGTCATAACAATTTAATTGTTTGTTTGCTAACATCGCGATTTGTATTAATTCCGCACCATAATTCAAACTTTCTCATTCACGTAACATGCATAATAAATGGAACTTCAGAATATGCTGCGGCGTATGCAAAACTAAAACTCTGGCGAGTCGAGATAATGTTTTCATTCAGTGGGATATCAATGAGCAAGAGAGAATACGCTTCAGAGAGCCGGAGAGTACAAAAAAGAATGGTCTATTAATAGGGCGTGCAACTATTCTGTCTATAAATACAAAAAAGAAAACAAATTCCCAAAGCACTTCGAAAAATCGTGTCTAGCGTGTAAAGAAATTTATTTAATTTAAAGAAAAGTTTACTTTTAAAATATGTCTGAAAACTCTGCTGAAGGCGCCGTTGGAGGCGATGTGAACAACAATGGAGCAGAGCTGGAGGCTACAACACAGGATGAGCAAGTGGCGCAACCAGCTGCACAGCCACAAAATGAGCTGCTCGATATGGTATTCGCGTTGGAGAGCGAAAAACAAGCGTTGTTAGAGGAGTCTCGCAAAAGAATCGGTGCGCTGCGTAAAGATTTTGAGGTTAGTTTTGAAAGATAAATTTCTTTTCACAATTCAATTACTGACTAAACATTGCCACCGAAGGAGGCACGTTGCGAGAATGAACGGCTGAAGAAGCGAGTATCCAATTTGGAGCAGTCCCTCAAACAGTCTGTGATGCTGGGCGGTGTAGATGCGCCGAAGTCACGTCAGGAACAGGATGAACTGCTGCTTAAGGCCAAAACGCTGCTGTTCGAGAAGACCAAAGTGAATAAGCAGCAGGAACAACAGATTGCCGTGCTCAAGGAGCAAGTTGACTCCATCAAGGAAGTGCTGCAGGTGACCAAAGATATGCTGCAGCTAAAGACCACAGAATGCGAGCACACTGAGGCACGCCTGGAGAAGAGCCAGCTGTGGATCAAGGCCGAGCAGGATAAGTGTTTGTTGACCGAGAAGAAGCTGCTCATCTCGAAGGCTGTGTACGATAAGCTGCGAGCCGAATACGACACACAGTCCAAGATATTCAAGGTGAGCATACAAGCACATAAACCTAAAGAAATGTTTACATCTAATTGTTTTTCCTAACAGGATCTGAAGTCCGCCTATGAACAAAAGCTGAAGGTACTGAGCGTCGCATTGGAGGAGGCCAAGAAATAGTTGAACAATTTAATAAACTACATAATGTTAATGAAATGCACAAATATTGTTCATACGTTTAATAATTTAATCATCTTTCATGTTTGTTCTGCGTCCACGCATCCTGGGCTGCCTACTTGGCTTGTGCCTGCTGCTGTTGTTGCTGCTGCAGCAGCTGCTGCTGGGTCATTTTCAATGCAGCTGCTTGCTTCACCTCCAGCACACCGATCACACAGTTGAGGAAACGCGTCTTTTGCAATTGAATCTTTTCAATTTTCTCAATTTGCTCCTGCACGTACTCGACGCGTCGCTTGAAATAGTCCTTTGACCCATCCAGATCCTGTGGAAAAACACCGATATTAAGCAATCGTAACGTGCCTCGTTGTATGTATTAATTACCTTTTCGATGTAGTAGCCGGTGCCAATGTCTATGATAAAGTTGTTGAGGTCCTTGATGCGACCGGGCACGTACATACTGCTGGTGAGTGGCACCAGTATCTGACGGTTCTCCCAGTCCGGCTGAAACGATTCTAAGGCATCTTTGGAACCAGCGTATTTCGCTTTGCAGCCATGCAGAGTCGATAACGAGTCCTGTATGCTGCCCATCTCCTACGCACGCGAAGAGGAAAATCATTTAATAGAAACATGTGCATCAAAGCGATGTTGCAAGCCGCTCCCCCTTTGCCTCTTTATGGTTCGTTGAGTGGTTGGTCGGTGAGCAAGAGCAAACACCCACATGCGACTCGAGTCAACTCACCTGCTCGAACTCTTGCTTGATTTGCATCAACTGGTCCGGACTGAGCTTGGTGAGATCGATCATCTCGGTTTTAGCGGTATTATTTGCGGTTGCAGCCATGATTTGTGCTTAAACTTATAACTTATAAAAAATAATTTCAATTTTTAGTCACACGCAAATCGTGTAGAATTATACCAAGTGTGACCGCAAGTTGTATTCAAAAATATACCATTCTCGTTGCGAAACAAGATATAATTTATACTAAATTCGGCGTCACCATCTCGTTGACTAGAGGGCTAACTACAACTTCTTATTGGACATATACAAGATAAATAATTAAATCTAATTCAAATTCCTAATTAAATGCATAGTCTAATAAAACAACGCTCAGAATATAATTTAAAACGCCCAAGCACCGCTCATCAAAACAGATGTGTCGAACTTCGAAAATTTTCACTCCCATAGCGAAGATTAGAACCGCAGAGCATTAGATATAAATATATTATATTGGTTCGTTTTTATATTTCTTTAATTCTTATATTAAAATTTACTATACTTATTAGATAATAATAATAATTAATATACAAAAATATAATGATATTTTGTAGATTTTATTTAGCCACTTATTGTCAAGTAATGTAGGTATTTTATTTGATATTTATCCAACCGCAACAATAACTACAATTATAACAACATAACTTATATAACCACATTAATAATAATAATCATAACAGATCTGCGCTGTATTTGAATTTTACGCTAACGACTTTTAAACTGCCTGTTTGAATTGAGCGCATTCCGTTACCAACAATTTGAATTCAAATTAGCTACGCTAAACCGCCAGCTGGAGAGATAGGAAATTGAGATCTGTAATCAAGGCTTGGTGTGTGTAGATGTGAAACGCTCTCCCCGCTCTGGGAGAGAGCGCAGTGATTTGATCAATGTATTACTTACGTTACTTACCTTTAGTTAGTTCCCTTAGTTAGTTAGTTCGTTGCAGAGTTGTTAGCAGCATTGAGGCAACGCGTAAATATGTATTCAAAAAGTTAGTAAATAAGACTTTCAGTTATACTTTTATTTAATTTATTATATGCAATGTTATAATTCTATGTTTTGTCAGTCATTCTGTATTTGTATGCTTTTTTAATTTAATACTGGCGTTACTTACCTTTAAGTTAGTTGTTCCAGAGTTGTAAGTAGCGTTGAGGCCACGCATACATAGGTATTCAAAAAGTTAATAAGTAAGACTTTCAGTTATACTTTTATTTTATTTATTATATGCAATGTTATAATTCTGTGTTTTGTCAGTCATTCTGTATTTGTATGCATTTTTTTACCATTTACTTTCTCATAAATTATAAAATCTAACATAAAACAAAGCAATTTCTTTAACAATCACTGCCGCTACATGTACATACACGTTACGATTTGTTATAATATATATGTGGGGCGCAACTGCAGCGCTGCGCAGCCATTACATGTTCATATACATATCTTTGTAGTTATATACTGGGTATATGTGTGTGTGGCGAGTGTGTGTATGTAGGGTCTGTGTGTGTCTTGTTGTGTGTATATATTAGATAACAATGATATTAAGCCTAATTAGATACATATATATGTATGTATGTATGTATGTATGTATTTATGTATGTATGTAAGTTTAAGTTGTATTGATACATTTGCATTTGCATTTCATTCGCTTCTATCTGTTCCTATGACCATTCAACTATTACATGCTTTAACTAAGTTACTGTTACTCATTATACATACTAACTGTACTTGTCCTTGCCTCTTATCGTTTATGTTTATCATACACATAACATTATTCATTCTATTCAATTGGTATCTGAATTGATTTAATTGGTTTTCATTTTTGTTTTTAATTTTTTTTTTTTTGGTTTTTTGTTATTTTTTTGGTTTTACCTTTTCTAATATTGGTTTTCAAACAATTTGCATGGCGTGTAGAATTTTCAATAAGTTAAATCTTCTTTTGGTTTTTCGGTTTTAGTGTGCAATTTGAATATTCGCAAGGCAAAAGTTTTGAGTTGATATCAATCAAGAAATGAATAAACTTTGTGGTTTATTTGTTTTAAACATTTTTTTTTTGTTTTTGGTTTAGCTTTGTTTTGTTTTAAATGCAGAGATTTCCTTGTGCAGCATTAACATTGTGAAGATAGAAATTTGTCGTAGCCATTGGGAGAGAGTGTGTGTTTGTTACATACATAATTGTAAGTGGGAAGGAATTCTTGTTAAATATATATAGTAGTAGTTATCAACAGCATTTGAATTTGTTTATCAATTAATTATCAAATCGAAGGGACATACTCGTAATCATAATCATAATAATAATTCTCTTTACATTATATCGTATATATGCATGTATTGTGTGTGATTTTGTTTTGTCTGTATAAGTATATATAAAGAGTAAAGTATGTATGAATGTAATAGTATTAGTATGTAAGAAGGGTCTTTCATTTGTATAGAGTATATATATGTATAAATTTGTGTGCATTGTATTGTGTTTCTTGTTGTAATTGTCCTAGGTGTTCTTTTCGCTAGATTCGCTAGTTTTGTCATGTGGTATTTCGGTTGTATACAAGTTGAGGTTTCAAAACACTCGAAAATATATCAAAAATTTGTTTGAAATGCAGTATATATATGTATGCAGTTAGATGTTAATTATACATATATGTGTATATGTAAATAGATATATATATATAGATATATATGTATAAATAGTACACTCGATATTGGTATAAACCGTCGATTGGTTGAACGTTAATTCAGAATAACAATGAGTAACTCAATTCAGCTAAGTCCAAGGACATGGGTGTGTGTTGTGAGTGTATAAATGAATTGAAATAGCTGCCAAATCATAGAAAGCACTTCAAAATGAAAACTTCCAATGTAATGAGTGCGTGTTTGCGTGTCTTCGTGTGTGTGTGTGTGTGTCTGTTTGCGTGTGTGACTGTGAGTGTGAGAGTTTCCTTATTGTTAGTTGCAGCTGCTGATTGTGTATACGTCACGTAAGCCTCGAAAAATACGCATAATGCGGCTCTAATACTGTAAAATTGTTGCTTGTTCTCGTTTTCGATTTTCATTTCTCATTTTTCGTTTTTTTTCATTATCCACTCTTGTTTGTCTTTTTCTTGTTTAGCTGTAAAGTAATTTTCGCTCACATTTTTTTTGTAAAAAAGCTAGGTAGGTTCGCTTCAGTGTCGAGTGTCGCGTGTGTCGATGTCTGTGTGTGTGTGTTAGTGTGCGTATGTGTATGTGAGTTGGTGTCTTGTCAATTGATATGTCCGAGTTCATATTGCACAGAGGAGATCTCTCGCAATATATAGTCTCAAATACATATACATTGTATTAAAAGTATATATGTTGTGGGGATTTTTTCTTTGGGGTACAACAAATCATAAGTTTCGCTTTCGCTTGGTTGCTGCACGCAAACGAGGAAATCGCATTACATACGTATAGATATAGTATGCATATAATAATAAGTTTAACTAAAGCGCTTGGGGGGATTCTACTAGTACAGTATTTCAATTGGTTTCCTCACTCCGATCGTCATCGTCTTCATTATTATATTTCAATTAACTAATTAAAGCCCGTTTCAATTCAATTAAACAATCAATTAGCAGAGATTCTTGCGTTTCATCATTATTTTGTTCACTATTATTTGCATTAGCATTAGTATTATCAAGATCGTTTCATTACTATAATAAGTGGCATTAAATTGCACGCTGCCTGCGTCTTTCATTAGATTACAGCACCACATTTGATAACTTTACACGCTGTTCACGCAACAAACAGAAACTGTTTATATAGAATTGGATGTATTTATATCTGTATATATATATATATATAGTATTAGCTTGTGTATAAGTAGTATTCATTATAAGTATTGTTTAAATTACGTTTACATTGAATTTTCGCTAAATTGTGTGTATGCTTCTTGATAATCCGTCGTATCGCGTCCTCATCTTTCGATTATACTTGCTAGCGAAATATTATACACAATTATTTGATTGGCTAGTGGCATAATTTGTTTACTATAACATAATGATAATATACACACACACATGTCTATATATTACGAGTGTATATATATGCTGCGTCCTGTGTTAATTCTTGTTTTTTGTTTTTGTTTTTTTTTTGTTAGTTTTTTGTTTTTTCTTTAGCAAGTCTTGAGTTTGAAGCTATAATTTCTTAGGCATAATTTTTGCTCAAAATGTATGTTTATTAATCGTATTTGGTTTTCGTTTTCGTTTCTGTTTTGCTTTTTGGTTTCTCTCAGCTAGATTGAATGCCTTTAAAACTTAATGCATATGCAGCTAAAGTATCTTGTTGCGTGTGTGCCGCAGTGAGTGAGTGAGTGTGTTGCATTATGTCCTTTGCTAACATTATTGCCATAACAAACCAATCCATGCGGGCTCCGCTTATTATCCTTCCGTCATTTGTACACTTTGTCAATGTGTCTAATTAACGCGATGAGTCAATTGTAAATAAATAATTATTCATTCTCTATAGATTATTGTTTCTGCTGTTCTCTGTCTGCTGGCTAAATGGATGTGTGTCGCAGCACGTGTGCTATTGCTAATTTGCCGACACTGCTTAGACATACCACTCCTTCACATCCTTGGAGTCGCGCTTCTTCGCCTTCGGCTGCACCAGTCCCGCCATCTGGGGCCGCCCGTCGCTGCCGTAGCCCAACGAACCGCTGCCGCTGGACATCATGCCGCCGCCACTGCCGTTGTTGTGTCCGTTGTGGTGCGACTGCTGCTGCTGCTGGCCATGATGCTGCACCGCCTGCATGCCGCCGCCTGCGGCCTGGTGGTGCTGCCGCTGCTGATGATAGGAGCCATTGGTGCTGGTGTTGCCCAGCAGAGCGGCGTTCGGATTGTGCGAGCCGTAGGCAGCGGCCTTCTCGCTCTCCGTCTTGTAGCCGCGATCGCCGTTCGACTTGAGCCACAGCACGAGCAGTATGACCAGAATGACGGCTATCAGGATGCCCGCCACAATGCCAATGATCATGGCCGTGCGCTCCTCTTCAATCGAGTTGATGCGTCCGCCCTTGCCGCCCTTGGGTCGATACGTGTTCACGTTGCTGTTGTACGTGTTGCCCCCGTACGGTCCGTACGGCGGCGGGTCCGGCTGTGGCGGCAATGGCGGCGGCATCGGGGGCAGCGCGTGCTCGTCGGGCAGCTGTATGCGCTCATGATCTCGATTTGAACCTCCGCCGCCCAGGCCGCCGCCTATTGCATCGTAGATGTTCTGTGTGGCGTCGCGCTCCGTCACCGTGGTGCGTATCTCGGGCGCTGGCGTAGTGCTAGTCGTCGTCGTTGTCGTGGTCGTCGTCGAGGTGCTCGAGCTGCTGGTGGTGCGCTGTGTCGAAGTGCTGCTCGCACTGCTGGTGCTGCTGGGCTGGCTAATGGCTGTGCTGCTGCTGCTGCCCGCACTCGACATGGTTGTCATGTAGCTGACGGTGCTGCTGCCCAGGCTGCTGCTGCTGCTACTGCTGCTGCTACTACTGCTGCTGCTGCTGCTGCTGGTGCTGCTGCTGTGCTGCTGCTGCTCCGTGGTGACATCGCTGCTGCGTCCTGTGGTCGAGGCGGTGACCATCTCGTTATTGGACTCTGCAAGTTAGCACCAGTTTTTAGTGTTTTCAATTTCATTCTTTGCTTCTACGCTACTTGTGTGTGTGTGTGTAGGTGTGTAGGTGTGTGTGTGTGCTTGTGCGTGTGTGTTTGTGTGTGTGTTCCCGCCCGGAAAAATACATTGCTTTTATGCCGCTTGCAATAAGTAATCATAGTTTATTGAACATAAAGTAAGAGATAGAGACAGATAGAGAGAGAGTTATCGATATTGAGAGAGAGATATGCTGTGCTTCGACTTGGCTGATATGTACAATTGGAATACATACGATATAGAGGCACAAACACTTAAACACCTATAGATGCATGTATGTCACAGGGTAAGCTAAATACGTGTTACGATACGATATGCGTCTTACATCTCGTCTGCGGGTTATGCACTTACTCCGCTTAAGCGATGTCAGTTAATACTTGTTTACGTTATTGCAATTACGATATGCTTCTGCTACAGGTCGATATGTGCACATAGGCCGATAGGTAAGCTACGTTGTATGTAAATACTTTGTACGATATTCGTTTTACGGTAATCGCCAAACGTGTCGCTTCTTACGATAAACAAGTACAGCAAATAATCTATGCAAAAATACAGGTACTGTCTCGTTGAACGTGGAACGTGGAACGCTGAGGGGGAGGCAATACTACTAGTATACACATAAATACACACATATACAAATACACATATATGTTATCTGATATGGCTTCCTGCCGATCCAACTGATTACCCCTACCCGATGCCCAAACGCTTTACGTGCACACGCTAATGATCGCTGTGTAGTTTGTTGTTCTTGTTGTAGTTGTTGTAGGAGTAAATTGATTTGTTGTTCTAGTTGTTGTTGTTGTAGTATTAGTTGTTGTTGTTGTTGTTGCTGTTATCATTATTATTATAGTTATGCTTGTCGCTTTGTTGGTGGTAATTGCTCAGATATCAGATATCTGCCTAAATATGTAAATACTTTAGGAGCTTAGCCTAAGTGCATTGCTTTTTGTTATTGCTACTAGAGACAGACGTTTGCTTGCATCGATCGATTTTTTGGTTTGGTTTGGTTTTATGTAAATTTACAGAGTATCCAAGGCGCGATCACAGTCAGAAATATGAAGATGTGTTCACATTCTGAAAGAGACACATAAGGCGTACTCATTGTCAGTTCAAATTACTTAGAAGGAAGGAAGCATCATCAACAACTGAATGGATGGCGCTGAGCTGAGGCTGAGAAGATGACACGAGAGTGAGGCTGATTTTTGATATCGATTTTTGTTGTTGATTGGGATTCGAGCTGAGCTGAAATTGGATTGGTTTCGTTTGGTTTGGTTTGGTTTGGTATTGGTTTCTGATTTTGGTTCTGTTTCGATTGGTCTGATCAATGTCTGTGGAGTGAGTGTAGTTTTGCAGCTAGACGATATATACAGTATATATATATATATTGATATAGTTATATGCATTTATACATGTCGTTATAGTTGGTGTGTACTTGTGGCACTTGCGTTTACAAAAGCGTTTAAAAAGCGTTGCATACTTCAAGGCGCGCACTGAAAACCCCGTTGACGAGATCACTAACAAGAACATTGAGACTAAGAAAGCGGCTTAACTATACACAAATATACAAACACATGTTCATGTGTGTGTGTGTGGATGTATGCATGTGTGTGTGCATGTATGCGCTAGCTAAATGTGTTTGTGTACGAGTACATGTTGAAGAGCAACCCAGAGTTCTAGTTCTACTTACTCGAACAGTACAGGAGTATAAGTTTAATTCGCTAGCTAAGAATGTCTAATGATCTGTTTATATGTGTCGTGTTGTGTGTGTGTGCATGTATTGGTGTCTGTGTGTGTGTGTGTGTCTTGTGATGCTAATGTCAATGACAACATGACACCACAGAGGTAAACAACAAAAGAGGAATAACAAATCGGCCAATTCAAAGTGCTCGACTCACCTGCACCCCTCGCCGTGCTCGTCGCCGTGAACTGCTCCGTTGTCTCACCGTAGTCCCCAGATCCGTGCACACAGTCCTCATCGTCGCAAGCCCGCTCCGTGCCATTGTTGTTGTTGTTCGTGTTGTTGTGGTTGTTGTTGCGATCGACACTCAAGCTGTTGCCCTGCTGCGTGGTCGTCGTCTGCTTGGTGGGCGGCACATAGACAGGTGTGATTAGATCATCCCCACTGCCCGACTCGAAGGGCGGCGTGCACTCATCCTCATCGTCGCCACGGCATCCAGATCCGGCACCGGAGAAGATCAGGTCATCGATGGCGCCCGGGTAGCCGCTTGCTGGTGTCTGTCGAGTAGAATTCAAAGTCTAATTTTACCTCAGTTGATCTAACGCCGAGCTGGCCAAGCGATTATTGTATGTTTTAGTGATTGTTAACTGTATTACGAGTAAGTTTTAGTAGGTGCATTATAAGTATGTATATGTTACGTGTGTCAAATGTATATATGTTACAGTATGCTGGTGAGTGTGAACGAAATCAATATATCTGATTAGAGACATCCTTTGTATAGGTTCTCCATTAAAGTGTTTTCAAGCAAATAATTATGCGTGCGAAGTTATTTCGAAATTGCTAAAGTTCAGGAAAGTAGAATTTTAGAATTTTCCAGTAGCTTTGGATTCTGCTTGATAGATATACATAAGGTATTCAAGCAAATTAGAATTTGCTTTTGCAATCGTCATCTTAATTAACAATCGAGTAAACAAAGAGAATCTAGTAAAGTAGATAATTTTCTAATGTCTTAGAGTTATCAAAGAATGCCTGAATGAGTAAAAAATGTAGATTACTTAATGCAAATTATTTGATTATTAATTGAATATAACTTGACTTATTTATAATCAATTGGTTATTTAAATGAAGAGCTGCTAAATTTCATCGGTTGTTATTTAACTATTTGCATTAAAATGTAGTGAAATAATGTGCTGGCATTTGATTATCTATCAAGTGGTTATTCGTTGAAGAACTGCTAAATGGCATCGGCTTTTGTTCAACAATTTGCATTTAAATGTAGTGAGCTAGTGTGCTGTTATGTGTGCTGGGTTAGTTTGTTTATGTGCTAATAAATGTGTAGAGTCATGCAGCATTAGTGCGCTCAAAATGGCAGAATTACGAGAGTACAATTAAGGTGCAATTGAAATCAATAAAGAAAATAGCTATCTGCACGATAAATGCTGAATGTTAATACTTATTAGTAATTGTTGGTACTTGTACAATGTATATACACAATTTGGTTATTTTGCATTATGCTGTGCGTCAAGGAGTAAATATCAAATATATATGTTAGCTGCGTTTAGCTGAGGTTAGTGGCAATTTCATAGTTGGGGATTATATTAATTGCTGGTGCTGGTTAAAAGCGATTACGTCACGATAAACAAATAAATAAGGTGGCATTTACACTAGTTTATACATTTATGATTAGCTAATACTTTTTGGTTTTTAGTTGTTTTCTTTTTAAAATGCAGAACCAATCTTCGCCCTCAATCGCAATGCGGGGGCAGGTGCGAAAAGTGGTTCGAATTGCACATGAAGCTGATAATTATACGATATTCATTGATTTAGTTGAAAATATTTGATTGATTTTTTGGTTTTTGGTTTTGGTTTTAGTTTTAATTAAAGAAAGAATTTTGAATAAAAAACGTTTGTTGGTTACGATGAGAAAAATACTTGGAAAGTTGAAAGTTGAGAGGAATTGAAATAAAATTTCAAATAAATTCCCTAACCTGCTGCATTCTCTGCAGATCATTTCTATCTAATACTCCAGTTACCAATTGCACATCTCCACGTATGGTGATATGGGGATCGCGCTCGACGGCCAGGTCCAGGATGCGCAGCTTGTTCACCGACAAGCCCGCAATGACGCCCGCAAACGGACGCTCGATCCGCGTGCGCCCGTTGCGGCTGAACTTGCCTCCCACCTGGATGTTCGACATCGTATTGAACACGGTCGAGTGGTGGCCTGCCGGGGAAGAGATCAGATCGACAGCTAGAGGTGAGTGAGCAAGTAGGGAGCGCCACTAGAACTCACCCTGCGGAGTGACTGCCTGCACATTGTAGTCGTCCAGCTGGAGCGTGGCGTTGCCGCCTTTGCGCGAGAAGCGCACCACGTGGTAGGCGTTGTCGTTGACCTTGGTGCCGATCTCGCCCAGCGGCAGATCGACGCTGCCAATGTTGTACACCATGAAGATGTTGCCCTCCACGATCTCCAGCTCCATGTAGTCCTGCGTCGTGGCGCTCTCCACACGCAGCAGCACCGCGTCCGGCTTGGTGGTGATGAAGCCCAGCGCAATGTTGTCCTCCTCGGTGTCCGCCTGCGTGTTCTCCGGGAAGCTGTACTGCACCATGCCCTTGTTGTTGCCGAAGTCGTAGGCGATGGATTCTGCATACATTTGGAGCTTAAGCAAATGCCTAGGAATTGGGTATAAGGTTGGCTTACCATCGTAGCAGGTGGGGCCGGTGTACGAGGTCATGTCGCACTCGCAGGCATAGGCGTTCCACTGCTGCACGCAGATGCCACGATTGGCGCACGCATTCTGGCTGCACTTGGTGGGTCCCTCGCAGCCGCTGACCACCAGCGAGCTGGGCACAACTGCATCGCTGGTCAGCGACGGCGACGTGTCGCCCAGGTCTAACGAAGCCAGGCAGCCCTCGAAGCCGGAGCGCGATGAGATCGAGCCCGGCAGCTTGGAGTACATGTCCTTGAAGACGCCGCCAATGTACAAGATGCCCGCCAGCTCCAAGTGCATGTTGTTCCCGGTCAGCGTAATGATCTCGAACGAGTCATCCACGGTGAGTGTGTGTGTCTTGGGGCCTGGTCGACGTATGCTGACCTGATGCCAGCGATTGTCGTTCATGTGGATGCGCGACTTGTCCCGCATCGTCACGGGCCCATCGCCCAGATCGAAGGTGTAGTGTATGTGCCCATTGACCAGCTCCACGGCCACGAAGTCGTTGCGCCTGCCGCCGTTGAACACGAGCAAACCGTTCGGCTCCACGGTCTTGAAGCGGAAATCGATGGAGATGCTTGTGTAGGCCTTTAGCATGGCCAGGCCCACGTAGGAGTGCTTGGAGCGGAACGTGGCCGCATGATACGGCTGTCCTGCCGGCGAGTTGACGAAGCGTGCGGTCAGCTTGAAGGTGGCGCTGGGCAGCGCCGATAGCTCGGGTCCCAGCGACTTCACAATGTCCAGATAGCTGAGCAGACACACAATGAAGAGTGAGAGGCTGCAAAGGGGCGAGGGGAGAGCTTGGCTTACCGCTGCCCGTTGAAGATGAAGCCCTGCATTTGGCCCACAAAGTTCGGCATGGTCGAGGTCATCTGTATCTCCTCCTCGGCGTGGAAGAGGCCGCCGAGGTGTATCGAGCGTATCTCCATGGTGCTGTGGCGTCCCAGGATTGTCTCAGCTGTGGTGCAAAGAATACAGCAGAGATCGATAAAGCTCAAGGGGTTACGGGCATGGGGAAGGTGCCAGCCTGGGCTTGCTCTAATATTTAGACTAGGCAAAGTACCGTTAACACTTGTTGGTATACATAGGCATATCGTATATATATTGAGTAGTAGTAGTAGTAGTAGTAGTATATAGATATATTGTAATGGATATATGGATATTATTGGATAATACGAGTATGGTTAAATGGATAAGGATAGTAGTTGTACTTGTTGTTGTTGTTGTAGTTGTAGTTGTTGGTGACAAACGAATGTTTCTTTTACGTTTAGTTTTAGTTACAAGAAGCACATACGCATACGAGTATATGTATTCAAATAGTAATAGATAGTAAGTAATAATAGAATAGTAGTAGTAGTTGCGTTTTAGTAGACATTGAGCTAAGTACGAATAGTATTTCGATTCATAATTAATTTCAAGCAGTTGCTGTTCGAGTACTTTGGAGTGTCACTCGAAAGTGGCTAGAATTGTTTGTTGTTTGTTTTTGAATTGAATTGATTTGATTTGATTTGTTGTCGATGCAGCTTGGGTACATACTAAAGAAAGGTGCAGTTATACGATAGTAATACGATAGTATTGCATATATATGCCTACACATAAGTATATGCCGGTGTAGATAGAGTATAGAGAGATTAGAGAATTGAGTATCAAATGAAAAGAATACAAAAACTGAGACCTCGCATGGCCTGCGATGCCTTCCGATCAAAACAATCAAGTAATCATAATCGCTAGTGTAGTAATTAGTTAAATGAAATCGAGTATTGAGTATAGAGTATTGAGTTGGGTGCGCAGTACATATATCTACACACATACATACACAGTAGTTGTACATATGCGTTCCATCATTATAGTTATTTTGCTTTTGGTTGCTGTTGTTATTTTGGTGTGTGTGAGACATTCTCTTTTACGAGTAGTTACTGTAGCGGTGACATTTTTATTCGATAGGTGCATTGCTTGATAGAACAACTCAACAAAATGAAAGAGTTCAACTTAAGTACGTTGCAACTAGACGCCTACAACAATGACAACCGAAGACAACGATTTCAATTTAATCGATTTTTGTTTAGTTTTTTTTTTTTGTTGTTTTTCTTATTTTGGTACCTAAACGCCAAACTCATCAACTAAATAAGTAATAACCAACCAGAACTGAAAAGGAAAACGGAAAAACAAACAGTTTTGCGGCTGTTCAACGACATTGAAACTAAACATCGATTTGTAATTTGTAATTTGTTCAGTAAATGTTATGTTATGTACGTGTGTGTGATTCAGTGAATTTCTCTGTGTGTGTGTGTGTGTGTATGTATGTGTGTGTGGCCTAAGGAGAGTCGCAAGTTGTAGTTATTGTGGTTTCGGGATTGGTTTCGGTTTGGTTTGCGTGTGCTTTGACTACGTTTTCGACTAGCTAATACGAGTATGAGTTAATGTGCGACTACATTGCGCATACGACGCGTGGTTCAGCGTGGGTACGATTGACATAATCTGCACATGCAAATGGCTGCAGTAAGCGGTAGGACAGTCTGAGCGAAGATATAGCGAGACAGAGACAGAGAGAGAGAGAGTGAATAAATGAGTGAGTGAGAGTGAAAAGCGATGTAGGACACAGTTGTTTGGTTGCAGCTGCTTTGCTAGCCATATAATTAGCCGCATTTACATATGTATGTAAGTAGTTATAAGTACTTTGAGTTGTGCCAAATTTTCATAGAGAAATATAGAGAGAGAGAGAGACAGAGATAGAGAGTGTGCGAGAGAGAGAGATTGAGCTAATCGTTGAGAATGAACGTGTGGCATGTGGCAGCATGTCATGCGATTTCCATTTTATTTATTCAAAGTTATTAATTTTTCTTTGTTTTTTTTTTTGTTTTGCTTATTTCTTACTCATTTCAGTTTCAGGTGCGCACATGCAAACTCTGACGTGTGTGAGCCCGAGTCTCGAGCGTGTGTGTGTGTGAGTGTGTGTGCAATTCGAGTGTGCGTGCGTGGTGCAGCAATACGTTTGGTGGTGTCGGTGCGAAGTGTACGGCCGGCCTACACGCAGGCAAAGACGGAGCCGCCAGCACGGCCCTCGGCCCAAGGGCCAAGGCCCAAGGGAGTGGGAGGGAGGCCGTGTGGTGGGCAGTGTCGTTAGTCGTTTGTCGGCCGAGTTGCACATTTGTACACTTACACAATAATGCGAAACTAATTTGTACGTTTTGGACACGCTTAGTTCTTAGTTACTGTTTAGTAGTAGTTGTAGTAGTAGTAGTTGTTATTGTTGTTGTTAACGAGTACATAGTTTACTTAACACAAAGCTAATTACATATTAAATGGTGCAAAATTACAGCCCTGGGTGCTTCCAAACATTGTTTTGCCTTCTCGTCTCAATAAGTCGCCACTCGCGTGAGCCTTTCTTGCCATTTTTTTCTTTTCATTTCTTTTTGCTGATTTGCAGTTTCACTTTCTCTTCCTTTGCCACGTAAAGAAGCCTTTTGCATCCTTGAGTTGGACTTTATCGAGCGATTTGGCAAAAAAATGTTTCACCGAGTTCTTGCGTGTCGATTTTTTTTCTTTTTTCTTTTTTTTTTGCTCTCGCCTCAAAAAAACAATTGAAATTATTTACGATGTTTATTTAGTTCTCTTTCGCTTTCGCTTGGATTTGGCTTCGCTTTCGCCGTTGTTGCATTTTGAAATAGAAAAGGTCATTAAGATCACAACTTGTGATATGGAAATTGCATTTGCATTTGACATTGTTTTTCATACAAGTACGTTTAAAGTACCACTTGATGTTAATGCTGTTGTTGTTGCTGTGGCTGTAGCTGTGGCTGATTGCTGATTGCTGTTTTCAAATTGTCGTTATGCTTGTTTAGTTGGCTAGAATATGCAGTACTTGGATCATACACTCCTGAAACGAACTTGTATTCACATACCACACGTGTCGTTTAACAATTTACTTAAACACACACACTTTTTGATTGTATTTGTTTGGTTTTTCTTTTTTTTTTTTGGTTTTTGGTTGTTGTTAAAACTGAGAATGCCTGTAAGTACAAATCTTGGTTGATATTTACATGGAAACTATAAGGAAATCATACGTAACGAAATTATGAAAGTAATTTACAAGGACTTGATGTCAACTTTCGAATGAGCCGTCGAACACCAAGTGCGAAAACAGAAAGAAAGTACGAGTACTTTGATATGATAATATTTATCATGGACATAACAATTTACAAAACAATCAAATTTGATATTTATATAACATTCAATGCGATTTGATAGCAGCTGTACACCTGTTTCAATACTTGTTTGTTGTTTTTCTTAACTTTTGGCACACAGATAGTACATTCTAATAGTTGAGTATTTAGTTAATTTAATTATTTATTGTTGTGGTAGATTAACTGTTTGGCACACTCTCGCTGATTGTTTTTTGGGTTATCGGATTGTCGCAAAATCAAACATAGTATAGTAAGTAGAAAATGAGAGAGAGACAGATAGAGATATAGAGAGAGAGGGAGGGGCAATAGAGAGTTATCGCAAATGAAAACACAACATCAAGATGTTTGAAAAAGTCTCAAATATATAACTAACGAGAGTCAAATAAATGAATTGTTGTATCAAGTATAATAATGAGATTGGCAAGTTAATATAATAGAATCGAGAAATATGGGCGCAAGTAGTTGATTTGTTGAACAAAGAATCTTTCAATAATTTCATCAATGGTTGGTTGATCAAAAAGCATAAGGAACACAACAAAGCAATTGAATGGAATTGAGTGGAAAACGTTAAGTTGAGTTGAGTTGAAAGTTCAATAATTAATTAGGTGAAAGAGCCTTACAAATGTATACGAGTATTTTCATTTGGTGTGATTTTGATTTATAAAGTGAGTGTGAATCGAATGAGTATACGAGTACGAGTACGAGTACGAGAGTAGGATAATGAGTATTGTGTGATGGTTCAAATCTAATCTCAAATCTCAGCTAATCAAGTTTTCCAAATGCCGTGAGTTTTGTTTGTCATGAGGAAATCAAACATTTAAGAGCATCAACATTTTTAGCTTTTCGTCATCTTCATTTTCCATCATCAATATGTGATTGTATGCGTGTTTGTGTGGCTGTGTGTGTGTGTGTGTATTCGGTTATTGTCGTTGTGTGTTCGGCTGTGTATGCGTGTAAGTTAACTGAAAAGCTCTCGAAATGAAAAGTTGTAAGAAGAACTGAAAAACCGCTGCTTCAATCTGCATCTTAGACTGCTCTCCTAGCACCTGCACACACCTTTAGGCCAAAAAGGATAGCGGGAGAGGATCTCTACTATGGATAGCATATTGCATTGGCCTTCTTGCGTTTCGGGGAGGTCTAACAATCATTGATATGATATGGAGTAGCTGTAGTAAGTAGCAGGAGACTCCACAACGGGGAGTATCCCTTAAATTTGCTTTTCTTTTCACTTTTTCTTTTTCTTTTCTTTTTTTTTTTGTAAAAAAAACGACACGGCACGACACGTAGTAGGGCAATAGATGTGCTGTTGATACATACATAACATACCCCTGACGGGGGGAGCCCCGTCAACTTGTAGACGCAGATTCGAAGCTCTGCGCGAAAATCGTATGGTGTGCCAATTGTTGTCATTGAGCACCGATTGGCCAGCGAGCAGGTTCTGTCGAGCATAGATCGAGCAAACATACATTAAAACTCACAGTCACCATCGTATCAACCACTCAGCAGAGACACTGCGACTCGTTTACCTTCTCCCGGTCGCTGAGCCGCACACTGGCCCGAATGCGTCCAGCCACCAGGGCGATCTCGAGGCGATCCGGCGAGTTCGATTCGGCGCTGGTCAGCAGCAGCAGTCCCGCTGGGCGCGAGGTCTTGAAGCGTATGATCAGCTCCTCGGTCTGCGTCTTGGTGCCCTGTCCGTTGGCCAGCCAAATGGTCATGTGCTGGCTGCCGTTGAAGGCCAGCGTGGCCAGCTCCCTGCCGCAGGTGGGTCCGCCGTACAGCGTTGCCGAGCAGTCGCAGATGGGTCGGTTCCAGCCCTCGAGACAGGTGCCGCCGTTCAGGCAGGGATTGCCGCTGCACACGTTGCCCTGCACGTGGCACGACGGCTTCACCGAGGCTGCAAGGGGGAGTCGGGAGGCGAGGAAGCTCATTACATTACCCAGCACAGCATGTAAATTGTGTGCCGCGTACTCACCGGAGTCCTGCACGCGTGCAAAGGCAGCTATATCGATCGCCTTGCCGCTGAGCACCAGGTCACGCAAGCAGCCCACAAATCCCTGTCGCAGCGTGGCCGTCCAGATGGCCGCCGGCCAGGCCACATTGTTGTAGGCGGGCCCCACGCCCCCCACATACATGTGGCCGTCCAGCTCGAGTATGGTGCCGTCGCCAGGCGTGCGAAAATCGTTCCAAATGCCATCCACAGCCACCTTGGCGTCGCGACCGTTGCGCCGCAGAATGAGATCATGCCAGTCGCCGTCGTCGACGCGGCGTCGCGAAGCACGCACCTTGGAGGCGCCCGAGCCCAGGTCCAGATGTATGTAGATGTGGCCGTTGAGCAGCTCGATGGCAATCAGCACGGGCTGCAGGCACGAGAGGCACAGATTAGCTGGCAGCTCGAAGGGCAGTTAGGAATTCGGACTTACGTTCTTGGCACGCGGCTGCTTGGAGCCCGTGGCCAGTATGATGATGCCGTTGGGTTCCTTGGTGCGGAACTTGAAGCTGATGGAGCTCTGCTTGCCCGTCTCCCACGGCGGCAGCACCTGCAAAACCAGTTGAGTGCGGAACGTTGCAATTTGAGTGGGCGGCGGTGGGTCGTGTGTTCACTTACCAAGTGGGACTCGCGTGTAGTGAAGGTGACCGGGTCCTGGGGATCGCCGCTGGGACACTGGTACTCCAGGCTGCCCGCCACCTGTATCAGCTTGGAGCCGCTCTTGGCCAGGTCGATGAGATTCAAGTTCAATGTGTCCGCCGAGAACTCCACCTTGCGCAGACAGCCCACGAAGTTGTTGTGCACCCGAGCGCCGAGCAGAGCGCGCGGATTGACGGCGCCGCCCACGTAGACGCGCGACGAGGACAACATGGTGAACTTGCCGGCAATGTGCGAGTGATCCGTGTACACATCGTCGACCACAGTGACGAGCTGCAAGCAGAGATTAATTCGGAGATTAAGGAATTCCCCCTGGGGGTCGGCAGGCGAATAGAGAGAGCTACGCACCCGACAGAAGCTGGTGATGGACGAGATCTCCTGGATGCGGCGATGCACGGTGACCTTGTGCCACTGATGGTCGTCGAAGCGCACCTTCGAGGGCTTGATGTGCATCTCCTGCTTGCCGTTGGCCAGGCCCATGGTCAGCGAGACGCCGCCGTCGCGCAGCGCCAGGTTGAGATAGTCGGTGCCGTGGCCCGTGTAGAAGAGGAGTCCGTTCGGTTGGCGAGTGCGAAAGTAGAAAGAGATCGCGTCTTGGGCGCTGACAATTGGCTCGGCGCCCGTCTGGCCCAAGTCGTACGAAAGGAACTGTGTACCGCGGAACGTGGCTTCCGATGGCGCCTTCTCCTTCTCACAATACTGGCCATCGTACTCAAGGTTACGACACTCGCAAATTGGGCCGGAGTCAGTGGATATGCAGATGCCGCCGTGCTGGCAGGGATCGTTGCGCTCGCAGGCGTCGGTCGTGTTGCCGCGAACGCCCTGCGAATCGGATTCATTAGTCGGCGATACAAAATAATGGTTGCCCATTAAACAGCAGCAAACTTTTGGGGTTTACTATCCCATCAAAATCTAATTTATGCAATATTGCTAAATTGTACTCAATACATTTGTGAGCAGCCCATAAACATAAGTTAAAACGAAACCGTCAATTCAATTTGGGAAAGACGGCAATAATTAATCATTTGAGTTAATTTAGTAATGTCTTAGCTAAACAGCTGAGCCATTCAGTTGATTTTTAGCCTATAATGCACAATCCTATCTAATATACGCTTTAAAACTGAACTTGCAAGTTGGATTTTATATTTCAGCGAACAAGTAAGCAAGCAGACAAATTGGGATTGTTGAATGAGGGAGGTCAGCAGATAAGAGGTCATTAGCAAAACACAATAATATAAACAAATGTTTTTTATATTACTAATACTATACAAGTAATCTATAGGCTTGAAGAAGACTTTTTTGTCTCAGACTTTTCTACCCGATGGATGCTGGGAACTAGAGCTGATTTAAATTGTAGACAACAAAATTACATTATCGTTAATAACAAGGAATTAGCAGATTTAAAACACTTCGTATGGATTGGAAAGAGACTCACCCTCATGCCGCGCTCGCGTGTGGGCATCTCGCCGTGGTCGCAGGGCGCATCGCCGCACTTGATGTCGCGCGGCTGCTTCATCTCCTGGCGCCTGGTGGTGCCGCCGGGCTGATCCGCATAGACGAGATTGCGAATGGCGCCACGGAAGCGTGGCTCAAAGATAACGCTGGGCAGAGCGAGCAGCGCCAGCTTGCTGCTGTACCAGTTGGGCATGCCGCCGACATACACGTCCGAGTTGCTGGCAAACTTGCCGAACTGGAACTCTTTGCCTTTGGTCGAACGCTGCTGTGAGACGCCGTCCACAATCAACGAGGTCTGATCATCATTGCGCAGCACCTGCACCTTGTGCCAGTGGCCGTCGTGCAGCTCACGGCCAACGGTGATGATTTGCGCGCCGCCGCCAAGATTGAAGCGCAGACGCAGTGCGCCCTCGACGAGTTTCAGCTCAAAGAAGTCGTAGGTGCCGCCGTCATCCGTGTAGAGCACGAGGCCGTTGGGCTGCTCCGTCTTGAACTCCAGCTCCAGGGTGCCGTTGAGGCCCGTGTACCACTTGCGGAACGTGTAGAAGGAGTTCTGCGAGCCATCCAGCGGAAAGCCAGCGCTGATCGTAATGAAGCTGGCCACCAGGCTGACCAGGAGCGCGGTAACAATGAGCACTCGATATGAGCGTCGGTACTCGACCATTATGGCTGGCCGGGCACGAGGACGAGGACGTAGAAGAGAGTGCATTGTGCGCTGCTTCGACTGGTCGAGTTCATCGGTCGCTCTTCGTCGGCGCCGCGCCTTGTTGAACAGTAGATCGGAGGAGCAGGCTTTGGTAGGAGATTCAACTGGCGCGGCCAGCAGCCGCGTGTTATTGTTGTTATCGTCGGCTGTCAACAGCAGCTTCTTGGCATCGACGACGGCATTGACGTGGTCGCAGTCCATTTTGTGGACGTTGTCGAAGCTGTGGGCTGTCATGGCCGCAAATGCATAGTTTGTGCAGTCCTTGAAGGCTGCTCGTCTGCTATGCGTGCGTATGCGTGTGCTATGTATCTATAATCCTATATCTCCGTACTTCCGCTGCTGATATGTTGCACTTGGCGCGCGCTCATTCACACACACACTCACACACACGTACACGTGCGTATACGCACACTCACACACTCCCACACACACAAACAGTCGCTGAGTTGCGCGCGTAAAACGTAAATGTCGCCTCGCTGCGACTCTGCCTTTTTTTTTTTGTTTTTAGTAGCGTTGGCGATGACTCTGGCTGCGTATACGCGTCGTAGTCGTATTCCAGTCCCTAACTGGCAAAGCTTTCTCTGCGTGTCCTTGTGTTGGTGTGTACTATTACTACATCGACGCCAGACCCCGACTGCTGTGATACGTTGGAATATTATCCGCGCTGGTAGTTTTCATTGAACTTTTAGTTGAGAGAGCCGAACCAAAGCCGAGGGAGAGAGCCAGCGTGACTGGGAGTCACAGAGAGAGAGAAGGAGAGCGAGAGGGAGAGAGCACAGTGTGAGAGAGGAAAGCTCAGAAGAACATAAAACACACAAAGTTGGCTGCGGCTGTTAATGCACTGTTAGCTTGTGTTACTTATTCGCACACTGTTCGCACTGCTGCTGATTATTTTTGTTTCTTCGTTTAGTTGATTTGCGTTAATGTTGTTGCCGCGTTTTGTACTCTCTATTACAGTGGTTTTTGAGTTTTTGGCATTTTTTACACTTGATTTGCATAGTGATGGTTTGCAAATTGCTCGCTGGCGTGCACAACATTTCTTTATCCATTTGTTTCGTGCTCGGAAACCGTTAGCAGCACCACCACACCATGTAGCTGGCTGTAGGGGTGGCAAAAGCTTGCCGGACGCCTCCTCCACCCGATGCTGCTATGGTGCCCACGAGCGCTTCAACGTACATGTACATACTAAAATCGGAAAAAATTTTTCACTGCACGTAGGCGAAAATTTTCATCGCTTCCGCAGGGCAATTTGATGTCTTTTTGGGGGACACTTTTAACAATTCCTAGCTTATTTACTACTCAATTTTTTGTTAACATTGATTGAACTATTGATTCCAGCTTGATGCTAATTTGATTTAAGCATTTGATTCCAGCTTACACAATTGTACGTTTTCATTTAACCACGCATCCACACACACGCACTTTTTTATATGTTTTACAATTTTGATTTTGCTTCTGTAGGATTTGAAATGATTTGAATTTCGCGTTGATTTTCGTTTTGATAGGCAGCGTTGTAAGGGAATTTTGCAGGATGAACCCAAAACGGGGATACTTAAATTATGTGTCGAATTTTTTCAAAGCACTTCTCGCTGCTCCTGGGTTTATTATCGATCTGCGCTGCATTCACGACAAGACTGAACTGCAATTTCAAACTCAATTTCTTCACAGTGTTTCCAATGGATAACGAAAGCTCCGCCAGCTTATTCACAAAGTGCTGACATCCGGCATAAGCAACATGGCGTATACGCTACGCTCCACTCTAATACAGACAATTTGCAATAGTTGTTTCTATTAATGGGCTAGCATTGAACTATGTTTATTTAACAATTGTAATTTGAATGATAGATTTCACTAACTTTTGCTCTACTCTTATTTGCGCACAAAAGTATGCTATGCAAAAGACCTCGCTTTCGGGTGTAGGACATCAGAATGCCAAAAATTAAAAGCTCTTTTCCTTCGCATGCATGAGTATGTATGCGTACTACTAACATACATATACGTATGTATATGTGTACGCACACACACGCTCACACATACACATGCGTAATGAGCGCAGAACACGCAGGTTCATAACCTGCACCACTCGAAGCGTATTAGAAGGGACAGGATACTCGTGTGTATGTGTGTGTGTGTGTGAGTGCAGGGACGACAACGTCGGTCGACCCATGTAAATGCCTTGACATTTATTATACACTACACACAACTTCGACAGCTCGGCGTCAAATTCGATTTGCATTTGTTGATGCACATAGTGTGTATGCGTGTTTGTGTGTAAGGGAGTGTGTATAGGAATGTGTGTGGGTGTCCCCCATGTGCTGCTTCAGTTGAGGGAGCCTTTGGCCTGTCGCTTACTTATCATATGCAATTTTTCACAAGCTTGCAAGGCCAACGCAGCTATTTTGCTATTAGCGTCACTTTACACGTTTTCTTGAGCACGCACTGTCCATTACTCACTTAATGCTAACGACATGACTACAATTATAATTTTCCACGGAATGCCAAGAATTGTGGTTATTAAAAAATCGCTAACGTCCTTTAAATGCACTACAAGCTTTCTGCTGCAACGCGCGAACATCGATGGTTGTCTTTGAACCAAATATTATACTTGTTTTGATTTACAGAATATTTACACTTCGAGATGAGTTTAGACCCCGAAGGGGTGCTTTATTTAAAGGAAACTGAAACTTTTGCAATTTGTTTTTTAAATTAACGAAGATATGCCTGCAACACATGTGCAGGTTGGAGCGAGTGTGAGCGCAAGTGAAATTTACAAAAGATAAAGTAGAAATATACTAAAATTGAATACCGCATAATTTCGATCTGGTTACACTGCAAGTGGTATATAATACTTTTCCCCAAATGTAGATATTAAGGCGCGTCATTTGAAATATTATTATTTATGTGTTTTACCAAAAATCTTGAATGTACCTAGAATATAAATTAAAAACTTTAAATATACAGGAAAATTATATAATAAAAAACTATCTAATGAAAGCGTAATGCAGAAATACAAAGCTTTTGCTTGTGTGGGTGGCCTTTGGAAATAGTGCTGTAAAATGCTGAGCAACCGCAGCTGTTAAAAAGCTCACCACACTCATCGGACTCATTACAGCTGGGCGGCTTATCAACCGTTTGCTTATCGAACACTTTACAAGGCAGGTGCAGCTGTATATGTGTCCTGTGTCTACACAAACAAACAAACAAATCGTATTAATTTAGAGTGCACTCCACATAAATCGCATTGACAATACTTTATTTCCCCCAATTCCAGCCGCTTACGTAATGCTGGCCGGCGGTACTCAATTGGGGCGTGTGGCGACTCGCCTGATGTCTCGATGTCTCATATCGACACGATCCATTCACACGGAGCGAAAAGTGCAAGTTGAAGGTGCAGGTGACTTGCACATTGTGGAGTGTGGCAGCGGCGCACGTAGTTTGCTGCTGATGCCCGGTGCCTTGGGCTCGGCCTGGACAGACTTCAAGCCTCAAATTGAGCAGCTGCCCAAACTGCTGCCAGATCACACGATCATCGCCTGGGATCCGCCGGGTTACGGCAAATCAATACCACCACAGCGCAAATTCGGGCTAGATTTCTTTCGAGCGGATGCTGACGCTGCCGTGCAGCTGATGCGTGCCTTGGACCGACCCAAGTTCTCAATTCTGGGCTGGAGTGATGGCGGCATCACAGCGCTCTTGCTGGCTGGACGTTACAACGAAGCTGTGGACAAAGTGGCCATTTGGGGCGCAGGCGCTTACCTCAATGCAGCAGAGGTGAAAGCGTTGCAAGCGATTCGTGACGTCTCGAAGTGGTCGCCGCGCATGCGCGAGCCCATGGAGAAGGTCTATGGTGTGGAACGTTTCGCCCAGCTCTGGGCTGAGTGGGTGGATGCCGCCTGTGACATTTACAAGCATCGCGACGGCGACTTTTGTAAAACGGAAGTAGGCCAGGTGAAGGCGCCCACGTTTATACTACACGGCAAGAAAGATCCTATGATTGCCGCTGAGCATATTCCCTGGCTAAGGGAACGTCTGCCGCAGTCGCAATATCATGAATTTCCTGATGGCAAACACAACATCCATCTGCGATATCCGGAGGAGTTCAACAAGTTAGTCGCCGACTTTTTCAATAGTAAATAACAGGAAACTAGAGAGAAAAGAAGAAAAAGCTAATCACTAAGGAATATAACAGAATAAAGTGGTATAGTTGTGTTCCTCGGATAGCTTATTTTATCCGATTGTACTGCTTAATAGTAAAGACTAGAGTATCAATGTCATCGAATTTGGTGTCTATACCATTTATACAATACGATATCAAAGTATTTATAATGAGGCTCAGACAATCAGACTGGCACTCTTGAATAGTACTATTTGCGCTGATTTGGAATATATATATATGTTTTTATCTTTTATGGCTTAAAAGAAATAAAAGCCAAGTGTCTTTTGCTTATGACATCAAATATATTTGTGTGAACTTTAAACTTCAAAGCAACGCAGGAAAAGAAAGAATTGTGAAATTTAATGTCTGCAGTTTTTATATAAGAGGTTTACGTGTTTGCAGAGACGGGCAAACAGTCATATTAAGACAGCCGATTATGAAAATTTATGAGTCCATATAATATAAGACCAATTTTTCATAATAAATTGCAAAATATTAGCGAGGTGTTGAGCTGTTTGAATTGTTTGTAAGGAATAAAATGTTTATGAAAACCAAAATGTTTTCTTAGCTAAATCGGGAACTTAGCAGTGATATTTAGAAAAATAAGGAATAAAATATACAACTGTTTTTTTTTGTGCTTATGGACAAATGCGTATAAAATTTATTAGTTGAGTTTTCTTTAGACAGAAGAGAATGGTTTATTTAACCTGGGCGAGAAGAGTGGGCACGTAATCATCGTACTGGGCCTGGAAGAAGTTACCGGCCACGGGGGCGCCAAAGTTGTACTTGGACACATAGTCACGGATCTTAACGTTGAGGCGACCCTCGCGAGTGCTAATTTAGAGAGAGAAAGGAGAAAATTAGTCACAGACAGACAATGCAGTGCCGAGAAATACTCACGTCTTGGCGATGAACTTGTCGCTGGCGATCTTGTCGCCCTGCTTGAAGATCAAGAAGACATAACGATGGAGGCCACTGCCGTCAGCGGGGCCGGCGCCAACGTACTCAGCGAGCACCTGGCCATCGGCGACCTTGTTGCCGGGAATGTTGATGACAGCCCAGTGAAGAACCTCACGCAGCTTGGGGTCAGTGCGGCTAGGTGCATCGGGATCAACCATGAGCAGAGTGTACAGGGCACCGGCCTCGGCGTCCCAGCTGATGGTGGGCTGATCCTTGACCTGTGTGGGCGTCAGCTCCTTGCCGAGATCCACCTGCACGCCGGAGGGGAACGAGACCGTTGCCTTGGCCTTAGGCTTCTCATCGATGATGTCGGGAATAATACCGCTGGTGTCCATGTTGGCTGAGCTGATGTGCTTCGACTGGTGTTGAGACAGTGACTCTGCTTTCGTTGGCGCTCGCTAGCCTATTTATGGATCGAACTGCCAACAGGCAACGGCTAACAGGCCAAGTTATTGCTAATCAGTGCCGTGCACTTTTGGCCCAATACTCACACTCACACACCACTAGATAAAGATAAAGATATAGATAAAGACGGTGGCTAGTGGCCTGATAGTGCCAGCAAATGCAATGGCTAAATTTATTGCTCCTATCGAAATAGGAACTAGCAACTGGAAACTAGTATCTCTATTGAAGATCTGCTGCCCTTAGCCCGTGATCTCCTTGTTGCGAATGGGCACATAATCATCATACTGCGCCTGGTAGTAGTTGGCTGCAATGGGTTCTCCCAAGCCATGCTTCTCCGCAAACTGGCGCGTGTTGAAGTTGAGGCGCCCGGTGCGCGTGCTGCAAATGAACGTAAATAATGAGTATGCCCTTCAAATGTCTTTTAACCCACCGTTTGTCAATGTGCATGGACTCTTCAATCTTCTGGTTCTGGCGATACAGCAGAAAGATGTAGCGATGCAGTCCAGTTCCCTGCGGGGGACCCGAGCCCACATACTCGACGATGGCCTGGCCCAAGTTCAGCTTGTTGCCGGGTACATTGATGACGGCCCAGTGCAGAATCTCACGGAACTTGGGATCGCTGCGCGTCGGTGCATCGGGATCGACCATGAGCAGCGTATGCAGCTGATCCTGTTCCTCATCCCAGACCACCTGCGGCTCATCCTTCACCTGGGTGGGCGTCAATTCGTTGCCTTCCTGCACAGCCACGCCTACAGGGTAGTTGACTTGCAATTTGCCTTGGGGCGGCACAACGTCCACAACATCGGGCACAATGTCGTTCATTTTGCTGACCAGTTGAAGTTTACGTGGTAAATGAAATCACAGCAGAACGTTAACGATTTCCGTTGCTTATCAGCGTAGTAATGTCGTAATTTGGCCAGTGTGTGTGATTCAGACTGAATGATAAGCGTCAAAAAACTGGACGACGACGCCACACATGCAAAAACTCACGCACCCAAAGATTGCCGTATAGTGTTAGTGTGTCTGTTTGTTCTAATTAATTAATATCTAAAACCTAAAAAAAAAAAGTTAAATCGAAGCAAAACTGAAGGCTTGGTGACTGTTATAAATAACAACTATTGAATGTGTGAGTGTGTGCATGGGTATAAATCAAAAATGAACTTTGCACAACGAAAGTTTCCACAGTAGTGTAAACTGCACACACACACAAGCACTCACACTATGTTGAAATTAACGTGTGTGTGTGTGTGCGTAAGAATGATATTGTGGTAAAGTGGCACCAGCTGGTACGCATACACACAAACACACAAACGCGTATGTAAATGACTAAGCGTATGTTTGTATTCTTTCCTCACCCGACTGTTAATTAAATTCAGTGTTTAGCCGGCGAGATTTGATAGCCCACAATTGAAATACATATTAGACAGCATAATCTTGAGAATGCACCTCTTACAGATAATTAAACGAGATGTGGGCCACGACTTTATACATAGTGTATACTGTATATATATATATCATGCTATTTATTCATTTAAACAATTCGAATATCATTATTATAACACTTTGAATATCAATATTATTAGCGTTGACTGACAGGGTTTGTTTGTTTGGTCTACGAAATACACAAGAATAATATGTATGCATATACTTGTTTTGTTTTGCCTTTTTGTTTAATTTAATAATACAAATGATAATTAGAAGTAAACAGTAGAAACATGAGCGTGAGATTTGAGACGCGCGCCAGGGCGTATTATAAACAATATGATTACAATATAAAATAGTTGTAAATAATAGTTTTTGTTGTATGTATATAATGGTATGTATTATGTGCACACAAAGACTGCATCTTATATGCATTATAGGATGGAACAATCAACTAACTATGTCTTTAGTTGACTGACCTCTTGCTGAAGAACTAATTTTGGAATACGAGACAACATTTTGTTCAATTTGATTGATGAAACTTCCAATAACATTCGAATGGTAAACGTTTTTCCATCTTGCGTTTTCTTTTTAAATTCAACATATTATTTTTAATATATATAATGTCGTCCACTTGCTCGATTGCTTTTGGGAGTAGGCGTCCTTTAACAACGCGTTTCGTATAAGCCGCTGCGTCCAATGTACCGCACCCATTTGACCACATCGTGATCGGAGTAGTTAATCTTGGGTTCGAACACTTTAAGGTAGCGCACTTTGAAGCCAGACGGTGCAAATGGCACCTCGAAATTCATGGAAATCGGAGGGCGTGTCCACTTCTTTTTGGTATCCGTCTCGAGTAGCTCAATTTCAGCGGACAGCTGTGTTTCCTTCATGCCAGCCATACGCTTAATTTTCCAAACAATCGCATTCTCCGATGCCTTGTACTTGGCCTTGCCCTTGAGGCAAATCAATTGCACGCCCGACGTGTTCAAAGGCGTGGGGATTTTCACCTCAATCTTCTGGCCCAGCAGCGATGGCTTAAAGTTCGACTTGAGCACCACTTTGACCTCCATCTTTGTGCGTCCCACCTCGCGCACCAGCGGTATAACACGGAATGGCAATGAAATGTCTTTAGTGGTGCGATAACGCATCAGCTCGAATTCACCGTCTGGCGGTATAAAGCTAATCGAATGTTCCGTCTCGAATTTGCTGAGCTTGACGCACTGATGGAACTGGCAATCGTCAATCACCACAACCGGCTTGCCAGAGCGCGAAGTTTCCGCTTCCGAGTTGCCAGAGAGTCCTCGGCCCTTGGATTCCATAACAATTTTGTCGTTGATGCCAAACTTGCACTCGGGCATGCCTAAAAAGCAGTAAAGATTAAAAAATAGAGAATATTAAGTAACTCTGTGAACTCACCTGACAAGTACGACTTCATGACCACCTTGCCGGCAACGTGGGCGGACAGCACCTGGCCCTGTGGACTCATTAGTAGATTCACATACTCGAGCACATCGAGGAACAATTCGTTGCGTCGATATTTGATGCCCTCGCGTCGCCAGCCAATTTGACCAGTCACCTGCGACGTTATTTGCATTTGCTCCTCCTTGGTGGCTGACTTGATGCCTTGCTGTGTGATGAACGTCTTTAGAGTGCCAGAGTCCGTGTTTTGCGGATAACCAAAGTCTAGGATCTCATCTAGCAGTTCGTAGATGAGCACAAAATTGTTCTTGATGTTCTCCTCAGAGATCTTGCCAAAGTACGACTGCATCACCTCAATGATCTTCAACAAAAACTCAAATACCATGGCAGCATTCACATTCTGCTTGGTGACCGCAGCCAACCAAATGTTGGCACGCTAAAAAAAAACAAAAATTAAGAGGCGGAAATGTGTTAGAGATTGTGAAACCATGTCTAGTAAACAACATCCGGTTGACGTGGCAAATAAATACCTTAATGTGGAAGAAGCTGGTCCTCGCAATGTTGGTCACTGGCGAACGCACCTGCTGGCGAGCATGGATGACGTTGACCCGAAAGGCGTCCACGGCGTTGCGTCCGATGTCATCGCGATAAACTCGGGAGATTAAAACCTCGCCCTTGTGGTTGTAAACGAACAAACCACCAATCATTCTGTGCACCGTCTGCTGCCGAAGCTCTGTTGCTATCAAAATCCGTACTCAGCACAATTAAGCCTGGCTGTTAACAAGAGTTTTCCACAAAATTTGAGTAGCCACTGATTTTTCACCTTTTCCACAAAAAAAAATCAATTGCTCTCTCCCTCCCCTTTTTTGCGATATACGTACACTAATTTATCGCACCTATCGATACTTAACATTTTACGCAAAAGTCTTTATCAACACTATGCATGAAGCGCAGCCAACTTTAGTTCGTACATGACTCTGCGGCTTTGACAAAAACAATTCATTTTCATTCGGGAAGTAATTCTCTGTTTGAAGTAATCGTGTCGTATAATATATAAATAAAACTAAGATGCCTACCGAAAACCTTGAAGAACAGGGTCTGGAGAAGAACCCCAATTTGGAGTTGGCACAAACAAAGTTCTTGCTGACGCTGGCCGAGCACAAACAAGATGTAGCCCTCAAGTCCAAATTGCTGGATGCCATTCGCACTGATAATATGGCTCCATGGTACGAACACATTTGCACCGAGCTTAACTGGAATGTGGACAAAGACATGCTAGCCAGGATGCGCGAACAAAACCGCATTGCCATCGAGCAACTCGACGCTGCAATTGAGGATGCCGAAAAGAATCTGGGTGAGATGGAGGTACGCGAGGCCAATCTCAAGAAGTCAGAGTATTTGTGCCGCATTGGCGACAAGGCGGCTGCTGAGACGGCCTTTCGCAAGACCTACGAGAAGACTGTGTCCTTGGGCCATCGCCTGGACATTGTGTTCCATCTGATTCGTCTGGGTCTGTTCTACTTGGATCATGATCTGATCACGCGCAACATCGACAAGGCAAAGTACTTGATCGAGGAGGGTGGCGACTGGGATCGTCGTAATCGCCTTAAGGTCTACCAGGGTATTTACTCCGTTGCGGTGCGCGACTTTAAGGCAGCTGCCACATTCTTCCTGGACACTGTTAGCACCTTCACATCGTACGAGCTCATGGATTATCCCACATTTGTGCGTTACACCGTCTATGTCTCCATGATTGCCCTGCCGCGTAACGAGTTGCGTGAGAAGGTGGTCAAGGGATCCGAAATACAGGAAGTGCTGCATGGCCTGCCCGACGTCAAGCAATTCTTGTTCTCACTCTTCAATTGCCAGTACGAACAGTTCTATTTGAATTTGGCTCAGGTGGAGAAGCAGCTGAGATCCGACTACCTCGTCCATCCTCATTATCGTTATTACGTACGTGAAATGCGCATTCTTGGCTACACTCAGCTGCTGGAATCATATCGCTCGCTCACACTACAATATATGGCCGAGGCATTTGGCGTCACCGTGGACTACATCGATCAGGAGTTGGCGCGTTTCATTGCGGCTGGCCGCCTGCATGCCAAGGTGGATCGCGTGGGTGGCATCGTGGAGACGAATCGACCCGACAACAAGAACTGGCAGTATCAGGCGACCATCAAGCAGGGTGATCTGCTGCTGAATCGCATTCAGAAGCTCAGCCGTGTTATAAATATTTAAGAACCATTCTTCTGCACATAGCACATAGACACTCACACCCAAGAACATATAAAATTTATTAAAAAATTCAAGTAATTACATTGTAAAACTAACATTACATAAAACGATATAATTGTCTTTAATTGTGTGTTTCTTGATGCATTTAAAGCAAGGAGGTGAATTTGCTTAAATTCGCTAATCAAATGTACCATTACATTTGCAATTGTTAATTATCTAAATTCTTTGGAATTTGTTTGGTATGTGTCTTGTTTGTTATTTGAGTATTATTGCATGCTTTTCCGTTTTGTACTTAATCTGGTTTTGAAATCTAAGTCTAAGCCGCCAAAGTGAAGTACGCATAAAATGCGCCAGGTGGCGTTTGCTTATCAGCACACTTGCTGCCATGGTTATCGCTATCGTAAATGCAACGCTGTATGCGCGCGATATGCTCAACAGATTTGAACACTATCGATGCGCTTCGTCCGCTTCATTCTTGCATTTCCATTCATTATTCTCCTTGGTCAAGTCATTGTCAATATTGATGTTGTCATTCTCAGCTGTTTTGTTGTTGGCCATAAAACTACGAGCCATATCTTCCAGTGCAGCTGAGTTGCGTATTCCGCAGTCCAGGGGCTGTTCATCGTTTTCGTATTTAAGTGCCGCCTCATTAGCCCGCTGCTGCTCTGCTGAAGCCTTGGCCAGATCGTGCAGATTCTGCACTACCTCATCAATGTTGGTCGAACCCTGGGAAAGAGCGCTGGGCACCATGGTGGGCAGACCGGTCAAGCCCACCAGACTGTGGCGTCGCAAGTCGGCAAATCGATTTGTGCTCAGATTGATCAGTGCATTCATCATGACTTTGTTGCGCTGATAATCCTTGCGCAAGTGCTGGCGTATCTCCGTGTGGCAGTGCTCGTTGTTGGTCACAATGATCTCGCCGGTGTCCGTTGTGGTGACGCGCGCCTTGCAATTGAATTTGCGCGACAAATTGCACTGCCAGTATTTCTTGTCCTTGCGCACGTATTGAATGCCGAACGTGTGTCCATCGTGGACGAGCAACGGTTTGCCGCGCTGACTCAGCATAAACTCGAGCTTGCCTTGAAACCAGTGCTCGCCGGGTGCGACTATAATATACACAAGATTGGCAGGATTGAGCGTATGTGTGTGTGTTGGTGTGTGTTTGTATTTTTGGGTGTGTGAGTAGCTAAGGACTTGTCTAGGTCTAGATGAGATAAAGAGAAAGTTATGTTTGATGTCAGGACATTCACAAATGAGATCGCCCATTAATGGTTTGTGTCTCATGCAGACCCCTTGAGGCGGTCGCCTCACTTACCTGCCACGGCGCCACGCACACACAGGTGCAAAGAGAAGCCAAGTCGTGGTTGCAATATACTTATGTTTCATTTGCATTTTCACAATACTTATACAAACATCATCATTATGTATATACATACATAGAAAACAAATCAAAAATCAAGTCAATCGTCAAGTAGTATTGAATTTCATCTAAAAACACTAACTAAGCGGCTCCAGCCGCAATAAATAAATCATTATCCGCTTATCAACTAGCACCACGTTGCATCCCTTAAATGTTCTCGATCTTGAAATTGTGACCGCTCCCCGGCGATATCGTTATGGAGTCGATCACATGCGCCGTCGTCCCAGCACTTTCCGCAGATCCATCGGCGCTCGCATTGATGTCCACGTGCTGCTGCTGTTGCTGTTGCTCCGCTGCATCCACGGGCTGTGACTGTGGCGGAGGGGGAGGAGGACTCTTCATGCCCAGCGGCGACTCGGTGGCATGCATCGAGTGGCTGCTGCGATTCGACTGCGGACTCTGCTGCATGTGCGCCGGCGAAAGAGGCAAGAGCACCGAGCCCGCACTCAGCTCCAGGTGATGCTGCGAGTGTGGCGAGTGTTGCTGCTGCTGCTGCTGTTGCTGTTGCTGGTGATGATGGTGGGGATGCGATTGCATTGGCAGGTGCATCAGATTGGGATTGTGCATGATGTTCTGTATGACGCTGCTGCCCGACGCAGGCGGCGCGGCCGGAGGCGGAGGTGGTCCACTGGCCATGCCATGCTGTTCCATGCTGCTGCCGTGCGAGCTGTGATGCTGCACCAGCAGATTGGGCAGCGACTGCGTCACATGGTGGTGGTGATGATGGTGATGGTGCGCAGCTGAACCCGCATTCGAGCCCGAACCGGCATGATGCGCTCCAGGCAAGGCTGGTGATGGTGGCGTCTGGTTGGCAAACAAATTGCTGCCTAGCCGACCACTCGACGAGCTATTCGCATGATTGATTTCCACGCCGGCCACGGCGGCTGTCGCTGGCGTAATAATGTGGCTGCCGTCTGATATGCTGTAGCTGACCTGGCCGGGATTCGGATTGGGCGTGACAGTCGTCGAGCTGCTGCTGCTGCTGATCGGTGGGTTGGCATTGCACGCTCCGACGGCGACGGCGCCGGCGCCCGCGTTGCCGCCGCGCATGTGAGGCAAGTGATTGTGGACGCCAGTGGCGGATATGATGCGGCCCAGGTGCGTGATGCAGCGAGCACGGCACATGCTGATGCGATAGGACTTGCACAGCCAGTAGGTCTTCATGCCCTGCTGCGTGGCCACGGTGTTGTTGCGGTTGAAAACGCAATTGCCATGGAGCAGCGAGGTGGTGGACAGCATCACCATATTGCTGCCATCTGCAGAGAGCAGTGCACAGGGAGCAGGAAGGATCCGGCGAATGCAGCGTCCGCAACAAATATACGTATACAACATTATGGAACATTAGTGGGCAAGTAACCGAAAGTGCGTAAACGGATGTTATGTACAAGGATTGAGCGAAAACGCGCCAGGAATTTTGCAAGGGGCGGGGCAGGGGGCTTGCGGACTAGAGGGCGTGGGGCGGGAGAGTCGGCAAGGGCAAAGCAGAGTCCAGGCAGCAAACTGAACACACTAACTACTGTGGTTAATCCAGAGATGGAAACCACCACCAAACTGAGTGCTTCCAACCGCCAGAGTGCAATCAATGTTATCTGATCCCAGAGCCCGGTTTCCATCCCCGTGTTTAGCCAATGTTATCAACTAGTTGCGGGATTAGTGACAGCTGGGACATGAGGCGTTAAGTTTGAATGTGTAGGCGAATGAGTGGCATGCAAACCCGAGAAACCAAAAGTCAAATTTAAAGCAAGCATGAATGAGGATGATGAGTGCCCACAACAGCGATGTGGATGAAGTAACACAGATGGCGTGCGATTGCAAGTGGCGTCACCTACTTGACGGAATGTCCATGTGATTGGCAAAGTTCTTGGAGTAGTCACTGGGCATGTACAGTTCGTTGGGGTACTCGGTGGCCGGGCCGCCCACACCGAGGCCCAGACTGTTGCTGTTGCCGCCGTTGTTGCTGCCAACGCCGCCAGCAGCGACGCCAACGCCCACTCCGAGGCCAGGCACATTGTTGGAGCTGCTGGCGCCGCTGCCGCCGCCGCCGCCGCTGCTGCTGCTGTTGCCCGCCTTGTAGAAGTTGTTGTAGTCCAGGTTGAAGGCCGGCCCAAAGGGATTGCGCAGCGAGCCCACCGACGTCGCCGACGAGGACGCACTGCCGCTGCTGGCGCCCACGCCTAGGGCACCGTGATGGTTCTCGCCCTCGCGCTTCAGGCTGCCCAGATCGTAGCGCGACTCGACCATCGAGATCTGCGGTATGGCTGGCATGAAGAACTCGTCCGAGCCGAGCGCATTCTCCATGCTGGCCGCATCCGCATTGTCGCCGCTCTCGCTGCAGCCGGCTCCCGAGTGTTCCGTGAGGGAGCGACGGAACTGCTTGCGCGAGTAAATCGATAGCGAATCGCTGCTGAACTCTGCGGGAGCCAAACGCTTGCCGGGTGCAAAGAGGTGACTCGATGCACAGCCATTGGGCGATGCCGTCGAGGTGCGTGAATTGCTCTGCGTGCTGTTCTTGGAGTCGTTGTGGTCCGCGTCAGCTTTGCTGCTGCTGTTGTTGTTGTTGGGAGTGTTGCTAGTGCTGTTGCTGTTGGAGTTGCTGATGTTGTGACTGCTGCTGTTGTTGGCCTCATCGCCGGCGGCATTTGTCATGGGGCAAGCGGACTTCTCCGAGCCACTGGAGCCAGGCGAGGTGTTCGAGTTGGTCGCCAGACCCTTGATCTGCAGCAGCTGGCCAATCTTCATGAACGATTGCAGTTCCGTGTGCTTCACATTCACGACGCCCTGGTACATAAACTCCAGCAGCTCGCACATAATGTTGAAGCTCACATCTTTGAGTATGACTGCAAAAAGGTGAAGGCGAGTATTATAAAAAGGTTTACAGCGACATTCATAAATTGTTGGTATTGTCTTGCTGTTGCTCTGCTCATAGTTTAGTATTCATTAAATTCTATTATCTCAGTGGCTGTGTGTGTGTGTGAGTGTGCGACGAAAACATTATTCTAATGAAAGGAGGTCACATTCATAGTGGAGATGTTATCATCAGAACGTTCAAATACTAAATCAATACATAAAAACAGCTACGATAAGAAATCTGAAAAACTTAAATATAAACTCAACAACACAAGCGTACAGCACCAGCAGCAATAATTATGAAATAAATACAAGTAGCAAGTAGCATGTCATATCATCAGCAGCAACAGCAGCAGCAACCGAAGCTACAACTGCCGCTCTGCCTTGCGACACGGCCTATGAAACTGTCTCGGCTGCTGCCCACGGCACAGTGGAATGCACAGCTTTGATGTGATCCCGGCAAAAACTGGGTCAACGGGAGGGGAACCAATCAGAGAGCTATTAAGGATCAATTCATTGCATCACAAACAAGTAGTGACAGTGATAGGCAGGAATTCATTTATTTCCAGAATTGTAGATTGTGGTAGGGATATGTCAAGATAATAATTAAAAGTTTTAAACAATTGTGCTTCTGGTAGATTTCAAATTTAAATTTTTCTTATAACATCATTCAGATAATGGTGATTTCGACATACAGACAGCAAAATATAGAACACATTGTACAGACAACTTTAAATCCGAGACGTTAGTAATGTATGCTTAGGAGAATAGCATAAATAGAGTACGGATTATAAAAGTCACCTATCGTAGGCATAGGACAACTGGATAAATAGAGTAAGGATCATAATAGGCATCTATCGTAGACTAAAATAACCTATAAGTGTCAGCCAATTAAATAAGCGATTGATTCTAGATTAAATTGAAACTGTGAGCGCTTGTTTCGCGTCACTGTGCCAACTCAATATTCAGTCACCGGGCATCACAGCATCAACATCTAGTTAAAAAAACAATATTATCGCTTGTTCTCAATAACAAGTGGCTATATATGAAACCGACTACCCGACAGCCCGACCGTCCGTCCGCCTGTCGCTTAATCTGACCGTGCGACGATCGCTGTCATTCCGCCGAGTTCCTCCCGACGTCGTCATCTGCCATATTCCCTATCTGTTAGTCGTATCTGTGCGTCGCCATGTCCGTGTTTGTATTGCAAAGATCAAAATCCGAGTGTTATACCTACAACAAGTATATATTTATGTGCTTTCTGTAACCCTCATCGATCTAAAAAAAAACTATAAAAATCTCATGTGCTTGACTGATGATCCTGATATAGATACGGGGATTGGATCGTAATGCAGCTAATCGTTGCGAACTTGCTCGAAATCACTACAAAATACAAAATGTACTTAGTTCAAAATGTCTATAATGTCGATCTAACAAACGATCTGTTCTTATCAGCGATAAATATTAGCTTGTTATACAATTGATTATAGATGCCTACAATATTTGTCGACAACAGATACAGATACAATTCAAATATAGATAGAGACGGTGTCATGGATAGAAGATAGGACAAGCCCAGCCAGCACAAAGAGATCGACAGAGACGACAACCAACACAGATACAGATACAGCTGCAGACACAGACACGGACACGAATCGAAGACAGACCGAATGCTCGAATCTGAGAAGCTGTAGATAAACTTTGTCAAAAGTTCACGGAAAACGTGATAAATACGCGTACGGCGTGCCCTGTTGATAACGAGCACATCCAAAAGCAGCCAACCAAGCGACCGAATCTACGAGCACAGAATGTAGAATTCGGGGCATCTTGCGCCGGATTGCCGGAGCCGATCAACGATCAACAATTGTGGACGGCTGTATTGGTGTCTGGGCTGGTTGTTTGCTTAAAAATATTACTTATTTATGTGCCATCCGAATGATTTCTGTTTTTATGCCTGAACCCCGCTGATCTCTACTGATATCGCATCACATCACATCACAACAGCTCAGCTCAGACATAGATCTTGAGCACGACGCCATGCGGAGCAATCAGCTCGACCACACAGTGCAGGAGTGCTACGATACGCACACTTATATTTCTAGTAGACCAATTGTACGATGGTATATAGACACTCGTATTTTATATTTTAGCGAGATTCTATAAAACTACAATGGCTTGCAGACGACACCCATGTGGAATATAGTCCACGCCCACTCGAGACGCGACGACCAATAAGATTGCAGTCGAATCGATAGCTTTCCAGCCAATATTTTTTATTTTATGATTATGATAAATGTTTATCGAATCAGAACGCCAATAGGTTCTCATTTTACGTTTTCATGTTTTTGTTTTTGTTTCTGTGACTGCCAGACTTGTGGAGTGGGCTGTCGCATTTCGACAATGTCGACACACAAACATTAACAACTGAATGTTATCTATAAACGCCATATTAGTCGAATCGAGTAGCCGATATATGTGTTGTTTGTGTGTGATTGCTAGTGTTAGACCTAGCGAAACTTTACTGCAACTTGATAAAACGTGATGAGAGGAGGCTCATCGACCATTAGCGACCATTTGCCATATTGCACGTATCACGTAGTCCCTTTTGGATAAATGCTATTAGATATTATGAAGGGATTATCTATTCATATTACCCAATAGTAATTTATAATTTCAGATAAATTGGAGATTTAGGTAAATTAATGAACGAATCAGGATCGGGTTGTTGAATATATTTATAGGGAAAATATTTTTTATTGAAATAGAATTTATAAAAAGGGCAAGCAAACAAGACTTGCTTGAAGTTCGACTTACACAGGGGAAGGAAATCTTATCTTTTTAAAGATTTAAAGTATTCTACGTTTTATTTGATGATCATTATCAAATGAATTCCTTGGAAATTTGAATAGAACTTATATAATTTATTGTTTAATCAGTAGAAGGATAGGACAAAAAGAAATCCGTGCAGACAAATCTTGCTAGATTTAAACTAAATTAAGTTATTGATCTTATACTGTGGTTAAGAGTCATTCATGTTTATCAAGCGGGGACTATTTAAAGACTGATTATATCATCTGTGGCATAATAATTCATAATTCTTGATAGCATTTATAGTTTACAACGTGGCAGGGCCCATTCAAGTTTATGCATATCTTGGCTTAAGTATATCAAGTTGTTTGGGTATTAGCCAAGGAATTAGGAGGGGCGATAAGTAAATCTATTTGTTGCTACTGCCGTTTGACTCATAAATTAATATTTGTCAACACAAATGCCCAATAAAAGCGATGAAATTTCACATGCTCAATGTCAAAGTCTGATATTATATGATACGCTTATAAAATGTGCTCCCGGTCTAATACGTAAGCACCGGTTAATAGCACCTGCTAAACGCAGAGGTGTAACCAACAAAGGGGTAGTTATCGAGAGTATCTGAAGATTTTTCTAAAAATTGAAGCGAGCGCAATAGATCGTTTAACTTCGATCCGATGGATCACTGTATAACTGCAACTGGTAGTGCTATAATGTGAAATTTGCAATCCCCTTTGAGTGGGCGGCACTTCCTGCCTACGCCACCCATGGCCAATTCTGGTTGTTTGAGCATGCAGAACTATAAAAATAACATTGAGTTTGATATTTACGACAAGTTTAGCGATCGATATTATATTATCTCCATTTATTGTTGGTAATATCAGCAAAATTCACAGTTCGATCCGATCGCTGGAGCACTTGAAGAGGAAACTACGTATGTGTATATATGTGTGTTTATATTGGTCTGTGTGTGTGTGGCAGCCTGCTAATTGTATTTCAGAGTGTATTAAGTGCCTATTTGGCTCAAAGAGAGTCTCAATGGCTGCGTGGCTCTGTGTGTGAATGCATGTTATCTGGCCAAATGGTCATAAGTTGAAAATCTTATTTTACGATTTCGAATGATACCCAGCAAGCAGAAAGCAGAGTACTAGGCACTAAACACAATGCTGATAAACACTCCAGCCCAGCCATTAATGTGCCAATAATAAAACTTAAACGGATAGGATCGCAGCAGAGCCAAACGAATCGAATCGAGTCGAATCGGAGCAAATGGGCATAGATAATATGGTATGGACTATGGGGAGGATTAGTGGGGTTCGCAAAATGGCGTAGATACAATATTAGAAGTGGCAGCCATCATCAGGCTGTTGGCTAAAGCGTGCTCCTTAAGTATTTTGTATATATCGATCGCGACACGGCAACGACAACTGCAACAACAACAACAAGAACAACTAGAACATTGACGACGACAATGGTTAAGGTAATATCAACAGCAATTCATATCGCTGCGGTAACAACAGCAACCTCAGAGTGTCCCCTAATCAATATCTCGGGTAAAAAATAAGTATAAAAAAGGTGCTCGAGTGCCTGTGGACAGAAGTGCCGTTAGAACCGGGGACCCAGTTGCCTGCTCAGTTGGGCAATAAATGATTGTTGAACGCGATAAAAAGATAAAATGTTTGGCTTTTGTTGTTGTACAAGTAGTTGCTGCTGGTTTTGTTGCTATTTAAGTGTAACACGCCGCAGCAGCAGCAACAACTAACAACAACAACGCCGAGGAGGACGTCGACAAGCAAATGATTTGGCTTGTTAGCACCTTAAGTCAGTTGTTGTATTATGACTTGGTTTATTTATAATTATTTTACCCCAAAGCATTATTTATAGCGTATATTAATATTCTTTATCTTTGGAAATAATGCTTGTGTGCTGCGAGCTGTTTGTTGTTGCCATATTCCCTTCTTGTTTTGTTGTTGCTGTTGTTGTTAGGTAGCACATTTCTGCTGCTACTTGAAAGATAAAACATTGTTGTTTATTGCCGCTTGATCTGATAAAGCCACCGTGCAGCAGACGTGTACAACAAGCTAACCAGCCCAGTCAGAGACCAGACCCAGGTATAGTCAGCCAGTTAGGCGATATCATATCCATGCGAGTACTATTCCAGAGTCCATGCACCACAATATGTAGGTTGATTTGAGCTAAGCATTTGTTATACATTTGATGAGGTCAGCAACGCACCCAACTCGAAGTTGGAGTGGCGCACGTTATCAAGTGGGGGACGTCGACGCACACGTGTGTCCGGGTGTGCCTTGGAGTTGGCGGAGTTGTGGGCAATGTAAATGCATCTAGAGACAACGTGGCGACGACGACGACGACGGCGACTAGTGCTCAATGCAAGAGGATTATCAGGCAGTTGCAACTAATGCTGTTTGATTTTGTGATTTATGATAAAAGCTAAATTGTTTTATTTGCTTGCTCCGTGGCAAAGAGTGGTTGAATGTGGCTGCCCCAGGCTGCTTGCTAGTATCTCCGCTTGATAACTGTTGAATGTGACAACGAATTTATTATAAAGTTGATTTATATCGAACGCTGTCCCGCTTGGCATCCACTGACAACTGACGGCCATGCTTAGATAAACTGACAGCTGGACAGCGGACAATGGACAACGTTGAACGCAGTGTAGTATCAGTGTGATAAAATTTCTCTGTGCCTGCCACACAAAATGAATGTGTTTCGATTTTGTTGGCGCGCTCATCATGGCAACTGCCGCGTGAACATTTTGGGCAAACAGCGACGCGAGTGTGCTAAACAAATCGTCAACGTGCGAAGAGAACGTGGCAATAATAATTACAGTGTCTACATGGCAACTACTGCGCTGGGTACTTACTGATTGGATGCTGGCAGGGATTCGTTGTGAATATCTCTTGGAAGTACGGACTGCATATGGCCAACACAATCTTGTGGGCCTGCAGCAGTTTGCCATCGCAGGCCAGCGTCACATCGACCAGGTCGCCGCGGTCGTACAGATTCTGGAACCCGCTGGCAATGTTGTCCTGGAAATTCTTCCAGCAAAGCTTAAACTCATCGTCCATCGCTGTCGTCTGTCACTTGGCGGCGTTTCACAGCCAGCCCAGCAATGTGAATTTATTATTTTTTGTAATGCTTTTTTTTAGCAAAAACTTTCAATTGAAATTGTTTCTTTAATTTTGTATATACATATACTGCAAGCTAGTTCTTCTGCTTGGTTGAGCGGGAGTCTGTGTTTTATTGCCGTTTTTAATGATTCTTGTTTATTTGCTTTTGGGCCGTGATTTCTTGCCTCGTACACTTTGCGGCTGACATTCACAACTGATGCCACAGAATGTCAGGTAGAACATAAACACAAAAAATATATGCAAAACGCAGCACGCTCACGAGCGCCGCCAAAAACGCTAAACGCCAATTTGCCGTCGCACTCACAATCGTCGTAGTCGTTGTGGTCGTCTCTTCTTATTCTAGTATTTAATTTTAACAGATGCTGCAAACGATTTATTTTTGTCGACGTTGTTCACGCGCACAAACACGAACCGTCTGCGTCCACAGCCACATTGACTTTGATTTCGGTTTTAATTAACACTTTTTGATTTAAAACATTTTTATCAGAAAAGCGTGAAATGGCAGCGGACGCTGTTTACGTTTCGGTTCGCTCCCCATTTGTGCGAGATGGAAGAAGCGAGAGCGAAAGAGAGCAAGATCATGCGCATGAACGCAACAGCTGATTAACAAACAGTGTTGCAAAGCAAGTAAGGACGCTTGAATGGCGGGACTTTTCAAATTTGTTATATAGTCAGACTATATTTTTTAGAAGTGCAAGAATGGTACTTATTATTTAAAAAAAAGTGTTACGTTTAATAAAATGATAAATATTACGATTATAACTTACAAATACAATTGGAATTAAAACATTTGATATTAATGCCAGTAATGAAAAAGTATTCGATAACTGCTTATCGATATGTTTCGAGTGATACATAATTCAGGCGCGGGTTTTCAATGCAACAGGGCCACCCAATGTTGGCTGATAAGCACTTATCTAAATTGCTAAATTTCACAGTCACAGTTCGATCGCAGCCGACTTGGCTAATGCTCTGGAACCGTAGAACCAAAGCAAGTTTCTTAGCAGCCAATGTGGCCGACACTGTAGATAAATGCTCTACGGAGCCGTAAATAACCCACTTTACATTTTAAAACAAAAGCAAAAGCCTCTTATCAATAAACCGTCGTTTGCACTTCGGGTCTACATACACCTACTTATGGCGATATCATGGCCGATTGGTCACCGTTTTGATTTTTTGATTTAGTTATTTCAATTCTTTCCATTGTACGGACACGAGTGATTCTCGTTAATCTTTTAATTATTATGGGTTGTTGTTGTAGTAAGTGACTCAATATTTAAATAGTTAACAAAAGTAATTGTTCGTCTGCCTTCAAGGTACTAGCAAATCAGTGGATTTGCCACCTGTGCCCCCGGCGCCAGGTAAGCAACGAAACACGGTGCTACCAGAATTCCCAGGTGGGAATTCGAGCGTGATTGCACCAAACTCCGGCATTTCTTCGTTGGGAACTGGCGGCGTTACCAACATAGCTCTCGAAGACGATTAACTAAGCCAATCAACGAACCAAACCATCTATATATAAATGTGAACGGAGATCGACAAATGTGTATTTATATATTCAATATACAACGACATGTGGTATTAAATATAACACGTACATATTATTCAAGTATTAGAGTGAATTTAGATGATAAGTGTTAGATGTTCATTATAATGATGCTGAAATAAAACTGAAATTGACTAACTAGGTTTTTTTCAGTTGGTATTATTTTATGGAGTTAAATTATTAATCTGCAGATAATACATCTAAATCGGTTTCAAACGTCAACATGAATTTCCGATAACAATGTATGAATGGCGTTATCGATAATAACAACTTAAAGATACTTTACTCAACACTACTATTAGAGTGACCAATCATACTGAACAATCACTTCATACGGCCGCAACACGTGCGTGCCGCTCGTGGAAAAAAGCGGTTTAAAAAGTTTCATTTATTTTTCCACTGGTATCTATGTTAATAATATAAAACACACATCAATATGGCCATACAAACGAATAGGCGAAAAAGGAAACACGAAAACGCAACCGAAGACCAGCAGGATGACGCTGAATTAGCGGTGCCAAAAAAGGTGGCAAAGGAGTCTCATACGCCAAAGAAAACAAAAGGAGAGAAATCAAAAACCGGCAAAACAAAAGAGGATGGAATTGAACAGGAGCCTATGGATCAGTCCGATGCTGAAGTTGAAGATGCTGCAAATTCTGTGGCAGAAGAATCGAAGGCTGACAATCAAATTGAAGATTTAGGTCTACCAACGAAAAAACGAAAGCCACGACATGAAAAAAAGAAACTGAGTGGAAACGGTGAGGAAGCCGAAATCAGTCCCGACTCGGGCATTGAGCCTGAAGAGAAGCCACAATGGTTTCCCAATGACTTCAAAATGATGAATTTTCGTAACAAGCTGCAGGGCAATAGCTTCATAACAGGTGAATAGACGCTTGTTATCATACTTATTTTGATTATAACGCCAATTTTATTTATATAGAACTGCGGCACTTTCTGTACATGTGTCAGTCGAGGCCCAAGATCGTGGCCAAGTACATAGAGAAGCGCGGCAAGCCTCTGGAACTGGCCGAAGCCTTCAATCGCATCGACAAGACCAATGTGCTGCATGTGGGCTACCTTTGTGAAGCACTGCAACGCATTATAATGGAAATACTTACTAATCAAAAGAATCACATGGAATCGGCTGCACACGCTGGTCGCTACTTCCTCAAGGCGCATGGTTCTCTGCTAGATCAGTTATTGCAGTCTGCCCAACCAAGTCATCGTCGCAATGCGCTGAAACTCTTAACGGCCATTGTGTGTGTGGATCCACAACTGGGACGTCAAGTGCTCAGCTCCTATGACATATTGTCCAATGTGCGAACTATGGAGAATATGCTGTCGCATTCCAAGAACGACTACACGAATGAGGAGACCGTTCGCAAGGCTTATATACACTTTATCCTCGCTTTTCTGGTGGATGATAATACTGTGCTTATTCGTAACATTCTGGATCGCGCTCATTTGATTCGTGTGCTCGCCAAGGGACTTGTCTACGACGACCACGTCACAGTATGTGTGGTGGTTAATGCGCTGCGTCAATATGTGCTTGAGAATGCCAACATACTGAAGACCAAGAAGGTGCACGTATTTGACCTCGAATGCTGTAAGCATTTCAGTCGCCTATACGACTGGGAGGGACCCCAAGGTCTAGTGAGTATGTACAGCAAGCGCAAACAAACAGTAGTCAAGAACTACGAACCAGAGAATCGTGAAACAGTTGCCGAAGCAGTCCACAAGTTTCTAGTTACTTTGCTGACATCACGGAAGCATGGCATTAGCTTTGATGCAATGACTAACTACCGCCAGAAGCATAACAAACTGCAGGGAAAGCTGATGGGATCCCTGCACCGTCCGTATGCTGATGAGCGTAAAATCGATCTGATTCTGAAAACTCTCCAAGCATGTCCTGATTTGGGCAGACATTCAGCTCGCAACTTCGCCAACTATGTGAATTCGATGCGCATGTCGACACAGGATCTGCCTAAGGGCATTGACTTGCTAACCCAAGTCATTGCTGCTGTTCCGCCGAGCTTGTTGTCGACGGCCATGGACAAAATGACGCTCACTGACTTTGGTTATTGGGTCAAAGAGCTGTGTTTGCCAGTGGAGGCATTGATTCATATTGTTAGCAAGAATTTGCTGAGGCATGATGCTTTCGCGGTGCGTCTGGCCGTCAATCGTCTGCTCTTGTCCATGATGACACAATATAGCAACTATGTGAATGCCGTCGCCCTCCGTGAGCAGTCGAAGCGTGCGGGAAATTCGCTGCGTCGTTTCAAGTTCGAATTACTCAATCACGTGCTGGTCAACTTTCCGCCAATTGAGAGCATTTTGTATTCTTTGTATCGAAGTATTCAGGATCAAGCGGATCCCAATGTCAACGTGCTGGAGCATCTCTCGGTCACTCTTGAGCTGGTGTTGATTATATGCAAAGAGAATCGCGCTTTTGTGAACAAAACAAGTCAAATTCTCGATTATTTGGATGTGCTGCGTCCCCTGTATGAAACAAACTTTGATGAACCCATTGACACGGCCCATTCCGGTGGGATGGATAAAGTGCAAAAGATCAAATTGGAGCTGAAGTCGATAAAAACGATTCTGCTGCTGTTTCCGCGCTCACTGCATCCCCAGGAAAAGCTCTTCGAGAAAGTGCTGCGCTCTTTTATTAAGGCCTATATGCTGGACGATGTGGAGGTCAAGGCAGAAGCCGGCGCGTTGCTGTATTCTCTCTTTCAAAACACGAGCATGTTTGATTCGTCCAGCTTCGAGATCGACATCTGGCTGGAGGCGCTGATTGGCTTCAACGCAGAAACCGTGGATAATGTAACCAGCATACTAATAACTTTGCTATCCCTCGATTTGTCGCAGGTAAAGCAGTTGCCCGTGCTCAATGCCAGCGAGACGGCCACAAATGTGGAGAATCTGCGCAAGCTATTCACCCAGATTGCAAAGGGCCAGACAGTGCAGGCTTACATGGAAACCTTGACGCTGAGCAAAATGATGCCACTGCTGCTGCAAGGTGTCACAATTGAAGCGCCCTACGATGCCTACGTGGAGCTAGTTATGGTGCTGCTCTATCAATTCCACAGCAAACCATCTCAGGTGCTGCAAATGTACAGCGGACAGTTGGAACAACACACCACTTACATGAAGAGCTGGCAAAACTCTAAGCCCTGTCAATTGCCTGCTGCTATTGCCAAGCATTGGCCGCTGTTGGATGCGTTACAGAGAACGGTACTAAAGCATCCGAAGCAATCCTTTGAGCATATCTTCAAAGCGGCGCCCGAAGACAGCGATTACTTTGAACTCAACTTGGAGGACGGCAACTCAATGTTGTTGCATCATACGCTGCGTAATCCACATCGTAACATGATCTATGCCCATAATCTGCTATTTCTGCTCTCCCAACTGGTGGTCAGCGAGCAATTGACTGCTCAGCAGTCGCAGCTTATTGGTGACTCCCTGATAAAGTTGCTGCAAATTGCCACTCAAGTAGATGGCAGTCAGCAGCAGCGGGTGGAGCTCCTAAAAGACGAAGAGAAGCAGCTACAGCAGCGGGAGCAGGAGACGCATACGGAGCGGCTTCTGCAGTATATCTATGGCATGCGGCTCAGTCAGCTGCGCACGACCCAGTTGCTCAGCGAGACGAGCGATACGTTGCTGCACTACGTCAGTTTGTTGCATCGCCTCACCGAACATTGTCGCACATTACCGAAGTTCGCCAGCTACACGGGTTACTATCGTCAGCAGTTGGTTATTGCCCTGGAAATTGCTCTGGATGGCTCTGCAGAGGAGCAGAGTGTGCAGCAGCCTGCCCAGTTGCTGGAGTGGGTGCCACTCGTGGATAGCTTTGAATTGAGTGCCTCGGAGTGCGCGCAAATGTTGCAGCTGCTGACGCGCAAGTTGCAAGCTGGCGACTACTTCAATGGGGACAACAAGACGAATCATTATTATGAGCTGCTGTTGCGTCTGCTGCGTCGTCTAGCTCAACTTGGGGAGCCCGTGGATTGCAATAAGTCCGTGCTGAAGTTGCAGACATATTACAAGGACTTCTCTGAAAAAGCTTTGGCCGAGCAACTGGAGCATTTGGAATCCGCGCTGCTGCAGTTCTTGACCGGGCTGCATCATCATCTGGCCACATGCGATGCAAAGTTCTTCGATTGCTTCTTCTCTACAAGCAATCGCAAGCTCAGCAAGCCTGCCATCAGTCTCGTCTGCCTCTTGCTGCAGCGAAATGCCAAATTGGCGACGACATTCGCTGAACTGCTACCCGCGCATCTGCAGCAGAAGGAACTAATCTATCCGCTGCTGGACGTGGCCTTTAGCAGAGGCTACAAACTGGAACAGTCGTTGCTCCAGCGTTGCTATCAGACCTACAAGAACGGCATACTCAAGAGCATCGAGAAGCCGTTGAAGGCGGCAGTTATCTATCGTGATCATGCCGAAGCCAGTGCCGCGCTGATTGGCCAATGTATGCCCAAATCCGAGTGCCTGGATTACTGCCAGAAACAGCTAAAGTTCGATGCTGTCGAGAACTTTCAGATGCGCGTGCTACGCGAGATTTACTGGCAAGCCTTTGCCGCTAGCAAGGATGAGAAGCAGCAGGCCAGCATAGCGGTGAGCTATGTGAATCTGAATGTCCAAATGCTGGCTCTGGACCTGAAGAAGCAAAGTGTGCAACTAAACAAACTGGAGCAGTTGGCCTTCAACTGCTACGACTGGTGGCAACAGCAACCAGATACTTTGGCCGACCAACTGGATTGGAGTCGCCTGCTAAAGGCGCCGCATTGGCTGAACTATTGTCGTAGCTCTCTGAAGCAGGCCATGCACATGGCCGAGGAGCAGCAAAAGCAACAGACCCCGGAGCAGGATCAAGTCAATGGACTGCTGCTCAAACTGTTGGCCTATCTCTGCGATCGTCTCTACGCCGACTACAGCCAGGAGGCGGATGCGAATGACAATTCAAATGAAGACGCGGCGCTGCTCTACGAGATGGTCTGCACGCACTCCTGCTGCTATGATCATCTGCTGGGTGAGTCCAGCGCTGTAAAGACACATCTGCTGCAGCTGCTGGAGACGTTGGCTCGCAAAGCGCCCGCGGCATTGCACGCTGCCCACATCCCAGTCATACTAGGTGCCTATCACGCCAAATTGACGCCAGCGGATCGTTATGCGCTCGCACTGCTAGAGCACTATGAAAACTTTGAAGTGGGGCTGGCTCAGTTTCGTCCATTCATCTGGGGAGAGAGCGCTGTGGCGCACTATGCGCTGCGTGCTGCTGACGACGATGAGCGTGCCAAGCTGCAGCAGCAGGAGACGAATGTGGCACAGGTGCTGGCGCTGATTGTGCGGCCTGGCTGCCAGTATACCATCGAGAACTTCCCCATTTGGCGCAGTTTGCATGCCAGCAAGCAGCTGCCCGAGCTGAACTTTGTCAATCCCGACCGCAAGTCTCAGAATTTTGGCGACAACTCGCTGGAGCAGCAGATTGAACGTGGTGTCTCGCAGTTCCCACAGGATGTTCGCCGTTTGTGCCCCAAGCGCGACGCAGTCTACGAGCAGTGCTATGATCCAGCATTTATGCTGCCGCTGATGATGCACTGTTTCGCGCCGGAGTCTGTGGTGCGTGCCCAGTGGCCAGTGCAGAATGGACTGCTTGCACTGAGCTTCTGTGCGCTGTCTTCCTTGGATAAGGATATGCGATTGGCTGCCGCCTGTTGCCAGCAGCGTTATCGCTCACATTTCGAGCTCTCCAAGTTCTACGAGAAACCACTGTGGACGCAGGCCTACGACAACATACAAGGTGGATTGAATGAACTGCGCACTGCTTGGCTGGCACAGCGGCGCACTCATGGAGGCACTCCTCGTGTGCCTTTGATTCCAGCGCTCTTCATTGCGAACAGCTTCAATCTGAGCACGGATCCCACGCATCTACTGTACAAGCGACTGATGATGTATCTGCAGCTGAAGCAGAGCTTCAACTTCCAAACGATACCAGAGTTCAATGTGTTCTTCTACTCGCCGGAGCCAGAGCATCAGCAGTATCGCGAGTTCATCGTGCAGCTACTCAGCAATGGCATCAAATGCAGTGCTGATCTCTTCTTGCTCGTGTCTACCAACACCTTCAAGGTACTGCTCAGTTTCTATACCTCAAATCTGGCCAATCTTGACACCAATCTGCTGCTGCTCTCGGTGCTCTCTACTTGCGTAAAGATTCCTGGCGCTGTCAAGATAATGCTGGAGCATGTGGGCATACTTTCTTGGTTGACGGGCATCATCAGGGATACGCAGTTCCATCAATTCGACATCATCGAAGGCATCATTAGCATTGTCAACAATCTATGGTACGCTGTGGCCGCCAGTCAATCAGAGCTGCCAGACTATGCCCACATCCAGCAGCGTCTGCATCGTATCGTGTTGCACCTGCTGCCGTTGTTATCGCCACGTGTCTCGATTCCCGGCCTTGCACGCCTTCTCAATGTGCTGCAGAAGACGGCCAACAGGAGTGGACAATACCTCGCGCTCTCCGCCCAACAACTGGATCTGCTGCTCGAATGTGTGGCTCGTCACTGGCCCAATGAGCTGGCTAGCGTTCGCTATCTGCGCACCTTTGGTGGCACCTACGCCGCGCCACGGGACGAGTTTTGCGACTGGCTGGCCAAGGAGCAACAGCTGGATACGCACGCTGTACTGGCGCTCTCCAGCCTGCGAGAATACGTGATTTGCTGGTGGCAAGCGCATAAAGAAACTGATGTGCATGCTGAAAATGAGCAGAAAGAAGGTGCAGATGAAATTACTGCTTAGTGGAGTATTCTTTAGTCTAATCTAAAGCATTGCTTTAATCAGATTGCTAGTGTTTAAGTGTTTATAATATAATTTTGCAACCGAATTATCTGCGTTTTCATTCAAATGTGAGACGTTAAAACGATATATATATATTAAGAATGCGGCTTTCGAAATGTAAATAACTACGACATATATAATAACACTTGCATGTACGTGACTAAAACTATTGTGTGGATATAATATTGCGCATTTGCCGTATGGCCGTCACGAGACGCGGTTCGCAACCGCTACTGAGGCTAAGATATTGCTCGGGCGCCGCTTTGAGCAGAATTAGAATCTGTGACAGCTGCAAGTTGATGGTTAGACCAAGTTCCTCCAGCACATTCGACAAGTACTCAATGTCCACGCTTAGCTGTGTTGCCGATGCAGCGGGCAATGATTTGATTTGCAATATCTGTGCCTGGTAGAGCACACAACACTGTTCCACGACGAGAGAAAGCAGCACATCAGCACACGGAATGGCCTGTGTGTACTTGATGTTGCACAACTCCAAGGCCTGCTTGAGTAGCGGCGATGGCGACAGCAGTAGCGGCTCCAGATGTTGCGGCAGCGTCAGCAGATATTGGCCAATCTGTGTTATGCTTTCCTGCGGTGCAAAACTAAAGGCGGGCATGTTGATGCCAGTTGAGGTGAGAGCCTCCACGGGGGGGCGTATGTGCGCAAGATGTACTTCGATAGGCTGCAGCAATATGTTTAACGTAATGTCATGCGCTTCAGCCAAGTAGGTCTTAAGTGTGGCATAGATCTGCGGGAAGATTCCCAGAGTCTCTGCCGAGGTGGCTGTTGAGGCCTCAGCTCGCTTCGTTTGATAATCAGCTATGCTCGCGAGCAGCTGTGCGTGAGCCGCGCGCTCGCAGGTCTGATAGATGTCAATAGCGTGTCCATCGACGGCCAGCTGTAGTCGATTGGCCAATGTGGTCATGCGCGTGTGCAGGGTCAGCTCGAACTGATGAAGGCGCAGCTGGAAGTCGGTGAGGCACTGCAGCTGTGACATGGTATATTGTAGCAGCGACCAGTTCTCGATGCGTGCTGCTCCTGTGCCCGTTGCTGCGTTGGTGCCCAGACTGAGACTTAGCTGGCGTTGCGTGCGACTGAAATTCTCCAGCTGCCGCTTGAAGATGCCATTGAGCACCGTGATAAGCTTGCACAGAGCAAGGTCGTTGGTTATGGAGGCACAGCGCGCACATGCCTGCTGCAACCAGTCATAAAGTTTGCGTGTGCTGTCCTCCAGATGATGCACCGCATCGCTGGGTGTCGCTTGCTTCGAGAGTAATTTGTCTACTTGAGTAGAGAGCTGTGTTTCCTCGAGACGTGGATATTGATTAATAAACTTGTGGAAATACTCGAAGATGGCCTCGCCCAGTTGACGATGCAAGCCGCTGGGCAACACAATATTGGACTGCTGCAGTATGGAATTGAGATGCAGCACGAAGCTTTGATTGGCCTGTGCATATTGTCCTAGTAATTCCAAACGCTCGTTCGAAGTTTTCAGCAGCTGGAGTATGTGAGTGTCTCGCGTTGGCTGTAGCGCTGGCAACAGCTCTGCAATTACAAGGAATGGTTGCGACTGAGCTACCTCCGATGACTCGTCCCCAAAGAGTTGAACGCACCACTTGAGCTGTCGTTGACAGTGCTCCAGCAGTTGGTCATAAAAGTGTGTCAAGAAATGCTGATGTGGCGTTTGCTGCGAGTCCGTTACTTGCAGCTCGAGTGCTTGCTTCCACTGCAGCTGAAGAACATTCTTCTGGACAGCGCGATAGTATTGATGCAATTGTGGCAGTCGCTGAATGCTGCTGAAGATCTGCACGTGCTTCTGCGACTGCTCCAAATTCGACTCGGCAAAGCATTGCACCAAACTAGGTGATGCCATAGCCTCCAGACGGTTCTTGAAATCCTCCACCTGGGTCTGACGTTCAGCATGTCCGGGCAGTTGTTCTTGTGCTTGCAGAGATTTCTGCAGTGCTGTCAGCTTGTCGCACACACCCTGCGTAAATGGAGTTTGTTGAAAAGTTCATGCAATTCTATCTTTTACGCACCTTCAAATCGTTACGCTCAAAGCAGTCCTCCAACTCGGCCAATAGGTTGCCCCAGCCGTCCGACTCTTGCAACGATTCCTTGGCAGCCTGTAGCTTGGATTGCAAGGAATTCAGACGCTCCAAGGTAGCCATACAGTCACCTGTCTCCGCCTGCACAGCTGCAACCTCTTGCCGCATTGCATGCATTTTTTGCTGCAACAGTGCCACATCGCATTGTAAAGTGGCCGCTTCTTTGGCAATGCGAGGCATATTGGCCACAACCTGTTGGCTGGAATCCTCGACAGCATAGTTCACCTGCTGCACATACAATTGCAACTTGGCCACGTAGCTTTGAATGAATGATGTGGCTGTTGCGCCGTCTTTTTTCCCATTTTCATCAGCATACTTCTTGTAGTTGGCATTGATCCAATCGGCTGCACTAAAGCTGGGCTCTGACAATGCCGATATATCCATTATAAATAAAAGCCGACTACAATTATTATTAAGTGGAATGGTGCGACTACTAAATAACAGCTGTCTAATATAGTGTTGCCAAATGCTTGAAAATACATCACTGCAAAATAACGTTATAAGTCAGTGCTCGTAAACGATTTAGATATCGCTGCATTTCCTGAATAACAGCTGTTAAATTATTAGTGTTGCAAAATTGCTTTAAGAATATTGCTATTTTGCAACACACTCCTAAATTGTTTAGTAAAGCAGTAAAATTATTTCAATATTTGTAAATAAATTAACTCATCTGCGGAAGCCATAATTAAAAAACATTTGGAGAGTGGTAAAGTGAAATTACTTTAATACACGTTAATGAAAGCAATCGGAATATGGAAAAAATATGTATCAGTGCCATGTCTGTATGACGAGCGGAAAAGAGCTTAGGAAAACAGATTTATTAATAAATAATTGTTGATGTTTGTATTTGTAGTTTGTGAAACATGTCAGTTTGCAATGCCGATCCCTGGCAGGTGAAAAACGATAGTATTCAACATCAAAACGGAAATATTGAAGTAATTGAAAAATTTGAGGATAATTTCAACCCCATTAAATCGGTACAAGAAATTGACTGCGACAAGAATAAAACCGCAAGTGATGTCAGTAATGTTACCGGCGTCACAAAAATTGAACCTTTGCCAGACTCGGCAAACTACTTGCAGTTATTAGGTAAGCAATTAAGTGATATCATTTAATGAACCCAATAATAATAAACGTTTTCCCTATTTAGAACGCAAATTGCAGAGGGTTCAGAAGGGTGCCAAATTGTTGGATTCGCTGCAGGAGAAGAAACAGGATTGTATGCGCAATCTGTTGGCTACATCGGACATCGGTGTGCCAGCGTCAACACTTGAGCAGCTGCTCGATCTTGATACGCCCATCGAAAGCGGACGCTTGCATCGCCATCTGCTACCGGTGCAAGCGGTGACGGTGGGTGAAACTCTACACATTGTAAAACACGACGCTCTCGAGGAGCAGATCGAGGAGGAGCAGCAGCTGAATCAGCAGCAGCAGGGAGTGGATCAACAAGGAGAAAATAACTAAAGTATAATGGATTCAACGTTTGGCAATGTTTTTCTCTTTCTCACTGATTTGGCATGGAAGAGTCGGTTGACCATACCGGTGCTAATCACTACAGCCTTCCTGGTCATGGACATACGACTGCAGATAGAGATAAACATACAGACTGGTCAAGTGGTAGGTGAATCTTTATTATATATGATCACGTTTCCATTTTAATTCTTTTTATATACAGAATGCGAGCGATCTTGACGAATCCGAGGACGATGGCTTCGAGGAGCATTTGGCCGCACACGGAGTTCACGGCATGGACGAGGAGAGCGACGCCTACACGGATGATCTAGAGGAGTACAACAGCGAGTACACCAACGGAGATGGAAACAGCAGCAGCAATAGCAACAGCAGCGACGCCGCTTCACATTACAGCGCAGGAATTTACGATGACTTGGGCTCTGATTATGACGCTGAGAATGAGCTCGAGGATTATTATGCACTTCTAGCCGGGCAACCTCGAGTATAAATTTTAAATAATGTGTATATGCTAAATTTACTTATATATATATAATTATATATATAGCTTAGATGTTTCTTATATACTATCAATGCATGTAATATCCAAGATAACTTTATGTATTTCATTTAAAATAAGCATTTTTATTATTGACGTCGGTTACATGTACAATTTGATCAGTTCATCGCTCACTGCCGATGGCGTTAGTATGCCTAAGTCGGTGAACAGCAGCGTGATATAAGCAGGCGGCGTATAGTCGACCAGTGGATGCACCTTAGACACGTCATTCAAATGCTTGCGCGAATACTACAATTAAATGTACACTCGTTAAGTAACTTTGCGAAGTAAATGAAATGCTAGTGATGCTAACCTTATACTCATTTGGCAGATCCCGTTGATTTAGTGGATATAGTCGCGAGAATTTAAAGCTCTCAGCGAGCACATAGAACGGCTTCTTCATCTCCCGCGCGCAGAGTCCCATCGTATATGTGCCAATACGATTGATAATGCCGCCGCTTTCGACGACAGCTTCGGCTCCCACCATCACGAAGTCAACTGACTCCATCACATAACCGGTGGCCGAGTCCAGTATTAGTGTGGAATCAATTCCAGCCGCCTGCAAATCCTGAACCATCTCCTCACTAAAAAAATATATATTTAAAGGGTATTCAGCAGTTATCTTGGTTGTGCTTACCTAGAGTTCCCGATGCCTCCCTGCGTGACAAAGACGTGAAAAGATTTTTTGTTCTTGGAGGCGGCAATAAGTGCATTAAGTACTACTCGGGAGCGCGAATGAGTTAGAATGCGGCAGCCATCGCTGATGAAACGTTGCGCCTGTTGTGAAATCACCTGGCGAGAATTGAGCAGCTTAGTGAGGAAGATTTTTCCACGATTCAACATAATCTGACGACACTCCTCCATGTGCTTGTCGTCCAGGCTGAGTGTAATGAAGCGACAGAACAGTTCCCCAGCCGAGACGATAGCTGCAATGGACAAATCTGTTTTCCGCATGGCAGCGACAGCTTCCCGCATTGTGGTGTGCAAAATGTGAATGGTGCCGACTGAAAGTGCATATTAGAGTAGTCTATAATTATGATTTCATCAATGTTTTCTCACATTGTTTTTTTTCCAAAATCATCAGCAGCGTTTTAATAGCCGCGATGCCAGAGGACATATCCTTGTCATCCTCCAGCAGTTGCAGAAAGTACTTGACTACATCTAAAATAGTTAACTTTAATTGAAATACTCTTATAATTATTAAATTCAATCAGGGCATACCAAATTCTTCGTCGGATTTATTAATTTCTGGCATTTTTAATGTAGACTTAAACCTGTGGATCCCTCGTTGCCGTGTCAACAATTGTTGGAACAGCTGATTTAAAAGTGTCCGGTGGTTACACGAGACAATTCGTTGTATCAGTTGTCAGTGTTGCCGATTCATTTTTTGTTATCAATAAAAGTGGGAAGATCTAACTCCGGTCATTTTAAGCTTTTTTATATTGCAAGTATATAAGTCAAAACAAATGTGTAGTAATTTAAGTGAATTTATTATTATGTAGTTATGTTATTTCCCATGCAATCTTTATAAATAGTTGAGCAATGTTGCTCAAAATATACATAAGTTATGTTGACCATTTGACCGGTTGACAATTAAATAATTGTAAGGCAATATCGTAATGAAAAATTAGCAAATAAGGAATTTCTATTAATTGCGCAATCTTGAATATAATCTAAAAATCTGAGATTTTACGTGTGCTTTGTTAAACAGTGTCGTTTTGCAAGAATATTTAGAAGTTAATCAACACTGAGTGCCGGGGCAAAAAAGTAAACAACTGAATACTGTAGCAAATGTTATTTTGTTTTGTTTTTTCGACATAGATTTTGAACAAAATTTACAGAATGTGCACTAAATAAGAAACGGCGAGTAAATAATTAACTAAATAGCCCAATTGCAGTAACGATTAATGCGTTGATTGCGACGTTTGGTTGATCGTGGCAGCAGTAGCGAGATAATGTTTAAACTAGAGTCCTACATCACACCGATTCTGCTGAACTACGTGGCGAAATATGTGAAAAACATTCGCGACGAAGACGCACAGGTGTCGCTATGGGAGGGCGAGGTGACTTTTCAAAACTTAGACTTGCGGCTCGACGTGCTCGAGGAGGAATTAAATTTGCCCTTCGAGCTCGTCTCCGGCCACATACACGAGCTGTCGATCCAAGTGCCGTGGACCAAACTGACATCGGAGCCGGTGCGCATTGAGATTAACACCATTGAGTTTGTGGCCAAGCTGCCCGACGAGGAGGCCAAAAAGAAAGAAGTGGCGGAGCGACGTCGCCAACGTCTCAGTTCCGAAGTGGTCGACGAGCATCCGAGCGGTGCCATTAATTCGAGCGTGGTTAACAAGATCATCAACAACATCAATCTACAGTGCCACAACATTATTCTGAAGTACGTGGACGATGACATTGTGGTCTCCATGAATGTGCAGTACTTGAACTTTAGCTCAGCCAACGAGAAATGGGAGCCAACCATGGTAGATGTGAATCCCGTGAATGTGCTATTGCGCAAACTGCTCCAGGTGTCCGATCTAACCATTTGCCTCGACAAACGCAACACGGCTGGCCGCATTGAGGTGTGCCAGGAGCCCATCCTCTATCGTTGCTCGCTGGAGATGCGAGTCCTAAGGAAGTACAATGCCAACACCGCTAGCACTTCGAGCACGACGCGCATTGGCATCTTTACTAAGTCACTGGACATTAACGTGTCATCGCTGCAATTTCCCATGGTCATGAGGCTGGCGCAAATTCTACTGGAGCTTAAACCGGCCAACACTGAGGAGGAAGTTTTCATGGAAGAGCCTGTGCAGCCGCCCAGAAACGACCCTGAACAGCGGAGTGCAGCGAGCAATGCAACAAGATCCACCGTGTTTTCCTGGGCCTGGAATCTGTTGCCCAGTTTTGAGACTGCGCCGCCTCCTGTCGATGAGCCAATTGGCCATGCATTCGATGTTGGTGTGTATGCGGAGCATCTCAATTTTCAAATGAAGAATTCGGAGATATTCACCGATCACGTGATGGGGGGCATCAAACGCATTCGCTACACGCCAATTATGCGCATTAGTTTGGGCGGCCTCTACTACGAGCGCTCGCAGCTCAAGGAGAATGATTGGGCCAATGTGCGCGCTGGCTTGTCCAGCTTGAATATGGAACCGTTGGGCATCTATCGCAGTGATGATTCAACGACGCAGACTCTGGTGGACACAGACCAGGTAAGATGTTCATTAAGAGCAGAAACATTTTATAAACTTCACTTACCTATTCCGTATCTTGTAGATTGAAAACGAGCGCGCTTATGTGGACAAGAGTTTGTTCGATGAGCAGTACATGTTTGCGGATCGGCCCTGGTGCAGCACCAATCATGATGAGTACTATGCGCGCAACACCGACGACTATATGCTCTATCGCAGTCCGGTGCTTGCATTCGACATTGTCGAATATCGTGCGCCTCGGCTGCAGGCCACCAAAAGTCAAACGATGAAGGAAGTACATATGAAAGATGTAGGTCTACGAGTGAAGTATCGCCTGCTGTCCGCTGGCATCACGTTCCACTTCTCGCAGTCATTTCTCCAGGTTAAAAATGTTATTAGTGATTTATTGCGTCCTTACGATTACACCGGGTATCATGCAGAAGCTACCAGTGAGAATGTCAATCGTCCAGTTACTCGAGACCAAGAATACAAGAATGAATACATGACCTACTCGGACATTGAGTACTTGATGCATTTTATGCCCGTTTGCAACATTAATATCGACCTGCGCAATATAACCATCAAGTTTTATCCACGGCAACAAAGCGTCGAAGGATCAACGCCGGCTAATCAGCATCGCTTGACCACCTCGATCAGCCAAACGCTGTTGCCCTATATACAGGTGAAGATGTCATCGGTTGTGGGCACTGTTTGTGGTCCAGCGAATCCTCAGCGCCTTGTGCACTTGATCACGCATCTGCAGGACAAGCCGCGCGAGATTATTGATTCTTGCTACAATTTCTACAATCTACAAGTGAAGAATCTAACGGTGATGGCCCTGAATACCACTCCGGAGATGGGCAAGGCCAAGATCGTTAATATACCCGCCATGCAGGTGCAATTCAATCGGCTTGTGTTGCCCCTTCTCTGGCGACCAAATGTCGCCGCTCTGGAATCGGCGGAAGTACTATCGGAGCTCATCAGTTTCGAGTTCTCCAAGCGCGAGCTGGTGCTCCTCAATCGCTTGATTCTGCTGATAATTGCCTTCGACAACGGTCGTCTGAGTGCTCTCGCCAGACTGGTGGCACGTGCCAATTTTTCGTCGGATGTGATCAAACTCCACACTCTGGTGACCAAGCTGCGCTTAAACTACCGTAAATATCACACGCATATTGCCACGTTGTTGTCGCTGCGCAATCTCAACACCGACGTCATTCACACTATGATGAATGTGCGTAATGTGGTCATCTCTACCCACAAAGGAATCAACAACAAATGGCTGGAACTGCAGTTGCAGATTCCCCGTAACGATTTCGCGCAGTATGAAGAGATCAAGCGTCCAGCAACTGCAATCTGCCTATGGCTGGAGAGTTATCGCATTACACTGGACGTGTATTTGGTGCAGTTTTTCAACTGTTTCAATTTTAATGATTGTGCTGAAAATGGTAAGCTTGTTTGACTTTATGGGATGATCCACTGTTTGCAATCATAACCGATTTTATTTGTAGAATTAGAGGCTGAAACGGACTCACTGAGTTTGCTGGAAAAGAACCAGTCGTTTTCAAACATATCCATAAATACGGCACCTCCAGTGAAAGCAGTGAACCAGCCACGGCGTGGAATGCGCAGCAGTCGTAAAATCTCCATTCCAGCGGAGACAATACATTTTAGTTCGGAACGCGAAGATAAATCTAACCATGCCTATGAGCATTTAAAAGAAGAGAAAAATGACGAGTCCCATGAAGTGCTATTGGACATGACCAAGCTGATTGAGAAAGTCACTTCCATTGTGATCGTGGTGGATATGGCAAAGGGCCAAGTAGATGTCTGCGAAGTGATGCTGAGGAAGAACATTAAAGATCAACCCATTGAATACAGTTCGCTTCGTCTGCCACGCATAAAGATCGTATCCAGTAATTGTGAGCATGTTATACGAGGCAACATTCGCACCATTATCCACTTGACCTCCGTTGGGAACGAGCTCTGCAACTGGGTTATTGAGATGAATGAATTTTACATGTGTCTGCGACGAGCGCAAAAGAGTGATATGATCATATCGCCTGTGCAGACCACAATAACAATAGCTCTGTTGCAGAAGGTAAGCGACAGGCCGCGGCAAAAGGAAACTACTAGAACGATAGATTCATTCGTTGAGGATTCCACCTTGCAGTCTGAACATGACAAGAAAGTGGATTGGAGAGACTCTCAAGACAGTGAAGCTGTAGAATCACTGAAAACCTGTTCGATTAATGTGCATGTAGACATGTCCGAAATCAGCATCTATGCTCGTCGTGTAAGTTGAGCCTTTTCAATTCATAATCTGTATCTTGTATTCATATTTGTTTTGTTTTTTCATTCACAGGTTAAGTTGCTGCACGAGCACTTTGAGATCGTATATGCCATCTATAAGGCAATTCGTCTCCTGGATGCAAATAATGAGTGCATGGATAGGGGTTCAAAACGCCTGCTACAAATCTACACGGGCAGCGTGGCAAACTATTCAAATATCAAAGAGTTTTTAGATATTGATCCCGACTTCACTCCATCTGCTCAAGGCTCTAGTAGGATCTTAATGCGTTTTTAAATCGCCAAGTTATTTATATTTCTCATTTTTTCAGCAAACGAAGGAGAAGAAGACAGCGTCTCCATGATCATATTTTGCCAATGGACCATCCCTCGTATCTCCATAGAGATTGAAACTAATGCCAGTCGACATATGCGCAAGGTAATTTTGAACTTCGAGGATCTGCTGCTGAATGTGGATAAACATCCGGACTTTATAAAATACACCTGTAAGGTGGAGAATGTTAGTCTCAATTACTACGAGACATGCATACCGGCTGAATATAAACCTGTCGATAGTATCTATGTGAAAATGCTTTCCGATATCTCCAATTTGCCAATGATAAGTGTAGTCGTAACGACAGTTAGCCTCAAGGATCTCTACTCCAAGATTGGTGCTCTAAATCTGAATTTTAAGCAGCACACGATAACTGAGCTGGTCATTGATTTGCAGCCAATTGAAATGATATTAGATCTGGATAAGATTGCTGAGTTTATATTACTTCAATGCGAAATATTGGAAATCATACGGGGCGACCACCGTTTAGGGGTTAGCGGTGAAGAGCCAGCACCAAAAGAGACCGTAGTAACCGTTCAGGATCTGCCAATAGTGCATTTAAGTAGCAAGGGCATTTACATCTACATTCCACAGGAGACGCAAAAGAAAAGCTATTCCGTGCTTCTGATGCGAGTAAGTGCACTTTTTATTGGAATTTAAAAAGTATTTTATTAATTTATTCATCTTTAAGATCGAGAGAATTGCGTTGACGCCCACTGTGGAGAATCCATTGGTGCGATCTCTGATTCGTCAGGACATTTACAATAAGGCCGCCGAGCTAAACATGCTTAATACTCCTGGGTCTCTGGTGGAAGATCGTCAATATGAGATGAGTGTGCATAACATTTCACTCTCGTCCGGCAACTGGGAGCAAACCCGACAGTATCGTTTGGCACAGTCATTATCCGACGAGCACAAAAACCCAGCCTTCGAGTGGAACAATCAGGAGCAATCCACAGAGCTAGAGCATATGGTCATATTCAAGGATTTTGACTTCATTGCGATCTATGCGCCAACCATATGCTTTGATCGCTTTCTGGTCGCCGGTCAAATTATCGAGTACAATTGCGTGACGGACTTTTTGGCCACTTTGAACACTCAACAGATTCGCTTGATGGCCCAGCTTATCGAGCAACTGCTGCGACTCAGCAAGTATGCTAATTTTTTTGTCAAGCTAACTACATGCAACTAATTCCCTTTCCCATTGAATGTGTTTAGCATATTGAACCTTGAGTGCCACAAACCCTATTCAAAGTCGAAATCTGCCCCCAACAGTTCGACTATTTCAACAACATCTTTTTATTCTACGACGATGAAACCGGAATCGGGAACGCAGGTGCGAACAAGCTTTGTAGATATCAAGAGCAGCAGTGAGTACACGTTGAACACCAGCGTGAGTGATTCAGGCATTAATATGCCCAAAAATGCCAAAACGAATCAAAACCAGCCTCAATTTTCGTCGGAAAGCCATGTGAGCACTCGGCAAAAGATGAATTATCCATCCAGCGTATCATTTGTCGCTGGAAAGTTCGAGGTGCAACTCTACGAAGTGATCGAGGTGGATGACGAAGTAGTTTATAGACCGTTGCTGCAGTTTACCATATCCCAACCCAGTTTCCTGTCTCAGAAATCATTTTACGGGCTCACAACACAGGCCTCTCTGTTCGATTTTCAAATCCACTTGGCCAAGACGCTGAGAGAACGGGAACCTACTACATTCTCTGATATATCCCCTGACAAGTTCAGCGAGTTCATCTTCGATACAATGACTGGTCCACTTGACAGTTCCGGTATACCACCGCCTTTACTGTCTTTGAAGGCGCAACGTGATCGCGGCAATCAGCTAGAGGTGGACGTTCAGTTTGGCAAACCAATGTTAATTAGGTTCTGTGAGCGTAGTGTGAAGCTGCTGTTAAGCGATCTCATTAGCATTCACAGTTTGCTCCAGGAGACTCCTTACTTTGGCGCGCGCACCGAAAAGCCTGTGGTGCAAACGACACCAATGGATCAATTGAAGCTCTTTTGTTTCAATGCGGATCGCGTGCATTTCGAATGTAACCGTCTAACCTTCAAGTTCTACGAAGAGGATCGTGCTTTTAATGTCAGCGCCGTTCTCCTCGACCTTAGTGCCAACATCAAGTTTGGCACGCGCCCGAAGAAGGCATCGATTAAGGCCACGATGGGTTCGTTCCTAGTGCAAGCTGGCAGAAAGATATTCCTGCATCCGCTGTTAGGGCGCTTTTCGGCTGATCTCTCCAGCGAACCGTGGTGTGATCAGCTTTTAATTTCGTCCATTCTAAAGCTGAATATGCTGCATGTCGATGCAAGTGTGATAGGCATTATGCAACTGCGGAAGGCCAAAGACGAAATGGATAGCATTATGGAGCATGTAAATGCAGAGTGGCAACAGTATTTGTTGAATCGTCGATCCATTGGAACATCATCATCACTGCCGATGGACTCGCTATATGTTTTCAAGCCACTGGAATCGCAAGTCGTGCGATTCAAGCCACATGTCAAGAGCAAACCGGAATTTTATCAGGATGATCTACGGTATGTTAATTAATAGAAAATTATATTTTATCAGGATGATCTATGGTATGTTAATTAATATGATACCGCCGTTTTAAAATATTAGTCAATAAATGATTTCCGTTCTATTTTCAGCGCTGGCGCTTTCCAGTTTGTAGACCTTAAGTCGGACGCGGTGCTACCAATGCCATACCAGGTGCAGATCATCAAGAAGAACTACGGCATAGTCTGCTGGCGCTATCCACAGCCGCGTCAAATGCACACAATACACATCTATCCAGTGCCAATGCCGGTATGTTCTGTCTTGTTAACCAGCAAATGAAACTAATTTCATTTCGCATTTCCTTGCCAGGTGGACAATCCCATACATATCAAGTGTCGAATGGAATACTTTAGCGATACGCACGAAACATTCTTGCATTACTGTGACTTTGATCTGTCAGAAGTTAGCAGCAAGCAATTGACATCGCCCGAGCGGATCATCAGCGCCACCATCTGGCGAGTAGTGATCATGCAGTCACTGATCTCAGTTGATGGTACATGCTTTGATGATGAGGACGACGATCTGCAGTCGGTAAGCGACATGATAGTCTTCTTCATGCAGGCGTAATCTATCCACTTTTATTTATAGATCGAGAGCTCTCGTATTGTGCAGGACTTTAAGGGAAATCTGGACAATGATTTCATACTGCATCCCAAAGTTCTGGTGGGCTGCATGCGTATTGACACAACCTTCGACGTCGAGCAGGTGCCGAAGATGCAGTTGCTGTTGTGCTGTCAGGACATTATGGTGAACATGCTCAACATGCCAGATGCCGCCAATGTGCTGCCCATGCAGCTAAGGAAATACGATCTAAAGCTGACAACGGAATTGGCGCAAACCTTTCTTACCTTTCAAACGGAAAATCTGTCCATCCATTCCAATGTCTATACCCGTAGCAACTATAGCATTGAAGCGAATTTCCGCAGTCGAATCAAATGCCTCGACTACGGCTTCTTCAACATGGTGGACATACTCGAGCCGATGTCATTCCAAAGCTATTTGCGATTTGATCACGATCAACGACAGATCGACGCCAACATGGTGGTGGACAAATTGCGGTTCAACTGCGGTCCTTGGGTGTTACACGCGCTGCTCTGTTCCAAGCAGCACTGGCAAGAGGTGATGCAGCAGAGCAAGGTGGTCAATACGTTGATGCCACGCGTGGTGGTTGTTAACCGCATGCAGTGCGCCATCTCCTTCGGCCAGACTGGCACCAATGAGCGCATCTTGGTCTCACCCCAAGAGGTGGTGCTCTACTACTTCATCAGCGACTATCACAGCCAAGAGTTGTCATTCTTCAAGTACACCGAGGACATACCAAGTAAACTAGAAGTCAGCGAATCTGTGCACATTGATCTCAAGTTTGAGGAGAAGCGACGAGTGCGTCACGTGCGCATTGGGAATGCTTGTCTTACGATCAAACATGGTAAGCTGTCGGCCACGCAGATTTATGTACTTGTCAAGGGACAGATTGAGGTAGTCAACATGGCCTCGTTTCGGCTGCTGACTGATTTTCAATCCAAAGACGTGCCTCCTCCAGAACTTACTCCAGTTCGACCAGGCGACTGGTTGCCAGCCAAGGGGCGCACATCCTATTTTAGGAGCGTAATGCGCAACGAGGAAATAACCATGCGGTGAGTTGTTATCACATTATTTTGTTTTAATTAAATGCCACCTTAATATAATTGTGTGCTGAATTCCATAGGTTTAAATTGGGCTCAGATAATAGCAGAGCGCGCACTGGTGACATTCCGTTAAAGTCCAATAATAACTTGCCCTGGTTGGTAAAAATACCCACCTCGCAATCGCAGGAGTTCATCAGCGTTTGGGTACGTATTATGCGCGAAGACATTCCCGTGGAAGGATTTGAGGATGGCTTCCAGCCGCAGAAGATACTCGTCTGCATCTGGCCGATCTTTGAGATCTGCAATTTGCTCAGCTGCGATCTGCCGGCTACCGAAACAACCACAGAGGAGGAGTTCGTGCTGGCGAAGCAGGGTGGCACTCAACAAATGAACACGGCTACCACGCACGCCACCGAGCATCTTGTGAAGTTTGATTTTCCGTAAGTAGTTGGCGATTGCATTCTGAAAGCGCAAATAGTTTGCTATTCATTATATCTCATTCGTCCGGATTTCAGTTGTGAACTTGGCGAATCGTCGCAGAATGAGTACACGTTCATGCTGAAGAACATGGATTGGCACAAGTTCTTCCACTATGACTCTGCTGAATGGACCATTGAGTCAACGCTGCAGCGCTTGAACAAGACACCAAAGCCTAAATGGCCGTTGGACGATCCCGAAGAGTTGGGTGTGCAACGTTGCTCCAAGGTGCTTAACAAAATTGATGTTCAGTATCGTATGGGGGCGACGCGTGATTTCTCCTGCACCATGGGTCTGGAGGTGGCCGCTTGGGGCTTGTTTATCAATGCTACGGGTGTGCCAGTGAGCTTATGCGTGCCCAAGGAGGCAGTACGCCTTCCGGTTGGCTCGAACTGCCTGGAAATGTTGCCTGTGATCAGCACTTACTTTACCATCGATGTGACTTTTGGCTCCAACTGGATACCATCGATGCCCATTTGCCTGGAGCAGCAGATGCCGGCGGTGCAGACATCCAGTGGCATCGGGCGACCCGTTGTGCTGCGGCTTAACTCGTATGTGGACGTGGTGGTGGTGCGCAACGAGGAGGTTTTCCGCATGATTCTGGAGTACAAAGCGGAAGATGGACGACGTGTGTTTAAGTTGCGATCCAAGTATGTTATTGCCAACTTTTCGGATGTGCCGCTCTACGCGATGCCACTGACAATGGATCATAAGGAGACGTCCACGCGGAAGGATGTCAGCTTGCTGGATGCGACCAAAACCATTCGCTATACGCTGCCCATCAAGGCGAAGCAAAGCTCGTAAGTTTCGCCTGACAATCACCAATCTTAGTCCGCGAATAGTTATTGTTTCTCTGATTGCAGCATTGGCATCACCGTGGAAATGTTCCACGATCTAAATGCACGTAAGACGAAGCACACCTGCGACACCGCCTTCGTGTACTTCATTAGCTTTGCGTTGCGCGACTCGGAGCACTTTTCCATGCCAGTTCTTTTGTCCATGCCATTCACACGTCGTTGCTTCAGCTTGCAGAATGGCAAAGAGTCCATTCCGTTGACCATCAGCTTCATTGAGAAGGATAACATCTACTATCTGAATGTATTCCATGACACAGCGCCCACTATTTTGATAAACAACAACACTAATGTCAAGTTCATCGTGGCCCAGACGACAGCGTCGGGTAACAGCAACGTGACCTGCACCACACCCGAGTTTGTTGGCAAACAGTTTGAGTGGAATCAACATATCCAGCCCCATAGCAAGTGCTACTATACGCCACCTCAAATGTATGCAAACTTTCCCGACGTGGAGTACAGCATGTGCAATTTATCGCTGGCACTTTATAATGGTAAGCTTTGGTTTAGATTCGTATATATATCGCTTGGACTAATATTAATTTCCCTGCAGAGGAAACCGTTTGTGGCAAGAACACGATAGGCTGGAGCAAGCCCATACGCACGGACAAGACGTGGCAGAAGTTCATGCATGTTCCCAAACATGGCGACGTCAAACTGGTCATCTGTGATAAGCACCCAGTGATACGGCTCAACATCTATTACATTGCGCAGCAGATGGAGTTCTCTGTCAAGGATCTGCGCTCACGCCTCATCAAACCGGATGAAATGAAGGCCTTCATATCGGAGGAAAAGCTCTCGATGGGCGATGACGATGATAGTGATGGGAGCGAGCTGGAAAATCCAAGGAGCACCGCTGAATGCATGCACTTCCAGCAGGAATGCGAGGATAAGACTCAGCTCTCCCTGCACATGTTCATCAAGAGCTTTGTGTTTAGTCTACAGACGAACAATCGGGACCAGGACTACCTAAAGACGGAAGTGTGCAACATGTACGCGGACGATGTGATGCTGGTCTACAAAGACAACGACGATCAGCGAGAGGTGCACGTACAGCTGCCCAATCTGCAGATCGACAACCAACTCTACTCCAATGGCAAATTCGATTTCCCGGTGCTGCTCTGTGCCCAGCAGCTGTACAAGCGCAACTGCTGCCTGCCGCTCGTCTACGATCTGGAAGCGGTCTTCAAGCGGCAGGGGGAGCGCAGGCCCGTCTCCCTGCTGACCTTTGTCTTCTACCAGGACGAAATGCGCTTGCAGTCGGTGCGCTGTCAACTGCAGCCGTTGCGTGTGTACATTGAGGACGCGTACCTCAATCAGCTGCTCGATACGCTGTTGGAGTGCGAGCCATCCAACTGCGTTTACACGCCGCAACCTGACAATGAGCGTGTTCAGCTGGCCGACGGTCAGACTTTGCTGCCGATGCATTTGGTGACACAAGCGCTGTACATTTCGGAGCCGCTGCGTCTGGACAACTTCATCGTGGAGCCGCTCAGTCTGCTGCTCTCGGTGCACACATCGTCGCGTCTGTACATCGCCTTGGATCACTCGCCGTTGTCCTTCTCACGTTACGAGCGACAACAGATACTGACGGTGCCGCTGCGCTTTGGCCAATCCCTGGGCTTACATTATCTGAGTGGTGCCATCTTTGGTGCCGGTTGGGTGGTGGGGTCCCTCGAGATACTGGGCAGTCCCAGTGGATTGGCGCGCTCCTTCAGCACGGGACTGCGTGACTTTATCTCCATGCCAGTGCAGGGTCTGTTTCGCGGTCCCTGGGGATTCCTGGTTGGCGTTACACAAGGATCTGCCTCGCTGCTGCGCAATGTCACCGCGGGCACCGTCAACTCGGTGACCAAGCTGGCCGGATCGGTGGCACGCAATCTGGACCGACTCACGCTCGACTCGGAGCACATTGAGCTGACGGAGGCTAGGCGACGTGCACGTCCCCAAGGTTTTGCGGATGGCCTCACGCAAGGCTTGACCGGACTGGGCATTAGTCTGCTGGGCGCTGTGGGCGGTATAGCGCACCACACGCTTGAGGCGCGCTCCTCCGTGGGCGTCATCACAGGTCTGACCAAAGGCATTGTGGGCGCTCTGACGAAGCCCATAAGTGGCGCTGCTGAAATGCTGGCACTCACCGGCCAGGGAGTGCTGCATACTGTGGGCTTTAATACCATGCCACAGCAGGTGGAGCCCAGCACAACACGCAATGTGGCGCTGCACGTCAGCTCCTATCGTATCTGGCGCTATGTGCCGAAGCAGTTGACGAACAATCAGATATTGTTCTTCCATGAGATCACGCTGCTCTTGAATGGACAAATGGTGCCTGCGCTGCTGTTCTTAACATCCACAGTGATCGTCATTATGGAGCTAGAGCGCGAGGACTTAACGTTTATAGCGTCGGTGCTAAGCGTGGATGTGACGGCCGATCGCGAAGATCATACCAAGCTGTACTTGAGTCTAAAGGGCGACGCGACTGACAACAGTGACGTTGTAAGTATCTAACATTTCTTTGAATGTAATCAGACCATAATTTACTCTTCCATTCAGCAACAACAGAAGTACACGAACGAGCGCATCATGAGTTTCCTGAGTGCTACCTGGGCGCAGGTTAGAATCTTCGATTCACTGGTTGATCTACTGCATGTTAGTGACCACGAGGAAGACGAAGAACAACGTCAGAGCGAATGCATCTTCTTCCTCAAGGAAAACCTGGGCGAGCATCTGATACACTACATAAGAGTTATTCACCAAACGAATATGAGTTGATTTGTTGTACAGAAAATGTATTGTTATCTAGATGCATACAAAGCCCATATTTATATTCGTAATTCCTACATGTCCCCGAGTGCCGTTTAGTGTGCATTCTGTACAGTATTTTTTTAAGCGACTGTATTGCTTTTAGCCAAAAACAAAAAAAAATATGCAGCGAATTTTTGTTACCATTTTTGACTTGTTGCCCTTTTGCAATAAATACGAAAATTAGAAATTATTACCACGTAAATGTCTTGCGAAAAGTTTAAGCGTTCAAACACATAAAATTCAGTCTGCGTCGGGTGTCTTTGGTATTTGGCGCTCACGTGCTTCAAGAACAGCCCGGTTGTCGTTCCCTCTGGTACACTGGACGTGCATGCCGGGATGCCGATGTCGATGCCGCTAAGCTCAATTTAATGAAATTGATTTTAGTTAAGACCAGCTGTAAAACTATGTGCTCGACCCGAGCGAACGACTAACGCACCAAATGCCTCGTATATACACAATCACTGGCCAGAGGAATGCGCACAGAAGCGACAGAACATGGACATCGAGTGCACTTCGCACTCTTTTCGACTTCAGGAAATGCAAAAGGAAGTACGAAGTCGTAAAATTTGCTTGCCTGGCAGCCACTGAGCCACAAGAGCCACCACAGCAAATTACTTTTCCCTCTTTTTTTTTTGTGTTCGTTTAAAATATAATTTGCGTGGTTGGTTGTTGGTTGGTTGGTTGGTTGGTTGCTTGGTTGGTTGGTTGGATGCATCGAGTACGCGGCTGCATAACCAAAGGATTCAATTATAGCTGCCGCTTCGCCGCAACCGCGCTTGCCACACAATCATGTTTGCCTGCATGTGTGTATAAAATATATGCGAGTATATTATTCACTTTAAAACAACAAACACAAAGTCTGCACAAGTTGGCCTATTTAATGTATTTGACAGCGCGCACTCAGGCACACAAACACATTCTGAGGCACAGCCCAAATGATGCTTATAAGCAAATAGCCAGCGTGTGTGTTGGCAGTTGCTTATGGCCGCTAATATAGCCCTGTCAATTGTTGAGAACGATGTGCTGCACTTCATGACTTTGTTTTGCTTTTACGCCGTAAAGTTGCCGCCTTTGTCTGCCCTTGCTTCCCTTTCACCCAAACCACAGACAGCAGCACTGTGTGCATGCCTACTCACACATGTGCAAACACTCTGCAGACGTTCAGTAATGTGTGCAGGCATGTTGTGTTTTTGCATTGCGCTCAAAAGTAGGCAACGAATTGTGTCATGAACAGATGCTTGGCTTTGGCCCTTGCACTATGGGCTAAAGTGCCGTTTTCGTGGCTATTAGAAAATTTGATTGAACTATTCGATTTTGTGATTTTTTGCGGCAATACGCTAACAATTTAACAAACTTTTGTAACCAGAAATATGCTGGCAACAGCTTTTACAATCAGTTGCTGCAAACGGCAACAATGGATGTTAGTTTTTCCACACGACGCTATATATAAAAGGAATGAATTAAATGCTTTTTTGTGCTCTACAAATTACACTAAAAATTCCGTTATATTGACAAACAAACAATAAATAAAAAAGAAAGGAACAGCTTAGTTTAAAAGCTTTTAAGGCACCCCATTGTGCCATGTGCTTGTCAAAAGAAATGTTGTGGGAAATGGCTTTCACTCGCGGATGCTTGCTCTCCAGCAAATGTAGTGCAGATGCATTGGGCATGCGAGAGCTTTAAGGTCTAAATACAGTTCAATTTATGCACACAGAGACTCGATGATCATTCTAATCACAGCCCCAAAACGTGAAATTGAAAATGCAAAAAGCAATCAGTTGGCAATTGCCTAATTAATTATGCAATCGTTTCGCGAAGTTGCCCGTTACACAAACATAATTATATAGCATAAGTCGAGTCGGCAGCAAATCAATTATTAATGAGCAGTTTAGCCAAATCCACAAAAAGTAAATGAAAGGCATGGGAAATTACCGACTGTTTGTTGTGCAGAAGTGCGAGATTTGTCCCCACACAAAAGTATACGTATATGTGTATTCTTTGGGATACAAATGCGTACACTTATTTAGCAAGCATATATACTTATTCCGCTAAAGTGAAATTTCATAAGAGGCGCACAGAGAGGAGTGTTGTGCACATCTATGCAAATATTACTAGCACAGGCCTCGGGCGATTTTAAAAGGGCACCCACGCGATATATTCCGGAACTCGAGAGCAGGCGGCACAGATGCTCAATTACATCGACACGCTGAAATACACACACACACATACACACGCAGACGCACACGCTGACAACAGGCACATAAACCAAATAAAGGCAAATGCAATTTTCTCAAAAATGGTTACTTATGAAAAATTGATACGGCGGCGAGGCAGGCGCACAGATACAGCTCTAAGGTGTACATAGATCTGCAAAAGTCTCACTCTATCTGCTTGTGATGTTAGGACATGTCTTTATGCAGTGACGTCGCACACACACACACACGCACACACACTTGATGCCACAAGGCAGTCGGATTATTTATATTTACATACAATTTTTTCATCTTTCTGCACATGGAGTTGTGTGCCCCAAAGCACAAGCAGAGTTTGTTATGCCAGCCAGAGATTTGCAGCAACGTCGCCTAGGCACCACGTGTCAAGTGCCAACGAACTAATGGGTTGGGATTTCATCAATCTGTTGCGCTGCCACCGTCCACCCAACACTCTGTCTTTCTCTCTCAATCTCTGGCGACGCGACTGCCGTTAATGCCAAAAATAATTTGGATTGCGCGGCGGATTTCGGTTTTGAGTAAGACGCTTTATTCACAATTCTCAGAGGCAGGCGTAATCGTGCCTAAACAAATACAATTTATATTCATATTTACACAGTAATTTAGCGTAACTTAAAGAGTTGAAGAATCGTTTCCATATATGTTCGTATGTATTTAAGTGTATTGTAAGTATTTGATACGTTTAAGATTATATACAAGTGTAACACGCATAGAGTTAGAAAGTCTTCATTTTGCTTTAAATCGATAGCTGACTTTGGTTTCTAGTTTCTGGTTTCTGGTTTATCCATTACATTTAGCACTTAGATCAACGAAATTGTACATACTTTAAATATATATATATATATATGGTACTTGCTTTTTGGTATTAAACACGCATTTAATGTTGCCGCAATGAATGTGCCTGTAATGTGATACGGCAAACGAACATAAGTGAGTTATCGTTTCCGCGAATTTCATAAGTTATACGCCCCGTTGGCGGAACGCATTCATTTCATTCATTGATTCATTCATTCGCTGAATTCGTTTGGCTGGCATGTAGGATGCTTACGTGAGGAGTCTATCAATTAATTTCGCTTGCTTCACTGGGTTTACATTTACATCAATTAATTAATTCGCTAAACATAAATTCGAGACATGATGGGAGTACTAGAACGTGAAGTTGATGTTGCAGTTGAAGTTGAAGTTGAACCTACAGCCAGGTTTTGTCATCAGCCGCTGCCTGTAACTGCAACTGTGTCTGTGCTTGTGTCTGTGTCTGCGTTGTGTTCGCCACGTTGTTCACATTGTTGATGCGACGATAGTTGTTGTTATAGCTGGAGGAGCACACGACCTGCATCTGCATTTGCAACTCGATGCTCTCGGGCGACGCTGCCGATGCTGCGGGGTGTCAAGGCAAAAGGCTTGTGGTGCGGCTTTCTGTTGCCATGTTGATGCCAGCGCTGTTCTTGTCACTGCTCCAGCGTTCCTGCATCTCCTGCTGGTACGGCGATCTCTGGCCACGCAGACTGACTGGCCCACCGCTGTTTCTGCTGCCCAGCTGCTGGACGGGCATCGAGTGCCGTTGCTGTCCCTCTGCCGCCTGATCCACAGTTCGCCCCACCGAGTTGCGCAGCACACCTGCAGGAGAAGGGAAGGAACATTGTTTTGCAATTGAGTAACCGTTGCCCGGGCAATCGTAACTCGTTGGAAGTGCAATCGTAACTCGCTTACCGCAGTGCGAAACTCGATGCGATTTCGGCGAGCCGGGACAAGCATAAAGTATGGATTTCTGCGTATCTGTGGAGCAGGAGTAAGAGAGAGAGAGACTGATGGTGAGTGGGGAAAGTCGTTAGGCTAGCAGAAGCAGCGTTTACCATTCCGTTTGATGCGATTGTGGTCGGGCGAACCGGAGCAGGAGTAGCGCGAGGTGAGATTATCTCGGCGGTTAAGCGACTCGGCGCCCACATTCACGAACGGACACCAGCGAAAGACCATTTTGAAGCCATAGCGAAAGCTGCAAAAGCAAAGTACATCAAAATGCAAACAAGGAACAGCAAAGTTGTCATCTCCTGTCCTATCCTGTTCTGTCCTATCTTGACTGACCAATGTGCATCCAGTTGGAAACGAAAATGGAATAAATAATCAGCAGCGAGTGCTCAAGGCGAGCAGCGAAAGATGTTGACCAAGTCCAAGCTCAACTGCTCATTACGAGATATGAGCCAACTGACAGCTCTCTGCATAGGATGCCATCAAATGGCCACCTGTACCAGTTAAAGCTATTTGCATTACCAGCCCGCATTCCATCTCTGTTGCCAAGTAATCGAATGAGTGATTGACATCTTCTGCCTCCCTGCCTCGCTGCTCGCCTCGTGTTCGATCTGACTTTGCAGTTAGTTCTGCGGAAAACCAAGCACCTTTGGCATTTGAATGATTTGGTAGCACGTCAACATGCTTGATTTACGTTTCACTATTCATGCTTTCGCCCATTCACATGGTTCGACACCGACAACTGCTTGACAGCACTTGCAATAATAAACAACTCAGGGCGGAGAGTGACTTGAGGACTGCTGCTGCACTTGGCGAACATGCTGCGTCGGTATGCTGAGTATACCCGTTAGCCTTGGCTCTTGTTTACAGGGCAGCCCAACCACCTTTATGGACTCTCATCATTTACATAAGGGCGGCGTTGTTGCCACAGCTGGGTGGAGTTGAAACGTGTTGGCGTCAAACTTTGGATGCACGTAAACCGGCAGGACATCAGCCCCAATACACGACTTCGGCTCGTGTCTCTCAGTCCCGCTCCCCCCGCCTTCGTGTTGGGGGGCAACGCAGCCGCGGCGACGGCAACAGTCATTGGCATGTTGACTGGGCCAAATTAATTGCAATCAGTTACGTTTCCCCTTAACGGATGTGGCACACGGACGCGTAACGAACACAGCCCCATGTGGCCTAGTGTGTGAGAGTGTTCGCGCTACAATACTAGTTGCATACTCATATGGCATGCTAGATATACGATAGCCTTCAACGAGGATGGCTCAATTAATTTGAAATGGAAACTCGGATCGAAATCTGAGGCGTTTTCTTTGCACTATCCTCAGGCAACTATAATTATGCAGTGGCTGTTCTACAAAGCGAATATTTGAGTGAACTTTCGCTAGCCTGTAGAGTGTTGCCAAAAAGTAATTGTATTTGTTTAGAATAATACTAATAAATGCCTTCGCGATCTATTATTCTTTTGCCCCTGATTTTAGCTCTATTTTGTTTTTATGTTATTTCATGAACCGCCCTCGCTGCTGCTAGACATGTACTATTCTAAATACGCGACGCCAAACAAAGATAAAATAATAATAAGAATAATTATGTTGATAATGCTGCGGCTGATGCTGCTGCTGATGTTGATGATGATGATGATGACGACGAGTGGGCGTCAAGTTCATTTCCGGCCAACAAACTAAACGAGTGGCTAACTGACGAGCTGACTAAGTGAGTGACGTTGGAGGAGCCAACTGTGTGGCATGTGGGCTGACGCTTTTGCGTGGCAAGAGTCCTGTGGTAAGCGCGCTGAGGCAAGGGTCTGCGGGCCAAGTGGCTGTGGCATTGCACTTAACGCCCTCAACGCTAATTCAACCGCAAATTACATAATTTGTCGTCTGCCAAAGGACGAAGAACAAAGGACGCGGGAGTGGGGAAGAACTTTGAGAGTATTGCTCTCGCTTACTACAAGTGTACTCACCGGGAATTCATCCAGCAGTAGATAATCGGATTGTACATGGAATTGCTCATTGCCAGCCAATAGATCGCCAGATACAGTTCCTGAATGAAAGGTGCCTCCGTGATGGCCGGATAAACGGATATAACAATGAAGTACGTGTGAAAGGGGAGCCAACAGACGCCGAATATTAAAACGACCACAATCATCATTTTGACCACCTAAGCGGAAAATTAAAACGACCCCCAACCCACCCAAGAATGAATATATAAATAGCTTTCATGATATATTTATGCAAAGCGCAGAAGTGTTTAACTATCATCCACAAAAGCGTAGCATACTTTTTGGGGCAGCGCATTAATATTTGTATTCACAGTGGGGGTTCGACATTGACTTACCCTTCGCTTGCTGCGCACGTTCTCCACTTGCCGGGGCGTATACTCGCCAATGGTCTTGGAGCCCCACAGCTCGATGCCCACACGCGAGTAGGTGACCGTCATGGAGACAATGGGCAGAAAGTATGTGAGTATTAGAATGAGTATATTGTAGCTGCAGATGGAGAGAGGGAGAGAGAGAGAAGTAGACAATACATAAGCTTAACAAGCCATCATTATCATTATCGCTTCGTGTATGGAAATGTACAATCGCCTAATGTGCTGTCGTTTTTTATTTGAATCGACATTTAATGACAGTCCGCATTGGAGGCATCCAGCTGGACGACTAAATGGCTGTAAAACGCATATCTTTTATGTGCCATTCGATGAGACTTTGTCAGTATATGGCATTTTATGACGCGCCCACGTATCACAGATAAACTGATCTTTCAGATTGCCTGATTTACGGATGTATAGCTGTGAATGCGTCAAACTACAACTACACATCGGGATACTTACAGATGCTCCTGTTTGGAGTGATACGTTTGGCCATCGGGCCACTCCGGAAAGCAGACGATGCGTGTGGTGTTGTGCAGCGACACCTGAAAGCAGTGAAAACAGAACAGTTCAGTGGCAGGCAATGCAAACGAGAGTGCATAAATATTGTATAAGTACCTCTTCGGTCTTGTAAAAGAGCAGCAGTGGGCAGGAGATGAGCGTCGAGGAAAGCCAGATGACCGCGGCGATGGCCAAATTGCGCCGTTTGCTCATCCGCGGCTGCAGCGGCTTCATAATTGCCACGTACCTGCAACGGCCAACGAGTACACATAACTTTTCGAAGTGGGGTCTGGCATGTAAACTAATTATTTTTATTCGCATGAGTGAGACCAACAAATTTATTTGAGTGCGCTTGGTGTATCATTTTTGGCAACTTACGCACGTGGGGCAGCACAAAATTGAATTTTTTTAAATGCCATACTATATATCCTATAACAACTATAGCACTTTCATTTTATACACAGAAACATAAAAACAACCTTTCTCGACTGCACTAAAAGTAAGTCTCTACAGTAGCTCACCATGTAATGTCTAATAATAGAGTATTTTGCAGTATGAACACAATTTGCGAGCCTTTTTGCGAACGCTCAAAAATTAAATTAATTTGCTGGGTTTTTGGCTGCGCTGTGCTTAATGGAAGCTAATGAAATTTGAACTGGGTCCCAGTCACATTATAGTTGCTGGCTAGAAAATAAGTTGATTGCTATGGAAAATAATAAGTCCTTTCACGGCAATTGAGCCATGTAATGAATTTAAATGGAGTCAACAACAAACGGGAATGGGAAATTTGAACTGGCTCTTTGTTATTTTGCATAGCTCTTGTGGATCAATTGATGGGCCCTTAAATAGGACGTCGCTTGACAGGCTCTTGTCAGAATTGATGAACTGCACCTAATATTTGGAGTTTCGATTGCTTATTGTGAGAAGTCCCCCGTTCGCTGTGCTGTAAACAAACCTCACGTTGTGCTAGATGAATGATGGCGTCGATTTGGCCAACAATAACTGAGGACGCAACAAGCTATTGACATGCTCTTACCCCTTTCGGTTTTTTTGGTGTTTTGTCAGTTTGTTGGCTTAACATATCAAAATGCAAGACATACATATGACTACATATGTACATTATATTAAATTGATCCGTTTTTTGGGTTCACCGAGTCGAGCCAAAGATTGATAAGGGTAACTGCACCCAAATCACAGCAACCAAAAACTTGGCAAACGAGCCACGCACGTCTGCAATTTGTTGAGTACTCTCATGCGCACATAAAAAATAAATATATGTACATATATATATAGTTGGATATATTGGGAGAGTTTGAAGGGCATTAACTCACTTACCTGTCGATTGAGATGGCCATCAGCGTGAAGACCGATGCACAGATACTCAACATGGCAATGAATTGCGATACCTTGCAGTAGAACTCGCCGAAGGGCCAATCATTGTCCAGCATATAGTAATAGTTGAAGGTTACGTTCAGACTGGAGACCATCGCATCAGCTATGGAGAGATTCACTGTGCACAGCAGCAGGTGCGATAAGTAAACAGGAAACAGGTGTTGTTGATTAGTTCAAGTCAGGCAAATCACGCGACATTAGCAAATACCCGAATTCCCAATAAACAATCACATAATTATCTATGACAACAAGTAGTAATTGTCCGTTGGAGCGTGCTCGACCAGAAGATACTTCTTAGAGAGCAGCTCTAATGGTACAAATTAGCAAGTTATAATGTTGAAGTACCCCGTCTATACTTAATTAATAATTAAGCCGTCTTTAGTGCGGCTTTAACTGGAATTCATGATAACTCGTAGACTTTACGCCTTCAGTGCAGCTTAACTCTCGCAGTTTCTTTGAGACTTTATGCCTTAATCACAGCTCAACTTTTCACAGTGTCAATATCAGCAGAAAAAGAAGGGAGAACGAAAGGAAGTTCTGTGGCATTTGCACAGCTTTAATGTGCCCCATTTGCATGCGTTGCAGGGTATACTACGGCCTTATTTAACAACCGAGATAAAAAGGTAAAGGCAGCGAGCGGTACATAACACATTTCGGCCATATGTACATAATTTGGGTGTTAGAGAAGCGCAACTGGCAGGTTGTTTTATTTGTTTGTTTGTCTTATATTTTGCGCGTTTATTTATGCGCTGTACATTTATAATTAGCAAAGAGTTGAGTGCAGTCCGTGGTAGACTTCAGCAGACCTCTACGAGACTCGGCATAATTAAGCGGGGACCCGTCGACTGTCTGCCAGCATTAAGGGCATTTACGGCGTGGCATAATTCTTACTTCCATTCGCGTTTTTACGAGTATTGTGAGTATGTTTGCAACGATTTACATGCCAATGAATCACTTCGAAACCGAAAGAGCACGAGACGCTGGAAGTGTCATGGGTGGGCAGCCAAAAAGGAAAGAAACGAAATTATTATTATTATTATTATGACGACGAAGACGACGGCGACGATGACGATGAGCGTGGCTGGCATGCCTTCGCCCATTGTTTACTTTTCATTATCTATGTAGATAAGCAGCAAGAGAAATAAGCATAAAAAGCAACACTCGTAACAACACCCACAGTAATAACAACAACAACGACAACAACAACGAGAACAACAATGCGAATAAAACAAATGTTCTCCGAGGCATTGGACTGTGTAGTTCTTGGCCAACATTGACGCCTCCAGAGCAAGGAACGTGTCGCATTTGCCAAACGACCTGTCTCGACTCGGCCTTTAGGGCCGTCAAAGTCTGCGTGGAGTCTGGAGATGAGGCGGCCACGTAGTCGAATATCGATTTGGCCTCGTTTTAATTAATAAAAATCTAATAACAATAGCACAATGAACACAAACAAAAGATGCAAATGATTCGCTTTGATAATAAACCTGGCTTGCCTCCATCTCCGGTTGCTGCTGCTGCGGGGAATTTGCCGTGCCCGGAATTTAAATGAAGTACGGGTAAACGTTAAAGTCGGCCAACTAATAATGTTGGCCAATGTGAATTTACAAATGCAAATTCCGTAATGGCCTGCAAAGCCATTCGCGCTTCAGGGCATTTTAGTTTACATAATAATAATAATAATCAGTTCACAGCAAAATAACAGAGCCCTGGTCTGGGCTTGGGCTTGGGCTTGGGCTGGGGGCCATGAACGGTTGCCAGCAGCAGAACTTCCGCTCTCAAGACATTTCAGCCAGCAAAGTCAAGTCAACTACTGCTCTATAAATGCAGCAGTTGTTGCTTCTTCTTTATCTACAGTGTCCGTATAGGGTGCGCGGGGGAGATGGGTTCTCAGACGCCATTACGGCTGACAGTGCAACTATTTTGCCAGCCTTTTTCATTGTCAACTAGCGCATGCATAAGGCCGCCGGGCTTTCGACTGTGCAGTGTGTGTGTGTGTCTGTCTGTATGTGTGTGTGTGTGTGTGTGTGTGTGTGTGTGTGTGTGTGACAATTGTCGGAAGGCAGTCAGCTGACAGCATCTGGCCGGGGTTAGTTTGCTGTTGTTGCGTTTTTATACGCTTTGTTTTTAATGGTTTTGGCAATGGCAGTCGCAATGCAATGCATACGAATAACATGTGTAACACACACGCACACAGGCACGCGCAAGTCTTGCATATAAAATAAATGACTCGCATATGCATGACTCGGAGAAGACGAAGAAGAAGCGCACGGTCGACGGCAAAGCGAATCAAAACTGAAAGAGCATTGTCAGCATAATATCATTACGGCCCGAAGACACCACCGACCTCCCCCCCCCCGGGCTGTGATGACAAGAATTTCATTAGTTAACTCGGACGCAGTTGCCTTCAGTTTCATTACAATCAAATGCCGAAAGCGAGAAACCTAAAGCGGCGGCATATCTAATTGCATTAAAGTGCTCTCGAAAATTTGATTATTTCATTTATTAGCCCGGCTTCTATGCATTCCCCCAAATGCAGGCAACACTGTTGTGCAACGCAATGCAGCGCAGCTGAGCGTGAATCGTGCAACTGAGCATCCTCAAAAGTGCCGCCAGGCGAATGGCTCATTAATCAAGTTGGATGCAACCAGAACTTGATTAAGCAAACAGTTTCATAAATTCAGCACGTTCCGCAACTAATTGGACTTGACGCACACTCCGCTTTAAGTTGGCTTAAAGCCGACTCGCCACATCAACTGGGTCGCCAAAGTTGATGTGGCGTATGCGTGATAAGTATACGCCCCGTAAGCACTCACCTATGAAATAGTTGGTCACTGTGCGCATACGCTTCGTGGTCAGCACAATCCAGACAACAATTAGATTACCGCCAGTTGCCACAATTACCATGCCACCGAATAGTATGCTCCAGAGCACCTGACGCCACCAGGGCACGACGAAGGCGAACTTGGCATCCGGCGACGCGGCGTCCTCGTGATCGGCATTGACACCGAAACCAACATCTCCGGCTGTTAAACCCGTAATGCCTGTGGGCAAGCTGTGAATGAATAGACGAGACAGAGACAGAGAGAGAGAGAGAGAGAGGGGGGGCGAGGTGCGAGTGTTAGAACAATGCTGTATTACTGACATGAAGATTATGTGTGTTAAGCCAAACCGAGTGCCAAGTGGGGTGTCCTGGCTGTGTGTGCGCTTGTTCGCCAGCAGGATATTAGGTGAATGTAATTGTGCGTGCGTTGACAAATCCGTGTTTTTGTGCGCCTTCTGCGACACACACGCAGTCTGAGGGGTTACGAGCCCCATACGTCGACATCTTTTTAATATTTTGTGTCTCCGATTGTTTATTTAGCTCGTCCTGCATGCGTGTGTGTGTGTTTAAATAGGCAATTCACACACGACCACACACACACACACACACGCGGCAAACGGAGACACAAGCTGAGACATAGATTTAGTGGTTTTGTTTAAAGAGGCTACCCAAACAGCACAGCAAAGCACAGCACGTGGTGGGAGTAGGAGCGAGAGGCGCCAGGACGCGTCGTCTGTCAACCGAGTGGAGCGCGTGTGCCGGTCCTTAATATGTGCGAGTCTATCGGCCTCATGTTATACGGCTCGTTAAGGGCCCCGGACACAAGTAATTTAATATGTACGCTGTGTGCTGCTGTCTCCTCTATGTGTATGCGTCTGTGTGCTGATATATGAAGCAACCCTCTGCCGACGCGACGGGTGTAAGTAGTAGGGGTCTTTCGAGGGGCCTCAGACGGGGCTGCTGTTGGCGACCGAGTGGAACGGCCTGTTTCGTCATTAGTGTTTACTGCCAGCTCTTCAGAGCAATTAAAATATGTATTCTCATCACTTTAGTGTGATGGATTCAAAAACGTGGACTCGGGGGCCATTTGCATAAGTCCCCTTTGTTTATTGGCCTAGTGCAAAGAGGATTATTGATTTTTGTCAAGGCGGCTAGTTTCTCAGCCACACACACACACACACACACACAGCATGGGAGGGCGTAAAAAGGAAAAAAATATAGAAATAAAATAACAAAATCTAAAGAAAACCATTTCATGCAGCAGCCGCAGGCACACGAAAATGTCATGGTAAAAAATAAAATAAAATAAGTCCGTTATTGTTGTTGCTATTGTCGAGTTCTTTTCTTTGGTGTGTTTTGATTTTCTGCATTAAGCCCAAGAGCGCACAATGCGGTGCGGTGCGGCGCGGCAGAGGAAGGCGCGACGCGGCGGCAAGGCAAACAAATAAACAGTTATAAAAAGAAAACATTGGCAACCGCAGCACAAGAAGCAGCAGCAGCACCAGCAAAAGATACACGCACTTCAACTACCTTACATCAACTTAAAGATGTCGTTGCCATCCTAGATGAGCCATTGCCATTGCCATTTGCCTGCAACTTGAAGGCCGCTCAGGACCTCAGAAATGTATTGCCAAAACGTCAAACGCAGCAATTATCTCTGTCTTCCCTACGCTGTCCCTCTTCGCGTCCCTTGCGTCTCTGGCGCTGGGTGAGGCATCGAGTACTTATGTGGATGGATTGTGTGTGTATGTATATTTGTGTGTGTGTGTGTGTGTGTGTGGGAGGAGTAAACAAATTTAAGCTGCAGCAAAACGACTGCCGTAGTCGTTAAATATGTAAAAAAGTCGACAGCAGCAACAGCTGTGACAGACCGTGAGATACTCTACACAAAGCGAAAAGAAATATGTTCAATTCTTTAACTGCGTTTCTAGAACTCCTTTCAAGTGTTAACTATTTAAAATTGAATATAATGTGGAAGGGAAAATTGTCTACTGTTTACCTAGCAGACTCTGTTAATGGTGAGTTTAACATGAGAGCTTCAATTGAGACTCGCGATACGCTGTTCAATATAAAATATGCCTTTTGTTCCCCAGGGGACAACAGAAGACGACATTAAGCAGCCAGCGACACACACAGACACTGCGACAATCGGATAGATAAAAAGCGAAATGTGTATTTGTTGTTGTTATTGTTCTCGTTCCTCTTCTTCTCGCTGTTTGTGTGTGTGTGTATGTGTGTGTGTGCCGCGTGGGCCATCAATGTAATGTATTTGAAACGGAAATAAAAAGCCAAGAGCTGGCTAGAGTAAACGGAAATGCTTGACTGATTGAATGGCGACTTGCAGTGAATATGTGAGTGAATGCCTGAATGCCCGAATGAATGAATGAATGAATGAGTCACTGGCTCAATGGCTGAATGGATGCCGCAATGTGGAGTCATTAGATATGCATGGTTAGCACACAAAGCGAAAACGAATTGAGTCCAAGTGAAGCGAGTTCATCTACTCGAACAGCTGCCTGCCTCACGAGAGTGGGAGACTTCGGGCCTTGACTGGCTGACTGGCATCTTGGACTGTTTGCTGGCCAAGAGTCGTTTAATGGCCGCGTGTGTTGCGCATTAATTCAATTTGTGTCATAATTAGGCGTTGGCTCGCACTAGCTAAATGTTTACTTACACCCGGCTCAGATTGTAGGTCAAACTGTGCTGTCGGAAATCTTGATTGAAATCAGGAAGTGGCGTTTGATTGGCCACGGCCATGACGCTATTCATCGCATTGTATATTATGGCTGGCGCATACGTGCTCCAGTTGCTCCAGTTGTAGTTGTCGCCGTTGCCGTCGCCATTGTCGCTGTCATTGCTGTCCAGCAGCTCATCGATGTTGTCCATGACGAGTGACGGATGTCGCTGGCGTTGTTCTACAGAGCAGCAGCGTCGAGCATGCCCTTTAACTGCTGTCCTGGGAGCCGCCCGTGGTGCGCTTTGTTCTCCGGGTGTTGTGGGTGTCGTGGGTGTCCTTGGCTTCGCACTCCCTTTTGTTTGCCCTGACTAATGTTGCGTGTCCTTTTCGGGTATTGCTATGCGTATTCCTATTTGGTTTCCATTTGCTTGCTCGTGTGCCTGTAACAACAACAGTAGAGTATAAGAACAATAATACATTTAACTAATTTCATTTGCAGGCGGCCAAAAGGCAAAAATAATTCTTGGATGTTTCGTGATCTCACTCAACCACAAAAATAGGACTGCCTCGTCTCCCATTTCGTTGGCTTAAACTTTTGATTTCTCCGACTTTTATTTACCATTCGCATTGTGTGGCATTGCGATTGATTTTGATTTGTGTGCTTCACAAACAATTTTTGTCACAGTTGCGGTTTTCTATTGAAACTACGAGTAGAAAACAACTTCTTCTGTGGTTCTTGCAAACAGTCTCGTTCTCTCTTGTGTATCATAATGGCATAATAGGCTTTCCAGGGATTCATGTGTAGCCAAATGTAAATAAGCCTGACTACCTTTAAAACTCGAATACCAGCCAGCAGACACTTTTCAAAATTTCAATTTATTTCCATTGAACAAACTTTTAAATTAGCATCAACTTTGCAACATCAAAGACAATTAAAAGTTCGCCACTCTAAGCCCGACATTGACTAATTAGGCGGTATTTACATGCAAATTAAAACGTTAGGTATTTTAACTATTTTTAATGGTGAATATATTTTAAGTTTTCCCAGAATATCAAAAGGAAATTAAATCAGCTTACAACTCAGGCGAATATTTATGGAATTGAGGTAAAATGTTTTGTACATGGCTGCAACAATCGAGCTGCTAATGACCAATGTGCTATGTATATTTTAGAGCAAACACGTCTTCGCAATCACAATATTTACTCTCTCTCAACTTTACACTTGCACTTTCAATATTTATTCTTGCACTTGCCTAAAATAGAGCGAAATGAACATTTTAAGACACTTTGGTAAATTTTAATTGATTATCCAACATTTTAAGTGCTCGTAGTGTGCCGCAGTACAATGTGATTACCTTGCAACTAAACAGAGAGAACTAGCATTGAACTGAAGTTTGATACACCGCAATTTAATCACAACTGTGAATTATGGCAATGAACACACTCATTGCTTATCAATGGAAACACTTGAAATCAGCTCGACAAACATTTGAGAAGTATTTCTTGCTTTTGATAAAGCTCTAGTGCTCTCCAAGCACAAACAGCCTGAAGCATGCTTGACTCTAAGATACCCACTGCAAGAGCAACAAATTGTTTTACCGCAAATCTAATCAAAATCTACAAGAGATTAGTCTCTCAGTGCGGCTACAATACAATTAATAATACAAACAACTGCGGTTTTTATAAACGAATCAGTGAGAACAAAAATATATAAATAGACTTTTCAATTTTGCTTTCTTTGTTTTTCAATTACTTTTGTTTTTCTTTTGTTGCCAGGACAAATACGCATTGAAACAATTGATGAAAAGCAGCACAAGGTCCAAGATTAAAACAAAAAATCAACAACAAAAAACTAATCCAATTCCATATATATACATTCACACTGCAGACAAACGTTCCATAGAATTTGTCCCCAGAGCTGCAGATCCACTCACCTGTAGCTGTTGGCCAAAGTTAAGGCTAACACTCAGGCTAAGACCGAGGCTAACACCGAGGTTGAGGCTGAGAATGCGACTGACTGGCGCGTTCAGGCATAGAAAATTGCTTTTACTTTCCCTTTATTTGTCGCTCGCAATGACAGTTAAAGTTTTTTCTTGATAAAAGACCAACAGATGTGGCAAGTGGCAAATGGCAAGTGAACTCAACGGTGACAGCCACGCCGGCTCCTTAAGCCCTGTTCGCCCTTCAACCGCCGACCGAAACTGCTTCTGACAGATTGAGACAATTGCGAGTGACGGAAATGTCAGACAGACTGTTCTTGCTCTGGCCACCACTTCAGCAGCAGTTCAGCAGAACGAGGCCACCACCTCACCGGCCTCCTCTCGGTCATCAGCAGCGACTGGCCAATGGTTTGACATTTTTCGCCAAATTAAGCGCCTACTGAGCTCTTAACTCTGCGCATTTATGATGCTTACAATCCACCAAAATAACGAATGCCAAACAAATTTTCAAGTGTTCGGTTGAAAATAATTTCCAAATGGGAAAAATAGAAAATTGAAATGGGTTTGGGACCCGCAGTTGATGCCTCCAAAGCACCGGCCTCATTAATAATGCGGGATTATGTGGCAAGCAGTTAATCAATTAATCTGCCGACGTTTCCATTTCAAATTCACTGCGCGTTTCCAATTCACAAACAGAGTCCAAAATTGTTGTTAAACAAATGCAAAAATCAATTACTGTCAAGTTTGCTGGCGCTGACAATAATTACGTATACGCCACGCATACTTTAACAGCAATGAACATATGGCAATATTATGCATTCGCTGCGTTGCGACTGAGAAACGAGAGCGATGGACAAGTGAAGAGCTGGAGAGCGAGCGAGAGAGAGAGTGAGAGGCAGAGAGTAGGAAGTGGAGGAGATAGCACTACGTTGCAGTTGCGGCGACGCCGGGCATTGTAGTCTTAATGAAATGTAAACAAACTTCAAAAGAATGTTGGCTATAATTGGCAGCTACCCAGACCCGAGCAACCCCACGACTACCCTGGACTATATAGACAGTTGCAGCAGCAGAGCGCTGCACTGGCCGAGCAGGGATCCGATGCGACCGCATGCCCCACGATATAAACTAAAAATATTTGTGCACGAAATATTTGTTAAACTAACAGAATGCAGGCGCGGGGGAGACAGAGCGAGGGAGGAGAGCGCGCTAGAGTTTCCACTTTTCGGTATCCTTTTGAGTGATGACTTTTTTGCAATAATCGCAAAAAATTGGATTTTATTTTGTTATTTTTTTGTTGTCGACTTGAAAAATAGCCCAACTGTCACGTGCCGTTGAGTTGATTGTTGAAAACTGTTAAAGTCACAGGCAGGCGGACGTGGAGATGGATGGATGGCAGCAGAAGTTTGGGGATGCCTCTCGCAACATGCGACATGCGGGCAGATAACGTATACGCGCCGTGTGCCGTGTGCTGTGTGCCAGAATTATTCAATATTTTACGGCGACAGCGCCCATCTAAATGAATTTGTCGTGCGCTGTCAGTCTGTTCACTTTTCAATAAATTCATAAAATGGCGCTCAACTGCATGGTAGTGTTGGAGTTACAGCCAAAGGTATGCGTTTAATGCCGAGTTCGTTTGACACGAAGCGCTGACTCATCTGATATGATAATTCCAGGATTACGCTGCTAAACTATCGACTCAACATGTATTTAGGTCAGACTAGAACGACCTTTGCCTCTGGCCATCAATTCTGCGCACAACTGAATCATAGGGTATGTGCTTGTGTGTAGGTACACTTTGTATGGCCAGTCAAGTGCAGGGTGTGCACGCAGCAGGAGCAGGAGCCGAGCAAAAAAGCACATATATAAATATGTGTGCAATAATAAAAGAGAGTTTTCATGTGTGCGCGGCAGTTGCCCCATTGTTGCTATAACTTTTCCCTAATGGTAGGTGTGTGTGTGTGTGTGTCTGTTCTAGAGACACACATGTGTCTGGTTGTGTGTGTGTCAATAAGCAATGGGTTCCGGCAGTCGCCATGCGGCATGCTGGTCTACTTTTAGGCGCAAACCTTCAGCGCACACCCCACACACGCACACACTGCCCCACACACACTGGCACTCCATTGAGATGGCGTGGCAAAGTTCTAAAACAATTTAATGCTAAAATGCGCCTAGCCTCCATTCGGAGGGGGGCTGCAGCTTTAACTTGGACTGCTTTTGCTTTTGGTGGGAACACTCTTGCTTTCATTACGGATTCGAGCTTTTGTTTCGCCGCTCTTCGCTTCGCTCCTCTTCGCTTCTCTTCTCTTCTCCTCGCTGCTCCTCGCGCGCGCACAATGGAAATGAACTTGAATTGTAATTACCAAGGCCTATTGCGTATGTGGCGCTGATGTTGCTGTTGAATGCTGAGCAGCGCGCGTTCGCTCTGTAAACGGGCACGTAGCATTTTTAATTTTCCCACACGAAAACATATTTAAGTGAAATGAAATTTAATTAAATACCCCCAGCTATAAATTGGCCACAGCACCACACCAAACCAAAGCAAAGCAACCAAGCAGAACAGCGGCAAAAAAACGCGAAAGGAAAAATATATATACATATACATATTCATCAAAACATCATTTTTTAATGAGCTACATGAGCTGCTCCAGCCGAAAATGTATTTACGAGTATGCGTTCTTCTTTCGCACCTCGCAAAAAGCGCCCAAAAATGCCAAACAATACTCGTTGAATACGTGTAGAAATGAAAGGGGTGCACACACCACCACACATCGTTTTATATCTTGGTGTATCCGTGTATATCTTTTGTATACGCGGCTGTGATGTGGCATGAGGCATGTATGAAAAGTCGCTGGCAATCTGTTTTCGGTATGATACCATGTCTATGTGGGCGAGATAAATTGTTTATGCGCTTTTAATTTGTTTGCGTGTGTATTAAAATATTTAAAATGAAAGCAATTACACACGCCGTGGCGGCCAAATGAGCCAAATCATGCAGTACTTAACACGCTTCTTGAGCGCTTTTGTCAAGATTTGGCGTCCACAATTAAGGCAAATCATCAAAATTTAAACTGTCATTTAAGATTCCCACGTTTCATTTACAAGAAAATCAATTCAAAGCGATCCCTTGTGCTGCCTCGCCCAACTTTTGTTGGTTCATAAATTTGCAAGTATTCGAGCTAACTTGTCAGAAAGTCTTACCATAAAGCACACAGTTTTATTTTAAAGGCTGATAACACTGATTGCTCTTTATGTACGTTTTGGAATACGAGTCCTGAACACGAGATTCCTTTTCCGCCCAGCAAAACTTTATCGTTACCTAAATTAAAGTAAATTATGCATGACATTGCAATAAGCAATAAGCAGCATATGATACTTATTTAAAGCCACAATTTGTATTATGCGAGAGCATACGCCACTCATACGACCTGTTGTACGCCTCAGCAGACAAAGTGCCCCAATGTAGCAAGGCCAAGACAATAAAGCCAAAGCCGCTGCTAAGGTTCGTGCCACAGTGCAGCAGAGTAGCGACTCGTTCAATGCCACATCTTATCGCCACAGAGTTTATTAAGAGGCCAACAGATATTTATGCCCCTGTCGTGTATGGAGCACCTAAATCGATTCGCAGACAAGAGACATTGCAGTGCACTGCTCGAACTCGCCGAACACTGTATTAGGGGTGAATACAAATAAATTCGTTTTCGCCTTTTTTGTGCGCAGCCAATTTATTGCAATTATGTGTAAATTGAGGAACAAAGCGAGTCCAGACGATGCCATCGCATCCGATGAGATCTCAAGTAACCAGCGTGTACGTGAAGCAAGTGCAAACAGCACTCACTCCAACGCACCGCCCCGCCCCGCCCTACACTTATCACACTATCGACGGCGACTGCGACTGCGAGAGCAGATGGATTGAATTGACTGAAGGATAAAGTTGCGGAGGTCTGTTGTCGGTTGAGTGAAGCTGTTCAGGCTCGGTTGGAAAGCTGAAAGCTAAGCGAAGAAAATATCAACTGTGGAGCAAACTGGAATCGTTAAAATATGCACATGATTCACAACATACAGACATAGTTGTTTAGGGCTTGCGACGTCTGCTAACTGGTAGCTGGTCCTATTTGTTGCTTGTCGACGGTCCCTGGTCCCGTCACCTTCATTTAAATTCATATACTGCAAAAGATAGTGGGTACAACTGTCCAGTTTTTACTGGCGCTGAGAGGATCCGGGCTTTTGTTGCTTCAGTTCCAATTTAATTAAATGTTTTGATGCATGACAGCACAGCTGAAGCCGAGCAGCAGAATGGGAGCGAGCACACGATATGGCATTCATTCTAATTCGTTTAAAGACCTTTCCGCCGACTGAATCTGTAGAAACTGGCCGGGACTCTGGCTGCACGGTCCAACGACATCCACTCGTGTTTGGGAGTAAACATGAAGAATGCTCGCATCGCATCGCAGTGCCACGCATTGGCTCGCAATGCCTGGGCATAAAGTTCGGCTAATGGCTGCCACAACACACACACACGGACACACGGACACACTTTTGACTCTTCAATACCGTTAATGTGACGTGGCATCAGGGGTCGCTAAAAGCAATTCGTGTTGAAAGGATTTGAGCTTCTGGTCGCACTAAGCTCTGACCCACGGCGCTCGTGGTTTTTCATTATGTTAGCCTATTACTAGCTCAGCTGACCGTTTGTCTGGTGAGTTGGCTAAATTAGGCTAACGCACTCCCACTCCCCCTCTCTCTCTTTCTCTCTCCCACACTCTCACACTGATGCGTTTATTCGGCAGAGCAAATGTTCAGCCGGATGACCGTCATTTTCGACATTAAATATTTAGTGCTGGATGGGTTAGTGGCGCTTTGATTGATTTACGAGATTTGTCGGTATCAAAAACCACATTATGTATTTTCACACAGCACATTGCACACACAGAAAGTTACGTAGAAAATTGAGTTATGTTTCCGCTTTATGGGTGGCAACAGGAAAAGCAACGTTGCCAATTTAATTGCATACTTTGCAATATTTTTTTTACACTGTTTATTAAAGTTGCTATGTTACAATTCACTTTTTTTGTCAAAGCCACTAAAATATTTTTGGTTATTCACGGAAATCTAAAATTGAAAACAGACATAAAACAAACAAAACGTCAACGGATTTTTATTGGACTAAATCCGTTTTATATCCATAGAATATTGTATGAATAAACAATTGGAAATAAAACTAGCGCGTATATATTCCTCCATGTGATACCCTTTCTCTCATAAATATGCATAAAGAACTTCGCCTCCTCCGCCCCACAACTTTATTCTACACAAAACTTTGTGAATCGGAATATTTTTATGCGCTCTATAATTAGTACCGACAGCAGACGCAATTATGAATCCCATTATGTTAAAACATTGCAAAATCATGCGGAAATTACTTTCTGCAGCATAATCAAATGTTATTTGGAATTCGCATTTAAATGAAACTTAATTAATGCATTTTAATTGCTTAATTCGATGTTGCACAAAAAACGTTCTCGAGTTCTACTTGCTGCAAAACTTGTGGATTTTCTCGCTTAATTGGCTTTTGAAACAAATTCGAGCAATCGATGCATTCAATTGAAGCAACACAGAACACGAAGCTCAATTAATATGCAATTATTATTCACTCGATTTGAATATTTGGCGTAGATGCTGGCAAATCGAGCGTAAGCACAAGATATTCAACGCAAATTGAGTAGAAGTTTGTTTTTGCTAAATCTTTACTGACTTGAGGTTTTAATTGTGAATAAATAATTTCATAAATTCAATGAGCTTAACGTCTTCATGCTTATCTTTGAGTGTCAGAACAAATTTGCCAAGGCATTCACATTAATTTAATTCTGTTGAAATGCGTTTATTTTAAATATTTACTCGAAATATTTTACGCCCGTTTGAAGTGCTGTTCTTCAAAAAACTAAACCTTGATCAGTGTGAAATGCTTTTTAAAGGCGAAAAGCACCACATTTTGTTGAACCACAAATTAAATTGGCTGCTTTGAAACACAATATTAAGTAAACACTTCCTGTTGAGCTCACTTTCGACTCGACGGCGCATTTGCATCCGCGTTCGTTGCAATTGAGGAATCTCAAATAACAATGGGTGCAAAGTGGTCAGCAAACAATCAATTAAAACTAACTGCGCCAAAGATCAGCATACAAGTGTATTCAAATAAATTTTTGAAAATATTCTTCAGCTTACCGGGAAATACTCGTCGAATCACGTGGCGTATGAGCAATAAGTGTCAATTCAGATGAAATACAAGAATTTTAACGAGCATTCGCTGTAGCACAACAGGATGCCCGACAGAATCGTCAATAAATAATGATTTTTATATGGTGCTATTTTTTAAGCAGCGCCGATTTTGTGTAAATATTTATTGGTCCAATTCGAAGCACGGGCAATAATCAAATTTTTCCATTTTTTGCCTTTTTCCCTTTGTTGGACACAACAATATAAACAGCACACAACACACACACCTGTACGCACTGGTCAAATGTTTAATGTTTTATGTTTATTTTGCAGAAAATTCAATTTGGCATTCAACTCACTGGGCCCAAATTAAATTACGATTCGAAAAATGTTGCCGCCGGCATTTTCCATGCGTTAAGCATTTTCCAAGTTTTTCACTTGACAGCGAAGTCAGCAAGCGACGCCGTTCGTCGCCTTTTTCGAACTGTTCGCGCGCGAGTTTGCCGTCGAACTGAACAGAATAGAACTGAACAGCGTCGTCGCCAGTGTTGAATTTTACGCCCGCCTGTCTTCCACCCGCCAGGCAAACAGTAGCCGTGTGGCTAAGGCAGCGACAAAGAGACAGAGACGTAGACTGCGACGGCGACGGCGACGGACCGAAGTGGCGAGCAGTCGCAGGTCGCTGCTTTGCTGCTGCTTTTGCTCTTGCTGCCGTGATTGTTGCTGCTGCTACTGCGCGCTTGTTGCTGCTGCGTTGTCGCTTCTTGTTGCTGCCTTTTCTTCGCTAATTCTGAATGCACAAATACTTGAGGTACTTTCAAATGCATTTCCTGCAATTTAATTATCTTTCGTCTTTCGCAAACACTCGAAGTTACCACTTGTTCGTGGAGCGCTCGCTGCAATATTTAAATGTGAAAACGTTCGTTTATGCTGGCTGGGCCAGTGTTGCCGTGCTGCGCACTTTGAGTACTTTCCACTTGGCGTCTGCGCGCTGCCGCTGCTGCTGGCCACTTGAACGAACGTTTTTGCGCTCTCTGTGTTTTTACACGCACATTCGTAAACAGAGCGGCCGTGATTGTGTGCGGCACGTGCAGTTGGCCCACTGAATGAGAATAGAAGCGTAAATTGAAAATGAAATTGGCAGCTAACTACATGCGTTGCTTGTCTGATTATTCGCTTACTTCTCTCTGCGTGTGCGTGTGTTTGTTAGAAGCAAATGTCTCGTCTCATTCGCAGTAGACGGCTGCAGGTGGCCGAAAAAAATGCCTTAAGTAAGCAACCTTCAAGCATACGAAGCACAGCATTCATCGATTCGATTCATAAAACCAATTCCTCTGCTCGCCCTGAGCCCAAAACTAATGCCAGCCACAGATTCACTACAGTGCCACACACAACGAGCATCATAATAAATAATGGGAGTAGCAGAGCGCAGAGTGCTTCATTGGCGTTGGCTAATCAATCAATCCGGTCTTATCATCTGCTACATCATGCACTTTTCTACACCTATGTACATACACTCGCCATCATTATCATCTTGGAGCGTCAGACCTCACGCAACATACATGGCGTATGCGCAACGTCAACAGCAGCTGGCCATAATTTACTGCTCTGGTCATTGCTTTATTAAACGTCGTGCTGATGGCCCGTATTTAATCAACGTTAATTGCACCCGCCCTCGTCATAAGCTGCGTCCCCTTCCCCTTCCCCTTCCCCGTCCCTGTCCCTGTCCACTCGCATGTCGCTGATGCGCGCCTTGACCGCGCGCCACCTTAAATGATAATGTGTTTGTCAACTTCAACTTACAAAAATTTACATTAGGCCGCGCACATTTCGTCAGGCATGACGGCGCAATGGCCGCACATCATATTTATTTGATTGATGGCCGGCTCTCCGGCACTTCCGCTGCTAACGATGCTTCTGTTTTTTGCATGGCAGCTCCTTTATAAAGATTTCATTTTTCCAAACAGGATATCCTGTTGCGCGTGCTGCTTTTAACATAACCTGTCACTGTCACTTCAAAGATCAAATACACTCTCGATTTGACAGAGACAGAGAAAAAAACGCTAATTGAATTTACAAACAATGCAATTAAAAACTTTGAGCCGCAAACTGGCCTACAATGAAATTATGGTTAAACTTTCTATTGCTTATAATATATGTATAAGGTCCTATTTTTCACTTTTTTTGCTGCAACTTATTTGTGCCGTTTTGGGAAGTGCCTAAAAAGTTTTAAACGAGGTTAGCCAAACATTTGCATGTGGGAATTTCTCTGGCCAAAGCTATGATCCTTCATTAGTCGCCCCATTGTCGCAACCGCAAGTGTGTAATCCTGAATAATGTTGTTACTTGCTTGTCTAACCTTTACACTGCAACAAAAATAATATTGGATTGCAGATTGCGTAGATATAATACAAATATTTAACTGTCTGTTACTTTTTCTTTCAGCTATTTGCGAAACTAGCTTATATATCAATTTTGATAGCTTGCCAACAATATGCATAAAGATTGAAGTTACGTAAAGCAGTGCTCGAAAAAAGACATTTCGGTGTGTTTAAAGGCCGTAAAGGTAACCGAGCAAGCATCAGGCATCCAGGTTACGCACTCACATCAGTTTTAAGCGACCATCTGTTAGTTGCTGAAGGTCGCGTCATAAAATGCCATTGGGCTCAGCTGTTATTCGAAACTCCGAAACACTTTAATTTACGGCTAATAAACTGCAAGCACGAAAATGGCCGAAAAGCAACAAAAACAACAACAGGAGCAGTAGCAGCATCAGCAAAGCTGCCAGAAAAAACGAAAATACAAGAACTTTTTTAAAATATGCAACGATGTCAAGAAGGGCGGCGACTCTGCTGCTGGATTTGTTGTTGCCGGTAGCTTCATTAGGAAAGGTTCAATTTCCATAAAGCATAAAGTTTGTTTTTTTTTTTGCCTCTCTCTCTCTTTATCCATTGCTCGGTTGCGGAGGGTAACATTAGACAGCTGCTCGTAAAAGAAAAAGCGGCGAAAAAGAGCAGCAAATCAACTACAAAACGGAGCCAAGTACAAAACTTTTTCCAGCACGTGTGTGCGCGAGTAAAAGCTTCTGTGCGTGCGTGTGTGTGTGTGGCGAAAGAAAAATGAAGGTGTCGCCTTATGGAGCAGTTAATTCTGCAGCCCTCCCTTGGAATGCAAGTAAGCCCTTCGAGTCGCGGGCAGGATCGCAGCAATGTCGCCTCGCCGGCTTCAGTTAATTATGCGTCTACGTGACTTCTGCAGCATAACAGAGACACTGCGGGATGAGCGAACTGATTGCGTTTGCTGCGTTTCGATGCAGCTTAAGTCGTAAGCTAAAACCACAACCTTGAACTCTTAAACCATATTTATACGCCGCAGACACGCACAAGCACACACACATGCGTGTGTATTTGCCGGTTGTGCCATTTATCAAAAGGGCCGCCGGCTAAGCATCTAATCAAGCCCAGACTCATGTGCCAGCCGGAGCGAATCAATGCGAATTGCCGCATGCCACAGCAGCCTGCAACTGTGACCGAGCGGCACCCCTCCCTAGCGCCGTCTGAGGTGAGGCGGGCACAACAACAACTGGTTGTTATGTATTTGCATGCACTGCAAATTGAAGTGCAAAGTTTGAAAATTCGAAACAAAATCAAATCAGCCGGAGCACCTCCCCAGGGTACCAAGTGGAGCGACACACGAGTGCTTTTGTACATTGTTCAAGTGGCAGCCCGACAGCCTAAAAACATATGTAAAACATTGGGGCTTATGGTGTAAAAACTTTGATTTGAATTCTGAATACTCACATGCATGAATGTCGGGCAAGTAGTTTGTTCTGATTGTGCAGCAGGCAAAATCCGGGGCCGATTCAACAGAACGCTGAAAGCACATTACGAACTCCTCTCGGGTAATCATCTTCGAATTACACTCCAGTTTATGTGTATCCTGTCGTCGTGTGGCAAGTGAATCAATTGGCAACAATCTTAAATTTGTGGCACTTACAGTGGCATAAATCCGGGCACTTTATGAGCAGCCCTCAGCAAAAAGTGAGAGACAGACTTGAATGCGTACTGTGAACTTTGGAGTACGTGGCATTCAAGGCTGCAGAATCAAGCCGTGCGGGATTAGTTTTGCAGTGCGCAGGAAGGACGCTCTGTAATCACCACACAGAAAGTTCCACGTTTAATGGCCATGTGGTTTGCCTCACAGCTGGTGGCCGCACTCCGCACTCTGCTGCATATTCCACCTGCCAAATCGGATTCCGACTCGAGCCCGTAGCTGTGCCGGGGCTCAGCGTTGGCCAGCTTCCAGATTCGGCAGCAAAATGGAAGTCGTTTCACAAAGGTGCCATTTGGTGGAGCAGCAGGACACCGGGCCCCATGGTAAGCGCACGGTATGCGCTCGGCTAAATAGCTCCTTCTCGGCTGCTGTCTAATGTGGGCTGGCAAATTAGCTTAACGATGATCTACTTTACGACTGCGGAAGCTTGTCGGCCAAAGTTTTGTGGGCGTCCCCAGACCCCCGCAAAATAAAAACGCAAACAAGCATTGTCAACTCACTGCCGAGCTGCGAGCTGCGAGCTCCGAGCGCTCGGAGACAAAGGGTTCTTCAAAGAAATTTTTAATCAATTTCAATGGTGCACATCAAATTGAATTAAAAGCCCAATTAGATGTCTGGCTCATTGTCACAGCCTTTTAGCCGGCTCTTCAGCCATGACCAAAACACTTGCACAAAAGCCAAACTCAATCTGCGGCATAGAGAGAAAGAGCAAGTACATCAAATCATTTGTGCGTTGAGCAAATCAGTTTTTCAATAAGAGCACCGCAATGACAATGGTAATGGTTGCCACGAGCACAACGTGGATGGCACGAGACGCGACGCTCGGGAGCAAGGAGCAAACATCCTGCGGCGGTAACGTGCTAACTCCAATTGCCCAGCAATAAAAACTTTGTTTTTTCGCCCGCCCCCCTGCCGCCGACCGAGCGGCTTGGAAACCCACACAATGCCCCTTAGGGCGGCGAATCCCTGGCATGCCGCTGCCGTCTTAGAAAATGAGCAGCGCATAGCTGAACTCTGAACTGAACTCTCAGAGGCTGAAGGAGCTTTATGCAAACCCTAAGATTTCCGCAACTTTCACATTTTTCGAAAACGATGGAACAAAAAAAAAAATGTAATTTAGAACGTTGTCGACATAACCAACTTGATGACAGATTTATTACATTTTAATTTGTTCAGCGCAAACAACAAAACGCGAACGAACGGATGTGTCTGAGGAGGGACTACAAAAATATATATGTAGAACAGAGAGTACATATATTTTATGACAGCACTTAACAACGTGGTCATATTTTGTTGGCATTTCTTTTTGCCGCTTTGTTTGGTAAATAATTTGGCAATGTTTTTCTATGTATACCTACGAAGTATCCCCTAAACTCTGGGGATTCGGTCAATGGGAAGTTTCCATGGGCAAAAGTTCGTTGCGAGTGTCATCGAAGCGCGCTCAAATTAAGAGTTTATTTATTTACTGTTGATGATAAAGTAACCCAAACTCTTAAGTAGATGCTTGTATCAGAGGACCAACTCTTTGAATCAGGGCCCAGAGCCAGAAATGAAAATAAGCGGCAACAGCAGCAGCAGCACAGCAACAACAACGACAACAGCAGAACGGCAAACAACTTGGCTAGCAATCTCTCAACTGGCCCATTCCTATTGCCATACTCAAGCCATCTTTAATAACGAGCAGCCAAGCAATTTGCCTGACTGTCAAGCGGCTTCAGAAGAACGAGGGCAAAAAAAAAAAATGATGAAAAAAATTAGGAAAATGCTGCATGTTGAAGCGGCGGCACAGTGGCAGGAATTTAAAAGGATAATTCTAAACAAATTACTGGTACAAGCCGACAAAGACCCGACGACAGGGATAAACAAAATCTGTGAGGAATCTTGAATCATTTCGTCAGTCGACATCTTGCATGCGCTGCAAATAAATTTGTGACTTTCCTGTCCTCAGCCAAAGCGGATATCATAAATTTTACCGTCTGCAGACAGATATTTATGTGATCCCGGCTCCTGTCTGGCAGCCACTTTGTGTACATTGCGTGTATGTTGGTGTAGAGTGTAGTGCCAGGGTCTGCTATAGCCGAACGCCGCTCTCGCACTGTGGGAAGGAGCTAGACCAAGCCGCTTTAGCCAGACAATATGGTAATTCCTGGCAGCGTAATGTAATGTAATTGAGACAGCGACGAGGGGCGTTTAACACCAACAAGAAAAAAAGTAACAGCAACAGCAACAGCGACAGCGGCACCCACACCAGCAACAAGAGAGAAGATATTTTGCGAAAAATAAAAATAAATAAATAATATGAAGAGTAAGTACTCTCGTATCGTGACCCTGCAAAGCACTTTATGAAATTATGCGACCTCTCAAAAATCGTAAGACCAGCGAACTGAGTCTAGGGCAATGTCGCATTCCGCCCGGCATGTCAAACCTTTCTCTCCGGCGGGCGACCAGGTAAACAGCATGGTCATATTCATATTGCCCAACTCCATTACTTTGCATTTGGCTGAGGAGTGTAAAAAGCAGGGCAACCTTTTCGCACAATCGCATGCAAATGAGCTGACGTACAGTTGCGCCAGGGCACCAAACGCAATATGCTTCACTTATAAACTGCGAGTAGACGAGTATATATACTCCAACTTTCGCCACAGTTTATGTGCCGTAGTCGATGTAATTTCTTGCGGATAGCTGGCCACACAGTATTTTTGGTATTTAGGGATGGCGGACAGCAACGGGAGGAGGAGTTGTCGGGGAAGGCGTTTCCCTGCCGCAGACAGTGTTTATGCTTATTAATTTCGGTCGCAATTCGTTGGGCAAATGACTTGGCGCCTAGACGCCGCCCACTTTTCCGGGCTGCCAAGCAGCAAACTCGTTCATCATCATGCCGGCAAGTTTATGAACTTAACATGGCATCCCAGTGTTGTATTTAAGCGACTGGCGAAAAAGTTTACCCAAATTACACTTGTTTGCCCAAGTTGTCAACGCCACGTTCAGATTTGCACATGTCACGGCATAGATAAGTAGCTTGACTACCTCAACTGAATGTTATGTAAGTGCCGCATGCCGCATACCACATGTCGCATGCCTCACCCCACAAATGGCCACAAATTGTTTTGTATGCGCAATCCCCAGCTTCTATTCAATAAGACAGTTTCGCCATTAAATCAACTTGAGCCCATTTTCCATTGCATAGTTTTAGGCTGAAATGAAAACAACTTCACAATGTGGACGGGTTACTTAAAGAATTCAAGTCTGTTTCAACTGTGTTCGGTTTATCCACCTGACATTTTTACCGAGAAACATGAGCATGTAGCCACGTTCAGGAATGTGTCGTGCAGAACAACGAGAATGTGTGCAAAATGGTTGTTCTTCCTATCAGAGCCTGTGTCACACTGTCGCTATGTCACCAACAAGTTAATTTCGATGGCATTCGTGCGACACGTTTTCACACATCATTTCTGCCGGTTTCAGCAGCAACTGTGACTGTGTGTGCGCCCCGTGTATGTGTGCGGTGTCTCCGTTGCTATTTAAAGTGAAAGCCATTGTGAAAAAACTCGCTGCATACTTTCGGGCTGTCTACTTAAAATGGCAGTAAGCCAAACGGGATTTGGGTGCCGTTTTCAGCAGCGTCAGCAGCACTTTATTGAAAATTGGTTTGATATTCTGAAAGCCAGTGGGTGGTTGCGGCAGTGAAAATTCAGACAATAAGTCAAGCCACCGCCAAGGCTTAGTTAACTTTCAGTTCATTTGCATACAATAATTATCGAGAAGCTCTAAAATTTCACAATTGAACGAGCAGCTTCCGTTAATGAAGACACAAGACGACGGGTAGATGAAACAAAAGTCGAAGATTAAATAAACCATCGTCATCGAAATGGAGCCGAAAGTAATGCAAATTTCATGCACCCCACTGAATTACTTAAATGTACACATCTATCTCTATTACTTTGTCTACGACAATATTATCATACCACTTCATTGTGAGCATACAACAATGAGAGAATGCGACTTCCGAGTGTAATTTATGTATCAATATTATTCAATTATGCGACTTTAATAAATTATACAGTCAAAGCCACATCAGCATAAATTGTGAGCAGCTGACACCCTCGCACATAAAGCGAACAACAATACGAACTCTCTCATAGATACTTGCTGATTGTTTACCTGCAAACACCAAAAGCCAGCTGACTGTCTGTGTGCACTAATCTATAGGTTTCAAGTTATGATTTGTTGTTGTTTTGCGAGAGCAAATGCTTTTAATGCGACAAACAATCTGGCAAGTCGATTAAGTAGATTACAAATTGAGATGGCTCTCTGTATGAGCAAGTATATTAAGTATACGCCACGCAAAACCATAACGTAAACTTCACTTAAAGCCATTGCAATTCATTGAAGGCTATGAATTGTGTCGTAAAGTACAACCAAATCTCGTAATATTTTTGCATGCAACACGGATCCAGTTTTCAATTTCACACCTCGTTGCAGGGACACAAGAAACACAAAATCCTGGTGACGATGATTTCGCCTACTTGACATTTTTATACAACAGTAAGACGACGACGACATCATCATCAAAAGTGTCAATGTGTGTAGGCATGTGCGTGTGTGTGTGTGTGGGTGTATATTTGGCAAGGCTTGTAGCCTTTTTTCGCACAACGTTTGTTTACTTTCCATGATTTTAAATATGCGAGCAAAAAAATGTAGGAAAATATTTGTTTGCCATAAAATATGCAAATGTACGTCAAAGCTGAACACCTCACATTTACGGATGTTGCCGTATTAAAGCACTGAAATTTATGCATGCCCACACACACCTCAACACAAACACACACTCACACACTCGCACACACGCTGTGGTCTTGACAACATCTTCGTCAAATACTTTGTACCTTGGTTTATGTTTCTAGCCGATAGAAAGCGGTTGATGGATATTGAATATCCAAAAGTTCCATACATGCGAATTTTCGTATCCTTCTTCTACAGCCCAATCTAATGATGTCGGCTTCGGGCAACGACGACCTCCAACCAGCGCTCTATAGTGAGAACGAAAAAGAAAAATATTTGGCCAAAAATGCTAGCTAGGTTTTTGTGCTTTTCACTTTCTCTTTTTTTTACTTTTTGTTTTGTGGAATCGCAGCTCGAAGCACACTTCAAAGTTGTTATGTTTCTTTGAAATTAAACGATTTAATTGCATTAAAGTTAAATCAAATGCGCGTGCGAAAAGTTTTACGCATTCAGCAGCGCACACAACGAAGCGGCCAAATCAAATCGTTCAACTCAAGCGTGCCGAGCGTCGTCTCTAGCCTAATGGCTGGAGCGCGCGCGGGGCGGAACACGGAGTGGCGTCGCGCGAGGTGGAAGCTGATGTGGTTCGTCCCACTTCGTTCTAATTTCGTCTTTGTTTGCGGTTTGCTTGGATCTCCTGCAACGCGAAAAAGTTTTAATTAACTGTTGCAGAACACGCCTCTGCCTACCTCTGACGCCTGAGCCACGCCTCCTTTGTTTTTTGGGGCCTGCAGTTTCGCGGCTTTAAGCTGAACCTTTAATCGCCCATTGACAATCTGGGAGTGAGTCGCGTAGGTGAAGTCGCGAACCCGAAACCGGGCTGAAAGGTTGCCAACCATTTTCCACCTTTTCGCACGTATTTGCGCATTGACTTTGTGATTTTAATTCATTTTTAATTTTCCCCTAACTGCGCTGGGTATTTTCACTGCAATCAAAGCTTGATTAAAAATAATAACTTCATTATTTACAAATTGAATTAATTACAATAGGTTTGCTGCTTACTCAGGGAATTACAGAAAGAGTATTACAAGTTTGGTATACATAAGGCATGCTTGGTCTAATTCTATTTTTAAATACTCAACAGACTTGTGAAATGAAAATAAATGCAGAAAGGTTCATTCAGCAATAAACTGTAAATACATTTCAGTGCTTATTTTAGGCTGGTGTATTTAACACTTCGGCGATTACAAGCAGATTAAATTTGTACCAATTAAAGCATTATGACCCTATGGCTGTGTCAGCATTTAAATAAATTATAACTCCAGAGTATTTCACTTGTTGCTGTGCATTTTTGTGTGCTTTTAATTGCCTGTTATTGAAATTGTTTACGCTTTTTGCGATGAAATCGGCAACTACCAAACACGCACACTCACACACACACACACACATGAGTGACTGCTTTGTGGTAAGAGTGTGGAGCTGTCAATAAAGCAACTGCATTAATTACGCATTTCTGCACTTACGGCTCCTGCTGCGAATAAGGCTGTTGTTGTTTTATTGACAGCTGCCTGACCAATTATGGTGCAATTAACACACTTGATTGGCCAACTTCTCGTTTACAGCAACCCTTCCACATACACACACACCTACACATACATACTACGCTGAGGTGTATGCTTTGATTTTAACGTTTCAAAGGTGCCCCCACTTTCCTCTTTCGGATTCACCTTGTTCCCATGAATGCGGTCCCAATCTTGCGCAGCAGCCCAGCAACAATTTGCAAATGTTTTTGCGTTTGAGTACAAAGTTTGTGATAACAAGTTGGCCATAAAGCTGATTGCCAGACGCCATGCCCATTTGGCTAACGGCCATAATCCAAATCCAAAAATAGATGTGCTCGACGCAGGCACCGACAAATAGGTAGATATCTGTCTGTGAAAGAATGCAAAAAGTATGCAGGAATTTTGATAGATTTATTACAAGAAGCTTTTATAACAAATCCCATATTTGAATCTCGACTCATGATTAAATCTTTTAAATGTTTTTCGCTTCACTTTCTAAACGTGCTCATACCTTTAAACACTTGGCGGTTAATTGCCATTAACTTGCGAAATGAAACGAAAAACAGATGAGAAATTAGATCTATAGTCAATATTATATTTCTGCAAGAAATTTCACATAGTTGAAGCAACCGTTTACTCAACGGCAGGGTATGCGAATCAGCCAATTGATTTCCATGCATAAAGATACACTCAGACAAGCAACCATTAATTGTGGCAGGTGCTCGAAAAGTGCGAAGACAATGAATGAATGAGCAGGCGAATGTGTGAGTGTATTCAGTCTGGAAAATTTGAATATTCCCGTCTGGGCACTTGCCTCAAATTGAATTCAAAATGCAAATTACAAGCGTAATAAAAGCCAAAGCGAAACATTTATCAAAATAAATATAGAATTCCTGAGTAAATTGAATTCCCATTCGAGGGCGGCATAATCGTCATCCAGCCCAGCTCGGAGACTATTTGCTCCCGATATCAATTACTGCGGAACGCCAAGAAAACGACTGATATCAATAATCATCCTTCTGTTTGTGTTTGCTGTCACTAGCCGACTAATTTGATGGAGCAGTTGCTGTGGGCGGGTTAAGAAAAGAAAGTTATATATATACATTTATATGGCTAACATTAACAACGCGCATGCTACAAGTTGTAGTTTAAATAATTTATCAAAATAGAAATCCGGAAAAATGCCCACCAAATGTCCAAATGCCTTATTGTCCGGCAATGCTCCCTGCGCCAGCTCCCCAGGCGCCACAATTTGATGTACGACCTGCGCTAAGGGCTGTCCCCAAGTGGCAGTGGATAGACTCGGCTGCGGTGGGGCGGGGAGCGGGCAGCGGGGGAGACGGCTTCGACTCCTGCTGTTTACGTCTTTGCGCATTATTAACGTGCGACGATGCGACGACTAATAAAACGAAGCGCCAACTGGGAACAGAGATGGAAACTGACAACTGGTAAACGGGCAACGCGGATGACAAGGACAATGCGAGAACGAGAGCCTCGCCGGCTTATTATGTTGACACACCATACCATAGAGCAACGTGGCGCAGGCTAAAGCGTTTGTATAATTGATTAGGTTTGGCTTTGCCAATAAAGCACACACTTTACTTATCGCCCCATCCTCAAGCAACCCACACCCAACTCCCTGGGCACATCCTGCCACATGTCTGTGTTTCTGTGTGCCTCGGCTCTAAATAATAATTTATGTGCTGTGTACAAAGACATTAATCTTTATTGGAACTCAAAAGTATATGCAAACCGCTGACAAGCTATTTTCTTGTCGTCTACTCATTGCTAAACGTGTTGTACTCCAACTCATACTCACTCTTGCTCGCTGTCGTAAATAAAGCACTCGTCTCGCAAAACTTTCTCCAAACAGAAAACAAGCTATTATGATACCTTTCACGGCTGTGGAAGACACGGCTCTGCTATGCTGTGGTATGCTGTGCTGTGCTGGGCTGGGAGGATACTTTTGACCCTTCAGGTGGAAATGGGTCTCGGTGCATCAATGTACGTTCCCATCTGACACATTAAAATCATTTTAATTGCCAACGTTTTTGATAGGCCTCCATTTTATAGGCCACAAGTGTGTGGGCTCGTTTAATTGAAATTTATGATAAACTGCGGCTGTAATCAAATTTTACGACAAACGTGGCGGGCGAAAAAGGGCAAATATGACGTGCTTTGTTTTTTATAGATTCAACTGACTCAGCTGCTAAGCCCTAACTACGCTCCTTTTCGCCATTCGAGCTATTTGACTGTTCTTTAAGCATGCAATAAATTTAATTATTAGGCGGTCATAACAAGCTTAATGCGTAATGCAAAATTCTAACTACACGTCGAAAATTATACAAAGAATATTAACTATACTGAGGTTAGATTGGTGTTCTACTACTTTTATCAAATTTACAATTTGTACTAAATTCAAATTGTCTATAGAATTGGAATTGAAACAAGAAATACACAATTCTAGTTACACATCAAGAATTATACAAAGAATATTAACTATACTTAAGTTAGATTGGTATTCTTCCACATTTATCAAATTTACAGATTGTACTGAATTCAATCTGTCTATAAGATTTCGTGGTAGAATTGAAACAAGCGTAATGCGGAATGCAAACTTCTATCTACATATCGACAATTATGCAATTATAAGAAAAACTATAATAAAGTTAGATTGGTGTTCTTCCACTTTTATCAAATTTACAGATTGTTCTGAATTCAATCCGTCTATAAGATTTCGTGGTAGAATTGAATTGAATTGAATTGAAACAGGCAATACAACATTCTAGTTACAGGTTATAGTTACAGTTATTCGAACAATATTAATTATACTTAGTACTGATTTCAATCCGTCTATAAGATTTTGTGGTGAAATTGCTACATATTATTAATAGAGATAACAAAATATTTCTTCATTTCTTCTTCATTTTAGGTTCTACAAATAATCGAATTAACCGTAAATAATAAAACAACTCTACTCTGGCGAATACTTAATACAGTTGCAGATGTTTCCCTTTGCCATTTGGCGCAATCCGTTAAATAAGGTCTAGCTCTTCTATTGACTGGCCGATCGCCATTTATCAATAAGTCAATTACTCTACGCTCTCTCTGCCAAACATGCAGTCCAACAACCTTGGCTGGGCTGACTGAGCAGAGACCATTTTGCATATACACATGTATGCAAATTGAAGCCATCAATTGGGGCTGGGTCCAGTCTAAAAACAAGGGAGGTGCCCCACTGCGTGTGTGTGTGAGTGTGTGCGTTGGATTTTCCTAAAAACAAAAAAAAAATGTATATTAGAAAACTGCGGACGAAAAGGGGAGAGAGGTGGAGGCAAATTGTGGGAGCAGACGCGTCGCTGGCCTAATGGCAAAGCCAGTCAAGTGTTGCGCTTTAGATACTCGTATAATTCATCAGTTGAATGATTTGATTTATATGGTTAAGCACGAAGCACGCCATGTGTGTTAGTTGGCGCAGTTGCTTCTCTTACTGCAAATACTGCTACGACTATTATTATTATTTCGTTGGCCATTTGTAGAGCGCTTGCTCATGAAAATGGAAAGTATTTTTTTGTTTTTGTGCAAAAGAAATTTTTGCGGTCGCGACGATGCTAGGCATGCATGCCTTAACATGAAAACATAAAGATTATAAACAGACACAAATGTTGGGGGCGGGGCGGGGCTCGTCCGACTGCCTGCCTAGCTCACTAGCTGCTTGCCTGTCAGGTGTTAACAACCTCTCGAGACTCATGATGTGCATGGCAAGTGATGATCTTCGTGGTAGATGCGTCGACGCCATCGTCGTCGTCGTCGTCGTCGTCGTACTGCAATTAGCTGTGTTCAACACAAAACAATTTACGACTATGGAAAGTAAGTTTCGGGCATTGATATCGAGATCGCGTTGCCTTTTTGTCACTTGTTGTCTGCGCATTATTGAAGACTTAACCCCATTAGCGTAAATTGGCGCACTTGCCAATCAGCGAAACAGGTAGATGGCTAGGCAAGGGCAACAAAAGAAACACACTTTCTGCGGCATGCCAAAGAACAGCGAGGCGAAAACTTTTACCCAGCCCCAAAAAAAATAACACAGCAACAACAACAACATCAACGAGACCCGTGATCGAGACGCACAATATCAACTCATTCACGAAGCCCAGACACCGAGACACACAGCGCGCGAGAGAAAGAGAGCCAGCATCTTGGAATTTTTAGTACCTGACTTCTTCTATGTTGTTTTGTTTTTAGTACGCAAACCAGTTTATGGCGTGGCGCCGAGAGAGCTGCCCAAAGCCGAGCAGCCTAAGCAGCAGCCCAAGCAGAAGCTGCCATGACCAGCGTCAGTTGCTGCGCGACGCTCAAGTGGAGCACAAGACACACAGATCGTAACGGGCAGACAAAGGCAAGTTTTAGTAGTGCACGAAGTCAGAAGCCGAATCGAGCCGAAGCGAAACGAAACCGAACCGGGACGCGACAACAAAACGACGCGAGCCAAAGTGAGACGAGACGAGACGAGGCGACGCTGCGCTGCGCATGCGCAGTCAGTTGTAGTTGTTATTGTTGCTCGTACTTGCTTGTAGGTAGCTGTGAGTGCAGTGCGCCAGTGCGCAGTTTAATTATTACCCCACCACCGCCAACCACCATCATCCCAACAAAACCACGAACAGCAGCAGCAGCAACTCCCTGCTTGAATTCCCGTTCCCTGCAAGCTGCGAGCAAAGTTTACTTGTTTGTCTGCATTTTTACTGCACTTGTATTGGTATACACATACATCCGTGTATGTGTGAGTGTGTGTGTGTGTGCGTGAACAGCGGCACTGTAATAGCCATTTTTCCAACACTCGCTCGCTGTGTGCGCTTTTCCATGGGAAAATATTCTTTTTCGCCGTTTTGCGCTTTCTTTTTGTGTATAACAAAACAAACGTAAACACTCGCCGCGACACAGCAACACGTAACAAACACTACACCACTGACAACAGCAACGCTGCTGAGCAAATAAAAAGTAACCACAAAAGAATACCATTTCCCAAGCAGCAGCAGCAGCAGCAACAACAAACGAACGAAAATAAACACTTTTTGTTTGGAGTTGTGTGCAATTTCACAAGCTGCCGCTGTCGTAGTTTCCCTCCCCGAATAAAAGTAAGCCAAAAATATAAATCAGAAAAGAAACTGGTTACAATAACAACAATAATTACAACAACAACAACAACAACCACAGCCGCAGCAGCAACAGCAAGTCCAGCAACAACAGCGACAGCAAATTGTTTTTAAACCGCAGTTTGTGATTAACATATTTCCCATCAAAAGTCCATGTTTTTAATCGCCCCAACTACAGGTGTGCGTGTGAGTGCATGTGAGTGTGTGTGTGTGTGTAAAACAAGAAGTGGACGCACTCGCAGTCGCAGAGACCTTGAAGCTGTCGCCGTCGTTTACGTCGACGTCTTGGGGCCGCGTCTTGGACCAGATTTTCGTATCGATTCGAATCGAATGAAATGAAATCAAATCAAATTGCATATTACAAAGTGTGTGTAAATCCCGAAGATTTTGAAATGCAACCTGCGAGCGAGCGCATGTTTTATGGCCAATATAAATTTACATAGAGATGTTCACATATTTGCATACTCACACCATGCCCCTATGCTATTTATCGAGATGCCAGAAACTCAAGCCGAGTCTCGGGTCTTGAAGTATTGAGACAGAGCGACGATCGCCGCTGCGAGTATTTCGAAAACTGACCAAATAACGTTTTGCATGACTATGGACCGTACAGCAAATAAAACATCCAAGCAAATCTCTGTCTCTCGATGTGTGTGTGTTTGTAAATGTACAAATATTCACACTCACACTCACAGTGCAACAACACCTGTGCTTGCTGTGTACGGTACAAGTTTTTTTCGTTTTTGGTGTCGGCGCGCGAACCAGCAATCCAATCCAATCCAACGGTACTGCAAACGCCCCGAAGAGAAATAATCAAGAATATGAAACACACAGCTGCACACATATTTAAGCGCACTCGTAGTTGTGACCTTACACACACACACACACACGCGCGCGGGCAGCGCCTTCGCTCCAATAATTGCCACAATTGTGCCATAAACAAAGTTTAAAGAACTCATTATTAAATATTACTCACACTCACATTCTGATTCCTGCTAGCCTGAAAGTTGCTTATTCAAACGAATTAACCTTTTGAGTAAAGATAGTTAAAGTATTGATTAATGAAATATATATATTACAATTATAATTTGATTTAACAAGTTTGAAAGTCAAGGTTAAAACTGTAAAGTTTATTTAGTACTCCACTATCGCTTTAATCAAACGCAATTATATAGCAATGTAGTTCGCTCCCAAGCTGAAATTGAGCACTTGTTTTTAATCAGAAATACTTTGAATGTGATTGCTAATTGACTTGCCAAACCTTTTTAAATAAATTACTTACCATAGGTGTGAGAACGCTTAAAAATGCCGCTAACATTGTTAATTATTTTTTGAACATTTCGAAAACAGTTAAGCACTGTAAATAATTGCTAATTATTATTAAATTTCAAAACTGGTTTTTTCGCAAATATTGATTAGTAAGCATCAGAGCGCTATTATTATTTATTTCAAAATATTTGTGCGCTACGACTAACGAGTTTTGTTTTGGTAATAAACAATAAGGAATTTGAATGCGCCAGAACTTAAATCTTTGGCCGCGAGTGTATTTTTATTAGCCTGACTGCATTGCAATTGAGGTTTCATCACATTCTTCATTAAACTGCGCCGTCGAGAGTTAACTAACAACTTCTGGTTCAATAGAAAAGAATAACAATGTGGAACACGGACAATAGAGAGTAAGAGATAACAAGGAAATACCGGACACAAATCTAGATTAAAAGCTGTTCACTTTTCATGCACAACAATAATGAGAGAGTTCTACAAAAAACACTTCGTATACTAGATTACTCAATCTCCGCTCATAACTTAATAGGCAAGAACTGAAGAACAATGGCTTGCATACATTATCGTCAACAAAAGCGACACGCATCTATTTCGCTGGCCAAGAGTGTCTGCAGCAAGAATTCAATAGACAGCTAGACAAGTAACTCGCTGAGCACATATGAGTGGAGATGTAGCACTTAATGCCATCATGCCGCCAGGCAGCGTCCCCAGCCACGGCGTGATTATGATTTGATTGTGTGGAGGCAAGAATGCTGCTGCTATTTAGGTGGTAATCGTCATGCCCCATTCTAAATCGAATGTGTAGCTAACCTAACATTGGCGTGTGTGTGTTGGCTTTGTTGATTATATAGCGTTCGCATGATTTTGGGTTCTCTCGGCGAGCGAGCGTTTGTCAACAAAAATAAAAGCCAAAGGCAAATATGTGGTTTTGACCAAAAAACTTGCCTGCGGTATGCAAATGAAATGTTTCTAACAGAAAACTGAGAGAAAAAAAAAGTGGAAGCAGCATGAGAAACAGAAACAGAAACAGAACACGCTGAAAGAGGAAATGACCAAATACGAGTTCGACTTTGAGTCTGAGTTGGGCGAGAATGAGTGTGTAATAAGCGCGGCATTTGAAACGGGTTTTAGGTAGCATAAGCAACTTACGAGTATCGTCGTACCAAATTGGCAAAGCTAAATGGAAATCAATCTAATATCTTAACTGCAGCGCAACGCAACATAAAATGGAAATGTGGAAACTGCTGTGGCTGCTGCCAAATTGTGGACAGCGACAACGACAGCTCGTGTTTTTATTATTTTGCTGCTGCCTCTGCTACTTGACCCAGCACTCTGAGGCCTGGCGTCCATGTCCGGAGCTGAGCGCCGCCTTGCGGCTGCCATGCAGGTGAGTGAATAGTGAATAGTGAATAGTGCATGGTGAACACCAACAGATGGACGGCGCGTTTCCGCTTGTCGATGATTTTAATAATTGCATGCAATTTGCGAAGTGGTTTTGTCTTTGACTTTAATCAGCGCGATCATGACGACGACGCCGACAATTACATTTGCAATTGCGACTTCAAATTACAATTTACAACAAACAATTACAGATGCAATGTGGTGCCTTTTGCGGCAACCGGGCAGCTGGGCGCCGTGGCCATGGACTGCGATCGCGTCGTCTTCCACGGCGATGCCCCGCAGCTGCCGTATGGGGCGCCCATCGTGGCGTATACGCAACGTCACAGCGGCCAGCAAACACTGCCCGCCCAGGTAGGCCAACGAACTGCCCAACAGCAAATGTTGTGTTTGCCGATCGTCAGCTTAATTGTTTATTTATTCACAGACATTTGGACAGCTGAAGCTGCCCATCGAAGAGTTGGACTTGTCCAACAATCTGATACGTCGCATTCCCGACAAGGCGTTCGTTGGCCTAAAAGACGCGCTGAACGAGCTGCGTTTGGCCAACAATTTGCTGGGCGACAATCTCAATCCCATCTTCTCCACGGCCGAGCTGCACAGCTTGAAGAATCTGCGTCTGCTCGACTTGTCGGGCAACAAGATCAAGCTGATTGAGGAGGGCGTGCTCAAGGGCTGCGTGGACCTCAAGGAGTTCTACATGGATCGCAACAGTCTCACCGCGGTGCCAGTCAATTCGCTAAACGGCCCAACTGCTCTACGCCATCTTTCGCTGCGCCAGAATTACATAAGTAAGTTAATGCAATTAAAATGGTGACTAAGATAAAGTAAAGTATTTGCAAGAAAACTGCATTTCAATGAAGACTCACATAACATTTTTAAGGCAACATCAATTTGACTTAATGACTTTATCATATTGCAAGTATATAATAGAACATAAATATATGATATTTTGCATTGACTTATTGTCGCCAATTTGAAGTTTGCCTAATCAGATATGTATTGACTCTCAAAAATTCTCCCTTAGCGACGCTGCAACGTGATTCATTTAGCTCGCAGTCGCAGCTGGAGATCATCGATCTGCGCTACAACACGCTGCGCAGCATCGACAGCCAAGCCTTCCAGGGACTGCGCAAGATACGCGAGATCAAGTTGGCCGGCAATCGCATCAACAACCTGAACAGCGACGTCTTCGAGAAGCTGTCCACGCTGCAGAAGCTGGATCTCTCCGAGAACTTCTTTGGCCAGTTCCCCACGGTGGCGCTGGCGCAAATACGCAACCTCAAGTCCCTCAACGTCTCCTCGAACATGCTGCAAGTGAGTTCGCCTTAACCATATACTAGCACAGCTTTGACCTCAACTGTTCTTGCAGCAATTGGACTACACGCACATGCAAGTGGTTAAGTCGCTGGAGACACTGGATCTGAGCCGCAACAGCATCACCAGCATTCCGCCAGGCACATTCCGCGACCAGACCGCACTCAAGTACCTCGATCTCAGCCTCAACTCGCTGCGCACTGTGCGTATACTTAATGAGGAGCACGCGCCTCATTTGCTCGTTTGCTAATGCAACTTTCAACTACTTGCAGATTGAGGACGACGCACTGGAGGGCCTGGAGAACCTGCAGACGCTCATCATCAAGGACAACAATATACTGCTGATTCCTGGCAGCGCGCTGGGTCGCCTGCCGCAGCTCACCTCCCTGCAAATGGACTTCAATCGTGTCGCAGCGTTGTCCGCCGAAATTCTCGGCTCGCTGCAGGCTGGCGACATTACCACACTCTCGCTATCCCGCAATGTGATCCGCGAACTGCCGCCTGGCAGCTTCCAAATGTTCAGCAGCCTGCACACGCTCGACCTGGCCGGCAACTCGCTGGCCATGCTCAATGCGGACACCTTTGCGGGCTTGGAGAGCACGCTGATGCAGCTGAAGTTGTCGCAGAACAAGCTGACCGGCCTGGGCGGCATGCCGCTGGTGCTGCCTGAGCTGCGCAGCCTGGATCTGAGCAGCAACAACCTGGGCGAGATCTCGCCCAACCTATTCACAGAGCTCGAGAATCTGCAGTCGCTGAACTTGAGCGGCAATCATCTGGCGCCACTAACGCCCATGCTGTTCAAGCCGTTGAGTCGGCTGCAGATCATCGATCTGAGTCACTGCAGCATACGCCAGTTAAGTGGAGATGTGCTGGCGGGCCTGCAGGATCTAAAGCACATTCACTTGGCCGGCAATCAGCTGCAGGAGCTGCAGGACGGCAGCTTCCTCAATCTGTGGAACATTAGCTCCATCGATCTGTCCGAGAACCACATCAATTCGATACGTGCCGGCGCCTTTGTGAATGTGATGCAGCTGAAACGGCTCGATCTGCATGGCAACCAGCTGTCGGCCTTCAAGGGCGAGTTCTTCAACACGGGCACGGGCATCGAGGAGCTGGACATCTCGCACAATCAGCTGAGCTATCTGTTTCCCTCTTCCTTCCGCATTCATCCCCGACTGCGCGAAATACGCGCCGCCCACAACAAGTTCTCGTTCTTCCCCGCCGAGCTGATCACAACGCTGCAGTATCTGCAGCACATCGATCTGTCCCACAACCAGCTGAAGACCATCGATGAGCTGGACTTTGCGCGCCTGCCGCGACTCCGCGTGCTGCTGCTGGCCGACAACCAGCTGGACATGGTCAGCGAAATGGCGTTCCACAACTCGACACAGCTGCAGATTGTCGATCTGTCCGGCAACAATCTGGATCGCATTGGCGAGCGCACCTTCGAGGGCTTGGTGCGCCTCGAGCAGCTCAATCTCGAGCACAACCGCCTCTCAGAGCTGTCCGACGGCGTCTTCGAGCACTCCAAGCTGCACATGCTGGAGAACATCAACCTGGCGCACAATCGCTTCGAGTACGCGCCGCTGAATGCGCTGCAGCTGCGCCAGTTCTTCGTGTCCTCGGTGGATCTCAGCCACAATCGTATTCGGGAATTGCCCAAGGACGACGGCATCATGATGAACATCAAGAGCATCGATCTGTCCTTCAATCCGCTCACGCCTCAAGCTGTGCACAACGTGCTCAACGAACCAAAGACGGTGCGAGAAGTGAATCTGGCGGGCACGGGCATTGAGGAGCTGCAACTGCTCGAGACGCCCTTCCTGCAGTCGCTGAACCTGTCGCACAACAAGCTGCGCAACGTCAAGGCGGAGGTGTTCCAGCGCGTCACGCTGCTCGAAAACCTCGATCTGTCCAGCAACGAGCTGCAGTCGCTGAGCGATCTCTCGCTCGCCTGGCCGCAGTTGCAGGTGCTGCAGGAGCTGGACGTGTCCAACAACAGCTTCGAGCTCATCTCGCAGTCGAACTTCGCGCAGCTGGAGATGCTGCGCACGCTGCGCCTCAATCACCTGCCGCTCTGCAGCCGCATCGAGAAGAACGCCTTCCGCACGCTGCCCAACCTGGCCACGCTGGAGGCCTACGATCTGCCGCTGCTGGGCTACCTAGATCTGCAGGGCATCATGGAACTGCTGCCGGGCCTGGAGATGCTGGATATTGAGGTGAAGGACAGCAGCATTGGCAGCGAGCAGATACAGCCACTGAAGCATCCGCGTCTCAGCTCGCTCGGCGTGCGCGGCGAGCGCTTGAAATCCATCTCCTCGGGCACCTTGGCGGGTCTCAAGAGCAGCGAGCTGACCATCAAGCTGCAGAACACCTCGCTGACCGCGCTGCCGCCTGCGCTGCTTTTCCCCGTGCCGCGCTCCTCGCACCTGACACTGAACGTGCACGGCTCCAAGATTGGCGCGCTCGTGCCGCAGTTCCTGAACGCGCTGGAGGATCGTCGCGCCAGCCTACAGCTGCAGGGCCTCGAGAGCAATCCCATCAACTGCAACTGCGAGGCGCGTGCGCTGCGCCGCTGGCTGCCCAGCTCTGGCATGCCGGAGCTGACGTGCCAGGAGCCACCGTACATGGCGGGACGCAAGCTCATCGAGGTGGGCGACGACGAGCTGACCTGCGATGCGCGGCGCATGACCTCGACGACGTCGCCGCGGCCGTCCACACCGCTGCTGCAGAAGAGCAGCAGCCAGCTGGTGACGCGCACGAGCAGCAGCAGCAGCGCGACCACCGAGGAGCCGCTCATCATCTGGAGCCTGGAGCCCACACAGCCGACGATCATGAAGATCAAGACGAAGGCGCCGCTGATGAAGGCCCAGGCGCCCATCATTGGCAACGACGACACCCTGATCATCGGCATCGTTGGCGGCGTGGTGGCCTTCATTGCCATACTCATCATCATCATCTGCATCATTCGGCTGCGCATGAGCAACGCCGAGTACCAGCAGAGCGCCGCCATGATGGGCATGCCATCGGCCATGCAGCTGGGCGCCCACAATGCCGCCTACAATTACAAGACGGGCGGCGGGGCACCGACTGCCGCGCTGTACGCAGTGCCGCCGTACCAGGCCAACTATGCCACGCTGCCGCACAAGACTGCCTCGATTCACCAGTCCACGCAGAATCTGTCGCAGCGCCAGCAGCAGGCTGTGCAGCAGGCGGCGGCTGCCCAACAGGCGGCCGCTGTTGCCGCCTACTCGACCATGTCGCGCATGTCGTACTTCAGCGGGGCTGGCGCGGGGGCGGGAGCTGGCGGCGATGGGGCCGAGAGTTTGTCGCAGCACCAGCAGCAGCAGCATCAACATCAACATCAACCGTACATCATCTACTCGGACGACAAGGCATATAGATAAACGCGTGTAGAGTGCATAGTCAAATCCGTAGAGCATCATCCTCACTTCTCTCCATCTATCTCAGTCAAATCAGCAGAACAGGTTCTACACAATATTAATGATAATGATAATAAGACAATAACAATAATATTCATTGTTGTATATAGACTTAGCACACTCTTAACTGTATCTGTAACGTATCTGTATCGTAACAATAATTAAGTCGAAAGTTAACGCGTGAGCGTAATAAACAAATTATAGTATAATAATGAATTCACAAAAGGTGTTTTTTATTTACACATCAAGATGGTTTTCATACAAGTCTACAATACTCGCAAATGCATAAGTATTTCATATATGGTATACATATAATATATATATATTCATTTATAAAAGAAACACATGTGTGTGTCTGTTCGTAACGTGTCAGATACTTCAGGATAATCATTTCACAGTCTTTGTTTTGCGTATTCATAAACTAAACAACAATAACTAGAGCATATTAATTTCATTTGTAACGCCCGACACAAAGTTAAGTTGTATTTACACTGTTCGCAACAATTAATAATCAATAATTAACATGTTTTATGGCAACAAGGAACCAAACAAATTTGAGATACAAAATCTAAGTAGCTTTCAAACAGGTAAGTATAACAAAAGTCTTTTTCGTTTCATCTATGCCATTTGACCGTACGAAGTGTGCGTTGTGTAGTTGCGACGTCGATAGTACACCATCAGGCCATAGCTAATGCACAGAAGTGCCGCTATAATGCCTATAAGAATGCCTGCAACAACAATCTCTTTATTAGTCGCTGACCCAAATGGAAGCAGCCGCGGTTCTATGATAACTTGCCTGTCGCCGCACCCAAATTCGCCTCTTCGTATGTCATCGTCAAGGTGGATCGCTGGCACTCCGCCTCCCAGTCCACGGGCAGCACATCCTCGTAGAGCTTAAAGAGCTTATCCAGCGGACAGGACACACCACAGCCAGGTATGTCCATGGGCAGCGGTTCCGCCGAAGTGTTCTTGTAAAACAGCGATACCAACGGCGTGTTCTTATCGTCCACCCGCAGTTCGAACATTATGCAGGCAGTGTATGGTGGGCTGTGCAGCTGTTAGATAGGGAATCCATGAATCAATACAATTAGTTAAGTAGATCGCATGCGAAGCACAAACCTCAAATAACTTAAGAGTATTCAACAAGTTGGCAACTGTTGTGTCATGAGCACTATACACAAATACTGAACGATCCGGATGCAGCTGTTTTTTAAACTTTTTGCTGAATCGCGAGAGTATGTCCTTGAGTAACGGGCCTGACTTGAGGCGGGCCAATTGGCGAGTATAAGTACTAATCGAGAATGCAAAGTTCGAAACGTAGGTCATGTCGGGACCGCCGTAAACCTTTTGTGTCCACACTGGCAGCGTTTTGTTGTACACTTGCTCTATGAACAATGTGTTGTTGAGATATTGGGCCTCGATAAATGATTTTACAGTGCGACCACTATTTTGGCTTAGGTACACAAAGAGATCGTTGAAGCGTTCCAGCTTCTCCTGGAACTCTGCTGACTCTAATAGCACAGACAAGTTGTAGTCAAATGCGGGGCAGGCGGCCTTGGCACCGATTATCTGAAATAGGGGCGACAATTGGAGTTGAAATTGCAAAAATTATTGCACTACAATGTGCTTAACAGCCTCAATAATTAAATGCACATTAGAAATACCTTTTAAAGCTTCGAACCTAATTAAAATGCATATTTAGAATAACTATTTAAGTGGTTGGTTTCACAGAACATGAGGTGCTGAAGCACATTATAGAGTATTAATAACAATAGTTACCGCATCGTAATCTTCAGGCACTGTGTGCACAGGAATGGGCTGCCATTTGATTTGATCGTTCCACACATCGTCGCCCTCGGGTTCATACAAGCCAGCCAAATTGGATTGAGCACTCATCAGTGTACGGTCCACGTCCGTGGACTGTATATAGATTTGATCCGTGTCAAACCTGCTGCTTAACAGCGAGCCATAGCGTTTTCTCAGCCATTTGCCCAGTGCGTAGTGTTGTTGTTTGCCACGCTATTGTATTATAAGGTATGATTTAGACATTGCTACCCGTATATTAAAGAGTGCACTCACATTAGTCAATTGTCCCCAGCCCGTTGGCCAATATTTTCGATTGTTCCATGGATCCGTTGGATACGGGTCGAGAGGCATTCGGTCACCATGGCGAAAAATCTGCAATTCAAATTTAACCATTAACCATATGGCAGAAAGTATACTGGATTTTAAATACTGGTCTTACCACATGCGCAAACTTCAGTTCACCTGGCAACGTGGCTGGAACATCTCGAATTTCATCTTCCATAGAGCCAAGAGTCGCGTTACCACGACCAATAAATGAGCATATGCAGAGAAAGACGATCGCCTTGACCGAGTAGCTGCTTTGGTCGCCCTCCATCTTCAACAAAGAAAATACCGCCAATAAAGTTATCGGTCAACTGCTGTTCTTAATTTAATTCAACGACATACAGTATTTATGTATGTGTCACACAAATTTGCGAGCTTACCATCAACGTCAAGTTATGGAAACCTTATCGAGAGCTAGCTATCTTTTAAACAACATGCATTACTGCCAATTCCATTTAAGCAATTGCTACCATTGTGCTGCAATTTCTAAACAGCGTGACCGTTATTTACATTTCAAAATATACCAAAGCTCAAACGTGGCCTTGGTATTTTTTTGTAACAGTGCTCATTAAAAGGTCATATTTGAAATATATATAAAAGTATCATGTAGTTTATATTTTTATTTTTTTTTTTTAGATCGTAAGTCATTGGCCATTGAGTAGAACAATTCTTACTATGCATTCGTTTTTATCTTATCGTTTCGTTACGTTTTCTTTTCTAATTAAAATTTCTATATGCAAATATTGAATCATTCTTAATTGCAATTAACAAATATACTGTTGATTGTTTGTTGGACTTAAATGGTATCGCGATTGGGATTAGTTACGAACTGTATTAATGTATGTCTTAATTTAAGATAACGCGCGCACAATTATTGGAAAACGAAATTCGGCTATTGGGTTCTTCTTTTTGTTTTGTTAGCAATCCACTCTGATTACATCTGCGTCTGGTGTTCATATGGTATTTAAAATCTTCTATTCCCGCCTCCCATATTCAGCGCTGGTCTGGGGGGTCCATTAAACCTGAATACAAAAAATAGATACGATGTTGTACAACATGTTATGGAGCTCTTCCAGTGTACAAAACATAAGCGCCAAAATTCAAATTTACAGATGACTCAGTATTTCGACCAATTTGGCTTGCTACTGCTTACATTGATGTCACGGAAACAACTTGATATATAGCGAAACATACCTATTTCTATTGCCAGGAACACTGCCGCCTTGACTACCAAGTGGTGGGAAGTCTGATTGATATGAATTTGCTGCATTGTGATGGTGGTGACCATTTGTCGGTCCGTGTTTATTAAAGCTGCTACTACTGCTTTGTCCATTGCCACCACCTCCACCACGTCGCGCATTGAAACCGCCACGTCCTCCAAATCCGCCACGGTTCGCACTGAAACCGCCGCGTCCAGCTTGCGTGTTTCCACTAAAAGAACAATATAAATATTAGGGGCACATTTGGAAATAATCGCAGTCTTTAATTACCTATTCATGCCTGGATTGTTGCGATTACGCTGGAACATCCCATTGTCTGCATTGGTCCCACTTGTCAGCGGTCCATTGCCAAATCTTCCTTGCTTGGCGCCGCCAAACGACATTTGCTGCTGTTGTTGCTGATGATGATCAACAGCGGGCAAAGCAAATCCTCGTCGATCTTGTCCAATATTTTTCGATGTGCCAGGCCCACCAAAGCCACCGCCACCACCACGATGGCCACCAACACCTCCGCTTAGTGGCCCGTTATGAAAATCATTGTGACTCATGTTACCGCCACTTTGATTGAATTTGTTTTTAAACGATTGTTGTGGCGGTCCATCAAAGCTTTGGTTTTGCTGTTGCAAACCCTTGTTATAGGGTGCACTGCGTTGCTGTCTAAAACTCCCCTCGTTTCTCATGGGTCCGAAGTGACTGTCATTTGAGCTGGACACCCGATTGACGCCTCCTCCTCCAGCTGCTCCTCTAAAGTTATTACCACTTATGTGACCCCCGCGATTAAAGCTGCCACCTGAAAATAAACTATTATGAATCGCCTTGCCGATTGCAATTTTTGTTAATTACATTACCTTGCATGGGCCTTCGGTTAGAGGGCCCCCCTCCACTGCCACCGCTGCCCCCACCGCCTCCTCTTCTGTCTTTTGGTCGCCCGGGTTCCACGACAATGGGCTGTCCCTTGAATTCGATGCCATTAAGTGCAGCTATTGCTGCCTCGGCCATTTCAATGGTCTCCAGATGCACAAAGCCACAGCGATTCATTATATCGCATTCGACCACAACGCCATAGTTAGTGAATAAATGCCGAAGCTCCTCGGGTTTGCAGCCAGGCGGCAGGCTGCCCACGAAGACTTTGGCGGTCTGAGAAATGAAGTAAAGAAAAACGGTGAACAAACGTGCTCCATGTGTTCAATACAGCAACTCAATGATACGTACAGACATGAAAGCACCTTTAATGTTTTGGATTTTCAATTTTTTCTTATTTTTATATTTATTTTCGAGTTTTCTGCTTCTTTCCACATTGCCCAGCCAGGCTAACCACTTAACATATGCTAATTCTGTAATTTAACAGCACCATCAGGGTTTGTTTAATAATAACATTTCATTTCTGTGAATGTCAATCAAATACAAAATACACATTGTAAAGATTTCGATTGTATAAAAATTTAGTTATTTAAGTTTACGCCAAGAAGTTATTAGTTATATAGAATATTAAACCACGAACTTGTGCTGATCAGCTGATTAAGCGTTGTTGTTTTTAACAGAACATAAACGTACATCGGTGCTCGATTAACGTACAATCGATAATTAATATGAATAGTTGCCGATGAAAACAAACACAATAGATATCGAATAGACTTATTTGTTTGCTTGTTTTTTTTATAAACATTTTAAAACAATGTGGGCGCCAAGCACAGAAGAAACTCATTTTGCGAACATAGATGCCACAAAAAACGTTGTGCACATCATGCCCAGCGTGGAGATGATGGTCACCTTCAGTGGGAATCGAGGAGATGCGTTGCGCTCCAAAAAAGCTTGCGTACTGTACGCCGAGAGACTTGATTTCAAAGAGCTGATTGTAAGTAATGTCTCAACACAAGGAGTAATTAAAAATTATACAACATTTATATGTTCAGCAACTGCGATTAACTGAAAAATGCGATCAGCGACGAATGTACATCACCACCGTGGATAACGCCTCCTTTCACATACTGAAACAAGATCAATCCCTGAATGTCACCTTTGCTGGCTTCATGGAAAATGTGGTGCGTATGTTGAAGGACTGTCAAGCTGGTACGCTGGAGCTGTGCCTATCACTCAAGGATATAAGTGGCGATAATTCCAATCAGACGCAAGATTATCTGCTTCAGTTCGTGGAAATTAGATCCTTCAAGAATCTGGTGCATCTGAGTTTGCCCTGCCGTTCTGCACCCTTGCACACAGTGCTTTTCTACATCAACAGCATGCTTGAAGCGGCACACAAGAAATCCTACATACTGGAACAGAATGTGCAACAAGTGCAAATGGAATTGAACTCACAGCAAGCGCACATGGAGCAACTGGGCGCGGACAACAATAAATTACGTGATGCACTGCTAGAAAACTCACGACACTTGGGTGAAAAACATGCTTTGGAGCTGCAACAAATGCAGGACAAGTTACAGCAGATTAAAGAGCAGCACAACAATGATGCGGAGCGAAATCGTCGCACGATAGCTGGACTCCAATCACAATTGGATAGAGCCATACAACAGAAGGGAGATCTAAAGGCGGCACATGAGCAGACAGAGAAGCGCCATCAAAGCCTCACTGAGGAGCTATCCTGCTGCAAGACACGCATATCCGCACTGAAGGAGCAAAACGATAAACTACACACTGAGCTAACGGCAGCAAAGAAACAAGAGCGCAAGCTGGAGTACAAAATCGAGGATTTGAAACAGCACACAACTGAGCTACAGGAGCACATACAAAAGGGTCAAAAGGACAAGGTAGTGCTTTACTTAATTTACTTATAAAATTGCAATATAATTTGTGAAATTTACAGGCCAACATTTCGGCCGAGTTGGAGGCCGAGAAGAAAATCAATCAGACTAAGCGCCAAGCATTAGAAATGGCCTCTAATGAAATTGCAAAAGCGAATCAAATTATACTAAAGCAAGGCCAGGAAATACTTAATCACAAGAAGACTATCACTTGGCGCACCGAGGTGGCGTTGCAGCAGGAGAAGGCTATCAAGGAGAAGGATAAACTACTGTGTCTGCGCGAAGGCGAACTCGAGCATGAAAGGCAAACGCTGCAACAACTGCGCCAGGAAATTCCGCAACAGTTGCAGTCGATGCGACACTTTGCCCAAGGCCTGGAACAGAAGTACACGAATCGTAAGCAGCCACAATTGCCATAATTTATAATTCACTACATTTTAAATCCTTTATAGAAATCGATACACTCAAAGAACACTTAACTACAGCGTGTGGCAAGGAAAATCAAAGCCGAAAAGCCAATCGGAAATAAGTGGAATATTTAAATGTGTTTTTTAGCAGAATTGTTGTGTGTTTGTTAATTGTATTATAACTTTAATTATAAATTTATGTCATCTATTTATTCGTAGTCTTCATCTGTATTTTTCCCGCTTTCCACGTGCGCAGTTGCCACATTTACTGCTTGGCTAATGTCCTCAAACTGATTCATTTTCAGGCGTTCGCGTATCAGCTCAGCAATAGCTTTTTGTGTGCGTCGCTCCAAACGTTCCAGCTTTTTGCTGACGTCTCGTTTTAAATCCCAGTCGGGTTTGCGAGGCGCTAAATTTGTGATGTCAATCTCATCAATGACCATTGGCTGCTCCAGTAAATTGAGCTGCGATTGCACAGCTGTCTCGATGTTGCCTGTGGGCTCTTGTGCCAGTATTTCACCCGATGTGTTTTCATTTTGCGGCCTATAACTCCGAAAAACTGGCCTAGAAATAAATAAAAGTAAAAACGCTGCAGACATTAAAAAATGTAAACAAACTGTACTCACTTTGGCAATTTGTCGTCTGTTGCTGCAGCAGCGGTATTTTTGTTTAACGCCTGTTCACGCAGCTTTTGCAATCGCTCTTTACGCTTTAATGACTCCTCGGTCAGTTTACCCAAGTTACTATTCTCGTTGTTAGCCATTATTGCGTGGTGATAGAATAAATAAACACAAATAAAATAAACAAATTTAGCTCGTGCACTGTCTTTGACTGATTTTCGATAACTGCCCAGTTCGATAAGCGATAATGTTGACGTATGAAATCTTAGTTTGTTGTTGGTTTTTTATTGATTCTTTGAAATAAGCAGATCAATAGTATATTTGAGAAATAACTAATTATCTATTGTTCAGCTTGCATATTTCTAAATTGGTTTATTCGCTTCAAAAAACTATTCGATAGCAAGTTTTTAAAATTTTTCGATAAATAACAATTGAGATACACAATAGATAACAAGTTGGCAGTTCGCGTTTATGGCATGAGAGTGAGGGGCAAAACAACGCAACTTTTTGCTGTATTACAAAAAAAAGAAAAACAAAAACATTCAAGTTAATTTGGCAATTACACTATTAAAACGACAAACTGTTAAACGGTGCACTCAATTTCTTTCCTTCAAACGGTCCAGCAAATGCAAAACATAATCGCAGCGCAAATGCCAGCAATAAAAATGTAGCAGCTGCTGCAACAAACTGTTTTTTTTGTGTGGAGTAAGGTAAAATTATTAGAGCTGCTGGCCAACTCTGAACTGTTGGCTGCTTGGCTGTCTGGCTGGCAAGCTATTAAAAACCAGACAGCGAGTACATGTATTTTTGGTGAACATTTTGTTCTAATTTCGTTTCTTTCCGTCTCGATCAAAAGGGAGCCGCTGTCGCTGCCAACAATACAACGGACGATCGACAACTAACTGCATAGCGCAGCCGTTTCACACAGTCAGCGCACCTCGTTGAGCTCATTGTTCTGTGACTGTGACACCGTTTTGCCCGGCATTTTAGCCAGCAGCTAAGTAGCTAAAAATGGAGTGGACCAGGGACAAGACGTTGCTGCTGATCAACGAGTACCGACAGCGACGCGGCCTGTGGGACATGACTTGCGACGAGTATCGCAAGAAGGATGTGAAACAGCGCCTCTTGAACGAAGTCAGCGAAGTGCTGGGCGGCAATATTGCCATACCTGAATTGGAGAAGAAATTTCACACACTGCGCACGCAATATCATCGTGAAATAAGTCGCATGAAACGCAAGGAACCCTACAATTCCAAGTGGTTTGGCTTTAAGAATCTCGTCTTTCTCAGCTCGCCGTACGCGTGTCGCTCGACCAAAAGCCGCTTAAAAACCGAGCTACAGCTGCAGGAGAATCCCAGCATACAAAAGTACGTGTTGGGCGAGGTGACAACTACGGGCACCGCCTCTGAGACCAACAACATGAACGAGGAATACATAATAACGCCACGCAGTAAATCGCATGCCAGCAGTCGGGCGCAAGAGCTCGAGAAGCTGATAGAGGAGACGACCAAAGATGTGGACGATATCGATGATGATGGTGAGCCCGGCGTCGAGGACGACGTCGAGACAAAGCCCAAATTAAGCAAAGAGATAAGCGGCACCTATGTGCAACTAAATGAGGATGAAAGCGAGGCGCTCGAGAGTCACACGCACCACCAGCAGCATCATCAACAGCAGCAGCATCAGCAGCAACACCACCAACAACAACAGTCCATGCTGGAGCTGCATCACACGTCCAACGCGGTGGAGGCGGTCAGTTTTCAGGCCAACGAAAGCGGTGAACTGCACTTTCAATCACCGCCAACGGCGGCCAATGCCAGCGGCGGTAGCAACGGCAACGGCTCGGCGGCGGTGCACGTAATGCCGACTCGCATCATAAAGATACAAAGACGCGATACGTCCAATCAAGAGAACGGTTACTACGAGGATCAGTCAACGCAACAGCATCAGCTGCATCCACCGCCGGCTAAGCGCATCTATTTTGATCCCAACAGCAGTCACAGCACCACCATACTCTCCACATCCACGCTGGCAGCGGCCACACAAAATGGTAATGCCAGCAATGTGCTGACAACGACAGCCGCATCGGGCGTAACGGGCGGCACATTGCGTCTGCCCCGTGTCAATGCCATAGTCAACACATCGCTGTCACCGCCAAAGCCGGCCAGTTCACCGATACCTCCTCAATCGGCTGGCGCCATCGTCAGCCAGCTGCGCGATGAGTTCTCCACGTACGGCGAGTACGTGGCCAATGAGATGCGTGCCATCAACAGCAGGGAGGTGCTGATCGCGCTAAAGCACAAGATAAACACGGCCATATTCGAGGCGAATATGGCCGAGCTGCAGAAATGAAGAAAGCAGAGGAATGCACAACTATCTTCGGCATGCCGAATATTCAACACCCTTGCAGAGAGAGGACAACTAATTAACAAATACAAATGTTCATGCATTATTGTACCCTCTGCTGGAGTATTGCTAATATTATAATAAACTCAAGATTTTAGCGAGAATTTAGTCTTAAGATTAATGTTCAATTCGTCGGAAAAACCGCATGGTTTTTTAGTACACCCCAGTAATTGTAAAGCTTTTGTTTTAACCTGTTTTTTAAATTTGTAAATTTACATAGATTCACTTGTATGTATCAATTTGATTCAATAAGCCAAATATAAAGTTTAGTAGAATCCAAATATAAACATTACTAAATTCAACCTAGCAATCATCAAAAAAAGAAAAAAATCGTTTCTAATATTTTCAAAATTTCGTTGTTAAAATGCGTAAAAATCCAATATGCGAAACATTAACCGATTTGCCCGTCAGGTTTGACATTGAGAAACTTGCTGCTGAATTCAAGCCAAGAGACGAAATAAAGAATGTCGCGGAGACGAAGTCGCCCAGAGATTTTCTCAGCACTCCCGACAACAATTGGGTCGTTTTGCCCATGTTTAAAAATCACTTGGACCACTTGAAGCCTTTTATATCTTGTCGCACAAACAAATATATGCGTTGCCGCTATAGGAAATTTCTCAACAATGTCCCTGATAGCTACGTGAATATTGACCTTAATAGCTTTAGCACTCGCAAGTATGCCATTTGTGCCATTTATGCAATAGTTTCTAATTTATTTAACACATTTAGCAAACAATATCCTCGAAGAAAATCACTAACAGGGCAATTTTATGGTGTGGACTTCAAATTAGCTCCCGTTCCCGCCGCCGCTGATCCACGCAACCAGGGAGCACGGGTGGTGAAATCACAACATACTCACTGAGCCAATTAAGTACGAAATTCAAGGTAATCTGTATTTCAATTTAGCGCCAAGTATTATCGTTATCGGTTTTAATGAATATACAGATACAGACTAGAAATCATAGCATTTAGGCAACCCTACAAAACAGAGGGGAACTCGGGCATTTGGCAACACTGCTCGATCAATTGAGACGAAAAATGTTTACAAAATGCATTAATTGTTGTGGTTCAATAATTATTTGTGTTTTACTCGCATGTCTGCTGGTCGAAAATTGTGGCAAGTAGCAACTTTGACATAATGAAGTACAGATTGCAAAAAATAATGAGAGTTTTCCACAAATAGTTGCGCTAAAACGGACACTGCGCCACTACGAAGTTTTCCACAAAGATGATGTTGTGCATAGAATTGTCAAAAGAGGTGCTAAACAGAGTAGTAATCCCTACAATACCATAAAAGAGCTCGAGTTCAAGACGCTGGGCAAGAATTTTCGAGTGATTCTGCATCCACATCGCGATGTGCTGCACAGCAAGTTTCGGGCCTATGCTGTGGATGCGGATGGCAATGAGACTGTGGTACACTTGGGTAAGTATAAAAGAGGAGTATTATACATTGACTAATACCATGCCTTGCATTGCTGCCAGACCATGACAACTTTTACACGGGTCGCGTCTTTGGCGAATTAGAATCGTCAGTGCGCGCTCACATTGAGGATGGTACCTTGACCATGTCCATAGAACTGCCCGAGGAAACCTACCACATAGAGCCTTCCTGGCGCCATTTGCCGACAGCAAAGAAGCACACAATGGTCGCCTACAAAACTTCCGATGTCATATTGAATCAACATAACGCTCAAGGTGCTGTGCCCAAGACTTGTGGCTACATCAAAGAGGGACGTGAATTGGAGGGCAACGACATTGAAGACAATGTCGAGCATTTGTCACGCGCAAAACGGCAGGCGGATCAATATGAATATACGCCGACCAAAACGCGTTGTCCCTTACTGCTGGTGGCCGACTATCGTTTCTTTCAGGAGATGGGCGGCGGTAACACAAAGACAACCATCAACTACTTGGTAAGTAAAGAATCAAAGTTTCGTGGAATCATCCCCGCAAATCTTGGTTTTGTTGGGTTGCAGATAAGTCTCATAGATCGCGTGCATAAGATCTACAATGACACCGTGTGGCAAGATCGCTCCGATCAGGAAGGCTTTAAAGGCATGGGATTTGTGATTAAAAAGATAGTGGTGCACTCGGAGCCAACGCGTCTGCGTGGCGGCGAAGCGCATTACAACATGATTCGCGAGAAATGGGATGTGCGCAATCTACTAGAGGTATGTCGGCGTTGGGGTTAGATAAAATTAAAACTATGTAGAGCTAAATATTGTAACTACAACTGCTAAATTGTTTCGTCTCTCAAATGATTAATGTAGGTCTTTTCACGGGAATACAGTCATAAAGACTTCTGTTTAGCTCATCTCTTTACCGACCTTAAATTCGAAGGTGGCATTTTAGGCTTGGCATACGTTGGCTCGCCACGCCGCAATTCTGTGGGTGGCATTTGCACACCAGGTTGCTAATCCTCAGTTCCTAAACCATCATTTTCATTTGGCTTACATTTGTTTCCTTAGCTTTGATTTCAATTGATTTAGTAGTCGTCGTCGTTTTGTTTCTTCTATTCAGTTTTTTAAGCAATCATTAAGCAGCCGTGCATATGTTTAATAATATGTATTTCTTCCTTAACTTAAGAGTACTTCAAGAATGGCTACACGCTCTATTTGAACTCGGGCCTCAGCAGCTCCCGCAATCATTATGGACAGCGCGTGATTACGCGCGAGGCGGACTTGGTAACTGCGCATGAATTCGGACACAACTGGGGTTCGGAACATGACCCCGATATACCTGAATGCTCACCAAGTGCCTCCCAAGGTGGCAGCTTTTTAATGTACACGTATTCCGTCAGCGGCTACGATGTTAATAACAAGGTAAATCTATTTGAATCAATATCGTATAAAATTTTTAACTTTTCATAACTTTTGTGAATAGAAATTCTCGCCCTGTTCGCTGCGCTCCATCCGTAAAGTGCTGCAGGCCAAGTCTGGTCGCTGCTTCTCGGAGCCAGAGGAATCTTTCTGCGGCAATCTGCGCGTCGAGGGCGACGAACAATGCGATGCCGGTCTGCTGGGCACAGAAGACAATGATTCGTGCTGCGACAAAAACTGTAAGCTGCGACGCAACCAGGGCGCCATGTGCAGCGATAAGAATTCACCGTGCTGCCAGAACTGCCAGTTTATGCCAGCTGCAATGAAGTGTCGCGATGCTCAATATGCCACCTGTGAGCAGGAGGCACGCTGCACCGGTTCCCACGCCGAGTGTCCCAAATCGCCGGCCATGGCCGATGGCACCATTTGCCAGGAGCGTGGCCAGTGTCGCAATGGCAAGTGTGTGCCATACTGCGAGACGCAGGGGCTGCAGAGTTGTATGTGCGACATCATTGCGGATGCCTGCAAACGCTGCTGCCGCATGAGCATCAATGAGACTTGTTTCCCCGTTGAGCCGCCGGATGTGCTGCCCGATGGTACGCCGTGCATCACGGGATTCTGCAACAAGGGTGTCTGCGAGAAGACCATTCAGGATGTGGTCGAGCGCTTCTGGGACATTATCGAGGAGATCAATGTGGCCAAGACACTGCGTTTCCTCAAGGACAACATAGTCAGTAAGTAGAAGTAGACTTGTTGGTTGTTTTTGTATGTTAAATTAATGCTTTGATGCTGCTTGCAGTGGCCGTCGTAATGGTGACAGCCGTGTTTTGGATTCCTGTGAGCTGCGCTATATCTTATTTCGATCGCAAAAAGCTGCGCCATGAGATGAAACAAATTGAGTGGAGTCAAAAATTGGATCTCATACATCCCAGTGACGAAAGACGGCGTGTGATCCATATACGGTGCGTCAGCTATCACTAATAACACTACTGATTATCTAATAATCATTGTAATTGCAGCGTTCCACGCCAGAAGATCTCGGTGGCGCGAGCTTGTAATTAACATAGAACGCGGTGGTGGCCATTGTTTTTATCTTCCGTGAGCATTCTTCTCAAAACTGCCACAATTATTTTATATTAAGTATAACAAATTGACATACATAATAACATAATGAATAAAATTCCCCAAATAATATAGAATAATTTCACAATATTGAACAGCCTGAAGCTCAAATTAATTTACTAAACCTTTACCAATTATTGTTTTGGATGTTTGTTTGTTTTTATTCATACGTTACCAAAAATATGTTTCTTGTTTCATACTGTTAACATTGTTATGATTGATTTTTTTTTTTTTTTTTTGCGTTGTGTATTATTGTTAATTAGCTTACTGGTTGTTGTAATTGTATATTTTGTATTATTACTTCTTTTTATTGCTCTTTCCATTTGTCTGTGGCGAAGCATCATCCTCCAAATCCAGTTCGCTTTCATCTTCCTCCTCCGAATACTCCTCATACATGTTAACATCGTCGTATTCGCCAAAGTTCATCTCAGACTATGATTATGGAAATGCAATTAGCATTGTTCAAACTAACTTAAGCATCCAAACTTACCTTGCCACAAACATAGACGGGCCCCGTGCCTTGGACAAGCTTGAATGTGACTGAGCCATTTGGGAATTCAACGTTTGGTCGCAACGAGCGAGTTTCGCCAGCCTTCAAGACGGCAATTGGAATTTTCACTATCTTCTTGCTCTCATTTTCTTGTGTTTCCGCCTGCAATTAAAAGAGAAACATTATTACGCATGAATTAATAAAGAACATGCTATTCGCTAAACTATCGATACTCGATACATTACCTGTATGACATTGAATTCGCCTGATTTCGCCTCTGGGCCGAGGGAAATCTGTTTTATGATCAATTTATATGAGTGTATCAAATATTCTTCCGGCACTTCCGGCACAGAAAACTGTGCAATGGGATCCTTTTCGCTAAGGGTAACACCTAAAACAAAATCAATCGTCAATATCACTTGCTAGAATAGCATTCTATCTACACTCAGCTTTGCCGGTAAGAAACCGCACAGTCTTAAGCTCATACAGTAAGTACAACTGAGGGCAGATATAATATTGTAATAAATGCTTACCATAAAACGATTCCGACTCCATTTGTTTGCTTCAGAAAAATGCTGTTGTACAGTCAATTATATGCTAATGAAAACTTGCACTTTTCACACGTGCCCGTGCACAATGGCGATTAAGGCTGAATAAGGGTGACCGCAAGTTGAAGTTTGATAAAAACACTAATTTGAGCCGACCAATATACCAAAATATACTAACGAGACGCAGTCGGCAGCTATGATTTCTGCAATTAAATTAATTTTTATCGTTATTAACTAATTGTAAGTAATTGGTAAGACAACTCCAGCAAATAATTGCATATTTAAATACATTTATTACAATCTGTTTTATAAGTAAATAGATAAGTTAGTAAAAACAAATTTAAAATGTATATTATTGTGTGGGAAGGTTAAATTGTCTGGTAACCCCGTTTGGATATTGTCTCATCTCTAGTTCGCTTTTCAGCCCTAGCTGGTAGCTTCCATTTTGCAAAAGTTTTTGCTCAACACGTGCTCGGCGCTTGATTTTTAAAGTTTTATCCCCAAATACATAATTATAATGGCGGAAGAATCATTCTATGGTAACTATTAATCCTCAACTTGCCGCCAATTGTCGTAACGAATGGATCCAATAAGATACAAGTAGTAATATTTGTAATTTGCTGGGCTATATTGCCGGCTGCCGGCATTTTTATTCAAGGTTGCGACTGCGAGACAGTGTACATGTGTATACGTATACGCACGAACACACCGAAGATCACGACATGAATGTACATGTGTATATGTAAATGTACACACAAGTGCTAATATTTTTTTTGTGTTAATCCGCAAGTAATACGTATCATTTTCAGGCGTCACTCTGACCGCAGAGGAAAACACCGAAACCTGGGACTTTGTCGATGAGGATTATTCCCGCGGCCAAAAGCTCGTTATCAAGCAAGTGTTGCTCGGCGCTGAGGCAAAGGATAATGAGTTCAATGTAGTCGAGGTAAGTGCAGACCCATGTACCGTATGTAGACTAGTGTGGGTGTCAAAGTGTGCGCCAGTTTTTTTTATTGCCAGGGCCGGGAAAATAGACCGGTTTAGTATTTAATGCAACCACGCGCGACATTTGTTGTGGGTTAGGGTAATTTTGTCTGTATCTGTAATGCGCGCCCTTTGTCTGACAGCTTTGCTCTGCAATTGTGACGTCACAGCAAAGTAATGGCCGGTTTGCTGCTGTGAATGTGATGCTGTACCTATTGCATACCCTGCAACTTTGATAGGCTTTATGCACATAATTTGGCACAAAAATCATGAAAATTTAAAACAATTAATTATATTTCTATAAATAGTATAAAGGCAGGCTTTTAATATAATTAAACTTAGAATAATCATCTTTTTAATTTTTTTCGTATACATTGAAAACAAAGTATGTTAAATTAACAGTGAGCAAGCGCCTACAGGGTGTCTTCTATTCGAGCACTCTCGCCCAAAGCAAGCTTTCTGATCACTGTGTGTTTAACTGTACAAAAAGACACACTTATTGACTCAAGTCGCATGCAATATGAGAAACGCGTCTGCTGCCGCCATGTGCTGCTGGTATTGTTTCGATAAATTCCGCAAAGCTTTTCGTGAACTTGAACATGCTGCGCGACTTCTTGTGCAGACGACAGACGACGCCCGCTGCAGCCAAGTTCCAGTTCCAGCACAGCAGATCGCACTGCAGCAGCTTGAGATCTTCGTGTAATGAAACAATTGTCTGCAACGGGAGAAATGAGGTCATTTGTTTTGCTGAGAGAAAGATAGATTACTTACTGCCGCCACTGTGGCATCAATTGAATTAATCTCGGCGCCTTTAATGACCACAACAGAAACATTGCCATTGCCCGTGTGCTCGGTCACGTGCGTGACAATTGTGGTCTTCAAATATTCTGCTGCTGTGTAGTCAACGCTGCCTTTAAGCTCTGCCAGACAGAGCTCGATGCCGTTGTGCTGTGTATATGAGAAACATGGTAAAAAAAAACTTGCAAATGGCTGAAATTCTAACTGTGTTGAGATCTCTCACCTTTTGTGTTTCAAGCTGGAACTGTGGCGTCATGCTCTTCTTCAGTATGAACAGCGCATTGACTACGATGCCTACGAGCATTCCATACTCCAGCGACCAGAACAGACAGCTCAACGCTGTTGCCACAAATGGCAACATGTCTCGCTCTACGAGCGAATAAAAAGATAGTGAAATGAGTAATCAAACGTAACGTTCTATATTACACTTACTCTTGGCTCGCCAGATCTCGGCAATCTTGTCGTACTCCACCATGAACAACATGGCTGATATGATGATAGCTGCCAGTGTTGCTTTTGGAATATAGGCAAACGTGGGCGTCAGAAAAGCCAACGTCATCAGAATGAGTATTCCGGTGACAGCGCCGCCAAGTGGCGTCTGTACACCACTTGCATTGTTGACGGCCGATCGGGCAAAGGATCCGGTTATAGGCATCGAGGAGAAAAAGCTGCTAAAGACATTGCAACATCCGAGAGCAACCATTTCCTGTGAAGCATCCACAATCTTTCCTTTCGCTGTAACGAAGAAAAAACTGTAGTTAGATAAATTGCTATGCTGAGAACAACAATCGTACGCACAGAACGATTTGGCAATGGCCACGGCCTCCAAAATGCTCAACAGTGCTATCGATGCGATTGATCCTCCCAGCGTAGAGACCATCTCGCCAAAATTCATGGGTTCGCCGTCCACATCCTGAGTTTCGAATGGTGGAACACGAACGGGCGGCAAACCAGCTGTGATTTCGCCACTAATGCGAAACGGCATTTCATTGTCGCCCCGACTGAGCAGATAGCAGAGCAGGATGCCGAAAAGTACGGCCAAAACATTGCGGCAGAGTGACAGATATCTGTTCAGCAGGTGGAAGCCACAATTTACGTCCTTTAGTTTCTATCAAATGAATTTAATTATTAAGATGATATGCTTGAAATATAAATTCAACTTACTCGCATAAACAGCAAGAAAATCAGCGTGCACCAGCCGAGTATGGCATCGTTGCGACGCGTCTCTGTGATGTGGCCAAAGAGATTGATCCACGACTTGAGGAACTCATTCGAGTTGCTTTGAATGCCAAAGAGATTGTTAATCTGCCCACTGCCAACAGTCAAGGCAGCTGCCAGCGTGAAGCCCGTCGTCACTGGCATCGAAATGAAGCGCATAAGCACGCCCAGATTTAATAGGCCCAGCAGCAATATCACGCAACCCGATAAAAAGCACAGCAGTACTGCAAGATCCGGATTCCCATTGATATGTGGATGCACCATCATCGATATAATTGCCGTGGGTCCTGTAATAAGTCAAAAGTTAATGAGTTGTTCAGCTTTCAAATGACGTGCTTGCTTACCCACTGTGATGTCCTTGCAGGTGCCAAAAAATATGTACGTAAAACTGCCCATGAATGAGGAGTAGAGACCATAAACAGCCGGCACCCCAGCCACAGCTCCATACGCAATGCCCTGGGCAACTGCTGTGAGACCCACCGTCAACCCAGCTACGATGTCGTCTAGCAGATATCGGGGTTTGTACTTGGGCAACCACTTGCAGATGGGCAACTTTCGATATATGGTATCCGTGGTGCAACAGCTTCTCGCCTTGGCATTAATGCCACCACATAAATTCGGGAGGCGTTCATGATAAAGTTCATCTGAATACAAATAGGAAAAATACTTGAGTTTGATTGAAAGTAAAGCGTGGTGATTAGGATCTTATCTAGCTTAGCTGACAATGATATTTATATAGTACATATCGAAGCATGTTTTTTATTTATTACTTTACTCTTTAGTTCACTTCGCCATTATCTCAAGTGGACCCATGAATTGCTAGGGGAGTCTCGTGATACGTGCTCTACAGAAGTGAAGATCTCCAATGCTTGATACACCCTTTTTTAATCTATAAAAAAATCCGACGGAAATCATCTGTAAATTTCCATAGAAAGTCTCTTTGCCTGATATTTATCTTGCTTTGCGTTATTTTTTCATTCAACTATTTGAACATTTCAAGTCATTTGTATACCATAAATTTAAGAGGACTTTCGTCGTTAAGGGAGGTTTTATTATCTTCAATGACAAGTTTCCTAAGCGGAAATTTATAGTAAATTTTATTTATGAATCGCCAACTGATATTTATTACACTTAATCGCTGAAGGACACTTGAAATCATCAAAGATCGAGGTGTCATAAATTAATTGATGGTGTAATAGCAATTTGTGAAAACAAGTGCTATAGATGGGTTTCTTATTGGATTAGGATCCTTTGAAAGTAAGGGAATTTTTGCTTCTCACTTTTACGATTTCTCATGATTCATATTGCGGGTTTTTTTTTAGAAAGTTTGTCTGGGCTTCAATTTCATTATAGGTCTGTCTATTCCTACTACATTTTTATTTACATCGTGTACTCGACAATTATCAATCACTTATGAAATACTTGAACGCACCATCATACTCGCACATATTTGCGAAAATTTCTTTGTAAGAGAAGCACTTTAAATGAATTAAAACTCTTGAGCAGTAATTGACTCTTTTTAAAGATTATTTTTTATATTTCTCTATAAATTATTATTTCTTGTTAGAGTAAAGTTAGCGTTAACTTGTTGAATGCTGCACGCGCTGAGCACTTAGCAAATTAAAAAATTGAATGTAAAACGTAAAACTTCCGCAAGCGTAGGATTTAATAAGCCGGTTGATAGTTGATGTTGTCTCTGCGACTGCAGACCAACGAATGGCCCGGGAAGAATTCGTAAGCGCCGTTATTGGGTTGTATTTACCGCTGTTGTCCGCTGTCTGCGCTGCTCGCTCGAGTGGACTAAACTGATTTTGAATAGATATCGTCGGTGGAAGTGTGACAGTGATATGTATTTACTGCGATTAATCAGATTTTCAGAATACTCGAATGTAGTCGGAAATTCCAAATTCCAAATTGTGGTACTCTGGAACAATTGCATGATGCATTATACCAACAAAAATTTTAACTCTTGAACAGCTATTTATAGCAAAGACAAGTTAATGAAATCCTCTTATCAAACCAAAAGTGAAAACTGAGACACTTGAAGAAATTATCTTGAAGAGTGCAACCCCAAAAGTAGACTTTTGAAATGCAAAGCTTATCTACATATTCATTAACAATGTGAAATGTGTTGCTATTCTTATCTGAGACAATTTGTCTGCTATCAGATTTAATTGGATTTTTGCGTTTATCTAATGGAAAATAGTGTTAAAGCTGCTCTATCAGTTTACAATTTAATCAGCTATAGGAATTGTTATCAACTATAATTGTAATAAATATATTTCTCGTATCTATAGGTGACCACAGGCAAGGACTCGATACAGATACCGATTGCTGTGCTCAAGGCCGGCGAGACGCGCGCCGTTAATCCCGATGTGGAGTTCTACGAGACAAAGGTGACATTCAAGCTAATCAAGGGCAGCGGACCGGTCTATATTCACGGCCAGACCATTAAGGATGACGTTGAGGTCGTCGACATGGAGGAAGAGGACGATGAGGATGAGCCCGAGGATGAGGAAATTGAGCACCCAAAGAAGCGCGCCAAAATTGAGCAGAACGCCGATGGCAAAAACGCCAAGAACCAGAAGAAGAAGTAAAACAACGAAAAGTTTCTAAGCTATATCTGTAGATTTTTAAAACTGTTTTAGGCCCTATATACACAATATATAATTACATACATTACATACGAGATACACGATGTATAACTTGAAACATTTACTTTTAGTTCCTCTTCACAGATCCTTAAAAGAAACTCATGATCATTCAAAGCCAATTTAACAATCAATAATAAATCGTAATGATGATGCTGTACTGTACGACTACTAACTCTTAACTTTTAAGCAATATGGTATCACAAACTAATTCCCCCGCAAATCTATGCGCGTATTTTGCAAGCAAGTTAGACACCGTATAAATGTATATAAGTACTTATTACGATAAAAGTGTAACAGTCCCTAACTTCCGATTACAATTTCTACTAGACCCGACTTTCTGTTCATAATTGGAGTATGAAAAAATAAATTGTCACCGGTATACAAGATATAAATATTGTATTTTATATATATATATATTTGTGTATTTTTTGTCATATGTTTTGGTTTTTATTTATCAGCTGTAGGTATGCATTTTATTTTACCGGAATTTCAAAGTGTATTACAAAAAATTAATATCAGCTTTACACATATAAATCGTATAAACTTTTCAAGGTTGCAATGGCGGTATGTGAAACGGGCAAAGTTAATTAGGTGACGGCATAACTCCTAATCTCTCGCAGGCTGTCTTCTCCAGCGCCTCACGATGCTTTGGATCTGCAATTTTGATGAGCTCATACATACGCTGGCGCACATTCTTGCCAAACAAAGAGGCGATGCCGTGCTCAGTGACAACATAGTGAACATGGGCACGGGACGTGACAACACCGGCACCTGAAATCGAGTGTTGTAGATTAGCAGTCGCAAAAGGACGTTTTGATATCTAATTTACCTGGTTTAAGCACAGGCACAATCTTGCTTTCCCCCTTTTTCGTTGTGGATGGCATGGCAATTATGGGCACGCCCATACCATCTAAACCCTCAGCAGCACCACGAATGAAATCAACCTGTCCACCAAAGCCAGAATAAAAGCGTGTGCCAATGGAATCGGAGCAAACCTGTCCGGTTAGGTCGACCTCAATGCAACTATTGATGGCCGTCATGCGGGGCTGTTGTTTCACAATGCTCGTATTGTTCACATAATCAATGACCAGCATTTCTGCAAATAATAAGAGTTGTGGATTACAGGTCGGGTATTACAATTCCTGCGCTGACTTACCAATGAAAGGGTTGTCGTTGACGAAGTCGTACAAAGCCTGATCGCCAATAAGGAAAGAACCCACAATGCGTCCGCGGTGCATCGTCTTTTTGCTGTTCGTGACGCAACCCTTCTTCACCAATTCGACGACGCCGTTGGCAAACATTTCGGAGTGAATGCCCAGATCCTTGTGATTATGAAGGGCGCCGAGGACAGCGTCTGGAATGCTGCCAATTCCCATCTGCAGTGTGGCACCATCTTTCACCAGATTCTCGGCAATCAGTTTGCCAATCTTCTGCTCTACTGGCGATATTTCGCCAGTTCCGTGTTGTGGCAGTTTTTCGTTCACCTCAACGGCAAAGTCAAAGTGGGATTTGTGAATAATGGAATCGCCAAAGGTACGAGGCATATTTGGGTTGATTTGAGCTGAATGAAAAGAAAAACAATTCGTTAATGAATACTAATCTTACATATGGTTTTAGCCAAACACCTACCGACGATCTTCTTGGAGTTGAGCAAACCAGCGCGGACGCAATCAACGCTAGTACCGAGCGAGCAGTAACCATGACGATCTGGTGGCGACACATTGATAAAGGTCACATCGGGCTGGACAATTTTCTTGTAGAACAACTGAGGAATCTCGTGCAAAAAGATCGGCACGTTGTCTGCACGTCCCTCGGCGACGGCTTTGCGCACATTGCCGCCCATAAAGAAGGAATTGGAGCGGAATATATCCTGGTACTCTGGCTTGCCATACTCGGCAGGTCCTTCAGTGTGCATGTGGCAAACCGTAATATTCTCCAACTTGTTGCACTTGCCATGCTGGGTCATCGCGTTGAGGAGCACATTTGGAGTAGCTGCAGCTCCCTGGGCAAAGACGACATCACCTGAGAAAGTCAACAAATGAATTATGATTAATTGTGACTGAATAATGACTACACTTTAAGGGCGTAGTAGCAGTCCACTGACAATGTTGGTTCTTGTATCCGATAAGTGTTCCTACTAAATCTGTACCCAGTTCTTTTGAACTCTATTCTCAGTGGCATTTTTATTTAGCAAGCTACTAGACAGCTTCATTTCCATGTATTTATACTCTGACCGCAGCCCACAATTTTTGCTGCACGTGATGATTTAATTTTAGAATCAAATATAGTGTTAAAATTATCATAGTTGTGCCAAGAAATTGCATGCCAAACGGTACAGTAAATATACATATTAAAGTTCAATCGTGTGTTGAATGTTGTGCTAAATGCGTGAAAGCGATTGAACTCAAATGTAATTTAAATTAACATAAACTAATGATTAATGCATTATCTAAACTGTGCTTATCGCGACCGGTCGCACAATGGGCAATATTAACTTTCGTCATAACAAAAAAAAAAGAAGACATTTCATGTTGGTACTTTTTGCGATTCGACTATCGGCAAAAATCCGCATATATAGACACTGCATATATCCGGTAGGTCAACATCTATTTTTATTGCAGCCGATGCGCTGGCGTCAAATCTCCTAAATCGTAACGCTTAAATGTGCTGGCACAATTGCTAGTGTGTGTGTCTGCAACTAAATAGATTGAATACTAACAACAAAAACACGATAAGATAAGCAAAGTGTCATAAGTCATTAAATTAATTAAATGTCATTACCGCGAATCCATCATCAGTGTTAACCACATTATGTTTATGACTTTACATGGATTATTTACTTAACTATAAGTTCAATACGTATCCAAATAAATATGTATGTGCAAACAGATGTGTGTATGTTTGTTATCTGCCAAAACGTGCCATAAAAATAATAAAAGAGAAAAAACCAAGCGAGTCAAACAACAACAAATCTTGTCCGAAAATTAAATGACGTAGTTGCTTTAGTTCGGCGCGTGTTTGTGAATTAGTCTAAATTTAGCCAGGGCTGAATCTTTTATATTTTATCCACTCTTTCGCAGTTATTTCATCTCGAGATGAAGCTACCAAAGTGCAAACAAACAGTGTTCAACAACACGAAAATGTTTGTTTTTTTTTGTGGGCGGGGTCCACTATCATCAACTAGTTTGATTAGAGTGGAACACATTCAATATATTTTTGTGTCGGCTGACGGATTTTGCGTCTCTTGCGCAACTTGCCAATTGAAATTAATTAAATCAATGCTGCACATTAGCACCCAACAAGAATTTAGCGAGTGCTGCCGAATGTTATCAGCACTATTGTTGTTGCTGTTGCGCCTAATTGGAGCTCTAATAAAATGCTAATGCCCTTGTACAGTCGCCCACCTTCTAATATTATTATTGCATAAGGCCATGGTACACACATATATAAAATGTTATTATATTTTCTATGTAGATAATACTGCCCTTATCAGCACAGCTGTCTCGGCGGGGCTTGTTCTATGACCAGACCTGTTTTCTCAGCCGCGTCTGTGTGTAAGTTTGCGTGCCTGTGTATATTTAATTGTGTGTGCGTGTGCCGCGCCGCTAAGCTAAGCTTTTCACTGGTAGCAGCACTCGGGGCAAAGTACAGTATACAAACACATACACATACGAGCAGATGTTATTGAGTATGTGTTTCTATTTATTTCTGAAATAATAGAATCTACATGTCGGCATTTATCTGCATTCTTGTAATCAAATGCAATAAAAATAAATAAGCGATTAACTGCAACTTGACACACGTCATATTTTCTTTCATATTTGCATACACTTGCTTGAATGGATTTGATTAGTGAGCAGATTATATAAGGTGCTCTTCATTATTTGCATTCAAGGGTACATATACATATGCTTTGTGCCTACGTGGGAGAGCAGCGAGCTCATAAATAACTGATAAGCTGATAGTCAATTTCTGGGACTAATCACGGTCAATCAATTGATTTCTATCGCCGGCGTTGTAAATGGAGCACCCTATAATTGGTCACTTGATATCTGTTTGTATGTAAATAGTTGGAACTACAGTCGCCTCATTACACACACACAAACAAACACACATACGTATGCACATATGAACCAGCTTAATATTAGCATGACTTGTGTGCCCCTCCCCCTCCACACTTAACCTTAACCTGGCCACATTTTCATTCTTCTTGCTGCCAAGCAAACGGTAAACGGCGCAATGACAGGCGATCAACAAAACAGTATAGTGCAAACATTACATAACACCGAATTTTTGCGGCAACCATGAAAAATCTGGCCCACCAAACGCACATACACACAAATTTTTGCAGCTCCATGTTTTCACTACGCAGTCAAAAGAAGAGCAATAGAATAATGACATATTGCGTTGTTTCTTACCAGACTTAATGCAGCTTACAGCTTCCTCGGCAGAAACAATTGGAGGTTCGCGGGAAGGAATGGGATGCGACAGCTCGTTCACATAGGTGAAGAAATTGTTGTGGACAACCGCAGCATTCGTGGTCGCAGCAGTCAGGAATTTATTGACTCGACCCACATGACGCGCCAGTTGTTGGCTCATGATGATTACTTCCTTATTTGGCTTAGCACTCAATTCCAATTAATTTCGTAGTCGGTACGAAACGCTTCCTTGCTGCTGTCAACAATCACTGTTTATCAAATGCCGCACACCAATCAGTCCCCTCGTACTTTTGAGTTGCTGCGTCTGTCAGCTCCAACTCGCGTGGTTTCAGTCCAGTAGCGCGTTTACTACTGATTCGCGTAAAAAGCTTTGTCACACCATAAAAGCTCTGCGAAACGGCTCTACCATTTATTCAACAACCGCTGTTTTATATTCCAGTTAATTAGCAATTAACATTTTGACGGGCTTAATTTTTTTTTTTTTAATAAAAAGCTGTCAGAACAATATAAGTTTAAAGAAAAAATGAATACTGATTACTTTTTGAATTCAGGCAGCATTTTTCTTAAAACAAAAGCTTTCTATGTGACCGTAATACAGATTGCTTGTTACACATAATTTAGTATATTTGGAAAATTCAGAATGTGTGAATTGTTGCACGATTTATTACATTCTTTTTTCGTAAAAAATATTGCTACGGCTTCCCTTTGTGTAGTAGTGGAAAACGTGGCTAACTCATCATTATTCAACACTGTATAATTCCAGGCGAATGGCAATGTGAAGCGCACGTTAATTTTGAAATTTATATTTATTTTTATTTCTGAAGCTGCCATAATATTTTCAAGCAACTGGAATCACTTATTCTCATGACGTCCTTTGAACCGGCCATAATTAAAGTTTCCAAACAAATAACCATGGCTTTCAATCAAACAGTTGCCGAACGTCTAGATTCCTTAATTGGTTATTGGTTATTGGTTATCATATGCAAATAGACATAGCAAGAGTAATATCTTTAGTAAAACCACTATTTGTTGATGGAATAGCTGCGCGTTCAAAAATGTGATCGCATTTGAATAGCATTTATTATAATTAGATTTTCGTTCAATTAGTTGAAAATCCTAATAGATAAAAGCGCTTTGGACTAACAATTTAAAAGTAACAAATTACGTACATAAATGTAATACTTAGAGATTAAGAGAACTAATGCAAAGACGTTTGTTCTTTTCAACAAAAAAAGTCACTATTTACACAGGCTTAGGATCTAGAATTAATAATTATTGAAGAGAATTTTTGTATTTTCCATAGTTATGCGTGTTCCTTGGTTCAATTAATTTACTATTTTTGATTTCCATCTATTATGTATATTGTTTAGTAGTTGTTTGAATTTGATGGGCTTGGGTGATTGTTGACTCTATGATATATGACTAGTTTACGATCTGCTTCGGCACAAATTGGGGTTTAGTATTGAACATTCAGTTATGTAAGTATAAGTGCATAGGATATACGATTATTACGGGACTGAATTCATTAGAAATTTGTACGAAATTATAGGGATCGTTCGGCCTTCAATTATGGACGGAACCTAAACAATAAATAATAAATTGTAAACGGCACAATGTGAAATTTCATGTTTTCTTTTTTGTTTTCCTTGAAATATGGCAAGCTTTCTGCTTGTAAAAATCTGACTAGAGGTTTGGGATGTGGGATTTTAGTGGAAGTTTAAAACAAACCCAAAAACAATTGTGCAGCATTTTTAAAAAGTTTTCATTATAAAATGTATGCTAGTTTATAAAGTGTACGCACTATATATCTGAGATTACACATTTGCGTTGATTGCGACGTTGAGTAATTATTTAATAGTAGTTATTCAGTTTTGCTTATAAGAGAAGTACGTTCTTGGTTTTGCCTTTACATAATTTAAAATGACACTCTACTAAGCTAGTATTTAAAGAACTAAACTAACTAAGCAATCATCCGCTTCCGCTTTATATTACTTTTCGCTTTAGCATTTTGCTTGTTTCTTTTTGGCTGTTTGCTGTTTTTTGTTGTATTACTTTTTGGTGCACTCTTTAATCAATCTTCCCTATAATCTCGTTGGCAGCGTCATGTTCATGCAGAGCTCATGATCCCGCATATCGCCCCAACCGCCGTTGCCCTTGCGCAGCTTCGACTTCTTCAGCAAACTTGGCACCGTCATCATGATGGAGCGCGGAAACAATTGATGAGAATTTCGCGCTATGCGCAAAACGTGCTGCACCTTGGAAATGACTTGATTGGATTCGCAGTTCTTATTCTTATGATGCACCCCGCTGCAATAGCCAAAATATAGCAATTAACTTCTAGTAATATTGTCTCCCGCCGGGTCGACACTTACCACTCCCCTATGTGGAAGACACGCGGCCCCTTGACGATCATGGCGTGCAGCTTGCGCTGCAGACACTGCTGGGACACATGCTGCAGTGACCAGTCCCAGTTGTAGTCGTCGTATGAGCAGAAGTGCTCGGCACAGCGTCGTATGTTCTGCCAGGTGGTGCGATTGAAGGCGAAGCCCATATTGTGCTTGCTGCTGATCCATGGCATTGCCTCCACCTGGACAAGAGGAAATCGAACAGAACGATAATGAATAATTAATTGGTGTTGGGGGAGTGGGCGAATTGTAGGGTCAACGTATTGAACTTGGGCACAAAAAGGGGGAGTCATGCAAATTTCAATTTGTTTCAAGTATTAACTAAAACGAGCCAAGACTGTGTGTCGGAATCAAAGCGGAAATCATAACAATTAGCATTAAAATTAATTTTGTTTATATACAGCTACAATCAAAAGGAATCCAATCCAAATGACTCCCAATTAAGTATACATCAAATGTGTGGTATTTCAATGAGCCCAAGATTCCACCTAGTATTCGTTAATGTGTGGTGTTAACTTCTCCTTTAGTCCGATTTGAAGTTGGTAATTTTGCTCATTGATGTGTGACTGGAGAACTTCTATGCTATGAGCTTACATGTGGGGATTGTGTTGTATACCTTGCGATAATCTTTGGCGATGCTGTGCTTATCGACCTTGGCGGTGCCTACGCGAGCCCGGACGTGCAACTGCGGGTTGCACGTGTTGCATGCAGAGTAAGGAACATGCCCAACGCAACGTACACACATTACAAAAATATAGAGTAGTAGAACAATTAACACAGAAGAGACAAACAACATGCGTTACGCCAAAGCAATTGGAATGGGTTTGGTTAAGAAATCGAAGAGGATCATGCAAAAAAAGATTTGGAAACTTGGTAGAGAAAATGCAAAACGAGTAAAAGATAAGCAAACAATTTGTGCGCCACACTACGGCAATGATGGGAGGGAGAGTGCTATACTTTTGATTCAAATCGGTAAATTGAATTGGTTTCGTTTATGTATTGATTAGATTATAAGGTCGGTTGGTGCTACCTTCTGATAGACGGAATATAATGACGGCAGGACATGATAGTTCCATGTTTGTGCACCATTTTTATTATTTTGATTATTATTATTGTTGCTATTTTCGTTATTATTATTGTTATGGTTATTGATGTTGGTGTTGATGTTGATGTTGGATGTGGATGTGGCTGTGACAGTGTTGATGTGGTTAGCTCTTTTATTATTGCTATTGTTGTTACTGTTCTTATTATTCGAATTGGTTTTGTGGCTGTCTGCGTTATCAGCGTTGTCAACGGTGTCGCCCACATAGACCTTGACATTCTTTAATGAAGTGCTGGATGATTGCGCTGATGAGGACGCAGTTAACTGCAGTGAGTTTCTATAGTTATCGTTATTATTATTTTTATTGTTCCTATTCGATCCTAATAGACTGTTTGACGAGATCAGCGAGGAAGCATACGATTTTTTGTTAGTCTGCACGAAGTATATAGAGAAGAACGCAGAGAGAGTTATGATTTAATGTGATTAAATACATGACAATTGTGGCAATCGTGTTGAGTATACAGCAAATATGTAAATATGTGTGTCCGTGTGTGGTGTATGTGTGTGTATGTACACTAGGCTTTTATGTGTGTATTGTGTTTGATGTGAATTTACGATCTAGAAACCTAGTGATAACAGTTATATTGGCATAAGCGTTCAGATTTGCTTTTGTTCAAATCAAAGAACAGAAAATATTTAACATAAATTGTACAGATATCGATAATCGTATTCATATTGATATTGTTGTTTGAAGCAGCTGTTTTGTTTTGTTTTGTTTTGTCTGTTTCCAATTAACCAATTAGCCAGGCAAAGGATCATTGCGTTGCTCTACTCGACTCTTACCTTGCTGTGATAGGTGTAGTAGTTAAATGTCTTCAGATAGGTGCCCAGCGACAGTATGTTGCACTGGGGGCACAAGTCTTTGGTGCGCTGCTGCATCATGGCCAGCAAATAGAGGAAATCCTCGGCCACATAGTGATCCTCCTCTAGGAATAAAACGAGCCCTGCAACAGAAACACAACAAGTCAATAAGTGTTCCCATTCGATGGCATGCAACTGCAACTGACCCGTGTGGAAGCGCGTGACTTCCAGTTCGTTGAAGACGCGATTCGCCTTCCACCACCAATGGTGCTTGGTCTGCGTGAATTTAGCCTCTCGATAATGACCATAGAGATCCGGATACAGTGCATTGTTGCAGTTGGAGATTAGAGCTCTGCAAAATAGACGTTATTATGTGCTTTCTTATGTGTTAGTTGGCTTTACTTACTGCTCTTTCTTAATGTTTCTAGGACAGTCATTGGGATCCACGCCGGGATACTCGTGCGGATGGGTTTGTATTGAATACGGGTAGAAGATCTGCAGCACCTTGCAGAAGTCAATCTGCTGCACCAGATCATTGATGTCATCGTCGTAGTAATCGTGCGAGAAGATCAGCAATGACTTGGAAATGTCACGCGCCTGCGCAAGGCTCACAATCAAATGGCGTAGGTAGTTGATGCGTGTGTGCACCTGGAAACGACACAAAGATGATGAATTAGAGTCATGCCATGGTAATTACAGCTGTTTACCTGTATGACAATTATCACAGAATCATTTTGCAGCGGACCGAATGTGTCCTCGTTTAGCACCAGCTGCATTTCGTTGTATCTGATGATCTGACGCTTGATCTCCGTTATGTTGGGCGGCCGATACGGATCAAAGCTGATCGTTGTCGCCGCTGACATGCCAGCTATTCCATTGCCAGCCGCGTTGCTGGCATTCAAAGCGAGTGCTGCTACAGAGAAGAACAGTGATTACTTTATGTATAACGATACGATTGCTTCGATGTACACTTACCTGCTGCAGGTGCGCTGTGATTCCGTGAGTGCGGCGTCAGATATTTGTGCAGTGGGGCTGGCACCATCGACAATATGGCATCCACCGAATCATTGGTCACCGAGTCGCCCAGCATCGCATCTCGACTGTCCACTGAAAATACAAGACAATTTGTAACTGTGTGCAAAAACAATTGATATGGAATATTTAGTACTTACAGTGGTTAAAGTTGTGATACTGCAGCAGGCCGAAGAGGCACAGCGCCAGGATGAAGACGCTGCGCATATAAAAATTGTTGCGTTTGCGCCCCATGGCCCCCGTATTAGGCAATGGAATCAGTACACGGCCTACTTAAGATGGTGTATTTAGTATATATTGTGACAGCAAGATACATGAAGCCATTACCTCTCATTTTCGACATTTTATCAGCGAGCTCGCACTGAGTTGCTACCAAATGCCTACTAGGCTGGCTCTTTTATTTCGCCATCTAAAATTGGAAAGGAAATCGAGTGTAGTCAGATAGTGAAATATTTACACAAAAATGTCATTAAGTCAAAGCACAGAAACTCATTAGAAAAACTCATATTTTTCTTGATTTTGTGTACAGATATTTTTATTCACTACACGTCAACATATAACGAGCTGCATGCTATAGTAAGGTATTTTACAGCCAGGCTCGCTCGTCACTTTTACTTGTTGATCATGCCAATGGAATTTTGTAACCTTAAAAAGCATATAAATCTCAAGGGGCATTTCATTTCGCCAAATTGCACAACTACACAACCGAGACTAAACGGGAGTGCTGTCGAGCACTCTCGCTTGAATAAATTGTTCTGCTCGAAATGACGAGCAAGCATTGTGAACAGAACGAAGCTGGCTTCGTAGCGAATCGCATAATGCGCATACGCCGTGTGAGCACTTGAATGTGCCTAGGTGATTAGCTCGAAGACTTAAGCCGATGCACAGCTACTATCGAGGGCAAGCAAGGGGGCGGGGGCGGAGCTGGCGACTTGGATTGGCCTCCCGGCGACACGTAGTCGAGTCGTGGCGTGTTTTGTCATCCGTCCCGGGATCGCTGCGATGGTGACGAGCGGGGGCAACGAGGAGGCGTGGGGGGTATTGTAAAGTGGGCGATCGCGGCCTCGCGTCAATTGGCATATAAATAGAATATATATTTGGCGAATGCGATGTTTGACGAAATGCTTATTTCATTTCTTAGCTGCCCAAGAATTCGCAATGCATTTTGAAGACATCTATTATACGGAAATCGGGATTACCCAAACAATAATAATTTTATGAATGCGATTTAATTGCTTCAGAAGAATTTTTCTAACTAGGTTGTTAAAATATTAATATAAAAATACCTTGAAAAGCAGTCATTATAATGTACTCCCTTTGCGATTCGTGAAATCGCTTAAAGTTTACGACATAAGCGTAATAATTTTGATCGTTCACTTGGCAAACTCAAAGTTTATTTCAAATTATATTTCGAAAATCTTTTCAGTTTTTTTTTGATTTAATGCTCAAACTAAAAATGGCACAAGACTTTTGAAATGTGTAAAATGTGACTAACGACTGACATACTAAATATAAATTGTGGCGAAAAGCTGTTTTCAATATTATGATCGACGTTTGTTGACTATCAGCTGTTTTCTTTTTAATCAGCACATTCAAATAAATAGATCCGCCCCTTTTTGAACCAAATTTATCAATACCATTTTTCTGGGCAATTAAACTTTCAAATTTATACCCTCCCCTTTTTAAATTAGTTATAAATTGATAATATGTTTATTGAGTGATTGAATTAAAAACACTCATGAAATAAAATAAATGAATTCTAATAATGAATTCTTAAATTTCACGATAAATCAATAATTTAAAAAATTTCTTCTCAATGTAGGAATTTCATAGACTAAATCTTTAGGTTTTCTAAGGGAGCTTGTGTATTATTAGACCGTTTTGCGTTTATTATTTCCGTTTTTATCGTTTGTTGTGACAAGAAAATAAATTGGGCATATTTTCGATGCCACAGGGCAAATATCAACCGACCGAAATGAGACAGTAAAAATGCGCAAAGGCGTTAGGAACATAAGGAAATGTGTTACTGAGTCACCGCCCCGCCTTTTCCCTCTGGCTCCACCCACTTCTCCATCTCTAGAGTTGTCAAGTAAACCACTTGGGAAACATAAATAAGAAGCAATAAAAATGCATTTGCTCATAAAAGCCAACTGTAATTGATTGAAGCCCCTTCCTCTCCCTAAACAATGGCCTCCCCCCCATCCGTCCATTAAATGTCATGGCAACAACAACACGCATTACAACAAATTTTCATTGTAATTCATTTTTTCGTCTTGTAGTATTTTCATTAATGGAATCAATCAATTTCCATAAATAGCCGAGAGCAGTTCAAGTACCAAGCACATGGGTGGGAGCAGTTACTTTTTTTTTCTTCTAATCGCAGGCGTTGGCGCTAAAGCTGACGTCTGTGTCCGCCCCTTCTTAAAATGAGCCACCAAAAGTTCACAGCGCTGTGAACGGAAACTATTCTCTTGACTTTGAATTTGAACTTTAGACAGTGGTGCGATATTTGTTGTTGGCGGCAGAGATTCGAATTTACAGTGGTCTCAAGTAGCAGGTGTTTTTGTCGAACATGCTGTTGGGAGGAGAGGGAAGGGGAGGTGAATACAACAATATTCACATGAAACAGGCCGTCGCACATTTATTTATTTTCAGTCGCTCTGTTACGAAATACAGACTACATAACATAACTGCCAAAAGTGCTCGCACGCCAAAGACAAAAATCAAAAAATACAAAAACAAACACAAAATGTAAAAGCAAAGGCAGTGCGAAAACATATTCGCCGCTAGCTTTGCACTGTTTGTTGTTGTTACTTTGATTTCGCAGTTGCTGTTGTTGTTTTGGTTGTTGCTGTTGCAGGTGCTACAATTTTCGAGCATAGCGCTAATTTATTGACCGTTGGACGAAATCTGATAAAATTGATATTGAGTAGAGTTGACTTACCTTTGGCTAAATTTGCAAGTGCGCAATGTTTTCGTTTTTGCCTCCGTCTCCGCTTCGTCTGTCGGCATCGTTGTGTGGTTGTGTGTCCAATCGATTTTTCAGACGCCCCAAGTCCACCAAGGCAATTTTGCAGCGCAAGGTATGAGGAAATTGAGCGCGAATTTCAATTGTTGCTGCTGCTTCTGCTGCGACGTTGACAATGTTACGTCAATTTCTACCATTTTACAGGCGACATTTGGCATTTGTTTAATTGGGATTTCTTGTTCTTCTCACTTCTATTGTTAATTAATTTGCCGTTGTTGATAATGAGATTCACACACAGATAGATTTGGATCACATTTGTGTACACACATTGTTGCAGCTGGTACGGCTGATGCGGTTAAACACAAACACTTTTACACGCACACACACACGCACACACCTTTGTGTGTTCATTTCAGAGATAGTCTCGTTATTGCTACATTTCACAAGCCCGTTTTATTTTGATTAGGCTATACGTTTTATGCAAATTAATGTGTTCACTTTTCGTTTTCTTTAAAGCACACACGAGCAAATTTCACTTGACTCTTATTCGCCGACCGCCGCTCGCCAAATGTATCTTTCGTTCGGTGAGCTCTCTCACGACTGAAACTATATTTGAACAGCTGTGTTAAGATGTGGATTTACGCGCAGAGAGGGTAACAAACAACCGAACATTGTTACTGTTATACAGCGTGACCGTACGTTCACATTTTAAATGCACTATACAAAAATACCAATATATTTAAGATTTGGCGCAGTTGTTTGAATGAGTTTATCTTTGCTAGTCTACGGGTTGCTTTTACAACCAATTTTATCTCATTCTTTGACAAATGAATGGCAAAGGTAAAATGGAAAGTAGTTAAGCAATTAAAGATGAAAATAATATAATTAAGCACTCGGTGGTTAACGTGACTCTACCAAATCGATTAGTTTCATAATTTTCAAAATGACTCAGGTAAATAAATAATTGATTATTTTTGATAAAGTAATTATTCTAATTAATAGTTAGAATTCTTACAGTTGTATATATTCTCGAATTTTTGAAACACCACATTAGAGTGACCATCTGAACAATTGATTTATAATCGAATAGTTTTGTATAAAACACAAATTTAGCAAAAACAGGGCTGTTATAGTCGTTGAAATATTTGACAAAATATAACTAATTAATCAAGACATTACATAAAACAATACAATATACTCTTATTTTATAACCTCACTCAAATTAGTGTAAGCTGTCAGAGCTGTTGTAGTCTACACAATAAAAAGTTCTGGATTCCTTAAGAATAAATTTTCTTGTTAAATTGTTAAGTTAAGAAACATTTGGAAATAGACAATCATATGTAAATTGATACAGTGATTTGACAAAGTTGCAACACTGCAGCTTATTTTTTTTATCAATACCGCGAACATAATATGCCGCCCTGGAAAGTGTATCGCGGGCTGTATCGGTCTATCGACTGCGATAACTCGATAGGTTATTAGTTGCTTTTGGAATTTGGAAGTGCAGCCTTGCTTGGTCTTGCTTTGTGCGCTTGGTTGAGCGACCAACATTTTTATTCCAAAAATATACGGACGGACGCGCGTGAATCATTCGCGGCGAATCAACTCACGATACACGCATAAATCGAGTGTACATAATATATATAGTATATACGAAATATTCATATTCGAACTTCAATTACACGTATACGCATTCGCTTGCCCCTAAAAAAAAAAACTAATTGTATTGCGGTCGCTGTATTTGTCGTCGTTGCAGTATTTACGCCCCAGCCCTGATCCCCGCGTTCCCCTTACGTCGACAAGTGTGTTACTAATTTTGTATTAATAGTTGTGTTCTATTCTCTGTGAAAAAAAAAAACCAAACAAAAAATATTAAAATATGTTCAGTTTTCTGAAGCGCGAGACACGCAATCAAGAGGTGGTCGAAAATGTCATCGGCGAGCTGAAAAAGATCTATCGCAGCAAACTATTACCTCTAGAGGAGCACTATCAGTTCCATGACTTTCACTCGCCCAAACTGGAGGATCCCGATTTCGATGCCAAGCCCATGATCCTGCTCGTGGGACAGTATTCGACGGGCAAAACGACCTTCATTCGCTACCTGTTGGAGCGCGATTTCCCAGGCATTCGCATTGGACCCGAGCCCACAACAGATCGCTTCATCGCGGTCATGTACGATGACAAGGAGGGCGTCATACCCGGCAATGCGTTGGTCGTCGATCCGAAGAAACAGTTCCGCCCCCTCTCCAAATACGGCAATGCGTTCCTCAATCGTTTCCAGTGCTCGAGCGTTGCGTCTCCAGTGCTGAATGCCATCTCCATTGTGGACACACCCGGCATTCTGTCCGGCGAGAAGCAGCGCATCGATCGTGGCTATGATTTCACCGGTGTGTTAGAGTGGTTTGCGGAGCGCGTGGATCGCATTATACTGCTCTTCGATGCCCACAAATTGGACATATCCGACGAGTTCCGGCGCTCGATTGAAGCGCTCAAGGGGCACGACGACAAAATTCGCATTATTCTGAATAAGGCGGATATGATCGATCATCAGCAGCTGATGCGTGTCTATGGCGCCTTGATGTGGTCCCTGGGCAAGGTGCTGCAAACGCCGGAGGTGGCTCGCGTCTATATTGGCAGTTTCTGGGATCAGCCGCTGCGTTTCGATGCCAATCGCCGTCTATTCGAGGACGAGGAGCAGGATCTGTTCCGTGATCTGCAGTCGCTGCCACGCAATGCGGCGCTGCGCAAACTCAACGATCTGATCAAGCGTGCGCGACTGGCCAAGGTGCATGCCTTCATTATTGCCGAGCTGCGCAAGGATATGCCGTCCGTGTTTGGCAAGGACAGCAAAAAGAAGGATCTGATCAAGAATCTGGGCCAGATTTACGATCGCATTCAGCGTGAGCACTCCATCTCCCCGGGAGACTTCCCGGACATCAAGAAGATGCAGGAGGTGCTGCAGCACCAGGACTTCACCAAGTTCCACTCACTCAAGCCGCACCTGCTGGACATTGTGGACAACATGCTGGCCAAGGACATTGCGAGACTGATGGAGATGATACCGCAGGAGGAAATGACGCTCGTCAACGAGCCCGTCGTCAAGGGTGAGTTTCTAAATCCTTCTTGGAGGGTAAACTATTTGTCTATAACTTGTCTTGTTTCATTCGGGTCTCGTATTCGTGTCATGTGCTCGTCCAGCAATCGCAGGTAACTTGTTGAGCCTAAAGCGCACCTTGCCACATCACGCTGCAAATATTCAAATATCAATGCTGATTCGCCTGCTGCAACTGCACCCGTATTGTGCACCCTCGACTTAATAACCTGCCCTGCACAGCAGTTCCTTGAATTGCCAGTTTGGCGATAAAGTTTTATCGCCGGTCGTTATAAATCGCTCGATGCACTGCCCTCATTTGGGGCATGACTGCGTCCGTTGCATTACAGTCGCTTTATCAGTTACTTCACACAGGGTCTCGAAAGTTTCTAAAGAAGTAGCTAGTTTCTGTTTTGGTACATAGTAAATGTAAAGCATATCTTAAACTTGACTAATAGTTCTAAGTAAATGAATGAACGTCTAGTTCAGTTTCGCGTCACCATCATCATAAGGTCTTGTTAAGTCGAATCATCGCGTAAAGTCACTGCAATATTATGTACAGTAGTTTCTTGCGAATAATTGCGGAAAATCCAGCTAAGCAGAGGAATTAACTTGTTGATTTAATAGCCAAAGGTCAGAGGGCAGCCAACATTGAAGTGCTTGAGGAAAGCGATCAAAGTGAGCTTTTGTCTACTGCCTCGACTTGGACTCGAGTCAGTTGTGCCAAAGCACGCGCAAAAAAAATTATAAAAACCAAGCTGACCCAGTTAACAAATAGTCATGCCAAATTGTGGAAAACGAGTTTGCTAGCACACCAACATAGACATAGATACAGTCATGGATACAGATAGATGGCTTGCGAGTGTGAGCGAGCTAGAGTTGGAAATGTATCTAATGGATGCAGCAATTACAATTTAACTGTTTAGCGGCGCATGCAACACGTAGAATGAAAGTTACGCTAAATAATGCCTACTCGCTTTCCATGTGTACTTGCTCCAGCTTCCCCTTTTTGCACTTATGCAATAAGCTGAGCATTGTGTCAGCTAAGTGCGAACCATATACTAGACTAAGTAAACACCCGCGATAAGAGCGTGCGTCGCTGATAAGGCCGCGAATGTCGCTAGTTGCCGACTAGACGCACTTTTTATACCCGCTACTGGTAAGGCACAAGCTTGCAATAACTTAGTGCAAATAAAAATGTGTGATAGATGTAGATTTGTGCAGAACCCAAGATCTTAGAGATATTAAGAGATAATCACCATCAATGCTACTTTTTGCTGTGTCGTGCAACACAAAACAAGAGAAACTATTTTGCGATAACAATTTTTGAAGTATTTCGGTACACGCAATCACAAGAAAAACTAAGCTTTGTTCACAATTAATGTGTATTCTATGAGAATGAGTAGCAGGTACCTTTGAGGCAAGCACACTTGCTTACTCTATCTTGATTGTTGGCGAGCAGGGAAAACCAAGTGTTTAGGTAAACACATTGCAAGTTGCCGGCAAAAGGTGTTTGCCGTTCTCTAACCATATCTATTACTGGGCGGGCATACCAACGAAATTGCAGTCTATATATAATATATATGTGTGTTTGTGCTATTATCAGAGGTCTACGCTTTCGTCATGTTTTTTCAATGATAACGAATATCGAATCGAACCCCGTTGCGGCAATGATGTAAGCAGTGAATACAACACAAAAAAAAAAAAAAAGAAATGAAAGAAAATAGCCTCAATGGAGGCTCTCGCATGACTCACTGGAAGTGCACCCCTCCCAAGTTAGGGTACAGTTGAGTCGAGTATTTTCACTTATTCGAGCATTCGAGCATTTCACAGTCCAGCGACCAGACGTCAGGCGGACAGAAACTGACCATAGACGCGTCCAGATCGAGATTGAAATCCAGAGAACCATGACGACGACGAGCACACGCATCAAGTCGAAGCGTTGCCAAGTGAAACAGAAAAAATCAGAGTGAAAACGTTTAGCGCAATTACTCGCTAAAATGCTCGACTAGGAGTTACTCTCTGCGCGCTGAGCTAATTGCGAATAGTTGTGTGATAGTTGATATGCACTAGAGTGTATTGGCATTTGCAGGGTATTGAGTAGTAATCGCTTAGTTTGTTATGTTTGTATGTGCATACATCAACAGTGTGATTATAATTGTCGCCTCCGCGATGAGAGGAGGGGTATAATTGTTGATACTCTCAGTTCGTTTGTTTGCCTCGCTCTGACCTCTGAACCTTTTTATCGTTCTATGTTCTCTGTGTGTGTGTGTCTATTGAGTACGTGTTTGTTCTATGTTGGCCGCGTTCTATTCGCACTTCGACGTAGCTATTACATTGGGAGAGCGCGGCAAAGAGAGTTCAAGGTCGGGCTCGGGCGCCCCACTTACACGTCGCCTAGGTTGACTTTAGCACCTGTTTGTGTTCACCAAATGAATTGTTTATTGCAGCTGCAGGTTGCCTCCGGGCATGACAACTAAACTAACTAATAATAAAGCCCAATTAACCCACTTGTTTGTTATGGCTACAGTTGTCTGTTGCCGTTGTCTTATCGCCGTTGCCAGGGGCTCTTCATGGACGATATAGCAGGCATACTAGATAAAAATCAATGCAAGTGCCTCAGTTGCTGGGCTTATCAATGACAAAAGAGAGATTCGCACTCTGGTACATTCCATGCTAGACTCGCTCCACTTTTCTGTTAGCACTCCTCTAATTTGCAACAACAATGCGTCTTATCTGCAAAGCTAAATAAAACAGATGAGTGTAGAGTCAATAGTATATTATTGGGTTAGTAATAAAGCCACATGACTATCGAAGTCGAAGCCGCAACAAAAAAGTTTGCCTCGCATTTCGCTAAGTAATTTTATATATTCTTCACACGTACAACAAATATGCGAACACATACGTAGGCAAATAATGATTACCTAATAACTGTATAAGACTCTCCGCGTATAAGATTGCGCGAACAGCGGTAATTAAAAAAAAGCGGAAGATGACAACGAGAAAATACTGTACACATCAAATATTTGCTGCTGTTGAGTTTGCTCGACAACTCAACTAAATGTGAACTCTGAATTTGAATTCTTTTCGAATTAGTTGTTATGATTGGTAAACTTTATAAATTCCAACTGCAGGCAAGTCAACGATTTTCTGTCACATGCGCAACCATCAACTCATAATGCTTTTTCTTGCATTAAGTACAGCGTGCTATAAGAGATTTGTCTGTCTTTTGAGAGATACATCGATTCTCGTATACTCTTGTCAAGCGTTTTAGCCTGATTCATGTTTTCAGCTATCTGATGCTGATAGTAGAACTTGCCCACATATCTATGTAGATAAGAGTAGATAAGAATTAGATAACAACTTTTACCTTGCGAATTGCATAATACAATTTAATTTGTGTTGCCATAAATCGTACATTAAGCTGCTTCTGTCAGCTTATAAGCTCCAATTCCCAGCGAAGCCAAGCCCAACATGCAACCCATTCAATTCTAATTCCAATTGCATTGCACACTCACATGCACACACTCACACACACACCCGCATACACCTCTCGGGCAACCTGAGGAGCCCGCGTATCAATTTGTGTTGTAGAGCGGCGCCGGTTTGGCGCGTGTTCCATTAAGTGGGCTCATCCTTTTGCGAAATGTGAAATTGAGTCGGCTAGATGGGGCTAGACAGGGCGCTTTGCTTAGCTTGCTTGCACTATGTCGGCTAAACGCAGGAAGAAAGCGTTTATTTGATGATATATGTAGATGGGGCTAGAGAAATTTCTTCAATGAGAATAATCTTGGAGCGCTGCCTTTTTTGCATGCCTTTTGTGGGTTGATCTGGTCTGTCCACTTGAATGCTCTTCTAATTAAACGATTAGCACATTTGGCACGACCTTGTAGAAAGTATTTCAAATACATAAGAATAGAGCTACATTTCGGCGCAAATCGCAGTGGAACTATATGTATTGTATGTATATGCTTAAAAGCCACAAAGTGCCAACAAACTGATGTCATGCGATCGCTTATTGAATGCGTCATGATCACATCAATTGTCAAGTGACAGCGAGCCGATGATTGAGCTACCCACTACTACAACTGCAACTTTTCGAAAGGTCAGATTTCGTGTCAAAACCTGTAATACCCTTCTCCAAAATCATCGCTGTAAACGAAGTCCCTAAAGTGAATGAACTTGTACGTTTAAAATTACAACGACTTGACGATGCACACCCCGAAAAGAAATCCCCCAGAGGAATGCTGATAAAATGACTAAGAAGCAGTCCCAACTAAAAAAAATAAAATACAAATCAAAGTCAAGAACATCGAAGCGTCGATCCACACGACAATCACGAAGCTAATTTTGTGTGTCGAATTCGTGAGGTTGCAGCGATTTGTTTTTCTTCTTTATTTTATCGTTGCATAGCTGAATTTTCGAATTACTTTAGCTTCAATTTGTTTTTGCTGCATTTCCGCTCTATACGGGGCAATTGACCTTAGCATTGGGATAAGAGGCGAGGGGACGAGCCAAAACTTGAAGTAATGGCATACGATGTGTGGAACTTCAGTAAACAGAAGATCGTCGACAAGTGAAAGATGAGATATAAACAAGAAGAGCATTGCTTCTATTACAATATTTACTGTTTTGTTGTGGTTATAAACTTCTTATAAATAGTCGGCATAATCTGAGGGCAGCTCTGCCCTATCATAACAACGTGACTTGCTGGCATGACGCTTAACTGTAGACATTTCATCACCACGCATTCTATTCATACCTATTAATAATACTTTGCAGGGCATATAAATAAGATTTATTTCAAGATCTTTTATCCCTTCTCTTTTTGTATAATATTGCGTCAGTATATAGATTAGTAATTTAATGAAGATCAGATTGTTTATATAGTTTATAGCTAACGTCTTGATCAATTTATCTTTTAGGCGATCCTAAAAATGTTTACTGGATCATACAAGCAACATAAGAGTTATAAAATAGTTGAACAACAATTCAGTCAGCACACAGTCGCCATCTAGCGGAGTGTAGATGATGGCGTGCACCCCTAATGACAATGACAGGGTATCTCGTAGTTGAGCACTATCGTCTGCTGCCTGCTCACTTGTATTTTTCCAAGTTTTTCGTTTGCTTATCTTTATGTATCATATCTTTTGGCAAATATGTAGTCTCGTCTATGCGACGACTGAACACAACTGCAATATCACAATGTTTAGCAATATGTCGCTAAAAAGTTTCTACACACCAAGCCAGCTCTGTGCTTGAGTTCAGTTCAGTTGAGTTATAAGTTGGTTAGTTCTTTTCATTTTGACAATGGCACACTAATTTCTAGTAGATTTCCAAGCGTGCGTCACGCTCTAGCACCAGCATTTCAATTGCTCTCTCTCTCTCTCTCCCGTTCTCTTTGTGATCTTAATTTCTTTTTATTGCATACTGCAGAGGAGGAGGAGCAGGAGCAGGAGGTCGAGGAAGCCGAGGTTTTGACCCCCGGCACACAGAGTGCTCAATTTGCGGAGCGCTTCGATCGCTGGCTGCAGAACCTGCGTCAGCAGCAGCTTAGATTGTTCAGCAGCTGCACTAGTAGAGTAGACAATGTCGAGATCGAGGCAGGAGCTGAGATCGCTAGCGAACCAACTGCCGACAAGCCCGATTCCAATATTGAATCCCAGGCAGAGCCAGAGCCAGAGCCCGACTCAGTGCCAGAGCCAGAGCCAGAGCTAGAAGCAGCGAGTGAAGTAAGCAAGCTAAACCATTTGTTGAAGTTGCCTTTTGCGTTTTGTGTGTGCCGCCCATAAATTGAAACAGGAGGAGGGCGCACTTGCAACGCCGCGATGCGCCACATTCGTTGATTGTTGCACTTAAAGTAGGTAGCCACACAAGTACGTACTTAAAAGTCGCCCGTCGGTTTTCTCGAGGCCTGGTCACGATGCCGGCGGCTACGTCAATTGGGAGCCTTAAACGATCTGAAGGTTTTTAATTGCGCCTAATTGAATGTTTGTGCACGGCGACGCACCGAGCAACTTAGATTACATGCTTAATTAATGTATAGACTCGTTTACTCGTTGATTCATATATTGCGTGACCCAATGCAAATGGAGGCTGATATTGATTCTCTTTACTGATTCCATTCCCATCTTCAATTTCGATTTGCATTGCAGGAGGTGCCTTCGAGGGCGTCATCGACGACAATGTCTCACCATTCGGTTACATGAAGGGCGAGGGCATCGACGCTGGTTACGGAGAACACGAATGGATATGCAACAAGGACAAGCCACGCACAGATGCCATCTTCAACGGGCTGGGACCGGTCGATGGCAAAATCTCCGGCTCAAGTAAGTGCAAATGCGATTTCATTATGGAAAGTTGATTGGTTGATTTCATATTTTGCGTGTATTTTACAGCTGCCAAGCAGGAGCTCATCAAATCAAAACTGCCCAACTCTGTGCTTAGCAAAATCTGGAAACTGTCTGATATTGACTGCGATGGTTTCCTCGACATCGATGAGTTTGCGCTGGCGTTGCACTTAATCAATGTCAAGCTCGAAGGCTGTGAGCTGCCCACTGCGCTGCCGGAGCACTTAGTACCACCGTCAAAGCGTTTCGCTTAACTCTGATAGCATCAATGCCTAAATGAAATGCACACACACACAGACACTTAGACACAAATACACGCCCCCGCAAGATGGAAATAGTTGGCAAATCGTATGTGAAAATATGGTGCACTCTGTTAATATCTTTTCCTTTCGTCAATGGATGGCACAACAACAGTCCAGATTACTGTCTTTTTATATGTACTTTATTCGTCTACACAATTTGCCATTTCGGGGATATATTATAACTCATAAATGCAGAATTATAGCATAAAATATCAGCAACCATGAATTCATAGAATTTACACAGCAAACAGACTATTTTTGGATAATAATCAATTTAAAATTGTGAAGCGCGAGGAATTAATGATTGAACAAAAAAGATTGAAGAAAACCGAATCAGAAATTGCATCTGCAACTGAAACTGAAAACTAGCTAGTGCAATTATACATAATTATTATAATACTGCATGTGCGCCGACTAGCTACCCAATGTCACTGTTGATTTAAGAGAAAAGTACATAAGAAAATAAACACTTGTTTAATTATAATGAACAGGCACGAACGTATACAATATGTAGATTTAAATATGTTTATGCCCCATAACACACATTTGCCTAAAACCGAAACCAATTTTGATATAAATATTTTATATATACAAGTATATATATACACACTTATACAATGCATTAAAGTCGGTTTAAAGTAACATATTTATTTGCTATATTGTTTAATTTATCAAAATGCTCCGCGCATGCAATGAAAGTTGTGCAATTCTAATTTGTTGGTTTAATTAAGTAAAGCATATTATTGCCCTTGATTCTTATTTAGTGAATTCTTGAATATTAAATAATGTGAAATTGAAATTTGATTTATAAATATGTATAAAAGAAATAAAATGAACAATTTTTAAATGTGCGTGTTTTACTAAATTGCTTTAATGCAAAGTGAATTTTTTGAGTTTTATATTCGATTCGAACTTAAAATAAACCATTTATAAAAAAAAGCTTGATATTCTAAATAATTATGTGCTTATTGAATTTATTCAAGTGCAATGCTTTTTCGCCCATAAATAAAAAAATGTTTATTTTTCACATTTTTTAAACTAAATTGGTTATTTTTTGATATGCATTTGTCAACAAATCGTATCTTTGTTTTGTTAATTAAATTAAAATATAATTCAAAATGTAGTGTCCTTTGACATTTATCGTACATTTTTAATTTCTGAAATTTCCCTCGAGGGGAATTGGATTGTTTTGGTATTTTTAATCTTTGGTATATTTTGAGCTTTCACATGCGGGCACTCTGATGATTAGCCGGCATTTTAATTCAATCAGATAAGATAGTTCGTAGCTTCACTTTCGGTTTTTGTTAAGCAAATTATTAAAATAAAAAAAATTAAATAAAATGGCCACCTACGAGGAAGTTAAGGATATCCCTAATCAATTGGACAAGTATTTGGTTGATGTGCGCAATAAGTCGGAGTTAAAAGAGACTGGAACTCTACCAGCTAGCATTAACATACCTTGTGAGTATTAAATACCCTGACTTAACTGGTTTGAGGAATTAATCATTAGTCATGCCTTCGCCATGACAGTGCCCGATTTGGAAAAGGCTTTGAACTTGCCCGACGAAGAGTTCAAGGCGAGCTACGGCCGTGTCAAGCCATCCACAGAAGCTGTCGTAATATTCTCCTGCAAGGCTGGAGGACGTGCGGCTCGTGCCGCAAATCTGGCCAAAACTATGGGCTTTGCCAAGTAAGTAATCTATATACTAATTTACATAATAATGTACATTTATTAACAACACAAACTAAATACAAATTGCAGTGCCAAGGCCTATCCAGGTTCGTGGACAGAATGGGCCCAAAAAGAGGGAAAATAATCAATAAATTGTTGGCCCAAAAAAGGCGTATATAAAAATAATTTCAATAAATATCATGAGAAAAAAAGCTTAAACCTTGACTTCCTGCAGCTCACCCCAGCTGCGACCTATTTTGAGTTTTACTTTTAGCGGCACATTTATTTTAACGCAGTTCTCCATCGTGAGACTAAGAATCTTTGCCACTTTCTTGGCTTTGTCCACGGGCACCTCGAAGATCAGTTCGTCGTGCAGATGCAGGACAAAATTAACAGCATTTTGAGCTAAACCAAGCTTCTGACCATAACGCTCGATGCTCTTCTCCATGCTCAAAATGGCTTGTTTGGCAATATCGGCAGCAGAACCCTGAATCGATGAATTAACTGCCTGTCGCTCGGCTTGCTCTGCAAGAAACAGGTATTAAAATATGTTTCAAACAAAAAAATATTGTTTATACATACTTTTCAGCTGCGGTTCACCACTGTTGATGTGATCCAGGTAACGCCGACGACCAGTTATTGTCTCCACATAGCCATTGTTGCGGGCAAACTTCACCACTCTCGCAGTGTACTCTCTGAAAGCAAGAAGATTAATTGGAAATCTAGGTATTGTAAATTCAATATCTTAAGCCCACCTGATGCCTGTATACGTTAGATGAAACTGCTCCGATATCATCTGCGCCTCCTGCTCGCTGCATTGAAGTGATTCAGCCAAACTGCGCATGCCCATGCCATATACAATGCCATAACAAATCTGCTTGGTGCCATTGCGCAGATGCTCGGAAACTTCTGATTCAGCTATTTTATTCCAATGCGCCGCAATGGCTGTAAACAGATCCTGTGGCGAGTTCATCACTGTTAGCAGCGCTTTGTCCTGCGACAAATGTGCCAATATACGCATTTCCAACTGACAAAAATCTGCTGAGATTAGACAGCGCTTTTGATCCATTGGCGCAAATGCGCTGCGACAGGATATGTTAATCTTCTCCTTGTTTATTTCAACTACAAAGTCTTTGGCCACATTCTGCAGGTTGGGCTCCGTCATGGATATGCGTCCAGTGGCCGTGTACGTGATGCTTTGACCATGCACGCGGTTTGCCTGACAGCATTTGAGCAGCGGTTGCATGTTCTTCGAGAGCAGCATGCTCAGCTTGCGATAGTTGAGTATTAGCTGCGATATGGGTGAGTCCAATTTCTCCAGTATCTGGCGAGATGTGCTGAAGCGTCCGTTTGTTTTGCGATGCAGGCCTAGCACCTTGCCCACAGCTTGCGTGGAGCCCAAATTGAAGCGTGAGCCATTCAGTTCATAGATTTTATTCTCCAACTTTTTCATGGTGCCAAGCATCTGCTGGAAGAGCAGTTGCAATCGATGCTCCTTGGCCGGAAAGCCCACGCATTCCATGTTGACGAGCGACAGCTGTATAGGCATCTCGACTTCTGCAAGAGAGAGAGAGAGAGTTATTAGTAAGGTTTTAGTTTATACGGATTATATTGCACATACTTCTAAAGAACTTGAGCAGCTGTCCAGTGCCAATGCGTTCCAGATTCTCAATTTGACCATTGAGTATGTGCACCGTGACGCATGCTTCGATGGATGCACGCACCTTGGGCATTATGGCACTGCTTGCATCTAACCCATAGCTGCTATAGCCACGTCCACTGCCGCAAAGATTGCACAGAGCTGTGCACTCAGGCGCAAACTGTTGGCACTGCAAAGAACAAAATAGAAATTAGTTAATAGTTCTATTTATGTTTAATCGTACTGTCAATTACCATATTTTGAAAGCTGAGCGTTCTGTCGGGCTGCAGCAGCCAGTTGCCCACCTTGGGGTCCTCCAGGCTAACGCAAATCTTTCGCAACTCTGGCAGAGCCTTACGCAGCGTCTTCAGCTGTTCTTTGCCATCGTGCATTAGCAATGTCAGCTGCTGTCGCTCCAACAAATTGCACAGCTCCTTCACTTTGGTGTCGGTGCTGATCGAATGCGGCTCCTCAGCTTGCAGGTTCATATAGTAGACTATATTATCTGCCAGACTAAAGGCAACACCAGCTAAAAATGAGCTGTCGTCCACCTGGAAGAGTATCTCAGTGCCTGCAGCTGCTGCACGTTGTTCAGCCGCTGCCACTTGGTTGATCAACAGATTAGCGCCAATCAAAGGTTTGCGCTTGCCCGCCTGAGCCTGCAGTCCAATACTGAAACCACAGCGCGTCGCCTTGTGCAGCTCCTCGAATGCCAGTTGGAACAGTTGCCGATCCCCGCAGATGTCTATGATGTCAATACTGCTGAAACTGGATGCGTTGTCCTCTGTCTTGGAGCAGCTCATTATATGCGACGCATTCAGCTGCAGCGGATGCTTTATAAGGGAATTCTCGATGGACAAATTGGAAAGTTCTATGGAGGAGCCACTGTTCGATGCTGGCTCCTCTGCTTGTTCAGGCAGCGGCTGCTTTGCTGGTTGTGGTTTCGATTGCGGTGTCGCTGATCTGCGCTGCGAACGCAGCTGATAGGAACGCATTAGACGAGAAGAATGAGGCGTTTGTGTGCGACAGTTTGTTGACTCCTTTGGTTGAGAGCTGGGTATTTCATCCGCATCAGCTTGTGCATTACCTTCAACTCCATCGAGTGCTGCAGTAAGCCCTGTGCTCAGCATGAAAGAGTCATCTCCCATAAAGAGATCTTGCTCCACACTAGGCGCTTTGCTTGGCTGACTTGGCGCTGTAGGAGTTTTGGAACTTTGATGATTCCTTGGACTGCGGCGTGGTAGCTGCGTTGGAGTCTGCTTCCTATTGCTGCTGTTTTCAGTTTGCTGAGTGACTCTTGAGGGTGTTGCAATCGCATTGCTGTTGGTTGGCGTCTTGAATAACTTTGTCTGCTTGCTCTCAAAACTGTTCTCTTTATTACTGCTCGTCTTTGGCGTTGGCGGCGTTGCACCGACTAGCGTTTCGGCCGCATTAATTGGCAAACCTTGTCGTACATTCTCCATTTCGGCACGTCTCTTGTTGATTTTCATCATGGCAATTCGTCGACGTTCCTCTATTTCCTTCTTCAACAGTTCTTTGCGGCTGGCTTCACTTGTGCTAGGCTTTTCCTCCACTTCCACTTTGGGTGTAGCAATCGTGTTGATCCGATTGTGTTCCGCAAGAGGTTTTACTGTTGACAGCGTAGTTGCGACTTGTGCAGGTTTTGGAAGAGATTTTCTAGGAGCAGTCTGTTCCGGCCTCGTTACAATTGCATCTTTCTTTGGCTCTGGCTTTTCTTGTGGGTTCAGTGGCTGAGGCTTGTTCATTGTAAGTGGTTTTGAAGCTAGAATATTTCCCTTTACTTGTACTGTCTTTGATGCAGAATTCACTGATGAAATTTGTGGAGTTTCTTTCTTTGTTTCAGCTTTAGACTCCTTGGGCTTTTCCATAGTTTTATTCAATGCAATCTGATGTAATTTATTAACTTCAACCTTGACTGTTTGCTCGCACTGCTTTGGCTTTTCTTGAGGTTTTCCTATTTCTGCACTTCTCTTAGAGCTTTGCTGAGGTTCTATAGTTTTAGTCTGCTGCAGTTTGGCTGCTTTATTCATGTCCATCTTGACAATCTCCTTGGGCATTTGTTTTACTACTCCTATGTCAATTGTTTGTATCTTAGCAGGCTCGGCAACTTCGGAATTCAGCTTGCGTACTTTGTGTAAAGACTCTACGCCTTCTGTGGATTTGCGTTTGTGCTGGGAACTGTGCAATGGCTCTTCTTCCACAGACATGTGCATTTGCTCGACTCTTGCATTGCTGTCTGTTGCTTTAGAGCTAGTATCTTGTTTTGTAGTTTCCCCTTCTTGTGTCCATTGTATGTTTCCAACACCAATTTCGTATTGTACAAACTGACGTGCCTCGGATATGAGAAATTTAGCAGCCTCGGCGACTGTCATGCCAGCCTTGCCGGTGATAAAGAAGTTCCTGGTTGAATTACGCTGCGCAGCTTCGTGAGCATCCTCATTATCATGCTGCTTGACAGAATCAAAACTCAGGGAATTAAACAGCACCTTCTCCAAAGCTAGCACATCGACGTTAGCCAATTCCACAAGACTCGTGATACCCGCATCGTAAAGTGCTCTCGCTCGCTTGTGGCTCAAGTCCGGCAGACGCATCAAATCGATTAGATCGCGATGTATACCAAAGTACAAGCGATCCTTGAACTGTGAGACAACCAAAGAGAGTGTCGACCACTGCAATGAGTTGCAAAAAGCGGTCACAATGCCAGCAAATGTTGAGGCCATCTGCTGCAGACTCTGGAGCATGCCGCGACCGCATTTGAACTTGTGGGCTACCACGTTGATGGGCGTCTCGTTGACCAGCTCCTGCAGTGCCAGAGCTGTGTAGAAGCTGCATAAATCAATTTGTAAGCAAAATATATAATTCAAATTAGTGTCGACATACCGTTTGTGAACCTGCATTAGCTTGTAGTCCAGTTTTGTTTGTCCTCGCATCGCTCGCACCAAGAACGCCTCCTTGACGCCAACTAGTTCACCCACCCGTTTCATGGCCGGATTAAGTTTCTCCCACATGTCCAGATAGAGCAGCCAATCAACCTCTTGGAGCTGATAGCAGACGGAATAGGGAGTCACCAAATAAACAGCATGCAACTCAGATTCCAGCACGAAACAGCGACGTGACTTCTGCAGCTCAGCGAAGAGAATAAGACCATCTGTTGGTGGCATAGACGAAGCGAGGCAGGCTGTGCCGAGACGTGTGGCAACATAGTTCTGTTTGTCGCCCTCTTCATCTGTTTGCAGCCGTATAAACTCATACTCGATGAGGAAATCCAGCGCGTCATTGATGTTGTTCGTGTCATCCTCTTGTTCCTCAGCTTGCTGCTCGTCGCGCAGCGAATTTTGCGCACTCAGCAGCGTGCAATTAACAAAGTTATCAATGTCCTCTCTGGTGCTCGCCACACCCGATGAGATGACTTCCAATAGCGCTCGTTTGAGATGGGTCTGTAAAAGAGTTTACTTTTAAAACCTATAGTTGCTATTTAATTATATTAGTTACGCTGCCATCCATGTCCAGGCAGGATCTAATTGGCTTTAGCTGCGCCGTCACCAGCTCCTTTCCAACGCGAGCATTACTTTCAGTGCAAATCAATATAGACTCGCCCAGCGTATCCTTGCCAGTGCGCCCAGCGCGTCCGATCATCTGGCGATAGGTTAAGGAGCTCATCTGCTTGCCGCCAAACAAGGGCGAACGTATGAGCACGCGGCGTGCGGGCAGATTGACTCCTGAACTTAATGTGCTGGTGGCCACAATAACTTTTAGGGCTCCTGCTTTAAAGCTGGCCTCAACAATGTCGCGCTCCTCTGTGGTGAGTCCAGCGTGATGGAAGGCGCAGGCGTAAGTAATCGCTTTGGACATGACCGCATCCAGACCTGTAAGCAAAACAGTTTAGAATATGTAGTTGAGGAGTGGTATGAAACATTTACCAGTTGGAATATCGCGCAGTTGTCGCTTGACATCCTCAATCGCCTCGGTGTTTAGATGTGCGCGAAGTTGCTTTGCCACGCTGCTGTCGGTTTTGAGCAGCGCATGCATTGCTGTGGCCAGCTGTACAGCAAGGTTCTCGCACCAATCCTTGGAGGGACAGAAGACCACAACGGAGCAGCCGTCGATCAGCGTTTCCATGCATAGTTGTGCCACATGATCGCTGTCGTTGCCCAGAACCGGTACCTCCGACATGCGGCTAATGTCGCGCATGAAGCGCAACTGATTATCGTAGATTTTGTTGCCCACCTTGATCATCTCCTGCAGCGCTACTGGACGATAGTTGGTAATGTAGAGTTCAGCGTTTAGCCAATGCTGCAGCAGCTGCACATTCGCCAATGTAGCGGACATAGTTATGACTTGGATTTGCAGCGCATTCTTGCGTGACATGTACAGCACTTTGGCCAGCAGCAGCTCCAGGATGTAGCCACGACCTGCATCGGAGATCAGATGCACTTCGTCAACCACAACTGTGCCAATTTCATCCAGTTTACCCTGCTCCAGCAGCTTGTTGACAATGGAATTGGCCTTTTCGATCGTGCAGATGGCCACGTGAATGCTCTCGAAGCCACCAGGCGGCGTGTAGCCGCCAAAGAAGCCTTCGACTCGGTAACCGGCAGGCGTCAGCAAATCTTGCAGATAGAACATCTTCTCGCGCACCACAGAGATGAAGGGCAGTATGAGCAGCACCTTCTTGCCGCGCTCCAGCACCGTCTTCAGCAGCAGAATCTCACTGACCAGCGTTTTGCCCGCCGAAGTTGGAGCTGAATAGACGAGATTGGAATGCTCGAAGAGCACTTTGGGATTGCTGAGACACTCCACCTGCCAGTCGAACATCTGCAGCACGCCCTTCTTCTTGTACTCGTTGAGCACACTGTGCGGCAGATTCCAGGCTGAGATCAGCTTAAGCGCATTCAAATCTGGAAGTGGAGCTGGTTCACTTATGATGGCAGGGCTGTTGGGTGATAATCGTAATTGATTTGGCGACATGCTGCTCAAGTTCTGTGTTAATTTGGGCGTGATCTCCTGGCAGCGATAGATACTTTGTTTGGTCAGCTCACAATGACTGCGTCGAAGATCGTCCTGCAGTTGTTGCGATGCATGTGAGTCTCTGGCTGGGCAGAGGAAACTGCTTTGATCCAGCTCTATGGGCGAATTGCTTCTGCTTTTCACAGGCTCCGGCTCCGTCTCCAGCTCAGGTTCCGTCTCCGTGCCAAATACATCTTCTGAGCAAATTTGTGCTTCAAAAACGTCCTCGGTGGCGTCTTCAAACAATCCAGCTTGCAGATCCGCCTCGATTTGCGACACACGCATTAATTGCTCTGCTCCTTTGGCTGTTGTCTCCAAATCCCTCTGCTTGGCCTTTGTCGGGTTTTTGTCGTACGAAAAATCCTCTTTAAAGAAGTCGGAGTATTGCTCACAGCTGGCATTGCTTACGATCGGTTTTCCCAACTTTGAATCTGATCTACTGCGTCGAAAATGTTGCCGTTGTGAGACGCTTGATCTATCTCCCCTAGTGGGCATGCGCTGCGATTTAGTTTTAAAGTTTGGCGGCGACTCTTGTATAATTTCCAATCCATTTGTTTTGAGGCTTCCTCCTATGCTTGTTGTTGGCGCCTTCAGGTCATTCTCCAAATTCATAAACGTACTCTCTCCAAACTCAAAAGACTGCGAGAAGGCCATTACATGAAGTTCTATCTTAATTTATTAATAACTAATTATTACTAATATAATACTATATATTACTATTACTATATAATACAATTTAACAAAAAAAAAATTAAAATAAAGACAAAGTCGAAGCCGCGGAATTCATTTGCAGACTGTAGAGTGCCAACAACTGCTAAACAACACACTGCACAGACTGGCTCGCCCGGCCGCAAGCGTCTTTATATATACCAATTCTGGCAAAGTGCTAAAAAATACCAGCACTTTATACGATACTTAAAATATGTTAAACAATATCGATATATCGTTGGAGGAAACGATAATTAATCATCTCTGTTAGTTATTATTTGTTGTGGTTTCAATGCGAAATGGATGATTTCAAAGTGCCGGTTTTGCCGTCCGCGTCCAAAAATGAATCGCTGGCGGATGAAAAGCACCAAGAGGAAGCTTCGTCTGCATCCAAATCCTCTCAACCAAGTAGTTCCTGCCCGTACAAAGTGCCAAAGTGGTCGCAGCCGCCAGCTGCCAATGAAAACTACAAATTTGAGGTGCTCAAGTCTGGTCAGATTATTGACGAAGTCAAAGAGCTGCAGCAAAAGGCCATCTGGACATTTGGTCGCCTGCCCGAGAACGATGTGTTCATGGCACATCCCACCATATCTCGCTATCATGCCGTGCTGCAGTACAAACCAAAGGCGACTCCCACAGGGGCAAGTGACGACGAGGAGGAAGAAGAGGAAAGCGCGGGAGGTACTGCAAAATCTGATCAGCCAGAGGGTTGGTACATCTATGATCTGGGCAGCACGCATGGCACCTTCTTGAACAAACAACGCGTTCCTCCGCGTGTCTTCATACGCATACGTGTTGGCCACATGCTCAAACTGGGAAATAGCACGCGGGTCTACATATTGCAAGGACCCAGCGAGGATGAGGAGCCCGAGTCGGAGCTGACGGTTACAGAGCTACGCGAACAGCGCGAGCAGCAAGTGGCAGCTGCTGCAGCTGAAAAGGTGCGCAAGGCCCAGGAAGCTGCGGAGCGGGAACGCAATGAAGGCGTCAGCTGGGGCATGGGTGAGGACGCTGACGAGGAAACAGATCTGGCACACAATCCTTATGCAAGCACCAATAACGAGGATCTATTCTTTGACGACCCGAAGCGTACCTTACGCGGTTTCTTCGAGCGCGAAGGACTCAATCTGGAGTACAAGTGTGATGAGCTGTCACAGGCCTCGTTTGTTTGCCGTGTCGAGCTGCCCATAGATGACTCCAATGGAAGACCAATCATAGTAGAGGTTACACACAAGGGCCGCAAGAAGGACTGCGTTGTGCAATGTGCCTTGGAGGCATGTCGCACACTTGATCGTCATGGTGTGTTGCGGCAGGCGAACCAAGAGTCGCAGAAGCGAAAGGTGCAGAAAACCGGTGATTCCGATGACGAAGATGAGTTCTGGGATCGAACTGGCGATGTGGCAAGGAAGAAGCAACGCAAGGCAAATACAGGCGGCAGTGTAACGCTGACCTATGATGATTTGGTATGCTATTATTGGAAATGAATATAGATTTAAATAATATATAAATTTATACATTTCGATTCAGCTTAAGCAAGAGATTGAGCTTAATGAGGAGCTGCAGAAAGTCGAGCAGGAGATTCTGGCTTATCAACAGAATGAAAAGCGTTTAAAGGCATTGGCTGCCAAACAACAAAGTGCAGACGATGATTTGGACAACTTTATGGATACCCTCAGCGAAAACGTTTCTCAAGTGGATAAAACCGAGATTAAAAAGTTGCGCGTAAGTAAAACAATCAAAGTATGCAAGTCCTAATTAATTACATTATTCACTCTCTTCCAGCTCGAGGAGCAGCGCATCAGAAGTGAAAAGCAGAAGCTGCAACGGCTAATTAAAATCGCAAAACCAACAGAGCTGCCTTTCCTGGCATCCATGAGCAGTTCTACGACTGACGACAAGGGGCAGGAAAGCAGTGCGACCAAGAAACAGTTGCCCATGATTGGCAAGCGAAATCAATTCAGTAAATTTAAGGTGGTCAAAGCGGTGCCAAGTTCTCGACCCAAAGTGCAAAGGAATGTGTTTGAATCGGATGGCGAGGAAGTTGAGGAAGACGAGGAGGAGGAAGTCGTAAAAACGGATGCAATAGCAAAGCAATCGACTAGTGAAGACTCAAAGGACATAAACTCGATAGACGCGACGGAAGCGAAAAATGCAATAATAAAAGAAGATACCGTAAACAAACGTAATGAAATGATATCGGAAGTGCCCGCTGCGCTCGTCGAGACTGCAGCAGACAGTAAAGACACAGACGCAGAGCCGCAAACGCAGGCGGAGGCTGCGAGTGAAAGGGGCACTGAGGCGCAGGGCAGTGAAGAGTCTGCTCACAGGAAACAGCGACGTCAACGTGCTAGACAACGTAGCAACAAGCAGCGCCAAGATGTGGACATGGACCTGAACGAGCTGGCCGAGCATGAGGACGATGAAAAGTACGCCAAGTGGGTGCCACCCACGGATCAAAGTGGCGATGGAATTACACACCTGAATGACAAGTTTGGCTATTAAGTTAAAGATACCCTGACAATTTGTTCTTAAATTTAAGTAGTTGATAAGTTTAAAGTTAATTTTAAAAACTTTATGCCGCTGTTAATATTTAATGTCATCGATTAGTGTCTATCAGTGATATATAAAATATTAATTTGAAATATAAGCTCGCTACTCATTGGCTGCAAAGAGACAGCTATAGGCAGAGAGCGAGAGAGAAAGAGTGCAGCAGGGGAACTAGCTTTTCAACACACTCTCTCAGGTATCACATTACTCCGGCGCTGCTGTGATAAGCCGCTTCCCCAGCTGGTTCCAACCCCTAGCGTTCATTCGCTTTCCACTGGAAGCATTCGAGGGGATGGGAGTGAACGTAGTACACATTCCTGCGCATGTATAGAGAATGAACGCAAGCGACGAGACCGAGACCGAGACATCGATGGTAGCCGCTGTTAAGGCTCCAGCACTTGAACTTCCAATTCAGTTATAATTTTGCTACTCTTTTCGTCGGTACGGCGAACGGTTGAACGTGGGGACGAGTCTTTTAGTTTACCAACAGTCGAAATCACATTTTGTTTATGGACGGACCAAGTGCCGATCAAAAATTATCGCAAATACTGTATTACAATTAATTTCAAACGTTGCTATTTCATTTAATTTCCAATACCACAATAACAAATTTAATGGAAAGTCGAAACAAGTCAATGCCACTGAACGGCACCTAATTGCTAATAGAAAAGTTCAATGTTAATGCGTTACATAAAATTGTTGCAATAACAGTCTGTTTGAAACATTATTTGCAATACTTGGAGTTGACAAAATAAAGTTGTTTTAATGCCGTCGCCACGTGTTTTGTCAATAGCCGGAGCACATGTGTGGGTTACATTTTAAAACGCGTAACAGTCCGTCTCAAAAGACGTCCCTTCGCTGGGGCGACTGCTGCTGGTTCCTGGTTCCGAAACATCAATTGTGGCAAACAATTGCCTAGACTCGTTGGATTCCTAACATTCTAACTACACGTATATATATATGAATGTATGCTGATTAATTGTTGTTACTGGTGTCTGTGATCTGCTTTCTATAGCAAATGCAAGGTAGTCGCACACAAATCAAATTGTTTAGGAAATGTTGCATAAGCTAAGGCGCATTTGATTGGCGCGCGCATTTGCCGTCGTTAAAACCGAGAACAAGTTGCGTGGGACGTGGGACGTGGAACGTGAGGACGCGATACCAAAACTTGAGAAGTGGAACGTAGAACGTGGGCCCGTGGAACGTGAAACGCGTAGTCTCGTCGCATAACTTAACGCCTGCTTTGAACTTGACGTACAAGCACACACACACATACGTAGATTATTCCATAGCAAAGGTGAGTTCGATTGCCCGCAAATGCATTGGAACAACATGCGCATGACAGAGATTGTGTGGCCAACTCTCTGCCACTCTGCAATTCTACCATTGCCAGTGGGAGCCTTTGGCAGCGTCTGCCATTTGCGCGACACTTTATTGCTCTTGTTATTGTTATTTCTGTCGCTGTCGCTGCCGCTGCCACTGTCGCTGTCACATTTTGCTTAATTACAATTTGTCTTACTTTTTTTTTGGTTTTTTGAATGGGTTTCCCACACACGCCTGCAAATTTGACAAGGACATGGGACAGAGAATTGCCACAGCTAAGCAGCAAGCATAATTAACGTTAATTATGAGACAACTCTAGACAAAAGCCAAATCCTTAAGAAATAATAGCTACAATTACGACTAAAGACACAGCAGAAAACAGTTGAGTGAATATTGCCATAGAAACGGGAACCAGGTACACAAGAAGTGTATCTATCAGATAGTCGCCAAGTGCACTTGTCCCCAGATAACGCTTTGATTTCAAGTTGACCTTAGTTAATTGGCGTTGTCATTTAAGCCTTATTAAAAACGCAGCAGACACTATATGGAGTGATAGTTCGTGTTGCAGCTCCGCACTTAATAGCATGCCATTAACAAGGACGCCACCAAGTGGTCAAAGGCCATTTGGCAGAATGTCATTGCGCCTCGGGGCTTATCCTTGCGTAAAGGTCAGCTGCAGCAGTGAAGCAGTGTCCTTGGTGGCCGATAACGCAGCTTAATATTTAATTGGAAAACGAGTGCAAGCTCGAGGCGTGCAGCACTATTTATAATTATGCTAACTCTGCTTTCCCATTTCGCCCACTGCAGCTGAAAGGTCGCAAGTATTAGTTTACTTAAGCACAGCGAGCACAAGCACTTCTTAAGGACACACACACGGTCAACACACAGTCAAGATGATCAACATTGCTGGTGTGGTGAGCATTGTGCTCTTCTATTTGCTCATTCTGGTCGTCGGCATCTGGGCCGGCCGCAAGAAGCAGGCTGGCAATGATTCCGAGGAGGAGGTCATGCTGGCTGGCCGCTCTATCGGTCTCTTCGTGGGCATATTCACCATGACAGGTGGGCATCTATGCACGCGCTATTTAGCCACTCTACTGATCTAGCAACATGTCTCTCCTTTAGCTACCTGGGTGGGCGGCGGCTATATCAATGGCACCGCTGAAGCCATCTATACCTCGGGTCTGGTCTGGTGCCAGGCGCCTTTCGGCTACGCGCTCAGCTTGGTCTTTGGTGAGCTTCATCCCTTGCATGCCATCTTTGCATATATTTAATCAACGAGTTGCCCGCTTTAGGTGGCATCTTCTTCGCCAATCCCATGCGCAAGCAGGGCTACATTACCATGCTGGATCCGCTGCAGGATTCGTTTGGCGAGCGCATGGGCGGCCTGCTCTTTTTGCCCGCCCTCTGTGGCGAGGTGTTCTGGGCAGCCGGCATTCTGGCGGCGCTGGGCGCCACTTTGTCCGTCATCATCGACATGGATCATCGCACCTCGGTCATCTTGTCGTCGGCCATTGCCATCTTCTACACGCTCTTTGGCGGCCTCTACTCGGTGGCCTACACGGATGTCATTCAACTCTTCTGCATCTTCATTGGCCTGTGGATGTGCATACCCTTCGCCTGGACCAATGAGCACGTGCGCAGTCTCAGCGACATGGACGTGGACTGGATTGGCCACGTGGAGCCGAAGCAACGCTGGTTCTACATAGACTACGGCTTGCTGCTCGTCTTTGGCGGCATTCCCTGGCAGGTGTACTTTCAGCGTGTGCTCTCCAGCAAGACAGCCGGACGCGCCCAGCTGCTGTCCTATGTGGCTGCCGCCGGTTGCATTCTGATGGCCATTCCGCCCGTGCTAATTGGCGCCATTGCCAAGGCCACACGTAAGTTGTTTCAAACTGCAAGTAGGTCTTTGGTTAATGTCGTTCTTTGGCAGCCTGGAATGAGACGGACTACAAGGGTCCCTATCCGCTCACTGTGGACGAGACGAGCATGATATTGCCCATGGTCTTGCAGTACCTGACACCTGACTTCGTTTCGTTCTTCGGCCTGGGCGCCGTCTCGGCTGCCGTCATGTCGTCGGCTGATTCTTCGGTGCTGTCGGCCGCCTCGATGTTTGCACGCAACGTCTACAAATTGATTTTCCGTCAGAAGGCATCCGAAATGGAAATCATTTGGGTAATGCGCGTCTCCATCATTATTGTGGGCATTCTGGCCACAATCATGGCCCTCACCATACCCTCCATCTACGGCTTGTGGTGCGTCCAATGACTGACAGCTCATCTGCCTAAGTGTCCCTGCAATTATTCGCCTTTTCGCCCCTTGCAGGTCCATGTGCTCGGATCTGGTGTACGTCATTCTGTTCCCACAGCTGCTGATGGTGGTGCACTTCAAGAAGCACTGCAATACCTATGGCAGCCTGGCCGCCTACCTTGTGGCGCTCTTCATACGACTGTCCGGCGGCGAGGCCATCCTGGGCCTGCCCGCTCTCATCCACTATCCGGGCTACGACGAAGAGACGAACACGCAGCTGTTCCCCTTCCGCACCATGGCCATGCTGATGAGTCTCATTACGCTGGTCTACGTCTCCTGGTGGACCAAGTGAGTAGTAAGCATCGAACTACCCTTTATCCACTACTAATTATCTGATTCTTAGAATGATGTTTGAGTCGGGCAGACTGCCGCCGAGCTACGATTATTTCCGGTGCGTCGTCAACATACCCGAGGATGTGCAGCGCGTCGGCGATCCGGCCGAGTCCGGGGAGCAGCTCTCAGTGATGGCTGGCCCGCTGGCACGTTCGTATGGCGCCGCCACCATGGCCGGCAAGGATGAGCGCAACGGACGCATCAATCCAGCGCTCGAATCTGACGACGATTTGCCCGTGGCGGAGGCGAAACGCATGAATCAGCAGACGGCACAGGCCCAGGTCCAGAAGATGCTCGACACGGCCACCGGCAAGTCGAGTGGCGGTGGCGGTGGCCAAAGTGGTCAGTCCATGGCCATGCCCACGCCGGAGCAGGATAACACAGCCTTCTGAGCGTCAATCCCATACGAGTAGATCCAAGAAAACAGAAGTTTTAGGTTCTCGTTGCTTCATGCAGTATTATTTTGAGCTTATTATGTATCTGATGGATGTAGATACACTCACCCACAACACATACAAAACAAAACACCATACACATATATACAGCGTACGTTAAACACACAAGTGCTCAGGTATAAAGTGCAGAATGTTGCGTCTAAAGTTTATGATAATTTTGCCAGAATTCTGTGTATAGTTTCTAAAGGCTTAGAGCCTTCTCACTCACTCCCCCAACACACACACACACACACACATACACACATTCTCAAGGGCTCTTGACCTACGAAGGCTTTCACATAGAATTACTGAAGTATATCGATATCATATAAATCGAGACATATCTAATGTATAAATGTTATATATAGCGATAGCGACACGACACGACTCGAAAAATCGAAACGAAACATGAAACATATCAATGTCAAAACTGAACGTAACTGAAAACATATCAATTGCATTTTCCATTCAACGCGATAGAAAATGCATTCAAAGTACATACGTATTTATTCTATATAGAGTTTAGTCAGAATTATTGCAAAAAAAGCTAAAAAAGAAATATATATGACTATATATTTAGATGTATAGCGAGCCGATTTAACTTAAATTCGATTCATTTGTTTACCGTGTAATTTTCGTGTAATTGACAAAGATTTGTTTGAGAATATATAATATATATATATTTATATATATATATACATATATATATAGATTTGTATTGGTCCTACAGTTTTAGGTGCATATAATGTGAATCATGTGTCCTTCCACAAAGCAAATATTCGAATGAACAATGCGATCAAAGCTAAATAAATAAAAAGAAACGAACATATGATGGATGCAACTGAATAATAATAATACAAAATAATACCATAATATAGAAATGGTGGAGCGTTATATAGGCAAATGAATTTTAGCTGCTCTCAAAGAGCAAAAACCACACAAATGAAAAAGAAAACAAAACTAACTGAACTAAACACAAAGAACTATACAAAACATAATACATATAGAAATGTTAGAAATGTTGCGTCATAGTACCTAATGCGTATATACACAGTTATACATATACCTATTTATATATATGTACCTATACATAGAGAGAATGCTAAACACTGAATTTAGTAAGATAATGCCCGGGTGACAAAGCAATCTAGATGATTCTCTGCGGTATACTGACATTGGCAAACCCAAACACGCGCTGCCTAAAACCCGAAAACCTATTCCCAAATCCGAAATCTAAAAAGTCGAAAATATAACGAAAATATTGAACTTGTTTTTCTGTAAATCAATTATTAATCAAATGTTTTGAAAACGTTCTATTGTTCATTCCATCTCTTGGCTCGTTTGTTGAACGTTTGTTCCCCTCCCAGTTGATGTGACATTTTGAATAGTAATATTAATTATTATCTATGTGAAACTACTTGTAATGTAATATGTACTTAAATGTTGACTGCTTTTTGATGGAGCCTTGAGGCTAATAAGAGTTTTTTAAACTTTACATAAGCGAACTAATAGTTAATACTAAATTTTGAGCTAATTCAATGTTCATACAAAACATACTCGAGTTACAAACAGTTGCGGCTGAAATATTAAAAGCACTTTTTCACAACCCTTTGACTCGTTTAATATGCAATTAGCATGTTTGTTAATCACTATAAAAAAACGTCAAATTAATTTCTAGACAAACTAGGCAACATTTGGTTAATGTGAAATAGTTATTTCTTGTACTCTCAACAATTTGTTTGAGTTACACTGTCATGGAAATCTCGTGCAAGTGTTACCTTTATTTTGGCCACAACTGTACATACAAAGTCAACTATGTTCTTTGCCGTTGTTACCTATGGTTAATTGTTGATATTTATTTTGCATAAACTCTGATTGTATGTCTATTGCTATGAACGTCAAGTTCGTCTTTGAGAAACATTTCAGCAATTGTTAATGAAATTTCAAGATATAAGCAAAATAATAAAACTAATTGAATTGAATCGTTTGTTGAATTTGTGCAGCAAAACACAAACTCTGTATATATGAGAAACTTGATTGTTTTTTAAGTTATTAAGCAAGTTACTAACAACAAAACCACCAACTATTTTATGTATTAAATGAAGATATGAGATGAGATTAGCTGGCAAAAGCAATGATGGTTGAACTAAAGTGTACTATGGATAGGAAATGAAATGCTTACTACGACGATATGTTAATAACTTGAAAACTATTAGTATGTTGGGTTTTTATTAGGGTTATTCTTTCACCTATTGTTGTTTAAACATGCCATAATAATCAATTGATGTATACATACATACCTATTTAGTGGCATATTGCAAGTATGTTAAATATAATGAGACAAGATTACGATATACAATACAATATATGATCAAATTATACCAAACAAACAAACAAAAAAACGATACATATCAATGTTTAAAGCAAATGCAAAACTAAAACAAAAACAAAGAAAATCGAGAGAACAAAAAGTATTTAATAAATAACAAATATATATATTAAAATGGTTTCTTTGTTGATGCAAACGGCGTGTAATTATTTATTCCCTAACTCAACAATTTCCCAACTGCCTCTAACTGCATCTATTTAAATGGCTATGTTACTGTGAGTGTGTAGACGACAAACTTATGTAACACCCGCAACGTCGCCAAACATTATTGCAAAAAGTAAAAAAGGCCAAGAGACGCAAGAAATGCTGCCTAATGACAATTTAAAACAATGGAACCGTATTATCGTAAGCGGAAATTTCTCATCATAAAAATGCAGTTCAAATGCAAACAAGGGCAGGAGAGCTGCAGAAGGGAAGGGGGAGCAGAGATGCAGATCGTAGACAACAAACAGCAAGAAGATCACAGCGAGAAGAGATCATCTGGTAAGAGGTAAGTTATGTGAAATACTTAGAAGTAAATTAGTTTAATTTGCCGAAAATAAAAACCCAACTAAAGCTGAGCTCATTATGTTGCCGCTATAATTGCTATTGTTGCTGGCATTGTTGATGCTGCTGCTGCTGATGTTGCATTTGTGTAATTAACTTATTGTAATCTTAATTAGACACAAGTCGTAAAGTGCCGCAGTCGTTGCCGTCGCTTGGATCACAAGATCATCGCAGACGTCGCACAAGAATTGCTCTCTAATTGATGTTGCGGCTGTCGCTTGTTGTGGATGTTGCTGTCGTGCCATGTTGCTGGCGTGCATGTTGCTGCTGCTGCTGCTGTTGCTGCTACTGCTGTTTGGCAGCTGTATATCCGGTATTTTGCTGTGCAATTTGCATAACTGTTTGCATATTGAGCCTTCAACTGTCAGCGGAAGAATTTCACGAATGTCAGCTGCAAATCTGAGATCTCTTAAATCTCAGATCTATATAGAGAGACAGAGAACGTCTGCTTGTTGTTTGCAATAAAGAGCCGCTTGTTGTTCTTTTTTTTAAGTAATCATTTTGACGTCTTCTTCTTTATTAAAACGTATTATGTCTAGTGCAAAATTACAGCTAACATTCAATGGGTTGTACCGGGGGCACGAATCGAATACGCGTAATTTTGTCATTTGTTTTTTTTTTTTAATATTTTTTGTTTGTTTTTGCTATCGAGCTGCGAATAATTTACAGTTGGGGATTTTCTTTTGTCTAGAGTTGATGATGATCGTTGATGAAATGAGGCTTACCGGTTACCGGTCAAGAATTAACAAATTGGTGCAGGTGGCGGATGAGGACACGAGTATTCTAAGGCACTTGAACGATTGCAGTTCCTGATGATACTGATGCAATTGCAGCTGGAGTCGGAGTCACTTCTCTAGCTCTCGCTCTCGCTTACTTCTTGCGGTACGTGTAGCCGCCGTTGGAGCTATAACCCTGCTGGATGGTCTCGGGAACCTGGCTGGGTCCGTTGTAGGCATAGCCAGAGTCCTGAGCGGGTGCGCCATACGATGATGACGGACCGCTGGGAATGCTATCGCCATTGGGAGCTCCATAGCTGGACGAGGGTGCTGCGGGCGCATTGTACGACGAAGATGGGAACGAGGATGATGAGCCTGAGCCGCTGGAGGGGCCCGACGGAGCGCCATACGAGCTGGAGGGAGCTGCGGGATAAGGTCCGCCACTGCTGCCGCCGGCACTTGGAGCAGAGTACGAGCTGGATGGTCCCGAAGCAAAGGAACCGCTGCTGGGAGCGCCGTAGGAGCTGGACGGAGCCGAGGGGTAAGGTCCACCGCTGCTAGCACCGGGACTGGGTGCCGAGTAGGAGCTGGAAGGTCCTGAGCTGGGAGCGCCATAAGAACTAGATGGAGCAGATGGGTATGGACCGCCACTGTTGGCGCTAGCGCTTGGGGCAGAGTAGGAGCTTGAGGGACCAGTGCTGGGTGCTCCATAGGAGCTTGAAGGTGCAGCGGGATAAGGTCCTCCACTGTTGGCCGAGGGGCTGGGTGCAGAATAGGAGCTGGAAGGTCCAGTGCTGGGTGCTCCATAGGAGCTCGAAGGTGCAGCGGGATAAGGTCCTCCACTGTTAGCCGAGGGGCTGGGTGCAGAGTAGGAGCTGGAAGGTCCGGAGCTGGGAGCACCATACGAGCTGGATGGTGGGGCAGCTGGGTAAGGTCCGCCGCTGTTGGAGGAGGGGCTGGGTGCCGAGTAGGAGCTGGATGGAGCAGCAGGAGCGCCATACGAGCTGGAAGGAGCAGCCGGGTAAGGTCCACCGCTGTTGGCACTTGAGCTGGGCGCCGAGTAGGAGCTGGAAGGACCTGCACTAGGAGCGCCATATGAGCTGGATGGTGGGGCAGCTGGGTAAGATCCGCCACGGTTGGCACTTGGGCTAGGTGCGGAATAGGAGCTTGAGGGACCCGAGCTAGGAGCACCGTACGAGCTGGAAGGCGCTGCGGGATAAGGTCCGCCGCTGTTAGCTGCGGGGCTTGGTGCCGAGTAGGAGCTGGAGGGTGCAGCAGGAGCGCCGTAAGAGCTTGAGGGAGCTGCTGGGTAAGGGCCACCGCTGTTGGCACTTGAGCTGGGAGCCGAGTAGGAGCTTGACGGACCGGAGCTGGGTGCGCCATAAGAGCTGGATGGTGCGGCAGGATATGGTCCGCCACTGTTGGCTAAGGGGCTGGGTGCCGAGTAGGAGCTTGAAGGTCTTGAGCTGGGAGCGCCGTAGGAGCTGGAAGGAGCTGCTGGGTAAGGTCCACCGCTGTTGGAAGAGGGACTGGGTGCCGAGTACGAGCTGGACGGAGCAGAAGGAGCGCCGTATGAGCTTGAGGGAGCTGCAGGATAAGATCCGCCGCTGTTTGCGCTTGGGCTAGGAGCAGAGTACGACGAGGAAGGTCCATGCGAAGAGAAGCTGCTGCTGCTGCTTGAGCTCGAGCTGGAGCCGGCGCTGGGTGCACCATAGCGAGAGGAAGGCGGCGAGATAGGCTGGAACGAGCTGGAGCCCGAAGAGGGAGCACCGTACGATGACGAGGGCGCGGCTGGGCCTGAGGTGTAGCCGCTGCTGCCGAGCGTCTGTGTCTTCGAGGGAGCACCATAGTTGGTCGAGGGAGCTGAAGCCAGAGGCACAAAGCTGCTCACGCTGGGAGTACCGTAGTTCGAGGATGGACGAGAAGGAGCGCCATAGCTGCTAGATGGAGGCGACACCTTAGGAGCTCCGTACTTGGACGCTGGTGGTGCTGGGGGAGCCGGGGCGCCATAGCTTTGGGAAGGCGGCGACGACTTTGGCGGACCGTAGTTCGAAGCGGGACGGCGCGAATGATGCTGCTTCCTGGCTGGCGGTGGGCCATACGACTGGCTGGGACGGCTGGGTGGCGCACCATAGCTGGAGGAAGGTGGCGGCGCCGGACGCGAGGGTGGGCCATAAGAGCTGGAAGGCCGGTGAGCTGGTGCGGGATACGGGCCGCCCGAGGAGGCGCCAGGGGCAGAGTAGCTGCTGGATGGGCTGGGGCGAGAGTTGAAAGAGGGAGCTGGGCCAGATGCCGGTGGCAGATAGGAGCTGGCTGGCGGAGCGCCGTACTTGGACGAGGGCCGGGATGGCGATGAAGGCGGCAGATAGGCATTGTTCAGTGGCGCCTCACGTTTGCCGCCTGCCACGGCGACGACGAGGACGGCGACGATGCCAAACAGCTGCGAAAGATGGCAAAAGGAAAGCGAAAAGTTGCAACGAGGAAATTAGTTTTGTGTGTCGCTGCGGATAATGTGGATCGGCTGTTAGTGCTGCTGATGCTTACCACTGCAAGCGACGAGCTCATCTTTGGCTGGCGTGCGATGCGATTCAGTAGCAAATTGGCCAAACTGCAGCGAGAAGAAAAAAAAGGAAAGAAAATGTAACTGCAGTAGTCGATGAAAGAAAGTAAATCGCCGCTAAAGAAATAAATTGCGCTAATGTTGCATAATTTTGTTTCTTTTCTTTCTGTTTGTGGTCGTCTGTGAGTTGTTTATGATGACCGATAAATGAACGCCTAGCCATGGGGTCAACCTTCAATGCACGCTCATCAATCTTGGCTGACGGACAGACACTTGGACTTGTGACTTGTGGCCATACTTATGATGATGGCAATGCCAAGAACTGGCCAACTGCTGGACCGTATCGTTTAACCAGCCTCGCGTTAGCTGAACTTCAAAATCGAACAACAGTTTTGCTCTCTTGATTTTGCACAATTGTTTCTGAACTGGGCCAAAATCGAGAAGAAAATTAAATAGAAAATCGCTTGCCAAAATGGCTGTGACGAGCACAAAAGTACGAAGAAAACCCCATCGGCCACAATATAAAGTGAAACTTTTCTTTTATGCCCAGCAATTGAATAAACTTGGCTAAGGGTCTAATGCTACACACACTCCAAGCTAACATATCTCTCTTTTATTGTGCCTAGGCTGACTGGGATTTCATGTGGTGTCGACTCATGCTCCCTACTCCGTGCAGTTGGAGGCCTGCCACACTCCTACACCCCAATGCAAAGCATTGCCACATTCGAGAGTTGACAATGCATGTGCAACACAAATGTTTTTCTTTGCAGTTGTTACCAATTATGGCTTTTCTTGTTTAGCCACAGTCGCGCACATTTTTCACTTTCGATGGTCGTTACTGTTGTTGTTGTCGCGCATGTGTTGACTTTATTGCAAAAATAAAACAAAAACTGACAACTGAAAACTGAAAACCTAATTATAATGCTCATTTTGGAGTGCTGACTGCGTTGACCCAAGTCAAGTTGCCACAGACGTTCGTTTCTTTCATTTTTATGTTCCTTATGTAAAGATGCGGCAAATCTGAACTGTCATGCTGACTCTACAGTTTCCTGAAGCGCGCCAACGTGTCGAGAGTAAAAGTCGATGACAAAATGGACCCATTTAGGAACTTTAAGCACTTAATAAGAACTGCACTTGGTTAACACGAACGGGTGTCAAGATCGCTGTCTCTGACATCCTTATTTTATATAGTCCACACTAACCGTTTAAAGGCAACAGCAGTTGATGATGATGTGCAATGGATCTGCTGATGAAGATGGTATGCTGCTCAGCCGAAAGTCGAATGCAAACTACTCTGTTGTGTGGTACGCAGCATGCACTTTTATACGAAAGCCGCGTAGCTTCCCAGCCAAGCTGAACGAATATCATAACTGGGCAAAGCCAAAGCAAAGCCAAAAGCAAAAGCAAAGTCAGGCAAAGCAAGAGCCGAAAACACAAACTCAAAGACAAAGCCAAAGCCGAAAACTAAAGCTACGAGTCAAAGGCAACAACAACAACAACAACGTGTTTTCAATTTGGCTTTTTTATGTAACTCCAAATGCACTCTTCAAAAGCGAATCACTCAGCTAACATCTACATTCATACAACAACAACAACAACAACAGTAACAACAGCAGCAGCGAAAAGCGAAAAACTCTGGCGCTTAACCGACAATAGCTGCGCTGCCAGCGTCAGCTTCGACGTCTGCGTCGACAGCGACAACGACAATGACGTTGTTGTTGGCGAACGAGCTGAAGCGATTCACGAAGCAGCGGCAGCTGAAGTATTGCGGTTTTTGCATTGATAAAAGACGTTGGGGACCGCCCACTCGTTAAGGGTGGTGCGGCGGGTATGGGACAAGTTCAGTGCCGGCATCGATCGCAATCAGAAGTTAACTGCAAGCGCTTTAACGTGTATATTGTAGTATTGTATAACACCACCAACACTACTGACTTTTGACTACTATGCGTATGCTGACTGCGAATTGCGTATACGGTACGTGCATCGAGCGAAACAATAACAATGTAATTGCAGCAGTTAAAACGTTTTTCATTTATTTTTTTTTATTGAGCACATTTGTGGAATTAGGCAAGAGTTGGTGGGAACTCGGGCTTCTTCCAGATGTAACTGGCCCAGGGAATGCACTCCTTCAGCAGATGCATGTAAGCTAATCCATTGGGGCAGTCCACTTCGGTGGCAGCCACGTTCAGTTCCTCGCACAGCCAGTACTTGGCCGGATCGAAGTGATGGGGATAGGTCTGTCCCACCTCGGACTCATCCTGGCAGGCCGAGCGACCAGCATCGGCGCTCACAGCTACAACAACGGCGGCCAAAACGGCAAACAGGGCAAAGACTGCAAGCAAAATGTGGCGTTGAGTTTGTGGCATGCAAGATGGGAAATGGCCATTGAATACTCACAGGCTTTCATGGTTGACTGCGTAAGTTTTGCTCTCAAGTGTGCTCCACTCGCCGGCCAGGGCGACACTTATATAGTTCTTTAACTGAAACAAAAGCAAAACATCAAAAATCGAAAAAACAACCATTGAAAACATTCGCATCCGTTGAGTGATTATTATCAATGGGAAATAACTAGAGACACGTGTCGCGATAAGAATAAACTTGCCAAAAAAAGATGCAATTTCAATTTAGATACCAAACAATTAATTGACGCTTTTTTGTTGCCCTTGTTAAGGTGTATAAATAATTGGAGAAAGCAGCGAGTGCAACAAAAACATACATATTAAATTAGCGATATTATTATGGCTCCTACCGTTAAAATACTTCCTTCATTACATTATTTATTGCCTTTTTTACTACAATTTGAAAAATATAGTTAATGTGGGTAGTTTTTTTTCATTTAAAACAAATTAATATACAGCTATAAACAAACGATTAAAAAGATTCATAATTAATTTAGTCATTTTATTTATTTTGCTTTAGTTGTCAAGCAATAATCAGGTTTTATTGGCGCCGAGAAGTAAGCCTAAGAGGAATGAATATTTTGCTAACTTGTTATTAATATTTAAGTAATTTATAACTATATAAAAAGAATCGTTTTTGTTGAAATTTCAAGATTTCAATACTTTTCTTAAAATAAGTATAATAAGTTATAATATGCATATAGGCCTCATGTTCCCTGCAAATAGATTTAAAAATTAATAATGAAATCATTTTGAAATATGCTTAAATGACTTAAATTTTGTGGAATCTTTGCACCGAAAATGATTTAATATTCTACGCGGAACCTGCCTTGTTAGTTGCTGTTTTGCTGTAAACAAATATATCTTTTGTTTTGTTTGCCTTATGAATATGGTTGGCCAAACAATAGCTGCTCGGGTTTCACAAATGACATACCTTAGATAGAGTAGTATGCGAAATGGTGAGCAAACAAAAAGAAGGCAACCCTATAATTTTAATCGTGCTGTAATGTGAATTCATTTAAATTGCAAAACAATCTTTGGCAAATTAGTTGGCTGACAACAGGCTGCTGTTGCTATCAAAATTGTTGTGTTGTTTTTATAATTCGGCTATTAGTTTTTGTGTCGTTTTGCAAAGTATCTGTGTGTGTGTGTGTGTGTGTGTGAGTGTTGTTACAACTTCGCTTAACTGTTTGTATCGTTGTGTGTGGCTTTTGTTTGGCTTTGTTGTGGATGACCCCCTAAAGCGTTTTCTGCGGCAGCGGCAAACACTTGACCAACATAAATGCTTAAGTGTGGATGCAAAAAATATCACGAAATGAGCCGAGCCAAAAAAGACGAACACGAAGAAGAGAAATGAAAAACAAAAACCTTTAACGGCTAAAATAAAAACAAAAAAAAAAAACACCAAAAATCTATTACAAAATGTTTAAAATGTAATTACAGTTTCCGCGTTGAACTGATGGCCACAGCGGACGGAAGACTGGGGGACGGACGGATAGACTTATAGACAGGTGTCGCCAACCAGCATGGGGCCCCATCGTGAATTGGTCGCCTGCTTAAGTTAATGATGCTCCTAGTCGGCGAAACACAACGACAATGACTTTGCACAGACACCTCAGGCCAATAAGTTGTGTGTATCTTCAGACTGTGTGTCTGTGTGTGTGTTGCGACTCAGTTTTGGGCATTTCGTCAACGGCGATGACGAAGACAAACGTCTTGCGAGCGCAGCGTAACTCATTATCGATTAAGAGGCTACGCTTTAAAGAAATCGAATTATTGCATTGAGGAAGAGGCCAATGCGACTACTACTTATGATTGCACAAGGCCCGCTCCGCTTGCCCGGTACCCTCCAGTCATATGTATCTCATGTGCTTGACAGCTTTTGTATCTTTTTGATGGCACGCTAAAAATAAGAATGGCGAATAAGGAAACCAATTTGCAGAAAGTGCTTTTGCTTGTGGAGCATCTGATTTGGACAAATGTCGACCGGCAAACTGATAAGAACCCAACCCAACGCTGATGAGGATGCCTGGCCACGACTCCGAACACTATAAATATGCTCCCATTATGCCATCGACTGCAACATTCCCATTGAAGTCTCGCAACAAAATGCAACCAGGTTCGATCCCGAGCGAGATCTACACAATATCATTCTATTAACCATAACTATCACTCCAATGCAGCTACGCTCCTCAGCTTCCTGCTCTTGGGCATCTTTGTGACCCTGGCAACGGCCTACAACGGCCAGGATATCTATGCCGAGCCCAACTGCGCCATTGTCGAGGATCATGCTCGCAAGTTCCGTGACATCTCGGATCCCACCCACTACTGGGTTTGTCCCGAGGGACAGGAGAAGGCCGACTACATTCAGTGCCCCGACAACTATGCCTTCATGGAGCCAGAGCAGAACTGCGTTGTCTGGGAGGAGTGGAAGTGGATTGAGCCTTACACCAAATAAACAGCGACTTCGTTGAAACTTTTGGCAAGAAAGCCGACAAGAAGAAAAAAAAAACAGCGCAAAAAGAAAACTTTAACCTGTCGTTTCATATTGTTTACTTAACTAATGCAGCCAACTTTGTCGATGGGATTTGATGGAATTTGGCCGGGTCAGCTGCCAATGTGAAAGAAATAAATTAATTAAATGGCAGAAAAAAGTTTGCCACAGCATAGGATAAGATAAGAGCAGGTCGCCGCTCTGTTCCAACAACGAGGGCGGCATCCACAACAGATTCCCTTGTAGTAGAAAGAAAGAAAAATATTTCATTCACCCGCAAATACGTATAGTATTTGTATTCGTATTCGTATTCGTTGTGTTTCTTTCATGTTCGGATACAGATACAGATACAGATACATATATTGGAGGTTGTTAAGGTTGTGCTATGGTATGTCTGATAAACGATAATTAGGCAGTGCGTGTCTGTTGCGCTTGTAATGTTATCTAACACCTTCGATTGCCAATCAAAATAATAAACGCTGAGATGCCGTCGACAGCGACTTCACTGCCGCTGCTGCCGCTGCTGTTGCTACCACAATCAATCAAGTTGGATGGTACAGACGTGTGTGCGGCTATAGACATATTTATTTAAAAAGAGCTCGAATCAGACTGGGAGACAAGCGGCGATGACGAGCTCCAGTTGCTCCAGTTTTGAGAGCTTAACAAAATATATAAATTGTTAATTTTTATTTGTGCTTTGATAGTTATTGTTATTGTTATTGTTGTTTTTCTCTAGACAAGTAAAAGTCATAAATATCAAAGCGAAGGCCCCGATAAACTTGTGCGCTCGCATTAAAAGTGAAAAGTACTTCAATAAATTTTTGTTAGAAATCATTGCCGCAATGCAAACAAGTTGAGACCGAGACCCGAGATCCGAGACCTGAGTCTGTGTCGCTGTGTTGTGTGTTGGCACTCAAGTGGTGCACTCACTCGACTCGCTGCTTTGGCTGTTACCATTGCTGATGCCCCAGAGCAATTCAAGTGTTCATCAATGGCATCATATAATGAATTTTATTCATATTTGCTTTACGCTTTAATACAGCTCGAAAGCAACTGAAAGGCCCGTAGCCATGCCCCAATTAGTGTTGTGCTCTGCCCCCCCCCCCCCCCCTCTCTATTTTGCTCGCTGAAGAAAGTTTCAATGGCCTTGACAAGGCCCCCATTAACTTGAGTACCAGTTGCATCTAAACAGATGGGATCCCAGCTCTGCTCCAGCCATGGTAATGACAATGACAATAGGCGCAAAGCAAAAGCGAAACAAAAGCATTTGCCATAAATTACAGCTGCTTCATTCGGTAATACACAATTTTTGGCGTGGGTTTCCCCTCCCCAATAGCGCTCATTTTTTATCGACTGCTAGCATCAACTTACTGTCTTTGCTTCATTTCTGGGTTAAGTTGGCACATCAGCAAAAAACACGGGCGCTATTGAAGTGAGACTCTTGGGGACGCAATTACATGACTGCCACGGTGGATAATTGCTATAATTATTATGTGGTTTCAATATTTCAGCACCTTCGAGAAGATGCGCAGCTGCAGTCGTTGTTGCAGCAACAAATAATCTACTTTATTATAAATAAATGCCGAATCGTGATTACTTATTTGAATGATCAATCGAATACTCATCGTAACGATCAACAAAAACATAAATGGAGCTAAAGAATACCTTGCAAATGGATTCGATATAGAACAGCTTATTAACTTGACTGAAATTAATAGCCTTCGTTGTAACTTTGCGCTCTGTGTTGTAAAGTTTACTTTTAGTTATGAATTTGACTTGCAAATTATATATTTTTCATGGATTCTAATTATGAAAATCAATCTATCTCCATCCGTCACATTGCTTTTGATTGATTGCTTCGCTGAGCAGAGTCAACGCTAAGGAAACAACTAGAATCCTGCCTACTTGGCATATACTAATACGCGTACATACATCGACTTTGAAATAGACAATGCATGTGTGTGTGAAGGACCGACCGGCTGTCAGCCAGGTGAATGACAAATTGACATGTCGCAAAAATGATAAATTTAACGGTAGACAGGTGGTTGGACAAGATAACAGATAACCGAAGCGTCGCAACGCTACGCGACGGAAGCGAAAACAAAATCCAAATGACCTTTCATCAACTGACTGACAAGCGAATTCAACAGCGCTCCAATTGCCCCTCGAGCGATCTGGCAAGCGAATAAGCTTTTAGTCAAAGACCTCAGGTTAGCATAGGTCAAAGTTCGTATCGGCACACAGAAGCCTCAAAAAACTACTCCTGCTCCACCTCCCAAACACCAAAACTTTAATTCAGTTCAAGTCCATTGCTGACGTCATGCTTGCTGGGCTCCCTTACCCATATCACATTACAACAATTGCAGCCTTTTGGACCATCGCAGCTGCCATATCTGATGGTCTTTCGGTGTACAATGAAAATTAAATAAGTAATTCCCTTTAAAAAAAACACATCAATAATTCAGGCAGTGGTGAACGTTGCGTATGCGCAATTTATATGTATTAAAACTTTGATGGCCATAAGTGTCATCCCCCCTTGTTGGAGCAGCATTGAAGCTGAAGCCGCATTACGCTGCTAATTACTTAATGTAAATAGCGGCAATAAATCTCAAAATGTTTATTTTGCGAAAATGCGTGTTATTTAACAATAATCTGCGTATTTTCTTTTGCTAACTGACTGATGTTTAAAAACGTTATAAAAATATAATTAAGCAACTAAAAAGTTTCATTGAAAATTGAATAGATTGGTTTTTGGTAAATGATGTTAAATTTTGTTGCTTTAGCCGAGTGTTGACAGTGGATTCATTAATTTGAGTTTTGTTTGCCATTTTTATATGCGTAGTAAAATTGACAGTTCAATTAATTTTCCATCGATAGTTAAGCGAATTCAAACGCTCGCCTACGTCAAGTTTTAATTTGTTTAAGAAACTGAGCAAATATTTGCCAGCAAATGTGTTCTCATGGAATGCTTGCCCCTGCGCCGAGCTTTCACCACACTTACCCCAAGCCGAACAGCTGATGAATCGCTGGAAGGCGCAGATGTCTTGTAACAGACTGGACGTCCGTCGCCATATCCTACGTCTGGAAGGCGATTCATTCTGACAGGCCAACAATTAGCGAAGCCAGCTCCGCCTACAAGTCGACGAGTGTGCGTGTCTGTGCATAAGCTTGGCTAAGTGTTGGTGACAAGGCCACACCCACGCGGCCATGTTTGAATGAAATGACAGGCTGCGTAGTTGGTGGCACCAGCTGCGGCAGCTGAAACGAGAAAGTTGCTCAGCAGCAGCCGAAGCGAGGCTCAGGCCGATGAAGAGAAGAGAGTGCCCCGAAAAATATGGAATGAATTGGGAAATGGAACATGCTGTGCGCCACGGCAAACAGAACAACAAATTCAATACAGTAACATGAACATGAACCCAGTGTTGAGAATTTAGGTTACACATTTTCAGAGGGCAGCTCTGTTCACGTAAATCGACTAATAGTCTTGCTCTCCTTGTTGTTCTTGTTGCTGTTGTTAACTTAAGTAAGGTCATCGAAATGTCAAAAGTTGCATTTTTCGATACAAGCACACACACACACACTTGTACATGTTTGTTGTGTATGTGTGTGCACTCACAGTGACAGCTAAACGCAGGGCGACACGCATTCATTTTGTAGTCATTCACACGTTTCACGTAACAAAGTGTTTGTCGCGTTGACATTGTTGTTGTCATTCACACACACACACACGTTGACATACACACACTGAAGCGGGTGGCACCGACAATTCGCAATTAATTTGCAGTCTTTGCCTGCGTCACCGTCGTCGTCATGACGAAAAGACACGCAGACACACACAAAACTTATTGATCGCCTTTTTTTCTTTTTACACGAATTCCACGTGCCCGCCCTCCCGCTGGTTTCTGCTGCGATTTGTGGCCACTTTTTGCCAGTTATCGGTTGTTGCCGCTGCCCTTTTCTTTTTTCGTCCTCGTTTATACACTTCAACACTTTCGGCGGCCATTTTGATGGCGATGCTCCCGATGCTCCCCTGTGCGCCTTAAAAATTCCACCACTCATGTCACATGCTCTTCTCGCACTCACACTCCCCTTCGCTCTCGCTCGCTCTCGCACACATACACTCGCACTCTCAAATTTCTCAATAGAGTTTTGTTGTTGCCTTTTCCTGCCTGTCATTGCCCATTCGCTTTGTCGTTGTTTTGTCTTATTTGATTTTAGTTTCGTTTCTAGGCATCCCACTCACTCTCGTTCTCGCTCATGCTCTCTCTGACCATCTCGCTCATGCACACTCAGCTTTGGGCTTCGTAGAATGCCCAAAGTCAACTTAATTTTTATTTTATTATTTTATTGATATTATTCTGTTTGCGCAGATTCCATTATGCTTTATTGCGAGCATCACTTCCATTTGATGGCCTATTATGACTAGCTTATGCTCATTTCAGTGTTGTAACTTGCCCCAACTTCTATAATGAGATCCCGTATAAAATCAGTAATTAGATATGCATACATTTCTTTCATTTAATTACAATTTGGTAAATATTTACAATTAAAATGTGTAATACCATTTTACATTCCAATTTACAGCTTAATTAAAACTAAACATTCAACAATAACACTGAAAATAATTCATAGCAGAGGAGTCTCTATTGTTCAATCTACGCATATATATTTGATTTAAATTAATGTGGTGGATTTTCAGCAAATATTTCTCTTCCTTGTTCATGTGCGGTGCATTAAAGTGTAGTAATTAAATATTCATCTTCTATGTCTGCACCGTAATGACGACGCATCGCATGCAGCTCAGTGGGAGAAATTCATTATATATATTGTAAATTGCAGCGGCCTGTCCAACTCTTCAGCTCCTTTGCGGCGGTGGACAAAGCTAACGAGCCACAACGAGCCCATGGTGCTCCTGTGTGTTTTTCTGGCTGCGTCAGGTGCCAAGAGCACTGACAGCTTGCAACATTTGCCGACCAAAGGGGGCACAGTCCCAGGATCAAAGCGTTGAGGCCTCGGGGATTAACACAAACAGAATCATTTTACTGTGGAAATAGCTGGAGCACAACCAAAGCCTACAAGCATTTTGGTTGAATTATATGAGAAATTCAAGATTACTTACTGAGCTAGAAATTAACTGAAATGGAAGTCATCCGATTAATCATTCCTTGAAGTCTTTTCCGACGTGATTCCTTTGAGAAACTTTCTCACGACATCAACTGGCAAATCCATTGAAAATGAACTGTGGCACAGTGTGGGGCCACTGCAGGTCGGCCACAGCTGGGGCTGGTGCTTCGTGGGGAGTCTCAACCCATGGCACAGCGGCACGACAGAATCACGACACGGTGACGGCAAGCGCTGTCTATCTGGCTGTCAATATCAGCAGACGGGCAGGCGACAGGATCAACATCAGTACATCCAGCCATTTAGCCAGCCAGCTTTTATGCCAACAACAGTGCAAATATTTTATGGAATTTATAATTTAAACCACCTATGACACACAGGCCATGCTTCAGCTTCAGTTTCAGTTTCATTCTGTCAGAAAACTCTGCGCTCGTAGCAATCCAATTAAGTCAACGACTAGAGTGGATGAATGCCTGAATGTGTGTATGTGTTTTTGGGGCTTGAAACTACTTATTAAGCTAGACAAACAGTCAGCCAGGTGGATATCGCAGAGAGATAGTATATATGGTTATTAGAAAACGCACATGCACACGTATCAGCGAGTATGAAAATCAATAGATTGTTGGCACAACGAGGAGGTGAAGGCGCTTTTTACCTTGGCCACATCAACTCAACTCAGTCACAAGGCCCTGGGCACAGCGTGATATTTTACAAGTGTTGCTTTTGTTGTTCTCGTAGATGTTGATGTGGATGTGAATGTTGTTGTTGTAGTTGTTGTTGCTGGTGGTTGCGGCTGTGGTGTGGGCTGCTTGTTTGCTGGGGTTGGTGGTGGTGTCTGCTTTACGGTTCGCTTGCCATCGGGCAGATGCCCCGAACCCGTCATCTAATTACGAAAAGGCGTACTCCCAACATTTTCGCATCCTAACTTGAAGCACGATTGATTTGGCATGTGGTTTGCCACTTATAAAAATATAAACGACGAACATACCAATAGAACAATATTAAACAGAATGAAACATTTTGCTTTTTATTGTATTTTTATTGCAGTACACGATTACTCTACCAATTTTTAATGTTCCACAAAAACGATTATATTTTTTAGTTTGGAAAAGAGTATTACTTCGTCACCGTGGCTCCACACCAACTGCGGTTCTTGTTGTTGTTGTCATTGTGGCTGCCAACTGGCAGGAATAAATTCATAATTGAAAATAAACATTAGGGCATGCAAATTAAAATGGAATGCCAGTAAATTTTGTTCGTGTATTCGTGTGTCGACTCGGTTTTCCGATACCCATATAGTTGGGCTCATTTTGATAGTCCTAGGCTGAGTCTTGACAGTTTTATTGCTCAGATGCTCGTTGACTTTTTAATACCTAGAGCGCAGAATATCCGAAGAGTACTCGAAAATAAATAGAATTAAGTGCTATACGCATATCCGATGTCAACCCATGTCCGCTGAACTAATTTGGCCAGGCTGCCTTCCTCGGGGATAAAAAACAATTAGCTGCAAATTAAAAATGAATTAAATTTCAAGTGCTTGGCAAATCAATTTGCAAAAGAAAATAGCTGCTAACGTGCCACAGAAATTGCGACACAGCAAGTACTTAGATCTTGTTTTCTATACTATATATATACGCACGCAGAGGAAGGAGTTTATTTATATATGTTTTTATGTATTATATATTTAGCTATTGCTTTCAAAATGGAGCTTTGTTTGGTCTATTGTGGGCGCCTAACGAGCTGCCCTGTTTTATACTTCTCCTCGTTGCGTGTCTTTTGTACATTTCTCTGTGGTTTGCCTTTGGCTTTAGCTGCGGGCCACGTTGTTGTGTTTTTCCTTCCTTTTTTTTGGCAATGCTGCGAGCCGCCCACACGTCTTGGCCACTGGCAAAATAACCTTGTTTTCCAACCACTTTCCGACACAACCAAAAGTACGTTAGCCCGACAGCACGTCTCTGCTGGCGTCTGTGTGCTATATAATTTTCCCTTTACGATTATACTTACGAGTATATATGGTTATGTATTAAGACGGGAGGCTATGTGCTCACTGTCGAAGTCGTGGCTTAAACACAACGACACACGCGACACACACAAAAAACGCACACCCGCTGCGGCACACCTTGATTTACCTTGCGGCAAAACTTAGAGCCAGTCCAGGCGTGGCAGGAGACTTGTCCTCCTTTCGGCATTGCCTCTGCCGTTGCTGCTGCTGCTGTTGCCCTTATCGATCGTCGGCATAACAAGTCTTTCTTTTTTCGCCCAGTTTTTGGTCTCCTTTTCCATTTATTTTTCACACTCGAAAATGCGGCAGGGAAATAGTTTTGGTATGATTTTGCACACGTAATTGCTTTTACATGCTCGAATTTTAAAGTTTGCGCTCTGATTGCAGCTTACACACACCGAAAGTAGTTGCTGCTGAGTCGTTGCACTTTTCTGCATGTTTACGAAAGTCTGTCACGAACTGCGAATCCTTAAGTTGGGATTTGCATAGCGCACAACAACACTTTATTGTCACAACTCGCAAGTGGGCGTTGAGCACATTGTAGTTGTTTGTTACACAAAATACGTAGATTATATTGTGGATTGAAAGCAGTCAATACTTGGAGCTAATGGCGAACTTTACCCTTCGTTTGACTTTTGTGAAAGTTGTCGCAAATGTACTTCTAATGGCTTTATTAATACGCAAACAGACAGCTCCGAATGACAATACAAATGTGTATATAAGTATCTAGTAAATAGTTATTTTTATTTGTTTTGTGTTCATTTCAGTTGGAAGTTTGTGGGTATGACTAAAAGAAAATAATACATTTCGGCACACATTCCCTAGTAATGATAGTAAATAGTTATAGTTTCTAACTTTGGCATAGTCTACAACAAATATTAAGAGTACCTAAACTTGAATGCTTATCTTCAATGTGCCTATAATCGATGTTAATATCTGCTTAAGAAAATAATCAGGCAACTATTTAAATTAAAATTTGTTTAATAATTGATTGTGCTATTTCACGCTGATTATAATAAAAATTTTGATGATATTAGCAATACATAATTAACAAAATGCGAGACATAATATGAAAAGAGTTGCCTTGAAATTGTTAACCATATCTTTATAGTATAAATTGAATTTGAAAACCCTCGTCTGCTGAGACATCTCATTATTCACCAGTTAATCGCTTTCGCTGTGCCTCATTTAAGTTAAATAATTATACATTCTCATTTTGATGGGCAACCTTTGACTTGGCTCTCGTTTGCCATTTGCCATCTTGGCGGAGAGCTTGATGTGGGCAAATCAGAACACAATGACTTTAATAAGCCGCAAAAATGGCGTGGCATTTAAACTTGAGAGCATAAGTTGAATCTTGATAAATTGCGAAAAAGTGTCTGACAACGTGATAAATGACAAAGGAATTGCCCAATTTTCTCTTTTATTTTTTTTTTTTATTTTTTTTGTTGGCGACCAAAAAGTGCGACAATGCGCAGTTTGGATGTGGGACCAATCCCCGTCGACTGATGGAGATTCAGTTGTGATTGGTATCTAGGCAACTGCAGCTGCAGTGCGTCCGAAAAATCAGATATTAATCAGTATCATTTGTACTTGCTGACGGCTCGAACAATGCCGATGCCGATACATGGATTACGCTTCATTGTCGTCATGTGCATGCTGCTCGTGTGTGTGTGTGTGCAACTGTGGAAATTAAAAGAAAATTGTCATGTGCTCTGGTTCAATTACACTATTGCGCAAATTGAAAATAACCGTCGAGCGTAGGGGAGTGCTTTGCCGAATGCCTTACATAAGTCGCCCAAAAAGTATGCTACAGAAAACAAACAAGGCCCAAACCACAGAGAGAACAAACAAATGCTAAAACATACACACGAAAAAAAAACGAAAGAATGAAAATTCAACAAAATGTGGGGAAAACAAAGAAAAAAGAAAGAGAACTAAGACGAATTTGGAAGTAAATGCCTAGACAGGTAGAAATTGATTTTCTTTTGCGTGGGCAAAAGCAAATGCCAGCCAAAGGCAATGCGATAAGACGGCACAGCGCGAATAGAATTTTATTCAAATGTGCTCAACTAGGCGAGAGTAATGTGCATGGGAAAACAGGCAGGCAGGCAGACGTGTGCTCGGTTGGAGGCGGACAGAGAAAGCAAGCCAATTGGTTGGCTGCCACATGATGGCGCATGCGTCATATCCTGCGCCGTGGAAAGCTCACGTCTTGGCGCTTACGAGCCAGAGACACAGAGACTAGAGCCAGAGACCAGAGACCAGAGACCGTGCAGCTGGAATTCCAGGCTGAATACCGAAAAATGACGGTATACGAGCAGCGACGTGAAAGCAGCGCCAGACAGAAGTTACCTTTGCTCCTGCCCGGACGACACAACGCACGCTGCTATTTGCTGTCGTTGTCGTTGTCTGGCCTCGGCCGCCCACACACAAGAGTTGAAAATTGTTAACAACAAATTAAATAATTCATTCAATTTCGGGCAACAAAAAAGAAACTAAATTTTTGTGCAACACGAAATTAACACGTTCAGTTAATTGCAATTTTCCCAACGTTGCTGGTCGGATCGGGCGTAAGCGAGTGCAGAGTGTCAGCGTGTTCGGTGTGTTCCGTGGACGGTGTTCGGTTTACTCGGCTTTTTGGATAGTCTCGTGTGTGTATTTTTTACATAACCCGCAACTGCGAGACGGTGTGCAAGAAGAACCAATTGTCGAGCGACTCCTGGCGCGCATTTCATCCTAATTGCTGCATCCTCTCATAACGAACGTGGCGTCCAACGAAGGCAACAGCAGCGCCGCGGGCAGTGGCGCGGAGTCGGCCGCCCTGTTCTCCAAATTGCGTAGCTTCTCCATTGGCAGCGGACCCAACTCGCCGCAGCGTGTCGTCTCCAATTTGCGCGGGTTTCTCACCCACCGCCTGAGCAATATCACACCGAGCGATACAGGTTAGCCACCAAACCAAATCACATTATTTATAAGCTGTGCAGCTCTTGCTAAAAGCCAGAGCAAATTCTGAGTTCTGTTGGCAAAAATTGTGCAACAATTTGCGAGTATTTCGAGTACTTACATAACCTGCGACTGACACAGACAGAGCAGAGCCTGAATATGCATATAATTAAAATTAAACAACTTCTCGCATACAAACGCAAGCACTACAAAGGCTGCAAGTGTTTCGTTCTCAGCATTCACCTCATTTCAACGTACTGCTGCTGCTCCTGCTCCTAGTTCTAGTTGTCCTCTGGCAAACACACACTCTTACAAAAGCACACACACACACACGCGCGCTAACACAAACGGGGCTTATACAGTTTGCCATGGCTCTCAAGGTATGGATAGACACATTTGTTTTACGACACGAATGAACGTGCTGGTTCGTCTCTCAGTGAAACGAAGTGAAATGAAACAGTTACAGTTAGTCGCCTAACGTGTCGGAGGCGACAACGTGAGCGCTTCCTGTTCTTATGCAACGCATACACCAAATATGAACGAATAGAAATTAATCCTATTTACGTAGGTTAAATAAAATAAATATAATCGTATAATTACAAATAAGTTGAGATACTTTTCAAATACTACAATATAATTTACAGACTCATATTATGAAGATATTAGAAATTTTAAAACGGAAAAAGAAGCCCAAAAATATATTATTTAAGTTCTTCATTCGTTTATAAGTCGTAAATACACTTATTATTAAAATGATAAACAACTTTTGAGCACATTATTTATAGTAAAACAAGTGCTTTTAAATTGTATATAACTTTTCTTGGAATACTATTCCGTATACTTGGCACTATGACTATTTTATTTTACTAACAGATAAAATATTTCATTTTAGTGAAGTATTATTATGATTGAAATTAAATGTGATTGATTCTGATTACTTACACCAATTTACTCAATATTGTGTATAATATTTTTATGTATATACAGTATCTTAATCATACACTGAGCAAATATATTTATATTAATATGTATTTCAATAATATTCTACAGAAGTTTTAACAGAGTTTAGTGTTTATTTAACTCTTTCTTAAAAGTAGCTTCAAAAATCTCAACTTACAAATTCAAAAATTATAATTTTGTTGTACACTCTGTATTCCGCGATTTGCTATTTCAAATTTTGCACAAGCTCCAAGCTCGACTAATCAACTACTAAGTTGCGACTATCAAAAAAAAAACATAATTTAAATGCAAATTAAGTCGTTGTTTTGGCATCTATTTTATGTTATTTAAGTCAAAGATGCATGCGAAGATTACCGTATCTAATAAACTCGGTGTGGCTGCTCATTAAATTATAAAAAAAAACACAGCGCTAATTTAGTAGACTGGCAAAAATGTTTATTAACGTGACTGGAACTTAATCATAAATGCGCAGGTTGTGCGGCTGAGGAATTCACACTATGCAGTGTTTGCTGCGGCTGCTGTAGATGCCGTGGATGCCGTGGCTGCTGTGGCTGCAGCATAATGAAGGCAATAAATATAAATTTCCCACACAAACACGAGGAACAACACACAAATATAAACAAGACAACGGCTGCCTCGTCATTAGATTGTTTGCCTTGTTTGCCCTTGTAGACGCGTTTGTAACGCTGATGTGTTCATAGCGGTTTCATGTCAAAACAAAAAGGGCGCACCGTCACTCTCCCGAAGGGTGGCTGGATGTCGACCCCACAGACCATGGCAGGCAAAGACAAAGGCCGCATGGCTCGAGGCAGCCCAGGAAGGTACATAGCTTGTAATAAGCCAAACGAGAAACAAGTAACGCATTTGTCTTGATGCTGTCTGATAAAACGCCAACCCCAGGCCAGCGCAGACCAGACCCACAGGCCGCAGCGCGACCAGCAACAGCGACAGCAGCTCGAGGGTTGCACCCTGCTGCCACACTGCCGCATTGAGCCATCAGAGGCAAAGTGTCTGCGCCTGGCAGGCAGCAGCATCCAGTCGTTGCTGTTGCCGTTGTCGATGTCGACATCAAAAGTCGTAAAACGGGCGCTGATGGTGTTGTTGATTGGCAAGCATTTGTAGCGCTACAAATGTTCACATTTTCGGGCTTAAAACTGGCCCCGTGATAAGACCGAACTTGCTTGAAGCGTCACCATTAATCAGAATCTTTGTAAATTAACTGCCGCATACATAATGATAGTTGCAAGTTCGTGCTCAATTTATGCGTCTATATTGCTGGCAAAAAAGCAATAAATGTTCCAGCACCGAGTTATTTATGACCAAATCAATTTGTAGCCGTGTAGCCCAAAGTGCTGACCAGGACTCACCTCAAGAGAAAATAAGAAAACTGGCGGAGTGTGCAAACTACACGCACATGCCATATTAAACGCCCACGAATAGGAGACTGGCCACGCCCCGTTAATGTTTTGATTTATAGGCAATGTGTCGCTGTGCGGGGGCGGACACGCATACGCCCCGTGGTACCAGGCCGAAACACAACACGAAATTGCCACAGCTACGCATAATGTATATGCTTTTATTTTTACGATTATGCGAGCGAGAAAAAGCTCAACATGGCTTTAGCTGCCTCTCAGCCAGAGCCCCAGTCTAAGTCGGAGCTTGGGCTGCCTTAAAGCTAAGTGGCCGCGCATCCTTTGGGGAATTGATAAAAGCCATTTTAAGCTCGTACAGAAACAATGACAACAAGCAACAACGAGAAGCATCTATCTGCTCGACGCCGACACGTTTTGGGCTGTAACTGATGCTTCTGGGATTTTGATAATTTAACTGCCCCCGGGGCAGTCGTTGCGGGGCTGCTCTCTCAGTTTTTTGGCTCGTTTGTAACTTTTGCAATTAAAAAACGTGGCGTGTTACGCTCGCCATCGCCGTTCTGTTGGCCGCGAGCAAACCAATTAAGCTAACCCAATTGCAGCCAGCTCGGTGAAATCGATAGGGCCCCAAAGACGGGAAATAGGCATAAAGAAAAGTCAATTAAACTTGAAACAACGGAGACGACGACGACGACGACAATGAAGTAAGAGAGAAGAAGCGCCAGCTTGACTGACAAGCGACAAAGAGGGTTAAGGTTAATAAAGCACAAAAGGGCACTTTGCTAATCGATCAAGTGGTTGTGCTGTGAGCTGCCCATTTTCTTACGGCTATTGGCCACGCTCCGGTGCTGTTGGCCATAAACTGCGCACAGCTCATTAGCCAAGCACAAATTGCACAAGTTCACATATCATTTATCAATACGCGCGCCCAAAAGTAGGCAACACGAACTGTGCCATTAATATGCTTACGCCTCAACACACACACATACACTCAAATAATTGCTAGAGCGAGTCGGAGTCACAACTGTGTGTTTACAACCCTTCGCTCGCCACTTGAGCAAAGCAGCTTACAACACTTCAACAAACAGCGAGGGGGCCAATGGCATATGCCTCTGTGTGTGTCTCTTGTGTCGACGTGAGAAACGCGGCTTATGATAAACATTATGATTGGATTGGCACATGATACCCATGGCAAAGTACGTGCATTTTAAGTTTTATTGATTTATGAACGAATGTACTGTCAGTTGGAGATATCTTCATACTCGCTTTTTGTTCTAACAACTGCTACGGTCGGGCCATTTATATTGTTGCAATATTTATGAGCGTTTTTTTCCTCGACAAAGATATGAAATTGTATTTTACGCTGATTACCTCGTCAGACAGACACACCCACCCAGGTACAGCCCAGCTACAGCCGCTGCAAAAAGTACTGCGCCACAGGCAACTGAAAAATAAATGTTCATTTCGCGTTTCTGCCCGATACCTTTTTCCCTGTTTTCCCCTTCTGTATGCGTGTGTTTATTTATAATCCCAACAACTCTGCTGCAAAAGACCAACTGCTGTGAAGTTCCCAAGACAACGGACTGCGGCAAAAGTCGCTGATCATCCTCGAATGTGTTTCAAGGTGAAGGAAGCACTTCGAAATAGTAAACTCGAAAAATCAAGTGCTTTTATCTAACGCGAACTTAAAGTTGCCTTTGTACATAACTTATGCAAGGATGAGCAGGGAGGATTAAAGGCCGTTGCCATGCTCAGCTGCTGCTTTTGCCAGGCGGCTCAAGTTGCAGGCGAAAATTTCATTTGAGGACTGTGCAAAAAGTGCACTTTGAGTGCTATCGAGTCTGTCTGCGTACAGATTCAATTTCCACTCACATTTGGCATGAGTATAACAGGATGTGCTCTGCCATATCTGTCATTAGAAATGCAACTTGAAGCATACATTCGCTTTGAGAGTCTCCTTTACTTTTTGTTTTTCGTCTTCATAGTTGTGTACGCCCGACTAGCTAATTGCTGTGGGGAAATATGAAAAGGAAACCCAAATAAAGCGCCACAGGGATAATGAAGAAGGAGCCCCAGCGAGCACACACAAAAGGTCGAGCTGAGCTGAGGGGCTAAATTTAATGTGGGATGAACGCAGTCCGAAAATGTTTTATGAGCTGGGAAACTCATCAGCTGTCCAGGGTATTTTGCTAGTCACTGCGGAAGCGGAAAAATCAATAAAATTATAAAGGCGTGAATATAAATTGGTGCTTTTTGATGATGTATGCCATGCTCTGCTATAGCACACGCCTCTGTATATTTTATGCGTATTTATATTTGTGCGGCCAGACTTTAATTTTTCAGCTGGTTTCGGGCCGCTCTCATTATTATAACAAACATGTTGTTGGCACACGTTTCTGCACTTGACTCGAGTTGCTGCTGCCAGCAGCAACCCCTGGCTTTGATAAAAAGAAACCTTGGCACGAGTATATGAGCATAGTATGGGTATATATGAGTGAGTGTAGCAACCCCAGGGTCAAGTACAACGACCCACCTGGGCGCTAGTGCGCTCACTCCGCTCTTCTTATTGTAGTTATGCGCCTGGAGCATAAAAAACCAAAATTAAAGTCGTTGCCTGAAAAATAACATTGAAACACGGCACACGAGACATACGATAATTGACTCATGTGGCTGGGTGGGTCTAAGGGCGGTCGCGATCTGCTGCTGCCTGCTGCAGAGCTCCCTCCAGGCACAGACACAGCAAAGTTTGGGGAATATAACACACACATACACAGGAACACACACGCACACCCACTCGAACGTGGTCATGAAAATTTAATGATAAAACGAAATGTTTTTCTAACGTCTCGTGTATACCAAAGGCCCACGCCAGGAAAAGTAAAGTTGGATTGGCAAGCTTCAGTGGGGGGATAGAAGGGACTAGAAGGGACTGCGGGGCGAGCAGGGCAGGAGTGTGTATTCATACCCTGCACACGTAATGTTTTATGTTGTGTCTATTTGGGGGTGGCAGCCAGTGCGTTACAAGGTAGATAAATGTTGAAATTAGATCAGCATAGATAGCTCACAACGCAGTAAAGAAGACCCAAATAGCTAAAAAAAAAAAAATAAAACAAATGGGAAACGTGTGGAAAATGTGTACAAAATCTAGTTCGATTAAGGTAAGTTCAAAGACAAAGTTGCGTTAGCAAATTAAGCTGCAATTACACGAATTCCGTTTCCATAAAGCTTCAAGTTGAGCTCGATGGGGTTGCTCTGGCTATAAGAGGAACTGAGGCTTGAATCGAGTGCTCGCCGCTTGCGTGCTGTTGAAGAGGTGCCCGTGGTATTGTCAAACAGAAAGCAATGATTATAATTACAGCGGGGCGCAAGATTCGAGTGTGGCCACGCGACTTTGCAAGGGCACAATTATAATAATCTTTTGTCTACTATAACTCTGAATAAGTGTACATTCTACGTGTGTCTTAGTCGCATTGAGCGAAAAAAGCAATTACATTGATTGCCTTTTGCTCGTAATGCTGACATGAATATTTAATGCTTTAATTATAGAATGTTTTTGGTACTCGTATATTTGTTTTATGATTGAAATGTGTGTTAATTGTGCAAACGCGCGCTTCTTAACTAATCTGTATACTTATGTATATGGCAATGTGAATATCTACAATACTTTGTGTAGAGATCGGGAGTTGTGTGAATTAATCTTAACAATACACTTTTTGTTCACCAGCAGGGCATCCTTTTGCAACACAGAAACAACATTTCAATCATAAAATCAAATCAAGAATCAAACAAAATATACTTTAAAGAATGAATCGAATGTCCTCTTATCAATCAAATAAACTATTCTATGCCGCAAACCAAAGACAAAGAGAGGGCGAGTGAGCGAAATGAGTTTGAGTAAAATAAAAAAAAAAAAAACAAAAATAAACAGAAAAAAACTAACGAAATCTTGTTTCTGTGTCGTTAAAGGTTGTTCACTGGCATGCCAACAACTTGCACACCAACAACTATAACAACAACAACACGAAATCATGTAAAACACAGCTGCGAGCAAATGAAACAATACAGTTAACCAGAGAGATCAGAGACAAGAACAGAAACCACCTCAAAAGCAAGCAACAAACATCAAATTGCAGCTGCACTTGAAGCATTGACGAACGAGTAATTAACGCGCAAGCGGAAGCGGAAGCGGCCATATTGAAAGAAAACGTTGCACAATTTCCGGCAGCGGTCATGAAATTGAAAAGCGCCAAAAGCACGACAAACCAACAATAAAGCACCCACAACAACTGTGGGCGCAACTTCGAGTACAAAGAACACAAGAGTAAAGCGAGCGAAAGAAAGCGAACAAAAGGAGTTCGAAACGTTTTTCGAACGCACACGAAATAAGTAATTCAAGAGCGCAGCAGCCGAGCCAAAAAGACAACAGCAGCAAAATGGCCGCATTCCAAATACCGCTGATCAACCTGGAGCTGCGCGAGGTAAAGGAGATTGTGTGGGAGAAGATACAGGAGCCGGTGAACCAGCGACGCCTCATCCTGGTCATTGTGTCCATTGCCCTGCTGCTGGACAACATGCTGTACATGGTCATCGTGCCGATCATACCCGATTATCTGCGCGAGATTGGCAGCTTCGACGACGGGCCGACGCCGCCGCCGTTGCGCGACAACGTTACCGGTCGCATAATCCCAGTGCATCACGATCATCACGGCCAGGACTCGGCCACGGGCATACTGTTTGCCTCCAAGGCCATTGTGCAGCTGATGGTGAACCCATTTTCGGGTGGCCTCATCGACAAGATCGGCTACGACATACCCATGATGATCGGCCTCACCATCATGTTCTTCTCGACGGCGGTCTTCGCCTGCGGCAGCAGCTACAGCGTGCTCTTCTTCGCCCGCTCGCTGCAGGGCGCTGGCTCCGCGTTCGCGGACACCTCGGGCCTGGCCATGATTGCGGACCGTTTCACGGAGGAGAACGAGCGCTCGCAGGCGCTGGGCATTGCGCTGGCCTTCATCAGTTTTGGCTGCTTGGTGGCGCCACCGTTTGGCGGCGCTCTGTATCAGTTTGCCGGCAAGGAGGTGCCGTTCCTCATACTCGCCCTGGTCTGTCTGCTGGACGGCCTGATGCTGCTGCTGGTGATGAAGCCGGTCAAGGAGCAGATCAAGCAGAGCAAAGAGGTGTCCAACCAAACCATTCCCATTTGGCGCCTCCTCATGGATCCCTACATTGCCGTCTGCGCCGGCGCCTTGACCATGTCCAACGTGGCGCTCGCCTTCCTCGAGCCCACCATATCGCTGTGGATGGAGGACAACATGACAACGGACAACTGGAAAATTGGTATGGTCTGGCTGCCCGCCTTCTTTCCGCACGTGCTCGGCGTCGTCATCACCGTGAAAATGGCCCGAAAGTATCCGCAGCATCAGTGGCTCATGGCCGCCGGCGGCTTGGCCCTGGAGGGCTTCTCCTGCTTCATTATACCCTTCTGCAGTGGCTACAAGATGCTCATGCTGCCCATTTGCGTCATCTGCTTCGGCATCGCGCTCATCGACACCGCCCTGCTGCCCACGCTGGGCTACCTGGTGGACGTGCGCTATGTGTCGGTGTACGGCAGCATTTATGCCATTGCCGACATCTCGTATTCGATTGCCTATGCCGTGGGTCCCATCATAGCGGGCGGCGTTGTGGAGGCCATTGGATTTACGGCCCTCAACTTTCTCATTGCCTTCTCGAATCTCGCCTATGTGCCTGTCCTGCGCAAGCTGCGCAACATCTACGACTTCAAGCCGTTCGAGAACGAGGCCAACATCCTGATGCAGGATCCGCCCAACAAGGAGTACCAAACGTATGTCATGCACGACCAGAAGCCCGTCGAGGGCGACCTAAAGAATCATCTGGAGTACGGCCAGCAGTATCAGCCACAGCAGGAGACCAATCTGGACGATCAGCAGTACGATTATCAGTCGCAGCAAGGCTATCAGCAGGCAGCTGGCGGTGGCTATCAGCAGGATCAGAGCTATCAGCCCGGCTATCAGGAGCAGGGCGGCAGCTATGCCCAGCCACGTGCAGCGAATCCTTTCCAGCAACAGCAACAGCAGCAGCAGCAGCAGAGCAGAGGTCCTGCCGCACCAGCGAATCCATTTAGACAAGGATTTTAAACTGTTGTCTTACACAAAACTAACCTTTCTTTCCGTTTACATCGTTTATTTGTGCATCTTCGAGTCGATTGTTTGTATATTTCGTTAGAGTTCTGTTCGACGCTGCGATCAAGCTAGTATCGCAACTAATCAACTGCGTATATCGTATGCACATAGTTATATATATTACCTATTTATAGTAAGTGGTACGTACACTATAAAAAGCATAATCGTAGCATGCAATTAGTTCAAGCAGCTGCTAGTAAATGCCAAGCACTCGTTTTGTATCATACACCGAAAGGGCGCAGATTGAGCTTAAGGTTAAAGGTTATACATACGTCTAAATATGTTAGAGCAAGCAACGTGCACGCAGCCTAAGTACATACGATATATATTCATACATACTCGTACGAAGAACTATACCTATGCCATATAGTGCGCGATATTGACCGACTTGCGACATCGGCCTGGAAGCCTATGCCCTATACTCAGTACTCCAGCAGCCGTGCTTTCGTGTCTATCAGTGAAGCTAGAGCAACCAAAGCTTAGTCATAATTACACGCGGATCAGCAACTGCTGTTGCTGCTCCCACTAGATATCAAATCTAAATATAGTATCTCTCTCTCTATATACATACATATACACAATATACATATTTATACAATTTAGCTTTAAGCGGCGCTGCTGACCTGGCCACAACTGTGCCCCTGGCGCCGTCGATAGACAGGCAATGACATCAATATCGCAGACATATCACAATTTGCACAAACTCGGAAACAATTATCCCTCCCTCCAAGGAGTGGCATATACTCCCCCCTTCGGGTGTCATTGTGACGACGGGCTTGCTGTGCACTCGAGAGTGGCGTCGGGTCAGCTGGGCTATATGATTTTGTGTTTTAATGGAATTTTCCTTTGAAGATGTTTGAACATAAGACACAACCAAGGTAACGATACATATCAGAGTCTCGATGGCTCGCCTGTTAAAATTACCAAAAGTGATATTAACTATTGCTATTAGTATATAGTACATACATACTTCTGCGAGTGTATATACATGCTCGCATATATCGCATCATATCGATAAACTATTTTTAGGCCCTAATATACAGATATATATACATATATATATAACGTATACAACTTGCAAATTATAATGAAAATATTAGATGTTTCATATTTACCTACCAATCAATTATTATTTGCTTGTGGACTCTATGTGCAAGATGGTAGAACCCCAACACCCCGCGCTGATCTGAAGGCGGTTGTGGGTGCGGGAACAGCCGCCGTAGCAGCTCAACGATAGCATAGCATTAAATGTGTGTACCTTATGTGTATGTAGTATAACTAAGTAACTCTAACTGTACTACGATGCCATATCACATTCAACATGATGATATGCTTCAACTCATATATATCGTATTGATTGCACCACTTTTTGAAGGCAGTTTACTGCCCCTATATTATACACCCACACGTATGTACATCTAGGCTTAGATAAACTGAATTTTTGTATACATACCTATATTACCAACACTCAGTGCAAATATCACGGCTATGTGTACAGGTGTGCAGGTGTGCAGTTATCAGCACACTCATACTGGCACATAGTTTGTGGCAGATGTATTGGGTGAATTATCTTATAGACAAACTTGAACATTCTGTATCCGTAAACATATCAGTGACACGGCCATTTTCAACTTAAATATATACACATACAAATAGCAGAGTTATCTAATCTAGTTATAATCGACATGCATATACAAGAGGTATGTGTAGAGTTTATTCAAATTGAAAACGAACATTATCAGCAGATTTGTTTGAGATATATATTTATTTCCCATCCTGTATGGTAAATGCACTGATTTTCGAAGCAATTAGTTAAGCAAATATATAGCGAGGAGTTATATTTCAATGCACTGACTCATTTCAATTGTATGTCATCTACCACTCACATATTTTTTTCTTTCCTGAACATAACTACATATAGATATAATAATACTAACTTATAATAGAAAGTACATATTAACAAGCTTTAGTAATATGTAAACAAACATAATGAATAAAACTCATGAAAAAATCTCCCATCAAATGTATCAATTAAAACAACGCGCGATCGTGTGCGAACAGAATCTTAATGCAAAACTATATATACATATATATATAGAAAACAAATTTACATACAATATAAAACCAAAAAAAAAAAAAGAAAACAATTTAAAATAGTATATAAATCTGCGAAACCCAAAACAGGAGATCACAACAGGATCACTGCAATTCCTCTTGAAGCATATAATAGCAGAATCTTAAAGATATTGTTGGTATATGTCTCAAGCGGAATCAAAGAAAAAACAATTATAACAAATTGTATCAATATTATAAAAAAATACACATATGTATATTTAATGGGCATTTCTAAAAGCAATATACTAAATAATTAAAAGTAAAAACAAATCTTTTTGCAGTACTTCAATGTGTCTGCACATTGTGTTTATCAAACCTTCTACAAATGGTCTCCCATCCAACATATTTTTTTTTTTTTAGTCAATCCCATTTTGCGTTTCCCCAATATATAACAAAGTGTCGAGACCATTGAGCAAAAGATAAATATACATATGTTATTTAAAGAATCTTCCAAGAACGGTTTAAAATTAATTATACTATATTGTAAATTTTAATTGAAGAATTAGCAACGTGACTGGAGAAAGCCTGCGAATATTTTTTAATCTAACACAATGCAGAAAGAAAATATTCGCAGTGGTTGCTTACAGAACATGCTAACAGTGCCGGCAATGTGTAATATCTGACGAAATTTTATAAGAATAAATAAAATTGCAAAAAAAAAAAACAAAACAAAACAAAACAAAAAGAAATAAAGAAAACGAAAAAGAAAAAGAAATATATCTGTACGTATTGTAAAAATTAATATGTTGCTAAATAATATATAAATATGTATTTATAAAAGCGAACCACAAAGTAAAGTGTAACATATAAATAACTGAATAACAAAATGAGAAATGAATAATAACGAAGAATACAAAATAATAATTTGAAAATTAAATTCAATATAAACATATGTATTTAAAGTGTTAAATGTTCAATAGCATATTATAATTACTTAAACAAAACTGTGCGCATTGCAAGCTATTATTATCATTTTGAGAAAGTATAAAGAAATTCAAAAACTATATATTAAAACAAATACAACATTAAGATTAACGAATATTAAAATAAAATGCGACTAACGTTCATTAAGTGTTTGTTATACGTAAACTTGATTTCAATTTCAATGTTTATTACATTTTAAATGAATGCCCTAAACAAATGCCGCCACAGTTCAGTTTTGTATATTTACACTTAGTTTGAGATGTAAGTTTTGATCAAAGTGTTTCAGATAATGTATTTAAGTACTAGTGTATTACAATTAACAACAATTAACTATGTTAAATTATTCGCAATTTGTTTCAGCTAATGTTATAGACGTTTGTGTTATAGTACTTGTAATATTATATAAATATATTAATATTATATTCTAGTAATAAATCAATGAATTCGTCTAGGCATTCAAACAAAACCTAACACTCAAAGTCAAAACTCAAAACTGAAAACTCAACGTCAAATTCAAACTCAAACTCAACTATACTACCTAACCCAGTTCTGTAACGTTGCTGTTCAATTTCAAAGTCTATCCAACATTACGATTACTCTATAACTAAATTGAGTTTCTTATCTATTTAAAATTATAAAAAAAAAGAAATATGTACTTTTAACTACATATCCCCGAAATTAAAAAAAATTTTAATGCTACTGCTGAGAAACGATTTAAGATAGCTAGAACCTATACGTATTGATTCTACCCTAAATACAGATACAGGAAAATGTGGAAACAAACAAAGTTCAATAATCAAATGTTTACATATCATGAGGAAAAGCCAATCTTCGGTTTGCCGAAGCGCACAATATCCTTGCAGATCCCATCAATCTGATAGATAGCAGCAAAAATTACGAGTATATCTTGTTTTCTGTTCACCATAAATGAAATCAAAATCTGGAAGGATATTTTAATGCAACCAGGTACACATTTGACACATTGATATCAAGTTGAAATATTACCAGAAATTGTTTACAACACAACAAAAATATATATCATGAGCAAAATGGCAAATGGTTATGAGTTATGAATTGCGAATGAAATGAACAGCAAACAACACACTATGAATATGTACGGTACTCAAAACGAATGAGCAGAAAATGGTACGAGTAAGTGAAAAAAATCGAATGAATAATGCATATTACAGAGCGAAATACACATAAAACAAATACTATTGAAATATAATTGTTAACCATGAAAAAAAAAGAACGGAAATAAGTCTTTCAATGGGACAAAGCTATTAATTATATTAATTAGTTAATGCAAACTGAGAGAGGGCGATGGGAGGGAATATGTTGAAAGTTTTGTTTGAAACTTCAGGTAGAAAGCGGCCAACTTTGGCTGCAGCAAACTTTACTAATGGTGGTTGGTGGTGAATGGTGGCTGGTAGATGGTGGTTCGTGTGGTTCATGTACTCATCAAAGTTATCAAGCCGCCGAGGGAGTGGGAGGCACAAGTAAATTGTGTGCGTGCCCTGCGGCCAGAAATTTGGACGTGGAAAATGATTTTGTGTTTGCAATTTCCATTAGCAACTTTTGCCCCAGCGCAACGTGAAACCAGGACACGCATGAAGCAAAGCTGCAGACGCAAGGGGGGCACGTTTCAACCACAGTCCAAGGTAGTTACAAACAGTCGATGGATACATACCAGATACTATGTATAGATAAAAATAGAGAGAGAGCGAGACATGTATCTGTAGATTACAATAAGCGCCGGGTCAGGTTGGCAAACCACAACTAGTTGACCAACTCGTTGCGAGCGGCAACAATACGTAAGCAATTTACGCTTTCCGCTTGTTTCGACGGGAACAATTAGAAAAAATGTTTCCAAATGCCTCAGTGCGGCAGTTAATTTGAGTTTGCCATGTAACGAAGAATGGAGCCAAGGTATCCCAAGTTCAACAAGGACGAGGGCAACGAATAGGCCGCAAACAAAAGAGTCGAAAGCGGCAAAAGCGCAGTCGAAGGGTCCCAAACAGTATTGAAAGTGGCGTAAAACAGCAGCGCTAAGACCGTAAAGGATTTACGGCTCAATTGTTACGTGTGCGTGCAGGAATAACAGGAATATCACCAGCAGGAACAGCAGGAACGGCATCAGCTGAACGTGAAGCTGAAGCTGAAAGCTGAAGCTGGAGCAGTGCCAGAGCCACCCTCAAAATGTATAAATTGAAGCGAAGCCCTTTACGAGCAGCGAACGCGAACAAAAGCAGCAGAGAGACCCATTCTTGCATTCATTTATTCATTCATTCATTCATTTATTCAACAATGTTATGACCATACAGCTTCCGCCCTGGCACCAGCTACAGCAACCTTCCTGCTCCTGCTGCTGCTCCTGCTGGGGTCACGGCTTGTTCGGCTGGTGTTTTATGTAGTCGGAACGTGTCGCGGGGGCGTTCTCGGATTTGTTTTGCCTTTTTAAATTGTTCTGCTTCATTTGGCACGGTTTCGGCGAGAATGCGGCAAGGATTTTGGCAATTATTTTTACCACGACTCAGCAGAAACCCCAAATCCAAAGTCACAGCTAAATACCAAGCATACCTTTGCGTGTTCCGCATTTGCGATTAATTTGAGAAATAGATCGATTATGTCTTTAGATCTACATGTACTCTGTCTCACCGAGCAGATCTCACCCCCTGTTTTTACCCCTCAACGGCGGCTTTAATGAGCTACGACGGTCTTGGGGTTGACGCTCGCTGAATTGGAATGCTGCCTGCCAGCAGAAACATTATTTTTCACAGGGATTACATTTTTATCGCCATCTCTGACAGGCGGCAGCAGTTTGCTGTCGTCTGGGTCTCGATGCCCGCCTCCTAGCCAAAGAGCCGCAATGAATTCGAGCGTGATTTTTGCAGCTTAATAATGAGCATGTTGGTTTATTGAAGCGTTTTATTGCCGGTTGTTAAACACTAGGCGTGTGGCCAATAAGCTCCATCGTAGCTGCCATTTTGGGGGTGTGAAACGTTGTGTCTACGTGCGGCTCCCCAGCTCCCAATCCCTGCCCCCGGACAGTGGGCGTTAAAGATGATCATAACGTGCTAATGCATCATTCGATTGGCAAAAATGCAAATCGAGTTATGGCAACAGAAAACTTTTCGGGACCCAAAAGCGAAAAGTAATCATGAGTAGACAAAATAACTGACAGCAGGCAACAAATTGAAGCTGACGTCTGCACACGAATACGAACGGCTTCATCAATAACCAAGGGGGAAATCTAGACAGTTCCTTTGGGGTGCAGGTCTACAGCGGAACCGGAAGTCCAAATCGATGTCGATGTCAGAGTGGAAGTACGCACAAGTCTGCTGTAATGGTGCATGCATATCTGATTAGGCGGCTGTCTGTCTAATCAAAAATCCCAGCATCAATCAATCAATTGGAAGGCGAGTAATTGAATCTGCTGGGTACGAAAGATGGACACCCAATAATTCAAATATGCTCATATATTTTACCGAGGGACCGAGTGTCGAATTCGACACCTAATATGTTACGTATACGTAATTACTTTAGGTAAACAGCAAACTTCTAGCCGGACTTCGCTTATTCCTTTCTTCGCAAACTAATACTTTAATAAACTGCAATATGATATTTCTACGTCAGCTATATTTCTCTGGCAAATAGCAATTTGAATTGCAGGCGCACCTTGTAGAACTCACCGTTCATTTTAAAAGCCTGCTAATGAAGCTATAAATTCACGAAACCAGTTAAAGATGATGTATTGCTCGCACACAACGCTCTCCTGCCCCACACTTCCGGCTTAATTACTTAATTTGCATTTTCCAAAGCCATCCCGTGCTTCCTAATACAATTTATTATAATTTGCAGTCAACTGCGTGGCGAACTCTTTCCTCTTCCCTCGCTCATCTAGTCTCGTTAGGCGTCTGCGTTGTGTCCCCAAACAAGAAGACGCTGATTGCTAGACAGGCGGCTGGTTAAAGCTTGTGGTTAATGTTATGCCACCCAAAGACAACAGTCACACTTCGTGCAACAACAACAAGAACAACAACAATAGTAATGACAACAGGGGCAACAGTAACAACAAAAGAACGGACGCTCAAATTGCCGCCACGTGACTCCATTGTTGGCGGCGCCCACAACGAGACCAACTGTAGCTAGTTGTACTCTCGTTGTGGGGTCTGCGAGGTGTGCGCATCGCTGGCTAGATAATGAAAAAAGGATAATAAATTGCATTAAATTTGGCAGGGCGACGCGTGCGCCATTGAGGGCTGTTAGGAGCGTTTTGCTTTTATCATGATTGTCGTAAAACCATTTTTATTAATAACATTATGATTGTCATAAGTTGCCCCCCAAAAGCGGGCTAACCATTTTCCTTTGTGTCCGTCAAGTGGCGACCATTTTGAAGGATGCCAAACTCCACGTATGTAGGCCTGTGTGTTTGTATTTCCATCAATTTGTTATAAGATGTGGAAGAGGGCAGCACTCGGACTCAGACTCACACTCACTTGGCCTAAAAGCTAATAACGGAAATTGCCGTTTCGTTGGGCAACCGGAAGTGCTTACACACTCGAGTTACAGGCAAACTTTAAAGGAAACCAAAACGGACACTTGCGCAAGGAAATGCTCACAACTTTAAGCTCATGTAGTAGTTTTATTGCACTTCTTGCTAACGGAAGCGGGCAATAAATGCTCAACGGTTTTCCTTGATGTCATTTCGATAAAAAGAAAAAACTACGTCGCTTTTGGTATGAGTATGTTTGAAAGATTAGAAAAGGAACAAAGCGTAATGGTAGAAATGAAATTGAAGAAAACTTCTACAAAGAACAATCTAATTTTATACACGCACTTTGCGCTGTCCGATTAGGTTTCCAGTCAATCGACTCGAGTCTGACATCCATATCAAAGATAAACCAGAAGCGTCATGTCCTCAAATTCTTCGGAAGCGACCAGCAACCATCGCCACTTGAGTCAACTGACAATGATTAACTAGCGACGGATTCAATGAGATACTCAATATCAGGGCCTTAGATTAATCAGATATGTCCGTGAACAACAAAATTAGTCAACAATTAGATTTGGTCAACAACAATGGCTTTGTTCGAACACAATCGACGCCAGAGTCGGGGCGTCCACAACGCTTACTAATAACGATTATAAATACATTAATTACACTTGTACTATAATTGAAAATTTCCACTTGTTTTTGGGTTTTTGTTTTGCAGGATGGAGAGACTCGATTTTGTCGATACCGAAGAAGTGGCTGTCCACGGCCGAGTCTGTAGACGAATTTGGATTCCCTGACGTGAGTAAAATTGATTTAACAATTCCCCAAATTTCTTTGCAGCCAGTCACAAATATTTGCACTGTAGCTCAGCAAACTTGCTACTCTCTACTAATTCAAATACAAACACGAGCACACACACACACGTGCGCAGAGGGAGAGAATAATACTGAGACACACACACACACAGTTAGAGAGACAGACTAATCCTGTTTGTTATAATTACAAATGCAAATAACGAAGGCTTTTGTGTATGGCAACGGCCACCGGCAACGGTTCGCTGGGGAGCAACCGGAACTGTGCAGCCAGAAAGTCCAACTGTCAGACTGTCAGAGCGTCAGACAACTGGGCAGCCCCGGCAACCCACAGGCAACACAAGCCTACACGGTGTACACAGCCCACAGTTCCAGTAAACAAACATAGAATCAAGCAGGCAGTCCACCTACCCGAGCGCGTGGCTCACTCTCACCTGAAAAAGCACAGCACAGCAACCCCCAAAAATATGGAGAGATTGACATGGAAATATGTAAAGCTGAGCTGAGCTGGGCTGAGTATGCTGCGGGGGAGGCTGTAGAGAGGGGGGATGGCAAGGCTGCAACTTGACTGCTGTCAGAGTCAAATGACAGCTGAGTGAAAAGTTACTTGCAATTCTATTGCCAAACCTATAGTCGATGACATCGACTAATGCAATACCCTGGAAAGATGAATATAATATAATTTTGCAAGATTCATAAATACTACTTTCTGTTACCTTAAATATTATTTCTTATGTTAGTATTTATAGGCGAAAGAATTTAGAATAACATTCAAAAAGCAGACTCGTCATCATACAAAATAAAGAAACAATCAATTGAAATACGTAAAATACTATAATATTTACATTACTTAAATATAATACATTTTTTCTGGATCCAACCACTTCGCTTTATTGCAGAGTATTTGAAATCACACAGCATTGTCAACCGGAATTGAGTTTGGCTATTCATGCTGAATTTTAATAGCACATTTGGAAATACTAATGCCAAATGCAGTTGCTGTGAATGCGAAAGTTCTGAAATTAGATTTATCTGCTAATGATTATATCCAGCAGCACATACCAAAATAGAAATACTCGACATTTTTGCACTACGACTAACTCAAATTTCAAGCTAGGAAAAGAGTGATAAATGATAAGTATTTTGCACGTACTGCGAAATTCCAGTTCCACGAATCGATTCCGAGTGTTGCGGATGACGGGGAATCACTGGGGAATCTCAAGAGCGAAATTCTCAATTGGAGTTGTCAGTTGACAAGCAAAAGTGAATGCTAAAGAAATGCCAAAACATTCGCACGAAGAGAAAGCTGGTGTAGAAGGGGGCGGACGGGAAGCAGCGGGGGGGGAGGTTAATGCAGCACGCCCCAATGTCAGATTCATGGTATTCCCCCTTTCCTCTATTCCATTTTCCCATTTCTTACGCTTTTTCTATACATTTTCCATTTCTCCACTTTTTTTTTTTTGATTTGAAATTTGGGTCCCGAGGGCATAGCATTTTTTGCTGGTGCTGCAGGGTTGAGTTTTATGTGGCTGTATGTACATATATATCAACTTCTATAATGCTGTGCATACAAATGAGCAAGTGAACGGGGAGAAGTCCAAGAGGAGGGTAACACAATAACGAACCCTTTTTCTCAACCCTTTCCTTTTTTTCTCGGCTGTTCTGGTTGCTGTTTACAGACTCTACCAAAGGTACCTGTCCCACCGTTGGAGCAGACGATGGCCGACTATGTGCTGGCCCTGGAGCCCATCACGACGGCAGCGCAGCTGGAGCGGACCAAGGGCATCATCAAGCAGTTCTCGGCGCCGCAGGGGCTGGGACCGCGACTGCATCAGTATCTGGTGGACAAGCGCGAAGCCGAGGATAATTGGGTGAGTGGGAATACATATGTGTATATAGGTGTGTATATATATTTGTGATTCATTGCACTATTGAAAACTGTTTATTCAATCGAAAATTGTGTAGCGCGAGCAATTGCATAACGGAGTTGGTTGGCGGAGCACTTAGGAGACCACTGGTGGACCAGATGGCAGATTGGGAACAGTGGGATCTGGGCCAGGTGGTGTGGGTCCCTCATTGGGCGATGGTGGCTCCGGCACATAAATGGTAGTTCCCTGCGGGTTATCGCCTGGACTGGCCGTGGTCGTGGTGGTCGACTCGCCGTCCACGGGTGGTGTTGGCACCGCTGTGGTTGTTGAAGTCTTCACTGTGGTCACCTTCTCAGTAGTCGTCTTGACGCTGCTCGATGATGAGCTACCTGGTGCAGCTGTGCTGGTGCTGGAGCCGGTGGGGCCTGGTGTGGTTGTGACGTCGCCCATGTCCGCACAGGTGACAGGAATTTTCAGGGAGGAGCAGGGAACTGCGGGAATGTACTGGGCACAAGTGGTGCATTGCTGCCACACATTGTTGAAGTACTGATCGGCGGGACACTTGTTCAGGGCAGCCACGGTGCCAGCTTTGTTGCTGGCACACGAATAGTACGATTGCACATCGTTGTAGTTTGGCACCCAGATGCGAGTGTCGAGCTTTGTGCAGTCGATGACGGCCACCTGGGTGTAGACGGGTGATTGGCAAGACTGGGCCTGCACGCTGACGGCGGCCGTCAGCAGCACAGCGACTGAGAGGATAACTAAGTGGAGAAATATATATATGTAGAACTGTGGTGTGAACATCCTTGTGCAGTATATCCTCTTTGTGTCAGTCTTACCGGCTTTCATAACGCTGGTTTGTGAGCTTCCGAACTGTTCGACTTTGCTGTGTTCTTGGCGTTGCGATCACTGCTTCCAAGTAGCCGGGCAACGAGCCTTTTATGCCACTCAACGCCTTCAGTTTGGCGCACTTGTTAAACATTCTGTAATCAGTTCGCTCGTCTAGATTAATTCATGTCGAACCTCGGGCCTTGTGCCAAAATTAAAATGGAAATCGAAATCGAAATGCCGAGCGACTAACTTGCTTAATTGAACTGCGTTTTAGGCAGTCCCAACCCCGCTCCTCCAGTGTAACGTGGGTAATCTTTGGGCCAAAATAGATAACGTAAACATCGGCGAAAACTACAATCGTAATGATTGAATAATCGTTCGATAGCAAGAGTAGTTCTTCCATTGCTCATTTCCCGAATTGCTATAGCATGACAATTAGCATGACGAGCGAATCATCTACTTCATTTTCGAGTACTCGAACTGTCAATAGGCACTTCTCTTGCCACAAACGGGCTCGTATCATCATCATTCTGAATTTCTTGCGAACATTTATCGTCTATTTGCCACTAATAACATCCATATCATTTGGACGATTCACTTTATTCAACCGACTGCCAAGTGTGAGTGTGCGATAAACATTGCGTTGTCTTTCTTCGGAAATTCAATAATAACGGAAGTAATTGTCTTAAATTCCATACAGTTTGTCATTGCATTGTACTAAAGATTCCAATTGGCTATTGTATAATATCATTATTGTAGCAACTATAATTTTCTATTTTCGTATGCATAGTATCCATTAAGTTTCTAATATAATAATAGCTCACTTACTTATATACTCAATAAACTGTGCGTTGGACATTTCAATTGATGTGTATACGTTGTGTAAGTCGCTTAACTTGTATACCCTGTAGAATAGATATTTACTTATAAACCGCAGTCTAACAGTTAAAAGTCACTCATAGATTAACTAATTTGCTGACAATTTTCTTGATATAAAATTAAAGAAACTTACAAAAATTAGAGATGTGGTTAATTATATCGAAGTGCAGCAACTTTTTGCATTAGCTGGAAAGAGTTACACCAGTAACGTAAATTGATTACAAATAAATTTAATTTTGCAATAAGCAACCTTGAGTAGAGTGTTACAGGGTACATGTCCGTCGATACGCTAAATTTCCGTTGCATTGCCCACTATAGAGAACAGCGACGTAGTATCGCATCAATCAATTTAAAGTGTTGATTGTTTTCGATACTTGGCGACAAGAACAATTAACTAATAGATTTATTAGACTATATTAATAATGTGCTGGAAATAACAGTACCATCATTCCCCAGTTCCAAGGCGTAGTCACAAATATTTGTGAATTGCAGTTAGATATTTATTTGTTGCTATTTGTGTTGTTTTCGAATGGAGTTCTGAATGAAATTCCGCTTGTTAATTCATTTCTTAGTATAGATTCTGTTGCTGGCTGTTGTCTTAGGCTTTAGTCGGCTTCTTCTGGCCCTTGCTGGGAGGCGTGGGCTTCTTGGCGGCCTTCGAGGGAGCTGGAGCAGCTGGCTTCTTGGCGGCAGCCTTGCCTGGCACTGGAGCCGATGTCTTCTTGGATGATGGGGCTGGAGGAGCTGGACGCTTGCCGGGCTTGGGGGCCTCAACAGCAACGGTGGGTGGCGTTGGTGGCTCAGTGGGTGGGGTTGGGGGTGTGGGGTCCAAAGGCAGGGCGTGAACAACTTGCTCGTGCTCCTCATGGTGGTCCAGGGGCAGCTCATGCATCAGCTGGGGTCCCAGCACTGGTGGGACATCGTCGATCAAGTGCGTGGTGATGGGCGCTGCTGTGGGCAGCATGTCCATGGGTGGAGCGGGCACATACAAGGCTGGGGCGGCACACTGCTGCAGCACAAAGGAGAAGACCTCGCCGGCCGGGCAGTGGACGGTGAGCTGGCTGCCGAAGACGCTCTGGCACACATAGTACTCCGAGTTGCTGAAGTAGCTCGGCCAGCGGATGCCCACTTCCTCGCGGGTGCACTGCACCTTGTAGTCCATGCGGGCCTGCGACAAAGCCGCCAGGCTGAGCAGAGTCAGAGCGAATACTGTGACAAGGATGAGTGTGGTGAGAGAATGATGCTGACTGCTTGAAGGGATGGCCTTACCTTTCATCTTGTTGGTGGGTTGCTTAGCTCGGGGTATCCGTCGATGTTCGGTGAAGCTGTTGTACTGACTTCCCAGTGTCATCCCTGGCCACTATTTATAGTCGGCGGCGCTATCACAGATCTCCGATCTGCGATCTGCGATCGATGCCTTATCGCATGCCCACGATAACAGCAGGTGCCCAGAAACATTCAGAGAAAACTCGACCACACCCAGCCACACCATCTTCTTGGCGTGTCACAATTATCATATCGCTGTCATTGAGCACTAATTGAGTTTGTAATGCCATTTCCATGTTCCACAACTGACGCATCGCCAGGCCTACTACTACTGGCTCAACGACATGTACATGAACGTGCGCATCCCCTTGCCGATCAACTCGAATCCTGGCATGGTCTTTCCGCCGCGTCGCTTTCGAACCGTCCACGATGTGGCCCACTTTGCCGCCCGCCTGCTCGACGGCATTGTCGCCCACAAGGAGATGCTGGACAGCGGCGAGCTGCCGCTGGAGCGCACCGCCTCCCGCGAGAAGAACCAGCCGCTCTGCATGGCCCAGTACTATCGCCTGCTGGGCTCCTGTCGTCGCCCGGGCGTCGAGCGCGACTCGCAGTACCTGACGCCGCGCGAGAAGCCCGTGGACAGCGACGAGGATCGCCATGTGGTCGTCATCTGTCGCAATCAGATGTACTGCGTTGTGCTGCAGGCCAACGATCGCGGCAAGCTCTCCGAGAGCGAGATTGCCTCCCAGATTCTCTACGTGCTCAGCGACGCACCATGCCTGCCCGGCAAGCCGGCTCCCATCGGTCTGCTCACTGCAGAGCCGCGCACGCGCTGGGCCCAGGATCGCGAGGCACTGCAGCTGGACGAACGCAATCAGCGCAACCTGGAGCTGATTGAAACTGCGCTGCTCGTGCTCTGTCTCGATGAGCCGCTGGGCGCCAACTTCAATGCGCGTGGCTTCAGCGGTGCCACGCCCTCTGTGCACTCAGCCGGCGAGCGGGACGAGACCAACATGGCCCACGAGATGATCCACGGCGGCGGCAGCGAGTTCAACTCTGGCAATCGCTGGTTCGACAAGACCATGCAGGTGTGTAGCCTCTCCAAAAGGCAATAAGTAACTTCTATATACGAGATTTACTCTATTTATTTATTTGATTTCATGAATAAATATACAATTTTAAATAAATTTAAACTTTACTTCTTCTGCAGTATGATGTAGTGGTATTATGAGTTACTTTTTAATTTATAGTTACACTTAATTTCAAAGGAAAAAGTTGATTTGCATTAGCATGTAATATTTAAGGTTCTGGGGTAATTCCATTTAACATTATGTATTGATTGCACTACAGCTCATCATCTGCACGGACGGCAGCTGGGGTCTTTGCTACGAGCACTCCACCTCGGAGGGCATTGCTGTGGTGCAGCTGCTGGAGAAGATCTACAAGAAGATCGTGGAGCATCCGGCCGACGACAACGGCATGCCACAACATCACTTGCCACCGCCAGAGCGCCTCGAGTGGCATGTGAATGCCCAGGTGCAGCAACGCTTCGCGCAGGCAGCCATCACTGTGGACAAGGCCATCGATAATCTGGACTTCTATGTGTATCGCTACAAGGGCTACGGCAAGAACTTTATCAAGTCCTGCCAGGTCAGTCCGGATGTCTACATACAGCTGTCGCTGCAGCTGGCCCACTTCAAGTAAGTCGCCGCAGATCGTATAGAATCGCTGACTCAGTTCGTTGAATCTTATTGCAGACTCTATGGTCATCTGGTGGCCACGTACGAGAGTGCTTCCACCAGGCGCTTCCTGCACGTAAGCCAGCCTACTACTCGCTTTTAGCATTCACAATTTAACGTTTGATCTCTGTGTTGCAGGGACGTGTGGACTGCATACGCGCCGCCAGCTCGGAGGCCTTGGAATGGGCCAAGGCCATGTGCCAGGGCGAGGGCGCCAATGTGCCGCTGGAGAGCGATCGCGAGGACGACGAGGAGGATGCTCGCAAAGTCAAATTTAGCATTTATAGCGTAGGTTCAATTCTCACTGCTTCCCACAAACGCAATCTCAATTCCAATTCATGCCACTCTTTAGAAGGACCATCTGCGGGAGCTATTCCGCTGCGCCGTCGCCCGCCAGACTGAGGTGATGGTAAAGAATATTTTGGGCAACGGCATCGATATACCGCTGCTGGGATTGCGCGAAGCTTGCCTGGAGGTCACCGGCGAACTGCACGAACTCTTCACCGACGACTCGTACAAGATATCGCAATGCTTCCTGTTGTCCACCAGCCAGGTACCGAGCATAGATCTCTGTCAAGCACGTCTCAGGGCACCAAAGCATCAAGCACAAAGCACCACTCACCTCTCATTTAACCTTGTGCACCACTTTTCTATATTCTCTTATCTTTGCACCACAGCACCACGAACTGCTCCACATGTAAGCCATAGCTAATAAACTCTGCACTCTTCAGCTGTCTGCCGTCTGTTGGCTGTATTTTCTAATCTGTTTCTTGCCGTTTTGTTAGGTCGCCTGCTCGACGGATAGCTTCATGGGCTATGGGCCAGTGACGCCTCGGGGCTATGGCTGCTCCTACAATCCACACACGGATCAGATTGTCTTCTGCGTGTCGGCGTTCTATGCATGCGAGGATACGAGTGCATCGCGTTATGCCAAATCTCTGCAGGATTCGCTGGACATTATGCGAGATCTGCTGCAGAATTAGATGGTTGGATGCCATGCGTGGCTTCCACATTAACGAAACATATCAGTAAACGTACCTTAGCAACTGTTGGTCCTTCAAGATCCTTGACTATACGAGTACTCGTTGTATTTGTAATGTAAATGTAAACCGTAGTTAACTAGCGTCCACATGACGTCATCAGTTTATGGGAAACTTTCGAGTGTTGTAAAGATCATTTCAATCGCAAACTAAGCTGCCCGATTGAAACTGATTGTTCAACTGATGTCAATCATACCTACTACATAATCATATTTGGAAAACAAAAACGAAAACTGTGCAACTCTTTTGCTTTAATTTCCCTTCCTTCAACAAACTAAACAAAAGTAACTAACTAACTGAATTAACTAGCTACTTAGTAGATGACAAAGAGCAACTCTAGTCAATTAAATGTTTTAGATCAATTTTACGCGCAACTGTTAGTGCTGTTAATTGAATGTGTTAATTATGCAATATTATTATTAGCCGTGTTAGAGCTTGAACCTGTTCAACCAGCTGTAACCATCAATTTGGCCGTCACTGTAGTGCAGCCGCTCAAAAGTATGCAATACTATTTGTTCTATGTTGTGTTTGAAATTTCCCTCAAGAAAAATATGTGTAACGTTGTGAAGATATACGAAATGTTATTAAAAATTCAGATATATATTAAACATGTTTAATGCTTGTTACAACTATCATTATGTTGCTCTGTTTACTGTAAACGTGAAATAAATAAGAAAATTTATACTATTGTTGATGGCAAAGATATCACATCGGCTAAGTAAACGCTTTTTAGATGATTAGATGTTGATGTTAATGCAAAATTGGCGAATCATTGTACGTATTATAGACTTGAAACGTAACAATACATATCAATAAATTTATATATCCTTTACCACAAAAAAAAAGTCGAAACATATCAAGCGAAACGAATATGAATGAATATATAAATATATATTTTACCTATATGTTTATGAACGTACTAATTGTCGAAATGTTGTTTTGTAGTGATGAAAATACGAGTATGTTATACATCTATCTATATGAATATATATATATACGCCTATATGTTATATACACAAAAAAGAGAACTTCTGATATATGGAAATGTTAAATGAAAAAGTGTCATAGAGACTAATATACTTATGTACCACATATATACTTGAATTTAACTAGTTGCTGTGTTCATTGTTGCTATATATGTACTGTATTTAATTCTTATGTATTTGTTAAACTGTTAACTCTTCCCACAATCCCTAAAAACTATGCAGAAGATCGTTTAGTTTAACTTGGTTCAACGTTAATGCATGCAAACAATTGAAAAAAAAAGAAAAAAAATAAATGAGATCATTGCATTGGAAATCCCCTGGTTTTGCTATCTTGACCTACATAATCTCCATATCCATACAAACATATGTATGTCTTTATGTATGCGGTATGTATTTTAATTCATCAAGTGAGTACGTATGCGACGGGTTAGTCATAGATACTTATTTAGTTCCAAGAATCCAACAGGTGTCTATCAAATAGCATATTTATTCATTCGGCCGACGATAAGCACTGAATGATAAATCCAAGAACTGATTAATATTTTCAATTAATTAAAAAATAACTAAATAAAATTCCGAGAACTGCATTTCGCATAAAAGTCGCAAGCTGCCCAAGTCGCCCCAACAGTCTTCGAAAATCCACCAAAATGAAATGTAAGTAACGAACGCGAATCGTCAGAAATTGAATTGAAGTAATTTCAAGTGCTCACCGAATGATCCTTTGCAGTCTTCCAACTGCTGCTGAGCCTATTCCTGGCCATGCTGCTCTGCGCTGTGCCCTTGATCAAGGCCCAGGAAATTCCGCCAATTCCAACAGCGGCTCCAACACCTCCCAACGGCGAGGACGGCACCAACGGACCACCTGGACCACCGCAAGCACAAACCACCATCGAGACACCCACCATTAGCACCATCTACCCCAACTATGCCGGAAAGTAAATTGCTGGCACATACGGGGAATAAGATTCAGCTTCAAGTTCTAATTCCCGACGAGAATTAAATAAATTTGCAATTCAATTCAAAATTAATATATATTTATAGCTAATTATACACAATAGACAACTTCTGATTTATGGAAATTTTAAAGGGAAATGCGCCAATGGAAATTTCCTTATGTTGCTATCCTGATCTAAATAATCAGCTTATACGATATGTACGAAAGCATGTATGCAAAGTCCAAGTTATTGAATTCAATAAATAAGCACACCGGATGATAAACCCATAATATGATAAGTCTTTTGCGTTGCGCACAAAAGTCTCAAGTTTCCCCACATAACGGAAATCCATCAAAATGTAGCATAAGTAACGAACGAAAGTGCTCTGTAATTAAATTGTCCACCATTATGATTGTTTAAAGTCTTCCAACTGTAGCTGAGCCTGTTACTGGCAATCTTGCGCTGCACGCTGTCCTTGATCGGTACCCAACAAGAGAATTCAATAAATTTGCAAAATCAATTCGATGGTTTTTCTTTTAATTTCTCTTTCATTTGGCTGCTGGAGCGATTAGGATATTATGAATATATATGTTAAGGATTCGGATTGGAAGTGACTGTGCGTTCTGTTGTGCTTTACAAATATTCATAGGATATTTATTGTCCAGAATAAAAACTAGGCACGGCCATTGCACAGCGCGACCTCTCATAAATTATACACACACACACACATTCAAATCACAAATCAGACATTTACACACAGGCACACACACACACACATACAAACACTGCACGCGCACACGGACTCACATACATATAGAGTATGTAATTGATGTGTGCAATCGATAACAATATGATAATAAAAAGTAGTACTCGTAGATAGATACACATTCACTTTAGTCGTTAGTCTAGCTCTGCACCACGTTGCGCCTGAAGGAGCCTCGCATCTGCGCCTGCAGCTGCTCGCTACAGTACTCGTCGTCCCGGCCAGACTGCAAACGAAACATACATACACACAGATTAGCGAATGGAGAACTATGATTGGCATCGACGTCAGCGCTTACCTTGCAAAAGTTCTGCTCGAGCAGCTCCATGGCCGACATACGCAACTTGGGATCATGCTGCAAACAGTTGTCGATGAAATCGTGTCCCTCCTGCGAGAGGCTCTCCGGTGCCTCTGGCTTCTCGCCCATGCCCACTTTGAACATGATTTGGAAATTGGAATCAAACTGTGCCCAGGGACGCTAGAAAAACGAAAAAAAAGGGGGAGATTACTTGCATGGCTCGCATTCTTGCATCATCATTAACTTATCGACAGCTTATCAGCTGACGCACACTTACCTTGCCCGAGGCCATCTCGACGACCACACAGCCCACCGACCAGATATCGGCAGCGCGGCCATGGCCGTCGCTATTCGTCTTGGTAAACACCTCCGGCGCCATGTAGGCCTGTGTGCCCACGTAACCCTGCAGCTCGCCGGGCACTGTGGTGTGTGCTTGGATTTTCACCGCCGACCCGAAGTCGCCCAGCTTCAGACTGTTGCTGCCATCGACGAGAAAGATGTTGGCCGTCTTGATGTCGCGGTGCACAATGCCGTGCTTGTGCAGCTCGGCGACGCCCGACAGCAGCTGGGCCGTGAAGCGGCGCGACAACGCCTCCGGCAGGCCGCCAGTCAGCTCGACCAGCGACTCGAGGGTGCCCTCGGAGCAGAGCTCCATGAAGATGAGCAGCTCCTCGCGATGCACCTCGATGCCGTAGTAGCGCACCAGATTCTTGTGCTTGATGCCCTCCAGTATCTTGAGCTCCTCGGCCACATTCTTGAGTGCGCGCGTCTCGCCCGGCTGTATGGCGATCTCCTTCATGGCCATCAGTTCGCCCGTGTTGTTGTTGACCGCCGTGTACACCTTGCCGAAGCGTCCCTGGCCGATCTTGATGCCGCGATGCCAGCGGAAATTGACGCTGCGCGCTCGTATCTGCACCTTGTCGCACGAGTTCAGCGCCTTCACCTGCCCGATGAGGCGGCGTTCGCGCAGATGCTCCTCCAAGTCCAGGTCCAGCCGATTGACTGCATCGCGCACGCGTTCGTGCCGCAGCGCGAGCGGCGTCGTGCTGCTGCTGCTCTTGCCAGACGCTGCGGAAATGGGCGGCGTCTGTGGCACCAGCAGACGCAGCTCGCCGTTGCCGCTGCCGTGCGGCGCCTCCACGTAGTCGGTGCTGTCCACCGAGCTGTACGTGGCCGAGCTCTGCTGCAGCAGCTCCTCCTTGAGACTGAACTGCGGATGCAGCAGCTTGTTGTACTGCGGCGACTGCAGCGGCGGCGTGTTGGGATTCAGCACAATGCCCGCGGACATGGGCGTGCGCGTTGGTGTCCGGGAGCGACTCGTTGCCGGCGAGGATGTTTTGCGCGTGCGCGGCGATGCCTTCTTGCGCGCCACCTTCTCCGGCTCGGACGTGATGCCGATGACGTGCGAGATGCAGCGATCCATCTGCTGCTTCAGCTCCTCGAACTGGCGGTCGTCCAGATGCTGTGTGATCTGCAGATCGCAGGCGAGCATGAGGAACTCTAGACCCTGGGAGGCCCAGCGCGGACGCATGCCGCGGCCGCGCTCGCAGCGCTCCATCACAAAGTGCATCCACATCTTGGCAAACGAGATGATGCCCAGCGCCAGTTCGACGGTGTGCGAGCTGTCCTTCTGGTCCATGATGCGCTGTTCGAACAGTCGGATCACGTCCTTGTGGTACTCGAAGCCGAACTTGTAGCCCTGGTGCAGGATCTCGCGCGTGCGCGACAACACCGCCTGGCGATCCTGTTCGTCCAGGTCCTGCATGTTGTTGAGACAGCAGCGATGCTGCACGCCCTTGATGATCTCGGTCAGCTTGTTGCGGACCTCGAGCACATCCTGCTGCAGCAGCTTGAAGGCCGCCTTCACGTCCGAGCAGATGAAGTCGTGCTGATGGTTGGCCACATCGTGCTCGTAGTGCTCGCGATGGAAGTCCGTCGTCTCGACGTCGCGACAAAAGGTCTTCGCGAAGAAGAGCACCTTGATGGAGCGCTCGCGCTCCTCGGTGAGCAGCGCCTGGGTCTCGCGGCAAATGGTGAGCAGCTGCCACTTCAACTCCTCGTTGTCGTTGTTGCTGTGCGCCGTGCCCGCTATCTGCTCGTCCAGCTCGCCCGAGCGCTGGATCAAGCGCTTGGCAATGCTGCGCAGCAGCTTGCTGATGATGCCGCAAAACTTCTGCGAGGCGAGCGTGTGCATGCCCTTGATCATGGGACTGATGAGCTTCGTGAACATCCATTCCTTCTCGAGCACGGACTTCTGGTTGGTTTCCGGCACCGCGACCAGCACCAGTTGGTCAATGTAGTCCAGGTAGAGCTCAAAGGTCTTGCGCACCGTGGCATCGTATTGATTCAGTATGTTGATGTAGCTGACCAGCTCCGCTTCGTTCTCGGCCAGCGCCGTGGTAATGTGGCGCTGATAGCGCTCGCGATGCGTCAGCGCCAGGGTGAGACCCTCGCGCAGCTCCTTCATCAGCTGCTCGAGACTGAGGGGATTGGGGCGCACGGGCCGCGTCTCAAGACGCATGCGCAAGAACTCGTGCATGAACTGCAGCGGAATGCCGCTGAGGAACACGAATGTGGGAATGTACGAGGGCAGATTGATCGCTTGCGCCTCCTCGCTCCAGTAGCCGTACGTGCGCAGCTCGACAATCTGTTCGTGACTAATCTGCGGGTCCATGCGCGGTACATTCGGGTCCAGCACCTCCGTGTCCATCTCAAAGTCCTCCATGTCCTCGGCGCCGGGCTTCTCCAGGGCAATGTGCGCCTTGTAGAGCGCCACGTTGTGCAGCTGATGGAGAAACGCCAGTGATTTGGCGAGGCCGCGACACTTGAGCACGTTCTCGATGAACTTGCGATACAAGCCCGAGGATTGCTCGCCGTTGCAGTCGTTGCTCGAGGTGCCCAGCGGCTCCACGCTGAAGATGTTGATGTCGTGCATGGATCCCTTGCGCAATTGGCCGTGCTGCAGATCGTTGGACAGCTGGCTGACCTCTGTCGATGTGGATCTGAAAGACAAAGAACGCTTTAGAAGTGATTTTAAGGCAGCTGTCCACTTACTCATTGCTGCTCGACGTCTCGCCCGGCACATGCGTCGAATCGTTCAGCATGAACTGCACTCGGGCACAGGACATGCCGCAACCACGGCGCGCTGCCTGACCATTGCCCGCCACGCTGGGCGGCTTCGAGGAGTCCATGGAATTGACAGCCGAGTCGTTTTCGTTGTCCACGCCCGAGGCCGACGAATTGCCGCTGTCCGTGCCGCGGTAGGAAGTCTGCACCGGCCACGAGAACTTGACATCTTGCAGTCTATGGGAAACAAACAATATTTGGAATAAGTGGAGAGCTTAAAGGACTGGAATTCGACTAGAGCAACTCACCTGGCTAGTATCCTGCCTAGTATGCTGAGCTTCAGCTTGTTCTGTTTCGTAATGTTGTACCACAGGCACATGGACTTGATGCGACCCACGAAGCTCTGCGACTTGTAGATGGGATGCAGGGCGCCCATGGCCTGCGATGAGGGGTAGAGTGCCTCGGCGGCCTCGAGACGCGTCAGTAGATCCTCGACCTCGCGCAGCGCCAGCTCCTGCTGCTCCATGCAGTCCTTGCAGTACAGCGACATGCAGCCCTGGCACAGCTTGCTCGGCAAAGGAGCTGCAACAAAGAAAGAAAGAAAATAATTAATCAAGAGATGAGAAGGAAGTGATGCATTCAACTTACAGCTGGCGTTGGAATTGGCATCCGAGTGAATGCCGCTGTCGAGGCTGAGCAGACTGGGCTCCCGGCGATAGCGCGGCTGGAACTTGTAGCTGATGATCTGCGAGAGCAGATCGGAGACGCCGTGTCGCGCCTCGAACAGATACTTGTCCTGCTGCTCCACGGTGCGGTCGGCCTGCCACGCCTGCAACTCCAGCCAGATGAGATCCTTGAGCTCCGTCTGCCACGTGTGCTCCTCCTGCGACAGCCGCGCATCCTGCCTGTCCACGCTGCCCAGCTTGATCAGATTGGCGAACGTCTCGTGGAAGTCCTTGCGCTTGGCCAGACCCGGCGTCTGCTTGCCGTCCGCCATCCGCAGCTGTGGCAGCTGCGGCAACTGCGGCGCAAAGGCCAGCGGCGGCGCCGACGAACGACAGCCGATGGGCCGCGAGGAGACGCAGCGATAGCGATTGCAGCTCTCCACCACCTTGGAGGCAATGCGCAGTGACGGTGCTGTCACATCCGAGCTGAGCGGCATTATCTTGTCCAGCGCCTCCTGGGGATGGGCGCCCTCGTGAAAGCTGTTGCCGCGCGGTGGCACCAGCGTCGCCGTCGCCAGCGAGTTCTTCATCTCGCGCTCCGAGTCGCGCAGCAGTGACTGAAGCCGCTTATCTGTGCGCTTGCCCTCTTCATTGACAAACATCTCGTTGAGCAGCGCACAGTCCATCGTGTTGCGGCGCTGCACACGTGAGCGCGCCATCCGCGTCATGCCCTTCTTGGGTGTGCCTCCCACGCTGGCCGGTGCATCTGTGGAGCTAGACCAAACAATTTGCGAATTGCAATTAGTGAAACAGCTTGAGCAAGGAATGTAATTGGTTTTTTTAATGGTGCGACACGCTTCTAACGAGACATATTTGGCGTTAAAGTTGAGTCAGTTTGTTTGGGAGGAATGCACATGCATTACGTCGTCACGGGCCCTATTAATAGGCTCGCCTACCCCAACCTCAAGCGCAAGCTCAGGCCCGACGCAAACACTGCGTCATAGAAGCGTGGCGCTTGTCTTGGAATGAATAAATTGATTAGATCATAGTGTAAATTCTGTGATGCGAAAATTGTTTTCATTCATTAGCCGTCAATGTTATTCTACCAAGAATCGGCACGCTTTGGCGGCAGGTAGACACTGAGTCAACTCCGCAGCCAAAGCTGGGAACGTTTTCAAAAAAAAAATACAAAACAGTATTGACGACATCTTCGTAGTGATAAGTAAACAAGACAATAGCTCGTTTGTGTGGTGAATTCCATAAAAACCACAGAGAATATCTTGAAAGGACTTTGCTGGAATGCATTTTAAGGGTAAGCTTAATGCAAATACCATATAATATAGATATTTTGAAATTATTGGAATTGCTTAAAAAACAAACAAACGTTACTAAATCACTTTAGAATCTGTATATTCGTAACATATTTGGGACTATTTGCAATATATGCTATTCTTAGCTTAAATTGTAGGGAAATTGAGTAGTTGTTATTATAGACATACATATTATTTTATTATTATATATATTAATATAGATACAAATGTGTGTTAGAAATGAATACATAGAATAAGTCACCTGATGCGTGCAAAAATTCGCTGCGTTATTCGATTAGGTGAATTGCATTACATTTCAATTTAAATCTATGCGATTGCCAGTTATAAAAAGCTCTGTCCCAGAAATGGAAGTGTATGAATTCAAGCTAATTATTGTTATTTGCTTTTGCAGATGGAACCTTGAATAGGCAGTTAGTAAGGACAGCCACACCGAGAAACACACACACACACACACACAGCAGCAAATGCAGCGAAAAGTTCACTTGACAGTTGGTTAAATGATTCAATGAGTCAATGCAGTTTCAATGGAAGACTGTGATTAGTGTTTGGAATGCAGCACAAAGAGCGAGGAAACAAATCCAAATCCGGCATGTTGATTGCAGTTTGCAAATTACTTACGCAACAATGTTGGCCACTTTTTGTTTGCGTTCCCAGTCACGATTCTTGATCTTTAGACGGGTGCGCGGCGGAGTGGTGCCAAACACATCGTAGTGGGCGGCCAGCTCGTCGTCTGGATGCAGATCCTCCTCCAAGGTGCCGATGCGAGATGCGTTCCCCATTTGCATGGGACGCGACGGCGGCTGTTTCACGCGGTATTCCACTCTAACGGCGAGAAGGGGTAGAAGAGCAAACGAGGAGAGTGTTTGAGAATCAGCCGATCAGCAGCGCAGCAAGAATGCCAACTAATTGTTGCACTAATTGGCCGGCAACTGGTGCCCAATCGCCCGATAAGCCATGCAAATATAGACAGAGGCCCTTTTGGGGTAGGTGGGCGAAGGCGGGTCGGAAGGCGGAGGCGAAAGGCGGAGGCGGAAACTGGATCGTGGGCTTATCTTATCGATTGTTTATCGCCAGCTTACAGCAGACAGCCGCTTGTCACGCCTCTAATTATGTTTTAATTTCACTGCTGATTTGATTTATACTGTCCCCACATATGGAAGGCGAGAGAGGTGCGAAAATCACACCACATTTCCCAGCACTGTTTCATCAGATTTGCGCTTTATGCCATAATCTGCAATTTTCACTTACTTTTTACGCGGCATTTCGACTGCTTAACAGTTTGAACAACACTCGGCACAGTTGCGCAGCCACTGTGGACTGCAAGCGAATATGTCGAACACAACGATAAAACTCCTTTTGATAATATTTAACAAGTGCTTTGCTTGTCAATCGACGACGACATCGACGTCGTCACTGTTGTTGTTGCTGTTTTTAATTTCACAAATGTGATTTCTAAACGAGTAAAATACCATTGAATTAATGCACTTGCTATTGTAATTGCAGTGGGGGCGGGCGGGAGGCACTGCGACAACACTTTTAATCAAACGCAAATACACTGACACACGACAGTAAACACACACACACGCACACACAGATGCAGAGAAACACAGGCACCAACACTTGTAACAACAAGCTCTGCTGCTGAGCGATGAGTGTGCCCAGCGAATGAACCAAAGGGAACGACAGTGACAGTGGAACCCAAAGCAGCAAACGTTACTACTCTTGTTATTGTCGCTGTTGTTGGGCCGAGCACAAAGTTCACACGCCTCCCCGAATGCAACGCGCGCTTTGAATTTCACAATGTAAACAGTCCACAAAAGAAAAAGAAAAAAATGATGATGAGAATTAAAAGCACACAGCCGAAACTGAAATCAAATCGCGTTTGGATAAAGCACGCAGAGACTGAGGCAAAAGACCACTTGCTGAGGCCATTGTCGTGCGAATTGAAATGCGGTGGCACAGCGTCAATTTATTAGCACTTTAACACAAAAATTTAGCCCATATAGTCGCAGATACAAATACTCTGTCTGCTCTGCGTATAGTACACGCAATAGTTAAACACAGTCACATCCCATCACACACCGCCACCGACACCGACACTGACACAGCCGAGTACTGTATGTGTGCGCACACACACACATACGATATCGGTGTGTGTGTGCACATGTATAATTAATGTACGGACGAGCAGCGACGCGGCGACTGCAGCCCACAGCCAAGCGCGACAAACTAATCGGCGGCATGCGAACCCCACAACAAAAAAAGAGTCATCCAATTCCAATTGTCAGCTTGTCGGGGGACAGTAAGCGAGAAAGCGAGAGCAACAGTGCGAGCGAGAGTGCGGGAGAGAGCGAGCAAGCGTGCTCGGGAGAGTTGATTTTGTGGGTGGCGAGTGGAACGCGAGTGCAAGTAACCGTGAGAGTGAGTGGAAGAACATGTGGAACGCAAGTTAAGCGAAGCGTTGCGAAGCAAAGCAACGCATCGCCCGCTCTCTTCCTCTCTCGATCTCTCTCTGCCATCTGATCGAACTGGCGGCAGATCAAGCGATTGTTATTGCTATTTGCGATTTTGTTTGTGGCGAGTATTTATTTATTATTCTTAATTTATGAAATTTTTATGATGTACGCGCTCACAACTTAATAGCAGTTTTGTTTACACTCGAACAAGAGCGAGGGGCTTTTAATTTAAAACAATATTATTAGATTTATGGCCAACGATGCGTATACATCACATAAGTATTATGCATACGCACTGTGTGCTTCAATTTAGTATAAAAATGAAGGTCAAAGGTACCGCAGCTACAAAGTTCGATAACAACCCTAATTGATAACAACAACAATATTGTAAATAATCAATAGATCATATCTGTTAAATGAGGAAATCAACTTTTATACTATAACTAATCTATTTGAAAGTTTTCAACCTGGGACAAGACCAAACACATTGCCCACCTTTTTTGTTGCCTACACTTTCGATAGTGATTTTTTGTAATAATTCAGTTTTATAAGGAGTAATTTTCAATAATTCTTTTAAGTAAAACCAGCTATTAAGTAATAAATGTGAATTAGGTTTGCGGTTTTACCAAGTTTATTTATATAATTATGACACGGTGCTTTGGGCTTAGAAATGGTACCCTAGTGGTCTAAATTGTTTCTCATTTACTGAATGGTTAATTATATATGTATAATATATGTATAAACGTTACATCAAGCATTTGTTTATGATTTTGTTATCATTCCCTAACCGCATATGCCTATTTAATTAAGCCTGTACAGTGGGAATAATCGCATATGATCGAGGCAGCACATTGCACAGTGGGTATTATCATTGATAGTCAACAATTACGCGATCATTAATTATACCCACCATATTGAGGCGTTCTTTTTATCAGTTTGTTTATCTCTTCTGTTCTATAAATTTCCATAAATTGGATAATGAATGTTTTTGTTTATCTTTAGTTGTCAGTTAAAAATAAAAGTAGCAAATAAGAATATAACAACTAATAATCTGAAGAATTTAATATACGTTTTAAGTTTTGCAAGTTTGCTGCATTGTTTGTTATTCATTAATAAATCAGTTTTACATTTGCAACGTATTTGAACAATGCATGTTTATTAAAGCAACCAAATCGAAAGCACTTCTCACACTTTTCCCCCAATTGTCCGAGCAAAATTTATGTACAGGAATTTTGTATACAAGAAAATAATTTTAAAACATTTGAAATTCGCAGTTAATAATATTTCCTATAAAAGGCGTGTGGGTGCGTAAATTGCGGAAATGTTTTGCATGTATCATAATTACGCTTATCAAATGGATAATTACACACACATACACTCACACGTAAGTACAACACTCTCGCACACACATACAAACATAAATGTAATTGAGAGTATTTTTACTTGCGAACTCGAAAAGCTAATAATAACACAGCAGAGAGAGAGATAGTCAGACCGCTGTAAGTTGTAATCTGAATGTGTGAAAGGGAGCGCAATAGAGGGGCAGCAGACGATGGTCCATTTGAAGTTCAAGTGCAGGCGAGGCATGTTGCAAGACACAACAAATATTGATCGTGCCGCCGAAAGCAAACGCCATTTTGGCTACGTGAGTTGTTACGTGTTCGTCTCGTCATTCGAGCGAGACGTTGGCAAACTACAGTTAACCCGCAGAGGGAAAGACAGAGATAGAGCGACAGACAGCAAGCAGAGGTGCTAAGGAATTCCATTGACGTTCGACTGGAACTTGGAAATCGAGAAGAAAGCGAATTCGATTTAAAAACAGAATTGGTTTTTCGCTTCGAGTTGAACGCATAACGAAAGAGGTTAACAAAGCAAAATGTGCAAGCGTACACGTACACGCACACACACACATACAGATACGTATGCATCGATGTATGCGCGTGTCTTTGAATTAAACGCGTTTTAACTTCTGCAGCCTTCACCCCGATCATCACCGTTACACAGCAAAACTGGTCGGGCTAAGAGAGAGGAAGAAGAACAAGCAACAAAGCGGATAAGGAGAAGAAGGAGGTAGAGGAGGGGGAGGCACTAATGAAATTCACTAAATCTCAATAGCTGCCCCTCGCCGCTCCACTCTTGGGATATTTATGTTTGACGTTTTTATTTTGTGCTAAAAGCGAACGAAAAAAAAGATGTGTGAAATTTTCATAAGAAACATGTATCACACAACAAACCACGCGACACACGGCAAATCAAAACATGCTCCTCATACACACACACACACACACACATGACAAGAATGTGGTGCGTGTGTGTGTGTGCCTGGCATGAATAATCGTAGCGGAAAAGGTAAAATTTGTCTTAGATATGCGTACGTATGTTTGCGTGTACGTTTGTGTGTGTTGTCTTATCAGACAAATGGTTTTCTTATCGGCTATATCTTGCAATACCCCCATTTTTTCCAGCCGGCCCCGCGAACTGCGATGTACATTTATTTAGCACAATAAAATAAATGCCACAGTCGCAACGAGTGTTCGAATTTCAAGCCAAATTTACATTTTTATTGCTGTCTTGCAGTTTCAATTTTGTTTCGATTTTTTTTATTTTTTGCTGGCGCTCCAACAACAACAACGAAAATGGGCAAAGAAAACGCAAATACAACAAAAGCGCAGCTTAAAAACACGTTGTTTACGTTTTGACAATCAAAGCTGGCGAAATATGCGGGAGCAAATGAAAAGAAATATAAAAAAAATACACACACATACAAAAGCTCACTCACACAAACAAACACACACACTCGTGTGCACGCGTGTTCAAGCTGCTGCTGCTGCTGTTGTTGTTGTTGCTGTGCTTTTGGGTTTTTCTCGACGACTCGCAACACCGGCATCGGTAACAACAACAACATCATAATCAAAAGCCGCTTTGTCTCTTTCTCTCTTACCTTGCATCCTCATCCACGTTGAGTTCGCGACGTAATCTTATTGGCGGTATGGGTGGTGTAGCTGTTGTTGCTGTTGCTGGTGACTCTGGAACTGAAGCCGGCAGAGTAGGCTCTATGGGAGCTGTAGGTGACTCCTCCGTTTCTGTTTGCGCTGGTGGCGACATCGCCGTCGTCCTCATCGCCAGCGCTGACAGTTGCAGGCCTTGGAGGGCGGCGTAATCAATTGTACGCACTCTTCGCCGATTGTTTGACATCTTTGAAGTTGTTGTTGCTGCTTTCGCTGTTCTTGGAATTCTTCGGCACAAACAAACACAGTCACTAACGAATACTCATATACATATAGTTTTATATATATAATATGTGTGTTGGGGTATTTTTATATTAGCACACGTTTGTTTAGTTGTTGCTTTATTTTTTGCGCTGACGCTAATCAAATTTATTATAATTTTGTACTTTCACGGCACACGAACGAAGAAACACACACACACGCGCGAGTTCATAACGACCAAACGACGGCTTAATTTTCAAATACTTCCACACCTTGATTTTCAACGGCCCGAGCAAACAGGTGACAAACTACAACGCAAGACGCGTTGTTACCTGCACAGCATTGCGGTTTAACTGCATGACAGCGTGACCGTAGCGCTACATTCTAAAATTACCTAATTAAGTTGAGAAATATATGGATATGTGTGATACTAGCTGGTCACACTTAACTGAGTATTTTTCTGGTCAGTTTTGTAAAAGAAATACGTTACTATGTTCAATGCTTATTTAAATGTACTAAAACTAATTTTTTATTATTTTAAACCATAAAATATACAAAACTCTTTGCTGCAATTCCATTTTAACAAAATTAGAGTTTAATCAGAAAATAAGATAAAACTGTACACTTCGATGAACTTGAACCGGTTGTTGGGAAAATGCAACTGGTAAATAACAGCTGATTAAAACGGGTCGACAGTTGTAAAGGGAACCGGTAAAAAAAAACTGTGAATAGGGTAAAGCAATTCAAAGATATTACGTTAATTTAAATTTTAGATACGAGGATTGTCTTTGAAATACCACACTACACATTAACAAACTTAAAAAGGTGAGGAAATGTGATTTGTTTAATTTTATTACAATTTGGTATATCTATGTTTAGTGAACAAGGTGAACGTCTACACGGTTTGTCGCTAATTAATTCATTGTTTGCAAAGCTTTTTAATAAAATCAATCACTACTTTTTCAAAGCCTTTTCTAATAAAATGGCGTTGCCAGATAATGAAACTAAACCATCCACATAAAGCTAATTGCTATATTACTCCAGAAGGCGCGTAAATTTATTTAAAATGCCTAGTGTGTACACACTGACATCTGCACTTGCGAAGTTTAAAGTTGTTGCTAATTAAATAATATTCAACATATAATTAAATTAGAATCCAAAGTCGAATTAAGCTGCAGGCAATGTCCGTCAAAAGGCGTGAAAAGAAATACGTGTTACAAAGTTTCGAAATTGTAGCCTTGACTTTGCGGCCCACTAAAAATCAACTTGATTTGTTTTGATGTTTTTATGGTGTTTTTCGTGCTTCTCACAAGTGTCACACATTTTACATTAGAGCCCAATCAGGTTATTTGTATTACTTGACAGCTATCATTTAAGACATCATGGAAACTTCGAAGTTCGAACGCACTGTGCAACGTCAGTTGCCATTTGGCCCCTGTATGTACTACAAATTAGTTGCGATTTAATAATTGAGCCATAATGTGTCTACACACACAACGAGTTGTCAGCTGGGCCCAAGTTATTAACCAAATATATCAGATCCTCACACAACACAAAACGCCTTTGTGCGCAGACGCGCGAAATTTACAAACAAAAACCGAAAATCACAAAAAAAGATGCGCGATTCGTACGTGTTTTCATAATTAACACATTTTTGATTCATAAAACAAATATACTACAACTACACACTACGTAGTATCGAAGTCGTTGCCATGAGTTGAAAATGTGACGTCACAACTTTCAGCGCCCGCTGACACTATCGTATAACGGTTTCACTTTTATTCACTGGAAACTGAATCATCTTGTGTAACGGTTATATTCCCACTTGCCCCCAATCAGTTTGCCATCTATAAATAACAGTATCAGGCCCTGACAACAAGAATTATTATAATTATTGCAATGGTGTGCAAGCTGACGCACTTTTTGTGTACATTATTTACCGTTAGCTGGTAAGTTTAGTAGATAGCTGCTATCGATCAAGTCTGTTATATTTTGTTTGTCTTTTTCTGTGAACTAACGGTATATCCGACATGGATTGCCTTGTTTGACACAGAGCCCAACGCTCTTCTTATCAACAACATGTTTTGATAGTCATCATCAAAATAAATGTGTGCGTTGTCAACAAAACAATGATAAGTCAACTCGGTACTTCTCCTCTTGCCAATACTCATATTTATAAAATGACAGACTTCTATATTGCTTTCAACAAAAAATCCCCATTTCCACTCATAAAAAACACGTTAGTCTTACTTACAAAACAATCTTTCTAGTATTTCCAATTGCGCATTTCCATTCACGCTTTTCTTTCACATAAATAAAATAGGTACACACTTGCACACAGGCACACATGCACACAAGCGCTCGCATACATATAGGGAACATATTCAAATTGTGCTGCAGGCTAAAGCTCATGCGACGATGACGTTGACCGTCGTTTTGGGAATGGACCCCATTTTGATAGCATCTCGGTTCTACGTAGCGCTTAAATAGCACATCAAGAGTCTCACAATTGTGGTTATCGGACACTGCTCGCTCTGAATTTGATGCCAGGCCAGCAAGTGGCTTTCTCTTTGATTACATGTTATCAACAACAATAACAAATGATTATCACTTAAGTAAGCACAATCAGCGTGATGTGTAGGTTGACACATACACGCATACACACACTGAAACACATGTGCTTGTGTATGCGTCTTCAGGAGCGTGGGCGTAGAACACTTGCACAAACATTTGAGAGATTCCTCCAGGTTTACTTATTACATGTGTTATACAACGCGACTTGCATGCTTACTTGTGCTTGTATGTACGTGTGTGTGGGTGAGTGTGCGCCTTTGTCTTAATATCCATTCTTAAATTGCACACAATGCTACTCTCCTCCAGACAGACACTGCACATGCAGACATCTGACCGTACATATCAGTCCAGAGAGCCACTGAGAGCAATAGAGCAAGTGTGTGTGCGTGAGAGCGAACGAATGAAAGGGAGAACTGTACATACAGTGAGAGCGGGAGAGCTTCCGCTGTTGGCGCTCGCAAGCTTTGACGATCATTGCGCTGTGGTCGTCGTCGTCAGTTTGGAACTCGCTGGAGGGAGCTCAGTCAGTCAGTTGTTATCGAGCGTTACTTGAAGTTGGTTGGGCTGCCCACTGCCAGGCTGTGTGTTATTTGTTAGTGTTTAGTATTAGTATTAGTCGTGTGCGCGCTGCGAAAATCTGAGCACCTCTCCTCCCCCGTCACAAGTCCCGCTCGCGTTGTCGCCGCCACTGCCGCCGTCGCCGTCGTCGTCGTCGTCGTCGTCTTTTGCTGTCAGTTCCATTTGTGTGAGTGTGCCAGTGACTGCCCAAAAACAAAATTTAACACACAAAAAAAGAGGTTGCCATTAAAATACAACTACATGTACATACACACACACAGATATATATATATATATGAAATCGCGCATAAACAGTTCGAGTTGGAGCGCTTTGGTTGTTGTCAAGCGTCGCAGCGGCAGCAGCAGCAGCAGCCGCTACAACAACAGCAACCGCATCTGTTGCCAAACAACAATTCAATTAATTATTATATTTAACTGTTGTATTTTGTTTTTTCTTTGGCACTGATGTATTTATGTATAATATAAATTATGTAGATTGCTTTGTGTGCACTTATAGACTTTATACCGACACTTTACTACACAGTTTTTGTTGTTGGATATATCGTTATGCATATGCACTTTTGCATTGCGCTGCGTTAACGGGCAAACAAATGACTTGTTGTCAGACAGAGAATCTTAACAGAAACGTAAAAAATAAATTAAAAATAATAACAAATACAATAAGTTGTTGTAGATAAAAAACACAACGTCCGTCAACTGCAAAAGATCACGAAATGCGGTACATGCGTTGTGATGTTGTCGCTTGACGTTGTCGCAGACGGAAAACAAATTCACACACACGCAAATACATACGCACACACGCACACACCTCCAAACACCTGTACACGAGTCATATGAAAAGCCGCACTGGAGATTTGCACAAGTGCAAAAGACAAACGATTTCTTTGGGTTTTTTTTGCTCTCTCGCTCTCTCTCTCTTTCCCTCATGTACCTTGACTAACACAATTCGATACAGTAAATCAGGCAGTTGGCTATGGGATATACATATATGGGGATATCTGTAAAATTGAGTGCAAAAAATAAATAATATCTCTGTATAGACACAGTAACTGAAAAGCGCGTGATAATCGTGGAAAAATGCAAAATATCGTGCACAAACTAAAAACAATTGATACAAAGAACAAAACAAAACAAACACATCACAGCCGATAAGTGAGAGTGAAGTGAACTACACATACACACATAGAGTATACATATAAGAAATACACATACTTAGAATATTTCATGTTTTTACATACAGATTATTTTTGATTAACGGAATCAGATCAAGAAATACCCGGAAATGGATTACATTGTAAAGGCCTACAAGGACTGGAAATTGCACTCGCAAGTAAGTGAAAATTAAATTCATATATCTGACGGTTGAATTATAAGTAGGTTGAAAATATTGACTGCATAATTTGAATGTAAATTATATAGATCAAAAGAATGGGCTTTAGAACTGTGTTCACTTAAGCGTAAAATATATTCTAGACTATAAAGAAATTGATAGAGGCAGCATAAAGTTCAGGGAAGAGCATATATAAAACAAAACCCACAATTGTCTGAATAATTATGAGCACTATGTTATAACTGTAAGCGTCAACAAAGATCGCGTCGTCTTATGAATGAATCAAAGATTAAACAGAGGCACCTGCTGTCTCCCTTCCTCTTTCTCTCTTCTTTCTTTCCTTTGGTGGCTTTGTGCCTCTCAGTTTCCCTTGTTGTCGATTGTTACACATTTTGCAATATCTGTATATAGAAAGCACAATGAAGTCATGCCAACCCACGGTCGTTAGCTCTTGGGGCTCCGGCTTTGGCTAAAACCCAATGTATATAAGTTGTATATACGATATGTGGCAACATCACAATCACCAGGCAACGAACGGCAACAAGTCGAAACAGAGTCGACGCTTAGCGTCAGCGTCAACGTCAACGTCAGCGTCATCGTCATCTTGGCCGTTTGTCGTCAGAGCCACGATCTATTCAAGAGAAGTTTTTGTGGGCGCTGCAGCAGCGACTGTAGCCAAAGTGCTTAACCGCATTTAAAGAATTCAGACAGAAGGCAAACAGTTAAAAATAATAAATTATATTCTCATGAAACATGATCGTGTCGAAATGCTCTCGCATTACCCAACAACAAAACAAAAAACACAAAACCACTTTGTGTGCCTTACGAATGTACCACCAAAGTGTGCAGCATGGTTGTGTGGCTTGAATCTGGCTTCGCTTGCGACTTGAACCGTGCCTCAGGCTGTGCGCCGGCTGTGTAGTGCCGATCGTGGCCAACGAACCAGGCGATGAGTAAGCTGCCACCAATACCGCCAACTGCCGCCATCGTCGTCGTCGTCGTCGTCGTCGTCACACATCTGGCTAAAAGCAACGAGTCGGCGAGTCAGCGAATCAGCTAGCTAGCAATGCGGCCAACTTGCGCGACTCTGTTTGAATTGCAAATGAGTGCACGAGTGAATAAAGCCAAATGCGTTTTATTTGCCGCATTTGTTGTTGCTGTTGCCGCTGCTGTTGCAGTAAGCTGCTAATTAGGCCAATGCACGCCAGAGTGCAACAATAAAAAAATGCAAGCTACTCACTCAGTTTCTTTGTTGCTCTTTTGCTTTGGCGTATCTAAAAATATCCTTAGCCTTGGGCGGCTCCTCGATGAGTTCATTGCCCACCAACAATCCCAGGCCCAAGCCCAAGCCCAAGCCCAAGAACAGGCCGAAGACCGAGCCCAATCCTCCAAGCCAAACTTGCAGTTTAAGTGGCAAGCCGCAGGCCGGTTTTAGCCACCATTTTGCCGATTGCATTGCGCGTTCTTTTGTGGCTCGTCGCCTTCATTAGACGGACAAATGCACTGCAAGAAACCCAGCGATACAAACGCCATTATTGAGTTAATGAATCATGCGTTAATATAAATATATTACAATTAGTAGACGCAATACATTTTGGTTTCACTTTATTACGTTTTTACAACATTTCTAAAATAGTTGCGCATTGAGAAGTTTTAGCAAGGCCTCTAGTTAAGTAATTCGTTTTTGCATATAAAAACAGAGGAACAGCAGGCAGATTCATTCTACACAAGCTCGACTGTTTTGTATACTCGCGCGTCAAATACAACGTCATAAATTGTTTATATTAATATCTTGTTTAAACTGTTTGAGCTGCTCATTTGTGCGCAATTAACAATAATTAATATGATATGTGTACGAGCAGCGTTCAGCCAACAGTCAAGCTTCTGTCGAGCGAAGAATTGTTTACTAAATATTCCACAGTTTATCAGCGCACCACAGAAGCCTGACTGTATGCGCTTATTTAATAAACATTTCAATTATTTTGATTGTAACTGCCTGCCCTTCAAACCAGCCGTCACATTGAGGGCAAGTCGAAATGCTAAACAGTTTAACAGCCTGGTTATCTCTGCACATAATGGCCTATTATACCGAAACCTTAACATTTTTCGTTGGCCATAAAACGTGCGGGCTGGCCTGCATTCGAAGAGACGTCGAGTTTAGGCCGCTCCTACTACCACAAAATCAAAAAACACTTCCACTTCCATTTCAACTCGCACTCCCACTTCTCGAACACAGCGCGACACCTACAGCAATTATTTTCGTATTTTTTTTTTTTTGCTGATTTACATTTGACGACAATCTTCGACTCGAAAGCCTCGAAATGAAGGTGCGAAAAGCCCCCACAATGTGATTGATCAAGGGAAATGCCACCGAGTGACTAAGTGGATCTTCCATCCGAGATGTATGTTTATAAGACTGGTTCAGTAGAATGTCATCACTGATTGTTTCCTGTTGCAATTTGACATTGGACCGGTTCTTAGGAATTATCTATGTTTTTTTCTTTACTATATGTATTTGCTATATTTAGGTTTTTCTTGTTCACAAACCGGTTGAGGGGCTTATCACATATACTCCACAAAAAAAGTCTACTGGTTACATTCTGGAAACTGACGCACAATCATAATGAGAAAGAAAGAAAACATGTTGATATAAATATGCCGTATTCCCACACAAAATCCGGCAGCCTTGACAGGTCCCAAATAGAATCATGCCATGTCGTAAACGTGTTTTTCTTTGATTACTTGCGACACTTTATGAGTACTTTTCCTTTATTCGAGCGTTATAAGTCATTTTCCTTTGTTCGCTCTGATACTATATGGGATCAATCATATTCTTAAGCTACCAATAAATATACATATTGGCTATAAATACAGTTGACTCAACTAGGCACACATTCGCAATCTTATCTGCAAGTCGGTTTGGCCACCAAAACTCAACAGACGTTGACTATTTAACTGCGTCTCTTTCGTTATATGAAAGAATCTTAAATATAACTTTATATAAAAATACACCACTATCAAGGGAGTCGAGTAAATCAAAATAAACACACACACGACGAGTGTATGATGGTTCGTCTAACTCTATAACGATTTAATGGCGAAAATTAATTAAAATCCGCGAACCATCAATCATTCCTTCAAGTGTAGCGTCATCATTAGTGGAATACGACTTGAATATGCAACGCTTATGGAGATTGATAATATCGCAATCGGAATAACTATAAATAGTTATAAACGACCATATCCGTTATGCTCTCAAGCCTGCTGATAATTGATTTAAATATATAAAGTACAATATATAAATTGCTTCTATTGCCAATAGCGCATCGTAAACGCTTTAACCACGTATCAATATCTCAACCCGTATCGATAGCTATATCGCAGTGCCACAAAAACCGCACAAGCCGATCGACTAGAGTGCTCAATTGGGAATTTTACGAAGCGTTCGAATGACATCGGAAAACAATTGCATATTTCTAATAGTTAGGCAACTAGTGAATATCATAGAAAGTCACGTTGATATTGCCAACTGGAAAAAAAAACTAACGTAATGACGTTGCCCTTCGCATGGGCAAACAAAAAGTTCAAATGCTTCGTAAGCATGCTCGTTTATCAACAGTATGATTGCGAGAAGTATTCACTAAGAACCCATCCATTACATTTATCAGAAAATACGTATAAATAAACGTAATACCACTTGAGAGTCGTCCACTTGACTTATGGTATGATGGGGCTTCGGTTTTTCAAGTGCAAGTTGAATTATATATAAAATACAAAACGGAATGAAAGACAGTTTAAGCTGCGGGGGGAATTACAAGCGAAGCCCCCATGATAAAAGACATTGAATTAAAAGCAGACGATAGTTTTGTTTCGAGTGAAATGCAATTCAAGTTGAAATAAAGTTAGTCTATACATATAAATATATTGGTGGTGAAGTTTAGACAGAATACAAGCCAATCACTTGTTAACCAAGTAGTTTAGCGCGTTGACAATTTTGTCTAGTACTTGGTATCTCGAAGTCGCTATCAGTTAATTAAGCATGTAACCCAGAAAACATTTCAACAGTCAGCTGATAATGATGTGCAGTCCTCGGAATAGTTACTATATACAAAATATACATACTTTGTATATCGTTCTAGTTGCGGAAAGTTTCCCATATAAATTATTGAAAACAATGCTGATATTGAGACAAAATGTTCTATATCTAAGTTAATATGTGCGCTTGATTTTCTTATATATTGCGTACCAGGCACAATTTATTTTGGTTTTTATATCGCATTTGTCGTTGCCGCTTTTTCATTTTTTGTTTTTTTGTTTTTATCAATTTGCAATTTCCTTTTTTGTTAGTTTTAATTAATACTAAAGATAGTGCACAATGGCGATGGCGTCGTCATTACTGCCATAAAGTAACTGTTACTTAAATCTAACCTTCGTTTTTAATTTTTCGTGCGCTTGCACAATTCCATAAATTTTGACACACTTACATAAGCAGCAACAACAAAATATAAAAAAAAAAAAACCACTGCAACAATAATAATAACAACGTCAACAAATTGAAATAGATTGCAAACGATATCATGAAATTTATGGGTATATGCCATACGAATATTTATGATTGTTACTTGTTACTTGCTGAAAGCCGTTCGATTAGCTTGACGACTTTAATTTGGCCTTTCCATCTGGCTCTCTCAGAGTTGCAATTAAATGCTTGCCTAATTCACAGACTGACTGACTGACTGACCTTCGATTGATCTCTGAAGTTCTTTGGCTTCCAACGTATTTGTGTATTTTGGCACTAAAGCGTCGCCGTGGGTTGCCAACTGGCCATAACCGGCGACAAGTTAATGAGTCACATGTGAGATGTGGAGACGTGAGACTTGAGATGTGCGATTTGAGACCACCAGGCCATGATTGCCGTCTGATCCATCTGATATTTCTATTTAGCGTCTTTCGATCTGAATCACAGACAATAACAAACACACGATCGAGTATAGACAATTAAAACAACAAAAATCGAGTAATTAGCGTATCGAATTTGAGCGTCTTCTTGTCTGGATAAATGGATAAATAAACAGAAAATTGCAAAAAGATCCCCTCCATATCTAGCTCGTCTGTTGGCTAGGAGGTTTCCCATTAAAAAGATCGCATCACATCATCGCGGTCATTAAATCATGATGGGTGTAATTTGTGCCGGGAATGGTCAATTTGGAAGAGCTTTCACAGCATTATAAATACATTTACGATATGTACATATATAAACGAATATAGTATGGCAACGGGTTGTATACATTATATGGATATTTTAGCAAAAACCTTACGGAGGGAAACCCGGCGCGTGATCGGTTTGTGTGATCTTATGCATGTCAATGACCGTTTTTCTAACACATAGACCTGCATGTAAGTGTATGTGTATTTGCATATACAATGTCTATGCGCGAAATTTAGGTGAAACGGACGACAAATAAGTTGGTGCTGCGCTTATCAGTGGCGCGGTATTGGCAAAATATTTACCAAATATAAATAGAGAGTACTCTCCTCTCGCTCTCTCTCTCTCTTGCTCTTTATGTATACATAATCGGCCCATTTGTTATTGCAGAAAACAATTTGACAGCAACTGCGACAACTTGTTGTTGACCTTAACACCGCAACCAGCTGCCGCAGTGTGCATTCACATACACACACACGCTGACAAAGACTTCGACATAGTATGAGTTCTTTGCTGTGGGAGTTATGGTAGCCAAGGAAGTAATTAATTGCATTTAGCCACGTTCGTAGGTGCTGCAATATTGCATTAATATTACAAATTGCGTATATACATACATAGGGAGATATCATTTATAAATTTATATCGTACTTTTGTAGATGTGGATATAGTCACATGTTAATTAAAAGTCATGCCGGCAATTCGTTCGCTAATTTCCATATATGCAGCAGCCGCAGCAGCAGCTGTTGGTTGTTGTTTGTCTTTGTTGACTGGGTCTCGACATCGAGTTGCTTTGTCCAAACAGGTTTGAGCTTAACAAAACACAAGAGCAATACATGGAAAGGTGTTTACGTTGTTTGCCTATCACGTGAACAAAAATTATCCGCTCTCGTAAGCAATAAAAACAATCGCAAATTAGCATTCAGCCCAAAACAAAAGACAAATAAACACGCGCTCCGACCGCGCTGTGTAACAGTTGCAACTCTGCACATAAATATTGCAATATCGATAACATTCGCAACTGTGGTTCAGTGTGCCGTGACACGATTTCGTCTTAGGTGAGAGCAAAAGAGGTGCACAAGCGAGTGGCTAGTACTAGGCAAGCAGGCGAACAACCATCTCTAGTACCTTGCGCAGCTGTGTGTCTTTTTGTTGACTCTGTGCTACGGTCACACTGAGTCACACAACAACAACTTGTAAACACGTAGTAAACGGAACTCTGCTGCTGAGCGTGTGAAAATCAAACACAAAATCAGAATTAATTCTTAAATTATCTAGTTGTTTAGCAGGCAACTATCAAAGCAGGCGAAATTTAAAGAGTGAATGCATTCAATTTGAGCAAAGTAAAATGCAATACAAATTAGTTTAAAAAGCAACAATTGTATTTTCAACTTGTTTCGACTTTCGTTTTGCTTGGCTGCAGTTCAGTCAGTTTACAACAGGCGGGGGGAGTTCAGGTGAGTGAAGGTGGGACTAATTAAAGCAGGCGCTGCGCTGCATTTATATTTATAGATACATAATATAAATATATATATATATATATCTATGTTGTATTTTTGCACAACTATAAAAATTGTAAATAGTTACGCCATTGTAATGACATCACAGCTGTTTTGTATATACAATACATTAAACCAAAAGAAAATTGCAGGGAGAAAGGAAGAGAAATTAATGGCGAAAACTTTCACCTGTTTTTAATTGCAGTTTCAAGAGATCGTGCCCGACATGGATGACTCGGAATTCATGTTCAACGAAAAGCAATCGATACGCGACTCTTCACGCACCCTCAAGAAATACGGCAGCACCTGCTGCAACAGCATGAGGAACAATGAAATCCTCATAAGACACACCGTGGAAAAAACGGACACATTGCAAGGCATTTCCCTCAAATACGGCGCAACGGTAAGTTCGAGAACTGTGAAATACCAAATGCATTTCACTTTCAACTCGCTACTCCTATCGATTTGACCCCCTTGCGAAGACAACCCACATAAGTGTAATAATAAGCTGTGGGTTGCAACTCGGCATGGCTTCGCATTGGGTGGCATGTGGCGTCTGGCACGCGAATACTTTAAATTTGAATGCCATCACATAAGTCAGTTTTATCGATTTAATAATCAGAGTCACAAATGCTTAAACAAATTCGCCGTTAACAGTTTCATGTTTTCCCTTTTTCTCATTTTAATTTATGGGAAGGTCCACACCTGCTCACCGTTGAGATGTTGAGTTGAGTGAGTTGTGACAGCGACTTTAGTAAACATAAGATAGCATTACATTCAAGATACTATTATATCTAGGTTGAAGGGGCGTGTATGCGACTCGGGAACTGCAGAACGACCGTTTGTCTAGCTGCTTATCGGAGCTGAAAGAGCTCTTATCAATAGGGTAAAAAGCAGAAGTTAAAAATGGTGCAGCCAAATATGCAGATAATAATAATTGATATGCAGCAAGAGTCACGAGTCTAGACTTGAGGCATAGTTTGTTGTTTAGAGATAATCTGGTGACTTGAAAACGGCAAAGATTTGCTTTATAGCTGGGCCAATTAATCAGCTTGCCATACGAGCTATGTGCGCCACCCACCCTCCAGCTATCCATCAATCAATCGTGCAATTGCAAATAATTGTGGATATATAATTACATACTTATCGCATCGTATGCTTTTCAGACGGAACAAATACGTCGCGCCAATCGCCTCTTTGCCTCGGACAGCTTGTTCTTGCGTCAGTTCTTGCTGGTGCCAGTGGAGAAAACATCGCCCTACTATTTGCAGGCGAATGGTGGGCATGACTTGCTGGTCGACGATGCACTCACTACTAACGCCTCCGCTTCCTCTCCGCCCACCACGCCCGACGCCAATGTGCAACGCGAGGCGCTCAACAATGCAAACAATTTGCATTTGAGTCAGGCCAACAATTGCATGTACAACAGCAGCGGCAGCAGCAACAGTTGCAACACCAACACCAGCTCCAGCTCCAGCAGCTCGACAAGCACTCGTTCCGGAGGAGGAGGCGGCAGCACCCCGCGTCCCTATTCGATTGCTGGCGAATTGCTAGTGCAGGGCAACGATGAGGATCCAGCGCTGATGAACAATCACAATGCGTGCAGCAGCAAGCAGAGCAAATCGTTGGATTCGGTGGCAGCCATGACGCCCGAGGAGGAGAATCGCAAGTGCATGAATGACTTTCTCAATAAGATAGACAACACAATTTCCGAGTCGCGCAAATACGTAGAGCGCTCCAAGGAGTAAGTTGGTCCAGCTAACAGCTAAATTATGGTACTTATTGTGGCCTTTTATCCATTTCAGTCTGGTCAGCAGCCAGAGTGATGCTGACATTTGCATCAGCGCCAGCACTGATGTGTTTCCACAGCGACGCCATCAGCTGAACAATTCCTACAAGAACAACAACAATCGTCCGCCGCATCATCAACGACACAGCTCCACAGGCAGCGGCAACTCGGACACCGCTCAGCTGCTGAATACCACACAAACGCGTCGCGTGCAGAACTCACTGAAGCGTCTGGAGAAGCAGCAGGACGACTTCTTCGAGTTGTAGCAGCTTATCCAACGGTCATTTGGATGTCATCGTCCCACAAAAGCGCTTCGACGTTAGCTCTAGTTTAATTACTGTGAATGAGAGAGAGATATAGAAAGTGAGGCGTGCAGCGAGAGTTAATTTTACGAATTGTTTTTAATTGCAGTGAAATGATGCTGCTATATATGTAAATTATATTCTACAAACCATCACACCTACACACCCGCAAACACACACACATATATATACACTACCCTTATGATAATGGAGAGATGAGGAAGCTATGTTATAAGCGCTGCGCTATTTAAACCTGTACTATATACTATACTATATACTATCGTATGATGACGATGATGATGATGAAGATGATGTTGACGACGACTCAGTTGTCGAATGTTTTGATCTTATTGTTAATCCAACCGTCAGCCCTTTGTAATTGCCGCCAATTTGCTTGCAAAGTCTGTACCCGATGCCCCTAGCCCCCACGCCCCTCTTTAAATATGATTACTTTTGTATGACTAGCTTTAATTACTCGTTTAATTTTACACACTTAGTTATGAGAGAATTATTAATGTTAATTCACAATATAGCATATAGAACTATGTAACACATGCAACTAAATGACTGCTCTTTTGCAACATTGGTTGGCACTATACTATAAACTATATATACTACATATAAATGCATATTTATTTGAGTGTGTGTGCCCTAATGTAATTAAATTAATGTGAAATGTCCACACACAAAACACACAGTTTGTGCAATCGAATTCCACATTCAAAACACGTCCACCTCCACGCCTTCAAAATACACACTCACGACCCCTTCCTGAAAATCCAGCCGATGATACCTTTCCTACGGCCAAACAAAACAGCAAAATCAAGTTGTATTAGAAGATTTTATAAACAAATAAAGTAAGCAAGTGTTAGAGACAAAAAAAAAACCTGCTGCTCAACTTTTATTTCACAACTGTTGGAATTTCGATTGGGGGTGGAGCATGCGCAGTCGACCAGTTGTGTTGCCAGGACGACCAACTGTGCAGTGGAGGCTAAACAAAACAGTCACAGCTACATCGTTGGCCGTCAGTTTTTAACAACTACGCTGCAGATTGACAATGTCCGAGCAGGAACTGGATGCCGAGGTAATTAAGGCCACACAACAGGCCATGGGCAAGTTTCTAAAGAAGCCGCCGCTGACGGACAAGCTGCTGAAGAAGCCACCGTTTCGCTACTTGATGGACGTCTTCAACTCGGTAAGGGCTGCAAGTACTTTGAAATCAATTGATTTGTATTATTTAAAATGGGTTGAACAGTTCATCAAACAAACGGGCTGCTTTGAGGGTCTCTATACGCCAGCGGAGCGACTCTTTGAGAACATTAGCGATCGGTACGTAGAGAAAACGAATATCAATATAACTATAAGCTAATCCTCTTCAATTGCACAGCAATGACAAGATGCGGTTTCTACAAAAGATGATTGACATCACAAGTGAGTCTGGCATTTGAATAAAAACTTGTTTTCTTGCACGTATTTAAAACTACAATCTTTACTATTAAATGAATATTATTGGATGTTTTATTGTATAAATTCACTTCATTAAAATCAAGTGTTGTTACTGCAGAGCTCACCACGAAGCTGGATCTGAAGGTGCGCACCTCGAAGATTGTGGCCGGCCACGAACCAAAGTTCACCAATGAGCTGCTGCAGGCCATGGCGAGCGTGGCGGAGCAGCAACTGGATTGGCGGGAGGCGTTGAAACAGGTGCTGGACGCGGACGCCCAGGCGCAAAAGGCCAAGCCGCCTAAGCCAAAGGAAACAAAAGTGAGCAGCAAACAAACGTCGCCAGCTGGCAAGGAGCACGAGAAGCGGATATCGCCGCAGGAGCAGAAACTGCGCAAAGCCACCGATTTGGCTGCTCGCTCAACGCCTCCCGCGAAGGAAAAGGTGCAGCGCAAGTCGAAGCCATCACCAGATGCAGACGCCAAGCCGAAGTTGAGTAGACAGGGCTCCAAGCAGAAGACACCGTCGCCATCTCTGAAGCCAACAACGAAGCTCAAGCAACAAGCCTCGACCGACAGCGATATAAAATCCATGTCACCATCGCCTGCTGCACCAGCAGCAGCTCCAGTTAAGCCTCTGTCCCCAGCCTCGTCGACTAAATCGCGTGCCGAGAAGAGTTCGCCAGTCAAGGCGTCGCCAGTAACAGCTCCAGAACCGCTCAAGGAACCTTCGCTGCCATCGACAATAGCCGCGGAATCGTTGCCATCGGTTGAGCCCGAAAGTCGCAAATCCTCCAGCAAGAGTCGACGTTCCAGCGGCACTCAGCGTCAGGCTATGTCCGAAGCAGAACCAACAGAGTTGTCCAGGACAACCAACGAAGCGAGTGAAGCATCTGCTGCCACATCACCAAGTGTGCCAGCTGCAGACACCAATAACAACAGCAATGAAGGCAAGCGGGAGCGGGAGGGAACATTCACACGTGAGAACTCCAAGGAGTCCAATGGTTCGGTGACGCGTCCACGCACTTCGCTGCGTCCGCCCAGCGCGCGTCCCGCTTCAGCGCGCCCTGGCGCACCGCGCAGACGAAATGTGGAGATTGTGCTGCAGCCCAACGATCAGGTAAAGATGTCCGGCATTAATGTCAAGCTGGAGACATTTGGCGATTTCGATGACGATGGCGAGAACTTGGTGATCATTGAAGATGCCAATGCGCATGACATCGAAGCGGGCGCCACAGACGCCCAGCTCGACATGGACGCTCATCAGGGTCGATTGGTGCAGCAAATACTCGAAACGCAGAAGGAACTCGTGCAGCAAGGCGGCGATGCCAGCAAGGAGGAGCAGCAAAAGCAAAATCTGGGCGCACGTCAAAGTTCGGCGCGACAGATGAATGATCTGCGAGACATTATACAAACGCTGACCAAGTCGGTGAATCCGCTGGGCAAACTAATGGACTTCATACCGGAGGACATCGACGCCATGCAGCTGGAGCTGACCATGTGGAGGGATACTTACACGCAGGCAGCTGCGGAGCTGAAGCGAGAGCGAAGCCTCACAGCATCCGCCACGGAACCGATGAAGCAGCAGCTGCTAAGCACCGAGTCCAGCATTGCCGAGTACAAGGAGCTGATCGACGAGAGTCGCCACAAAATAATGCTGAACAACGAGCGCATTTTAAAGATGCTCATGGAGCAATGAGCTGCAATTTGAATAATGTATTTATATAAAAAATAGTAATTGGATAAATCGTTAAAAAACATATTCAGTTAGAACGTTTTCAAGTTGGTAATAATAACAGTTAATGGGTGGTACACTTGCTTGCTAAGGTCACTTAGTGTTCGAACCAAAACCGAAAAACATACTTTTTAACCTAGAACGGATAATGCTGCGGACGTGTTGTGCGGGAGATATTAATATATAAAGTATTTACATCGTTAACATGCTATACGAATTGGTTAAGCCTCGGCTTCAACGGCATCCGGTGTGTTGTCCGCATCCGACTTTTCGCCATCTCCTTTCTCGTCGCCCTTCTCCATGTCTTGATCCTGATCCTCGTCGCCCAGCACATACTCAATAACGTCGTCAATGGGGAAGTTGTTCAATAGCGACTTGATCGAATCGTTGTGTATGACAACTGTGAACAGCAGTTTGCAATATTCGCGCATGCGACTGCCGTAGTCCAGTTCGGCATAGTTCTCGCCTCCCTTGGCCAGATCGTGGCCACAGTTCTCGATGACCTTGCACAGCACCGTCTCCTCGGAGCTGTTGGGCCAGTTGTACTTCTTGAGGGTTTGCGGATCGACCAGCATGTCGATCAACTTAGCAATATTCTCTTTTAGCTTAAGATCCTCTTCAGTGAGCACCTCGCCGGTGAATTCATCATCGCTGGACGGCTCCTCAATGTTATCGGCAATAGCAGCTGCCAAACTAGCCGCCAACGACTTGCGCTGCTCCTTCTTAACGACCGGCGACACAACCGGCGATGGCTTCTCCTTGGCGTTGGGTTTGACATCGCTGCTTGCTGCAGCTGGCGTCTCGTTGCCGCCCTCCAACGGCAAAATGGTGTAGACTTCGTTCTCTAGCAAAATAGTTTGTGCACTGCCATCGCCCTCATCCACCAGAAACTCACGCACCACGACGCCATTGTCATCTGTTTTGCTCGAGATGAGCGAGCCAGCTGATGTGTTAGCGGGCGCTGCATCTTCATCTTCCTCGTCATCATCGTCCAATACAATCGTTTTTTTACTTGCAGCCTTGCGCTTGGCTGGTGGTTCTGTGCCAAAGATATCATCTGGATCGCATTCGTGTACGTTGCGTATGTGGTTTCTAAGGGTTTCAGTGCTATCGAAGTTCTTGTCACAGATGGCGCAGTCCGTGCGCTCGATCATCTTAATAGTGCGCTTAGCGCGAGTTGTTTTCACAGCTGCAGAAAACAAGTTAATTATTAAAATGAAAGAAAGTATTGTAGGAAGAGCATTGAACTTACGTGAATGATCGCCGACATCCATGTGCTCCTTCAGCAACACGCTGGTGCGGAAACTACGTGAGCACTCGGTGCAAGCGAATGAGGCACGCTTGGCACGGGTGTGCTCTTTAGCATGACGATCCAGCCTAAGACAAAGAGCAATCAGTAATTGTTCAGCATAGTATTATAAAGCCTTTCTACTTACTGCTTCTCTGTTTTGAACTTTTGGCTACACAAGGTGCAGGAATGAGGACGTAGATGCGTCTTGGAATGCGTGCGCAGCTGTGTGGCCTGTATGAAGCTCTTGCCGCACTCGGGGCACTTGTGAGGACGCTCTCCAGTGTGTCGTTTCATGTGACGATTCAGCACCTCCTTGACAGCAAAAGATTGGCTGCACTGCAGAGTCAAAAAAGACAATTAATAAATGAAGACATAAAGAGTATATAAAATGCTTACCACTGTGCAGGTGTATGGTTTTTCGCCGGTGTGATAGCGGCGATGCTTCTTGAGTGCCACCAAGGCGGAGAACTTTTTGTCGCACAGATCGCAGTCAAAGGGCTTTTCCCCCGTGTGGGTGCGTATGTGAATGCTGCAAAAAAACATCCGAAATGAGAGGTTTGTTTCTTGAATGATCATTTAAGAGACTTACTTCAATGTGGAGAGGCTGTAGAAGCAGTTCTTGCATACATGGCACATGTATTCGGGTTTCTTGACCACCTGCGTGCCCAAATGCTGCTTCAGATGAGCACGCAAATTGTCCAGGCGATAGAAGACACGATCGCATACCTTGCAGCTCATGGTGTCGTTCTCATTCGCCGAGCACGACGAGTACTTCTGGTGCCGCTTCAGATGGTAGGAGCGCGTAAAGTCCTTGCCACAGATCTTGCAGGCATAGGGCTTCCCACGCGACTGATGCTGTTCCTCGTGCAGCTTCAAAAGCGCAGCACTGCGCAGCTTAGCATTGCAAATGGAGCAAGGGAAATCATTGAGCTCAGAGTGGGTGATGAAAATGTGACGCTCGTAGCTGGTCTGTGTCTTGAACGACTTGGGGCAATCGGGACAATTGATGTGGCCAAGCTGAAAGCAAAATGTGACATTAATAATGGAAGATATTTCAATAGATACCGACTACTTACATGAAAGGTGTCGTAGCTCTCGCTGCAGCAGAAGCAAATGTCTTTCTTCTCCATGACCACTGCATCGCGTTCGATCTTATCCAGATTCTTGAGCATGTCCGCTTTGCGCAGATGATAGCCGCTGTCATATCGACAGAATTCCAAGTGCTTCTTGAGGCTTTTGACGCGCCGGAATGTCTTGTAACACTTGCCGCACACATGCTCCACCATCTCCTTTAGTTCGCTGTTGTTACCACTCGTGCGTGTTGAGCCGCCCTCAATCAAAGCGTCCTCATCATCGTCGTCGTCCTCCTCAATGCCCGAAACAACGAATTCATCGTCATTCGCTTTGGCTGCTGCCAGTTCGATCTCATCGTTCTCAGCGAGTATAAAGTCAATGGTATCCTCTTCATCCTCCACAACGCCACTGCTTGAAGTGTTGTTGTCTGCCTTGCTGCTGCTGTTCTCACTTTTGATGGCTTGCAGCACATAATGATCCATTTTCTTCTTTTTGCTGGGAGATGTCTTGATCTTGGCCGTCTCCACAGGCGTCGTTGCAGACGCAGTACGCTTCTCGTTCAAGATTTTCACGCTGCCTGTGGGACTCACAGTTTTATTAACCGATCGGCTTTTGTCGCCCTTTGGTGTCTCATCAGCAGTGTTAAGTATCTTAATGCTCGCACGTTTCTCCTGCTTGACACGCGGTGATACTGATGCTGCCTTCTTCGCACCTTTGGCTGGCACATCGTTCAGCAGTTTGATGCGATTGCCAGGCCTTGTCTTGTCCTTGGGTGGTGCAATTTGTGCGACGTCGAGAATTTTAATCACAGTCGCAGCATCGTCGGCGGCGTCCGTCATGTTGCCCTCCTTGGTTGGTTAAATGCGCAGTCGGGCCTTGAAGGAATCTGTGGAAAATGAAGGATGGCAAGGATCACAATTATGACGTGAAATAGCCTACTTTTAGGCTCGTGATTTAATTAAATTGATCAGTTTGTCGGACACCGCGTCACGTCAGCAACGCCTAGAAGCAGCGCACAATAAAAATGGCGGCCGATCGAAAGAGAGCGAGCGAGAGCACGCTACGTACATACGTAGCTGAAAGACGGAAGAAAAAAAGAAAGAAAAAAAAACATGCAACGCAACAAGTTCGCTCTGCTCGCGTATCGTCAGACTGTGAAAAATATATTTAGGGTTGAAAATAATTCTAAAATAAATTTGAAAATTGTTGCATACTTTTCAATATTGAATATTTCTGTTGCCGGCTTTATAGGAATTGTGGCAACAAATATTCGATGTATCTGATCGACACTGACGTTTATTTACTTGAATTTTCGATTTGACTCTGATTACATTCGATTTACACACTCTCGCACTGTTCACTGTTGTGTTGCTGTAGTTTCTCTAATTAAATGTGAAACTTGCGTCAATGAAAGTCCGTCATTGCCGATCTAGATCGACTGTAACAAAGCGCGCAAAAGAAACAGAGAGATGTAAGCACTGTGTGCGAGAGCGAGAGAGATATCGAGGGCTCAATACTTAGACGATGCATTTTGTTTTGATTGCAGCACTATAATGTAACTATTTTTGTTAACTATGTAAATATCACAATCAAAAGGCTGGAAAAAATTTGAATTTGGGGTTTTTTGATATAAAATACTTGCAATTTGAACCACGAGCGCTGGCACGTAACGCGTACAACACAATGGCGTTGGCGTCTAACCATTCACTGTTTTTATAGACATTCTGCTCTCAGCTGTTCGATATATAGTGTGACCAGCTGTAAAATATTTCGACGACAAAATGTAAAGCTGTTTGGAACGTTACAGAAATGCACTGGTCACACTAATGCTATCGCAAAAAATATGAAAAACTTCTTTCGTCATTCCCAGTACCGATATTCCGATTAACAGTTTTGCAACCGATGGCAGATTTTTAGGTTATTATTTCCAAGTGGTATAATTTGGTACATTCAATATTAAAAGCGTGGTCACGTTGTTGCTATTGTAGTTGCTGTACAGAACAGGTAATTTTGTGTGTAGCAAAGCAAGATTGTTATTAATTTTGTTTTAATAGGAATTATGGCTGCTCTCTTCGACTCCGCGCATACTGAGGGCCCCGGCTTTGTGGGCATTCGTTTCTGCCAGGAATGCAACAACATGTTGTACCCCAAGGAGGACAAGGACAACAAAATTTTGATGTACGCGTGCCGCAATTGCGACTACAAACAGGAAGCCGACTCAAATTGCATTTACGTCAACAAAATTATGCACGAAATCGACGAACTGACGCACATAGTTCCCGATGTAATATCTGATCCTACGCTGCCACGCACTGAAGACCATGCGTGCCCCAAGTGCTCACATCGCGAGGCAGTCTTCTTCCAGGCCCAGACCCGACGTGCTGAAGAGGAAATGCGACTGTATTATGTGTGCACAAATCAGAACTGCACTCATCGCTGGACGGAGTAAATGTTTTCGCGGCCAAATTGTACATTATTGCGCAATTCCAACCTACTTATTAAGTTTATATATAGAGTTGTTAGTCAAGTAATGTTTCATAGTTTGTTTGGTTTGCACATTGACCGGTTGAAGCGCTGCTGACATTCAACTTGACAAATTCATTCAATTTGAGAATGCAGCCGCACATACTTCTCATTCATTCACATGCCGTCATGCATGCACATTATTTGTATTCATTGGAAGATTCATTAAATAATCGATGCTCGTTTTGAGTTGTGATCAAAGAGAGGCAGAGACAGAGAGAGAGAGAGTAAGCGCATGCAAATTTCTTGGATCGTCACAGTGACAAAATTCAATAGCTATCAAACCCCAAACACAACAGAAAGAAAAAATAAAACAATTAATAAACAAGTTTCTAGTGCGTATCGAGTTGTCGTTCGAACATAGCTGCTCAGCAAGACGACAGTCTGATGTTAGAACTTGGCGCGACGTGTTGATTAACATGTAGTATCCGCAACAAACGAAACGGCAAATAATAAATATCAAACTCGTGCTAAACATGGCTAAAGCAAACAGAACCGAAGCTGCTGATGCGGCTGCTGCTGCTGTCGCCCCCGATGATGAGCCCAAGCTAAACTATTTCCAAAAACTATGGAAATATCGCCAATATCTAGTGGTCGAACCGTTTTTCTTCTTATACGCTGCTGCAACTTTTCTCAACACCATCGCACTGAAGAATTTTCCGCTAGAGAAGGCATGTCGCATCAACCTCCACTTCAACGCTCCCACCTGCACTGCCATGCTGGACAAAGGAGAATATGGCATCAACTGCGATCCATTTGAAGCCGCCATTCAAAATATTACTGTTCAAGGCCCAACACCAGGAGAACTGTTGGTGGATGTTCTTTCGCCACTTTTCAATTTTACCGTTTGTAAAGCGGAAAGTCAGACGCAGATATTGATGGCCGATGTGAACGGAAAGCGTACCCCAATCGGTAATTATTTCTAACTATTCAAGTACGCGCGAGATGAGAAAAATACGAAAATTTTGAACGTCATTTTTGTGGCAAGATGAATGATTTTTTAAATGCCATTAAATTAATGATATTCATGTTAAATGACATAGATGGGATTTAGTATAGACTTGAATCTCTTGTCAAATATTGAATCATTGCTTTAATCTGTTATCTCCCAATTGCATTTTGATCCTAGCCTAATCGGATAGTCCTCATAAAGATGGTTTATTCCTTGTGCATTTTACGCTGTTAAATAATAAAATGAAAATAGTCACGTCGGGGGCAATCGAATATAAATTATCCAATTCTAGTTCTTAACCTAACAATACATCTGGTGCAACCAGTTTCGAAGCTTGGCATTCCAATAATTCATCTTTCAGGTTTCTTAAAAATAAACCCCGAAGATCTAACGAATTATTTAACATTTTGTTGCTTCTCACAGTAATGTGCTATATGTGTATAATATATGAAGAGATATTCTGCGAGTCAATTGAAATATGTTCCTAAAATATTTAACGAGAATTTGCCATTTGGCATTGTTGGAACATTTAATTGCTATGTGTGGATCGTATTTTCGCACGAAATTCTCTGAATTCCCCCACTAATCATGAGTATTTTTATATTGTCGATTAAATAGAAGCTAATGCGTGCTTAGTGTAAAAGTCTTAAATCATCAACAAAAATCGTTAGAGCCCAAAAACCGGTTCGTTATGTAGTTTTTCTCTTAACCTTTAGACATGGTAACTAATTTATGAGACAAGACTTCTGAATGATTAGGCTTAATAGTAATAGTATTTGCTAGAATTACCAATAATAAATTAATTGAGTATCATTGTATGAGCAGTGAAAGACAGACAATGGTTTAATGAATATTTATACTTATTGTCATCAACGTTATTTTAGTTTATTCTGATCGCTTTGTGTTTTTTTTCGGGTAAACCATTTAGAATAAAATTTCACTTTCACTACAAAGAAGATTTGGCTTATTTATGACTAATTTATTTTATCGACTTTTCCGTATAGCTTCCATATTCCCGCTGATCATATTGTTATTCGCTGGAGGCTGGGCGGATCGATACAATAAGCGTAAGCCTGGATTAATTCTGCCAATTGTAGGCGAGGGTCTACATTATGTTTGTAAGTCTATTTAAGTCTAGTTTCCCAGTTTTCCATTTATAAGTTTATATCCTCAACAGGTCAGCTCATATCGTCAATTTACTTTGACAGTATTCCCTTTGAGTTCGGCAGTTACATGGAATCCATTGTGCCGGCACTTTTTGGTGGCTTTACCTACTGTCTGATGACTATTTATAGTTACATGACTATAACGGTGCCAGAAGAGGATCGAGTCTTTCGGTTTGGCATCTTTGCTATGCTGGTAACAGCTCTGCCTTTCCTAAGTCTCGCTAGTGGATATCTTTTGACCGTCTTGGGTTATACAAGTAAGTTAGATTAAATGCCTAAACTTATAAAGGACTACTTTGTAATTCTGTCTTTTTCCAGATTCCTTTATAATGTGTGTGGCCTTCCAAGCACTTGCCATTATCTACATTATGATCTTTATAAAGGAGCCCAAGCCACTGATCAAATCGAAAGCAGCGCCAACTACTGCTGAGCCACAAGTACAAAACCATGCTGCTGACAATATGGCCTATGAGACTACTACTTTGGATGAGGTGCCAGTTAACAAGAACGTGAACTTTCAGTTGACGCCACAGTTGGAGCCACCTAAAGTGGAACCACCACCAGTGCCTCGAAAACAAAATCTGTGCCAAGAACTCTTTGATCCAACGCTTCTGAAACAACTCATCTATTTCCCATTTGCAAAACGAGAGAATGACGATCGATTTATATTGCTACTTTTAATATTGGGTTATTTTCTGACCACGGGACCTACCGCAGGAGAAGGCGTATACTTCTATCCCTACAGTTTGAAGAAACTGGGATGGAATGGCGAAGACAACAGTGTCTACGATGCAGTGAACGGAGGACTAGCTCTTATAGGAACATTTCTTGGTACTGCCATCTTCAGTAAGGTATTGAAGTTTTCGGACTCCATGATTGGCATGTGGTCTGCCCTCTTCACCGTTGCGTCTCGGTTGGTGTTTGTAAGTTTACAGCATAATTCAATTAAGAATCTAGTATTTAACCTTCAACATTCTTTAGGCACTTGCAACAAGTGGCGGAGTATATTATCTTGCCGCTGTGTTTGACATGTTTGCTACCTTACGTGTAATTCCCATAAAATCCATTGGATCCAGTATTATTGCTGGCGACGAGCTGAGTGAGTCACTGAGAGAGTACAACATGTTACAGTTTATTATAAGTGCTTTATTTATATAGGCAAAATGTACTCCTTCTTCGGCATTTGTGAACCAATTGCTGGGTTCATATTTCCGCCCATCTACAGTGCGCTTTACACTGCCACGCTTGACTCATTTCCTGGTGCCGTTTTTCTGTTCAGCGAAATCTTCTACGTACCTAATGTGCTGGTCTTCATGTAAGCCTCATCTATATATAACACTTTTAAGACATTAATGTATATATATATTCTTGCAGTTGGTGCTACTTTTTGATGCGTCGCCGTGCAGCGAATGATAATTCCGTCGAATTGGCTCAAAAAAATGAACAAAATGGACAGCAAGATGCCGGAACCGAAATAACTAGTCTATAGTTTAAACACAACATTTATTTTAACTAATGTTTATTGTAAATCATAAATATACTTAAATCCATAAGAATGGTATTTGTTTTTAATTTTCTCTTCTAGTGTAGAAATATTAGAAGTTACCTGAATCTTCGCCCTAAAGTTAGAAGAATTACGTGGGCTTTCTTTGAATTATGATTTTATAATAAGTGAGGAAGTACAGAAGGAGTTACACTCGACCGTGTAATAGTTATAAGCGTTATGAGCACGCTGAAGAAGCTGGAGAAGTAACATTTTATAGTCATGTTCTTAAACGCCCGACTAAATATTGTCTAAGAATTTGAACGCATCTCAGAAGCTAAACTTGAATGAAGAGAAATATGCCGAAGGTCTTTTGAAACTAACATACCTATTTTTTTTATTAAAATTTCATTTGGTTATTCCGTTATTTTCCTCACACTTTTATTGAATGGATTTTTTTTTATCGTCTTTATGGAGAATATTCAATATTAATATAATTAAAATAATAAAACGAGTCTTTTGACATTTAAGTTGCAGGTTAGCAAGAACTCAACTCAAGTTTCAGTTGGAGTTACCAAGAAAGGAACTACAGTAAGATAGTGACGATTGCGGATTTCTTGATAATATGAATATATAATATAATGAATATAAGAACATATTGCAATTTAATTGAAAATATTCATCCTTTTAGATTAAATGTACTCAATGCTGGATTTATATTTCTAACCATTTAGAGAGCTTTACTCTTTTCAATGTACCCAATTAATTAACAATTTATAGTTTGCGTTGCTCGACAATAGTTGGAAAAGTATTTGCTTGAGTCTCGCAGAGAAGAAGGGACACTTGAATTCCGGAAACGAGATTACTATTCGACATGCAAACATTCAAAGCTTGGTTAAGCTGAAATTTGCTTTTATATATAAATACAGAAAACCGAAGCCGGTTAATTGATTTGATTGTTAATTTCTGTTCGACACGTTAAGTCCGCTTAAGGTGCTGGGCAGAAGAAATCACGAAATTCCCAATGCCCATAAATAGCAATTCAAGTTTGTTGCCTGGAAATGTGCTAAGAGATATAACTAATTGAACATATTTAGAAGGAATGTAAGAATAGACGATTGGTTGTTGACCTGTAACAGCTGCTACGATAAATTAGTTGGCGCTGTTAACACAAATTTCAATTTAAGAAAACTTATTCTAAACTGATCGTCATGTATTTTTAGGAATACAAATAGCTATTTTAAATTATATAATTTTGCTTTTATGTGGCAAGGTGTAAAGAACTCTCGTTAAAATATAAAATAGTATCTTTAGTTTTAAATAGTTTGCAAAAAAGTACAATTTTTAAAGTGGAATGAATTTAAAAAATTTAACTTAAATTGGATATGCATACCTACATAAATTACTTGTACTTTCTAGCTGCTACAATGAATATTTAAGGTTATTTTACTTATTTTACTCTATCAGCTCTTTAAGGGGTATGAAAAGCAAACCCTTTTACTTTAACCTTTGTGCTGTGCGAACACTTCACGCCTGAGAAAAGTGTTGTCTATGCTTACGCAGTAGCAATTTTCCAATCAACAAATGCATTCAATTTGATCAGCCAGCCGGTAGTGGTGGGCGGGGCGTGGCTCGGGGTGGCGCGTGGGCGTTAAATGCCACCTACGGCCGACACATGAAAACAATTGGCAACTAATAATCTCAGTTAATCTGCATCTGTGTGCGCGTGTGTGTGCGCCTGGAAGGCAACTTGCAAGTTGTTGGCACCAGTTGGAGCAGCACTTGTTGCCCCTTGTTTCGTTTATGGCCGTGAGATTTTAACGAAATTGCTCTTTGGTTTTTGCAGCCTTGCGCTATAAAAGCACGTTGACGGGACCATCAAAGGCTCAGAAGTGGTTTCGACCTGCTTGCGAGTAGTTTGCCCAAAGTCATTTCAGAGTCTAGGCAAGTTAGTGTCTAGGCATTTGTGCAATAAAACAAGTTTTCATGAGTTGAGTTGAGAACTAAAGTTGGTGCATTTCTCTACTTTCCGTCCTCACAGTTTCAAAATGTTGCGCCTCTTGCTGCTGCCCCTCTTCCTGTTCACCCTGTCGATGGCTTGCATGGGGCAGACATTTCAATATTCTCGCGGCTGGACCAATGGCAAACGTGCACCGCCTGCAACAGTTGTAAGCAATGGCCACAACCTGGGCCTATTGGATCTCTACGATATGCCAGACTTGCCCAACGATCGTCGATTGGAACGGTAAAGGAAACAGCATTATATTGAATAATATAACAAGTTAAATTCTGCTTTCACTACAGTTGTCTAGGGCATCTGCAGCACTTTGTGGGCAACAATCTGTTGCATCGCTCCTTTGCCAATGGATTGGCCTACGATGGCAGCAGACCGGAGTTAGATGCTCCAGTTCGCAATGCCAATATTCGTACCAGAGCTAATGCAAATGCCAACGGCAATAATAATGACAACAACTTGTATGGTAACTCCAATCATCATCAATCAAGCGAACTCTATGACGCACTCAATGCGGCTGTGGCAGCCTCGTCTCCTGGTGGTGATTCTGTGGAACCTGGTGATTATGGCAAGCATTAGACATGTACGAATTGGAAATTGGTTTAACATATTATTGTTATTAGCAACAAATGCTACAAAAAAACTAAAAAAATACAATTAATAGTTCAATGAAAATTAAAAATGGAATATATTCGGGTTACAATAAGTGATATAAAATACCTTTATAACAATAAAGTTTCACATTTTATAGTTCACTTGAATATATATACAAAATACAGTTTTAGCTTTGAAATTAAACTTCGCAGCTTAACAGCGTAAATCATCTGAGGTCAATTGGCAATTTTGCAAGCAGCCTGTACAAATTTGGGGCGTGGCTGTGTACATTGACAATTGATAATCTCCTAGCCAACTTCCAGAATTATAAATTGCGATTCAAGAAGACAGCAAAATCCTAGGCAAGGCAGTTAAATATAGGTATGAGCATGCTGAGTTATTTTAGCCATCTTTAAATCTCTGTCAACTTCATTATAATGCTGTGAGCTTAGTTTGGTTTAAAAATAGTTACAAAAGTCATTAAATGTTCAGCCATTAAGGAACATCGAATTACGAAAGGCAAAGTTATGGTTCGTTGTTTTAATGTTAAATTGGTTCAAAGCTGCGCTGTATAAGAGTGGCGCCATCTGTTGTAAAAGTTGGCAAACAAGCACAACCGCTTAATGCGACTATGCTACTGCTTGAAACGGTTTAGCATTGTAACCGTTTTCCCTCTCGTCGGACTTGTTTCAAACTTACACTTGTGTTCGGGCTGGAAGGGGCGTTCCCATACTCTAAAACAACCTTGATCGCGCGTAGGGTGTACACATTAACTGTCACCAGGTTTGGTTTCTCTTGCCCTTTTAAAAACAAAAAAAATAATAATAACAAAACTCTGCGTTGAATTAAGCTAAGCTTTAAAAATAATGTATGTAGAACTAATTGGTATGGTATACTTTAAAGGGTCAGCGATGCATCTTTCTGTCTGTTACGTACTCTAAATTGTAAACAGTGGCTATACAAATTCAGAGGAATTATATAATTTGCCATTGTATGAAGAAGGATATACATAAGTATTTATTTTTAGTTAAAGGAAATAATATATGAATTACATACAATAGGTTGTATTACAAAATCAAAAATAGTGCTGTGTTGAGTTCGTCACTCTTAAATAATCTTATATATTGTAGTTGCCGTACGACAATTTTGTACAAATACGTCGATATACATTTAAGTGCAATAAATATGTCTCCTGTTTGTTAGTTTTGGGCCCACTCTTTTTAATAAATATACGATATATGCAATTGAGGGGACTCTACGAGTAAACCCCCCTTAGAGCGAGGTTTGCTTTTTTCAATGATTGCACAATGATTGTAAGCTCCAACATTTGACAGCTTGCGAAATGAAGAGTATCGTAAACAGTAATAAATATGATATTTACAGTTTACGAGCGAACCCGAATCCACATCATCAATCAAGTTAGCTTTTTGAAACGACTGAGAGGGGGGATATAAGCGTAACGATTATGAGAAAAACATTAAATCGAAACGGGTTGAAAATCGATAAGCTACAAATGTTATAAATTATGCATTAAGGTATTCTCTATAAATTTCTATTAATAAAATTGTGCGTAATAGTAGGCGTTTGTATGTGTTTACACTTTTAGGCCAAATCTGCAGATGTGAGTGTGAATGCTGGGCTGCGTGTGGGTTCATTCAATATTCATACAATAAAAGTCTGAATTAAATTATTCTATGGATATTTCGGCTGATATAATTGCGCATTTATGACAAACGTTATGTTGTTAGATGCGAAAACGTTGTAGGCACGTTTTTGTGGCCGACTGACGGCACGACGTTCTCTGTGCTCCGTTCTGCATCCTGCGTTCCGTTGATGAAGAACAGCAACCATTTAATTTGCTGCTGGGGGATGAAGAAATGGCAGTGGAAATGGAAATGGGAAAGGAAAAACTGACGAGCAGCTCTCAGCATCTCAGCAGTTAATTACTTTAAGTGGTTAGAGCAATAGTGTGTTGTTGGTCGCTTCTGTTGGTGGTTGCTCAGGCACCTGTTCGAGCGGGCGCAGCATGATATCGTTGTGGACTGACAAATATGAAATCAAACGGGCTGCCATAAAGCTGGGCCAGCTCATCATTCACGCAATCCCTCTCATAAAAAGATATACGACACAAGGAAAGAATACAAAGAGAGCTGGAAAAACGCAGTTTTCAAATTGAATTCCTAACAAGCTAATCGATCCTCGGGGAGGAGGGCTGACTCACAGTCACATGCACGGCCAAACGGCAGAGCACAGTGCACAGCACACAGCACACGGACAGTGCGCACACTTCGCACGCACCACGCACCGCCCCGGGTGCTTGGGGAATATGAATTTATATCTTTTAATCTGCAACAGCATCGCCGGGCGGAGTCAAATGGTGAGGCAAATGCTGGATGCTGGCGATGTGTTGGTAAAAATAAAAGTGAAATTAAGGACGCAGGACATATTTCAACAGTGCAATGCCAGCTACGCTCTTTATTGTCAATGTCAAGTGGGCCTTCGGGGGTGTCAAATGGACTGGCATTCTCCCGGGGGCAGAGTCTGCCCAGTGTAATTGCATTAAAATGCAATTCGAATTGCCGCTGGAGTTCAGCGCTTTCCCAGCGCATGAAGCGCATCCTTGTTGACTGCCGTTCAGTGTATTGACGCTAGGCATCCTTCGTAGGCGCCACGCAGGGCCATAAATTGTATTGAAAGCCGCTTTCAACGCCTTTTCATGTCGCCACGATTGCCTACAAGTGACCAGCTGTCGCTGAGCACATGTTGTTGGCGCTGACATTGCAAATGAAATTGGTTACAGCACCTGCGCGTGATGGCTCAAAAGTCGCTTATGAATAAGTAAAAGCACATTCAACTTATTGGGTCAGAGTGCTTAAAAAATACGTATCTTATGGAATATTTTAATATAATATTTCTCAGTAACAATTTTTGTTAATCGGTATAGCGCTTTTAGTGTGATTTAATCTGATAATTCGGTTCTATAATTAGCTTGGAATTGACGAGCCTTGTGCTTTCCCAGGATATTTATCAGCATCTATTTGTAGCATCTGTTGTGGAGTCGGAGGGTTAACAATTATCGGAATCGAGTGATGAGAAAATCTCAACACTTGCTGCTGTTGCGACAAGCTAACATCAAACATTTAACAACAGTCCGTACTTGGCGTCCTCCCTTCCCAAAAGCTGAAGCGAGAGACAAGCGGATAACAATTATATTAAACAGCAAGCAAAACAACATTGACACTGGATTTGTAACAGGATACGCGTGTAACCACGAAATGGCAAGTCAGGAATAGGAATAGCAACAGCAACAGCAACAGCAGCAACAACAATAATGCGCAAAACACCCTTTCAATTAAATATTTGAAAACAACATTCGGCAATTACACAATTGACACCAGCTGAGGGGTGGCAACCCACCACCAACACCGCCCTGCAACCGTCGCGTCCTTCCGTGCGTTGGCCGTGAGCAACTTCATCAATTTCGAGGGCATGACTTGAAGGCACGCGCGTCAATTCTCGCTGCGATCCAGACTCGCAGGCCGCAGGGATTTGAATAGCCTGAGCGTCAAACGAGGGGGGAAGAGGGGAAAGGACTAAGGACAGTGGCAGGTTCATAAACAACGTCAACAAGGACAAGTTGGGCTCGTTAAACATTAGTCAACATGAACATGACATCGCTTCCAGCACTCACTCGCTCTCTCCTTCTCTTTCGCTGAGGCGTATTAAGCCCGTTTTCACGTTCGGTTTTCAAATGTCGTAAGTCGTGGCCTTTTTTATTGTTGGCCCATTCGTTTGTCGTTTATTTTTACAGCCAGCCATTTATTTGGGCACAGCAAACAGGACACAAAATCTGCGGGACGTACGTATTTTAATATGCATTTGGGAAAAATTTGGCAACCAATGAAATTGCCAGTAGATGAGGGGGAGATGCAGATTGGGAGTGAGCAGGGAGTGGTATATCTAAATGAGTTTCTTTTCATTTCAATTTCCGTGTTGTTTCGTTTTCCCCCTCGATGCCAAGAACGAAATACGTGAAATTCTGACCATTTTGGGCCTCGGCAGTCTGCATTATTTATGGGCCAGCAACGAATTTTGACTTGCCTCGAATTGGCCAAAGAAAAATTACGCAAAAATCAAAATTTGCCCAGAAGGCCACTTACACAAAGCCAAGCCAAGCCAAGCCAACCTGAGCAGCTGACGTCCAGACAAAGGTCAAAATAACTAGCAGGGAAAAAGGTCAATTTTGTTGTTGCAAATAAAAAATGCAAATGCTGCGCGTCCATGAAATGGACAACTGGGAATGGGCACAATCACAGAAAGAATGAATGTAGCTGAGAAAGTTGCGAAGGTAGAGCAGCAGTTGAAGAAGGTAAAGTACAAATGAAATGAAATGAAAGTCTCGACTTTGTAAGTGGAAATCTTGCTCAATTTGCCAGCTTAATTTTAATATTTCAGCAGACGGCGCCTAAAGAGACATTGGAGATTTCGCAGTGCATAAATGTTTCTTTCTCTCTGCTTGATTAGCACTTCGCTTTACCCATTGATTCCTTTCAATTTTTGCTGGCGACATTGATTTCGCTTAAGGTAGACTCGACTAAGCAGCGAGACAATTTTCACGCCATAACTCTAATGGAAGTCAGCATAAATTTTCCAGGCACTTCAATAATTGATGAGCGCGTTTTTTGTGTGGATTTTTATTTCGGATCAGTCGCAGTAATAAAATTGAAATGCTATACTGTATTTTTCCCGGCTCTGACAGGTCCAACCACGTCAAAAGTCAGTGAGCAGTTGTTGTTTTATTTACAGCCTTTTATTGGCTGGTTATAAATTTGTGTGTTTTGGCAATAAATACCGAAATACCTCACGTATCGTGAACGCGGCCCAATTGCCGTTAGCTGTTGACATTTGTGGCCAGGTCGAAAGCAGGGCTGGCTGCAAGCGAACATAAAACAACCCCTCCGATACAGGTTACACGGCTGACCATTCAAAGCCGATTGAGTTGTATATGTCCGTCTACTGCGTGGCGTGAGGTCTGGAGCTGTGGCACTTTACACTCTCCACTTGCCGCGTGCTACGTTCAGCATTCTACATTCCACTTTGCCACTTTACACTTTTTATGCTGCTGATGTGATTTTGCACTCAATTGAAAACAACTTGATTAATTTTTCATGTCAAATTGCAGTGGGTAGTGTGTAACATGAACTTCTACTTTCCATTACAGGACATTCCACTAGTCTCTTGGTTTCTTAGCTACTCACAGAGCGCTTTCTTTTATTGCGAAGACCAGATCATTGGTAAAAATATTCTGTCAGCTTGAAATCGGAAAAGCTATAGAAAATAACCTTCTCTCGCATATTTCCAAACACAAATTAAGCATGTTCCCCACCACAGACACGGTATCTATTAGATGCGCGCGTGTATCTTGAACCTTTCCAAATCATTTAGTCAGTCAATTTATTGCCAACGAAAATAAACACTTGCTAGCCTTTGTTCTATCGAGTTTGTAATGTCACCATGAGTTATTAGCATTCTTTGCCGAACGCTCAAAAAAGCGCACCATAGGATCCCGAATAAACAAAGGCAAAAGCACATGAAACTAATGACAAGCCCAAATGATTAATTTACAGAACAAATACGAGTATCAACGGCCAACGGTGTCGCAGGGTCATTAGAAGTGCGGTTAGTTGTCGTCACAACGGATCCAAATCGTCGACGTCCCGTTCGACAATAATGGCTGACACTGTGCTGAGGCCAGGGGATGTGGGAGAACATACGAACTATGTGCTTACTGGTTACTATGTTGGGACTACACTCCACTTACTCCATTTTAAAACTCATTTAGTCTCCCGTTTGTGTACAAATTTTAATAGAACCACACAGACCAACGAGTATATTGTACTCGTGTAAAGTAAACACACATGGGCTAATGACTGTTAACATAGTTTGCCAACCGCAATAACACATTTGTTATACCCTGTAATTGTTTACAAAGTAGCAGTTCAGTCAGCAAGATTGTCTACAATAATATGAGAGTTTATAAAATAAAATGTATAAAGGCGGAACAATAATGTAGATATAAAATAGTATATGGAAATCATCTGATATAGGTATATATATGCTTCACAAGTTTCTTGCCAAATTGTTATGTTAACAATTTTTGTTTAAGTAGACGATTTGTATCTGTTAGCGCAGTAGCCGCTGAAATTGATTTCTTGAAACTTAATATAAATTTCTACAAAAGTATCTTGTTTAAAGAGTATGTTCAAGTCGGTGAATCCCAAGTTTAGCTAACTTTAGTTTGTACGTTAAAAATGGTTTCCTTTATGACATTTTTTATGACTGTCATGTGGAGGGTTGAAAGGCCGCCGAATGACGACCATAATTAGACGCTAGACGTGCTACTGTCGGCCATATCAAATGCAGTAACAATGGCAATGAGAACTGCAACAAATACGGATACGGATAGAGCAAATAGCGACTCATATTTAATTTAAATGTCTACATGATGGCCGCTAATTATTTGCTGTCACTGTGAGCTGCTACTGTGGCTGCCATTGTGACTGCCTGCAGAGCTGTCCGACTTGACTGAAAAGCTGTCGACGATTCCCCAAGCTTTTGTTGGTTCTTTATTTTTTTCCACTCCACTCCACTCCACTCCATTCCATTCATTCTTTTCTCATTGTGTTCCGTGATGCTAACATGAAAATTGTAATATGACTGTGGAAAGACTAAAAAACTAATTTGAAAATGGTTTTGCTTTGTTGCTGCCGTTTTGCCCCGGCGGTATGTGAGTTGAATGCGGCGCCCAGTTTGGCTTGACTTGGTCGGCCTTAAATCCCTTCAATCTTGCCATAATCCAAATTGACATGGCAGCCGGACTTCAGGAGGCTTCACTCGAAAATCCTGCCACCTCAACGTCGCCACTGTAGACTCTGCAGTCGGTCGGCATCGCTGCCTCTGCTCTGCTGTCTTGTTGACCAACCGCATTGCTGTTCATTTGTATTTTTCATATCCAGTCTGACACTCGACCGAGCTGCAGCTGGACTGAGGCGAAACCAACCACCCTCTGGTCACTTTCAATTTGGCTTTTCTTTTTTGCTGAATTGGGGCAAAAACTTTTGTTACTCTTTCGGGGGTTTGATAGAGAACTGCGCCTGTGCCGGCTGTCATTTCACTAAGTGGACACAAATAGATTGTTGCCCCCAAATCCGATTCCAAGTGCCTGTCCGCAACTTCTCTCAATAATCAATCAAACCTGCTGCCTGGCGACGCCAAGATCCAGTCTCGCAACCAATTAGAGCGACATGCGCATCCCCACATGCAATGTCCGGGACACAAAGTAACCGAATTGCCAAACATCCTCATTACATACAAAATATGAAACGATATTCTTTGCTGCCGCTGGCCACAAAGAAATAAACCAAAAATTGTCCAATTAAACGCAATTTATGTGGATTTCCAAGTAGTCCAGGATCAACAACAGCAATTCCAGCCAGAAGCTCGCCGATGAGGATGTCGATGGCAAGGGCGGCGTCCAAAGCCAAATTAAAAAGGTGTCTCTGTGGAAGTTGCAATAAAGAGCATTTGATCGCCGTCTATAGTTGCACAGTGGCGCAAGAATGAGATTTTAAGCACAAAAGATTCTGTTTTGTATTCTTCTCCTTTTTATTGTTTAAACTTTTACTAACAATTAATAACAATTTCCTTTGCTCTCAATGAATCAGAATTTATTGATTTGCAGTCGTCATATTTTTTGTTTAGTTTTCAAACTACGTTTTAGCCACATGATATCCATTAAGAGCCACTGTGCGTCGGCGTCTGCAACTTTGTGGGCGCCGTCTTCCAACTTGTAGCCGAAAATGGTTTACTTCCGCACCGGCGACCACCATGCAACTTGTAGGAGTTCAAGTCGCTGTTGAAGTCGGCAGTCGAGAGTCGACAGTCGACGCTAATGTGACAGCGGCCAACACTTTAAGGGATGTCGGCCAGTGGCGGCCCATGGCTAAGTATAGGGACTACCTGCTGTTCAGGCGGCGCCTGTTTGTTTTGCCTTTCAGCGCAAAAAACACGTAATATATTTATAATGAAAGGCCGCTGGCTATATTCTATAGCTGTAGCTGTAGTAGTAGTAGTGGTTTTTTCTCAGGTCCTCTAACTCTAATAGTTGTTGGTTTTTGGCAGCGCTCAGCATATGGCTGATACCATTCGATGAAGAGCTCATTAGGCCAACACATATATCCGGTCAAGGTGTGGATCGCCCCTGAATAGCTGGCAATAAATCAAATTAGCGAAGCAGGTTTTTCGCTCTCCAAATAAATTCACAGTTGGTTTTGTTTTCTTTGATTTCGTAGTGTATTTATTTTCATATGTTATTTATATGTTTACTAATTATTCAATTATAATACTAGGTAATGCCAGCTGACTTAAGACTAACGTACAATACAAGCCATATATTTAAAAGTTGTTGTTTGTTGTTGTTAATTATGCTTAGAACTTGACATTTTTTGAGATGTATTTCGCCATGTAAGTGTTGAACAATAACTGAGGAAAAGGAAACACTGCGCTACGAAACTAAACGAAACTGCTTTAACTTAAGTCGACAACTTAATGATAACTGTGTATAGATATACTACATATACATATATATATATAGATATATGGATGTATCTAGGAAGTAAAGCTAAATATTTACAAATTGTAGCAGATCTTCGGGGCGCGCGAACTGCATTACTTCAACTGTATTTACAAAGCAAACTTTATCACAAATAAACCTTACAGACTACACTAGACGATTAGCAGCCCGCTGCATGCGACGCCTCCGCCCAGGGCTGCAGACCATGGAGTGCAGCCAGCGGAGCTCCATTGACCCCCGACTGAGAGCTGAGTGGAGCCGCCGGCGGCGCGAAGCCTTTGCTAATGGCCTCCGCTTGCAAGGATAGCATCAGGCGATTGGCCGCTTGACGTTCGGCTTCTCGTTCCTCGGCCGTCTGGCGTCTGCAAGAAAAAATGTGAAGGAAACAGGAATGAGTTACGATTGACATTGGGTAACGTTGGGATTTATCAATTGTCCGGCATCGCCTAATGTGCATATTCATTACGGCAAAGCAATTTGTGCGAGTTTGGGGCGGCGAACTCATCAAGTCATTATGTGGGCGGCTTGTTAAGACCATTTAAAACTAATCAAATCAAATATGCCGACATATCCCCATGCCGTGACGCAATTATACGAGCACTCGTTGGAGGGGAACTGCTTTTGTTTATTGAAAATTAATTTCGAGTCCACTCGAAATTACATTTTAAATGTTTTTGTGCTCAAATGGGATTTAGCCTGCAGCAGCCGGAGTTGCAATCGCTGGCAATTTGTGTGTGCCCCAAACTGCCACTAAATTATTCATATGCTTCAACTGGAATTGCAACACAGCCTTTAGCTGTTTTGCTGTTGCAACTCTGCTGCAGTTACTGCCAGCTTTCCATACCCAACTTCGTTTCCCGTTCTCCGTTCCCCGTTCCAGTCTCGGACTCAGTCTCGTGCACGTTCTCGTTATGGTTCCCATTCTCATCCCCAATTTGGTTCGCGTTTGCGCAGCATTTATGCTCTAATTGTGGCCATCCCCAAACTCAAGCACACTCACATACACACATAAAGTACTCCCCTCACACCCCTGCGGTGGGGTTGAATTGCCATCGCGCGCCATATTGAATATTTCATGATCTAATGAAGTTCTTCTGGTTGCTCGTAAATACGAAACTCTGGCGCAAAGTTTGTCCCGTAATTACACTGACTGCCTAAATACCTTGCTCATTAGTACGTGTGTGTGTGTGTGTGTGGGCCGGGTGTGTGTGTGTGCGACCCACACATGTCACGATTATAATATAGTTTAATATGCTATCATTAAGGCTTTCATCAGCAATGTCATCATTCAAACTACAACTACATAACTTGAATGCGCACCTATTAAATATGCATTACAAGGCAGTGTGAGACTCTTACTCATTGCGAAATCAGAATTGTGCTAATAAGAAAATAATAATACAGGACAATGTAAGAGGGAATTTATAACCTGATTGCAAGAATTTTAAAGCTGTTTTAAACGACTATCTATAAACAAAACGCCACTCTCTTAAGTACTAAGTTGCAGATAATCTTAATAAAATGAAATTAATATATTGCATTAGTTGTGCACCGTTTATATAATGCATTTTAAATTCATTTTTATAGCTATACTTTTAGTCGCTTTAATGCAAGACTAAGAAAGTCGTTAAGCTTTGAGTATACTTAACTGATTTTCTTTTAGTGCAATTTGGATTTATACTTAAACATTATTTGCAGAGAGTTATAAAGATACTACTATCATAATAAGAACTCTAATATTTGTGTGCATAGTGTATTTGACTTAACTGAAGTTACATTGAACATACTCCCACATAGCCGTTTATCGAAGGTAGTATATCTTACTGGATAACAATAATTCAACTCCCCATGTAACAACTCAATTGTCTGGGCAATGGTTAAGCTTGAAGTGAATTGCTTAACTTTTACTTTCTGGGATTTTGGATGTTTTATCTGCGAGCATTTTTACAACTGGCGCATAAAAAATTCAATGAAAATTGATTAAAACTCCAAAAACAAGTAAACAAATGTACGACTCTGATTGAGTGCGTGTGTGTGTGTGGGTCTAATTCCAGTTGCTCTTTTGTGTTTGGCTGGGAGACAGAGACACGAGACACGAGACATGAGACAGGAGACAAGAGGCACGACTGTAATTTATCTTCAGTCACGAGCTTGGAAATGGGAATGAAAATGCAACAAACGCTTTACAAATGTTAACTGTTTGTCTTTTGGCGCCGGGGCGCTGAAAAAGTTTTTAGCCGCGATAAATAATGGCTCGACATTAGGCTAAAATGTTTATTAAAGCTCAACGCATAAATCGCTTGACTGCGCTCGACTCGACTGACTGAGTGCGGGAGAGAGTCTCTTACGGAGGGGTAAGGAGGGAAGGAGGGCTTTTATGTTGCCACAAATTTAATGGCAAGTCAATTGTCGCACTGTTAGCAGCTGCTCACAGGTTTTCCGGTCCGGTAATTAAAATCATTTCACACACCGCCCGCAAACGAGCGTCAACAAATTACGACCAAATAACCATGGCCCACAAAACTTTTTGGGCCGAAAGCAAAAAGGGCCTTTGGTAATTATCTTTCAAGACATAACAATTTAGCTAGACCATTAATTGGCTGGCCGGTCGCATGGCCGCCTCCTAAGGGACTTGCCGCAAAAGACGAAGATTTAGCCCGGCCCAATTGCTGCTGCTGTTGTTGGCCTGCTTGGGCCACGTGCCGGGCGTAAGAGAGATTCAAAGATAATTTACAAATGGCCAACGCAGCTGTAATTAATTTCATTTGATTTTCCTTATGCCCGAAACAAAAACTTTGCTCTCAGGCAAATTGATTTTCGTCTTGCGGTTAAAGTTGCCCAACAACTTCTTAAGCGCACGTTTCTGGTTCATTTGTCATTCGAGTGTGCGTGTGTTTGAATGCGTGTGTGTGTGTGTGTGTGTGTAAATTTTTAATTAGACAGCTTTCAGCAAAGAAAACTTTTCCATATGCCAGCCAATTAATTTTCCGTGTCTCATGTGAGTTTTCGTACACCAATTTAAGATTTTGGCCAAGCGAAGCTCGAGTGGGGCGCAATTTTGATGCATGGCCATGTAATTAAAAAGGGTTTAACGGCGAGTTGATTTATGTGCCGGTAACTAATTAAATTATGCAAGTGTATCCACAGACGGTAGCACAAAAGCAGCGAGTTGCCTCTTACTTAATCACATGCCAAGCTGTGCACTCTACGGGCAATACGAGCGGCTGTTTGTGTTCCTGCTGTTCGCTTTATTTTATTTAGAATATCTGCATTACGTGAACGACTTGTTCAACACAGTTGGCGGAGAATAATCCCTTTAAAGTCGGCAGAGAATTATTCAGCACACAATCTTTATTTTACGACGCAGCTAACTTTGGATAGAATAACGAACGGACTCGGCCAGGATTTGCCAGACAACAGTTAGACGCCGCCATTTGTTTGGGGGCGAAGCGTCAGAAAGTATGCAATGACATGCCATTTTTTGTTTCCTTTTTGCTTTTGCTTTGTTGCTCTGCCTGCTTGCGGCATCTGGCTTTTGCTTGCTTTCTGTTTTGCGCGTTTTTTCTTGACGTTTCGCTAAACACATTGTCGGACTGACAGGCTACAAGCTTCATTCAATTGCTCAGTCTTCAGACGCGCACTCTGTTTGGTAATTATTAATTATTTATGTTCTCTTCGCTGCTGTTGTTGTAAGCAATCGAGGCATTTAAAAGCCCCGGCTAATGTTAGAAGCCGTTGTTGTCACGGCCTGCAAAACAGGTTGCAATTTATTAAGATTGTCTTGAAATGAGCGAGAGAACAAAAAATAAATACATTAAGCAATCGTTGTGCCTCGGCCGCATAACTCATACGCCATGTTGGACGCAGTTAATTATTTAAATTACTTGGCAAACCGTTTCAAGAGTGCATTAAAGCAATTATGCATTCACATGGACCGAGCTGTACATAAGTATACTTATATTTACGAGCTATACATAGTAATCATGGCGATTGTGTGTTATGCCGTTGCCATTTCACTTAGCCACAAACGAGCCGTGGCCATTGCCGTTAACAAAATTGCGTTTTACATCATTAATTTTTATGAGCTGAAATAGGCTCAAAATGGCTGATAAGCTGGCAGAGCTAAGAGTTGGGGTCCGCCATTGTCGGCCTGGGACTGACTACGGCTAAGCGGCAATTAGCGCCTATGGGCAAAAGACTTGGCCCGAGAACTTGGCGCCGTCTCACAAAGTGTTTCGAATATGAGCACATACGTGCGAGCGAATTGCGTATACATTCTAATGTTAATAATAAAATAGAAAACAATTTGAGACACGCAAATGCGAACGCATTCAACGCATCAATGCCTCGTTAAATTAGAGACAAACAAGCGCGTGACTTGTTCATTTGTAGGGTAGCTCATTCCTCTGATAAGGCTGCGAGTTCCGAGTTGAAAATACTCGTTAATTGCCATTTGCATTGCCATCGCTATAAATCAAAATGATAACCAACAGATGGTGGCCCATGGAGCTTATGCGTGTTAAGTAAAAGTTTCGCGTTCCAAATGCATTTACATTCAAATACGCTGACATTTGCTCACATGTGTGTAGCGACATCAAAACATGTACCAAGTACATCGCTGATTTTGGGGCTAATTAAAGGCGCGTCAAGCTTCAACAATTGATCAAAGTGTTCAGATATTATTTCAATCGTTCGACTCATTTGTGTTTGCTGGCTTATTAAATGCCCATCTGTCATTATTTAACGATTATTTAAAATAACCAGTTCGCGTAATTATACAAAGTACTATAAAAAATAGGCAATATTTGAAATATTCTAAATATGTTATGTCAAAAATGATCAGTCAACCATTTAATGAAAATGTCCACCGATATTATTTAAAGCTTTAAAAGTTCTTTCTCTCAGGTAACATGAAAAACCTGTGCCAACTAATTTCAACTCATTTTACAAACTTTTCCGCTCGTTTTGTAGAAGTTTTTATTTGTATAGCGGCCATTTTGTGGATATGATTAGCTAGCACGGCTAATAGAGCCCTGTGCTCATTATTAGTTTGACGCTACAAAGGGCTATTCGGTCTGCTGCAGACAGAAAACGAAACCACCCCCACGATTATAGCAACCCCTAGCATTATAGTCGGGGGGTTGTGGGGTTGGAACAGGCGTTGCTGCCAGCGCTTTTTCATTTAATGTGCTCATGCATAATGAATAAACCTTTTACCCCCCGCTTGAAAGGCACGCTTTTGTCTTTTTTCCTACTGCTTTTTTTGTGTCTTTTAGTGCGAAAGGCTTTTGTAGATTTTGTAGTTTAAACAGACAGTTGCAAGTGGCGCCGGAGTTGGGGCTTAACTACCTGTCATCGCTTTGGATGTGGGTAGCGGTTTTGTATTGATTTCTCCTCTGCTTCTATTTGCGTGCTTACCTCCACTTGGTGCGTCTATTTTGGAACCACGTCTTCACCTGGGCATCGGTCATCTTGAGGCCGCGTGCGAGCGCCGCTCGCTCCGCCGATGCGAGATACTTCTGTTTGTGAAAGCGCTTCTCCAGCTCGGCCACCTGGATGCGTGTGAAGGATGTGCGCGGCTTTTTTCGCTTGGGCGGCGTGCGATTCTGGTAGGGATGTCCGATGCGGCGTGCGATGGGAAATGCAGCTGAAAGAGGCACAGCAAACGAAATAGATACAGTTAATGCCGAGTTAAGTGCAGTTGCTGGTAATTGCACACAGCTCACTTTCACTGCTGCGGCGGTGTGTCCTCGCAGGCAATTAGCAAACAATAAATTCCTGCTCAGATAACAAGCAATTTCCGATATTTGCTTCCGGCCAACAACAACGACCCAGGCACCTGTACACGCTGCTACTTAGCGACCTTAGACCCGCCTCTACCTGCCCCTGCCTCTGGCACTCGCGGCACGCTGTGAAATCAATTTGGGCTGCGCCAGCCCCGAAGAGTCACTGACTCGCACCGCTAAGCGTCTAAGCGCCTAATTGCCGCAGCCTGAGGTCGAGATCGTACCTTTATCATAGCTGCAGCCAGACCCCGACTCGACTCCGTCTTCTAGACAGACGCACGCGACATCAATTTCATTCAGTCAGCCTGGTTGCCCGGTTGCCTGGTTGAGTCATAAAGTTGCGGCTTCCTAGGATGCGTACTCCTCTATACATACTATACAGCATTATATAGCATGTGACCCAGTGTCTCGACTGCAACCCAGACGCTGGCGCTGCCTTAATGGGTGCGGGCGCTCGGACTGCGACTTGCTGCGGTGCTGTGGTCTGCTGCTGGCGTTGGCGCTGGCGCTGAACCTTTTAAAATTCCTGCCAGCCGACTTACTTTGCCATAGCGTGCGTGTTGTTGTTTATTATGTGCGATAAGAGCCAGGCGCAATGGTCACCAAATACAACAAAAAAGCAAAAACAAAAAAAAACACAACAAAATATTGAAACGAAGTCGTTGTCGCCGGTGACAACTGCTCAACTGGGCAACTGCTCAACTGGGAAACCGGCTTGACCATCGTCGCTGGGGTCATGCGATAAGTCAGACATGAGCTTGTGAATATTCTGGCGAAATTTATTTGCCACAGCCATTTGAACAGCAATTTGAGGAACACGATAAAGCCTAGACGCTCATTTGGTTGCACCACGCTGACTCAAGCCCCAAATTTTCTACACGAATTTCTAAACAAGGCATTCAAGTAAAAATAATTTTGACGTTACTACATTATAAGAATATGCGAAATAGTTATACTTTAATCAATAATCTTGTGATTGGAATTTGAGGGAAAAACTTCGATCATTCTTAGTTTGATTATTTAAAATAATTTTTTAAAATTACGCTTTCTCATTGTTGAAATTCAAGTTACTTTAGCAAGTTATGCTCAAAATATATTTAAGACTAAATGATGACAATTTGTAAACATTATTTAAGCTCTCATATTTACTATTCAGGAACTCGTAAGCAATATGCTACCATCCATAAAAATTGAAACAAGTTCAGCTACTTGAGTGCCATAGATTTCAACCCTTGAGATGAGCGAATTTTATATCAATTGAAAAGTGCTCAATGCCGGAATCTATGGCGGGTGTTAAGCTGACAAATCATGTTTTTTATTGCCACTTTTGCGCAGAAACCCCTTTTGAAATATGCGCCCAAAGGAGCCGTAGACTGCGTGTGGCTGGAAGTACTATAGAGGCAAAGTGGGATTGGGATTGGCGAACCATTTGAATATTTCAAGCAATATCAATTTCAATAAAAAGCCATTTATCGCACCACATAAGCAGCACCACTCATATCCTTAAAGGATTCGTGGGGATGCATGGAGAAGGAGCGAAAGCGCAAGCATAATTTTATGGCTTACCAACGCTTCCCGTGTTGTGTTTATTTATGATGTTTTTGGCTCAGTTCTTCGGCGTATCTTAAAGATACTCACAACCTGTCTGTGGGCTGTGGCTGTGGCAGCGGCTGCGACTGAGGCCGAGACTGAGACCGCCTGTAAACTGCTTTCCCAAAATACGTAAAATAATGCTAAAAGCTTTTAGCATGCATTATTGATGGCGCCTGTGGCTAAGGCTAAGGCCGTAGTCGGAGAATCGCAGTCAGAGTTTTTTGAGGCACATACAAGGCGTATGCGCAATATGCGTCAGCTATCATGTATCTACACTTTGACCTTTTTTCGTTGCCAAACTTAGGTCTGCCGTTTGGAATATGCTAATAGTTTTGAGTGCACATTTTGGCTGTTTGGCGTATTTGCACGAAGGGCTGCGGTTGACCCCAAAGAACCAACATAATTGGGTCCTGCTGTGCCGGCTGTCAGCAAGAGCAGCAGCATTCCAATTAACATGCTATGGTTATTAATCATATGGCGCTACAATGCAGCGCAGGGCTGGAGAAACAGATGCAGAGTGGGGGGATCGAGGCAAGGGTCAGTTTGTTACGGGTGCAGAGTCAGTCCGTTGCTCGCTCGTTTGTCTTGTTAATGAAAAAAGCCAAGGCGCCAGCTTATCAGCAGCTCAAGCGACACACACAACAAACAAACACGCACACATACTAACTCATACACACAGAGACACTGACGAAGATGTTGACAAAACGAAACTGGTCAAAAGATCGTTGAGTTCGCTTGGCTGAGTGTCTGAGTGGCTGAGAGGGTCCGTCCGTCTCATAAGTGTGGCCAGGTTCTACTAGGCACTCTCCCGGCTAATTAAAAGCTGACCATGTCAGTTGGCCGCCTCGCATTGAAGTGTGGTATGTGGTGATAAATAAGCGTCCACAACTCGCAGGGTCTCGCATCCAGTTGAGTCCGGCGACCGCCCAATGTGTAATTAATTCCTTTTCGGGGCACAGCGCGAAATTAAAAAGTCATGTAAACCAGCTCATTAAAATAACTGAAAGACCGACGGCAAACAGTGCGTTGTGCTGCAGTAGCGGATGTTGGCCATAAAAGCTAAAGTCTTAGCCACTGTCGCAATCGCAATCGCAACGGCAATCGCAGCGATCCTTAGTTAAGCGGCTTTTTGGGGGCTGCCCAAATATGAGTTAGTCGTCCATCGAGTGAGTAGGGACAGCTGATAAAGCAGCCACCGGCCACCGGCCACCGACCACCGCTAACTTGGCCAAGACGCCAGACGAGAGGCGTAATAAAATCAACGCGAGCTCATTATTTAAGCGGCTCGCGCTGCGAATGCCGCGTGTAGCTACAAGTGAAGCTCATAATGTAAACAAATTAACAAAAGCCGCAGCTCAAGGAATCGCAGAGAATACATTTCAAAGTGTGTGTGTGTGTGTGTGAGAGTGTGTGGATGCCACTGAGTTGAACGGCATATGCAAATGCGATGCGTTCGCTTCTGGGCGGTGGCGCAGCGTAAAGTTGGCTTTTTTAACTTAAGCTGCGATTGCGCATTTGAAGGCAAACATGTTTTTATACTTTAGGGCCAGCCTCAGCTTTGGCAGACCCCACACACACGCACACACGCACACACTCACACACATAGGCAGGCTGTAGTTGTGGACGCGAGTGACATGCCGACAGGCATGTTGGCTTAAAAGACTTCTCTGATCGCGCTTATTAGCCAGCAGAGAACAAGACTTTAATAAGCCGCACTCGCAGTCGCAGTCGCAGTCGCATTCGTGTGCGTGCCACATGGTAATCACACGGCCCCAAATGGTCAACGCCAAACAGTAGCTTGTGTGCTGTCGGCTACCGTTCATTGCTGGCCAGCAAGAGCGCCAACATGGTCCAATCACAGCGTAACCCTCAAATAGCAATTGCTGTTCGCTTGCCCGCTGATCACCGGGTTGTGCAGCATTGGTTGGGACTCACCTGCCAGTCGATCCTTGACCGCCTGGTGCGCCAGCGCAGCGTGATGCAGCGGCGGCAGCGCCCAGGTCAGTGGAGTGCGCTGCGGCGGCACACGCAGCACATGGCCGGCGGCGGCGGCGGCTGCCGACGGATAGAGATGCGGATATGTGTAGAGAGCGGCGGCGCTGCCGTAGGTTGAGTTGGCAATGCTTGTGGCCAGCTTGTAGGCCGCCAAGTCCTGGTCGTCGGCAGGCAGCTCCTTGTCATCGACGGTGCTGTTGTTGTTGTTGCTGCTGCTGTTGGGGCTGCTGCTGTGCAGATTGCCGCTGTGATTGTTGTTGTTGCTGTGGTTGTTGTTGTTGGTCTCGAAGGGTTTGGAGAGCAGCCGGGATATGCTGAAGGGCAGATTCTCGCTGGACGAGGAGCGCGTCTGTTCCGACTGCAGCGACTCGCTGCAAAGGGAAATGTGATGGTTGTTGTTGGCTCATTAATATTAAAAGTGTCGCACGATAAGCACACATCGCCAGAACAAATTATTAATTAATGCTGCGAATGGCATTTCGAGACCAGTCGAGACCCCAATGCCCACGCCATTGTCGAGCAGTAGTTGTGGTTGCTATTTGCTCTGGCTATTTACTGATCTCGCAGACAGATAAATGCGAATCCGAACGCGAACGCGAACGCGCAACACGCAGAAATCATGTTGGCAGCTGTTGTACGCGGCGTATACGTAACACTGAAACGCTGACGTGTTGGCAAATTAAGTAATTATGCAAATGCTAGACGCATTTTATTTGGATTCTATAAATCATCGAGAGGCGCTCAAAACGAGTCACGATCGATGTTTAATTTTTTTTTTTGGGTTTTTAAGAAACTATTTACAAAATTTAAATCGACACTTTCGAAAACTAAAAACTTTATTCACAACTCTGGCAAAAACAAAACGTGTTATTAACCATTAAAATATAGGGTACGCTATTCTCCCCCAATCACTCTCTCTCTCGCTCTTTGTCTCGCGACATTCCTTAAAGCTTCGGTTTTTATAGGATTTTTATAGCTTGCTCTATTAAAATGTTAATCCAATATGCCGCGGCCGCCGACTGTGGCATTGTGTGGAACTCGTTTAGGCCCATTTGGGAATTGTTATCAGAGCGCGCTTTTTGGCGCCTTGCTAATGTGCATTTTATCGCCGGCCCAGTCTGAGTCGCAGTCGCAGTCTCAGTCCCAATTTCCAATTCCCCAAACTCTCTTCACCAGAAACTCCAAATTTCCTACCTGATTCAGAATGCTTTTGTCCGTCAATTCAGGGAGTTTCATTTGGGTTCGCTGCGGCAATTTATTAGTGTTTAAGAGGTTTGTTCACGCCACAGCCAAATTGGTCTAAAGGCGAGATATGAATGGAAGCAGCTCAAAGCTGCTTGGGCCCCATCAATTGCCAGCTTGTTAGCATCGGACAATAGAACTCATTGTGTGCGCCACAGAATGTTTAGGCCATAAAGAATTATATTTTGTGGTGCCATCAAAGCATTTAAAGATTAAACTTATGAATAGCAGAACTGGCATATCAATGATGGGACTTTTAGTTTTACTCGTCTTCAGTGTACCTATTGTTAAACGGATCGCGGCGATTTCTAATTGATATGTTACCTGAGCGGCGTCTCGGATTCGTCGTAGCAACTGCCACCATCCATATCCACATCGGAGCCGCTGCCGCACGACATGCGCGAATCGGAATCGACATCGACATGTATCTCCTGCTCCTCGACGTCGTCGCCGTGCTCGTGCTCATGCTCGTGCTCATCCTCCTCGTGGCTGGACATGTTGACAACGCGTGGCGCCAATTTGATCAGTTGCGGCAGTCAATAGAACTAATCGAATATCACACTGCTTGCTTGCACTTTGGTCTTCTGTTTTGCGCGTGAATATTCAAATATGCATTGACGGGTATCGATATGCTTGCAATATGCTTGTCACACTTCACACCAAATAGCACTGGGCACTTGCGTTGCGTTGGCAGTTTAATTAGCGTGGCTTAGTGACTACTTCCGCGACGACAAAAACCACCGACTCGACAAATTGAGCTGACGCCGCTGACTGAATCCGTTTGAGATGCGATCTCTGCAAAATCGCCGTGCTGGGAGCGGGCGCGTGCTGGCAGGCGTAAACGCTTTTCATAAATGCAGCCCAAAAATATGCCGACGGACGATTGCGCTGCCGCCGCCTCAGTCGCTGTCGCTGTCGCTGTCACTGTCGCTGTGTCTGCTGCCGCACAGCTTGTTAGCCAAATAAGCCAGGAGTCACCCCGCTGGCAGCGAGCACACAAAAAGAGCAGCAACAACACGAATGAAAAACAAACAACTAAAACCAGTTTTGCCTGACGCCGGCAGCGACGCGTCGTCGTCGTCGTAGTCGCTGTCGTTGCTGCCGCGAGCGTTGCCGCTGCTGCGGCTGCGGCGGCTGCTGCTGCTTCCTTCCTATTTGGTTAACGTTAACGAGCCTGTTTGCCACCTTGTTTGAACCTAACCTACCATAATAAACGTTAGCCAACCCTCACAGCACCCGCACCACCGCTCAGCCCCGCTCTCAGCCCTCGCAGCCGCTGCACTTGCTCGCTCTGCGCTGTGTGCGGTGGTTGCCGCTGGCTGCTGGTTGGCCCGCCCCAGCCGTAGCGTCGTCTCGCTCTCGCACGCGTCTGCTCATGCGCTTGGCTATTGCTCGCTCTCTGGTCAATGGGCAAACAGGTTTCAGTCTGCGCGCGGATGGGCAGCACTGGCCGACAATTGACGCAGTGGGCGTGACACTGCTCGCCTGCGATTGGTTGCTGCCTCTCGAAAGCACTGTTAATGGCAATATGGGCATTGACGCCACGCACTTGATGAGCGAGGGGGGAGAGGTGGAGGTGCTGCAAACGACTGCTGGCAGCATTGAGCTTTGCATTTGCGACGACATTTTAAATGGAAAACGTTTTGCTTTTGGGGTTTTTATTACGAATAGACGAGAGCATGAAGAGAATGTATTTTCATTTTGATTGTTTCTATTTTCGGGTTAGCCAGGCGTTGCCATCCACTCCGAGACCGCGACCCGACACCGGGAAGCTGTGCGCACGTGTGTGTGTGTGTGTGTGTGTGTGCGAGCGGGACAGCGCATGGCCTGAAGAAGTGCAAATGTGGCAGATTAATAGCACAATTGGAAATAGCAGCGTTTTGTCAGTTTGAGTTCACAAAGCGACCGGGCAGCAGCGCGCAGAGAACGAAGCTGCGTCTTAGCCTGCGGTCCACTTTCCTTCGGCTTTTCCTAATGCCATTCCCAGTCCCAGTCCCAGCTCCAGCCCCAATTCCAGCTCCTCCACGTGCCATGCATTGACAGCAGCCACGGCGAGATCTCTATTAGCGCCAGCGGCAAAATGTTGGCAGCTATCTCTTGAGCCAGGCATTCTGGCAGCTAACGATAAGATACATCCTCGCATCCCCTCACTCCCATTCCTCTGCCTTCCGCCCACTTGGCTATGCAAATGGAAATTATTTTGTTTGGCGTCTTTTCCTGTGTGCGCGCATTGGCATCTTTCTAGCCGGGTTCACTTAAAGGTTAATTGACAGTTTTATTGCCGACTCTCTTGGCCTTGAGTCCGGTGCCCATTTGCCCACTCAGGTGGCTTGACTTAGGTCGAATCGGCTCGGAATGCCGCGACTTGATTGTGAAATGTATCCCGGATGAATGGCAAGAATCTCGCTCCGCTTAGTTGGCATGTGCCATGCTCCATGTGCATGCCAAGCTCGTGCCTAGCCAGCAGTCAGAGAGAAATGCTCGATGCGTCTATTTGATTGCTTCTAGATTTTGCTTGTTTACAGCATAAGCCAAAAAATTAATCACAAAAATTCAATTTTGCACTTAGCTGTGCGCTTTTTGTTACCAAAACTTTGCGAAAATCATGGCCAACAATGAAACGGGCAATTACTGCATATTCAATTGGGCGCGTGATCCGACACACAGCGACTGATTATACACAGAGAAAAATTAAGGATAACTCAACAGACATATTTTTGAATACATTATTATAGATTTTACTGATCCATTTAATTTTATTAATGCTTGTATATTACTATTATTGTTGCTATCGTAATAGCACAATTAAGTTAGGTATTTGTAGATTCTTTAAGTTGACGATCTTAACCAAATACAATAATTAGAGATGTGTAACTTCGTTATTAATAATTATTAATATATATGTATCAATTAATGTAAAAAGTAGCTTTGAATAGATGAAATTTTAAATGGGTAATTGTACGAATTAATTCTAAAGCTTTATTTGTATGTTATTTCATGCCACATTTGTATTAATATAAACATGAATAATAGAATTTCAAAGAAATAATAAATAAGAATAACAGTTGACTTTTCAAATTAATATAGAATTAAATGTAAAATGTATTTCAATAATTTTTATGAGTGTATTCAAATCTACATACAAAGTTGTAGACAGATGCAAAAGGACTTCTCAAGTCACGACGCATCGTCGTTGTAGGCCTTGTAGCCAACTAATTGGATTTCATTTGAACAGCAACAGCAAGAGCAAGAACAACAACAACGGCAATGGCAACAGCAGCAAGAGGCAACGGCAACAGCGGCCAACAATTGCCATAATAAAAGAGTAACAACAACAGCAAGAACAACAACAACAACAGCAGAGGTCTTGACTTGGGCAATTGCAATGCAATTTTAATGCAAAGCGAGAGGCGGGCCACATTTTTATTGCAGTTTTTTTTTACTTTTATTTCAGTTAATAGCAGGCAGCAACAGCCACAACAACAACTACAACAATAACTGCAGCAACAGCAAACGAGAAATTGGTGCTTGGTATGAATACAGAATGAGGCCAAGATGCCACCACAATGCAGGGCACTGGTAGCTGCCACACATAGAGGCAGGATGCTGTGCTGGGGAGGCAAGACTGAATTAGTATGCAGCATCATACTGCAGTCAACAGCAGCAACGGCAGCAGCAGCAGGAGCAGCAGGAATAGCAGGAGCTGTGCCCCACCTTCGTTACCATTTGCAGGACTTGCCACTTGACTTTATTGGCAACTTCATGGAATATTCAGGAGGAAAGTTCTGCGCAAGTGCTTCCAAATGGCGACGGCGACTGTGACTGTGACTGCTCGTGTCTTCCGCCTGCTGCCTTCCTCTGGCTGCAGCTTCATTTCGTATGCATTTTTATTTCGCTCATATACAAATGGTGGCCCGATGGCAATGTGGGTGTGGCAGACGGTGCGCGGTGGCGACACAGCGCAAATGTCACTCCAATTGCCAATACTGATTATGGTTGTCCCTGTTCGTCGTCGCAAATTTTATGTGCGGTCAGGTGAGCGCTATTATTGGTGACAGTTTTACCTTTATGCCAATGCCTTTCAAATGTCCACGAATCCAGACAGAGCCAGCCACAGTGTCAGCAATAGCATCTCTCTCTTTCTTTTCCACTTTCTCCCTGCTCTGTCTGCCCCATTTAAGTGATTTCCCTCAACACGTGAAGCACTTTCTTTGAATTCCACCCAGCTAAGCCCTAGGCCATTGTGCTCTCACGAAATTCTTTTCGCCTGTCCACACTTGGCTTCGGTCTCAGCTTCGGGGGCTTCGAGTTTGGGTCTATGCGTGATTTTGTTAGTGAATTGACCACACAATTTGCTAAGCGATAAATTAACGCATTAATTATTTAATACACATTGCTGTTCGAGAGTGTGCGAGTCTCTCTGTGTGTGTGTGAGTGGGCGTCTGAAAGTTTTTGGCCTGAGGGCTGACTTGTTGAGCATCGGCCAAATCGAAGGCGATTCACACAAAGCACTGATTTTGGGATCACAGCAGCATAGAGAGAAGTTTTGACCCAAGCTCAGACTATGGAATTTCCAACGAGCTCGAAAAAATTGCTTACTCATAACACAAATTTAACAACTTTTAAGTTTTTCACTACACTCTATTTACTCGTAGTTACATAGTTAGCTTCGAATTTGTACTTCTATTAATTGTAATTTAAAGCATTATAGTCAATACATCAGTACCTTTGTTTAAAATCAAGAAAGACATATTAGAGAACTTGAAGAACTATTATATATTTCAAGACAATTGAGATCAATTTGAAATTGAAACTCAGTAAGATGTAATCGGAATTTATTTTTATTGCCAATATAATGTTTAATAATAATATCTTAAAAGAGAACTCGCACAATATTCGATTAATAAAAGACTCGTGCTCATCAGCACACAGAGATGCCGCTTAATTGCCACAAAATGCTGCAAATGATTTCAATTCAATGGGAGCACAGTACTCGTAGCATTTGCAGAGTGTTCTTAATTAATTTCGCACCCATTCTTTGCAACATCCACTGATTTTTATGAGGCCACACACACTTACACTCAAACACACACACACACACAACTATGCGCATGCATATTGTATGGTATATGGGCATTTTTAATAAGTAACCGATTTTTTTCACGCATTCCTGCCGCAGCGTTTGCTCGTTTTGTGGCACCCTTCGTTAGTGCCCCACAGCTCAACCCCACCAGCCTCGCGCTCTCCTGGCTCTCACTGCCATTTGCCCTGTACAATTTTGTGCGCGCCATTTTGGTCGTTTTATAAATTAAATATGCCCTCGCGCAATTCCAGCCAGCGATTGTTGCAATACCCTCTGCGCCATTCGCAAAAGGGGAGTATTGCAAGTGAGTCCCCCCAAACTGGAAGCCGAAAAAGGAAATACTGAATGTTAGATATTAGTTTGAAAAGACTTCGCATTTGCCACTCATTTATTTACAGGGTATCTATGTTGTCGAAGTGATTTGCTGGCTGCAGTTGTTTTTTGGCTGCCACAAACGCAAATGTGGCACAGTTTCGGAGCCCGGTTAAATGGATTAAAATGGGGCTGCTGCCGTTATTGTTGTTTTGCCTTTTGTTCGAGGTGCTTTGGCTGTGCGTTGTTTGGTGTGCGGTGTGTGGGGTATGGTGGTAGTGTGTGGCGCTTGGCAAATGTGCGACACGCCGTTAAGCAGTTCATTTGTAGGCAATTTTCGTATGATTACAAACAATTTCCGTTGTTTTCGGTCTGAGTGCGTGCGATTAGCTGGAAAAATTTATGGATCATACTTAGCCACATTTACAAGGGGGTAGCCATGATTTTTATTGCCTCAAGTGGCTACAGATTGCCGAAGGAGAGACGGAGCGCAGGGCGGGGCAGCGAATTAAACCGGGGTGTTTGTACGAACATGATGTGTGTGGTTCATAAATTGCCAAACGTAGCGGGCACAGCGTTATGTATGTGTGGGCAAAGTCTTATAAATTTTGGCACAATCCGCTAATTTGTATAACAACTCAGTTAGCCGTGGCCAGTTTTCAAATGCTTAACTGCTTTTTGACACATAAAACTAATTAAATCGGTCGCGATCGTAAAAATCTAGAGAGATATCGAGCTTTCAACGACACATACTTATGAACGCCCCCATAAAAAGTGTAAACAAAAGGCAGCACAAAGCAACAGAGACATATGCATTTAAATTCATATATTTACGTTAAATATTTTGGAAAGTAAATTATAACATTAAAAGCTTAAAATATCGCATAAAAAGTGGCCTTAGAAAGAGAAGAATCATTTCAGAAATTTCGATCATAATAATACTCGTAAATCGAAGCTCAAAGCATTTCGACATTATTGTTCATTTGCATATGCAAACGGGCTGAAACCAAATGCATTATAACCGCTCAGTGGGATATATAGTATTCATAAAGCAAACACCTTTGCTGAGAGCAAGGGAGAAAGGGCGAGCGGGAGAGTGAGAGCGTTATCTCAACTACCCAAGTTAATTGCTTAATCTGTGAACGCAGCTGAACCTCAATTCTCTGCTCGTCTTTAGTGCATTAGAAGAGTCACTTCCCACTTGGGTCATATACGTTATTGCACTCCCCCGGCTCACCTTTACCTTTTACCTGTCTAGTGACTAGTGACTGTGCTGGGCTCGAGCTCGTGCCGTATGATGAGTCATGGGCCGTGGTTTCGTTTTGGGAACGCAATTTGCTTATCGAGAGACGAGAAATGCGTGTCTCCTGGCGGTGGCTTCAATAATTTTATAGCCCACGTTGAGCCAGCAACTTTGCTGCAATCAATTAGCATTGTGACCTGTTTTCTCCCCCCCTCCTCTCGCATTCCCTTCTGTGTTCCCCATCATCTTCCATTTCTTATCAGTTTGACGCGCTTGTTAATGAACGATCGAGGCTTTCCTCTCATATTTTGATACATCGATTCTCAGGCTGCCTTTGTTTCAGCTGCTGCTCTTGTTGCTGTCGCTGTTATTGGCAGTTTCTTAAAAGCTTTTTGCTTAATACGCATTTTAAATGTTAATTAAAATGTGTTTATTTGCTTAGCCAGCTCATTAACCGTTTCATTTCATTTGCATACGCAAACGAAGTATGCCAAAGTCGATTGTTTCAATTCCGGAATTGCTGCAGAATTCGTTTTATTCCTCGCTGCTGGTTTAATACGCGAAATATTATAAATGATTCACTGCAAAAAATGCCGCATGAATCGCAATCATTTTTCAAATGCACACGACAAAACCGAGAAGCCGAGAAACCGAGGAAGCGACTTCTTGCCCGTAACAAATGAATATTTTCATTTTTTCTGGCCGCCTTTTCCCAAAACAATTAAAAACAGCAATGGCAATGGAATGGAGGTGGCTGGTTTCCTGTCTAGAAATAACCAGCATTCTGCCTGTGTCTCGTTCATCATCCGAAATGCACTTTAGTTGAAATTAAAAAATATCCCCCGGCCTGTGGGGCCAGCAGACACAGAATCACAGTTCATTAATTTCGAATGCCCAACGCCAGGCACAGGATCTGCACAGAGAAGCTGTTATTGTTGTTTCGAAATTCAGCAAAGGTAAACACGGCTACAACTCAGACTTGGCTGACTGACGGCTGGAATTTGCTGGCGTGCAGGCGACACAACGATGCTCGAGTTGCGCAAGAAACACAGACTACGTATGTACTATTGTATGCTGCTTATTTATTGTTTAACTTCAAATTGAAATATATAATAATTGGTTTTAACTGCGCTCTTCAAAGTCTAGCCAGATATTGCCCTCCAACTTGGTGACGACGCCAAAGGGATGAAATAAGTTGTCCTTGCGCGTCTTCGGGTTGACTTTGACTTCGAAGTTGGTGAGCACCTCAACCATTGCCGCCTTGATCTGTGTTAGAGCGAAGCGCATGCCTGCAAAAGCGCAAACAGATTAATATACAATAACATACAAATAAAATATGGTAGTTAACAAACCTATGCAGATGCGCGGACCATCGCCGAAGCCCATAAAGACGCCGCGATCGCGATAGGATTTGGCAGCGTTGGGTTCCATGAAGCGATCGGGCTGAAAGATCTCGGGATTGGGGAAGTACTCCTCGTCCTTCATGAAGCAAGCGTGCGGCACGATGACAGCGGTGCCCGGCTCTATGGTGACCGCAGGACCCTTTCGATTGGGAATCACAATGCGCTGCGTGCACAGCTTGTTGGACGAGGCCAGCGGTGGGAAGTGGCGCAAGGTTTCTAACGAAATCATTACATTATTCTAGTTAAATGTAAGAATGAAATTCACTCCAACTCACCCTGAAGACAGGCGTCGAGGAAGGGTAGATCGTGCAGTTTTTCGAAGTCGACAAAGCCCTGAGCGTTCAGATTCGCCTTGATCTCATCGCGCAATCGCTGCTGGATCTTGGCATCGCGTCCAAGGAAGAGCAGAGCATGGGCGAGCAGGGTGGCGGATGTGTCGAAGCCATCGATCAGAAAGGTCATCGTGGTGGCCGTCAGCTGGCGAGTGTTGAGGTTGTGCTTCTTGGCCAACTGCAGAATGTAGTCCAGGAAGTCGACACGCTCAAACTGCTTGCCAGCGGCACGTTGTTCCTCGCGAGCATCGATTGCGTTCTGCATGAGGCTGACGAAGAACTTCTCGACGCTCAGTGGGATAAAGCGTAGCCGGCGGAAATTCCGAATGATCGGAAACATGGTGTACATCACGATGTTGATCACAAAGAGCCACGACTGATCGAATAGATTCTTGATATTCTCCATGACGGGCGTGGGATGGTCGGTGAAGCTCTGCGCACTCAGCCCCAGCACGCAGTCAATGACCATTTCCGTGGTGAAGCACAGGCTGAGCTGTGGAGAGCTAGGATTAGTTAAAGCACTCAAAGACACGGCTACGTGTTTCACATACATCCTTGCCGTTGATGCCACCTTGTGGGCCATTGCGTATCTGCTTGCGAATGTATTTGTTTAGCTTACCGCACACTTCGTTGGTTACCGGGTAGACGGTTTTAATTTAAAGAGTAGAAACAACAGCACTTTAGAGTGTGATTGCCAAAGCATAAAGTGCCATTGTCCTTGCTCACTCGACTCATGGTCAGGCCGGGAGTTATGTCGGTGCGACGCTGCTTCCACTGCTCGCCCTTCATGGTAAATAAATTGTTGGCCAGAATGAAGTCGGACTTCTCGTCGACCATGTTGCCCATCTCGTTATCGTGGAAGCTCTTGAAATCCGTAACGAACACACGATGTGCCAGCTCCGGACTGAGCACCAGCAACTGCGGCGATCGGCCCAAGAAAATGCCAACCATATCATAATCCTTCTTGTATTTGCTGCAAGCGAGCGAGCATAGCATTAGGCAAATCCTCCAATGAAGTGAGGAGCAAGCAAATTACCTATAAACATCCTTAATATCGTAGAAAGGATTTCGCTTCATTGTGTACATGTTTGGATAGTTGCCGGTCAATGGCTTGGGACGTGGTCCAGGCACTTTGCGCTTCCGCCAGTAGCCGAAGTTCCAGGTGAGATACTGATAGACCAGCGCCACCACCAGCAGACCCAACAGTGCACACATCATCAACGCCATTTTGCGTAGTCTCCGACAACCTTTCAGCGTGCCGTTCATTGGGTAACTGCTGCATCGAGGGCCTTTATATATGTTTTCATTACGCTGGTATCTCTGCTGCTTAGGTCAGTTTCCTGATAAGCTGACTTTGATAGCAGGCTTATCAGCACTTAACGCCGTATGCTGCTGAAATGCTCAATAGCTTTGTTGAAATCAGACGAACTCTTTCTAACGCTAATCAGTTTTCATGTCTTACCTAATGTTATCATTAATAAAAAAAATTAGTTTTGTTGCCTTTCGTTATCAGAGAGGGTTCTCTCAAGCACTTTACTACACTGAATAATATTCGTGTTAGATTAGAAAGACGTTCTGTTGTCACGCTGCACTACTTACTGCGTTCATTCTTGCACGATCATGCTGATATTATTTTTGTAGCCCTGAGTGTTCTATAATGAGCAGAACATTTTGTGTTAATAAAATTGCGTTAGCCTTGAAGCTTGAAGGCATGAATGGGTAAAATTATTAGTAACTTAAGACTGTTTTAATGAAATCAAAGAACCAGCAAGTAATGTTTTAATCGACACTCTCACATCAATATAGTAATATGTGTACATCGTATTATGCATCGTATTTTAACAATTACAATCCAGTTGACTTTATAGTGAAATTAGCTTTCAACAATAATCTTCTACTGTTGACATATGAAATTCGACGTAAATAACCATTGTATACCAATGATATAATAGATTCTACAATCCAAATATAAATAAGTAAAAAACTTATTAGTTCAATTGAAAAAAATAGGATACTGAAAAAGGAAATAAATTAAATAATCTTAAATTAATAATAAGAAATAAAAGGAAATCAAAAAAAGAGAATAAGTGATTAAATAAAAGCCAAAAGAAATATTAAATACATGTTTATAATAAAAAAGGATAGCCAAAACTTTAACGACTAGATTCGACTTATATACACATTATAGTCGTGCTATTCCATAGTTTGGGATAGAAAAGATTCTAAGGGTTAACATTCCAGACTTGAATACGGGCTGCCTGACTAATGCTTTTAGCAACTCATAAACTAGCATTAAGAAACCAAACGCCAGCTTCAACAGCAATCTGCAGTCAAGTGACAAAGTCTGATGTATGAATACACTTATATCTCTCACTTTGTGTGTAACTGTGTGTGCAGGCGTCAACGTCTTGTCCCAGCGAGAGTGTGTGTGTCTGAAGAAGGGGCGGGGCTGTCAGAGCTGCATTTCCATTACACCCACGCACACACACACACACACAAGCACACAGTCATTTGTGTTGTATTGTCGTCCAATTGCTCACTTAATGGATTGCAAGCGCAGTTAATAACTTAGCAGAGTTGGCTGCCCAAGCGAACCTGACGATGACAAGTCGACAAAAGTGTGCCAAGTCGTTGTCCCCCCAAGTCCCCCCGTCCCCCGTCCAAGAGCCAGTGTGTGTGCCTGCTGGGCAATTAAACACTCAACCACAAAAGCGTTCTTAATGACAGCGAGGATGGGGCGGCGGAGACCAGTCCAGTTCACTCCACCAGCAGTCCACTTGAGTCGTGAGTTGACCTGACCACGTGTGACAAATTGACGCTTTTTAATTTCGCCAGCATTCAACGCACACACATCCGCACCCGCACCCGCACCCGCAGCGGATCCACATGCACATTAGCACCACCCGACTGACCACTTTAAACGTAAAGCGCCACACGAATCAGAAATCACGCATACGTCGCGTTCGCCGCCCCACAAATTGGGCGGCTGCTGCAATTTGTTGATGGCTTCCACACAGGCTGCCTCTCGCTGCGCTGCCTCGTTGTCAACTGATACTGATTGACGATGTTGTTCTGATTCTTGTTGTAGCTGCTCCTGCTCCTGCTCCGCTCATGTTCTTGTTTTCGCCGTGGCTGCTGCTAAAAAGGTGTTTTCATTTTGAATGCAAAAACGTCGCCTTGATTAATTGCCTCGCACATGCGCTGTCCTCTCTGCCGCCGCTGTTGCCGATGCTGCTGTTGCTGCTGCTGCTGGCCAAGCGACTCTACTTTATTTAACAAATGATGTGCATGTCTTCTGCGGCGATAATAGCCTGTTCCTGGCGCTCATAAGAGCTGCTCGTCCAATGCTGGACTTGTGCAGCGTCGTGTCTGGCAAACCAATCAAAATGTTAATGACACTCTCAATACAGTTATCACAACAGCGTCAACTTTGACGATATGCCAAGGGGGCGCAACGGGCGCCGGGGCCGAGCGATGTCCCACTTGACCGAGCCTTTTAACATTTCTGCCATAGCTCTTGGACGCTGTCGTTGTTGTTGCCGCTGGAGTCGCCTTCGTTGCCGTCATTGCTGTTAAGTTGTCATTTCCATTATGACCATGTCGCTTTAGCATTTAACAAATAGTTGAGACATTTACAAGCGTCGATAAGAGCCCCGTAGTGCTGCAATCTTGTGGCGGGGCAGAGCGGGAGGAGAACTCTACTCCAGCGGATCAATGGCCAGCTCCAAATGCACAGCGAACGAACGATTTGTGTTAATGTATCTAGATTTGGGCTTAGCCGCTTTGCCTCAACTTATTAATGCCGCTCTTAAATGGGCAGACAAAGTTTAATATTCATACGGCTTTGTTCGCTTTGTCCCCCATATTGTCACACATTAATCACGCACAGCATCCATAAAACTCATAAATAACCCAACAGCCTCTAAAACAAAGCCATTCACTGGGATCGACGTGCTGGTAGGGCACGACTAGTAGATGCCCTGTAAAAGTCTAATTGAAAGAGGCACTTGACGTGGACAACTTATATTGAGTTTGTAGTAATTAATAATTAGTTTATTCATTCCGTTCTTTTAGTTATCAACTGTCTTGTAAAGAGCTTGTCCCATCCCTTCTCGAGCACCTTCTGTGTGCGGGGTATAAAAAGCCAAAGCCAATCATTGGCCAAGGCGGCGTCGGCCCACACAATAGGCAAACACTCAGGCCCAGGCCTTTGGCCATAATAATTGGCTGGCGCTTTTGACATGTTAACATGATAATATGACAGACAAGTCAGCGGCGCATCACAAACTTATCAAAGACAGCAAGCACAAAAGCACAACAGCCTGCCGAGAGACCGGATATGCTCAATGGAGCTGGTGGACTGAGAGGGGAGCGGGAACGCGGATGCGGTCGAGTGGCGCTTGGACGACGGCCATTTGGTTGCTGCCACAGTGTTGACAAAAGGTCGTAAATGAGAGGAAGAAAACGAGAAAGAGGGAGAGTGAGAAGGAGAGAAATTATAAAAAGATAATATTGCTAGATGTGGCAAGACAAAGCATTAAAATTATATCGAGAACATAAATAAGCATATCGAAAACGGTTCGGCTCATTTATCAATTGATACGAGTACGAGAGAGCGTTCTGTTGGTGGGCGTTATTGTTTATGCAGCTAATTGCTAGCTGAGCGACAGACTACAACAATTTGAAATCGATTTGTCATCGACGGAAACAAGAGAGTTGGCTAGAGGGAGGATAGATCAGACCATATGGCCATGGTTTCCTGAGTGCTCATAGATGGCGATTCCTTGTGCTTGTGTGACTCTTCATTAGATCGACAGATAAATCATTTTCGTTTCATGATCGTTTCCGTGAATCGTTTTTGCTGGGACCTTTAACCAAAATGAGCGACTGGCAATCAGCAAAAACACTTCCGATCAGATCCCCATTCAACTTGCCTCAATTCCACTCCACTCCACTCCACTCTGCTCAGCTCAGCTCAACGCAACTCCATCTTTGAAATGATGCAACACGTACAGAGTAAAACCTTTGCGTAATTTGCACAAAACGTTTTGTTTGAAATTGAAATTGGTTTTCTTTCGCAAGACAATTTAACCGCAAATCAACTAAAACGATAGGCCCAGCCCTCCTCCCTGCACCCCCCCCCCCCTCTCTCTCTCTCTCTCACTCGCTCTCTCTCTTTCTTAAGAGCCCTGAGAACGCGCAAAAAGATTAATTCGAGCAATCGTATTCGCGTTCGCATTTGAGGCGAAATGTTAAACTCTCTGTACGATTTAGCATACCCTAAGAAAGAGCGAACTATATAATTGGACACGGCACATCAGGCAGACGAGCACGTTTCATATTAAGAAAATCGTCAGGTTCATAAAGACACAGAAACGCGGAGAGTTGGCGAGAGACATAAAGAGGCGAATGGTCAAAACATGCAATTGGCTATGAAAATGATGGCAAATCATACAGAATCCTATTCGCCTTCGCATTTGCATTTGCATTCACATTCGCATTCGCATTCGAATTCAGCGCGAATCAATTTCAAATAGCCATCCATCAACTTCATCATCACCGTCTTGAAGTCGAAGTGCTCATTATCATCATCGCTGACTGATTACCGCAAAATCATTTTCTTGCATTTCGACCAGCAAACTCTTTGAGCTGATGTTGATGAAAACGATTTTAAATTATTTTATTTCAATTGCAAAATTGTATTGCCCGACTCAGTTGGCTTGGCATGGCTTTGGCTCTGGCTATGCTTGGTTGACTATAGCTGTCTCTCCCCATCTCTGTCGCTCGTTTAGCTGCATGCCAACTGAGAAGCTGGCTTATGGCTGCTGCCGCATGGCTATATCAATTTTTTGCGCTTTTTCCGTTTTATTGCTACTCCATTAAAATTGAATTGACTTTTCGTTGTTGTAGCTCATGCTATTGTTATTGTTTTTGAAGTTGTTGTTGTTATTGTTGCTATATTGCCTGTTAATGTTGAAAATATAATAATGGTCATTACGCTGGAACAGAAACGATTGTTCGATTGATGTTAAATTAAAAATTATTGATTATGCCGCATACACCAGCCCGAAAATGTTCGTACAATGAGAATTTAAATAATTACCCTATCGCATTGGGGATTCGCATTAGCAAGTGAACTCATTACACTATCTGATGAGTGAATTAGACAGACTGTAATTAAAATGTACTTATATTTTGCATATTATGATAAATATTTATTATTAAAAAGTTTAAATATATCCATTAATTTTTTGTTTGAGATTACTTAATTAGTTTGTTGAATTTGTCTATCAGTCGATTAGTTGTTCTCTCCAATTTTAGTGAAGTTTTTAATTTTAAAAAATATATATTTTAAGATGAGTTTTAAATATAACAAAACGTTGAAGATACAATCGTCACTTGCCTTGCCATCTCCGCTCACTACCAATGCTAAGCAGTCTTCAACCGGTTCAGTATAACAGCGAAACAAGCAGTGTAGCAAGCAGCGCACTTGTTGTTTTTATGTTAACCACTAGGTGTCGCTCAAAAAGAGTCAGGTTTATGGCTGAACTAAATGCAGACACTAACCATTTATATGTATTTATATTGAATAGCAAAGAAAGTGGTTTACTGTGAAAGTAATTGGCACTCCATAGAAGTGGTTCGAATCGCTGCGTTGGCGAATTTTTAATGTCCAACTGTGAAGGGCATTAAAATCAGTTTAGTTGATAATTAATAGGGGAGAATATTTCGAATTATATTCTTTTAAATTACAAATAATTAGTTTATATATTTTAGTTCAACATACAATTTTGCCAGAATTTCGGCTACCCGCTAAAGACAAATTTATTTAGCAGGTTTGCCAACACTGGCTCTTTGCTTTGTGCTGTTACGTTCGAAATTCGAAATTAACCGAATACTCTACGGTTCTGAACTCTGCTATGGAGGCCAACAATGCTGTTAACAACGAAACGACTTTTCACTGTTTGTCTGAGTTACAACATTCATTTATGGTATGGTTAGGGGCATTAGTTAGTAGAAACCAATTTAGCCAAAGAACAACATATCCACATCTCTGCATAAAATTGCTTTGATGTGATGGATATGGGAAGGAGTAAAGGAATGATTATTAGTTTTCTTTATTACAATTTTCAATATCTATCATATTCGTTTTTTTGTCTCTACCATGTTCAGTTCGTCTTCAATGTCGACATCGATTCACTAACTCAATAATCTGTTTACAAGCGCTGCTGTCAAGCCTCATTAATAGCCGCCAGTTGCAGATCGACCGCCCTGATGCTCCTGTTCGGGAATTTGCCTGGCGATGCCTTTGCCTTTCATGTGATTGTTTTAAATTAGGCGATGTCAATGGAGGCCTCTTTGCGCTGCTCCCGTTTTTAGCTCGGCATGCGCAAATTGTGCGGTAATTGAAGTGGAACGGTAAACGCAGCTGACGTCGCCGTCGCAGCGATGCTAGGCAGCACAACACTCATACGCACCGTTGCTGTTGATGAAGGGAAATGATAATTGCACACACACACACACACACACGTAATGCACACACACGCAGGCAATTTTTGTGGAAAAACGTACATAAATAGTAACAATCTCATTAAAAATCTCCGGCAAGAGCCCTAATGAGCGACTCGAGCTCGCTTACGAATGCCCCAAGCTCAACTGAAATGTAATTATATCGCATTATTTGTCATTTCGAGCAAATGAATTGAAACAAATTTAGTGTGACAAATGAATTGTTTATACGCACACATGTGTGTATTTGTGTACAACACAGATGTATGCGTGCGTGCGTGTGTACATAGATACACTCAATTTGTGTTTGCTTTCTAGCCAATTTCATTTCATTTGCATGCGTGCGAGGTTTGTCCACAGCATTTGCGACCAGAATTCGTCTAGAACTATATACAAATATATACCATATGTGTGTGTGCTCGCAATGTCTCTGTCTGGCGTTGTCGTATCTCCCATTTGGCCATCGGCGTAGTTGACTTTTACCTAATTCAACTTTATGAGCCATGTCTAATTACCAAATGAATTGTGCAATTATTTATTTTTGTTTATTAATTGGCTGCTACGCTAATGAGGCCCAATGTGTGTATAGGCCGCAGCGAAATAAAAAAAAAGACTCAATCCAAAATCAGATGAGTCAGCCTCGAGCATGATCTTTTTGCGATTGGCTGACTGACTGACTGGCTGACTGACTGACTGAGTGACTGAGTGACAGGGCATGACATAAATGTCTTGAGTTATGACTGCTGATCTGTTGCTTGCGGTTAAGCGCAGTTTCCGACCCTATAGATTCATTCCATTTCGAGTGGGCTTTAAGCCGAAACCGAAGCTGAAGACGTCGCCAGTTGGCCATCAGTCAATGCGTGTTATTTGCGGTTTCCGAGAGCGCATAACGAGCACTTTGGCTATACAAAGTTGCCAGTTGCCAGCGGAAGCCATTTATGCAAAGTGCTGAAGCATTTAATGCTGGTCGTGGTCTTCACTCATTGTGCAACTCATTAGCACTTATTAAAATTAAGTGCAGTCAAAGGGCTGCGCCTCAGTCTAGGCCTGGGAGTGTGGCATTCTCACTACATGCATAAGTACTAGGCGGAAATGGGTCTAGATTTGTGGTGCGGGTTGCGAGTGCAACATCATCATCGTGATCATCATCGTCATCATCGTTGTCGCAGTCGACGGCAGCTGCTGCTGCGTCAGTTGTAATCAACATTTCAGCAATTGTCAGTTACAGTTGCAGTTTGTTTGTGGTTGCCACTCTGCTGCTGTTGCTGCTTCGTGCAGTGGCGCGTGTCGCTGGCTGAGTAGAGAAGCAAACAGAGAAACAGACACAGAAACAGAAACAGTTCACAGACTGCCAACGAAATGCGCTTCAAAATGGCGACCAATTATCGTGACTGCCATGTTTGTTTGTCTGTTGCCGGGCAATAAAACATTTCATTTATTAGCCAACCCCAGCCGAAGCTCGACGTCGTCCTGAGGCGTGTCCGGGCCATTGCCATTACCATGGGCATTGTTATTGCCATTGCTTGCCGCACTGCAATCACACTTGCCGCATTCGTAATTTGCCTGCAGTTCCATTGATTTTGTCTGCTGCCGTCCCCCGCGCGCGCCCCTAAATTGCCGGCTTTTTGGATGATGTTTGTTTTGATCGTGTCTGTAGGCAGTTAGAGGTTGATTCGTTTTTCGCTGGCAGCTGCGGCCCCGCTTGCCACGATTGCGGCACGCCCCTTTTTGGCAGCCACAGGCCACGAACAGTTCACACTTTCACACACACACATACACACAGAGCGCAGCGCCAGCTTCGAAGGAAACAAATTAAAACAAATTGGTCAACACAATTTCATTATAAAAGCAATAGCCAAACATAAGAAGTGAATATCATCAAGAGCGGCAGACGAACTTCTTCCATCACACATCACAAGACACTCTGCAGCGCATTAAGGGCAGCTGCAGGCGCCGGCGAATCGATTATCCTTTCGCGGCCAATCCTTTAGCTTCGACTCAAACGTGCCGCACCTGTTGTCATGCTCCAGCTCCAGCTCTGTTCATGCTCATGCATAATCGACAGGCGCATCCGATCAGATCAGATCAGATCGCATAGCCCGCTCTCCTAAATGCTGTTAGCCATGCAAACACACAACAGCGAACACACGAGATGATATCGCTCTAATGGCGGCCGGGCTATCAAATTGACCCACGTTTTAATGGACGACTTTGGCCAAGTGCTGCAGGATGCGCCTCAGGAGTTAGCAGCCCCTTTCTGTGTTGTTGTTTGTGAGAACGGAAGGTGTGAACTTCGATGTCGCTTGGTTCCACTTTGCCGCCTGCCCCGAAATGCGGCCGTTGCATAATTATATGCAATTTATACTGCTGCAACTGCGTTAGTCCTTCTAGGAAGGACACGACTCGACTCGACTCGAGTCGAGCTACCGTGTTCCGTGCCCCGTGCTACCTGTAGCGAGACTCGGCGTTTAATGAGCGCTAGATCTACGTATTGATGAGTGGGTGTTGTTTGCTGGGCGTATGAATGATCGATGCCGCAACTGCAGCTGCCTGTGGCGAGAGCGCGTGCGGTGGCGCCACTAACGCTGCTATAACTTGCTTAATTAGCAGTCAATATCACGCACTTCATATTGTCCAATTAATTTAGCATATTACGGCGACTAACAACGACTAAGACTGGCTGCTGCTGCTGCCCCACTTGTCGTTGTCGTTGTTGTTGTTGGTGGCTGCTTGGCAATTACCTGGCATTGCAGCAAGTTGATAGCTTGACGTTGACGGCTTCGTTTGTTGCCTCAAACCAAGCCGTTGCTGTTGCCGATGCCGTTGCCGATGCCGCAGCCAACATGCAAAACAAAAATCAGCATATTGCATGTTGTCATAGTCGTAATCGCAGTCGTAGTCGTAGTCGTAGTCTAGGCACCAGGCACTCGGGGGCCTAATGATAGACCCTGTCGGGTGGCGCAGCAAAACGTCAAAACGTCAAGCATCTATTAGCCCGATTCTTTTTGTTCGTGTGCGTCGCTCCTCTGGATGCAAGCAGGGCCTTGTCCTGTTTGCCTTGCTCTGCCTTGCGTTTTTACACCCTCTGGTTATGCTTTATTATAATACTGGGCTAAATACACACGAGCTCATGAGTGTGTGTGTGTTTGTGTGCCATTTTAAATCAGCTAACAAAGTCTGGCTTTGTTTGTTCGTTAACATTCTCTGTGTAAATGGCATAGTTGCCTCTTGTTGGTCGCCTGTTGTCGGTTGCATGCAACCGTTTTTTCTAGCTGCCACTGCCACTGCCACAGCCAGTGTTGTTGCTGTAATACAATATTTAGTAAATTTACTTTTTGTCCTCTCGCTCGCTCTCTCTCTCTCTCTCTCTCTCTGCCGGCCTCTTCTAGCTGCTGCGTCGCTCGCTCTAAAATTCGTGTCATGCGCCTGTGCAATTTAGCGTTTAATGAGAAGGCGTTTGTTGGTCATTAAACTATCGCCTCAGTCGCCCTCCACGCCCCCCGCGCGAACGCCTCACGTAATTGTGACTTGACTGTTTTTTGTTAAATTCTCCTTTTTGTTGTGGTTGTTGGTGTTGTTGCTGATGTTGTAGATATTGTGGCAATATATCTGGCATAGCCGCTTATTAGTTGCACTAAGCAGCTTGAGTAAGTTGCGTGCTCGTTTGGCGTGTTCTCAGTTTGTTTTTTTCGTATTTCGTTTTTTCGTTTTTGTTTATGATTTTGTATTTTTTATTAGTTTTCGGGCTGGCATGTAATCAAGGGTTAAGAGGTGAGCATAAGGAGGCGCGCTATAATTACAATTTATAAATATGTAATGACAGTACAAAACGCTGCTAAAAATCTCGCTGCACACTTTACCAAGCATATTTTAAAATTAAGTTAGTGAATGCATATTATTAGGCAAATAATTGTTAGTTATTTACTTGCCACTTAAACCGGTTGACACCAAACATTTGAAATTATTTGAGTGACAATAAATATCCGGCTTGCAACTAGACAATAATAATACAGATAATTATGGCATAAGTTTAGCTGAATACTATATTGAAAATTAGATTGAAATCAAGGGAATATAATTTGACTGAAATTGCTTGGCTCGTTACAATACAGCATTTTAATTTCAGCCATTTTTAAATGCATTTGCAATGCGCGTAATAACCGCAATTAATTTCCCTGTAAAATACGAAAATGTCAAATGAAAAATGTATGTGAAATGCAATTAATTCAAGAGCTGTAAAATCAAATGACACCCACAACATTGCCGCAAACACGGCACAACACTGTTGTAACAACAATCAAAAAAGATAAAATTAATGACAATGTTGCGGCCATATTTGAATTTGTGCCAGCGAATGCAACCCTTGTTGTTGTTGCTGGTGGTGTTGCTGTTGTTGTTGCCGGTGGTGTTGTGGGGCCCGCTGCTTTATTGTTGTTGTTATTCCATTCGTATTAATTATAATTATAGCGCTGGCAAGTTGCAAAAGTATCTCATTTTCGAAATTACACACGAACCCAAGCAACTTCAACTCCAGCCCAAACTCCAGCTCCAATTTCAATTCCAATTTCAACTCGAACTGCCATTTAACATAAATATTTTGTCTGTTTGTTTGTTCAGCTGTCGCTGTTGTTGTTGCTGGTGCATTTAAATTGGCGCATTAGTTGGCTAAATGCATTGTTGCCTTGCCTGAAACCCGCAACGAGACGGACGCCCGTGACGAATTGCCATTGCCACAACAACTGCAATAGCGATGTTTATGCAATGTATGCAGATGCAATTGCCACGCCCCTTACCCCTAGCCCGTATGCCTGTCATGCTCTTGGCTGATTTGTAATTCATAAGCTTGACGGTGGCTTTTTGATGTTCTGTTTCATTTCTTCTATTTGGGCGCATGCATTTGTCATTTGGCGGCAAAACTTTTCCTCCAATTACACGTTGCAACGATATAATGACATAATGTGTCAGGCGATTCACCGGCTGCTCCTGCTCCCAGCACCAACTCCAACTCCAGCTCCAGCTCCAGCTGCGGGTCTAGCTTCGAAGGCACAGCTCCAAGTGCGACTGCAGTTTATGCAAATCGCTGAATGCAGCGGCTAATAATTGCCAGTCGCCTGCAATGGCAATGGCAACATCAAAGGCTATGGCTGTGGCAATGGCAATTGCAAATCCTGGCCCAGTTCAGGTCCAGTTCTACAACTTGAAACTGGTAACTGGTCGCTGCGATTGGCCAGCCGGCAGCTGCCAACAGCGGCCAGCCGCCATTGCCATTAAGCCGAAAGCGTGGCTAAGTCGCAGTGGAGGAGTAACAATCTGTGGCTGACGCTGAGGGTTTCTGCTGGAAATTTGTTTATGGCCAGCATAAGCGCACGCACCGGCCCCATATTGTGCATCATTAGGTTTTCGGCCGCACTGCAATGTGACGTTGCGACGTCTTCTTGGCCTTATTCGTCTTCGTTATGAATGACGACGGCTGACTCCAGCGTCCGCAGTCCGCCGTCTGCGGTCTGCTGTCTGAAGTCGCAGACTAATTGCTTTAATAGCGCGTCATGTGTAAACTTCAAGTGTTAATTTTGTATCTACAGCCGAAGCATAATTATCAAGTGGGCTGTGTCTGGGCCAAGTCGCATGTGAGACGGCGTTATGGTGTTGTGCATGTGACTGGTTCAACACGGCACTCCGACTGGCACTTGGAAAGCTGATTCAGTTGACTCAGCCTTTGGCCGCAGATATAGCTGTGATATAGTCGGCAATCGATCGGCCATTTTACAGCGCGCACACAGTGAAAATAAATAAATTAGCTGAGTCGTACTTTGAGCCTTACTTTGTTGCTTGCTGTTGGTGTTGGTGTTGGCCTAATGGCTGACTAGACTAATTAGTGGCTGCCGAGCGCAGGTTTGAGACTATTTTCGACTGCGTAAATTAATTAGTTTTAAGTTTCACCAATTAACACATTCTGTTTATGGTAATTTCTCAGATCGCCAACGATAACACATAAATATATATCGACAGAGATAAAGATATAGTATACAGTATCTCGCTTGCATTTTATTACTGGCACAAACAGTTTTATTGTTTTATATAATTCTGTGTGTGTGTGTGTGTGTGTGTGCGAGTACGTTATAGTATATGACTTCAATTTGCACATTTCGATCGGGTATCACGCAAAACCAGAAGCCACAAAAAGCCGCTAATTGAAATTAGTTAAAACCCACTTGAACCCATTTTAGTATTGCGCAAATCACGTCTAAACTTGGGCCGGGGCCTGACAGCATTCCTTATACATTCGCAAACACATATATGTCTCTATATGAAATCAATTAGTAGATGGCAGCCCGGTTTTTGGGGCCGGGCCCCAGTCTCACAATCGTTTTTGCATCGTGATGAAGTTATTAACAAAATCAAATTAATTAGTTAATGTGTCGAGAATAGAAAGCGCTGATTGAACGCCACGGCAAATGAGACGGTTTTCATTAGAGTCCGCAGATAATTAAAGTCAAATAGGTGCCGTGAAAACAGTCGAAACTTCTGTCTGAAATCGTGTAAAGTGTCTCTTGCAGTTGCCAAATCAGTTGTCACATTTTAACTTTCGCTTATGAGCGAATGCGAATTTTGCGATTTGCAAATGAATTTAATCACAATTGCTGGGCTGCTTCCCTGCTTAAAGGGGGCCTACAACATCCATTAGAAACTGTAATCAATTAGCTGCTTCAGCGGCGCGCTGAGCATGAGTTTCATTAGCAACGCGGCCCTAATTAAGCTAAACAATCAAAGCCAACAATTGTCATAATTTAGTCATGGCAACAGTTAACAAAAAAGCGAAAAATAAAGACCGAGAAAAGACATCAATTAACATTAATATTCATCAAGAGGCGACGCTTTAGAGGTAACTAGAATCGAGCTGATCGAACTCGGCGCCAACTGTACCCGAAAGTCGTTTGACTCTGTTATTTATTTGAATTTTATTCAAAGCAATTGATGTCTGCTTAATAAAACTTAACGTCTCGTATAATTCCACAGAATTGGCAGCGATGCATGCCAAATGACAAGTCTGCTTGCTCGCTGCATTCGGAATGGGAATACTTTGGGAATGGCTCTGGGAATCGTATATAGTAGGAGTATCATTCGTTCAAACAGTGCCCAAAAACACACAGGCTTTCTGCTTGGCTGGGGGCCTGGGAATCGAAGTCGGAGTCGGACTGGATGGAGATCGCTGCGTTGGCGGCACTTAAAATTCATATATGCATTAGCCGTAGCGCTTCTTTTGCTCTCATTATTTATTTCATTTTTGGTGCTTCAGCACATCCGGCACAAATATACAGACGCATTCATATCTGTATATCGTGTAGATGTGTGATTATTTCTGCTAATTGGACTGTCAGTTTGGCAGGCGAGTGTTGAGTGGCTTTTGTTTGCTGAATTTAACTGGCATAAATTTCACTTTAGTTGGTTACGCCCACTTTTATACGAACTACATGAATGAAGTCAACAAAGAGATGTCTGACGAAACGGGACTGTATACATAAATAAAAGTTAACGATTTCTGAGGAAATTAAAAACGAAATTGCGAAATGCTGTCAACTGTTTTTATTTGTCGACGTCGTGTTGTGAAACCGCTGGCCTAAGCTGTTACTATGAGTAATTCATTGTTAGGTGTCAAGTCTAGAGCTCTAAATTATCTTGGTAGTTAGCCTATTGAATATTGACAGACAGTTGCAAGCATGTTAACCTTGTACTACTTGTTAACTAGCCATGAATGCTGATCTTTAAACTGCTTCGACATTTCCTCTTACATATTCTTTGTGTTTGGCTAAATATTTGGCACACTATCAGCGCGAGTACATAAACGAATTGAGATTTATTTATAAATAAATTTGGATCTAGTCAACTGTCAGCCTCGCATAGTGTTCATATCCGAAAACCGTTTTATGCATGCCTCAATGCCGCGGCACAGTTGTTAATTAAGTGCCATTAACTGAAGGATATAAACGCAATTAGCGCCGAGGAGATCTCAACCAAATCGTCGGTCCGCCCATGCGCCCCCTCCTCGCCCCCGCTCCGTCCACACGTTGACACAAACACGGCCGGCGCTGTTGTAGATGTTGCGTAGCCGCGAGCAAAGTGCCGTCTGCTTAATTAGTCTGCATCAGTTTGATACTCTCAGTCAGACTGAGGACTCAGCTCGCTAGTGTGTGTTGTCGTCAGTGCTTGTGTGTGCGAGCATGCCCCAACTCATTTAAGTCGCATTTAATAAAATCAAAATCCATTACGCGTAATTTTGATTAAAACATTGGCATTGCCAGAGCAGAGCGAGAGCAGCGACTGCTCATTAAATTGTCACGCATGTTGTTGTGTCACACACAGTCGCACACACATCCCACCATCCCAGCAACCCAACCAGCAGCAGTCTTTGTCCGAGAGCTCCACTTCTCACTTGCCACTTGCCGCTTCCACTCCCTCTCCCGCGCCCGTTTCCAATGCCACTTTTGCCGCCCAGTGTCGCTTTGAAGTCTGCTGCTCTGCAGGCCGCCAACGCTGACACTTGCCTGACATCCCGCTCCTGACAGCTTGCATGGCGGCATGACAAACTCTTCGCACATTCCCCTGATTTTGTAATACTCTACGACTACTCTGGCACCACAACACACCACACCACTTCCCGCCACTGTGTGGCTGCCCCCTTTTGATTGGCTTCTCTCCCATTCGGATCTATTTGCAACATCTGCTCGGGGCGCAAGGGAGGCGCATTCAGCGGCATTCTTAAAAACGATTTAATTTAATTTTTATTGTTGACATAAACGTAATTGTCAGACCATTTATCCGCATTAAGTCTTGCGATGCGTAAGGATAACAACAACACAACGACGACAATAACACCACCAACATCAACGACTACAACAATAACAATCCACAAACAAATATGGCGACAACACGACTGCTTACACTATGGGCTGAATTCGATGAATTACACTCACAACTTACATGCTTAAGAATGTACTAGAGAGGTTCAAAATATCGCCAACTGCATTAACTTAAAATGTTAAAAAAACGATTTTATTTTGCTGAAAAATATGCAGGTATTTTTAATACAAATTTTCAAATTAAATATAGAGAAGATAATATATAATTTTAATACATTTTATTAGCTATTACGTTTACAGGTTTAGAATTAAATTTAAATAATTCATATATATAAATAATTATTTTTACACACAAGAAAACTGTGGTAAAAATTATAGAAAATATACAACTAATTTCTTGTATTTAATTGCTGAGATTCTCGAAATAGTACACTGTAAGGAAAACATAAATATTTACAATTTCGCACACCGTAAAATGAGTTTAACTTTATCTCCCTTTGTGGTTGTTTACCAGATTCGGGCTTATTCAGTTATCCTGGACGCGGAGATGAGGCGTCTAAAGCGAGTGCTGTTATTTTCGTTTGTTTCGTGGGTTATTTATATGCAAGTCAGGTTTTGTCAACAAAATGTTGTGTATAATGGCGTCAAAAGTGCCAGCAGGAGCCGAAGAGCCGAACAGCCAAATAGAAGGGCAGGGTTAACGCGCATCACGCGCCTCACTGGACACTAATGGAAAAACTCGACCAACCCAGCACTCGACCAGCACCGTCGAAGGAAAACAGACAGTTACTGCTGGTGGTTGTTTCCACTTTCACGCCCAGCAAACGACATAACATAGCTTGGCCTGAAGTCGGCTTTAAAGCGCGTGTGCGGGTGTTTTGTCGACGGCTTTAATGGCCGCCAATGTGTGGCATATTGTGGATATATCTGTCGCTATGAATTGGCTCAATTTGAAGTGATTGCCATTGTTTGATTTGCAATTTCGTGTACCGCCACATGCGGAGTTTCGAGTTTCCGCTGAGCGCGGCACGTGTGTGGAGTGTGGAGTGTGGGCTTGGCTTCTATTACCAGCTAGCTATTAATAGCAACCTCACATGTGGGGATACTATTTGATATTTTTTGTTTTGGCAAATTTCTTAAATTAATTTTTCCAATTATGCGCTACTTTCTTCTTGGGTCTAATGATGTAATGTATAGCGAACTGATTATATCGAGATAATAATAATTTGGAGCGCAGAGCGCCAGCAAAAGTTGGCAACATTAAAATCTAATTAAACAAACGACGCTTTAATCGTATGCTTCGGCAGAGTTCGTTGCCTCGCTGGGCTGTGGCAGGAGTTGCAATTAGCATTTACATACAAGAAAATGGCCGCAAAATGAGCCTACATCCCGCCACGTCGTTTTTGGCCCTTTTGTTGGCGCACAACATGGCGTATAATTAATAAATTGTACACGCGCTGCAAATGCCCATTATTTAAGTTGCTCTCCGCTGTTGATGTTGGTGGGCCGGCGTTAATTGCACAAATTCGTTTTTGAGCAGTCCATTTTGAAATTACTTAGACCATGTTGCCCCTGCCCCCCGATTCCTGGCCTGCCCCAGCGCTGCGCAGCCCAGCCCACGCCACACAACGAACGCTGCTGTGCGGCGCGCGTCAAAAGCGGAAATTTGTTTATAATCGTTGTTAGCGTGTGGTACGCGTCTCTGCTATATAGCTATATATAACTGATGCCATCAGTTGCCATATCAATTCCCTAAATGATTTCGCTGCGAACCCTAAGCGCACCAATCAAACCAAAAAAAAAAAATAGAAGAAAAAAACCGAAAACTCAACAACAAAAACCCCGAACTAAATTGATACATTACCCCGCCGGCTCTCACGGCCCTTTCGGCAGCGATATTTCAATTTCAGGGCTTGGACAGTTCACAGTTCTCTCACCCGCTCGCTCTCTCCTAGTTTTGGGTGCTCCGATGCTTCTGGGTGTTCCTGCGGCCTCCATGGCATTGGCCATATGACATGCCACTTTCTTCGGCCCATTGTCTGTCCAAGTCCAAGTTCGTGTCTCTGTCTGTGTTTCTGTTTCTTTTCTAATTTGTTCGTTGTGTAATTTTCTTGCCTTTCTTTAATAAATTTTTTATTGTTTGTTTGATAGCCCCAGCAGAAGAAGAAGCAGCAGCAGCAGCAGCGACCAACAATAACAACAAAGGCCTCAAGAGTCGAAATATTTGATGGGCTCCGAGCACGCGGCATTGGTCTTGTAAAATGTATCTATTAGGCAGGCATTGTATCTATTAGTGCGCCCTTTCTTTCATTTTCCACATCGAGGCGAACCCTTTGTGACTTTGGCCCATTGTTTTGATAAAGGATTTTGTGTGTGTCTTCTAATTGCCGCACAGTCCCTAATTCTAGGGTTTTTTTTATTGTAGTAATTTGCCGCCCGAAAACCGCAACGAAAATGCACAACATATGAGCGTCATTAGAAAATTGTTTTGCCAAATGGTTTTTAAATTGTTTTTGTTTATACTCGTCATCCGGCAAGCGTTTCTAAACGCTTTCTATTTGCCTGACTGCCCCCAGAGCCGCATCCTCCTGCCCCAACTGCCAGCGATGGACTGTCGACTTCGGTTGCCAACTGCCAGCAGTTGTTTGTTAACCGCTAAAAATGAGTTAATCTCTTGGCTTGTGGTTTGCACCGAACGATTAGCGATTTCAGGCCAAGCTATCCAACAACTGTTGTGCTTGTTGTTGTATTTGGATCAGCGTCAACATCAACATCAACATCAGCAACAACATCGTCTCACTGATTGGTATTAATTGGCAAGAGAGATAGCGAAAATTTGAATTTGGATTGGCAATTATATCAACTGGTACCAGTTGAAGGATCTGCTAATTGAAGACGATGCTAAACTGATTCGCATAGCTTTAAATAAAAACTATGCACCGCACATGCTAAACAGTTTCTATGGAATCTGATCTATATATGCACATGTGAAATCCCACAAGCAAATACTTGTGCAGAAGACTATTCTATTTCAAATTCATCAAAGCCGTGTTCAACGTTTGTTTTCTTTCAAATCATCATGAGAATACATTTTATATGTATTAATTTCATTAGGCTAATTGCCTTAGCAACAATAGTCTCTGGCGGTTTGCCCTATAAGTCGACAAAATGTTTGTAAAATATTGTCCTTCGGAGTATACAGTAACATTTCGTCAGATTTTCGTAAGCAGACTTTCAAAATCTAGGCTTATACACTGTCATTACTTAATTTATTAATGTAGGCAATTGTTATTCGATTGATTGAAACAATGGTTAATTTGGAATAGAGCAGGAACAAATTTGTCACAGATATTGAATAATTTGGAAAATCAACCCTTATGGCTTGCAAATGGGACAGAGATGTGACAGTTTTAAGATTATTTATATTTGACAAAGAAAGAGCTGCTGTGAATTGTGAGTCATCGTAGAGTTAAACGTATACATACTCGTAATTTAATTAACTGTAAAGGCCGTCATTAAGGCCCTATACTGTACACCCTTGGGTCACTGCTGGCTAAGAGAGCGCTGAGAGGGCAGAGGGGGGTCAGGAACGATATACAGAAGTAAGTGGCTCATCGTCGGCATCATAAAATCAAACAACAAAGTCACACCTCAAAAGCGGTGCGATAAATCAGAGTCAGAGTGCGATCTGAGCGATCTGCCAAACACATCTGTACAGATATAAGACTGCCACCAGGTTAAGCGACTTGGCCAACGCTTGCGGGCGGCCAATTTTAATTACCAAAATTATGACAAAGTTGTTTATGACATTTTAACGCGAGTTTCTCGGGTTTTGTCGTAACGCGCTCACGAAATTTGACTGAGAATTTATTGATTTTTAAGAGTGTTGTGCGGCAGCTCAAAGCGCACACGCATCGCAACCACGAACACCACACAGCGAGATTTAAGTCAATTTATGCATGTGCTGGACATATGTATCTGTATATATACTTATTTATATGTATATAGATCCGCTTAGCCGTTGTGCCCATCAATAAACAACATTTGAGAGCCATAATAAAGCAACAGCAAAAGCGCTAAACTGTTGCCACCGCTTGCGGCAACTGGGAAAAGGGCGAGTTGCGGCGAGGAGGAAGCGGGATAGCAGGCAGCTCGCTACCGTTTTATAGGGGGCAGCCGCAAGCGTTGTAATTTTCTTAAGAGCTCAAACCACAAAAAGCAAAAAAGAGGAAAAAAATAATAAAAAGAAAAACAGGCCACACGAATTCATAATTTGAGTGTAAAACCAAAAATCATGATCAGTGCGATCAAGTCGAACAGCTCGAACGGCGATCGATGTGGTTGGTAGTTGTTGCATCTACATAAAATCGATTTAATCCTGAGCAGCATCGAGCGCCCAGCGACCGCCCAGCCGCACGCTCTCTCAGATTAATTGCCCAGACGCCAGACGGGGAGCTCCAGATGAAGGGTGTGAGGCAGAGGAAGGGGGGACCTACAGCAGCGCAACGAAACGTGGGGCAGGCGAAGCATGCACGGTATGTATGTGAAGGAATGCGTGGCAGTAGAATCCAATAAAGCCAAAATTATCAATTTATTTCACGCCTCGAAATCACAACATGAATCAGAGCCAGAGCGAAAGAGGATGAAGCTGAGCCTGGGCCTGAAATCGGCTTAATTATGTTGCAAGCGATGATGCGGCGGATGTGCGACTAACTGCCAGTTACTAAGGACTGTCTAATGACACAGAGAAAAGCAGAGGGAAGAGAATTGTAAATGCAGCAGAAAGTGCATTTAATTAAAGAGAAATCTTGCTTTGATCGAACTGCAGGAATGATGTGAATGAATTGAAAGACTAAGTCAGTCCTTTCATTTACTGCGATTTTGATGTGCGCCGCAAAGGTAAACGCAAACAATCTGATTGGTAGGCGTTAAGAAGGTGTTATCCTTTAGCGCCTTCGCTTTATGCGCAGCAACCCAGCAAAAATGCGGCCAAAATCGTCAGGCCAACGATGCGTCGCCCTCTCCGCATGCCGCACACGTAATTGCAGTCTCGATGCCGTTGCCGTTGCCGTTGTCGATGTCGATGCCGAGCCCTCCAACACACAAAGGAGAATTTACAATGCCCGCAAGGACAGCACAACAACAACAACAAGAATAAAGGCAAGACGTGCCCCTCCAGGCAGCAAGCAGACACCAGGCACATTGTTGCCTTGCCAAATTCTCAATTTTTTTTTGTTCGTTTTTTGCTTTGTGGTCAAATCGACCACCGAGCAGCGAGCGGTGAGCATTCAGCGTCGCCTGCTGTCCATAATGAATGAATTCCATTAAAGATTTATGCCAGTTTGATGATGCCGCACCAAGGATCGAGCGATCCAGGCGTTGCCTGCCCGGGCAGCGATTGTCTTGATTGAAGGTTGATTTGTTGCGTTTAGTCTATAGTTGCTGCTAGTGCGATCCCAGTCGGTGTTTGTTTTGATGAGATTAGCACACGTGTTGAACACGCACACACACAAGATTGTGGGTCCAAGGATCGGGGCTGCCAATGTTGGCAACTGTGTGGAAGGCGTTGCGGCGGCTGGCTTGAAAGGCCGTTAAATTTGTACTTTGACAAATGACATTTCAATTGCAATTGTGCACACAGCATGTGGCCAAAGATAACAAAGCAAAAAAACAAAAAGGAGGTTGCAGGAGAAGCCTGGCTGGGTTGGTGATGCAACACTTTGCCGCAGCATAATTCAAATTGAAACTGCGCAATTCATTTGGGGCAGATCAAACAAATCGTAAAAGGCAAGCAGCGCGCGAAAAAACGTGATTGGAGCCACCTCAAGCTAACGCCACCAGATCCAGTTGCCTGACCAAGACACCTCTCTCTCTCTCTCTCTCTCTCAGTCTGTGTGGCGATCTCTTTCGCACTGTTGGCGTCTTTCTACCTACAGCGTTGCTGCAGCAAAGTGATTTGATCTTTGCACCAAAGTGGTAATCCGCATCTAATAATGTGAAGCATTCGCAGCATTCGGCGCACGATCTCAGACCGCTCCACTGCGGCAATGATGATGGAGCCAGAGGCAGACAGCGGCGACGGCGATGGCGACGGCGACGTCAACGTTGACTGCGACTGCGACTGAGACCTCCCAGTTTGGAGTCGGCCCCTCGCTTTGTGGCTGTGCGAGGGGCTGGCAACTGTGCAGCCTGCCCAAAGTTGATTGGAGTCAACGATGGAGTTATTTGTACGATTGCAGGCCGGTTTGGCGCAGCTGCTCTGGCTCTGGCTGTTGCTCTGGCTGCTGCTGATCAGTGATTGTGGCGCGTATAACAACAAATTATATGCGTTGCAAGTAATTGAGAAATATTGAGACATTATATGAGTAAAAGCAGCAGCGCGTCCAGGTAGATGCTCCCAAGGTGTGCCCGACGCGGCCCAGAGCAATTACAGCCCCAATTCGGAGTTCAAGTCTGCCGGCGACTGGCATTATTTCTAATTACAAATAGTCGAAAATGAAACGTGTGCTCCACAGCCAACTGACAACTTGCCGCGGCTGCCGCTGCCGCTGCCACTGCCGCTGCTGCTGCTGCTGCGTCATTCCCCCCATTCCCATTCGCATTCTCATTCCCATTGCCATTGCTGGGGTTCCATTCTCGTTGCGGCGGGCGCCGGAGCAAACAAAACGAACGGTGATTTTATTTCATAGATAATTCGCTTAAATTATGGCGCAGCGGCGTCGACTTAATGCCCCAAAGCGACCTACAGCAGCGCCTGATTGGATCGCACTGCTCTGCGATCGATCGATATCGATCAAGTAACGTCAATCATGCCGCGATTTGAGGAGAAAGAGACCAAAGCTGCCCAGCAGCGGCCTCAAAATGGCCGCCGCCAGCTTGCTGAATAACAAATAGCACTCATATTGTTGCGGGAGTATCAGACGAACGCATACCCTGCAAACTGCCACCGGAAATTGACGATTATGAGTACCTTATAATTACCATAAATATGTGAATTGTTGTGATGATTAAAAATTACCAAGAACATAGAAACAATAACATAAATGTTGCATATCTTACAGGCGCTGGAATTATATGCATTTAGAAAACTGACTTTCAGAAACTTGAGATGTTTTCGTAAATTGTCAAATCTGTGCGATCAGTTCGCACAATTCATTTAATTTTTTATATAGTTTAAGCTGAAATATTGAATAATTTCAAAATCTATAACAAAAACAAACAATATTAATAATTAAAAGATTGGCATGATTATGAAAGTTTTCCTTAAACAACAATTTATAATTGTACTATTGTTTATATATATTTTGTATTTTAATTATTAAAGAAGGCTTTCAAGCTTAAAGCTTAAATTGCTAAAAATATGTGTCTGCTCCATATTAGCTTGGAGTGTCTGCCAGTTGTTCAGTAATTTCATTGGTTCCGGGGCAGCAAGAGCAATGACATTTAAGCATGTCGCATTATGATTGTGATAAAAGTGTTTATTGTGTGCACAATTGAGAAAAGGCTGTCATGCATATTTTATGCCCTCGGAGCATGGTAGGCGAACGCGTATGACAGCAGAGCACACTGTGCACAGTGGGCCATTTAGCGGAATTAAAACACGCCCCTGGCCCAGTCATGTGTTAAGAACCTCGTGAATTTCGGATGAGGGTGTGGGTGGTGATGATGGTGGTGGTGCTGTTGCCAGTGCTGTCGTAGCTTTTGTGGGTGCGGTAAGAGAGATTGACAAATTGAAACGAATGTGGCCATTCACTTGGAAAAGTTCATTAAATGCCCGCCCCTCACACACTCATCATAAAAGGCAGGAGGACAAGGACACGGACTCGGGCACGGACATGGATATTATGACAATACACAAAAAACACCTCAAACGACTGATAGCCTAACTGGTCGAGCACTTGGCAGCAAGCTCGTGAAATTGAATTGAAAATTCTTCATCGTCATCAGCGTCGATGGCGACGAGCAGAGAGGAGAAGGAGAGGTCGTCATCCAAGTTTATGGTCATGTTCATGTTGAAGTGCCACCACCCTGTTGTGGCTGCCACCACACAAAAAGCGTGACGTATTTCCGCTTCCCATTTGCACCTGCATTCATTATCCTGAAGAACTTGCTGTCGTTGGCTGTTGTTGTTTTTGGTATGCGTAACTAAGTTTTAGCTGTCAGTTTTTATGCTTGCCACATAATGAAGCCCGAGCCGGCGTGGTGGGCTTGGGGTTGCCATTGAGATAGGGATTTGTAGTGTGTAATGTGTAATGTGTGTGCGGTACAAGTGTGCGTGGCCAATGCGATTTGGTGCAGTCAAGTGACTTTATTTTTATTAGCACAACCTAATGAACTTGAAATTTCCAGCGTTTATTACAACAATCTGTTTGCTCTATGCTGGTGCTGGTGAAATTCCCGAATTGAAATTAGAAAGTCAAGTGATTTATGAGCGTGCCGTGACTGAAGATGAAGTGTCGTCCACGAACTCACAACATGTCCGGTACTAACTTTGTAAACTGCAAACTGATGTTTGCTTTGATGAATGTAGACACGTAGATTTCTTGTAGTTAGCAACTGCTGCAAGTTGCCACAGTTCGACGCTCCAGCAGCACCGCCCAAGTGGTTCATTAATGAGCGCAAACGATGCATTTGATGGCAATGCAATCAGCGGGCAAAAAGAGCGAGCAATTTTAATTGCAGTCTTGGCAGCTTATAAACAAAAGTACGCCGTAATTATATACCGTATCGTGCATCAAAAGCGCGCAAGGGAGAGAGGGGAGGGAGCGAGCCACCGATAAGATGGTCGGAGCCATGACGCATGCGCGTAATTGCCGCAACGCACACGAATGGTTGCAACACGCCGCCTCGCACTCTTTATGAGACATATTTATGTGGTCAGCATAGTTGCAACGCATTATCTGCGTCGCCGTCGCCGTCACCGTCGTCGCTGCAACTTAAGCAAATCGCATTCTCATTACTTACAAGGCGACCCGCAGCACTGCAGAAACATAGTAAGAGGGCCAAAGCAGTGAAGAGCATCTCCATTAACGTCAGTCTCGCGTTAAAAATCGATAGATAGATTGAGCACTGCCAACTACTGCGACTACAGCAACCAGCGAACGTCTCGTGGTCGCCAACGAAGCTCGAGCCAGAGAGAAATAAAGAGAGAGAGACTGGGATCCAAGGCGCTGCTACGATCGGCCGAGTTGGACGACTCTCTCGTGGCAGCGGCGGCGGCGGCTGCGGCGAAGATCAAAGCGCGCGAAAAACCACCATCATCTTCTTAAAGGTGGTAATTATGTCTCGCTTTGCGTCGCCTTGTCTGAGCTCTGTGCTTGCGCATGGGACAGCGGTGTGGAGCGTCTCTGCTACTCGTGGTGTTAGTTAGTCGGCCAAATCGTTTTGACTGCCCTGCGACTTGTTGATAAAGAGCCACGGCCAGGCGCGAGATCTGTCAATGATCAGCGATCGCGTCGCAGCTCCTTGCCGAACTCCAATTCAAACTCAATCCCCTACACGTTCGCGTTCGCGTTCGCATTCTTGTTTGGCAGTGAAAGCTTCACAGTAAATTTGTACACACTTTTGGGCCAAGATGGCCGCTGGCCATGCGGCTGGCCGCATATAACCCCAAATTTTATTTAAGTAGCCTGCCCGACACTCGATCCACATCCCCAGCCACAACACACATCCACATTGTGTTGCCCCTCATCATAACTCAGCTGTCAGCTGCATGTCACTTTTGTGGCTACCGTTGCTATCGATGCCGATCGAAAATTGTAGACGCAATTAGCCAGAAATATTATTATCGACACGTACTCTTCCAGTTCTGGTCAGCAGCGTTGTTGTCTTGTGTTGTGTTGTGTTGTGTGCTGTGGTCGCACCACAATTACCCTCAATTGAAGGGAATTTCATTCGTGTTAAACTCTTTGACCACATCTCGCTTACATCTCAGCTGCTCGAAGCTGATTTCACTTGCCCATGCTCGAAATATGTTGAAAGTCGCAGCGAGTCGTGTGCTGTGCTATGATGCTCAGAGCTCGCCTCGTTGCTTCAATTGAAAAGCTGCTGACAAAAGTTGTCATTGATGATTCCGGGATGCGAACACTCAGACGGAGACTGCGGCAGCGACAGCGACAGCGAACCGCTATTTGAAAATCAAATTGCGCCATTAAGTGGTGGCAATTAGACGATGTGTGGTTGTTTGGTTGTTTGGTTGTTTGGTTGTTCTACTGAATACCAGTCTCGAGTCATAAAGTGGGCCTGCCAAACGGTAGTGGAACGTTACTTTTTCAATTATGAATAGAGAATGATTGTTTCGTGCCGCGTCGTGCTGTGCTGAATGATGGATGACGATGGCGGCCCAGTCCCCAAATCATAGACAATGAATGCCAATGCGGAATGCCAGTCTCAAAGCTTCAGTCATCAAGCCTAATGGCCGACCAGCCATACTCGCCATACTCGACAACGCCGTCGCCGTTGACGCTGCACTCATCGTTCTCTCGGCGGCAGCGTTAATTAATTTGTGGCTGACAGACAGACGGATGGACGGACGGACGGACGACGCGAGAGACAGACGAATGGAGCTAATTAATTAGACAATAAGCTTCGGTTGCGCACTTATTCATAGTTGACATGCCTCGCACTAATGTGAATGCAAATGCAATTGTAGGTACTAATTCGAATACAAATACGAATACGGACACGAGTTCGAGTAATTCGAGTCCCAGCTAAAAGCGCAATTATCAATAATAATACGAGTATGATATTATAATTTAAGCAAATGAATGTATTGCCATCGCTGGCACACTCAGCTCAGGGTCCCAAATTATATGTCTCCCGCTCTCTTTCCCTTGAGTATACATTACCACTTTACACTGTGCAACAAAATAAATGAAAGTCCAAAGCGACGTAAATCATCAAGGAACTTTCCTTGTATTTGCTTAATTATGGTTATTACTTAAATAAATTAAACTGTTCAAATGCTATTCTTAATTATTTCTAAACATAATATTTAAGAACCGAAATATTACAACAAATATTTCCAGATTGTTGATCTATATTTTTGAATATATACATTATAATATTAATAACAATAAATGAAAGTGCAAAGCGACGTAAATCTGCTCAAATACTCTTCTTAATTATTTCTAAACATAATATTTAAGAACCGAAATATTACGAAAAATATCTGCATATTGTTGATCTCAATTTTTGAATATATATATATTTTATTATATATAATTTGCATTAAATAATATTTGATCATCGATAATAAATTATCTTAACGAAATTGATCGTCAAATCTGTTTCACGTGTGTTGAGTAAGCTTTGCACTCTATTTTGCTGCACAGTGTAATCGTACAATTGTTGATATTGAAATGCATCCAACTGAAATGTCACAATGCTGCCTGACGATGATGAGGTTGCCATGTGAATTCATTTCATTAATTTATTTTTGAGTTACGAGGCGCAATGCAATTGGCAAAGGCAAAAAGCCAGCTACAAAAAATACGAAAATGATAAATATGTACTCGAATGTATGTTTGATGTAGAACGTCGACAGCAAAACAGAAACTACGGCAATGGCAACGACAACGACAGAAAATTACACTGAAATTATAGCAACAATTATTTTCAAATTGAATTACATCCAATTACAAATAAAATGAAATGCAGATGGCATGAAGATAGCGACTCTCTCACTCAGTATAATGGAAACCAGGCGGCGGAGTCTCGGGGACGACAGTGTGGAGAGAGAGAAGGAGAATGGAGTGGGCCTTCGAGCTGGAGTTGTAGGCGTGTTGTGGGTGCATATTGTGTCGCCTCCGCTGCCGGTGTGGCACGGCACAGCACAGCAATGGCAAAAGGCAGAAACGTAAAAAAACCAATTAGAGTCTTGGCCTCCGCTGCCTGCGGCTGTCACAGTCTTGGGGCGGAGGGCAGGACAGCGCGGGCCAGGGTAGGGGAAGAGGCCCAGGCTGAGACCGAGGCCGAGGGAGAGGCGGTGTCAGATCATAAGTTATTATCCTGCAATTAATTTGGCTAAATGTTTCTCTTGGACTCTTGCCTGTGCGCCGACGCGCAGCGCAAGCGCCTAAAAGAGCCGCGCTGATTGGCCGACCAAAGTCATGACGTCACTGTTGCAACAGGCATGTAAGACACGCCTGCAACGCGGCCTCATGTTGCCTGCGTCGGTGTTGAAGCGAAACAGAGAATGCTGAGACAGAGAGCAAACTGAACTAAAGAGAAACCAAAAACAGAGCGAGAGCGAAGAGTCAAGAGTGTTAGGTTTGAAGTATTGTTGTTGCAACACCACAGATGTTCGATGTTGCATCCAAATGTTGCAGCTAAATGGCAGTAGATTAAACATTTAATTTAAAACAGATTTGAATTCCTATATCTATATCGCAAATCATGAGAAACTAACTAGAATAAAATTGTATATATTTATATATTTTAATATTTATATATTTATATATTTGTATACCTATATCTATATTCTATTATATATAAATATTATTTTCAATATTACAAGTTTGCTTAATTAGGTTAATATTACAACTAACTTAACTAATCTCATTTAATTTCTATTCTGCTTGCTACCCACTTGACTTGAAGCCCACGCTCTGGAATTAAGATCAATGTAGATGGAACCAATGGTTAATTTTCAACCTGTCTCGCGCTTATCGGAAAATGGTTCAAACCTTTTAGGCAACTTAGCAACGCTGCGCTGGCGACTTGTGTGGCAAATTAAAATTCAATTTTTCAAAAAATCAAATAAAATCGAATTGAATGGAGTTTGATAAAAGAGAAATGGCCTCACAAGGGGCAATCAGATTGATGCATAGAAATGCACATTATGCCCCAGAGAACAAATTGAATGTCAGTCCACTTAATTCGATTTAGTTTAATATACTTTTTGTTCTTATTGTTGCCCTTGCTCTGTCTGTCTCTCTCTCTCTCTCTATGTATAATGTGTATAAATCGGTGTGTCAGCGCGTGTGTTAATGACGCTTCTCAAATGCAACAATCACTCACAAGGATCGTAGGTTGGCAGAGAGAAGCTCTATTGTCTCGCACGAAAAGGACGCGTAGCAAATGTGGCAGAGAATAGAAATTGGCACAGGTTTGCCAGCAGGTCTATGAAAATGCATTATAAAGCGTGTGATAATCCACAGCCCGGCACAAAAGGACACATTCGCCACACATAGTTAGCGCAAGCATCTACACACACAGAGAGATGCTTGGGCCTTGCCTTCGTCCTCGTTCAGCGTAGGTGGCTAATGGACTCTCGGCAAGAGAGCACTTTAGTTTTGGTCGCTGTCTTTCACACCTACTCCTTGTGCAACGACTGAGCCAAGCGTGAAGAATCGTAAACGAGCGAACGAACACCGAACACCAAGCTGGGTCGATCCTTTTGTGTCCCTATCTTTGATCTGCGCCGCCTTACACAGGTGCCGAGCATCGAAGCTGGCCAATAACCGTGCCGCAATTAGGCTTTAATATGGATACGAAATCGAGAATCTAAATCCAGCGAAGATTTATAATAGTGTTAAAAACTTCGCGCTCACATTTCATGAGAAAACCCCATGGAATTTGAGGGCCAAGGCGATCGATCCAGCGAACTGATCTAATCTGATCTCAAACGATTGCCGGGGGCGTCGCACTATTTGCTGTTGAAATGTTTAAGCTAATTTACACATTTTACAATAGCAACAGAAATGTAGCGTCACAGCGTTAATTGCTGCACAGTCATTGCAGACCGCCCTCTCTTCCTTACCGAATGTGTTGCTCTCTCTACTTTCCCATTTCCACAATGCAGCATCTGCATCTGTCGGTTCACGCCCCATATTAATCTCCATTATTTGGCGCTACCCCCCAAAAAGAATCTCACACTCAATCTGAATCTATCCGGGATCCAATCGCGCCTTTCAACGCGGAAGCAATAAAAACCCAAATTAGTTTTCGTTTACATCCTGACACGGAGTTTGTCTCCTGCTGCTGCCATCACATTGCCTCCTAATTCTCATGTTAATGACAGCAATTAATTTTCGTTCGCCTTCGCCCACACTCCGAGTGTATCTCTATCTCTAGCTGTAGCTGTTGTTGTTGCTGTTGCGGTATCCATGCCTGACCCCAAAAGTCAAAGTCAAACAAATCGAGATACATATTTTTATTGCCGCATCGCAAAAATACCGCTGGGAGCTATTAATTACTCAAAATGCAGTCGACAGCAATCGAACCCCTAGCCCAGAGTTCGGGGTGGACAAACTCAAAGTTTTGTCGTCTGCGGCGTAGCAAATTCTTATCCCTTTTCAATTTCACTTACTTTCTCCCTCGCTCTCGCGCTCTCTCTGTCCCAATACCTCCGTTCTGTGTGTGTGTGTGTGTGTCGCCCACGCAAAAAGTGTCGCCTGTCCTGGACTGATTTATGGCCTTTTGGCCGACAATAAATTTCAGCACTCCAGGTGTTAAAGCCCATAAATCAATCCATTAGTTTTTCGCACTCACATGTATTTCGATTTGTTGACTCTGAACTTTTATTTGCCCGGGCAGGATGCTCACTCTTCCGTCTCTACCCCAGCTCAATGAACTGACCGATTCGTTGCACAGTTGCAGCTTTGCTTTGAGTGACAATAAATTATGGCAATGATTAGTCTAAATTTGGCGAAAAGCGTTGCACAATGCGGAAACTGTAGCTGTGTTAATTCCCAGCAACGGCGCAAAGCCAAGCAAAACGATTTTCCCCAGAAGAAAACAAAAAGTTTGCCAACATTTGACAAAACTTTTCTCACGCCGCACGAGTTGCGAAAAATTGAAAAAGCAACTAACTGAATCATTAGCAAACATCAATAAAAGCGACAAACTAAAAAATTGACATCAGATGCAGCGCCGCAAGGTATGCAGCAATTTTCTGCAACTCGCGGCGAGTTGTGAGAGTGTGTGAGTTTGCGTGTGTGCGAGTGTGCGTGTGCAACAACACAGGTGGCAATGTGGCCATTATGGCTAATGGGTAAACGCAAGATGCCTGGCGGCCAAATGAGTTAAGCCAACAAGAAGCAGAGGAAGCAGCAGCAGCAGCAGCAGGCTCAAAGTAAGCGTTAAAGTAAGCCATAAAAAAGACAAAGCCGTCATTTTTCTAATGAACCAGCAGCAGCAGCAGCAGCGGCAGCGGCTAAGAGATGATATACTCGCACTCATGTCTACCTCCAGAGGGAGATGCGTTCTTTGTGGCACGCTGGACGGGGAGGAGGAGGAGAAGCTAAAAATGCTGCCCAAGTAGAAGCCAGTTAAAGACTTTAGTTGCGCCTCAGTGTGGCACGTTAAAGCCAAGTTAGCCTCAGCCAATCACGCAGCTGCGCCGAACTTCAAAGCCAAAATCAGACAGTTGGCTGGGTGAGTAAAGGCGCGTATATGAGCCGCTTAACGCAGCCCGAGAGACACCAACAAACAAACAGACAGAGATAGCCGAAGATACACAGATACATGTGGAGTGTGCGAGAGACGCAGATACAAAACGCAGTCTCAGTCTCAGTCTGAGTCTCAGCCGCAGTCGGAGCGTCAGCTTTGATAAATGAGCAGACAGGCGTACAAAGTGGAGAATAACGAGCGAAAAAAACAGGCTATGCAGTCTCCAGAGGCAACTGGGGGTAACGAGAGGAGCCAAAGAGGCTTTCAATGCGTCGCTCTCTCGCTCTCGCGCTCTCCGTGTGTGCGAGTGTGTGTAAAGCAGGCTTAATCACATTGCTTGGCCATTGGCCAGGCGGCGAAAGATCAAAAGCGCGCTTTGTGTGTTAGATGTGGCTAGCTTGGTGGTCGCCTGGCCAGCCTGCCGGACTGGGCTAGAATGATATGGCTAGGTAATTGGCAGGTAGCTGACGTTGCCGCCAAATGACATGCCAATGCCAATGCCAATACACAGCCAGACCACGAGAGTGCGAGAAAAAGCTCCCCTTCCTCTGAGACACCAAATGTGATTTTGCCGAATGGCATTTTCATATTCCCATGACATCTTTTGGCCAAACGGATGATCCACAGCGGAAGTGGCAAAGCGCTGTGTGGCGTTTCAAGACGCCGCCACCGTCGCCGCCAGAGATCGACTTGCTGCGAATTCGGGCGACAAAACTCTGGCGAAGTGACATGCAAAAATGCTGTCAAATTAAAGTCATGACAAGGCGACACAAAAATGCCGAAGTGAACTCACGATATCATTAGCATAACTGTCAGAGGGAAAGACAGGCGTCTCGCTGGCGTCTGGTTGGGGCAACCCTCTGATACGCATCGCTGCCAAGCAGACAGATTGCAACTCGAATTCGCGGTAGACATTAAAGTTAAACGATCGCCGGGAGAGTATCTTGTAGCGCTTAATAACCGCTCACAATGAGGCACATCCTCAAGGAAACGCACAGGACATGCACTTCCCAGTGCCACCAAAGACGCGCGGAAAATTCGAAACTAATTGCTGTTAAAAAAATACAAGAACCATCATAATCAAAACACACACTTGCAACGCCCTCTCGAGTGCCCGTTGTCAGCCTAAAACAACAAATAAAGCAATCAAAGCGAAGAAGCGGCTGGTGGAGAGGCAGAGTGGCTGGGAGCGACATATGTTCTCACATGCGGCACCTTTGTCCGTCAGCATTACGTCAGAGAATGCTGTTGCAGCAACAAAAACAAATTGTTTGATATTTATAAACGTCAAAATAGGCAAAAGGAGCGAGAGAGCGACTGAGAGACGCTTCCCGACAAAAAAAATATCAAGTATTTTATGAGGCGAGTTCGGGGCGTGTGAGTGGCCAATCTTCAGATTGACATTGGCATTGGGCGCAGAGCTCGCTGCTCCGCGGCTCACGATCTCAAGAACTGTGTGAATAGAAACATCAAATAGGCCAGCATCAAAGGGGCAGCCACAGACTCATAAAAACACCGACAATTTCACACTCGCCTTCGCCTTTTTTTTTTTGGTATCTTCGCTCGCTCTTGTCTCTCGTAATAAAAATTAAACGGTAGCTAGTTAGGATGGATGCATTCCTGGATTTCCGTATTGTTTGCATTGATTTGTTGTGCGGGTTTTTATCGGCTTCATTTGAGGGATTTTCATTAACAAATGAAATTTTCGTGGAAACACGAAGTCGACGGCGCTTTTGATGCAGAGAGCGTCTTCCAGGAAGGGGAAAATCTTTTGCACGACTCCCAAATATCGCCGCTCTTCTCCGATTGCTGCTAATTAAAGCACGTTTTAATGAATCTCCGCTGTCGCCCGCATGCCATGTAGTCAATGTTAATTTCTCGATTTGGTTCCGGTACAGCCGACTAGGTCTATGAATATCCGAATGCAAATCTGCCACATCATGCACTAGGTGGACCATTCAGCTCACAAGATTGGCGGCGATAAGAGCGACGCCTGATCGATGGCCACCCGGATGGGATGCGATGTGTGTGTGCGTGTGGTGGTGTGCCAAATTGTAGTTTAGCAAATGAAGACGACCACAAATAAATTACCAACTAATCATCGCGAAATTAATCACAGACACAACATTTGGGCTGTTAATTAAAATGTTTACGCAAATGAATAATGCGTTGGATCCGCTTGGCAATGAATATTCATGAACGCCGAAGAAAAAGACGAACGCGAAGAGCTCACATTTTAAAATAAATTAAATTAAAATAAATTCAAACGAAAATCAAGTCGCAGCGCAGTGAAATGCCACCGACTGCGCTTCACGTTGCCTGCTTTGGCAATAAACTTAATTAATTATTTACTCAAAGAAGTCAAAGAAGCCGCTTCAACGGTAGCACACTCACACTCGCGCACCATTAACCAAAAGTTGGCCATAATAAATTCCGAATAACGATCAAAATTAGTGGCAGCAACAACATCGAGCCGAGGGCAACGGACCAATGGCAAGCTTCATGCAACTAATCACAGTTTATTAACTCTCCCATTGTTGTTGTCACCTGTGATGGCAGCAAATCAAACTGTCGACTGTGACAACAAACTAATTGTTATCAAATATCGTAAATAAGTCATCAACTCTACGCGAAAATTCCATTTGCCGTCTGTCTGCTGCTTGTCCAAGCTGGTTTTTTGCATGGCTGTCAAGTACAGTGATACCTGCTTTCGAGTGGATGCAAATGAATATGACACGATTGAAGAAAATGCTTAAACTATGGTCGAAGGCGTTCATTAAAGCGATTTTAGAAGAAAAATTATCGTATAAAGAATTTAATTTAACACTTTATTTCAATAGACTAGCACTTAATATATTACTATAATTTCGATAACAGATTATTTGTTTTGTAATAGAATTTTAGGATTTCTGCATTACAATAGATTAGCCAAAGGGACTACTATTGGCAAACCCAACGTCAACAACTATTTTAGAACTCATTTATGATTTATGTTAAGCAACACTGTTCCCTTTTAATTTTTAATTCTAGAACGAATTGTTAAATGGTTTCAATTATGAAAAATTATAATATAATAATACTAAAATAAAACAGTAAAGAAAACTTTAGTCTTTAATAAGTTTACTTAATATTTACTATTATAATTTGATTTATATCTTATAAGATAGAATAATAATAATATTTGAAAGAGAAAATACTATCGTTTTTTTCTCCCCATTTCAAATTGGTTTCGTTACATTCAACTTCCACTCTAGGCAGTGATGACTGTACTAGGTCAGCGTTGCGGCGTTGAACGTTTAATTTTGCACAGATTTAATTGACTTGACGCCACCAAATAAAAATGTGTACGAGATTTATGCTGCAATTTGTGAAAAATTATGTTAATTGCAGGGGGGACAGCGATGCGAGCGAAGCAGAGATGGCATCATCGAGTGTGCTTTGCACACGAAATATAAATATATATATCATTGATTTAAATTAATGGACATGTCAGGCAATTAATAAATGCAAAAACCATGGCAGCCCACCCGCCACACACACTCTCGCACACATATTTCCCCTAGAGAAGGCGGAAAGGGGCAGCGAAACGAGGCTAATGAATACACGAGAGTGATGCGGCAGGGAGAGCGACAATCAGTGCCCACTCGCTTGCAGCGTTTTGCGGCATTAACGCGCAGATTTGTGCCTCATAAATAAATGATGCATTTGCCGTGAGTCGCAGCAGAACTCAGAACACAGTTGTCCCATTGGTCGCGCTGTCAATCAACTGGAATCGCTACCCTCGGAAAGATGCATGACTTTGATAGAGTCATAAATGCATAAATGGCAGCTCTCGGCCAGCTGCATGTTGGCAATCAATCGGGTCTATTGTCCTGTGCCCGGGCAGGACACGCAGCCACTTCAAACTGGAAGAGGCTCTAATGAGTTTTCAATTAAGTGTGACATGGGCCAGGGCGGTACGACTAATCGATGAGCATATTGTTCCACCCTCCTCCTGCTCCTTCTCCTTCTGCTGCCGAATTTGTCACGCGCACTTGTTCAACCCTCTCGGCAGAAGGGCGGTTGCTTTGTTTTCCACTCGACTGCAGAGATTTAATTTGTTTGCATTAAAATGTCATAAATTCAAGTACAGTTGAGTGCGTCGCCCCAAGCAGAAGGGGGGTCAGCGTGCAGGTGCCGGGGCATCCCCCGAAACTGTTTAGTCATGTCGCATGCGCCAAGCTGAAAGTTCGAGATGCCGCCATTTCCGGTCGACTGTTCTCTGGCACTCGCCATTTTCACACTCATGCAGCTAATGAGCAATAAAGCTAAATGAAAATGCCGCTGCTGCTGACGCTGCTTCTGCCGCTAAAAAGAAAAGCCAGAACGACTGAAGAGGCCTGCGCAAAAGCGAAGCCAGCAAGCAAATCGATTTGGTCAATTTGTTATTGTTGCACTCGCGTTGCCAGTTGCCAGTTACCAGTTTAGACGGCGCTGTATGCTTCACACACACACACAGACATACTGATTCTTGCAGCTTTTTGCCAGGCAGCGAGAACAGCGTGCAAAACTGGAGTCTTCTCTCTCTGGGTTAGCCGGCGAAGTTGAAACGCGTCGGCATCCTTTGATCAGTTCATATTATAAAATACTATGGTCACGCCTTAAAGGCATTAAACGAGATGGCGCTCAGCTCCACACACACATACAGAGCGGAGAGCAATAGATTCCAGCTTGCAAAGTTCTTGACTGCATCAGCTTCCTCATGCCCAGCATCAGACTCCGCTTGCTGCGAAGTGGCGAGCTCATCATGGGGCAAGCCAGCTTGGCTTGCAACAGGAATCGTTATTTCCACATATGGGTGCGCAAAAAAACAACAGCCAAAGCAACAGCAACAACAAGAAGAACCACATACATTTCCTCGCTTCCTGCCGCCGTCTGCGTCTTCGACTCCAGCGCCGCTGAGCTCGGACCTCGTCGGCGACGCAAATGCAACGTCATCTCGAGCGGCGCGCGGCAATCAAGTAATGTGGTCTGAGTTCTTTAGGTCCGAGGCCAGGGCCACGGCCAGCGACAGCACCAACAACAGCAACAGCCCCAGCCACAGCCAGGGCCAGCTCTTAATGCTTACTCGAGGCGTTGTGGACCACCAAACAAGCGAACCGACTGCGGCTGCGACTGCGACTGCAGACTGCGAGACTCGAAGCGACTGCGAGGTGTTTGAAATGCGCTTTTTAACTGCATTGTAGTTGATTTTGATATTCATACGTGCGCCGTCGCCGTCGTCGTCGTCGTCGCTGCTGCAGCTGACCCCTTTGCCGCTAACCATCTCGGCACCTCTTCAGCTTTGAATGTGCATGTGCTTTATTTCTTGCGGAGATTTATAGCTGCGACACGAAGAAGCTTTGATACCCTAATAATACGTAATGCAATCGCCAATTGTGGCTACATCAAATGATCACACACTTAATGAGGTTTGATTCTTTGCAGCCACATATAAAACACACGCTTTATAAATTATTGAATCACTAGCAATTTAAAATGTTTTCAGGGTCAAAGAATTTTATATTCAACGTCAGCAAGAATTGTGAATACATCAAATATGCGCTTTATATTTATTGTATCACTTTATAATTATTGCATCAATAATTTGAGCATCAATAAATTTGAGAAGATAACTTCAGAATCAAATTTCTTATTAAATGCATAATTGTAAGATTTGTCTTTTAATACATTTTGTCCAATTATATTTCTTGTGGACTATAGAATTAAATGCATAATTGTAACATTTGTCTTTTAATACATTTTGTAGAATTACATTTCTAGTGGATTATAGAATGATTTCGACTTTGTAGAACGAATAGCCAAATATTGCAACAGTAAATTAAAACTATGATCGTTAAGATACAGAAATTAGAAGAGCAGATACATAAAGTTGAAGTTCAAACAGCGAATTCGTCCAACAGTTTTGCTGATCAGTGTACATAAGACATTAAAGAGGGATCTAATACTATAAGAAGTGGATTATAACATTAGCTGCGTTTGGAAACTGATTTGCTCTACAATAATAATTTCTTTGCAGAAATTACTGCAATCCCTGCAGCTCTTTGGTTGTAGAGCAGCTTGTCTTCTGCTTTATGAGCTTTAAATGGCACGCTAACAACCTGAGGTATTTAATGATTGCACTCGCACGCTAATGCACAGCCAAGCTAATGTAATCGGATGTAGTGTATGTTTATGCACAACAATGTATGCGCAGCCATATAATTAGTGCACTTTGCATGCAAATGCTGATTGCATTTGCGCGCCGCGGCGCAACAGCATTATTCTGCTACTGTAATTGCCACTTGCATTAATTACGTTAAACACAAGTCTCAATATTTAAACAAGCGCTGGCTGCCCAAAATGTAAAATGTAAAGAACAACAACAAACTGAATTGAGAAATGCAGTCCAAATGCCACTGAACCGTTTGTTTGCGCACGGCCAACGCAAACGTCGAGCTGCCTCAAAGGGCGAGATGCCGCCGCGGCCCTCTCGGCTGTGGCCGATCAAAGTGGCCGCAGCATCGATGCTGCTGTAATTATCACACATCGGTCAAAATGAACGCCGGCCACGCGCAGCTCAAGTCAAGCCAACTAACTCAATTAAGGCAGCGGAAGAGCGAGGAAGCGCTGCCCTGGCCACAAATATTTGTATGCGGCATTCAGTCGAAAAAGTATCTAAACAAAGTGCTCGAGAGATGTAAATGTGCCGCCACACCGCCATGCGGCACAGTGGAGCGTGTGAGTAGCTGGATCAGGGGTCAATATTGATATAGCCCGCAGTTGCCCTCACTCGAGAATGTGCTGCGTGTTTTACGTGTGCTACGTGTAACACGTTGATCAGCTGGAGCTCGCCCCAAGTCCGTGGGGCTGTGTCGAGTGCTGGTCCGATTCGAGCCGCTTTACACCGCCGAAAACGTTTAGTAAGTATGAATGATTCACAGCTACAGCTACTTAGTTGTTGCCTCAAGAATACCCTATAAAATACAGAACAGTAAACTATCAAGTTTATTTACTACAAAACATGCTACTAAAAGAATTTATGCTGTATATAAAAGAAATGTATTCTTCGAAGATCATTTATTATGCAATATATATGTGTTAGACAACACACTGATTAGCAAATAATACTTAATGCTAAGAACTAGATTTTATTAAATTAAAGTTTGTTGCATATCCTAAGAATATTGAGATGCTTTTAAAAATTAATTGTGCTGCAAAGTCAGGAACTGTATTATTTGAAGATCATTTATTGTGCTATAGATAAGTGTTAGACAATATATAGCTATTAACAAATATTACCTAATGCTAAGAACTAGATTTTATTAAATTAAGCTGATTGCAATCAAAGTGTGGATATCCTAAAAATATTGAGAGACTAAAAGAACTTGTACTGCAAAGTTAGGAACTGTATTATTTATAGATCATGTATTATGCAATATAAAAGTGTTAGATAATATACTGATTTGCAAACAATACTTAATGCTAATAAATAGCTTTTATTAAATTAAATTGGTGAGATTTTGTGATTTTAGTTTACAACTATCCTAAGAATATTGATTTTATAATTCGCATTCAGTTTATGCATAGACTAGATTATCTAATAAAGTTTAAGGGGCTAGTCTAGTCTTGCATACCCTTTCACAATGGGCCTTAGAATACAGGATATAGGCAGCTCAAAGTTTAACATTTCAATTTGAGCATCGCTTTAATTAGTATTCGCTTGTTCATTGTTTTCCACTTTTTGTTGTGCTTTCCATTTGCAGCAAGCGTTTGATTTGTTGTCGTTGTTTCTCGCTTTTAGTTGTTTAGCTTTTTTCAACTATTTTTTTTTTTTGTTGGTGTTGTCGTTTCTTTAGTTTTTAGTATTTAGGTTTTGCGCTTTTAGCTGGCTGGCATTGTGGCCGGCGTTTGATTAGCGTGGCCGAGTGCTGCTACCAATCTTGGCCTGAAAGCAGAAAGCTGATTTTCTTTGCTTGCTCTTTGACTGCGACGGCTGCTGTTGCTGCAGCCCTTTGACTGCCCTCCATGTGGGTGGCCTTAAACGGCTTAGTTCGATCTGCTACTTTTGTCGACCGTCCGCCTTTTGTGGGGTCCAACATTGTTTGGCGGCCATGCAGCTGATTACTGTGAAATTGGCAATGTTTAATGGTCGCTAGTGTCTTTGGGTTTAAGTCTAACTACTTTTTTGATGAGTTTTCTTTATTTGTTTTCGGCCACAAAAAGCAGTTAAGCTCATGACTTTCTCCGGGCCAGAAGAGGGCGAAAAACTCTAGAAAATAAGTGAAACGCTCGTTGTCAGCTATCTGATCGCGCTGCGTTTGTTTTTTCATAATCATTTGTTTAGTTTACGATCTATAAATGCAGCCTAAATCAACTTTAGACAAAACAATTTGGCTTACAGACAACAAAAGAGTTTAATTTATAATACGGTAAATAAAAACATCAATTATGTTAATTATCCATGTACATAGTGAAGTTATTTGCCCACTCATTCACACACATACACACACATGCACTTCTCAATCTTTGAGAAGCACTTCTGCTTGACCACGTCAACTAAGCACAGCCTTCCACCTTGTTGTCTCGGTCCCGCGTGTAGACACACACATACACATGCATATGACACGCATAATGGAAAATTTTTGGCAACACTCACAAACACACACACGAACCGATGACCAGCTGCTTACACTGTCAGCAGTGCTTTGAAAACCTGGGAATTGCACGCATACATGCAAATTTTTGGCACCACTCACAAGTGCGCTAACAGCAGCTAACTCTGCTAACAGTTCTCTTGCAGTTCTGTTAATTGTTTGCATATATCACCTTTTTGGCCTCTCTTACACGCACACAGCAATCTATTAAGAGACGTTTAATAACAACTGTTTCTGATAACATTCTTGCAGCTCTGCTTTTAATTGTTTGGCATATTATCAGACGTTTAATAGCTGCTGGCTCTGTTAACATTCCTGCAGTTCTGCACATCTATTAAATTTCGACTTATTCCTAAATGTCGACCAAAATCGAGTTATTTGCAGAAGTTGTGGCGCAAACTCGCTATTAGCGTATAAATTTATAATTGCAATTCGTAAATGTATAATTTTCGATATGCTGCCAAGCGTCACTCGCCTGGCTGAAGGCGGCTTATTTATCTGGCCCCAAAATCACATCAGCATCAAGTGGCAGTGACAGCCATGTGTCAATGCTGCGTGGGCCGTCGACTTGTCGACTTGTCGTGCTGGCTGTCTGGCGCTCTGGTCTCTGGTGGCAAGGTGATGGCGTGGCACATGCAAATTGTGCGGCAGCTGCTCCCACGAAAAGTGTGGAAACTGTGCGGGAAATATCAAAAATGGAAGCTGTGACGCTGCGAGCAGCAATTGCCTCGCTCGCTGACTGCCTGGCTGCCTGGCTGCTGTTGAAAGCTTGCTAATTGACAATTAGAGTCAAGTCGAGTCGGATCAAGTCGAGAATCGAGTCTGTGGCCATGGCGCTGCTTGCCCCACAGGCATATGCTTATAACAAATATGTGAACGTGGGCGTGGGTCGAGTTTGCTTTGGAGAATGCGCCGCATAATTTTACGTTTACGTCTGCGATAAGCGAATTACAGAAACAACCAAGACACTGAAGTGGAAATCGTTTAGTGCAATTACTCGGGCGATAAGCTGCGGCCCAAAAGCAGCTAAATTATGGAAAATTGTGGCAGGCGTTGCTCAGTTGCATTTCCGTCAGCCTCCTCAACTGGCAACTGGTAGCTGCAGCTGCCACAGCCGGCAAGCGGCAGCGATAAATCAATGAAATCGTCGCATTTGAATATTAATGAACCCTTTCCCCACACTTTCACCGCAGGAACCGAAAGGGGCTCCAATTTATCAGCGTGTGAATGAAGCCACACACATTTCCACATACTCACACAGCACACAGGTGGAAGGTGTAAATTGACTTTCCTTCGCAAAGGATTTTCCCGAAATTGGCTTTGCTCAAGGACTCTGCCGGCATAATTAACACCGCAGGCTTTCCCACGCAGCGCGCTTCTCTCTCGCACACACTCGCGGACTGGCAATCAGCATGTGTGTATCTAATAGATACTCTGTAATAGCCGCCGCGAAGAAAGAAGTAAGAAATTAGAATTATCGAACGAAACGAAAAGGCGCGCTGTGGCAATACAGAAGCGCTAAACTGGGGAAATCAAACGCGCCGCATTTGTTTGGCCGCCGCCGCCGCCGCGCGGCGAAACTCAATCACAAAGCCAATGCTCAAATATTTGTGTGATTAGTCCTTATCATCAACGGCAGCAAACCGCTGACCGCTCACCGCTCGCCGTGCACCGCTGCCAGGTAGCTCGACCTCTGGCCGGGATGCGAGACCCACTGCGGCTAAAGTCGAGCGAGCGCTCGCTCGCTGCCGGCTGGCGGTCGCCTCCGTTGACGGCGATTCCTTTTTCATTTAGCATCCTGCAGCGACGGCAATTGGTTTCGAATTTCGATTTCGATTCCGATTCTTAAGAGCATTTAGCTAATAGACCTTTGACCCATTGTCTGCTGAGACGCCTTGACGCCTTTTGTCTGTGCGCGCCGTGGGACAGTTTTGTGTCGACGCTATTGTTCGACACTTTCTGGGTGTTGGAGTAAATGTGCATTTGTTTCAATTAAAAGGATTATGAGCAGCTTGTCTCGGGCCTCTAAGTGCCCCGCAATGTGTTTAAGCCCGGCCGAATGTGTCGACAATTGAACAAAGAAGTGCAGACGCTGCAATACAATACATTAACTGCTAAGAAGTTGCATTAAAACCCCGCTAACAATAGAGCTGCAAAGACAAAATGTTTGGTATAAATATTGGATACAATAAAACAACAAGAGTAACACAATTGTCAATTATACTCACTGAACACGCATTTTGATTCAGATGAATAAGTATTTTTATAAACATACTAAAGTCTAGTCTCCCGTCGGAACTTTGTACTTGTATTTATTATAAGTAAATCAACTAGAAGCGTATGCAAACTGTTGTTAATTTAATGCTATTCTGAACTCTGACATAGCTAAATTACAAATGTTTTGCGCCTTCCTACTATTATTTTACTGTCGAAATTATTGCGGGGCATTCAAATTAATTAAACGTTTTTCTTGCAACAAATTAAATACAAACGTTTGACAATTAAACGCGGCTTCAGAGCTTCGGCGGGGGGATGGCTGGGCTAGTCTGAATGCGTCATTAAAAGCACGACCAGCTGGAGAAGGGAGAAGGGAGGCAGCGCAAGAGGAAGTCTCGGTCGCTTCGCTGCCGAAGTTGTGAAAAGTTTTGCAGAGGCTCAAATACTAAATACAGTCTCGTTACAAACTGAGGAGCGTCGCATTTGTGCTGGGGTCGTTTTCTGTTTTTTTTCTTCACACAACTACAACAACGACTGCTGCTCGCTTGCTCGCTCACTCGCTCACGCGTGAACGTGCGCTAGAGTAGTGCCGGCTCGCTCGAACGCGTGGCACATGATGAACGCCATAATTACCGTTACGTATACGCCACCATTGCTATTTTTTGTTGGCATCGCTTTCCGGCCAGCCGATTGGCTGGCGAGCGAAGAGAGCGCAACGCGCTCGCCGCCTCGCTCTGGCGCACGCGAGCAATGCGGCCAAACTGGTTGTCGGGCTCTCGCAGAGCGGAGAGAGCGTTCGCGCTTGTTCGGCTGTGTGCAGTTATGATTTGATTGCCGAGTTTAACCACCGACAAACGAGACACGACGACGAGAGAGCAAACGATGTTAAAGAGACGGCCTGCACACACGCAAGCGAACGTCGGCACTCACACTCGCACACACACACACAAGCGCACACAAACTGGCTGCTGGCGTGAGCAGCGCGGAGAGCGGCGCGGGCAGCAAAAGAACTGAAGAAATATCGACGTGTCTAGTTAGCAAACCAATCTTCAATCTAGTTTCGAACAGTTGACTGTGAAACGTCGAGTTGAGAGGTCCTCCTATTGGATCAGCGTCGTTGTCGTTCCACCGTCCATCGTTCAACGTTTATCGCTGCGCGTTGCACGCTCCACTCTCCATGCAACAACGCATTCACCTCCAGCACCAGAACTAAACGCAACAACAGAATTCCATAAACAAAGCTACCAGCTAACCGTTTAGCTCTTCAACTGCAAACCCAGTGACTGTGCGTACGCGTGTGTGTGTGTGTGTCTGTGCGATTCAGTTAAGTTAGTTAAATGCTCTGTCCGCCCACCATGCGACCGGCCAGTCCTGCCGAATCCGAGATCTCCGTCGGCGGCGCGCCCAGCCCGCTGCCGGCGCAGCACCATCACCAGCACCAGCATCCGCTGCACCATCCGCGCGCCGGCACCATCGATCTGCTGCAGCAGCAGCAGCTGCTGATGCAACAGCACGCCGCCGCCGCTGCAGCCGCCGCCGCAGCTGGACTGACGCGCAGCGCCGTCGGCACACTGCCGGAGGATTACTTCCAGCCGCTGAAGCGCCTGCGCATGTCCTCCTCCTCGTCGGAGCCGCGCGACCAGACGCCCAGTCCGCCGCCGCCGCCGCCCAGCAGCGCCAGCCACACGAACAGCAGTGCCAGCTCCACCAAGGCCGCCATCGAGGGCGTCAAGAGCTTCTCCATTGCCGACATACTGGGGCACTCGGAGAAGCAGCGCTGCGCCTCCAGCTCGCCGCCGCCCGCCGCCACGCTGCTCGCCCCGCCCGCCGCGCGTCCCGTCGCCGGCCTGCTGCAGCCGCGCACCGAGCCGCTGGACATGCATCCCGCCGCTGCGGCCGCCATGCTGCTGCCCGGCGCACAGATCGTACGGCCCTGGGACCACCTGCTCGGCCCCATGCCCGTGCGCCCCTTCATCCCCTCGGCGCTGCTGCACTACGAGCAGCGGCTGGCGCTCGACTACCACCGCCAGCTGCAGGAGCACTTCAATGCCCAGGCGCAGCTGCTGCGCCACATGGGCATGGACATCATACCCTCCGAGAGCGGCTCGGACCGCTCCAGCTCCGCGGCCAGCGACTGCTGCTCGCCGGAGATCGCCCGAGACTCGGCTGCCGCTGCCGCCGCCGCCGCCGGCGCTGCTGCCGCCCGTCGCAGTCACAGTCCGCAGTCCTCATCGCAGGCGAATGCCGCCAGCTCAGGAGCCGGAGCGGGAGCGGGCAGTGCGGCCAGTCCGTCGCAGGCGGCGGCTGGCAGTGCGGCGGCTGTGGCCGCTGCGGAGGCGAAGGCCAAGGCCAACGGCACGCCGCTGGACGCGCTCTTCCAGATGACCACCAAGGACTTTGACGAGTCACAAGGTAAGCCTCATCACCCAACGTGCTTGCGATCGACGATCGGCAATCGACGATTAGCATATTAATGTGCGCTTGATAAATGTCTCAATATTGGGCTTTGTTGCTGCTCGACGAGTGGCAGCTGAAATTGAAATGAATGTTGTTTTCGAGCGGCGTGTTGGGGGAGGGGGGCGACTAACAGCGACCCATTAATTTCCAGGCAATTGTTGTTGAATTCAAAAACAGCGAACGCACATTTGCCTAATTGAAACGAACGATGCGTCGTTTATCCCAAACCCATTTCCGTTGCTAACTAATTTTTGGCTTTTAATTGGCGGCATGTGCCAAGAACTGAAATCAAAACAAACCGAATGAATATCATAGATTTGAAAGCACAACTCGCAGGCAGGCAGAGCAGCGCTATCCTACTTAATAGCTTTAGTTAACCGCATCATTGACGAGAGGCACCCGCATCTGTCACACACTCGCAGTCACAGTTCATGTTTACACTCATTTGCAGCATTAAGTGGGCGTTTTAGTGTCAGCCAGCAACCTTTCGTAACTTGCACATTTTGTGTTTTCATGGTAATTATTGGTTAATAGCTATATACATATACATCTATATATATATATAGAGTTGTTCGTGTCGATTCTGCAACGATTAGCAACAATTAGCCAGCGGCCAACTTGGCTCATGTTCATTACCTAATACGAGTACACTTCTCCGCCGCCTCCCGCGCACACTCCATTGTGTTGTTGTGCACAATTAACATGCCGTTTCCATTTGGCTAAATTACCGCTGTTGCCGCTGCACAAAACTAATAAACGACATGCCCCGATAGAGTCAGTCGTAAGCATACATCTGCGACGCACTGTACTCCACACTCGACTTGGCTATTTATCGCGACTGTTGTACAACAGCCGCCAACGATGTATTTACGACTCTCGGATGTCGCTGATGTGCGGCAGCGTTGTCGTTAGTCAGTCAGCAACTAGCAGCCGATAAACATGTAACTTGCACCCACTGTAACCATGAATACATAATATTTGGACACATCTCGCTACGCAGATAGGAAATATTATTATCGAACCGCAGAGCGCTAGAAGTTGCCTCGACTTCGGCATGTGTTGCAGACAGCGTGTCTGGCTGCGTTGCCAGTTCCTGGTAGTGCCGCAAAATTTCAGCATTTAGCATTTGAGCCACTCGAATTTCAGAATGCCCAGACACAGTTAGGCACAGAGTGAAAGGTTTCAGCTGGGTCGGTTTCCACGGAGCATAGCTCTTTTCCCAGTACACAGCCGGTTGACAAATGCAGCCAAAACAAACCAGCCCTCTTTTGTAAGTGGACACCTGAGACCCTGGAGGACGCATTTCTCTTTCGCCCTCGCGTTGTTTAGGTAGATAAGTCACCGAAATTACTTAATGAGTCGCGTCTGCGATAAAAAACAACAAATGTAAATCATCTACACAGAGAGAGAGAGAGAGGGACTCAAGTGCCCTAATGGGTTTTGGGTTACAAAACGTGCTCGAGATAACAACAAATAGGCAAATTAATGCGTTTTGCATTTCAAATCCACACACATGTACACAGACACACATGTAGCCTTTGGTCGGAGCTGAAAGCGTTTAATTAGTATTTAATGCCGGGCTAGTTTGTTTGACAAGCAATCGGAATGGGCGTGAAGTGCTCCCAAGCAACCGGTTCCAAATATGCCCATTGTATACGCGACTAATATGTCCATACATATTTATGATTTGTGGTCGCAGTCGCAGTCGCAGTCGCATCTGATTTTTGAAGGCGATCATAAATTAGTTTCGAATTAGCCTGCAGCTAATTCGCGCCGAACTAAGGAAGCATTATACAACTGCTGACTGCCGACTGAGTGAACAATTGTGGATTGCAATTAAGCAATTGTGACTGATTTGTGGGTGTCAATAGTAATTATAAATCAAGTGGCAAACAAGACAAATGAATCGGACACACTACACACTGCAGTCACAGCAAAGTCCGCGTCCAGCAAGTCAAACGACGCCCACAACTCTGGGGCAATTAATCAAGACGCAAATTATATGGTGAGCGATGGAGGGAGAAGCATTATATTATAAGGAAAGCGCTTGCAATTAAAACGCTCAAGTTGATAAATCAAAGCGATTTAATTAACACTCGACTCGCGCAATTACTAAGTATTTCTAATGCGACTCGCAAAGAACGCTTGTTAACACCCGTGTTCAGCGATTAGAGACTCAACCGGTTTTCCACACAACCAACTCACCTCTCTCTCTCTCTCTTGCTCTCTTGCAGATAAGTCGCATCTGGACATTTTCTCGAACCGGCCGCAGCCGAAGAAGAAGCGCAAATCACGCACCGCATTCACCAACCATCAGATCTTCGAGCTGGAGAAGCGCTTCCTCTACCAGAAGTACCTGTCTCCCGCCGATCGCGACGAGATCGCCGCCTCGCTGGGCCTCTCCAACGCACAGGTGATCACCTGGTTCCAGAACCGACGCGCCAAACAGAAGCGCGACATCGAGGAGCTCAAGAAGGACTTCGACAGCGTCAAGGTCTTCTCCGCCCACAAGTCGTTCCTCGAGAACGTCAACGATCTCAGCATCCTGAAGAAGAAGCCCATGCACGAGGCCGACATGGTCGGACTCGCCGCTGCCGCCGCCGCCGCCGGCATGGTGGGCGTCCCAGTGCCCGTTCCCGTCTCCGTGCCCGTACCTGTGTCGGCTGCCCAGGCGCAGGCCGCCGCCCAGGCGCTGGGCACGCCGCCCAAATGAGGGGTCGGCGGCGGGGTGCGTGGAGCAGCGCATGTGCAACCTGATGAATGGTACAGCGAATGAACAGAGTATTGAGGACGACATTATCAAGGAACAACTGCTAGGCGAGTTGTGCATTTTGTTTAATTTTGGCGCCGCAGTGCGACGGAGGCCCCAAGGGACCCCAAGGGCACCCCAGCACCTAGAGCGACAGAGAGAGAGAGAGAGAGAGCGGGAGAGAGAGATGATTTTATTTGACACGGATGCGACAATCGAAAGCACGAGGCAAAGGCTAAATGCAAGCCAAGCTCAGACCCAACAAGGACTAAGGCCACTCAAGTAGGCCACAACAACCCGGACTAAGGCCCCACATTTGGCCAAGACAAGAAATCCACCAGCTGCGACTAATTACCAAGCAAGGAACTCACTGCAAATCGGCTCTTCTCAGAGCCACCAAAGCGTACTTCCAAAGAGTTTTGAAAGCTTCGCTAGTTAGCTGGAGCGCAATGCACGTAAAGTTAATAATTTATTTGCCAAATTATAACGGCTATATTTATGGAATAATTTAACGAGAAATTGGACTTGAATAAACTAAAATTGCAATTTAAAATACGATTCGTTTAATCACCATCACTAACAATTCGCATCATTAGATCGCGGGGCAAATTTATTTGGATATAATGTATAATTCTGCTGCTGATTGTTCTGTGGCGTTGTTCGCATAGCTTTATTATACGCTGTTTAACCCATTTTATGGCGCAGAAATATTCAAATGCTTGCCAATAAATTTGAGCATATTTAAGCAAAACAACGCAGCAGTCGCGGGTCATTTGGGAAACAAGTTAAAAGAGCTTCTCCATTTCTCTGCTCAATCCACATTTCACTCCCTAACTCTTTGAATCGTTTGCATTTCAGCGCGCATTTGAATCTCGATTATCTGAATTAATGCCATACATATATTTATATATATAGATATGTATAGTCGTGACTGCGGTTGGGTTCAGAAGCTCGAGCAGCTCGGCAAGCTCTTAAAATAAAAGAAATCTTTTTTAATTTTTATTAATGATTATTTACAACCGTTATTCAAAATTTAAACTAATTAATTATTAATTTAATCACTTGCCAAAAACAAAGAGAGACGAGCAACAACAACAACAACAACAACAAGAACGAAACGAGTTGATCACGGAGCAACAAAAAATAAACCGCTTCAAGTGTTTAAAGCCGAGCGCGTTTTGCAGCTCGCCAAGCATCTGAACGCTGCCAATTTGCATACGAAATTTAACTAAATTATTTCGATATTTATTAATTTTCGGGCAATCGCAAGATACCCAGTAATATATGGAGTGCACTGCAAATTAGCAGAAGAGTGCTTCAAACACAGGCGGCTTTTACTTTAATTAAATCAATATTTATTTGACGGCTGTACCCTGTAAAAAACAGGCTTCGAAGGGTATGCTGCATAGACTTCTGTAGGCAACAAGACAAACATTTTATTTCAAAAGTGCATTTTTAGCAAACACAAGTGGGAGTCGCCTAGGAACATTTTTGTTGGTAGTTGGTTAGGGTATTCTGCAGTCGTGCAAGCGCCTTCGAATACGTCCAAGTGAAATGGACGGACGTTGCTTGCGTTGGCTACCGTTTGCGGCCAAGTTCAAAGGCTTCGGACGCCGCCGCTGGCGCGCACATTTTTCACTCTCGGCTCGAAGTCTTCCACTTTGAGTTGAGTCTGGCTGCGAGTTCGAGAGACGACGAGTCGGAGTTCGGGCCAGCGACTGACCTGCACCTGAGCACTTTCCGAAAACTGAAGCGCGCCATCAATCGTCGCTTTTGGCCCGGCCAACAAACACTCCGAGCCGTCCGCCGATCGTTTGTTAATAATTTGAATAATCAAGCTATCAATTCCGCTGCTAATGATGCCGACCGATTGAAGTAGCTGAAGCAGCAGCTGATGACGATGACGATGGGGCAGCTGAGTGTGGAGAGCGAGGGGGCTGGCGGAGAGGGGACAGATCGGTTTAATTTGGCGCTTATCGATTCGATTGTCTCTCACAGTTCGTAAACTAGGCGGAAAAGCCTGCTGCATATGCATGAGTCCAGCTTTTTAGTTAAAAGCAATTTATTTTCATTTCCAAATGTGTGACAATGCGACGCATGCCCCAAGATAAAGCAACGCAGTCCCTCTCGCTCGCTCTCTCACTCTGGCTGTCTGGGAGCTGGGCGTGATTAATGCGTTTTGAAAGTGCTGGGCGAAAGTTGCACTGGAAACCGTTTAATTGAAATCAAGCCATTGCCACCGCCATTAGACGAACAGAGACAGCCGTAGAGTTTGGCTGTTAGAGCGAGTCGAAAATTCACTGGGTTAATGCAAGAGAGAGAGAGACACAAATTACCGGCCATTACCGGTAGCATTTAGCTTTAGTAGCTGAGAAATTTGCCGCGCAAATCGCGGCTGAAACCGTAGCTCTAATTATGGGAAAATCTCTTAGCACTTCCGTCGCAACAAACAAATAGAAAACCAGACGAAAGCCCCCCCAAAAAGAAGGTAATACCCGGGTATAACGATTACACTATTCAGCCGGGGAGGAGAAATGCGTAAATGTCGAAACTCATTAATCGCATCAACGAAAAATGACTAAAGAGCGCAGTTAGCGCATAATTGTGGGACTCGGCGTGAAAGCTGTAATTTCGCATAGAGCAAAGAGTCCCTATATATATATATACCATACAATATATTGGCCGGCACTGCTTGTTAAAGACCTCGGCGTACTTCCTGCTCAGTCAGATTGTCAGCAATTATGCTGCATTTGCACCCGTCAGATGCGATCGCAACAGAGCTCACACGATCAAGTGCTGCCCTTAGTCGACCTACATCATTCCTCTGTGGCACCTCCACTGCCATTGCCAGTTGCCAGTTGGCAGTTGCCCGTTGTTGGCCAGGTTAACTGGCGCCGCTGCCCAAAAGAAAAGTTGCGCCTGCGGCGCTTGCGGGCAGCTTTTGCGCAGTGCTGATTATGATAAATGTAAACAATTCAGCTTGGCACACAAATGCAATCAAAGGACTGCAATTACAACTTTGTAGCTCTCAGAGCGCAAACGAAACCAGTTAAGAGAGCGAGAGAGAGCGAGGGACCCCCAAAGCGACGATCGGCACATCCGCAGAGCTCAGAATGCGGCTTGCTTCTGTCTGTCTGTGTTTGAGAACAAGTCTCCCCCTCTCGCTCGCTCGCTGGCTGTGTGTGTGTGTGTGCGATAGAGATATAAAAGCTAAATTGGTAACTCATACTTAATTTGGTGGCGGTGCCTTTGAACATGCTTCCAATTAGCTTACAGCCGACACCTCGGGCCGCTTTCAAACCAAAAAGGCCGCTCGGGGACTTTTACTGTTTCTGCGTCTGTTTCCAGTCAGGATAATGTAGAGCCAAAATGGAAATGGAAATGATACAGCAGAAAATGGCAAACTAAGGCGCACTGAAAGCAATTTGTTTGATTCATTCATTCATTCATCGCAGCAGCCAGTCAACCAACCGATGATATGGCGCATTTCTAGCCGCATTATGTTTTTGGATTCATGAATGAATTCATATGCGATTCGTTACGATCACATGTTTAATGAACTCGTACACAGCCGACGAAAGCCCAGCATTAAACTGTGCCACAAGTCGCTCACACAATGATTTATTTTTAGACTCTGCCTTATAGATAGTCAGATAATGTTGAACTTTAACCTGGCAGCCAGCTATAGTACGCGTCACCTGAAGATCACACGGCAGAAAGCCGCCAACTGCGAGTTGATATCGCAACGCATCTTGCGCATCTCGAGCTGTCCAGCTACCATCCAATTAGCTGCCGCTCGTGCAGAACACACACGTTGAGCTCCCCCCGGGCCCTCATCCATATGTATATACACATATATGTATATATACATATTTGTGTGGAATTCGCTTGACGCGCCCGCGGTGCAGACGATTCCGAAGTCGTTATGGCCACTTAATTCGTTTGATGCCAACGAATTGACGTTGACGCCATACCGCTATATCATCGATAAGAAGAGCGGCGACCTGAACATACACGGTATATACACGTATTTTATTGAAATTTGTGAAAATCAAAAGTTTCACAGCTCCGGCTACAAAAGTGTTAATGACTGTCACTTAAGCAAGCGATCCGACCGATATCCGATACCCAAGATCCAAGTATCCAAATGTCCCAAGAAACGAGCCACGCACACGCACTGACATTAAGCTTCATCAGAGATTCAACTTCGTCTTCAATTTGCATACAAATTAAAGAGACGAGCACTCAGAGAACGCTTTCGTTATTCAGTTCCCCAGTTTCTCGGTGTCTCAGTTGACCACAAGAAAGAGCCGCATGGGTTGCAGCTCAAAGGCAGCCAAGGGGCAAACAGCTACCGATTTTATTATTGATAATGTTTTGATTTATCACAAAGACATACAAATTGCCCTCCTCGGCTCGAGATCGACGCTCATTATTCGAATGCGGTGAGACTACTTCTAAATTGTTGCTGCTGCTTTTTGGTTGTCACTGCATGTTGTGCTTGCGGCTTTTGGCAGATATCACTGCGGGTCCCACGATCTCAGAAGTGATACTGCTCGCATATAGATATGTTCTGCCGCCTGACATCAAATTTGGCTTAAACGCTCTCGGTTTTTGCGGTCGGCTACAGGTGGAGAAGCAATGGACCGTTTCCGCAGACTGCATACTCATGAGCGCATTCGTCACAGTGCTGGGCGCACACAGCTGAGGCGGCAACAAAATGTGGCAGCCACATCCCTGCGAGCTGTCATTAATTGGCATGCATTTCAGCCAGGTTTTCGGGCCGGTTTATGTTTTTTTTTTTTGCTTTCGGGTTCGATTGTTGAATGTTGACAACTACATGGCACAACTTCATCAACAGCCGCTGGCGCAAGCGCAGCCGCAGCCGCAGCCGGACTGAGAGTCAGAGTCGAAGTCAGAGTCGCAGCCGTGGCTAAACAAAAGGCGACATTAATGCATTGCCGGCAGCCATGCCCGCCAAGGGGCGTGACAAATTTGGCTACAACGACAATGCCAATGACTTTATTACCAAGTGACACTGCCGCTGCTGCTGCTGCTGCTGCTGCTACATGCCTCATGCCCCTAAACCATAACCATGCAACGAGCAGCAAAGCCAATGACATTGTACACAAATATGTGACGAGCTCGAAGCGCTCTCTCGGGGGATTTGGGATTGCCAGCTGAATGCGTGTGACAATAAACACTTTAGCTATTTATGAGGTTTTAATGAACACACACTCCACTCTACACTCGACCCAGCCACAGCGGCCATCTTGCGTTCGCTGACTAATGAAAAGGATACCGATACATTTGGCTTATGAATTTGCAGAATTAGAGGCGCGTCGAATAGTTGAATACGTGGCATGCCCCTCGAGTCCCGAGTGCCCAGAGCGGCGGAGTGCGGTTTGTGTGAATCGAGTGGTTGCCTAGGGGCGCGCGCTAATTATGATTGACAGGGCGTGTCGCGTCTATTGAGGCGCCCAATTAAGTGGCACTCTGTAATTGATTTTGAATACGACTGCAACTCGCTGCTCGGCACTACTCGATGGGAACAGCTGACGACGGATCGACGGCGTTGCTATGCGCCAAATTTTCTAAATTGAGGCAGGAGACACAACACAACAAAACACTGAACACTGAAGTCAGTCAAGTGCAGGCATTAATCAAGCCACACGGCCATCTTCACAAGGGAACCAACTTTAAGTGCCAGGCAACGGCATTGAAGGATAACAAAAAAGAGAAAGTAATTGCAGAAGGACTGCGACTCTAATGCCCTTCATTAGTTATACTCTGAATTCTTAAACGTTTTCCGATAAGTGAAGTACAATCTGAAAACAAATAATTCAAATATTTCATTTATTTATCATTTTAAACTTTGCTTTCGTAAAATATATTTTAAAAATAATTACTTGAGTGCCTCTTTATCAATATTAAATAAAATAGATAGAATGGCGTAAAACCGGAAGGGCTCAGAGAAGTAGCTTAATTTAACATCTTCTCCAAGCTCGTTAACTACAACGATCTGTAAATATTCTATGACACTAGTAACGATAATAATTATAAATCATATTAAAACATATAGCATACCTATAACATATAGCATATATACATTATTTGCTGACTATATTTGTAAATGTAAACGAATAATTATAAAATTGAAATTTTAGTTAAATTTTTTTTTAAAGAAAATTATATATATTTTAAATAGTTCTAATTCACAGCGAATATTAAAATATGGTTTTTCAATTTAAATGTTAACAGTGCTGTCATTAAATTACATAACTCAAATTTGTAACTTCAAAGATTACAGTCTTTAAATGAACATAAAGACAAAGAGAATGAAAAGTTAAATATGAGATACATTGTATTTCAAAGCAGTTATCAACCGTAAATGTTTATAGCCTGCTGTCTGCCCTTTCCAATAAGTTGATATGTATGCTCTTGTAGGAAGTGGGGAAGCCTAGCTGAGGTACGCCTACTTAATGAGGGTATAGAGTGTATTATCGATTCCGGTTCAACAGTTGCATCATTTCACTTAGCTGAAATGGCAAAGGGGGCAAGGGGGGGCATTGCAGTTAAATAGACATTTGCATGCAAAAGATATGTCGAAAAGAAAAACCAGGACAAACAACGAAGCAGAAATTGAATAAAACACACAAGCACACAGCAAACTATAGCTGGGCAAAGCAGAGCTATGCAAATGGCAAATGTGATTTACTGCAATCAATTTAAATGCAATGCCGAGACGAGACGAGGGACAGGCGACAGCAATAGCGACAGCGAAAGGTACTCAGAGAGAGGGAGTGCGATGGCGACAGCAACAACAAACAGCGGCAGCTGGCGTGCAGTAAGCGAAAAACAAACGGATGTGTGCCAATATGAAGCCAAGACTCACTAATACCAGCGCACAGGCGAACATACTTGCACACGTATTTATCCATAAGAATGAGAATGGGGTAATGAAAACAACGCAACGCAACGCAGCGTCAGCGTCGCTGCTGACGTCGACGTCAACGTCGACGTCGTCAAAGGGGACACCTTCCCAAAGCTGATTTTAAAGACTCTTTTGTTTTTGCAAATTGCCGCAGTCAGCGAATACATCAGCGGCGAAAATAGACGCTCACAAAGGCGAAAAAGCCAACGAGAAACACAAACAAAAATAACACAAGCGAAGAAAAAACGGTACAAGAAGAGTCTGAAAACTAGACATCATTATTGATGACAATTGAGTGCGCCAGCGAGCAGCTGGGCCAGCCGAAAGGCACAGATGTAGTGAGCCAGCGCAAGCGAGCGAGCGAGAGAGAGTGGAGAGTGTGTGGAGTGTGCGAAGAGCGCGAAAAGAGGACAGAAACTGCACTAGCAATTACGATAATTAACACAGTCAGCCGTGTGGAAAGGCGGCCTCATACCAAAAGAGATCGACCGAAAGGGCAGCACCACCAAAAAAGAGAGAGCGCGAGTGAGAGAGACAGAGCCAGAGCTGGGGAGCACAACGAAAGCAAAACACACATGCACACATGCACACACAGACAGACACACCGAGAGCGGGAGAGCGAAATGAACTGAGCGCAGCAGTAAACGCATGTCAAATTGTAAAAATTGATGACGTTCGCGCGTTGACAGCCTCGTGGACTGATGGCTCTGTTATTGCAGGGGGTTGCTAGCGCGGCAAGGGGGAGTGTGCAGTGCTCTGATTGGCCCAATGGTCGGAGCACACAAAAGCACGCCTCTACCGCAAGCAGCCAAAGTGAGACGGCGATTCCAATTAGAAGGTGGACTGCGCAGCTGCAGCTGTGACGTCATCGAGCAGGCATCAAACTCGTTTGCCAGCGACGCTCCAAACCGGTTACACACAGTAGGGACAGCCGAGCGCCCAGAGAGTGGGCGAGAGAGACAGAGCGAGCCATTTTTGTTGTCGAGGAGAGCAAACAGCGAACAGCGGCGTCGCCGTCGTGGTCGGCTCGTGTTCGTGCTCGCGCTCGCGCTCGCGTTGTGGTGTTGAATGTTGAACGTTGCACGTTGAGAGCGCTACACGCTGTCGCTGTTGCTGTTGCTTGCCGTTGCCGCAGCTCGCGTTTTTGCCGACGCGTTTTTGGCCCCAAACGAAACAAACATTTTTGGTGAATGGAAAATGTGCACAAAGAACTCGAAGTAGTCGACTCTGAATCTGGTAATTGAACTCGCAAGATGCCACAGCGCACGCCAAGTCCCGTGGCCCTGCTCGCCTCACGCAGCTGCAGCAGTCCCGCCGTCTCCGAGATCTCCGTGGGCTCCCCGAGTCCGCCACCAACCGTGATGCGGCCACTGAACATTAAACGCCTGCGCCTGCTACGCAGTCCAGCCACGCTCCAAAGCGGTCGCAAGGGCAGCCAGCCGGGCGCTGGGGAGCGCATCAAGAGCTTCTCCATAGCGGACATCCTGGGGCAGTCCGACGAGCGCAGGCCCGCCACACCTGCAGCAGCTGTAGCGCCATCCGCGCCCCCCGCTCTGGTGCTGCACGAGCGCCTGCAGCCGCCGGCAGCGCCGCCGACGGCAACGGCGCCAGCCGCCCTGGCAACGGCGCCCGCTCTGCTGCATCCCGGACTGCATCCGTTCCTGCCGCCCGCGCTGCTGCACAGCTATGAGCAGCGCCTGGCCTGGGACTACCAGCGGCAGCTGCAGGAGCACTTCCAGGCGCAGCTGCTGCGCCAGATGAGCATGGATCCCGCCAGCATACCCATTCCCTCGGAGGACGGCAGCTCGGAGCGCTGTTCGCAGCGCTCGAGCAGCAGCAATGGCAGCACCGACTGCTGCACGCCCCACGAGCCCAGGGCGCCGCGGGAGCGCGACGACAAGGGAGCACAGCAAACGCCCGGCGAGGGCGGCCAGACGAAGCAGGCGGCGGCGGGCGCGGCGGCGGGAGGCGACACGCCGCTCGATGCGCTGTTTCAGCTATCCACCAAAAACTTTGACGAGGAGCAGGGTGAGTAAATTACGCCTTTCATATTGGCCAATCTCTCGTGCCGCATGTATATTATGAAGTTGCTCATCATCATAAGCCAGCATTAGCTGTGGCTGCCGCTGGATTGATCAATTGTTGTCATTACGTCTTGATGAGATTCTGCTTAAAGCGTAAAAACAGTAGTAAGGTCAGGCAGCCCGAGGTGGCTAAATCAATTTCAGCCATTACCAGACACGGTTTCGGTCTCCACTTTGATTGCCTCTGTCTCAGTCTCTGTCTCTGCTGTTGCTTTTGCTTGTATCTGTTGTCTGTTGCTTTTATTGTGCCTGCGCTTTCCCAATCTCCGCTGATCAGCGCTGATCTCGCTGATGGCTCTGGCGCATGCGTATCGTTCGGCATAATTTGCTTAGCGGCGTTGATTTCTCGTTAAGCTCCACAGAGTCGAGCCATCCATCCGTCAGCTGGATGCTCAATTGTGTTTCGTGTGAGTTCCATAAAAAGGCGGCTACTGAAATTGAATTTACGCGCAGCACGTACTGCAACAAATCATCTGCTGCATCTGCCACAGTCCGACTGTCTAATCAGTGCGCTTGTTGCCACAGCTACTGGGCAGCCAAATATGATTATGATGATGAGCTGCAGCTGATATATTTAAGCGCCACGTCTCTCGTTCGTTCCCAGGGCTGGCCGGATGGTCCGCAGCAGCCACGTTGCAACAGCCACTTATTGTTGCACTTTCGTTAATTAGAACTTGATCAAAAGCCCCCTGTGCCGCCGCCATTCGCAACTCCACTGTCGCATCTTGCCCACTTCCGTCTGCGCTGCCTGCAATTAGGAGGCGTCCATGGGGCAATCAGGCCACAAGTATATGTGTGACAACAGCATGCTTACGGCTTAATAACCCGCTCATCTCTCGGCAAACTAGAGAGCGAATTCACTCTCCACGAGCATGTAATAATTACATTGAAAATGGCTGAAAAGTTGTTGCGATTTGAACAATGAAACTGTCGTTAGGGCTCGACAACTTCGAGCAGCAAGTTTGTCAAATAGATGGCAGACGGAGAGGAGACTAGGACGAGCTGATCGACTAGAAAATGCCCTTTGACAGAGAAAATGCCCTTTGACAATTCAAGTAAGGAAAGTAAAGAGGAATGTAATTCGAAATATAATACAACTGCCATCAGTGAATATTAAATAATTGTCAGTAAACAAATTACAAAAGATAAATAAATGCACTTAAAGCAAGGCAAGTGAATTAAAAGATCAATTTTTGAAGTTGCTTTAATAACAGAGTTCATTCTAATATTGGCAATTCACTAAGAACTCAAGTGCCTTTAATTTAGTCAAGCAGAAATATAGTTAAATAAATCGACTTCACTTCGCACCCAATAAGAAAACTTTTCTTCAAACAAAACTACAAAGAAGTCGCTTAATTAAAGTGTGCTGTAAGCAGACTGCTTATAAATAAATAGGCTCTTTAATTAGCTAAGTCGTTTGCATAAATTGCCATGCACTTTACATTAACTGTTAGAGAAGGGCTACAGCTGGCTGCAGCGACTTCCTTTATGGTACTTTATGATACCCTCATGCTAGCGCACAGTTATGTCTACAGGGTATAATAATACTTAATAATGGAAAATGGAGGAAAACTGTCTGCGGAATGGGGCTTGGGCACGGGCTGCAACTGCGTTGCCGTTGCCGTTGCCATTGTCGTTGTCGTTGTCGCTGGTTTGATAAAACGCTCAAGACAATTGGCACATACAGTTAAATTATTGAACGCACAGCAGCACAAAGACAACGAGCAGTGCAGAGCGAGTAGCGAAGAGCCGAGGAGGCAACGGATGCAGCCCTAATTACAATTTAATTACTCGCACTGAAAACTTTTCCCACTTGACAAAAGGCAGCCGCAATGGCAGCCAAAGACTTTTGCCCGCCGAAGCGTGAACCACAAAACGCACACAGCGAACAGCAACAAACAGCGAACACAACATTAGCAACAACAAATGGCAGATCTGTGTGATGGCTCTCTGAGTTGACAGTTGATTTGACAGATAACAGTATAAACATGCGGGCAGCTGGAAGCGGGCAGTCAAAACAAATTAGTTCAACTAGACGTATACTTAATGCTGCTCAAGAGGGTGCCAAAAATCACATTATGTATACGTCTGTGCGAGCAGCATAAATATGCATAATTACAGCAGCGACATGGAAGTGGAAATGCGAATGGAAAGGGAAATGGTTGCGCTAGTGTGTTGGTGTTGTTGGAAATGAAAATGGATATGGAAATGGAAATGGAAATGTGGCCGAGCTAACGACCATGTAAACTGGATTTTAACCAACATCGTTAGAATGCAATTTTCAGTCACGTCATCAGCCTTGCATGCGCACAGACAGCACTTGTATCTATTATGGATATTTGTAGAGTATTTCCTATATATGCACATATATAACACGTATCGACAGGAGATCGCATTCAGGGCCAGTGATAGATACAGATACACGCAAGTATGTAGCAGGCTGGGGACGACATGGCATTCAAAATGGCGTGTTTTGTTTATCGAACGCATGTGGAAAATGCAGGTGGCATTAGCTAGATATATATCTGGCATATTAGTGGCAATTTGGTTTATAATTTCAGTTGCAAACTCGAGACCTGATAATGGTTTATGCTTGTAATTATTAGAGGAATTGTGTGTCGTTAGAATGGGTTTAAATTAATAATAAGCAGTTAGCGGTCGCTCGATAAAACTCTGCAAACGTATATTTAAGCGGAACTTGCACTCTTGCAATTGTTTACCATTGGGATTTAATTAAACATTCGATTGAATTCTCAATTCTTCGCAATTAAATGCTAAACAATTGACGAGCGAAGTGCGCACTTGCCGCGCCACGCTACTATTGCAGATTCATTCGTTTTAAATGGTTACCGGGAACGGCGAGCACGTCACGAGCCACACACAATCATTCATTGAATAATCATAAATAGTCAACGCGCTGTGAAATTCGCGAAACATAAATCAAGCAAACAAAAAGAAAATCCAATAAAAGCACACTCAAAACAAAAAACAAAAAGCTGAAAACGAAAAATCCATTTCAAATGATTAATAGCAAAGCGCAAAGTTTCAGCAACAACAATTTGCTTAATGACATTAAAACGGCGAAAACGGCAAGAAGAAAAAAAAGACAGCGACGATAGCAATAAAAAGTTGAAAAACAAATCGTTGCGGCTACCATAAAAATTACTAAGTATAAAGCGCGAATCGCTGGCGATTGACTCAATAAAAATTAAGAGAATGACTCGAGGCGCAAAAGTCACATTCTAAGAGATACTTCTAGGCGGTCCAACAACAGTCCAGCAGCGGGGAGGGGCTGGCCAAAAACAAAGAGCAGGAGGAGAATTTGTGAAACACAAAGTGCCGCGAGGCAAACAAGTTGACAAGCTGGCGCTCGCATAAATTCGCTAATTAACGGTTGCGCCTCGCAAAATATTTTATTAAAAATCATTGTAAAATAGCCATAGAAATATGGCTGTTGCGTGTCTTTGGGCCATAAACCATTTGCATTTATTGTGGCCCATTAAAAAGTGTGCACGAGTACGACGAGTACAACAATATTCGGCAAAAATGCCGAAACTAGCAAATTGCCAGTTGCCAGTTGCAAGTTGCAGCGCGCAACCTGCGTGGCAACAGATTTTCTGCAGGCATCGCTGCTTTCACTCCGCTTCCCTTGGCTCTGACTTTGCCGCACACTCGGGTGGTCCGAGGGAGACCCGAGCAGACCCTTTAAGAAAATTGCACGCCACGTCCCGAAGAATGTGCTACACAGCAACAAATGACGCTTGCTAAAAGGCCAACACACACACAGATACACACAGACACACCGAGAGTCGCATTGATGTGTGTATAAAAGGTGTGCAAAAGCAACGCACTGAAGGTGTTACCTGCACGCTTTTGATGAGCACTAATTGAGCTCAAGTTGCATTTTTCTTTGGCTGGCCCATTACCCCAGCCGGGCGAGCGCCGCGAGGGGGGGATGAGATCAAAGCCGGCGAGCCGGCCATATAAAGACTATAAAGACAAGCGAAAATCAAGCATCGACAGTTGCACAAAGAGACAGCAGAGAGTGCGACTGCGACTGCGACGGCGACTGCGAATCGGAGAGGCAGTGAAATGCAAAAGGCTGAATTTGGGTAATAACTTTATCATTCGAGCCATATGGGAGGCCCGGCCAGTGGACCAACTGTTGCCGCGAAGAGCGCAAAAGAGGAAGCCCAAGCGAATGACAGGCAAAGAGAGAGAAAGAGAGACAGATAGAGGCAGCGACAGGGCCAGGGCCAGACACACGGGCGGCCGAGGCGAGTCAGGACCTTGTCAAAGTTCTTAAAAACGCATTCGCGTTTTTGCCAAACATTAATCACCAGCAAGCGGACTCGCAACACTTGGCAGTCCAGCGTGCCGCGAGTGCTGTGAATTTTCGGCATGTGGCCGAGGCCGAGGCAACTTCAAAAGCCCGCGCCACGCATAAAATGCCATTTAAAAACGCATTTTCTGCATGCCCCACAGCACTCGCACTCGCTGTGTGTGACCCCGCGGGCCATTGAGCAATCGCCCAGCGCGGCCAGCGAGTGCAATTGCAACTGACCATGCCACGCCACGCCATGCCACGCACAGAGATTGATGCGTTCAGAGACAGCCCCAGACTGCGTTGCCGTTTGCCGCAAACTACTGCGACTTGAGATTGCGCTGGAAAAACAGTCTGGGAAATGCATTCGACTGCGGCGCTGGCTCGTTATCGCCGCGCGCACTGCGCATTGCCATTATATGGGTCACTCTCGGTTGGCGCCTTGGTGTGGAAACTAGTTTTCCGACCGAGTGTGTGGGCAATTAACCTCCCCATGCATTATGCATGAGACGAGCCACGAAAACAGGTACCGCGCACTGTGTAGACACAATTTGTGCACAGATTCAGATTCAGATGCAGATGCACAGATAGAGCTGCAGATACAAATACAGATAGAGTAGTTTGTAGAGCTTATAGATATTACGAAATGGCTAAAGTCTGTTACATTAAACGATCAATATATACGGGCAAACAAAGAGACTTTATCAGCTGTTGTTATTAGATTGAAGTTAGCGTGTTTTAGTTGCCTTTTTGACAAAGCATTTTAACTTTAAATAGTTAGACCAGAGTACTTCCAGACTGCACAATTCACAGATGATCGTGGGAAGCCGCAGCGACAAATCATATTTATATGCCTGATCTATGATGTCCGGTGCTGGGTGTGTTTGCTGCCGTCCACTGTCCGCTGTCCGATGTCTGCTGGCTGCTCGAGCCTTTGATGATAAATGCTGAGAAGCCAGCATAAATTAAAGCATTCAAATCATTAGCAGCGATGCCGAACAAACGAGCGAGCGGAAGGTGGAGGCAGCGGATGGGGAAATTATTCACAGCTACGGCTGCGGCTCAGGCTCAGGCAAGCAAGGAGCTGCTGCTGGTTGCAGCGGGCCACTTCTCGAGACTACTCGCTGCTGACTGCGGGCAGCGGCTGCTCCAAAAGGAAGTGTCCCAGCGCAGAGGCAAGGTGTGTGGTGCGCTCTGCGCTCTTGGCCCATTCGATGCGCTGGCAGGTGCGCCGCTGAGTTGATGGACTCACTTCATGTTGTCCCCGACAAAACGATGTCGACACTTCAGCTTTGATCAGCCACAACAGCAGTGGCAAGGAGATAGAGGGGATCTTTTGGTGCAAGATGAATGCGCATTGTAATGCAAAATTTAATGTTAAGCAGCCGCAATTAGTTCGGCTCTGGACTCGACATGTGCTCCATTTGATGCAGGCACAACGAATCGTTAATGTCGAAACTGATGTGAGCAATGAGATCGCTTGCATGCAACAAGATAAATGTAGATTAGCTTTAAGAGAATCGCTTACAGCAGAGACAAGGTGCACTCGGACTGATTGCGGATACATTAATAATTCATTAATATTCTCTGAATACACTAATTTTACAACTGTTTGAGTGAAATATTGTATTCATCGAAAACAGAAGTGTCGAAAACTTGCTAAATTAACATATTTTGTGCTTCCACCTTGAACTTACTATTTTTAAAAGTCAGTTGTTAAATTAACACTTTCAGTGCTTCCACCTTGAACTTACTACTTTTAAAAAGCATCGTTTTACTTTCCAGATAAACACTAAGATTTTATTCCCGCAACATCTTATCAATCGTCTTGCCCGTCTTTTTAATATCCCTCATCATTTATCACATTGGACTTCCCTTGATTATTATTACCAGTCCTTTGCTGTCTATTGCCGCCGACAAAACTTGTTCGAAACTTAGCTTCTGTGTATCTCAGACACCCTCTTCCGAATGCCATAATAAAAGCAAAACAAATTTTTGAGCAAACATTGAAGTGAAACGCAGTGATTTGGAAAAACGCACAAGTTGTTTACAAGCAACACGCAACAACAACAACCAACGAGCCAAGAAAACACCCCAAAAACAACCACCGCAATAGAACAAGCAGCGGCAACAATGAAAACAACAACAGGCACAACAACTACAATGACAAACTTCACGCTAAAATCTGTGGAAGCTGTGAAAAATGCTGCTTCCCCGAATTGCTCGACGCATCAAAAGTCAACGCACAAAAGGGGCGACGAGCTGTTGCTGCCGCTGTTGCCAATGTCAACAAAACATTTAACACCTTCATCACAGCCCACAGCACCAGCAGCAGCAGCAGTTGATGGGGGAGAAGAAGGGCAGGCAGCTACTAGATGTGTTTGTATAATCGTTTATTAAAGTGTGAAGAAAATTAATTTGACTATTTGATGCACTGTCGTTGCTGCAGTCGCCGCCGCCGCTGCTGCTGCTGCTGCTGCTGAGTAAATGACTTAGTCGTTGACAAGATTAATTAATCCCAGCAGAGTGCCGGTTTGGCGGGTGCCAGGGCGTCTGACTAATTTGAGGGAGGCGCGCTGCCAACGGCGCGTATACGTGTTGCGTATAACTCAAAGTAGCATTCGCAATAATTGATTTTTTTTGTTGCTGTTGCTGTTCGCTGTACTTCATTTCTGGTTTTTTGTTTTTCGTTTTCTGCTGACTTTCATGCGCAATTGTTGTGACAAGTCTCGTTATGCCAACGAAAGGCGGCACATACTTACGATATGTATACCCCCGATATACTCACATTCACATTCACACTCACATTCGCATTCACAGACCTCTGCCTGCGCCCATATGCTTATGAGCTTAGAGGTGCAGGCGTCGTCGGGCTGTTTCATGTTTGCGACGCCTTTTGCAGCCGCAGTCGGGGCCCGAACCCGCTTCAAGTTGGCCGGGCCTGGACAGCCAAAGCCTGAGCTCAGCTCGGCACGATTCGCGTGTATCTCCGTCTGTGTGTGTTACTGTGTGAGTGTGCACTTTTTTGACAAGTAATTTAATAAAGCCAGCGACATGACGCGCTTGTTGTTATTACGAGTATTACTGTTGCTGTTGCTGTTGCTGTGGCCGCTGCTGCTTAAACATGCATAAACATAAGCCAAAGCCAGAGCCTTAGTCAGAGCCAATGGAAATGGAAGCAAATGCCGCCGGCTCGAGTGCCAATGTCAGTCAGACAGTTAGTCCATCAGCCGCGCACAAGTCCGGGTTGAGCATTTAAGTTCTTCTACAGTTAACTCGATTTCAATACGAAAAACACTCGTCTCTGTTTGATTGCAGCTTGTAATCACAATTAAAGTGTTAAACACAAATGCCAGGGGCCAACTAGCCAAATGAAAAACGTTAAAAAACTGCATAAGGGTCACCCCAAGTGGCACTTAACTTGGGTTCGGCTCTACGACGTCTTTTTTCGGGTATTTTTTATGTTGAGCTCATGCATTGGTGTTGATCATTTTACTGACATGTCTACGAGTTTACATGACATTCAATTTCATTGCATTTTGTTTTTAAATTACTATGGAAAATCTATAAACTGAACTCAACGAGGAGGTTTGACAAAAGAATAGATAGCATATTATTTCGTTTAATTCTAATTTGTATTTAGTTTTCTATTTTTACTTTACTTTGTCCTACGGACAACTGCAACGAAATCTATTCAAATCATTGAAATATATGAACATTTAAAGATAGAGTAGAATACTAAACAAGAAGACTTGAAGATAGAATAAAATTTAATTTCATTTAGCTCTAATTTGTATTTAGTTTTCAATTTTTACTTTGCACTGTCGACAACAGCAACGTATACAAATATAATTTTGTTAGTTGTTTCGATATTAAATCATTAAAATATAAGGATATACTAGAACACTCAACATAGATATTTGGCAATAGAATAGATCGCGATTTCATTTAATTCTCATTTGAATTTAACTTTTTGTTTTCAATTTACTTTGCACAGTGCATAACTACTGCCAAATGTTGTTCTTATTATTTTCTTGACATGAAATCCTTCAAATACAACTAAATTTGAAGATAGACTAAAAAACTTAAAGATATTTGACAATAGAACACATTTTCATTTAATTCAAATTTGTTTTGGTTGTCAATTTTTACCCTGCACTGTCAATAACTGCTAGTGTAATATAATTTTTACAGCTTGTTAAATAGCCCAAGCTGTTTATGTGTATCTTCCATCCGGTTGTAAACTAATTCTTTAGCCCAGTCGAAGGTTTACATCCATTAAAGTCTAGCTGCGGTTTAGCTTTGAGCTCATTTGCTTCTGCAAACACATCCTATAACTTATACGAGCTGAAAGCGATTAGTTTATCTGCCGAGAACATAACTGGTTGTCATGATCACTTGAGTAGTAGGAAGGCACACACAAGTAGTACGGTAATTGTGTTAACAACTGTATTCAATGAATTAATTAAGCCAACAAACTGTTAACAATTAACTTTACTACTGCATTCAAATGCTACTTAGTCAGCATTTGGAGTTCCGCATGGGAATCGTAAACAATCTCATTAGGGCCACATGGAGCCTGGATCGCATCAGCAACTGTCCATCAAAGTCGAAGGCAGCTTAATTGTTTTTAATGTGTCAATATTACAACTGATTGCGAGAGGCGAGCAACGGAAAGAAGAACATGTGTAGCCGCTACTCGATTTGGATCGGCACTTTTCACTAATCGGTTTGGTGTTAATTTATAGGCAATCTTTATGGCTGGCCCAGCAATTGCTTCCGCCTCGGCAGCCATCTTCTGGCTCGGCTCCCAGATCCCGGCAACTGTTTGGCAGCAGCAGCCGGCGGCGCTTCAGAATGCACTTGAATGTCTTGCGGGGCCTATCGCTCTCGCTCTCGCTAATTACGGCAATTAAAATGCACTAAATACGCGTACCGAACTGAATTGAATTGAATTCGTGGCTGCGAGTCGCCTTCAAGTGGCTGCCCGGTAGCGCCAGTTGACTTCAAGTGCCTTCCGCAGCCATTTGTCCTAATGTGAATTATTAATAAAACATGCAACTAACACGAGTACTTGCCGCACAAACACACACACACACACACACACACACACAGAAAGGCCGCCTCTAATTAGTGGCACAAAGTGTATTGTCAAGTACTCAACGATCCTTTTGTGCAGGATTCATTTTAGATGTCGCCGCTGATTAGCCAAGTGCATAAATCCACACAGGAGTGTGTATCTACTTGCGGCTGGCTAATGCCGCTATTCCATTAGCGTCTCTGAGTCAGTTGTAGTCGGTGTCTATATCGGTAACTTGGGCCCCGCCAATTGCATCACATTGTTGGGCCGCGCGTCGAGCGCGCACAGAGCCAACTGCAAGTCATAAACAATTTCAATTGCCGTTGCACATTCGCAACACTCAATTAACGCTTTTCAACAAAGACCTAACAAAGTATGCGCAACAACAACGCGAACAAACTCAACGTCCACAACGACAACTGGCAAGCGGCAAGCGGCAAGCGGCTGGCGGCAAGCGGCAGGCGGCAACGGCAACGGCAGCAGCAACAACAATAACAATAATAATAATAATAATGCATTCATCACTTTATGACAGCCACATACAAACTTGGCCTAGACAATAGTGTCAACCATAAAGAGACTGCAAAACTTGGCCGCGTATCTATTAAATTATGCTTAACTATGCGCTTTTGTTGCCCCTCAGCATTCTTGTTGTTGTTGCTGTTGTTGTCGGCCTGGCCTGATCATGGCTGACAATGGCCAGGCTACTTACGAGCCGGGCAGCCAGGCAGCCAGGCAGCTGCAACCGGACTCCTCTGCATGACGGCCAACACAATGCGATCATAAAGACAACACACAGCCACTCAGTTTGACAAGAGTCGAGTGCATTCACATGACGATTCACCACTTCTACAATGATTAAATTCCGCTTAATAAACACGGATACAAATATAAAAAACTTTGTTTCACAAAAGTTCACTTCGAATTCCGAATGAGTCACAAAAAGAATTACTATATCGTAGTCTTTTAATCCAAAATTGTTATTTACATATTTTCCAGATAGCAGTATCGTAATTTCGATTTCTCTGGCAATTATTTCACATAATTATGTTCAACTGCTTGGCACTTCAAATGAGTTTAATTTGCTCGCCAATTTCTTTTGCAATTCCTGTACTATTTTAAACAAGTGTCTCCTGCAGAGTTCACTTCAAATTGCAAATGAATTTCCACAAAAAGCAATGCAATGTCGTAAACTTATAATCCTAAATTATTATTTACATATTTGTCGAATAGTAGTATCGTAATTTCAATTCTATAATGATGTTCGGCTGATTGGCACTTTAAATGAGATTAATTTGCTCGCCAATTTCTCTTGCAATTGCTGCCCCATTTTAAACTAGTAGCTCCTGTAAAGCTTAGCCTAACAGCACTTGTAGGCAGCTGCTCCGATCCTGTTCAACGCTCAATTGAGCCGCATTTCGATGTCCATTGAATTGAGGCATTCAACAGCTTGAAAAAACTCGCAGCGAATCGCAGCGCATAAACGTTTATAAGCGCCAAGCGTATTGTCATAAGACATCATTTCTTGGCCAGTTGTTTCAGTCACTTTATTTGATTTCACTTCGTTTTGCGTTTATTTTTTTGTCGGCCAATCAACCGCAATAAGCGACAGCGTACGCGGCGTATGCGTAATGGCCGCCGGCGCGCAAACACAACCACAAACACAAGAGCAGGTATAAACTACGCAATTTATGCGTATTTGGCAGATCAGAGCCTCGGCGACAGTGGCAGCCAACGGGGCGTAGATTTAATTAAATAAATTCCAAGATCGCGACGCCGGCGACAACCGCAAAAAGGACGCCGACGGCGACGGCGACGTTAACAGCGGCAGCAACTTAGGCAGCAGCAAAAGTTGTCGCATATTTGCACAGTTATAAGTGAGTGTGTGTGTGTGTATGTGTGTGTGTGTGTCGCGAGCAATTAAATAAATCTGCGCTTTGTTTGCGACGCAGCCAAAGCAGCTGAGCAGCTGAGCAGCTGCAGCGCCAAGAGCAAGCAACAGCTTTAAATTGTTGCATATTATTGTTGGAAATTTATTGTTTTTTATGTCTTGTTGCATGTTTCTCGCTTGATCCAACGAACTCTGCAATTGCGCACGCAAAGGTGCAACACGCCCACTGCTCAGCCGCCGCCTTGACGTGTCTCTCGCCCCACACATACACACACACACACTCACTTACAGATACTTACGTTTGTACACTGGGCGAAATATATCAACGGCTTAACAATTGGCTACGACATGTCGTCAGGTGGCCACCGCCTTTAAGCAGCCGCCAACGAGTCCGAGCGTGCCCCACTCCGCGCCCTCTTGCCCCGTCTGCTTGCCCCGTCCCTTCGCTGGCTGCGGCACACGCATTTTGATACTTTAATTTATGGTTTCACTCGCAGTTTATTTGTCATGCCAACCGTCCATAACTCTAACTAGTTCGAGCCGCCGCAAAATGCAAATGCCATTGCGCCCTTGTTATGGCTAATGTCCGGGCCAGTCCGAGCCAGTCCGGGCCAGGATCAGTTAGTGAAACCAGTTTGGTGCCAAAGAAATTAACTTTAAAACTTGGACTAAGCACGATTATAACGGCGCGCACGAGAAAAACCAGTTAAGGCATATTTGTTCCTCACAAATCGAAAATTGTGTGACTAACTTTGATTAAAATTATACCCGACTGACTTGGTACTCACTAAATTACGGAAATGCAATTTTGTTCTTTTCAACCAATTTGAATTAAACACAATGCACACAAAACGGAAACACTGATTTACCAAATTGCCATTTTGACTAGACTTGAGCACTTTTTGTGGCCATTCAAGGGACACAACAATTATTTTTTATCACATATTTTCTACTATTCCCTTTTTAATTTAAATTTATAGATAGAAATATTATTTCTTTCCCAAAATCTGCATAAATCTTTATTGCAATTCTTCAATTTTATTTATTGTAAATGGCTTTAGTTTATTCTTATTCTAATAACTTTATTACAAGCTTACCAGCTAAGTTGCTGTCAGTTATCAACATTATATAGACACTTAATTTAAAGCCTAACGAATTGATAACATTCTGCAGTTAAATTTGTGTATACTCTCTCTTTTTGCCATTAATCCTCCATATATCCTTTTTTTTAGTTTACTCTTTCTGCCAGTCATCCTCGCTGACCTCTCCCACTCTTTCGCCCGCTCCCTCTCGCCTGCATTACAAACAGGCTAGCGTTTAACGGCTCTCACTAAAAAGGAAACCTACGAGCGCACCTACAAGCATGCAGCGAAAGATTAAGAGGCCGCTGGCTTATCGGGCCGGCAATATCGATAAACATAAATAAAGTAATATTGTCGCCGCAACTTGGCAACTTGGAGCCAACGCCTTTTGGCCAAGTTGGCAGGCAGTCAACATGCAAACGCACATAAAAATGCACAATAATGATAACGATAACGATAACGATGCGCAGCGGTTGTTTTACACGAAAATTATGTGTTATTAGCACACGCACACACACTCACACACACACGCTTACACTTGTTTTATAGCCAGACAGTCGGTCGTCCTGCCGCTGCCTGCTGCACGCTGCATGCTGCATACTGCATGCTGCCTGCTGCGTACGCAGCGGCGTTATAAAGTTGCCTGCTTTATCACAGCGACGATCCGCAGACAGTTGGACTCTAGAGGGGGATTTGGCAGCAGCGGCATTATATTCAAGCTGAAAATTAACTTGTTTTTGAATTGTGAGTTCTGCTCGTGCCGCAGTCGAAGTCGAAGTTGAAGCTGAAGTTGAAGCTGCGTGCGCATTAACGGAAATTTATCATAAATTCCAATACCATTCCTTTGCCTACTAATGGGCGTTGATTAGCTAATTTGTTGCGCTCGTTTCATTTTCCACTCGCTCATGCCGGAAAGTCATTTCAAATACTTTACTGCCGCTGCTGATCAGCTTCTTCGTCGCCGTCGTCGTCGTCGTCGCCGTCGCCGTCAGCAGCGTTGTTCGATCAAAATCTTCTACATATTTGCCACGTTTGATTTGCCCTCCGGTCTTCGATCTTTCCGCTACCCTCTGATTCCACTGCTCATCTACGCAGCCGGCGGCATGTTTACTTTGATCTCACACACATAAAGCAAGCACCAACAACTACAACAGCCGCGACGAGTTCACCTAGCCGAATATCCAACACTCTTTGCCAGCCAAGCAAGTGCTTCTCAATTGAAGCGACTAAAGAGTTGAAAGTGAATGCGTCTAAGTCAATGCTCATTACTTAAATGAAACCAATTTTATTGCATACTCTAGACTATGTTTCAAACGTTGCAGTGATTTTGCTGAAGTTTAGGAACTCCTGTTTATTTTATTTATTTTTTCAAAGACTTCACTATATAACTTTAAATATAGTACGTAATATATTTTGTATTTATTTTGAGAATTCTATTACACTTTCTTTTAATTACCAATATGTCAATCAAATCAAAAGTATTGTCACTAAATTCAAATATTTTATAGGGAAATTATGCGACTAATCATGCGATTACATTGCATATTTAATCAGTCAGCTTAACGAGTTTCCTTCTACCTAGTTATTCGATTAGTAAGCTGTTGCATCTTGCAGTGCAATTTGCATATACTTCAGCAGTAAAGGGTGCTACAGAAACTCATTTTGCCAAGCGATTTGCTTTGCTCGAAGGCCTCTGCGCTCTGAGCTCAGCGATCGGCCTGGCCTCTCTTTCACACCACAGCCAGGGGCCACGTTGCGTTGCCTGGTAAAAAATAATGAATGAAATCAAATCCAAATCAAATCAAATTCAAATTAAATGCCGTTGAGTTTTTTCGGTCTGTGTGCGCTTGCGTTAACTGGACCTGGTTAGTTGCTTGGTTCGCTGGTAAGCTGGCAAACGGATTAGCATATAAAGCGATAGTCATAGCCAGAGCTATAGCTCAACTGGCGAGTGTAGCGTGTCTGTAATTTTAGTATTTTTTCACCTTTTTTGGCTTTTGGCACGCATGCACAGTCACTGCACCAGTAGTTCTCATTCTCTCACTCTATCAGTCGCTGGCTGTCTCTCTCTCTCTGCCACACTAGTCCAGTTGCTTAACAATGAGAAGATTAATTTATGTTATTAAGGCGGCAGTGCGGTCTTTGATCTCGCCAGCTCGAAGGCGTAAGGTAGGCAAGCCAATGCGGTGCCAATGCCGCCACCTGAGCCACAAACGCACAACTGACTGACTGACTGACTGACTGCAATATCGATGGGAATCGACTTTCAGATCCACATAGAGAGGGAACGCACTTCGTCGTCGCGACGTCGACTACCTGCACTCGCACTGCGATCCTTGCAGAGCCTAACGACGTGAGTGAGTATTGCGTGCAGCCGAGTCGTCGATTCGACGATTCATTAATTTGTAATTTATGACAGCTTGTCATAATATCAACGCGCATTGTTACTGCCGTTGTTATTGTTATTGTAATGCGCGGAGTATACAAATTCAGCTAATGCTCATTAGGGCAGCTCAGAGTTACCAAAGCGATCGCACAATGTCTTCGGGCCATGTTAGCGGTTTGTTCAGCATCACAGCATCACCATCATCGTCGTCGTCGTCGTCGTCGTCGACGCCGTCGTCGTGTCTTTCGCTTCATTCATCGAGCAGTCAGCGATCGGGAGAGTGTATCTATTGCCTATTGGCCGCCTGGGGGCATTGTTGGCTTTATGCTGTTGTCAACGCTTTTTGTTGTGCCACCAATAAAACGGCGGCCCGTTTCATCTGTCGGCCAGTTCAAAGTGCCAGCGAACTTCTAACTCAATTAGTGTGTAGTTTTTTAAACGGTTTTGATTACAAGCATATTTTTCTCTTCTTACCTTACACACACACACACACATGCAGTCGATCACTTGCTCTCCTCTAGAGCGGCTTGCACGTCGTACTACTTATAAAGACATTAAGCCAACTAACACTCGCTGCCTGCCTCCGTTTGGCCTACATTGTGCGGCCAGCGAAGGTCACTCAATCAGCGCAGAAGGAACACGGACAGGACTCGAACGAGTGCGTTGGGGTAACGAGCGAAAGATGTTCAAAACACGCCGCTCTTTGATCGCATTTTAATGATGATGACCATTGTTAGCTGATGTTAGCGATTGCCCAGCCAGATTTTCACTTAACAACGCCGCCAACAACCGCCCCACATCCCAGTCCAGCCCAGCATCGCCGTCCGCATCCGCATCCACATCCACATCCACATCCGCGATTCCCAATCCCCAAAGCCCTTCGCTCTCAGTCCTCTTCGCAATGAACGCTTTAAAAGCCATGCAAACATAAAAATGATGTAGTACGGCAGCCAATGGACTCAAGACTCACTTGCCAAAACTGCAGCCAAGTGCCAAGTGGCAATACACACACACACACACATACGACGAGCTCTTGACTTCTTGGCTATCCGCGTCTGATTCATTGGGAGCTGCAGCCAAATTGCTAAAGGTACACAATTTTTATTATTCCTGCTCTGACCAAGCAATTCTCGCACTGTGGCACAGCAACATTGAATTAGTGTGCGAAATAGCTGAGATTAACAAACGAAAATATCTACATTCAAGTGATAACTATAATACAAAGTATTGGCGCAACTTTCTCTATACAAAATCATAATATTATGCCGACTTTTATCGCAGAATTAAATCATTTACTAAGCTATTTAATTGACACATCAATTATAATTACTGCAACTTATGACAGCCAGATAATTACAGCATTAAATTATTACCATACTTGATTAATTATATTATTAATAATTTGTATTTTTCTACATTACCATTATTATTTTGCTAAGCAAGTGCCTGTCAACAGCAATAATTATACTAGACAAATTGAAGAACTTTGAATTGTTTTATAGTAGATTTAGTACAGAATGGTTTATCTGTAATCGACTATAAGAATGCTGTGACTACACTCAATTGCTGGGCAATCTTCTTAATTTGTTTAGCTTAAATATGACTCTTCGATAGCTGTTGCTCAATGTTGAATTCCGTCAGTGTTTATGAATTCGCATTCCAGCTAAGAATGAGCTGTCAATGGCTTATTGCGGCCCACTGTCTGACCCGATCGTGCAACTGCAGCAGAGTGCGCCTCGGGTTGCAAGCGTCATGGCAGCAGACATGCAAGTCCAAGTTCGTCGTCGCCGTTTGGTCCTCGTCGTCGTCGTGGTCTTGCTCGTCCGTCTTGGTTGTCGACCGTCTGACTGACTTCATTGCTCTTTACGTAACGTTAACTTAAGTATATGTTGGCCGAGCGCCATCTCGTTTAATCTACCTTTTAAAGGGCGTGGCCATAGTATTTTATATATGCTGATCAAAGAGCGCCGACGCTTTGTGTCCGGGCCGACACGACGGCCACGACGAAGTCGCCGACGAAAACGAAAACGAAGACCACGACGACGCCGAAGCTCGCGAAGGCGCAGACGTCGCGAAGGGGCAAATCTTCAGCTTCCCCTCTCACTCGCACAGATCGATTGGTGTGGCAGGAAGGATCGATGTGGCGCTGTGTGTGTGGGGCCGTCACTTGGCAGACTGACTCGTAGATTGGGACTTAAGCATAGCTTTACGTATTCATTATTGAATTAAGGATGACCACGTCTTGCGTCGGAGTTGCAATTGATTTGCCAGCCATTAAAATCAATCAAAATATCATAAGAAGCCCGCTTGTAATTATGTCTCCATGCGCCGAGTTGTGGCGAGTGCGTATGCGGCATGTGAAAGCGGCGATGCCACCACATCTGATGGATTGCCGGCGCTCCAGCATCCAGGAAGAATGCCGCGCTAACGGTTTGTTGATATGCCCAGCCCAGCCCAGCAGAGGACAGACAGTGCGAGCATAAAAGAAAGTCGTCAACACAATATGACGAAATTAAGCTTGATTGCAGCAACAACAGCAACAGCAATGGCAAAAACTGGCAAGCAGGAGAGCTGATTATAGGCCCCAGGGCCGTTGACATGTTCTTTGGCACCGAAAATTGCCCGGCACTTGCGAATGTTATTAGCCATGTTAATGTTTACAACCTGCTGCGGGCACAACATGCAACACAAGCTTTACGCTGAAGGGCAGCGACCAACTAAAAGCCACAATTAAGAACAACATCAACAGCTCAACTATGCGTTGAAGGAGCACCGAGGGGAATCACATAGAGAACTTGCTGCTGCTGCTGGCCCACAAATATATATGGTATAAGGCACAAAATACAAGAAATTATTGCGCGCATTACGAGCGTGTAAACAAGCAGCCAACGATGACAATGCGGAGAGACCCCACGAGTTGCTCAATGCCAGCCAGCTCCGAAAGCCTCAAATGAAAATACCTAAATTTATAACTTTCTCGTTATGGAGCGACGACTTTGAGTTGAAGTTCGAGTCGCGATCGCGATCGCTGCGCAGCGAAGAGCCGCTACTCTCTTTTGTCGGCGGCTAAATTTGTCTCATCTTCTTATATTAATTTGTGTTATTGTATTGCGGCATTTGGTAGTAGCAAACAACAACAACAACAACAACAACAGAGTCACAGCACTAACAGTAACAATAACAACAGCAGTAACAAAAGGTAGCTAAAAGGTATCGAGTTTTATAACCTGCTCGAACTCATCAATTTCGTTGCTAACAACACGCAGACACGCCAAAGTGAGAAAAATATGCTGGGCCCAACCCGACGGCCCGACTGCCTGACTCTTGACTGTTTGGCTGCCCCAACTGCCGTTCGCTCTGAATCATCATCCGCATTTTGGGCATTTTAGGGGATTTTGTGGTCGTGTTACGTTTTGTTCGAACTACCAACGAAGCTGAAGCTGTAGCTGGCCTGCGACGCAACATCGCCGCGCATGTCATAAGTAAATTTCTTGCCTTGTTTCGGAGATTTCAAAAAGCCATTTAGAATAAATTAACCCGGACCTACCGCTAAAAATGAAGATCGTTCCCTTGCCCATTCCCATTCTCATACCAATTCCCATCCGATCTCGCATCGCTTTTCTCTCGCGCTCGCCGTGAGTGAGTGAGTGCGTCGCATTAATCTGATCCCTCATCAGCGTGGCCCCAAACAGGATTAAAATTAGTTTTTGATTACGCTTTCGAGCTTCTGGACAACGCAATTTGTGGTTCTCTTTGGCTGCACATCGCTTCGGGGCCAACATCGACTCTTGAAGTCGCAGTCGGAGTCGTCTTCAAGTCAATTCGGCTCCGCTCCATGCGCCCTTTTTTTGGGGCGCGCATCACGGCGAGGCGGGGTCTGGGGCACGTAATTAACGCTTTTAGCAAAACTCTTTGTCGCTGCGGTCTCTTTTGCATTCGAAGGTCGACGCTTTGTCATAATTTTGCTTTTGATGCGGCGGCAAAGTTATAAAGCTATTGGCAGGTATTTAGCCCAGGCTAAAGGCTCCCCGAAAAACGCAAAGCAGAGTGAATAAAACACAAGGATGAAGCACACTCACTGCAAACAGCTGCGATATACCCGGCACAATATTTTTAACTGCGTGACATATACTTCTTCAAATTCAAATAGATAAAGAATTAAGTTGCGATATATTCATTACATTGCTACAATTAAGAAGTCACCTTTCCTTTTCTTCAATACGAATTGATCAATTTGAAACCTGCAAAAATATGCCACTCACTATTGTAATTCTTACTCTAATAAAATATTCCATACATTTCAATACAATTGTTTTTAAAGACGCACAGTGTCAGTGCATCTGATGTTGTAGGAATTACTAAACCACAATCTTAGTATACCCTTGATCCCCAATGCATGCACCGGGTATAAAAATGTGAAATTCCTGGTGCTCATAAATCCCCACAATCGTCTTCTAATTGAGTCTTCCGTTGCCGACATTTCACGCACACACACCGGCACACACACACTGGCACGCACACATACGTCGCATTCCACATGTCATGCTCCTGGCTCGGTAGGTAGATCAGCTCATCTCGCTCGAGTCGCTCGACAAAGAGCTGCTGGATCGAGCGGCGATCGCTTGACGATCGTGTGAACAGCACCTTGTGCCCAATACATTTTCCAGACGATACTCATCTTGGTAGCACCTAATAGCCAACATCATTGATCTTTAGATTACGATCTCCACAGGCTTTTACTTTAGTTTCTCTCTATCTCTCTCTGTCTCTCTGGTCAGCGGATTAGACGCTGCACTGATCTCAACTGATGCCTTCTAGCTGTTGGTTGTTGGTTCGTTGGCTGCTGGCTGATTGATCTGCAGTTGGCTTTAATTGAATCGTTTTTCCCCCTCAGCCTCGACCATCTTCTGGCCTCTTAATTAACATAATTGCTGCTGCTGCTCTGCTTCTCATTCTTCTTTGACACTTAAGCAGCTTGATGCGTTTTTTTGGTATTTTGACTTTAGCTGCACTTTAATGCCTTCTTCAACGACTGACTGACTGTATTTGTGTGTGAGCTACTTAATTTACCTAATTACCGCCAACGCCATTAGGCCCAGTTTGATCTGGGTGCGATAAGGCGCGTCAGGCCGAGGACCAAGCCCAGCTCCGTGTCCAGTTTCGTCCTTTGAACGCAGAGGACAATGCGTCATTTTGTTTGCGTCTCAATTAGCAACGCTCTGCAACTGGCATAACTTGCCAGCCGACAGCTTTCGGCCACGTTGCTGCCACGCAGCAAGTCGCACTCTTTCTCCTTCTGTTACTCGCCTGTCACTGTGATTAGTTATGCTGATGACATTGTTTGTTCTGGCCCTCGACTGTGGGTGCAGTCCCATAATTCACTGCTCAAATTTGAATAGTCACTCACTGAAACAAGCCATTACTTGTTGGTGCAACGCGTGGTAAGCGCACGATTTGGCCTACACACGCTGTGCAGTTGTTTTCCTAATTAATAAAGCGCAGCAAATGCCCAAAACACACTCCCACAAAGAGGCGTGGCCAAAAACTACAACTTACTGCATGTGCAATTTACTGCCAAACTGGGCGTTCGATTGGCCACAGCTTTATTGGCCACTCGTCGCGATTTGTGGCCCATTCACGTTTTCTAAGGCGAATTGCTTGATCCGCAAAGACCAATCTAATTAATGTTGAAGCTGCAATTAAATTGGTTAGCGCAACAGCGGCAAAAGTGGTGGCTATTATTTATGTTATTTTTGCAGTTAAGCCGCGAAATATTAAAATTCGATTTAAGTTAATAATATTTTTTTGCTCACAAGTGTCAACAGGGCGCATGATGAACGCAGTCGATAGAATTTGTTGTACTATTTTCTTTAAACTACAATTAATAATTTGTTCAATTTACATGTATAATGCTGTTGCTAATTCATCAAGCTTGTGCACATCATTTGCCAGCTCCAGAGTCGCGCCATAATTTATTTGGCTGCGTGAATGCGTGCGCTTCCTTGGCCTGCAGCTCGACTAGAAAAGGGCGTGTTTGACAATCTAGATAAATGAAGTTTACAATAAACACATCACATGAGTGTCAAAATGGCTTTGGGCTCAGCCACTGACCACAAACAACCCCTGATGTCCCTCTCTGCGTCCGTCTGGTCGTTGGCGTCCTCGTCCTTGGGTCGAGTCACATTAATTGTTAATTGTCCGTCATGTTTAACAACAGTTCAAGTTGGGTTGTCATCATCAGGGGTTGAAGACTCGTTCGTCTGCGCGCATTCAGCTGCCATTGTTCTTCCGCTTGGCCCGGCCAAGAAGGGCAGCCATTTCCGCCAAGAGATCTGGTGTCTATCCAAATTTATGCATCACTAATAAAAACGCTCAGCGCGAAGGCGCGAAAAAAAACGAATTGAAAAGCTGCGCGATAAATAAATAAACAATAAGAACGCTTAATGTGATTTCCGCCGCACAGAAACGGAATACTTTCGAAAAACATCAATCAGCGAGCGTATTACCTTTAAACATGCCAGCCAAACAAATACCGGCAATCAAAACCAAATCAAATCAAATCCCAATCGAAACGCTTAACAAAACAGCAACAACAATAACGTAACGTAACGGCTAGCAGAAGATTCCCATAAAGGAAATCATTCAACGCGCTCTGGGGCCAATAAAAATCGACAGAGACAACCTCGATCGCACATAAAAGTAGTCCACAACTGGGCTGGAAGCATGCAAGCGGCGTGAACGCCCATAAAACATGACGATCGGGAAACATCAAGCGTTCAACTGCACACTCGTATATGTGGGGATATGTGCGATAAAACAAGAGGAGCTAGAGATTCCACACTCTTTTTCATGCTTTATGACCGGCCATCTCTATTATGAATTCCATTTGTCTGTCTGTCGGATTTGTGTGTTTTGAAATAATTTTAACTAGTGCGCTGATTGAAATGAAAGTGGCTCAAAGGCTGTAAAAAGCCAACAAACCAGTTACAAAATGCCCTGCAGACTGATAAACCTAATAGACGCTGAATGCACGTTTTGTTCAAGATCAAAACGACCATTTTTTTAACGACTGATCGTTGCACGGTTTACGAGACAGATCGCACATTTGTTAATGCTTCTCTACTTGCATCTGTTTTCAGATCCCTCCACGCTGAACATCTTTGCCACGCGTTCGAATCCAAAGAAGAAGCGCAAGTCGCGCACAGCATTTACGAATCAACAGATCTTTGAGCTGGAGAAACGTTTCCTCTACCAGAAGTATCTCTCTCCGGCGGATCGTGATGAGATCGCCGCCGGCCTGGGCCTCTCCAATGCACAGGTGAGTATTGCAATCCAATCCAAATAATACATTTGTCAGTCAGAAACTAATCTCGTTGCTGCCCCCAGGTCATCACGTGGTTCCAGAATCGACGCGCCAAACTCAAACGCGACATGGAGGAGCTGAAAAAGGACGTGCAGAGCGTGAAACAATTGTCAGCGAACAAAAGCTTTTTAGAGAATGTTAATGACTTGAGTATTTTAAAGACCCGACCAGTCAGCAGATCCCATGCGTTGCCGGCAATCGCAACCACATCCGAGTAACAGTCACCACCACCACCACCAGCCACAGCAGCAGCAGCAGGCGAGCCGGGACAAGGAGGACCTACGCATGCTGAAGATGATGACATTGATGCGTTACTCAGATGGCAAGCTGCTCTACCCACCCGCCGCTCTACCCCCCTGCCCGCAACGGGGCAACTAGTTACCACAACAATTTCCCAACAGCAGCGATTAGCCCAATTTGTATTTTACACACACACACACACACACACGACTTCTAATTTGCCAAACAAGCGTCGAAATCATTTTCCTAATTGTAGTATTAAATTTCCTCGTATAACTTGCTTGTGATTTTCTATAAATAATTCGTCACATAAACAAGAAAACGCAACCACCTTTATATAATTTTACTGTGTTAACTGATTGTAGATTATTTGCGATTACTCGTAACTTTTTAAGTTAATGCAATTTAAAATAAAGCATAGTTGGCGTATTAGTAATATTTAAAGATACATTTGTTTCAATTAAACTAATACAGTAAACTGAAGAATTTTTCGTTACTTTCAATTATTTTCTTCATTATACTCTCAGTTACTTTGTTTATGAATTTATTGACTAAGATTCATAAAATTGTTATCTTGATTCTTAAGTTTTCATGATTACTCTGCTTGCATACATATTCAATGAAGCAGTTCATAAAATAATGGTAAATGTCTAGCTTAAACACTGGTTTCTGCGAGCTATCTTGACGAGTTGGTTGCTGTCATGACTACAACTAGTTCCAAAGAGCTGTCACTTGAACTGCTTGCACAAGCAGTGCAACCGCGCACTTGTCCAAGCTAGGGATGTGCCGAACCATTGTGGAAACTAAGAAAAAATTATCTTAGACACAAACCGTAAGAAAAACGCATTCCACATGTAATTATCGTTAAACTTCAAATGTTGCATTGCAAGTTGAGTTTCGCGTTGATTCTATTAAAAATCTCTATTTAAGGACACTATTGGATATCTATTGAATATAATGGTAACATTGCATTACAAATAATTCTGTAAAAATCCTGGAACCCAAAATGTGCACATTCTATTTCATATAAACAACAATACTGGCGCTTCACGGCACGCTTTTCACTCCAGATCTGCAGCCCTACTGGACAACAAAAATAGAAATCAATCTGAATGCGACTACGAAGCGCTGGCGAGTCGCGCATAATTTCGTAAGACTGCAAAAACTGAGTGCAAATTATGAAGACGTAAATATGAAATTGGCAAGTTTGCGAAATGATTTGCGAGCGATTTGTTTTCATTGCTTGTTGATGTGTTGCGCAAATCAAAATGCGAATGATGTCGATTTTATTGACAAATGAAAATAAATAGATGCACCTAGAAACAATAAGCAAAACGCTGCGAGTTATGCTGCCATAAATCAAAAGCATTACTGTAAATCATTGTCAGTCCGAAGTTCCCACTGCACTTTGGCAGCTTATCAGCGGCAAAGGTCAACAAACTTCAACCGAAAAACCCAACAGCCAAAAAGTATCAAAGATCAGCGTTAATGGGCTCAAAGTCGCACTTGACTTGAGTGGGTGTATTACCATTTCACTCTTTCCCAGGCCAAACATACATATATAGAGAGATAGCGCGTCATAATGACACAATTAAGTCACAATTATGCGGCTGGCACTCCAACAATTCAGATAGACTTCAACCTATTCCCCCACGGACACTTACAAGTGGCTGCTTTCACCAGAAATCAATTCAATTATGACACCACTCTCACAGAGACAGTTCTAATTGCCACAGTTGCAAAGTTCCCATCCTTTATCCTGCTGAACAAAAACACAATGCACTGGATCAATTCCACACGAGCGACTTTGAAGAGTTGCCGGTGATTAGCACGCGGCACAACGGCCACTGACATCGTGGCATTTACATAACCATAAGCAGCCACCACACTAGCACCACCACCAACACCACCGATCGCATCATCATCATATGCTGGAAGCAGCTCGAGCGAAAGAGAGAGCGTTGTGGACCACCCATATGGGCAACATTACGCTTCGGCTGCCTGCGCTTTTATTGCTCACAAAGTAGCATAAACAATTTGCGCTTCTAACGGGGGGGAGTGAGCCACAAAGTCAACGCCACCGCACACCTGATGGGGAAGCGCAGCTGGGGAGCTGCGCTAGCGACAGCGACAGCGACTGCGACAGCGACTGCGACTAACTAGCTCGACTTGGAGTGCATTAAATGTGGTTGCCAGCGAGTCAGCTGCATGTGTGTTTGTTGTTGTTGTGCGCTTTGCTTATTTGAAGTATGGTTTGGGTTATTTGCGTCTTCTGTGTGGTCGCAGCTCCAGTTGCCGCTGCCAGTCGCGACTGCCACTCAGGGGCGACAAAACGATTGCCAGCTAATATGTTGCAATTGCGGCCAAACGTCATATGTCCTGTGGCGCAAATCAAAATAAACTAAACACAGAACGTTGTCTAGACAAGTCCTGGCGGCAGCTTGCCAATTGGACGGCCCCATGGACACCTCAGCGACCGCACAAGTTAACAAGTTGAAAACAAACACAAAACTGACACACTTGACAATATTTAGTTGGTCAAAATATTGAAGCAATTAATGTCTGCCACAGCACAAGTGACCGGCGCTGGGCTTGAGCACTTGAGCTGCACAGGACCAAAAACATTCACACATATTTCACTGGCCGATCAGCGAATGCCTCAAGTGGCGCAAGTCCTGTCTGGAGCACGAGCAGGACAAGTAGCCGGACGCTGGCGTGATTTGTAAACAAAAGCCACACGCATGATTACATGATCAGTTGTCGCCGGTTGTCGACGGTTTCCAGTTGCCTGCCACCGTCGCCGGCGGCGCCAATCGAAGGTCAATGCCGGGAGGGAGGGAGGTAGAAGAGTCTCTGATGGAGAGAGAAATCTCTGTGAAGGAAATCTCGTTGCTCTGCTTTTGCTGTGCGTACTTTTAAGCTCTTAAGTGCTGGCGATTCACTTTGGCCAATGTGCGCTTTTCATTTCATTTCATTGAATTCTCGATATGTTTTTGTTTGATTTTCCATTTGCCTGGCCGTAGCATTTTTCAATTCAATTATTATGGGAATATTGTGTAGTAGACAAGTACGCGTATTATTAATGTAATAGCGGCTAATTGCGCATTTGCCGCATTTTCTTTTTGGCCTGCCCCAATGCAAATTAGAACGCAAGCACTTCAGCCGGAGAAGACTTAAAAGCTTCAATTTGATGGAACACTTGGAGCACAAATATTTATTGCTACATTTTGCAGCCGTTGAGATACTGATACTGCCCGATCAGAGATTAGAAATGTGCAATGCACGTACTTGACTCCACTTGAAAAGCGTCTGTCCCCCCCTCAAATGTGCGGCGACTATTCCAAGGTTTTCGATTCCAATCCGTGGAATGATTTACCGCAAAAAGCTGTTGCATTTATTTGGCTAATTTGGGCTAATAAACAAAGTATCATTGCAGCCGGCATGTGGCAACAAATAAAGACTGCGCTCGACGAATTGCCTATGAAAATATGGCAAATTGGCGGAACGAAGACTACAACAAGAACGAGTTGAAGAACAATAAAAGCACACACACACTCGCACGCTGGCTGGCTAAATATGACAATGTAAACAACAATAAGACCAATGGCAGCTATCGATCATCATGAACAGCGTCGGAATGATCATTGGGACGAAACGGAACCCGGACGTCAGAGTCGCAATAGCAATAGCAATCGCAATCGCGTTCGCGATCGCGATCCGAGTCCGAATCAAAATTCCAACAAGAGAATAAAATTTAATTGCCTACAAATTGGCGCGTTGAGTTTTATTGCATTTTAAAAATATGCACACACATAGCCACAGTACATGGAACTATTATCCCACTGGTCAGTGGCCACTGGGCGGTGCTTTATGCAGGCAAAAGAGTCTTGTAGCTGAGCACAATTCTCGCCCCATGTGGGTGGCAATTTTTTATAGCGACCGGCAAACAAATATTTGATTCAGACAAATGCCTATGCTTATTTACGATTTCCTAATGTTCCGCCTAATACGTCTGGGAAGTTCATAAAAAAGATCCGAAAACTTTAAGCAATTCGAACTTTTAGTTAACATGTGTAAATGTTGATCCAAATAACTTGCCTTCCGCAATATAGAACTTAGCCACTAAGGGCGGATGCTGTTAAAAATAGGAGTACTAATACATTAACTAACTTAATATAATTGCAAATGGGAATACTGTTTGTCTATTTAATCTTCTATTTAATCTACTAACTAACTTAATATAATTGCTAATGAGAATACTGTTTATCTATAATATTATATTAATATTCAATAATATGTGTATGAAAGAAAACGTAAATAAGAATATAAAACAATAAAGTGAATTACTAAATTATATTATATTATTATTTTAAATAAATTAAATGAATAATTTACATAAAGTCCTATAAGAAAAAGTGTTTATAAAATGTTCAACTTGAGCATCCGCTTAATAGATTTTTTGCAGTCTTTAATTTATTTTCACCTACTATTTTTCCACTTTAATTCCTTGAATTACAGCTTTGTTGTTTTCTCAAAAAACACTTCCTCGCCATATGTTAAATCATTGCCATCAATTATTTCTGCTCGGTGTTGTTGTTATATTTTTGCAATAATAACCCCAACACTTAAACTTTGGTACTTGAGTCGTCCACTTAAGTATTTAATGAATCTGATGCTATAGCTCGCCACGTACAAATGGACAAAGGCTACTTAAGGCGCCAGAGTGCCAGGCCAAGTGTTCTTAAGAAATTAGCCAAAAAAATGGGAAGCTCTCAGCCGAAAACAATACGTAAGAATCTCTTAGGTCAGTGAAGCATATTCATCATAAACTTAAATGGATTTCAACATATTCGAATTGGAATTGCTCAATAGAACTGTGCTTAAGTGTGGGATTACCAAATCGGCAAAGCGAAGCGAAGAGAAGACGAGAAACAAGGCCGCCAAAATGCCAACTTAAATGGCAATTAAATATAAACAAAACTGCAGAATTGGTGCCAGAAGACGTTTGCTTCCTGCAAGTGCAGCAAACGCAGCCGAACGAATGTTTATCGGGACTCGACTGGCTCTACAAGTGCACTTGATGCGAGTGCGTCCCGGGGACACGTTTTAGTTGGAGCGCAGACGCCTCTGCAGCTCATTATGCATGCACGAACTGACATTGAAGTGGGTGCGACGGCAGCGGCAGCGGCAGCGGCAGTGGCAGCATTTTATATTTCCATGCCCCATCTCGCATGCCCCTTAGGCAGATGGGAAGAAAGTTCATGCGGCGTTAGGGTTAGGATTGCCCATTGGCTTTATTATTGGTATTAGTAACACATGATTACGCTGTATTGTAAACAAAAGCGCAGATAAACAGACAAACAGCGGCATGAACACGGATACGGACACACGTACAGCAGCAGCGGCAGCAACACCAACAGCAACATAGTCTAATGATATGTTAATGCACATGGCGCACACTGCGTATGAGTGCTATGCGAGTATGGAACTGAGCAGGAGTGGGAGGAGGCGGCAACTGTTTGTCTGTCAACGGCTTGAGCAAATAAACTTCAGTTGGGGCTTATTTGTCGTTGACTGGAATGTGTTCTGGCGCTGTAAATAGAAGAAGTAAAGTGCGGCGCGAAGTTCATTGAGAAGTTCTCCATCGAAATTGTTAATTATGTGAGAGCTGCGAATGAATCAAATTGCACCCATAACAAGATGTACATTATTTCTGCACTTTAATCGGCCATTTAATGAATGGCAATTCAATCAAAGGACGCACAACAATTGCTGACCAATCTTCACTCGCTTCGCTACTCTCGCCTCCACTTCCCCCTTGCGCCTGTCAAGCTGCTAAACTCTTGTGTGCTGCTGTTGTAGTAGTTGTCGACACGCCGCAGCGTTTAAGTGTAATTTTCTTCTTATTCAATTGAAGCATGTCCTTTGGCTGGCAAGGATAAATGGAATAACTCACTGCAACGCACTGAGTTGGTCGTCGACTTTCGACTTTCGACTTTCGGACGCAGCTTTCGCAGCTTCACGACTTCTCGGCTCGTTACAAATTCACTTCAGACGCTGCTTTCACTTGAGATCCACATAATGGCTGTTCATTTGCGCCGTCGCCGTGAAAATTGCAAGAAAATGTTCTTTTCGAATCGACTCAGGACAATTGCGTACGTGTGCCACGACTCTAAGCACAACCTCAAGTTGAAGCAGATGAGAAAAAAAACGAAGATAACTGTATGGAATGGGCTATGTCAGCTCATCATCGTGTCCTGTGTGCCATGTAATTTGCTCTCTTGCCATGTGCTTCATCAGAAAGGAAATTGAAAATTGCTACTAATGGCTGCTGCCATCGTGGGCGTGGCCGCCCCCCCTGAAAGGCAGGCAGACAGGCAGGTTAGCAGGCAATGGTTGAAAATAAAAACTGCCAAAGAAATACAAGTAAAATTTATCGTTTAATGATTATGAAAAAATACAGAAATGACACTATGAAAATGTGGGCGGAATTCATTTGAATCGTAAATTGCGCTCCTTACTTATCTCGTAGCCAAGACCAAGGCCAAGAGGCTAACGAAGCGTTAAGAAGTTGCCCAAACGATGAACAAAAGAAGCAAAGGGGAACTTCTCGGAGATTCTCATACAGTTGATTTATGCGTGGCTTAAAATGTGAATTCAAGTTAATTCTTGTGTTAAGATTGCAATTAGCTTGTGCTCTGGAGGAAAGCTGTAGGGATTTTCAAATTATTAGAATATATGCTGTTAAATTATAAGGAAGGATGATGCAATAAGTTAGTCAACATAGAGTACATTTTATATTGAGACACATATATATTATTTTGTCAAATACTTTATATTCGAAGTATATTTATGCTTACGGTTCTCATTTGCTTCAAAAAGCTTAACGTGAAACGTTCTCATCAAGCCCATGTAGTCACTCTTCACTGTACAAACTTTCCATTTAAATTTGTTTACACTAAACAATGAACACTTAAACAGACTTTAAGCGCTTTGCTTTTTTATGATTTTCCAAATAACGAAATATATAAAAACAACAGAGATCGTCAGATGTTTAAGCAGTCCAAAGTGCCCCAAAGGTGTTAAGCATGGCAGCAAAGAAATTCCTCTGCCCTGAATCGAGCATCATATGAAGTATAAAAGGAAACTGATTCATGGCAATTACGGGTACGACTATTTCCAGTTTTCGGGGCGTCTGTTTGTTTTTTTCTGGTGTGTTTCTTGCAGTTTTTTTCCCCTCAAAGCAAAACACTTTACATTACCAAATATGCGAGAATTGTGAAGTCGTCAGAGGTACAGAGATCGACTCGAGCGATAGTTGGTTTGGTTGATATTTCAAGTGTTTTTGCTGGGTTGTTAGCATCGCTCTGGCAGCTGATAAGCCCTACTAAAATGCCATGATGCAATATGCGCGTTTAACAAATCTCAGGCGCACTTCCAACGAAATATTTGCCCCACGCCTAATGTTGTTTGGTGTCTTGGCCATGTCTTTAATTGTCGAGCATTACGACGAGTCGGCAGCTCCATTAAAAATGCTAATTAAGTTGCCTCAATGGCACAATGGCACATGTGTCTGCCGCTTCTCTCTTGGCCGGCGATACCACAAATTTTTATCTAAACAGCTCGCTAAACAGCAGCAGCAACAACAACAACTGGTAGTTGTATTTGTATTTAGCTAGGATCAACTCAACATTCGCCGATTTGAATGGCTGCCTATAAAAAATTCGTTTTATACATGCGGTAAAATTTGAAATTTTTTAGGCGAAATTTGAACAATAAACAAAATCACAAAAACCAAAACATTTATCATTCCAATTTTTCACTCTTTCTCTCTCTCGCACTCACCGTTCGGTTCCTGCTGAAGCTGCCGAAATCATTTAAATGCTTTTTTATTTCAAGCCAAATAAGCAAAGGAGTGCCCAATTGCGGGGGAAAGCGGAACGGATTGGCCACATTGCGCAAAGATGATTTCAACAGCTGCCGACGGCAGCCGCGCGCTGAGGTTGAGGTTGAGGTGGGTGGCCATTTTGTGCGACGAGGGCGAGAGCTGTTAGTTTGCCTACTGGGCGGCGCATATGGAGCACAATCGTGAAGAGAGTGGGAGGCGGATTCGAGGGGCGAGGGGCAGCGGAACGATGTGTGGGTGCACCACCATCAACAACTTGCGCAAATAGCATCATCATCAACAACACAATTGGTACGAGTATTACTCGAATTATTTCATAGGCGTGTTTCCCATGAACATTTTCGGGGACCGCACACAGTCGAGTCGTTTGCCTTTTTGCCGTTTCGCTTGGTTTTCGGTCGGTTGGTCGGTTGCCTGGCTGGTTAATGAAAAGCTGAAAAACAATTAACTATAAATTAAACGCACAATTTTCAAAACAAAATAAACATAAATAGCCCAGCGCATCATTGTACTTTGCTTTTGTGTGTTTGTTTACAGATTTCGGGGGCGAAACGTTTCATTTACTCATCCATCCATCCTCCCGTCGAACGAATCACTGATGCACTGCATCTTCGCAGTCTCCCCGCCCCGAGCCCCCGTCAGCACCGTGCTGCGTGTAGTACCGAGAAGGCAATTAGGCAATGTCGTTTGCCCCGAACCAATCGCAACTCAACTCCAGCTATTCCCCCTGTCCGTGGTCGTCGATCTCATAAAATCAAGAGCACAACTTCAGAAACACAACAAGAGAGAAATATCGGGAGACACATTAAAGTCGATTCTTGTATACTCTATAAGGGAAATAGTCTTTTAGTTTCTCAACTAACTGTTGTTGTTCGTATTATTAATGCCAACAGCCTATATAAAATTAACATCAGCATTTGTAGTATTAGTCTCGGAAAGATAGTGATCCAAAATATCAAATTAATTAGTGATATCATAAGCATTAGTATTCAAATACGTTTTTATACTATTTACTATAGTTACTTTTTCTTCACTATGATCACCATAAACACAAATGTTTACATATTTTCAAATATAATGATAATTACATCTGTATTATATGGATCTCATCTTCATCATTGAAATATGCATAGCCTGCCGTCGGAAAGAGTATCGGCTGGAGTGACTGCGCTAGCTTGATGAATTTGTCGTAGGGTTATTTCTACCAAGAAGTTAGGCTGTTGCATAAACAAGCCCGCCTAGGAACAACACGTGCAACAAAAACAACAACAGCAAGAGAGCAATAGTAATAACAAAAGCCAGAGCGGTAGCTGCAAATCGAAGTGTCAGGTCGAAGCAATCTCCTCAGCCGATGCTCATCCTCAATCTCGTGACGCGCGATGCTCCTTTTATGGCTGGCGCACATGTGTGCAACAGACGCCGACGCAGCGCGATAGAGAATGCGAACGGGTGCAACTGGGGACTGGGAGTGGGAATGAGAATGTGAATGTGAATGGGAATCATGCGAACGATGAGACAACAACGCTAAAAACGCTAAAGCAAAGTGCATGCAAATGGGCTAAAACAAAAACGAAATGCATTTTACAATAAGTGAACATTTTCAGCCGGCGCAAGTGCATTTTGTTTATACTTTAATCTGTCCGATCCAGGGTTCGTGCAATGTTTTTGCTTTTGAATTTCGCCAACGGCTGCGGCAGCCATTTGCCATTAAATGCACTCTCAATGGCCGCTTAAGAATGCAGGCCCCAAAAATGTTTAAGCAAATAGCGCAAAATGCACACAAATTTGTTTATGCCAATTTACTGATGCGACTATCTGCGAGGAGGTGGCGGAGGTGGAAACGGGAGCAACGTCGACGGCGGCCGTTGACAGGCGGCGACTAATTGCAGTTCAAAGATTGCGCATACGCCACTTGTGACCGTGACTAATTTGCATGTTACAACTGCGGGCAATGGATCCTTGTGCCGAGACACCATTGCCATGCGCGGTCTGTTGAAAGGATTGTACTCAAGTAGCTGCCGCTGACAATGTGAAGCGGCATGTTAACGCGTCGTAAAAAAAGGGATGCCTAAACATATCATAAACGACAGCAATATAAACAAATTAGTAGCGAGGCCGCTGAGCGCAGGACGAAAGTGCAGAGTGCTGGAATAGCACGTATTCTGTGCCACATGCCGCATAGCTTCTTCAACTTTGTAGCTGGAGTGGAAGATCTCCGACTGTGTAGAAGCGAAGAAATAAAAATCTAGTCAAATGAATAATAATAATATTATTAAAACGGAACTACATTATAAATATTTACCAATACAATTTACAATTTAAAACATACTTCGGCACCACTCGCCTTTTAATACTTAATTTTCCGTGTTTGCTTTTCGACTGTCATAATTTCGTATATTTCATTTAATTTGTGTGGAGCACTTCCTGTGTTGGCGCGAAAAGCGAATTATGGCAAGAGGTCGAACGCCCCATAGTTAAACATATATTTACACGCACACAGCGACGCGCAGACAACGCTTATTGACACAAGTAATTACAACTGTCAATTGATTTTAGTGTCCCAAATTTGTCATCTCTCGCTTTGGCTTTTAGCTCGAAAATGCGGCCAGAGGCCGCACTATTCTACGGGTTTAAGGAGGAGCATCCCGTGGTTCTTGTTTATACAGTTGCCAGTCGCACGCTCCAGCGAAAGTCGCGTCGAAAGGGGTACCGAGTGAGGAGAACAGAGATGGACGAGAGTTTGGTGATCGAGCATCGTTTAATGGCAATTTGTAATATGAGAGACATTGTTGTTGCCAAGCTAGACAGGCTACCGTCTCAAGTGGCCCCCGATCATGCAATTGTTTCGAACTATTTGCTTCGGTCGAGTCCATCAGTTGTTCATTTGTTTGTTTGTAAACATGGCCATCGTGTGGGCCGCGTTGAATTTGTCGCCGTCCGGCACTTGAGCCACGTCCTTGTCGTCGTCAGCCACCAGCTGTGCGCCTAAGGACACGAACCACTCTCGCCCCGATACTTGTCTCGCCTCACGATCTTGTGCGAATCCGTCTGGAACTGCAATCAGTGTTTGTGGGTCAGCGGACACTGCGCCCGTCTGGGATTGACACATTGAAGCACTTCTATGCCGACACTGAGTGGGCGCCGTCGTCTTGGTCTTCGTCTTCGTCGTCGTCGTCGTCCTCATCATCATCAGCAGTATAACGACTACGAGTATCTTTGCGAAACACAGCCCACACGCATTGACACTTCAGTGGAACGGATCTTGAGGCACTTTCGGCTTGATCTGCCTGTCACTTCTGAAGTATAGTTTGAACACGCAAACCAAGCTCGATTACAAAATGAGATCATCCGCACACATCTACACACTCACCAGCAAGCCAATACGAAATCAATGCGATTTATACGAAATTTAATTAAACAAATTGAAATTGTAGTCTACCAAAGATTAAAAGATTTGCTGCACTTAAAACTTTAACGGCCATTACAACAATTTAATAACAATGATAGTAATTAACTCTCTCATTGAATTGTGTGGAATTCTTAACAAATAAGAATATTGAAGATAGGACTGTCTTACGTAGAAACACAATCAATTTTCAATATACAGCCATAATTGTTTAAAATATAATGAAAATGCGTATGATTTTATGATTTAGTTGAATTTAAAATGACTACCGATTATTTTTGAATAATTACTCATTCATTCCGTGTTCATTCCTGTTATATTTAGAAATACATTTAGTGGGAAATAGACGTGTCATGAATATAACAAGCGAAATTGCAATTAATGAATTGCTTAATGGAAATTCAAATCTTGCAGTTTCGCAAGGTGCTATATTTATTCGTGTCTGCTTGGAAATTAACTTTGAACAGCAGTTTAATATGTCTCACAAATTATTTGCCTCGTAAATAGGCAAAATGCAAATACAGAATGAAAGACATTACTTTTCCAAGTAAATGTTGTTGACAATAAAAAGCACACAAATAGCAATTAAATTTCATAGTTCATTTATTTAAGTTGATATATTAACATAGACAGACGAGTATAACTACAACTTAGAGCTACTAAAGCTATTAGCCTTCAGAGGGGAATGCATCCCCTTGGCCCGCCCTCACAATGCTACACGTACACACTAAGAACCTTCCACTAAAGCTATCACAAAGCCTAAACTCCTCCCAAATCCTGCTACAACTCTAATCAATCTCCACATTCTCCTCGCAATCCTCAGCAACAGAGTGATTGCTCTCCGCGCCGCTCTCGATGCTCATGACATGCACTGGAGTCGGACTGGGGCAGGGACTGCGTTGATTGCGCGCTGGCGACGACGACGCCGATGAGCCGGTCACAAAGCTGGCCGAATGCGGCGTCTGCTGGGAGCTGGGCGGCGGAATGGGCTGCGGCACCTTGGGATGTGGATAGAAGTAGGGGAAATGCATCTGGGGCAGCGGCAAGCCGCCGTAGGCCAACTGCAGCTGATGCCTGTAGATGTTGAGCAGCGCCGGGTCCAAGCCATGTGGATAGGCAGCAGCAGCCGCAGCGGCGGCGCCACCCGGTGTCATGTGCGCATAGGCGGTGGTGCCATCCTCCCGCACCAAGACCTGGACGGGCACACGCTTGGTGGCCGAGAGCAGCGCGGCCTCGTGCTGCTGGATTTGCTTGCGCTTCGTCTTGTAACGGCGGTTCTGGAACCAGATCTTCACCTGCGTCTCGGTCAGACGCAACGTTTTGGCCATCTCGCTGCGCTCGGGGCCGGAGAGATAGCGCTGCTGGGCAAAGCGACGCTCCAGCTCAAAGACCTGGGCGTGACTGAAGGCGGCGCGCGAGCGCTTCTTGCGACTCAGCGCTGCGCCACTCAGGCTGTCGTCGTGGGAGAGCGGCGAGGCTGTGTTGCGTCCATAGCCAGCTGCAGTGCAGGAGGAGGGTGAGCTGCTCAACGGCGGCGGCGAATCGCAGTCTACAAAAGAGGAGAACAAAAGCAATTTCGCCAAAGTTAGCAACATAATGGATTTGTGAATTTGCTGTGCATTAGCGCAACACAATGAATGGAGACTTACCGGAGTCGTTGCTGGCGTTGCAGCGTCGCATGTCGAGGGGGCCAGCGGCGGCGGCGGCGGACAAGGCGGCGCCAAAATAGCCCAATTTGCGTTGCATGTAGTCGACGGGCAAACTATTGACGGAGCTGGAGTTGGAAGTTGTGGCCTGATTGTTGTTATCCATGGTCGCGGCAGCTGCATAGTACTGCAAGTAGCTCGCTTGCTGGCCGGGATTGGGGCTGCTCTCCTGGGCCAACTTGTAGGCCGATAGGCTGAGATCGCGACAACAAAGCGGCGGCGACTTGGAGCCAGCACGTTCTTGCGCACTCTTGCCAGCGATCTCGGCGATCTCGCAGTCCAAGTCCACGCTGGACACGCGACGCGGACCTGCGGCTGCATGCAACGGTTTGCTGCGCGTCAGAATGTCGTTGATGGAAAACGGTGTGGTCAGCGATTTGCTGAGGCCAGCTGCGATTGCCGCGCCCGCACTCGCACTCTCCATATTTAACATTTTTCAAATTGATTTTTATAGCGTTTATATCGAGTATTTAGATTTGTGGAACAAACACTTTCGCAGCTCGCTTCACTTTTTCGGTTGTTTGGTTGCTCACGGCTCGAAGGCTGAGTCACGAATGCGCTCTGACCGTGCGCTCCGTGTGCTCTTTAAATAACTGCGCCGATCCCGGCGTACTGCGCGTAGAATCACTCACGGAGTGCTCTCGCATATGGCACTCAAGTGGTGCGCCCTCGCCTCGCAGTTGCCTCGTTGCTGGTGGTGGATTCTCAGCTATTTTTAACACTGCACTACTGACTGTGTGTGTTTGAGCCACTTGGCCATGGGCTGGCCTCTGTTGCTGCCTCTGGCTCTGCCTATTGGCTGCCAGCGGCGCTCCAAGAGCGTTTGAGTTGCTCTCAAGTGAGTCGAGCGAGTGTGTAAACATTTCGTCCTAATCGCAGTCTGTGATTTGTTTAAACCTAGCGATATTTTTGGAAGTGTGTGCATCCTGTTTATTGTTTATAGCGCGTTAACTGTTGGGTAATCGATGTGAGCTGGGATTTCAATCTCCGAATATTGACGGTACAGTTTTCCAGAAAATTGTTTAGACTAAAACTGTGTTTGGTTTAGAAATTATGCGGAAACTCTTGCGCGTACAGCTCTGCAAGTAAATAAATCGAAAAAGTATTAAATATATTGCCTAATAAATTCTGCCACAAGTAAAGCGACGACATTTGTTTTTGTGTCTTTCTTATAGCTGAAAATTTTTCACAAACAATCTGTAGTGATAACCAAATAATTAAACACATAATTTAAGCTGTTGCCTATTTTGGGTGTACACATAATAGCTATATTTTTAAAACTAACAAAACAAATATAATTATAATTTTTCTTTATATTTGGAAAACTATTAAGTGTTTTAAATAATAAAATTTAAACTAACAAAGGATTAATAAACATTTTATTAAAAAAAAAAAACAACTTTTAGACAACTCTGACTTTATTTTAGTTGCACATATTTTTGTATATTCTGAGCTATCAATACAAACCAGAAGTAGTTTAATAATGCCGAATATGTTTGCTCAGCACAACAATTTCCGCATTTCGAGTGATTTTTCAGCGTAAACGCTTGCGATTGGCTGAGCATCTTGGTCGCGCCGCTTACTGATTGGTTGCTTGTCGCTGCTTAGTGCAAAATGGCTGCGCGCTCGCTGTTGTGTTCTCTCGCTAGCCTTAACATATTGAGTGAGATGCTGACTACGGCGCTCGATACGCTCACGCTCACATAAAAACACAAACACATGCTAGCGGCTGCTCTGCAACACTTCACACCTTCGGGCTATAATCTTTTTATTGCCAATTCAATGACTCTTAATTCTGCCTCACCCTCAAGTTCGCCTCGGGCGCAGAAGTCAGTGAGAACGAGAGCCCTTTTGCAACAAAGGACACAACGCACGGGGCGGGTGGCAGCACCAGCTTACTTCACATATTTAGTTTACTTTTTTGTTCATTCTATTATTTTATTTTCTTTATTATGGTCGATGCTGCTCTCATTGTATTATTCGTTTTGCGGTCAGAACTGAGTAGCAAGTAACCAATTTTGAAGTGCGCACAAAGTGATATGTTGCGGGGTTGGTTTGTGGTGCCTTCGTCGAGTCGTTCGTTATATGTTTTCAATTGAATGCATTTCTATAATACTTGGGTAATTAGAATGATGATGTAATGATGCTTGTTGCCACGCGTTCATGCCGCACTACAGTCTGTTGCCCTCGACGGCCAATGTTAATTCCATTTTGTTGTGACTGCTGATGCGATTATCCTCAAATAGTTTATGGGGCATTTCTGCCAAACAGGTATTCGATTACAACGACTTCATCTCATCCGCATCGAATGATGAATAGACATTTTCAATTAACTAGAACAGTTCCTTGTTTGATTTTCGAGCACTCACCACCCTGATGAGCACTTGCCCATCATATTCGCTGTGTGCTGTCGACAATATTGTTTTTGGGCGATAGAGGAGTATTAAATTCGCTTTAATGGTTTATCAAAAACCACTTCAATTGTTTGCTTTGCTTTACATTATCATTCATAGTCGTTTTACTCGTATTCAGGGTATTTCGTTGATGGCAATGTTTTGAAATCTGATACTTGGATTTCCCAGTTGGCTTGTGATTGATTCTGGCAAGTGTTTCTCGCCGTGTTTGTGTTTGTTAAGCACTGTTAGTTTATAAAGCTCGGTGTTATCGACTTACCAACTTAAATTTCTTCAATCGCGGCAAAGTATATATCTATGTGCACAAAGGCAATTAAAAGCAGTGGTATTGCTGTCAATAACAGTTTCTGCGTTTTATGTGAAATTTTCATTATATATATATTAACGATTTATAATACATATTTGAGAAGGATCCATATTTCCGTTTATATTCAAAACGAATTGTCTGCAGCAATCTAAATTCAAATTGTGTCCCATACTCTTCTTGCTTCCTCGGTGCACTGCTTATTAGAATCCACACAATAGACTGCTTTCTTTACGTACACTGCTTATACACTGTAGTCGAAACAAGCAGTACAGTCATGCGTGCCTGTTGGTCCAGCCGTTAAAATTCAAAAGTAGACTGCTTGCATATGTTTGAGAATATACAAATTCCATATACATTTCTTTTCAACTATTTAATCTGCCTATTGTCTAATCTATTACATCTAATATTACTAGATATACTAATAAATAGTTGAAGGCAAACAGAACTTCGATTACCCCTTTGAATATAACAAACTAAGACAATATATTTTATACAATAATGGACATCTGATTATTTCATTTCACTTTAATCTTAGCCATATATTATTAGTATATTGAAATATTTGATCAAACAAAAATATAAAATTAAATTAAATTTACACAGAAATTAATATTAATTGGATGTCAGAATGTTTTACCTAGCTCTTATAATTAATAAACTTCAGTTTGATCACAAACTGTTTAAGTAATTTAAATCATTCAATTCATGTACAATAAATGTACATAGATATCTATCCAACATAATCACAGACACAATTTTTTGTTAAATTTTTCAATTGTATCATTTATTCGGATAGCAACCTAACTTTGTTTACAGGTCTAAAGTGCAATCGGATATTGCCAGCGAAAGAATATAGGATGCAACGCTGTAGATCGAAAATCAATGCAACTTTTAGTCAGTGGGAGCCTTAGCGCACAAGTATTTGAAGTGCTTGAAGCTGAGACTTCCACAGGCTATAAATCAAATGCTTTGGAACGACACATCTTCAGTTTCAGAATGCAATTACTCAATTAATTTGAATATAATTGTCACAATTTTCCACTTGAAAAGCCGCACAAAGTCGAAAAAAATTGATGGATATAAAACAGAACCAAGTCGCGAGAAGCGTGGAGAAGTGAGGGGAAATGAGAAGGGTAGATTGAGAGTGAGAGAGAGGGAAATGTAAAATGAGCTCGCCATTTTTATGGGCACATCAAATGGAAATGAAAAACAACATGAATAACAACAAACAAATAGCGGAGAAAACTCAATTGGTTTTTCTTTTTGATAAAATGTCAAAGCCTTTAATACCAAACCGACGGTTAACGGCGGGAGCGAGGGCACGGGGAGGGGTAGGTTATGAGCAGGCAGCCACTTGACAGAGGCTGGCTGGGATTATAGACAAAGACTCGCAATGACAGCGAACTATGAACGAGGAAAATGAATGAAAGCATTACGCAATTGCGGCAAAAGAAAAAACGAAATGCGCGGAAATGCAACTGTATGAATGTTTAGACCAAATGCGCCAATTGTCGATTGTCGATTGTCATTTGTTGTTGTTTATTTATTGTTGTTAATAAATCTTAATTTGCTTACCTAACTCTCACTTTGGCGGCTTCTCGCGTCGCATTTTTAATTGAGGAAATGCCAAAGGAAAGCAGTGAAAGCATTTCGGGTCGCGAGAACGAGAGCGAGAGAGAGAGATGGTATACTGCGTGGGAGCGAGAGGCAGAGAGGGCATACAGCTGCGCGTGGCGCGGCTTGTGGCGCCTTTGATCCTTTGACGCAACATGAATTAAACGGCGCTACAAGCCATGCAGCAATGCTGCTTGCTTATCGCCGATCCTGTGTGTGATATATTGGAAGACGACAAATTCTCTTTTTTTCCCTCCACTTGAACGCGGGGATCGCGCTCGGTCTAGACGCCAAATGCGGCAACATTGCCGTCGCCGCAACATTGCCGCCGACATTGTAAAACGACACCTTAATGCAACGATCCTTCTTGCTCTTGGTCAGTGTGGTCCATTAGACAGGCATTTAAATGCCACTTGACAAGCCATTTCTTATGTGTCCTGTGTACTGTGTCCTGTGGGCGGCGGCAGGCGGTTTGTTTGCCGCTAACGCCTTCTCCATTGAGCCTACTAATTATGTTTCAGACTTTGTTAATATTCTACATATGACATTTCACCCAGCAGAACATTTTAAAATATATAAACAATTAAAGAATATCTACAATAAAATTTAATTTTGAAAAATACGCAAAAGTGTAACGATAATAATAAAGTAATTTTTGATAAGATTGGATTAAAAAAAGTAAATTAATTAATTAAAATAGTGCAGATTATATACTTAAATAAACTGGACTATTAACACAGCACAACTTATAATTACAGAAGAATGACCAATTATAGAATATTTATTTTCAAAAATGTTGATATTTAAATAAAGAAGTAACACTCTCAAATGAGTATAATAAAGCTGTGCTCAGTTGATGCCCTGTGATTGACATTTAACCTAGAAGACAACAATAACTTCAGCTACAACTTTGTTGTTGCCTCCCTTTGAGGTTGCAAATCCCCCCTCTGGCAGCTAATCAGAAATTCAGGCTGTCAGAAAGTGCTTTGCAACTCCCCTCAAAGATCAGCTGCACTTGCTGCCGGGTTGCGGCCTGTGGCATGTGTTTATGCAGTAATTGATATGCCACTCCAGCCACAGCAACAGCAACAGCAGCAGCAGCATCAACTTTGGCCCCACACTCCATGAAATATTAGCCCAATGCGCCGCGGGGCTGTCATAAATGTCGAGAGCGCGATCGGGATCGGAATCGGAATCGGCATCGGGGTGAGCTGGATGGCCCTGCCCTGCATCTGTATCTTTGGCTGGCTCTGTATCTTTCAGATATAGGAAAACATTTTACAGTTGCAGTTGCGGCCACTTAAACGTTTCATAAAAGCAACCTTTGTAATGTCTGCCGCCGCAGACACCGAAACACCACGAAATCGAAATCGTATCCCAGTTCCCTTTCCCGTTCCCCCTGTTGCAACCCTTTGCCTCCGTCTTCTTGGTTGCGAAAAGCGAAAGGAAAACATTTCAAAAAGAATTCAAAAACGGAAATTGTTCTGCTGCTGCTGCTGTCTGTCTGTCTGTGTGTGTTTTCTTCATTTATTCATAAAACTGATCGTTTCATTTTGATAAAATTGATTTATGCGCCGATCGACAACAACAATTATACGCCGCAGATGCGGTGCCTAATGGATCCAAACTGGCGGATCCATCTATATATAGTACGAGCAGAGCATATATTCCCAGCTGCAAGTGAAGGCAACTGAAGGCAACACTACCGTTTGATCCTTTTGTTTGTGCTTAAACTTTATTTATTGTCCAAAAACATATAGTAAGTGAGTATATACAACAAGGTACTAGAGTTAATGAGGCATTGCAGCTGTAATAAATTAGCAAATTCGACATCCCTTAATCCTACTGCAGCTGCTGGGCTGCACTTGGCCACATCATGTGATTGGGCAGCGGGGGCGGCAAAGCGCTGCCCCCTCCCGTTGCCTCCGCCTTGAGCTTCAGCTGCTGATGGTGCTTGACAAGGCCATCGCCGTCGATGTCGCCGCGCTTCGATTTGTAGCGTCGATTCTGGAACCAGATCTTCACCTGTGTCGCCGACAGATTCAACTTCTGTGCGATGATCTCGCGCTCAGCGCCGGTCAGATACTTCTTGAGGCGGAAGCGACACTCCAGCTCCAGCACCTGAGCCTGCGAGAAGAGCACACGCGGCTTGCGCTTCATGCGCGGCTTTCCAGACAAGTTGCCATTATTGTTGTTGTTATTGTTGCTGCTGTTCCCGCTGCCATTTTGGCTGCTGTTCTTGCGCAGCTCAGCGCGCGATGAAGTCACCTGACTCTCCTCTACAAAGCGAAAAGAGAAGAAGAAATTAATTTATGAATTTTTAACATAAATTCCAAATGAAAACTACACGGTTGAAATTCTGAATAAAGGGTACAATGCAAATTAATAATAATGTTTTAAATCATACACAGAAAATTAATATAAGAATGAGATAAAATGGAATTAGCAATTATGTAAAGTGAAAATAAACCATACTGTATATTAGTATAAGAACAATGTTAAGAATAAAAATAATATTTGTGAGTTGATCTCAAAAAGCAGGTAAACGTTGTACTATAGAAAACTGCTATACACAGATTAACATAATTTAATATGTCAACTTCTATAATACAATATTTAAATAAGCATTAGTTTAATTAGAAACCAATATCTTCATGCAGTAATCTTCTATGCAGTAATGAATTAAAACTTAGACTTACTTCGCTTGGCGCAATCTCCCGCTCGCTGCGGATCGAGCAGTCGCTGTGTAATGCCATTCCCGGCCAGCTTGTGCGCCGAGCCGTGCCCCTCCACCTCCGTGGAGCTGTTCAGATCGAGGGTGGGCGAGGGCGTGACGTAGGGCGTGGGTATGTACTCGCTCTTGATGCTGGCCGCAGCATTGGCTACAGAGGGCGGCGGAACAGCGGACAGCGCGGAGGAGGAGCTGGCATAGACATCGCCAGGGGTGGCTACAGCACCAGCTGCAGCATAGTTGTAGTTGTAGCCGGCGGAGGAGGTTTGATAGGCGTTGGAAGTGCTGCCCGCGTAGAACTGTGAGGCGGACACGTTGTAGGCGGTCTGATAGCCTTGATGCGCGTGAGGATGTGGATGCTGGAACATGTGCGCAGGCATGCCGTAGTCCTGATGATAGCCAGCGTACAGCTGATGGTGATGCGCATGATGATGGCCATGAGGCGGCGGCAGCAATGGCGATAGCGAGGAGGACGTGGCCATGGCGTCCTCGTCATGCTCGACCAAATGATTTGCCAATTGCTGCTGCTGTTGTTGTTGCTGTTGTTGTTGCTGTTGGTGCTGCAGTTGGTGATGCTGCTGCTGCTGCTGCTGCTGGAGCTGGAGGTGCTGCTGATGCTGGTGATGGTACTCGCCGGCGCCATAGAGCGACGAGGCTGACGTCGCGCTGCGAAGAGGGAAAAAGTGAAGCGCACAAATTGTTAGTTGTGTGTTTAGCACATGTTGCATCACAGCAAGAGCTTCAGGCAAATGTTCAAGTCGGCCTGCTAGTCCTGGCTTCTATCCTACTTCCTGCTGTCGCGACCCTTGGTGACATCATTTCATGCCTCATCAGAAATTAAAGGACGCCCCAGCGTGGGCGCTGCGCATGTCCGGCCAACGAAATTCTGAGGACACACATGCGAATCACATGTGTTGGCCAGGCTCAGCACAAAGTCCGGCGCCGCGCAACAAACGCCTGACCACCCGTCTGTCTCTCAGTCTGTCCGCCCGTCCATCCGTTAGTCTGTCTCGTTTGCCTGCCTTGCTGCCTAGTTGACCTGACCACACTGACTTTGTTTTTCTTATTGTTAACACTTTGTGTCTGTGTCTGCGTCTGCATCTTGTCTTTGTCTTGCCTCTTGTACAAATAACGATGATTTGTCAAACGCTACAAACTTCGTCCTATTTGCAATTCATGCCTGCATATGTTTTCATAGGATTTCTTCTGCTCTCACTGGCTCTCTCGCTCGCTGTGTCCGAGAAGGTTATGAAAATATTATCTTTTTGTGGAAGAAATTGGTAGAAATTAATTTCCTATGGAGCCTTATTAAAAATAAATAAATATTAAACACACACAGCGCTGTCTACCAAGAAGTTTCTGTGGGAAGCTGCGATACAGGTAGAAACTGCATTAACAGCTGCGTGAATAAAGGTTAAACAATTCAAAATGACTTTAGTACAATCTGAATTAATCAAATTAATTAATTAGTTACAACTTGCGTTAGTTTATAAGAATAGAATCCTGCTCTAACATAAATATTGAAAAATTGCCAATCGAAATAAATAATCTGAAATAAATTGCAATAATTAAATTATTTGTATCTTAAATATACTCGCAATATTTCGTTGCTAAAATAATGAAATAATTTTCACACTATAATTTGCCGAATATTTATCTTACAAAAGCGCTTTCTCAATTGCTTTTAATAAATACAAATTTCTGTTTGTTGCGTATACTTAATGTTAACCCCACTGATTTCGATTTGTTTGCAACTTGGCTCACCTATCGAGATGTCCGTAGCCTGCGTCGTAGGCCTCCGTTTGATTGACCATGTTGAGTATATCCTTGACTGAGAATGGAGTTGTATTGAGAGCATCCGCATTCGTCATGCTGCCGGGACTAGGTGTTTGATTGTAATCATAGTAGCCGGCGGTTTGCGCCTGGTGTTGATGATGTTGCAACATTATTATTGCTCTTTGGTTATGGCTTTGGCTTTGGCACAATTCAAAATCACTTGAGCTCTTGAGAGAGGCACTTTAAATTAAAATAAATACAACAATTTGCCAAAATGCACTTGAACCACACGTCGAACCGAACGACACTTGACTGCGACTGCGACAACAATTACGAGTTGGTGGATGGTTAGTCTTTTCTTACGAGGGGGTGTTGTCCGGGGGGAAGTACACGCACCCCTTGCAACCGTACGAGTATTTGAGTTTCCTTGACTCAAACCTTAAGCAATGCGCCGTTCCGCTGCGCACTCGAGCGTGTCCTCAATTTGTCAGCGCGTTTTTCGAACTGACTGAGAACTGAATCTTTTTCCATCAGACCTTGTCGAACCACCCGCACACGCACACACACATGCACGCAAGAATACGCATGGGTGTGTATTCGAATGCTGTGGCCCATTCAGAAAATGGCCGTCTGGCAACCAATCACAGCAGCGCCTGCTCATCTGTGCGCGCATGTATGTGTGTTTGCATGTGCTTCCTTCTTTGTTGTTGCTAACTGTTTGTTCGCAGCCACTTTATGCAGATTTTGTTTGACTTCTTGAGCTTAAGTACGTATTTATGTACGATATTTATTACTGCAAAGTCCTTAAGTTCTTCCACAGTCCCTTACACACTATTATATTGCATGCTAAATAGCGATATTATACCGCTGATCTGATTTCAAGTGGGGCTTAAGTGCCAATTTTCGCACACTTGACTTCACTGATGTTTTAAGTAAACAAATCAACAGCAAAACTTTACAAAAAATGGTTTCTTTATAAGATTCTTAAATAATTCTTTCTTTTATTTTATTTGTAAGCAATTTACTTCATCTATTAGCAATTATGTATATAAATTGAAATCATTTTTGTACTTCTCAAACATATATTACACCTTAAATTAAATAATATTCAGAAAATCCAAAATTTGTTTTTAACATTCAAAGATATATTTATATTTGGTATTTGGTTTGAATTCAAATTGTTAGGGTCACTCGCGCCTCATTAACTAAACACAGCCGATAAATTAGGGTAGCCCCTTGTCACGCTAATATATCGAGTTTACAATATCGATATACCACTGGAAAGCAACGCTAGAAGACAGAGTTTTAAAATGAGCGAATATGCATAATTATTAACTATGGTTTAATTTAATAATAAGGAACTAAGCATTTTCAATCAAATTGCCAAATCACACATAGTGGCATATAAAGTTATACATGTCACAACGATATACTAATTGACAAGAGTATGACCATAAATTAGAATTATTTAATTTTAGCCTAAAGCCATTTATAATAAGTTAATGGTTGTCAAATTAGATAATAACAAATTAATATATTATTTAAATCTATTAAGTAAACAATTCTTACGATAATTGTCCATGCCACAGCAAAGTTATCCAATCATAATATGATGAATTATTTTTTGGTATATTTTATGGTCAAAAATAATTCATTTTACGATTTTACTGCGGTCACGCTTGGCCCAGTATATCGATGGTATACATTTATTTCGTACTCGTTGAAAAGGTTGGACGCAGTCTGCGCGTCACCAGCGCAGAGAAAGAAATTATTTTTTATTCTGTGCATAAAATAAGTATTTTATTTTAAAAAATATTTGGAAAGGTAAGTTGGTTCATTTTGTGAAAGTATTATATTAATTTCTTTGTCGTTCTCGTGATGTTGTATGCCGAAAATCTATAGATATTGATTGCGATATACATACAAATGCACGCGTGAAAATTTCCCAGTTTTTTCATCATTTTTTTTGTATGCGTCCGCAATTTTGATGTGGTTTTGACAGTTGTAAACAAATGTCTTGCCGCAATTAAATTGCATTTGCTGCAACTTGTGCAAATTAAAACTAAATTGTTGCATTTATCATCAATTTTTTGATACAGCGCACACAACAAGCAGATACAGAAAATTCTATTGATTTGTTAGCTCGTCCAAGATGGCGGACGACGAGCAATTCAGTTTGTGCTGGAACAATTTCAACACAAATCTGTCCGCTGGTTTCCACGAATCGCTATGTCGTGGAGATCTGGTAGACGTTTCTTTGGCCGCGGAGGGGCAAATCGTAAAGGCGCACCGCTTGGTGTTGTCTGTCTGCTCCCCATTTTTCCGCAAGATGTTTACGCAAATGCCATCGAATACCCACGCCATTGGTAAGTGTCAAAAATTGTGGTTGCCAAGCGGCTCTGTAGTTCAATACTTTTATGTTTGTACTTTTGCAGTGTTTTTAAATAATGTTAGCCATTCGGCACTGAAGGACCTGATTCAGTTTATGTATTGTGGCGAAGTTAACGTCAAACAGGATGCCCTACCAGCGTTTATAAGCACAGCGGAGTCCCTACAAATCAAAGGGCTGACAGACGTGAGTAGAAAAAAGCAGAGAAAAAGTACATGTACATACATAGAAGCAAACGAAAAGAGAATAACCAAGCGCCTTTCGCGCGCGCAATACATACAAAACGCATTGTACACATATGTGCACACACACGACCGCGTTCATTTGTATAAGAGCTGGCCTGACTGTACTGTACCGAGCGACAGAGAAGTATCTCGAAGCGCACGATATACGAGTACAGAACTACATGCGTGTGACGGAGATAGTAAGAGTGCGTTGGCAGTATGTAATACAGCTATCGCATTCGCTCTCTTGTTTCGTATGCGCAGCTGCACTACGCGCGTTCTGGTGGTTGTTTTGCTTGTTCGAAAGGGCCAACTAACAACAATACAATAAAATATTGTGATTTTGTTGTTGCTTTCAGAATGATCCCGCGCCGCAACCTCCACAAGAACCCACACCCCCACCACCAGCTGCACCTCATGTACAACAACAGCAACAAGTCCCAACCCAGCGCGTACAGCGTCAACAGCCGCGTGCCTCGGCGCGTTATAAGATTGAAACCGTTGACGATGTGCTGGGTGATGACAAGGGTACCACACAAATTGTCATCCAGACTACAGCCGCACCTCAAGCCACAATCGTACAACAGCAGCAGCAGCAACAACAACAGCAGCAGCAAACGCAACACATCCAAACGCAACAGCAACTGCAAACTGGCACAACAACAACAGCCACGCTGGTGTCGACAAACAAACGGACAGCGCAGCGCGGCTCCCTGGTTGGCAGTGGCAATGTAAAGCGCCCGAAGACGACCACCGCAAACGTTATTGACCCATTGGATACGGCCCCGGACTCTGCGACTACAGCTACAAGCACTCAACAGCTGGCTTCACAACAGATAACCGTACAGACGACGGTTGTACCCAGCGACACAAAAGTGCATCAAGTGCGTCAACAGCAGCAGGCGACCGCACAAGAGGAAGCTGAATATATTGATCTCCCCATGGAATTGCCAACGAAATCGGAACCGGACTATAGTGAAGAACATGCCGAAGTGGCTGGCGATGGCGATACGACCTATGTAGAAGATGATACCTACGGTGACATGCGGTACGATGATAGCTACTTTACTGAAAATGAAGATGCCGGCGCACAAACAACTGGTGGCAACACGAGTACCGCGAATGTGACAGCAACAACATCGAAAGCCGTAGTGAAGCAGCAGTCGCAGAGCTACAGTGATTCATCGTTTGTCGACACCGGCGCGGATCAAGGCAACACAGAGGCTCAAGGTTGGTTGAATTCTAATATGCTGATCCATGATGTACTGCGTCCAGTGGATCGGCTACAATGTTAATAATTTAAGCTAGTTTAACGAATGGGCATTCGATTGCGAGTTTGCGAGCGGAATTGTGACTTCATTTTATAGCAGATTTGCAATTGTAATAAGATATCAATTTTTTTTTCCTATCGCTGCTTGCAATTCGAATCATCCAATTTTGGTTGTAAAGAGCGCTTAAATCTGCTTCATTCATTTGTACTCACTGCGATGTCATCGCTTTAAATTTGTAACTGCCAATGCACATTTAAGAGCAGCTTTATTCAGCCATTAGCTAAGTTAAGAACAAAGCCTCTGCTCTATTTAATTTACGCAAAAGAGTATTTGGCCGAGCGGGTAGCAAATACAATGTTTTTTGTTGATGCTGCCGCTCTCGCGATGCTCACGAATATTTTATTCGTGAGAAGGTAAGTAGAGTGTGGAATTAAATTGTGTACTAATGGGAAGAACACTTGAACTGACGGAAGGTTGACAAAAGCATCGTTGGACCAACTGGAGGCTATTGAAGCTGATGTAAACACGAGAGGAACTCTATTAATGAAGGTAATAATCTAACTTTTGTAGTTTGCATGCCATTTTTATTGAACATTTCAGACTAAAATTCAACTATGACGGAGGGAATGCTTTCGAAACGATCTCATTTATCAAATTTGGCACGGACTTGCCATCTGGTTTTATTATCTCTATTGAGGTTGCCATATTTGGTGGCATCGTTTGTCTATTTGGATGAGATGTTGTTACGATTTCCTGAAGCAACGTAAAAGCTTGTTATCAGCATGTCGTACAACGGCATTTATTGCCGAATCTTATATCCATGGGAAGCCATGTGCAAGATAATAGCATTATGTTCGATTTATCGACAGCAATGTAGTTTGTGTCGGTTACATTTTTGAATGTGTCGTATTGCCTCCGTTTATTTCCGTTAATCTGGCAATATTTCAAAACCACAAACGTGGAAGACGTCGGTAAACACCAAAACGGATTATTTATAGCAGTGGGCAGTAGCGTAAAGTCTGCAATGTCGCAACAGTAGGTGAAATAGAAATATTGGGTGCGTCAACCACTCTATTATATCATTATCCCACGGCCTTTGTAAGCTGCCTGTTCTGGTCGTTTGTATGTGAGTCGAACAAAATCCAAAGGAAAGCCTAAGAAGTCCACGCACTATAGTACGTATATGTAGTAATTAGTATATGTAAGTAATTACTCTAATTTAAGTTACGATGTAGTTTGAACATTTTCGTAAATAAATTTCAAGTACCTGAAGTGTGATGTTGCCAGATAACTTATTTTAGTGCATGTGCTGTGCAACTCTGCAGTGAAGCTATGTGGCAACGCTGCGTGACTGCTTTGAGATGGAGGAGCTAAATACATATTTTCTTTTATTGGTTCGTTAATTTATTTTCCATATACATATTTCAATTGTGTCGCGCATTTGTTATTGCTTCAACTGTAAAGTGTTTAGTGAATTGTAGTGGTGTTAATTCAAGTGGTGACCATAAAATGGAAATTATATACCGTATTTGTGTATTTCGCTTTCAAGTTGAATTTGTTGTTTTCTGTGATTTGAAGTGGATAATTCTTTGGCGTAGCTTTATTTAATGAAAAATTCTTCATGATTAAGCAAGGGATACATTGCAAGCGATAGTGTCTGTAGAAAATCCCACTCCAACGGGGTGGATTTCGCGCTTCTTTTTTGCTGAATAAAATGTCCAAAAAATATAGTTGTAGTGTTGTTTTATTTCTCGCTAAGCTAAATACCTACTATGTTTATCATCTAAGTCTAGTTGTAGTAGTCGTAGGCTGACATTTACTCACTTTCTTCTCTTTTCGCCATTCTTGTCCACTTTTCTGCTTGATTCACTCTATGAGCAGCTGGTTCCATCAAATTCATACGCAGCCAAAAGAAGAACGCCCAGTTAGTGTACAAGGATTATATCTACAACAAGAAACTCACGCAGGCCAACGGACAGACGACCTGGCGATGTGCCGACGTCCTTAAACTGCGTTGCAAGGCGGTTGTCATCACCAAGAATGGCGAGTTCTTGGATGCACGACGTCAGCATAATCATGAGTCGCATGCCGGACGCATTGGGCAACGGCAGCTATACAATGTGGAGGAGGAGCTGGAGGAATATATCGAGATATGCACATCGAATCCAAAGATATCACAATACCTTAACAGCAGCAACATCAGCATCATGACCGCCAAGGATGGCAAAGAGTGCAAACTCTTTGTGCCTGCCTCGGAAGCCACAGAAATTGAGATGCAGGCATTAGTGGACGCCGCCGACGATGATTCCACCATTATTGAGCAAGTGGTGGAGATGAAGCCCATCCAACGTTTAAGCCACAAGAAATTTCATTAGATGCTAACAATCTGAATCTATGTTTAAGTTTAAATTATTCGTTCATGCCACATCTAGACATAGAGAGAACCTTTTATTTGATTATTTTACTACATGTATTCATGTCCACCAAATACCATGTCTTAATAAATTCCAATTGAAACAACAATGGCAACTATAAAAATTGTCTATTAGGACATAAGCTAATAACATAAGTAGAGAATAGCGTTCAACACTAACCCAATATATCTCTGTTTTACTCCACAGATGGTGAACTGCTGTTCATAGAGAGCCCTTGGTCCACACCATGCCTGGTGTTAAACAACTACATGTACAACTGTCACAGCCGCAAGAACAACAAGGAGTATTGGCGATGCCACAACTATTCCAAGAAAGTGCACGAACAGCGTTGTCGATCGCGATGCGTCCTCGAATTCGGCAAGCTGAAGAACATCACCGGCGGTCTGCACAATCATGCGCCACATACGGAAAAGATCGAGAAGATCATACAGCGCAATCGTCTCGCAGCTGTCAGCACGGGACGCGGCGGCAAGCTTGTGGCACGTGGCGTGCACAGTATTACACATTTCCAGCCGCAAGAGCCAAAGCAAGAGGTGGTGGAGATGGTCCCAACGGCGGACAGCCATCAGCATCATCATCATCATCTACTGGCCAGTGAAGCGGCGACGTTGCAGCTGACGGAACACGATCTGATGCACGCCTCGCTGATGCTTATCCATGATTAAACCCGTGATCCATGTGCAAACCGTGCAATTTAGTTTCTAAGTACACACAAGTCGAATAAAGGCAACAAACAAAGCTGAGCTGAGCATGTTGTAGATATTTAATGCATATCATGTCCTATATTGCAGCGTCACTAAAAACTGTAACTAAATCGTAAGTCCGAAACTCTCCATCTATTTAACACTATTAACTATATATATTTTACATCTTTTGCAGTGCTCACCTACAACTATCGTGGCCAGCTGGTGCACGAAGGCCACGTTTATACCTGCCACTCGCGGCATGTCGCCAAGTGTGTGGCCTTCTGGCGCTGTGCTTCCTACAAGAAATTAAAATGCGCCGCAGCGCTGACCACCAGGCAGAAAGCTATAGTTTCGCAGCGTGGCAGCCACAACCATGTGCCGTCCACGCCGCTCAAAACCTTTGTGCCTCGCATCTACAAAGACGAAAGCAGCGTCTAGCTCTAAGAAATTGTAAATATGCATAGACAATTCCAATTGCCCACCTTTTTAACACAGCTTTCTTCTTTTTCTTACAGAATATGTACAATATTCCAAATGGACAAATAGACTGAGAATAAATCTATGCTTCAACACTATTAATTCACGAATTTCGCATTAAATAAAGATTCCGGCCGCAAACGAATAATTTGTCTTTCTTATGTTAATATTAATAACTGCTATTTTCCAACCGGTTACTAATTTGTCACACTTGCTTTCTTGCAGGCTTTACCATATTACCGAGAGTACGAAATGTTCTGGCGCCCTCCATTCTTCGTCGAGATCAGCAACGTGCCCCCGTGCCGAGGACAACAATGAAACAGTTGACGCCCACAAGCATGGAGATCGCACTCAAAAGACGCATCACTCCCACGCCTAGCACCATGGAGGCTGTGGTGGTGCCTGTGCACACCAAGCTGAGTCAAAGTAATCCGGAGAATATTATACGCACCGCGGCCAACAATCACAAGTTTGTGTACGTTGGTGTGCCACGCATGAAAGGCAAATGCGTGAATTGTCTAAAGAACGGCAGGATGAATCTGGAGCGGCTTACCACCTGCTGTGACTCCTGTCCCAGCAGCAATTGGATGTGCGAGTCTTGTTTCGAAGAGCTGCATTAGTTACAGGCTTATTTACATGCACTTCTTACAATATACAATATATATTTTCTTATTGCAACTAAAAATAAAGATAAACTTTAACTACTACCAACTGTTGTCGAGAGTCTTGGCCATTCAGTCGATGGGCTTCTTGCTGCGTTCGCGTCGTTTTTTGGTCTCATCGTGATTATGCGCTCCATGGAGTATCTCAATAGCTGCGTCTTTGGTGCGCACTCGAGCCCGACACTTGGTCGTGGAGCGGGTGGCACAAATCCATTTCGTGCCGCGACTATTCTCCATGAACTTCACGTAGCTGTGGCCCTGATAGTTCAGCTTAATCGATTTACGCTGGCCCTTGGTGAAGTAGAAAGGTTGATCTGCAATGAGTTGAGAGATGTGAGAACTGGACTGATTAGCAAAGAGCAAGCAACTTCTCCTAAAGGATAATAAATACACACTATATAGCAATTAGAGGGAACCGAATCGAATCACTGTTGCGCTGCTGTTGAAGCCTTTTTGTAAATTTATTTGATTGATGTTTTTTTTTTTGCGTACTTGAATAAATGTTTGTTGTGTATCTACCATACTATAAGCTGAATTACGATTAATATTTATTACGATTAGATTAAAAACTATGTGCCCTTCACCACACTGCTCACTTCTTGCGGCCGAGGACGCGGGACGTATGCGAATGCGGGGCACCCACAATGCCCGTGACATCGGCCACTATCTCCTCGTACTTTAAATGCATGCCCAGCTCGCTGACATCAATGGTGGCCGTCGAGTCGTCCGCCAATGTGGTGGTCAGCATCGCATCGCTGGCCAATTGCTGCTGCTGCTGTTGATGGTGATGCTGTTGGTGCTGCTGATGGTGAACTTGCTGTGGTTGCTGCACCAACTGATCCTGCCGTATGGTTGCCGTCGTAAAGATTTTGGCATTGGCATTGGTATTAGCATTGACATTCGCGCTGGAAGTCGCCTCGGCAGGTGGCACGCGACGCACACGTTTCTTGCGCCGCACAATCTCCTCGTGCGTGTGGAAGCGATTCAGTGGACACACGATATCGTTGATGGTAAAGACGCGCGAGCGACACTTCTGATTCCACCACTGATTGCAGCGCCAGTAGCGTTTCTCCTCGCCCGTCGACAGCTTCAGTGTCTTCTCAAAGATGAAGGGCTGCCCGCCATAGATGAGCTGCATTCGGCCTCGCGACGTTGCCGTGTATATCGCAATGCTGTTTTCTGTGCACAAAATTAAACAATGAAATTGCAATTAGTTGAATACGATTAATCGAACAAATATACACAGTGCAACTACAACTACAGTAGATCAAAAAGTCGGGTATCAAGTGTACGCCCAGCAATGAGGCGCGCATATATTTTGTTACTTAAGCTCTAAAAATTGCACTCTGTATCTCCCTCAGTTAGTGTCCGGGGAATCGCTGAGCATGCGTGCTATGCGCTTCGAGGGCGGATGATTGTGCTCGGGTCGCGTCAGCCACACTTTGTATCTGCCATTCGTCAGCCGTTTCGTTGAGAGCCGAGCATTGCAGCTTGGCAAACCGGTGCGTCGAATGCGACAGTTCCAATAGATCGTCGATCCATGCTGCTTATTCTTGGCGTATGCGTACTGACTGTAGACCAGCTGCACCGACTTCCGTTGGCCACTTATGAAGCGCAGCCTGGGGCACTTGCTGGTTGAGCACTTGCCATTGGCATTGACCACCGACTCCACTATCAGATACTCGCCGGGCAGATCTGTGGATGCAAAGAAGAATATGTTAGTCGTGGAATATAGAGTTGATGAGGTTCGCTTGCCGAAAAGTAGTCAAAACAATTATGCGCTTAAGTCTGGTTTTATTTGCTTTGAAATTGTATAGTTTAAGATTCAAGTTCTTCACTTTGACTGCTCCTGCCTCGGCTGCCTGCTAGCAGTGCACAGCGGATTGCGTGCCAGGCAGAGTTTCTCCTCATCCACTGCGTCCGGCTTTTGCAGCATGTACATCGTCTGATGAGTGTGACGAAAGCTGGTCACGTGTATCAAATCCCCCTGGCTGGTGATGCGTGTGACGAGCCGGGCACGACACTTGGCCTTGTGGTACATGGAGCACTTCCAGTCGCGCGACTTCTGGCCCTCGCGCAGCTTCTCGTTGGGCGTGTACGTGTTGCCCTCGTAGTAGACCAAGTCGGTGCCGCGATTGGAGCGCACGTATTGTGCGAGATTCGCCTGGCGTCCTAAAAGGAACAAGAGGGCACATGATTAATGTTGGCACTGGCTTCAAGATGACTTAAAAGCGGTTCGGGATGAGATAATGTCTTGGGTTTGTAGTTGGTAGTGAAAAGCAGGCGCATCAATTTTGCATTCGTATATGTTTTATTTTACATGACAACTCAGTGCTGCTGCGGCTGCTGGCCACGATTGTGATTGTGGACTCCATTGCGCAACTGCACCTGACCCGTCACCTTATTCTGTATGGCGCGAGCGCGACACATGCTGCGAAAGTGCGAGCACTTCAGATAGCATCGCTCCTGTTGCTGGTAGCTGATCACAAAGCGGAAGCCATCGATCAGCATGTTGCTGCCACGACTGCGATTGTGGCTGCTACAGCGACTGCGGAACGCGAGACGCGGTCGATGACGCATTGCTGCATGCAAGTAAAGCGAAATGGGATACAAAGAAATTCATTGGATGGATTAGTGGAGCGTGTATATGATGTGGCAATGAGGTTAGTTACAAGCTAAATGGCACAACTTAGCAACTACTCTATAAAGTAATTACAAGCTAAACTCGCAATGTCTCAGGACTTGGCCTGGTGATTGTGATGACGGCGACTCAGCTTGATGCTGCTGCCGTTGCCGGTGGTGACACAGCGTGCCGGGCACCGTAGCCGGGTATTACTGTACTTGGTGCACACCCAGTTGGTGGTCGACTGATATCGCCGCTCGACGGTGTACGAATGTCCTTTGTACAGGAGATTGCGACCACCGCGACGATTGGCCACCAGTTTATAGTGCAAAATGTCATCTGCAAGAGACACAAACAGTTAATACACACAAAGCACTTAAAGCTACTTGCTACACAAAAAAATAAACTATATCTTTGGCTTTAGTTGAATGTAAGATTTACTTGTATTTATTTCATAACATAATGGGATATTTGAACTATGTCTGGGCCAGTCTTAGGGATGGTTGTGCTGACCGCGCAGCGCTGAGATCTGATTCGATTTGGTTACAACTCGCGCCGTGCACTTGATGTACTTGCAACGCAGCTTCACGCACTCCCAGTAGCAAGCATCCTTGATGCGCCGATTCAGCGTGAAGGGCTTCCCATTGATGGTCAGCAGGTTATTGCCGCGATTACTGCGCGTAAAACTGACATTCAGGTTATCGAAGCATTGCTTTTTTCCCCTGCGTCTCAAAGTGGGCAATTGTATCTTATAGTCCTGACCCGAAGGATCTACAAAGAGAGGGAATGTTTTTTAAGTGGGAATTGCTTAAAGATTACTTAAAACTCCACATTCACATTTCAAAATTAAGACTACACAATACAAGACACAAGTTTAGGTTTCTCTTTATTGAGTTCAAAGTTGTTTATGTCTTACAAACTAACAATAAAAATTGTATGCTTAAAGACTTGAGATGTAGTTATTAACTTCATATGTGTGGAGAACTTCTTACCCTGTAATAATAGATAAATGTGTCCAGTTTAGACAATAATTAACATAAAACACTCGCTTCAATTGCAGCACTTTCTGGGAATGAGAAACTATTTTTAACGATATGTTGATAAAGGAATTACTCATGTACACACACAAACACACATGTAGATTTAATTACTAAACTAAAACAAATGTCTGAAGACTTTCTTCCACTTCATGAGGCATTTTGTAAAGTTCGCGCAATTATCACTATTTGTTTATGAGGATCACAAGCTGATGCGGTTTGCCAGATTATTGCCACTGCGTAGTGCAGACTCAAGGGCTGCCAATAGCTGTAATATTCTGGCGCGATTTTACGCATTGATTGTATAATTTGTACACAAAGTTTTGTTTTTTATTTTACAAACAACACAAACATCCGCGATGTATGCATGTATGTGAGAGCACAGTCATACATACATCCATTTGTATACACATGTCTCACATTACAGGATGCGCATTCAACTCGTTGCTTTCGCAGTTATGCGATTTAGACATTGATTTTCCATTCATTTACATTTTGTTTAACAGACACTCGAATAACTGTGCGTAAACAATTAACAACAGATTCCGTCGGCACTACTTAAATACTTTTTTTTCCCAACACCGCCGAGTGTTAGCGTTGCCAGCCAACCGGTGTTGCCAGACCACTCAAATGCTCAAAGCAACCCTGCGTTCAGCAATTTTTATGTGTGTTTGTAGTATGCATTGCACGCAGTAGTTTTTCTTTTGTCAGCTTTACAATTTCAAAGCAAACTTCTAATGAACTGAAGTGTGATTGAAATATTGTGTTTGAATTTGTGCAATTAAATCTTAAGCGTTTGCCATGTGTTTTACATGTGAGTGCAGGTTGCTATGCCTCCACGTTGTGCAGTTCAGTTCGCCAATAATAATAATAATGTAGGGTCACATTTATGAAGAATGCAATCCAAAATAAAAAAGACTTAAATCAAAACTATGCAATGTGTTTTTATTTCATTTGTGTTTTTATTTACAAACCGATCAATACAATTGCAAACAATCTTAATAAATACGAACATTTCTTGTGCATCTTGCAGAAACCAAAGTGAACAACAAAAAGGAAGCGGAGGAAACAATCACAATAAACGCGAAAAAGGATGATGCTATACCGTTATATGCCGGTAGTAATGTGTTTGTGTCCAAAACCGATCTGGCGGCCGCCTATATTCCCATTCCGGCCATTTACACCTCCCGCGTAGCGGATTTGGTCATTGGCAAGACGGAATTGAATCGCATAGCGTTTGGGAATTCTTCAGCAGATCGCAACATGTTCCAGGCCATCATAAGTATATATTGGGATTGTAATCAACTTACTATCATTTACAAACCACAAATATTCTCTTGTTTCCACTTGCAGCTCATGTGCGCCAGGTGTTTGCCATACACGGTACTTCCTTGGACGAGGAAACTGTGCAGAAGTTCCTCGATTACAAGTTGGCCAATATTAAGGCCTTGGGTGGCGAGCTTAAGCGTTAGCAAAAAATGTAACCAATTTTGTATGTTTCCTGAAGTGAAGCGATGAATAAAAGCGAAATGTAGAACAATTTGATATGTCCCCCTCTTAGTGTTAACTATCTTGTCAATCATATTCAGCATCTAAACTAACCATTGACACCCATCAACATCTCTATGTCTTTCTCATTGTAGGTGTGATGCAGTCGATCAAGGCGCTCTTCGAGGACAAAAACACCAGCACAAACATTCAGTATACGACAACGCAGCGTGGTCGCATTATGCTCATCTATAATGGCTACCGATATGTCGTCAACCGCCAGAGTCTGAAGAATGTCTTCTGGCGCTGCTCGCGCTACGTGAAGCATTGCTGTCGCGCCACCCTGGTCACCTCCAAGGTGAATGATGTAACGTTGCGCATATCGGGCGCTCCACACACGCATGGCCCGGAGATTAAGCTGGAGGAATGTAGCTCTCCGGACTTTTCTGTCGAAATACTGGATGAACTGACCGATCTGCAATAAACAAACACACACACACATATATCACAAATTTTAGTTTAGTTCTCGTCGTTTTGGATTAATTTAAATAAATACATTGATACATCTATTTAAGAGCTGCACATTTGTTTCGTGTAAACTAAGTTAGCAAATTAACTGCATTGCATTGCACTGTTTGTATCCTTTACTAATGTATTTATGAACTCCCCACTCTTAATTTGCAGTTGAGATTAAGATGGAACCATCAACGACCACCACAACGCCCATTCCAACTGATGCTGCTGCTGCTTTGGCCGTCGCCTGCTTCAGCGATGAAGACGCCATGTCCATGCGTAAACCATACACGTTGCCAAAAATTCTAGATGGTAAGTTCTACAAGAATATCCAGCCTAACCAGAAGACGCCTGGCGCCATCCAAGCCACCTGCACCAGCTGCTACGGCCTCATCTCGGGCACCACTAAGTCCACTGGCAACTTTCTCAGCCACATCAAGCGCCGACACAAGGAACTGCTGCCGCTCTGTCAACTGTATTGTCAGGCCAAGAGCAGCAATGTCAGCGTGAACGACTGCAAAGCTGTAGCGCTTCCAACAGTTGCAGCAGCAACAGTAGCACCAAGTGCCATAGAGCAGCAGAAGAACACGGCTACTACATTGCCAACGTTGCCCACAACGTCGTATGCTGCCACCACAACGTCCCACCTAGCGATTCCCATGCCACTGGGAATGCCCTTGTCAATGCCGGTCACCGTGCAGGCGCCACAAATGATGGCATTGATGCAGCAACATCAGCGGCAACAGAATACAGCGCACCAGTTGCCTCAGTTGCAGACACTTGGTCAATCCCACCACGGTGCTGTGTACATCAGTAAGGATTACTAGCGCCATCGCCAACATCGTAGCAATGGAAGAAAGCAGAGTACCTATCCTAAGTGCAACTTCGCTTAAGTCTAAATATATTTTTATCAATGGTCAATTAGCAATTAATATAAATATAAATGTATATTTATGTACATAATAAATTTGTAATTCGGTAAGCGATTTTGGTACAATTCAAAGATTCCAATTTTTCAATTACGTTTAATTTTTTCTATTTTATTTCTGTCAATATTGTTGCGAACACGACTATAATTTTTTACGTCTTTTCTCTTTTAGCTGTGGAAAATTGGATGAGAACGTTGGAAATGTTCTACAGTCTGTAAAGAATACAGGCTTAATTCTTAAAAAAAATTCTTTATAACTTTTAGAATTGCTAAGCAATTTATGTGGACTTTTGTACTAGTTAAAGATTGCTTTAAGAAAAGAAAAACAAAAACAATGTCGAGAAAAATTCGTTTCATTTATAATTAATTACATTTAGCATTGCCAAGAGCCGTCTTATAATCTCTGATTATGCTTATTATCTTCCAGCTAAACTACCTCGGGGACGTCGCACGAATGTCAAGGACTATCATGGAACTGCTTCCTTTGAAACTACAAATCGCAAGCGTCCCAGGCTGATAATTGATCAAATCGGATACATAATTCATCGTCAGAGCGATGAAAACGAGCATGTTGGCAGTTGGCGTTGCATGCATCACCACAAAGGTTGCAAGGCTCGAGCATCCACTTTCTTGATCGGCTCAGAAATCAAATATCGAATGTCCAGAAATCCGCATTTCCATCAATACGTTACATCGCCAAAACTGAAGAAAAAACACTTGAAAAAGAAATAGATGACAGGCTAAAACAGTTCTAAGCTCTTTAGTAAGAGCTATAACTCTATGTTTATCAAAAGTCAGACGAAGAACGTTATTTTTTTTAATTTTCTGTTTTGTTGATAGCCTAGTGAAGGGTGTCAAATTCTTACGCTTGTCTATCAATTACCTTAAAATGGATGTCTTTATTTATTCTTAATTTTATAATATTTGACTCTAAGGATCTAAATCTTTGAGGATCCATCTTAATTACAAATAAAGTGATTAACAACACTCTTCAATGCTTAGCAAGGGATATAGAGACACAATAGTTGTTGGTTTATATATTAGTTAAAATTTTCCTAACTGATTCCAAATCGCGGGCAACATTAAGAAATTGTACTTGCTTTGTGTTTATTCGATTGTCCTAATTAAGTTAAATCCGATACTGATACCATCTCTACGCTGATTCAACCTTGGCCAACGGATCACTACCGCTGCTCTCAGCACGATTCCAACCGTGAACCCGATCGGCGACAGTCAGAGAGCTGAGCTTCTTGTGTATCAGCATTCCAGCTATTTTAGCTGCCTCAATGCGCTTCGTATCTCCCATATGATTGTGCACATCTGTTTGAAATCTAACTGTTTAAAATGCAATGCAATATATTGATATCACATACCATTTGTCACGTAGAGATCATCACCGATTGTCTTAAGGCGACTACGGCATTTCATGGAGCGATTTTGTACGCATTCCCAGTACAGAATGTCATTGCTCTTGCCATAAAACTTGAGGTTGGAGCGATAGACAAAGTTGTTAATGGTCAGCAGAGTGCCGCCCTTCCGACTTATGAGGAACGTCTGTGGTCCACAGTTGTGCACGTGCTGAGTCACTGCAAGAAACGGATACAGTGTATTAATGTTATACATTATTAAAAATTACGAGTCTACATATTATCGTGTGGGGATGGAGCTTACGTTCTAGTAATTTAATTTAATATGGAATCGCGACTTTATTGACATCAAGTTTATTACAAAAAGTTGAATTCATTTGAAATATAGTGATTATCTTTTTTTTAAGTATATAGGGATAAAATAGCGATATGTAAATTTAAGTGGACTCTGGTAAATTATTGTAGATGCGTGTCTCTAGCGAGTGGCAGTTATTTCTTCTTATTCTGCAGTGCCTTTTGCAGACGACGCTTGATCTTCTCGCGAAAATCATTTGGATCGATTTCGCCGGCGGTTTGAGCAGGTGGCGAGTCAATATTATCGCCTTCTTCTGCAGCAGCGGGAGTTTCTTCAATTGTATCTGGTTCCTCAATTTCATGTATCTCAAATACTTCGCTTTCTTCCTCCGGCTCAACATCGGTTTCAGCATTTGCATTCTGGATTAAAATCTCCACTTTTGGTTCGCTTTTCGTAGTCGCCTCAGCTATAACACTGATCGTGCCATCGGCTGGGGTAAACTGCGATGAGGTGACGCTCTTGTCGCTGGCCTGCATGAAGTGCACATGTTCTCCATCGAAGGGAAAGACGTTCTTCTGGTCGCAAACGACACGCACTTTGCACTCTTCGCCGTGCTCGCGGAAGCAGCATTGGAACACCGAGAACTCGGCCTTGCGGAACGAGAACTTGAACAGATGCCCCTCGTACACCAGTTTTACGCCACCTACGAAAAATGATAATGCAACAAGTGAGAAGAGAGAGTGAGCGAGCAAGAGGAAGAGTCGGACTTACCCTTTGTGGTCGATGCATAGACTGCTGGCTTGCTGGCGCCTTCATTCTTAGTTGCGGCTTTGAGCTTGTCGAGCAACTTGAGCTTGGGCGATGGATCCTCTATCTTGGTCTTTGGACGACCGCGTTTACGTGGTGGAATTGCCTGAGCCTGCAATGTTGATGTGGCTTTGGCTGCTGCTTTAAAGTTAACATGGTGAAGAAAAGAAAGGCAGCAGGTTAAATAATGTGCTCAAATAATGCACAACTTAAACGAAATCAAATAAAACACAAGTTGCAAAATATTTCTGCCACGGCGGACATTTATTAATAAATTAAAATAGAAATAAAATAAAATTAAATAATATGCGTTGCAGTTGGAAAACACAAGTTAAGAAGAAGCACTGTACTTGCGGTCCCCAAAGTTGCCACCGCAACGCAATGTCAAATTCTCTATAGCGGCGTTGCCATATCATCACATTAGATGAACGCTCTCAGTCGTCAGCCATCTTGTCATTTTTTCGCCGTAGTTGTGAGTTTTTTCGCCGCGGTAGCTTCGCTTGGTTTTTTGGCGAATGGCGTTGTGTTAATATTTACAAAGTTTCTATAAAACTGCAACAATAAATGCAATTAACAATGTGCAAAACAAGTGCGAAACATGCGTGTGTGTTTATGAAATGTGCACAAAATCGAAGTGTACTGGTGGAGCCGTGTAGCAGCCAATGTGCTGCTTACCGCGCTGTTGTGATTTTTTGTGTGGGTGACCGAAAGTTATACAAAAGATGCAGATGAAATTGTGTTCTAAAATCAAAATGCTGCTGCTACTAGTAGTTAATTTGAATGGTGATAAGTGAAATTTATACAGTAATGGTAAGTTCTATATATTTTCAACAATTACTATGCCATCCCCATAGCATTTATTTAAGCAATCTAATACTGTTTACCAAATGGCGCATATGCTGTATATATATATGTAATTGTGTGTATGCCAGTGTGTATATGTATATGTACTCTCAATAAAATCTTGTTGTTGCAAACGGTTGTGTTTTGATCTAAACTAAGACTAAAATTAGGACTCCACACTCCAATTGTGCTTCTAGTATGTTGCCAACGTTTTCGTTTTCCCTCTTTCTGTTCAATTGCAGCCACTGTCGCCCAGAATGGACAGTACATCACGGAGCTGCCCTCGAATGTTTGGATCCACAAATATGATTACTTCTTTATGCGCAACCAGAAGCAGGGCTACAACCTCATCTTCAACGGCTACATGTACAAGAAGGAGGCCAGTTTTCGAGCCACCGTCAACTGGATCTGCTCGGATGGCAACGGCAAGCGACTCACCGACAACAAGTGCTCGGCCCGTGCTATAACTAAGTTCGCGGGCGGCATTAAACTTGGCAAAAATCCGCACAATCATCCGCCGCGCTTCACGGGCAACTGTGTGCCCGCCAAGCTAATGATCAAGGACATGTTATTGCAGCAATATTAAAATGTATTTTGGCTTATATGTAGTTTTCTTTGTAGAGTTATGTTAATTATGTTAAATTTAAGTTACTCATATCATAAACAATGCATTCAATAAGTATGTATATCGTCTCATGCAGCAAAAGTCCGATTCAGACGCACACTCAATGCCGAGTTTCTCCACGTCGACGGACGCAGCCATAAGAAGGTTCGAGCCTTGCAATATCGCACCTATTATCACTGCATGACGCCCAAGTGCTCGGCCCAACTCATCCACAGCGAGCTGCGACGCAAGCCGCGTCTGACGAAATGCAACAAGCATGCAGCGCATTGTCTGCCGAGCCAAGCAGGCTGTTAGCTAGACATATAGTCCATAGTAGCCATAGCACTTCATGTAAACTTATGTTAAGTGTCTTTGAATGAAAAGCGAACAAATTGAAAAGCAAACTGTGCTCAGTCTTTTATTTCTCTCTCTCTGTTATCTCTGCAGGCTACACAGCTGTCCAGTCACACAGATTTTCTGTAACGCCCTTTTACACTTATCTCTTATTGCAGGCAGGTACGACGATGATGCACTGCGCTTGGATACACAACAGCGTCGCAGCGGCGGCAGCAGCAGCAACGCAGGCGATAACGGCTCACCGTTCTTCATCGTCAGCAAGTACGGCACGAAGCAGATCATGCTGAAGCAGCACACCTTCAATCGCCACATTACCCGCGACGATGTCACCTACTGGCGCTGCAGTCAGTTTGCCGTGCTGCGCTGCCGGGCACGGCTCAAAACCAAGCAGGATACGCTCACCATACTAAACAGCGAGCACAACCACGAGGTCATCACCAAGGCCAGGAAGTACGGTTCGCTGAAGCGGCAGCGTGCGGAGGCCGAGGCAGCAGCAACAGCGGCGAGATCAAAGAAACTGGATTATGTGGAGACGAAAACCGAACCGAATACAGACACTACAACTAGCCCTTAATTCTCTGTTAGATCCTAAGCTTTCAAATGACAAAACAAAGAATACGTAATTATAAAGAAATGGTCATTTCAATACTTCAATATATATTAAATATTAAATACATGTTAAATAAAATGTCAAGTTAGCTATGCTCTTATTTTTTGTACTATTTTATGATTTCTCTTAATTGTTTTAAGCGTTTATTGAATTTGTGCTAACTTAACTAACAAGCTGTTCTGTCTCTTTGATCTTCGTAGATGAGATGTCATATTACTCCTACATAACGGGCTTTCGTGGCAGTCGCAAGCTCAAGATTGGCGAGTTCACCTTCACCAGGAACAAAGCGTCTGGCATGAAGACATATTGGTCCTGTGCCCGCGCCGGCGCCCACAAGTGCAAGGCGAGAGTGGTCACCGTGGAGGACCATGATGTGATCATCAAGTGCAGTCAACACAATCATCCGCCATACTAGTCGTCGTGTCATATCGTATATAGCATATACGTAGTCTTTTTTATTAGGGATAAATTGCATTATTTTCAATTCGCGTATTTGTATAGAGAAAATACAAAAATAAAAATTTATTTTATGGCCAATATCATCGATTGTTCAGTTCAGAAATTACCTATAATAACACTTCAATCTGCACTCTCATCGAATCGAACCCAACTAATTGCCCTTTGCAACTCATTCACAGATCGCTGCGAAGTGATGGACGAAATGGACGACTTGAGCGGTGTCATCAAGCACTCGCTGCTCACGTTTGTCAAAGGTCAGCGCGGCTGCAAGCTCCTGGCCTTCAACGGACACAACTATGTGCGCAATCGACGCGGCGGCCTCAAAACCTATTGGATATGCTCTAAGAAGGTAAGATTACCCCTGAAACATTTCGTGATATTCGGACTAATTTGATTTGGTTGGCATTCAGGGCAGCACCAAGTGCAATGCGCGCGTCGTCACCAATGTCATCGAGGGCGTGCACAAAATCGTGCTGGAGTCGTGCCATCATACCTGCCTCAACAACGATCGCAAGAAGCGTTTGCCCGTGGTCAGTCCGCTGGTCAAGACGGTGCTGAAGCCACCAAAGGGAATGGCCAGCTATGTGAAGACGGAGGCCGACGAGGAGTTGACGCTCGAGCTGGGCTCGCTTAATTTAAGCATCGAAGATCTGCAGCAGTTGCATCAGCCATAAAGTGCAAGTTAGGAATAATTGCTAAGAAACTAATTAATAAACAAAACTAAATATATGAAATGGCTCATCAAAGGGCCATTAATAAACAAATTGACTGTTGCAACCATAATTATATTTTGTAATGCTGTATATACCATAAGTACCCATCACTCTGTTCACTAATCAACCATTCGTTCTTGATCTTTTAGTGCCTTTGCAGAACGTTCAGTCGCAGCGCAGAGCCTCAGCACCGGGTACTTCGGAGCTGAAGCGCATTCGCACGACGAAGACCATGGAGGACATACACTACGTGAGAACACCGGCTGGCAACTCGGTGCTGCAGTGCGGCGACCATCGCTACCTGCGCAACGCCGCCTACAAGGACAAAGTTTACTGGAAGTGCAGCAAGTGGCGCAAGCAATGCCGCGCTAGGCTCATCACCAACACGACGTCCGACGGACAGACGCGTTACGCCGTCAGCGGAGTGCATAATCATACCTAGCTGTAAGCGGAACTGGGAAAATTCAATGTGTATATATTTTTGTGTATTATCCGAGTAAACTGTAATTAAGCTGATTCAATTGAGTTGTGAATCGCAGTTGATCCAGCAATGTTTACTGCAGGTGAGTGTATTCCTTAAAGTGCTATTTTAATTTTAGTTTATACTAATTTCGTATATGTTCGTTTTTAGAGCAACTATAATTTCCGTTAGGGCCACTGATCTAAATTTTATCATAAGATTAAAGTTAATACTAAAGAAAGTCTATCGAGTTGTGAATATCAGTTTAAACACGTGAGTTTCCTTGAAAGTGCTTCATTTTTCATTATTATTATTATTTTGTTTTCCTTTTTTAGTTACTTGATGACCTAACACATTTTCATCTATTGACCGACTACAGTCTACTTTAATGTGTAACATGCAAATATAAGCAATTCCAATTTCATATTAAATGTGCTTTTCATTGCCTTGTTCAGTTTATAAATATAAAGTATGTCTCTCAACCGAGTAACAATTTGTTAATAATGTGCATTTCCTTTCCAGCGCTGACTGAGCTCAATCCCTACAATCTGGGCGACTATGGCAACGAGAGCTTCTTGCCCAGAAGCCGCGGCAGCGGACCTCAGAAAATACGTGTCGGATTGTCGCTCAAGCAGAAGTGCGCTCGCACCCTGGATGACTGGGATCGTGTGCGTTATGAGCGCACCTGGAAGGGTGACGTGTTGATCTATGAGAATCATCGGTTCTCTCGTCGTGGCACCTATGGAGACACTGTGTTTTGGAGCTGCAACAACCGGCGTCCGCACTGCGCTGCTTACATGATTACCAACCAAAAGAAGCCCACCTATGTGGCCATTTCGGGTGTACACAATCATGCCTAAAACTTGCTTTGAAATCTCAATAAATGCGTTCACAATCTTGCAACTCCAGCTAGCCTTATGATTGCCGCCAAACTTGCATTTTACAATTCACACAAATTTACCTTATAAATACAACATCTATTAATCAGTTCTTTGCCTTTTTCAGAGCTGGCTGTCTTTGGCACAGGACAACGAGGACGCACTGTGTTGCTGCACAACGACCAGAAGTTTGTGAAGAATCGCAGCTCTGCCTCACGCACTTATTGGATATGCTCTCGCAAGGTAACTCTCAATACAATCCACTCCTTAGTCGATATTAATTGGTATTGCATTACTCAAACAGGATGTGACTGTCTGCAGAGCACGTGTGGTGACAGCAATGGATAGTTCAGGACAGACGCGCATCATCAAGCGCAACTACGAGCACAATCACAAGCGAAAGTATCCAGCCAGCGACATCACGTTGTCCGAGCAGCTGTCCATCATCAACCGCGGCGCCTCAGTGGGGCAGCTGAGGAAGGGGCGGGGCAAGAGCAGTGTGCTCAGCAAATAAGCATAGGGTTAAGCACCAAGATGTTTTAAATAAATTTCCAATTGCCTAGGTTTACACTGAAAACACACACGAATTTATTAATCGCTGCCATCAATATAATGTATATTTAATATTTTCACATTTGTTGTAGACATCTTCACTAATGTTTGAATTTCCCTTTTGTCGCTTTCAGCATTTCACATTGATTTCGCGGACTCGAAGAAGAATGGCGGCAAGCTGCTCGTGATCAATGGCTTTCGCTTCTTCAGGAACAAGAAGCGCGGACATTTGCAGTATTGGAAGTGCCGCAACTACTACAAGGAACGCTGTCCAGCCATTGCGATCCACGATGAGTCGACACTCATACTGCGCTTGTGCCATCAGCATCAGCACATGGAGAGCAATGACATTGAAATCAAGCCCCTTCCGTCCGCACTCAAGGAGGAGCCGGCACAGGTCGACGAGGAAGCTCCATTGCTGTCGCCACCCGCTACGCAGCCACCAGCGCAATTAGAGCAGCGGTCGCCGTCCTCGGTGCGATCGCCGCCACCGTTGCATGAGTACAAATCCAAACAATGTTTTGACTTTTAGCCAGAGACTTTAGCTACAACTATTTAATTTCGATTTCGATTAGCTGTTAAGTGTGTTGAGTTTTGTTTGTGGAAACGGTTTTTGTATTAAAAGCACAGCAAATGTCAAGTGGTTTTTCAATGTTTCTGCCATGTAAGCAAACACATCCTTGCCACCAGAGATCCTTCCGAACAGTGCTTTGTGCTTTCGCTAATGCTAACATCGTTTTATTCTGTTCTGCTTCCAGAAGTCGCCCACGGACACGGCCAGTACAGCGGTAGTCAGCCGAAGATACAGTTCTCCGTGTCCAAGCGAGGTGGACAGTTGCTGTGGCTGGATGGCTTGAAGTACTTTCGCAACAACGAGAACCGCACGAACTTCTTCTGGCGCTGTCACTGGTATTACCGCCATGTGCGCTGTCCCGTCTTGATCTGCATGAACAAGTTCGATTCGAGCGACTTCCGCCAGATTCATCAGCACTGTCATGTCAAGCCAGATCGCAAGGAGAAACAGCCATCCTCGAGGACGTCTAGGTCGAGAGTTGCCAGCTGTCCAGTTGTGAACGAAGCCCTGGAGGCCGTCGATGAGGAGATATTCAATATCTAATTTAAGTGCTTTTCAAACTTACAAAATCTGTTGGCTTGTAAATAAAATGGCAAAAAAAAAAACAACACTTGAAAGTGCAATAGGAATCGTTCGCATATCGTGTGCAATCTTTGTTTGATCCTCTGCCATTTTTGTATCCATACTAATTCTATATTGTGTTCACTTCCATTGCAGTTGTGCTGCCCAACGACGAGGTGCCCAATCCGGAGGATGTGCTCGTCTTTTTCACCCAATCCCTGCGCGGTCGCCCGGCCATAATGGCCAACGGCATTCGATTCCTGATCATGAGTGAGAATAAAAAGAAAATCCTGTGGCGTTGCAGCTCGATGGCCACCAAAAAGCTCAAGTGTCCTGCGCGCATTACGATGCTCAAGGAGACCCCACCCAAATTCATAATCAACAAGGCGGAGCACATGCATGCCGAGCTGAAGCGCAACAAGTACAGCTCGAGCAAGGCGCAGCCAATGACCCAGGCTCAGGATGCGGCACAAATTAAGCTGGAGCGCGAAATGGAGGGCGCCGTCAGTTTCGAACTGCACCAGGAAGAGGTGCAGGAGCTGCACGAGCTGACTGACGATGCGCTCTAATAGATAGGATAGGACGGCATAGCGGCATAGACATTTAAATGCAATTGTATAGTTGAGAGCGGCGTCAAAGTTATCTATATCTAAGAATAAAGTCTACAATTGTACATTTAATCGCTGCACTTGAAGATCTCAACATTTGTATAACTACAACATTGATTTTAATTGTGCCAAGCTTGTTCTAATACGTATTATTTCGTGTCTTTTAGGTTTGACCAACTTCTGCTATGTGGTGAGCCAGAAAGGACGCACCTTGCTGCTGCACGAAGGCTTCTACTATGTGCGCGAGAAGTGCATCAATCCAAAGACTTATTGGCGCTGCACCCAATCATGCCCGCATCCACACCCAGGAAGGACATATTGTGCACTCGTCGAAGCATAATCACGAGCAGGAACAATACGGACGCAAGCTCAAAATCCAAGGCTAAGGTGGGTTCCTTGTGCTTGCGTAATCTGAACTTAGATGCTGTTATCTACTACTAATTGATTTATCTTCTTTAGGTAGTTTCACCACATTTGACTAACTGGACCGCGCCATGAGGCGCACTTCCACGCTGCGTGGAGACAACTACTGTGTGGGCACCTCAATCGTTCAATCCGGAACTTATTGACGCTGTAATCAGCATACAAGGAACTTGAAGTGTGAGGCTCGCAAGGACGTATTGCACTCATTAGTAAGCATAATCACGAGCACATTATGGACGGCAGTGTAGAATGCTTGTGATTTTGCCGTATAGTTCATGAGCTTGCTAGTCTTAGGCTAAAACACTTTCAATGTATTTTGGATTTCAGCTCAAATCGTGTATCAATGTAAATAATAAATTCAAGTCGAATACCAATCACCCAACACACTTAATAATCGAACTCCTCCCCTTTTAGTATTGACATTGCCACTAACATTTCTCGTTTCTCCATTGCAGATGTGATGCTTCTGGCTCATTTTACCAGCACTCGCCAGAAGAAGCGCAAACTTCTGATAGACAAGCACGAGTTTGTCATGGATCGCAAGCTGAAGGGCAGCATCAACTGGCGATGTGCTCGATACCGAAGTGCCAACTGCAAGGTGCGTGCCACGACGCACGCCCTCAAGAGTGGTCAGGAGGTGTATCGGCTGAAGTATGCGCGGCACTCGCATCAATGAGCTCCAATGTCAATGTCGTCAACGTTCCACCATATTTGTATCTGTAGAGCGGAATTTGTTTAACCAATTAACCTCGCATTGAATGGATTCTCCTTGTTTAAGACTTTATTACCGACATTTAGCCTTAATAAATGCTATTGCAAACACACAAGAGTTAACAAAACGATCGACAAAATTATAGTTTAGTCTAATGCACGCTTCTCCGTAACTCTGTAACTATAGACACTACCTGCTAATCGCTAAGCTAATTGCCTGTCATCTTCTATATTCTTGCAGAACAGGTGCGGAAGCAAGGCATCATGATAGTCAAGGGCACCAAGGGAAAGCCCAAGCTGCTGATGGGCGGCTTTGAGTACTTTCGCAACAATAGTCGTGGATCGAAAACCTATTGGTTGTGTGCCCGCAATCGTTATATGCGCTGCTCCGCTCGCATTATCACCTGCTCCAGTACCGGCGAACTTGTGGTCAAGAATCAGCTGCACAATCACAGTCCCCACTTTAAGATGGAGCCCAAGAAGCAGGCGCAAGAGCGTGTGTCCAGCTCGGAGTAGCTGGTTGGAGCCAAAGCCACAAAACTCAATACAAAGTAGATTCTTACTTTAGTCGTAATAAAGCGTATCATTAAGTTCGTGCACCGTGCTCCCCTTGACCTGCTATCCAAAGAGTAGGAGGGTTTGATAATTAAATTAGACGATTATGTTTAGGTCTGTTTAGGTTAACCTTTTTAAATACTAATTAAGTAATTCAGAAAATGGGTAACGGGTAACTCACAGTCGAGCACACACGACTGTAGCTTTCACTTGTCTGTAACTGTTTCTTGGTATCCTCCAGATTGCACAGACGACATGCTGACTTCGTTTCTTGGGGATCCAATGACTGCAGTTGCCTGCCTGTGAAGAATAACAATTCAAAATAGTAAACAACTTAAGTGACATTGCATCTTTTTGTAAACAGAGAATTTCCATGAATCCATTGACATTGGATTCTTCAACAGTAAGTCGGTAATTGAACAATTCTGTTTCTGTGGATTTCAACTCGCTAAGTGATATTGCACACGCCACACTGCTAATTTCATGTGTAAACGTTGTTTGTTTATACGAAAGCTTGGCGAGTTCAAGACAATAAAGACGACAGGAAAGCTGATTCAGATTTGCGGGCACTTCAAATCTGTCTCATAAATTCCTTGGGAATATGTGAGTGTGAGAGCGCATTATACTGCAGAGTAATGACGAATGACTAACCGCATAAAGGAGAAGTGCTAAGTGGCTGCGATTATGGATTCAGCAGCACGCAAGAGTTAAATATAAACTGGACATATTTATGAGAGTCGGCAATTAATGTAACATATCTGCTTTTTATTATTTTTGTTATTGTTTTCATATTCAAATTCAAACTGTTCATAATTCGTTGGTCTGTGGTTATTGTGAACAATTAATTGATTATCGATATACATTATATGCAGGGTGACCATTGCCATTGCACTAGTCAAATGTAGTGTGACCGAGTTTGGTATTTATTGCACATGTATATTTGGTATATTGTCGATTTGGGCATATTTGTTATTTGCAGCTGCGGTCACGCTGACTAGGTTCTCCTTATTCTTTTTCACAGAATCGAAGCGGACGGACGTCTGTCTCGCGCGTCGCGTAAAAAGAATTTTTATTATTTTCTCAGCTAATGGGAGAGGAGAGGTCGTGGTGGTGCGCACAGCAAATAAGAAAGAAATTTGTGTATTGCAGCATAAGTTTTCGTTGCGCACAGGCTGTGCCGCTTTTGCTTGTGAGACTAATAAAGTGAAGCGAGATTTACTTGATTCATGTAACAAAGAAAAGTGAAAAATCTGTCGTAGTGCAACAATAAATATGAAAAAACGCTAAGTTCAAGGTTTATTTCCATACAATGCCAGCAGAACCGAAGTTCAATACAAAATAAAAAACTGTGTGCAGATTTTTTGTATACACTGCCGCGCGTGTGATATGTGTGTGTGTGAGAGAGTGAATTGGTGGACTCCTGCTGCATGTTGTACCCATTTGAAACAAAAGAACTAAATGCAAGTCGTGTAATTATTGAATTAATGCACAATATATGAAGAAATATATAACTTTGTCTCGATATCTGTGGAAAAATATCTAAACCCAATTACTCAGTTTGCTCTCAGTTTAATTCGATTGACACAGAGGCGGCAGCAGGCAGAGCGCGAGCGCAAGCAGCAGAGCAGCAGCCCCAACAAAATACACAAGTCGACAGACTTAACTTTGCCCACTACGGATGGTGGTGGGAGACACACGAAACAACACCAACAACAACAGCAGTAGCCACTACAAGAACAACGAGAGCAGCGCAAGCAGCGGCAACAACAACAGAAAGCCAAAGCCTCTCAGTAGCTGCTCTCAGCTCTGCTTTTGCGCAGATAGACGCAGCGAATTCGCCGCATCGTCGTTTTCGCTGCTCAATTGCAGCTCGTCGCTTGACGCTGTTTGGAAACACCTTGCTCCAATATTTTGCCGCTCCCCCCTTCGGCCTCCTCACACCACGACGACGACGACGTCGACGACGAAGTTCGCATACGACGACGAGCAGCGGCAGCAGCAGAGTAACAACGACGACGACGACGTCGTTCAGTTGTCCGTCGCAATCGTCGTCGCAGTCTCAGTTTCGATTCGTGCGCGTATTGCGATTCTTCTTTTACTGCTGCCCCTGCAGCGGAAAATTCGACTGAAAATCACAAAGACAGCAGTAGCAACAACAACAATAATAATAGCAGGGCAGCATTTGTGTAATTTTCCAATGCTGCTTGGCTACGCTTTGCACGCGATTCCCTTAAATTTGGATACGGCTGCAGTTGGAGTTGAAGTTGAAGTCGCAGCCGCTGCAACGCAAAGAACAGCAGCAGCAACAACATCAACGACAGGAAAGGCAGCTTCAACATTGTCGCCGTGTCGTAGCATCGCAAGCTCTCCATGTACTACAACAAAAGTAACAACAACAACAACGATAGCAGCAGCAGCAGCAGCTTCAACAGCAGCAACATTGACGCCGACATAGAACAGGTTTGTAGCTTTAAAATTTTTCTTTTCCATTTTTTTGTTGTCGTCGTTTCGTCTTTCCTCCGTTGCCGCTGCCTCTCCTCGGCAGCGCTTCGCTTTGGTGGTTCGTTTTCGTTCGCTTATTCATAACTTTTTTGGTTATAGATTTTTGTCACCACCCCACCGTGCCATCGGCCCACCGTCCCACCGTCGCAACGCCTCTTATTGCTCCCTCCCACTTGCAACCCCTTTTGCCTCTTTTGCGCACTCCTAGAGAGTGCTTGCTACCTATGCCAGCTATGCCATCCATGACTATGCTTCGGCATCTCCTCGCTCCTCTCACATGTTCTGCTCACATGCTCAACTGTTTCACTTTTTCAATTATTAATGGTGGCCATTAGTGCGCGCCGTCCATACAACGTCTGTCCGTATCATACCCGGCCCGCCCCGCCCCTGCCCGCCGCCTCGCGCTGCGCCTCGTGTCGTGTCGTTTGTCGTGTAGACTCTGTTTTTTTCTCTCATTTTTTTTTTCTCCTCTTTTCCTTATCGGACAAATTGTGTTTGTCTGAAAAGTTCAATGAGGTGCGCGCACTGCAATTGCACTGCTACTGCGATGATGACGGCTGCCAATCCTGTCGTATTTATGTTATCGACAACTACTCATGCATATTGCATGCGTATAAGTGTGTATGCTTGTGTGTGTGTGTGTATAATAGATAAAAATCATGTTGGTATGCTCGGCTTTTCAGATAGCGATAGCAATTCGAACCCGCAGCACAGCGGAAATGCATTGCATTAAGTGAATTACTCCAGCTCCGTTCGTCCGTCCGTCCGTCCGTCAGTTGATTGTCCGTCCGCATGTCTCTTGCTTTACGTTGTTGACTAATTTTCTCAATGTGCGTGCGAGGGGTGCGTGGTGTGTGGGTGTTGGAGCATGACCCAATCGTTGACTAACTCCCTCAGCTACACTTTTGCGATAAGACAATGATTTCACTGGAATTAGATGCGTTGTTCTCTGCTTGCGCAAATCTTCACAATATCTTTGTTAGCATATACGTGTGTATGGATTGTTCTTTATGCTGTATACTAAAATAAATAGAGTTGAGTCATTCATTGCAATGCTCCAGTCTTTTTAAGCGCAAAGACCGTAATTCAAATGAAAGTTATCATTGTAATTTCAAAAGATTCTGCTACCAGTCTCTGCATACACTGATTAGTTTCATTGTATCCTCAGCATACCACATCGTTGTGAGTCAATTTATAGCTGTACATAGATGTATCAGTTCAATTTTGCCCAATAAGAAGTATGCTCGTATTCTTCACTTGCTTTGTGTGGCAATTGATGATTTTTCACTTCTTTAATGCCGCTGTATTCTTCCCCTGCTCGAATTCAATATTCTACTTAAGCACTGGCCTCACTTTAATGCAGCTTAACCTGTCGCAAGCTGCAACCCTTAGCCACAAAACCTACCCAGTATTTGCCACAAAAGCGATAGTCATTTCGTCGTTGCCGCAAATAAAATGATACGCCGTTTCCATTTGATAATTGCTTAAAGCTGAGGCTGCTGAAACTGGACGGTGCGCAGCAGCCAGTTCCCAGTACCCGGCACTTTGTCATGTTGCTCCCCCCACCTCCTTTCCCCCCGTGCACAGTTCGGTTTTTGGCAAACACATGCGAAACAGTGTCGAGTCGCATATGTTGCCTCAAAGTGATTATTTTCACTAAAAATAAACGAAATTAATGATTGATGAAGTGAGACAAGGGAGCGCAGTGTGATGTGCCTGCCATCAACACCCCAAACCAGAAAAACACCAGCTACAATGAAGCAGCCTGATGAAGCAGCCACCCCTGTCCCCAGCTCGGGATGTCCAAAGAGCAAACAACATTTCAATCGTAATGAGAAATAAGCCGGGCGCAGAGCACACGTTGAGACAGACGTCGTGTTGCGACCACATGCAAGATAAAGGAAAGGAAAGTGTCGTTTAATTGAAAGCAGGTGAAGGAGGTGCTCGGCGGCTGGCCGGCGGTCCAGCCTTTTGTCGCATTTCCCCAGCGCAGCCTGCTGCCAGACGGAAATCATAAAAATGTTGCATAAAAATATTTTTTATGTGCCGCTGCTGCTGCTGTTGCTGCTGCTGCTGTTGCTTGCCTGGCACAACGCAGCGCCTTCCACTCCACTTCCACATCGTTTGTCGGTTTCGTCTTCGTCGTCGTCTTGTGGGCAAAAATAATAATAAAATGGGAATGAAATAAAACAAGTGCCGAGGAGGCAGGCAGGCAGGCAGGCAGATGAAGGCTGGCAGGAGCGGAGAATGGGTGACCGTGCCACATATTTCGTTTATATTTACTTGACAAGTTTTCCACTGCGCCGAGACATCGTAGTTCGCGACTGTGTCTTGCTATCTTTTCGTTTTCTGTTGTTTTTTTTTACCATTTTGCCATTTCGAAGGAGGCCCCGGCGCTGCATGTCATCAACAACATCATCAGCAGCACTGCGCTGCAGACACTGAGACACTCCGACTCCGACTCCAACTCCGACTCCGACTCTGACTATGGGTGCTGCTGATGGCGATGGCGCTGCCTTTCTGTTTTATAGTCCAAACGTGATAGCAAAATGTGCCTTGTGCATTTTCTTGCCTTGCCTCTGCCTCGTCGTCTTCTTGGGCTTTCCCGATGCGCCCCTGCTGTGCTTGCTGTGCATTTTCGTGCAGCTCCAACGTTTCGCATTGCCTTGGCAGGCAGCAGGCGAAGGGGGCGGGACGAGGGCGACGGCGGACTGGCATTTTCCTGCAGAGGAGGCGCACGCCGACGTCGCTGCCGCCTTGGAAAAATAAATTAATGGGAAACATGCAAACATAAATTCTTTTTTAGCTGTCAGGTGTTTCACATTTTCAACGTAAATTATAAATAAGCGAAAACAAAATTATAATTCCGCCTAAATGTTTTAGTATTTGCCACCGTCTGCTGTCATTCCACTGCCCCCCCCCCCTCCCCATCGCTGTCATATCATCTCTCTTCTGCCCCCCTCAGCGTCGCAGTGAGCTTGTCTTATTGAGCGACGATTCTTTTGTGGCATTTTTGTGTGAGCCAATGGGAAATTAATTTTATTTAAATTAATGATGGAGCTTATAATTGGCCTCATTTCTGTCTCTTTTTGCCTCGTTTTTTTGTTTGTTGTATTTCCCTCATTCTTTGTAAAGAAACTCCAGTGTGTGTGAATGGCATATCCAGCATCGTCTCCATGCAGCATCGTCATCTCTATCTCTTCAGTTTTACTGCCACAAAGCCAGGCCAGCATTGACGTCGCCATCGTCATCGTCGTCGTCATCGTCTGTGTGCGAGCTGCTCTGGCTTGGCTTTTTAAGAGCATTTGACATGACTTGGGCTTCATTTTCCATGCGATGCGCTTCAACTTTGATTATGACGTGAAGTTGGCCAAGTGCAAATACTTTGCTGGTACTTTTTAATTAACTTAATTAGCATAGATGACGAGCTAAGAGCAGCGCTTACATAACATGAAAATTGCATTATACCCTCTATAGACCCGCCGCTTCATCCGCAACCTCATCCTCATGCTCATGCTCATGCTCTCCGGGCGCTTCACATCCTCATCAGCATCTCAGCCTCTGCCGCTCTGCTCAACGTATGGGAAAGTTCATCAAAAATGGGGGAAGACTGACTGACTGACTGACTGATTCTGGCCTTTTGATTTCGGTCTTGGCAACCGTGTTTGTACATGTTTCCATCAGGGGGAGGTTGTCTATCATTCTCCACTCTGGATTCTCCATTCAAATTCACTTGCACGAGTACTCATTAATGTGTATAAAATGTGCTTAAAGATATTTGAAGCGATTGCGCTTTTAAGTGCCCCACATACTTTTGCGTCCCAGGGCTGATTAATAATTCATTCCACAAACATTTTTACATTCATTTAGAGCAATCTAATCATTTCGAAATATCTTTACGCGATTACGAACAATTTCATTTTAAGGTCTTTTAGTCTTACATAGCATTGCAATCTTTATTAAGTTAAAGCTCTTGCAATGACTTATTCTATAGGAAGAATTTCACTTGGCTATTAGAATTTTCTCTGCGAACTGAAACGTGGACAAATGCTGCTCGATGCCCATTTAAAAAGAGCTCAAATTTAAATGCGCTGGCAGTTTTTATTGTGATACTTTCATGGAAAGCAGCTGCTTGTGCATTAAATAACGATGAAAATTCATTATAGACCTGATAATTGCTTACTGCGCAACAAATTGTCTGCTTCGGCCATCGAATGAGAAATTTATGTGATGCGAGTTTGGAGCTCGTTTTTTTCAAATAATTTCCATAGCATGTCTAGAAGAAACGTCTGAAATAAATCTTTCAAGTGGCTGGCATGATGATATTGATATTGTTCGGTTGTTGCCCCAATGCCCCGTTACCCGGAGGCGCTAAATGCAGGAAAAACAAAAAGTCAAAAAAGAAAAATACATATATAATAACGGAAGAGACAACGACGAGCGGATGGGAAATTTGTAATCGCGCAGTGTCTAGAGTGTGGCTAGTGGCAACTTGGTGCGTGGTATAAATTTTGTCTTAATTTTTTGTTTGGCGCGTGATTTTTGATTTACGCGCCATTGGACATTTTATTTGGATTGGAGTGTCGGTTTCCCAGAGCGCGTATTTATTTTTATTGCTTTTTAATGCGCCGCCGAGGAAGTTTTATTTTTGGGCGACTGCAACGGCAGCATCGAGATAGCAGCTCTGTTGGCTAGCTTGGGCGTCTGTTTGAGGATTGTTGAACAATGAATTTTGTGGGATTATTTATACATATGTACCACGCTACGTATGTGTGCAGGGGAACACAAGACGGTGGGGAGGGGAGGGGGACAAACATGGTCTCGGTGCGCTTGGCGCATGCATATTGTATGTAAATATAGGCAATGCGAAGCGCTGGGGCAACAATGGCGCTGCGGTGGCGCTTTATTTTAAATTCAAATTCACATTCACATTCAAATGCGGCAGCCGTCAGTGTTTGCCACCTTATTTCATATTTACTTGGCTGAGCCAGTGGCACAGCATGTTTGCGCTTCATAATAACACACAGAGCAATACACATCCATCCATAACAATAATCAAATATTCCACTCTTGTCTCTCGCCTCAGCAGGAGCAAATGCAGCAGCACGCGGGCAGGACGAGGACTTCTGCTGTTGGCATCAGCACGCGTTCGAGCACGAGCATGAGCACGAACAGGAACATGAACACAACAAGCAGCAGCACCACAACAGCAGCCACGGCCACAGCCACGTCTAAGACGAGAGCAAGAGCCATGTCGTTAATCTATTTACCGCCTTTCTGCTATCCATGTGGACATTCGAGGCCCGAGGCGAGCGTCGAGCAGTCGAGCGGTCGCAGCCAAAGCCAAAGCCACTGGCAACACGGCAGCTGCAGCTGTTGTTGTCAGCCCTGGGAGCGCACAAATTATGATAAACATGCCTCGGCAACGTCGTTGACAGCCACTGCAACTGCAACTGCAGCAGTAGCAGCAACAACCACAACTTCATCCTCATCAGCTGCGTCTGAGGTGGCGCGCAAATTCCTGCAGCGTGATATCCAGTTACCCGTGGACGCCGTGGCGCATAGCAGCATCGATCTCAGACACGAGGCGTCGCAATTAGTTATGCCAATTGTAGTAGGTGGCTGTGGAGATGGCGACGGCGACGGCGACGCTGAGAACGGCAACGTCTTGGAATGTGCTGCGGCCGTGCGGCGCCAGCGACGTGAACGAATGCGGCGCGAACGAGAACGACAAAGTCATGCGTCGTCTGCGTCCACGGCGGTGTCGCTGGCCATGTCGCTGGCAAATCCAATCAGCAGTGCCACAACAGCGACAGCAACGGCGACGGCGACTACTGCGACAACAGCAACAAACAATTCGCTAACAACGACAACTGCGCTGGCCACAACTGGCGAGACGCTGCCGCATGATGCAGCTCACGATGACGACGACGCTGCTGCTGCTGCTGTAGATGACGATGAGGAGGAGGAGGTTGATGATGGTGGTGATGATGATGAATATAGGTGCTTTAACTATAACGGTGATATTAGTGCGCTGAAACGAATCGAGCAGGAGCAGGACTTGCTGCAGCAACGAGGAGAGTGCCACGAACTTCCTAGCATTACGTGGCTGAAATTCTGGCAGCAGCTGCTGCACAGCGCCTCCAGCTCCAACTTCGACTCCAGCTCCAACTCCAACTCCACTGCGACAACACAAACAACGAAGATGACGGCCACGACCGCAGCCACGACTACGACCACGACCACGAGCCAGAGCGCGACCAGGACGGCAACGAGAATGTCGAGCAGGCAGCATATCACAAGGATGGGCACGACGACGAGTAGCAACAGCCGCAGCCACAGCCACAGCCACAGCAGCAGTAGCTGTATCATCAGCAGCCACAAGAGCAGCGGCGGCCGCATGACATCGACAAAAAGTTGCCTGGGTGCTCTGATGCTGACGATGCTGCTGGCCACGTCCGTGAGCGGCTGGGGCGGCCGACAAGATGGTAAGTGGGAGAATGCGCGTAACGCATGCCGATAAGTAGCGCTATGATAAGAATTTATAATTTGCCTTCAGCCAGCAGCCGTTGCCCCGTCCCCATCCCCGTCCCCATTCCTCGTCCTGATTACCGCCGCCAACAAAACATTTCATTTAATTTTGAGCATAATTTTTAGTGGGCAACATTGCAGAGTGCGTCAGCTGCCGCAAGTGGCAAGCAGCAAGCAAGCAGGCAGTCTGTCAGTCACTCAGCTTGTGTTTGGGCCCATCTCGCACTGCGTGCCGCGTGCCCCTCCCTCCCGTCGGCAGCTGTATGGTCATGCTCAATTGAATCCATAAGTAGTTTGTGACCGCAGAACTGCGTTCTCGTATAATGCGTTTCAACTGTTTCTCCATGAACGAATTTACCCAAAAAACAAACCAAAAAGACTTTTTCGTTGTTGTTGCTTTGTTTTTTTGGAGAACAAAAAGAAAACACAACAGCAACAGCCGCTACAACGACAGCAACAGCAACAGCAACACGAACAAATGGCAAATTGTACGGAAATTGCCCGAAACAAACAGACAGGCAACCAACGACCAACGACCACCGACCACCAACCGACCGACCGCTGACCATAATTCACTCAAGTTAGACAAAAGCATTTTGGGCTTCGGCCTCGGCAATAGCAATGGGCTCTGCTCTGCTCTGCTCATTCCGCCTACGCTCCCCCTCTTCCGCTTCTCCCGCTTCTTACAGCGCCGCCCTCTTGCTGGCGTAGCGAAAGTCCAAATTCCAAATGCAAACGCAAATGAGTCTAAAGCGAAACGTCATGCTCTTTGAGCTGCGCTGTATGCGTGTGTGTGCCTGTGTGTGTGTGTGTGGTGATTGTTGTGCTAGTGTACGAGTGTGGAAAAGTATATGGTGCGTAGCCATTGCCTAGTCGATAAGGGTGGTCCAGTAATGCGACCCACTCGCCGCTCATCTGCTGGCTGGCTGGCTGGCCGTAAGCACTTAATGCGTACACACCCACAAGGTGTGGGCACTTTAATTGGGTTAAGGAGCTGTTAACGCGTTAAAGTAGTCATTACACTACAAGATCCAAGCAGATATGGAGATAAAACCCGTATATTATATGCCTGCTACAAATTATCTTATCATAATTAGCTGCATTACAAATAACAAGATTAAATTAATTCTTTTCGAGGGTGCAACAGACTATTTTTAGTCACGACACTCCAAGATATATGATAACATATATTACAAGTAGGAAATTGAAATGTTGAGTGCTAAAAATAAAAACTTTTAATTATGATAACTTCGAATAGTTCCAGTGAAACTTTTAAGGGTTCCTTGTGAACTAATTTGTGTCCTTTTCAAGTTGACCATATCGATTGGTAATCCTAGGCATTAATACATGTAGTCTTTTTTTGGACGTCAATTGCAGCACTAAAATTATGCTCCCTCCCTTGAGTGCATAATTTGTTTCGTTTCCCTGTTGTTTTTTGTTTGTTGCTGATCCAATACGTCAGATAAGGCTGCAGGAAAAGTGTTGTTAAAGCCGCTGATTACTGTCAGTTGATAAGAAACGAAATGTCGAAACGCAACTCTTTGAATTATGTACATACTTAATTGTTTGACGGCGCTATACTCTACCAAAAAAACCAAAAGCGGGTCTGACACAATTTCTTGCATGATTTGGCGAGAAAAGGGGAAGCTTACATGCGAGCTAAGTGCGAAGCAATACATTAATCTTGAGTTGTATTAAGCACTAAATTTGATTGTTATTATTATGGCCATATATGCATTATAATGCTAGAGGACATGTCAATTACGTATTGCAAGGGTATTTTATGTGCGACACCCCGAGCCGAGCGTCAGCATTTATTTTTCTTTTTGCTCCTTCTGTCGTGTGTGCATGTGAGTGTTTTTTTTCGCCGTTGTTCCCCTTCATACTTGAGCTCACTCTAATCCACACAAAACACGCCAAAGAATATATGTGTTCATATAAGCGTGTGTGTGTGTGTGTGTGAGCGAGTGCTTGCGTGTGTGCGGAAAGCCCGTCATTTGAACTGTCCATACGTATTTGTACGCTTGTCTGTCGGCTGCCTGATGGCGCTGCGTTGCTTGTGTATTTGCTTTTAGCGTGTAGTTTTGTAGGGTTTGTCCTGCAGCAGAAATTTCGGGGTTGGCTGGCTGCTGCTGCCTTTGTGGTTGTTGCTGCCCGTTGCCGCTGCCGGGGCACTCACGCAAAAGTATTGAATCATGTTGGAAAATTATGCACGGTACTTGAAATTGGCGAAACAATTACAGCGCGCAGCTTTGGGGCTGGCCTGGGACGCGTTGGACGTGGGACGTTATGGGTTGTTTGCCAGCTGCCCTGCAAAGTATGCTACACTTTTATACGCAGCCAAAACCCCTACAGTTCTGCAGTCCCCGCCTCCGTCCCTACCACGCAGTGCGTATGAGTCGCGTGGGTCGTGGCAGCGAACACAGTGTTCTCTCTTTGTGTGTGTTTTGGAGGGGCTGGCGGGTAGTGGAGTTACGTTGGTGCCACATTATGACAGCAGCGCAGAACAAAATATACAAGTCATTGGACACAATGAAACACAGCCAGCCAGCAGAGAAGAGCAGGGGGCAGCGGGACAGAGCCGAAGAGGACGAGGCGCAGAGTTCACAGGGATTCGCTGATCCTGCGCAGGAGTACCTTTTGTTTGCCACAAATGTGAAAACAACAAAATGTGAAAAAAGCAAAAATAAAATACAGTAAAGTAAAGTGAAGTAAAGTAAAATAAAAGAAAGGCAAGGAATAATAAAATAAAATGTGTATCGCTCCACAGTAGCTGGCTGCGTGTGTGTCTGTCTGTGTGTGTGTGCGTGTGAGTCGATTCGTGCGCACATTCGTCTCTGCTGCTGCTGACGACTTTTGTATATTTGAATGCGTAGCTCTCGGCTTCGTTTGCTGTTTCGTTTCGTTTCGTTTCGCTGTGTGGCTCGCCCTTCTGGCCCCTCTCGCCGACCGCCCGACCACCCCTCCACACTGTCGCCCAACTCCCAGCTGAACGTCAGCGCAAACGAGGGTGGTTTTACCATTTTGCTATATATGTATTGCATAGGATATACTTATTGTTTTCTCTCAGTCTCTCTGTGTGTGTGTGAGAGTGTGTGTGTGTGTGTGTGGCTGTCCCGTTTCAGCCCCGCTGACTGTGCTGCGGCATGCCTTTAGCTAACGATTCGTTTTCTTTGCCTTCTCTATGCATTGGCTGCTTTGCCAGTTAGCTCGATTCTCTTGCCTGCTTTCTATTTCTTTTTTTTTTTTAATATTCACAATTGCCATTTCGGTAGTTTTTATGCCATCGAGCATGAGTCTACACACACACACATACACATACACAGTTTGTGTGTGTGTGTGTGCCTGTGTGCGACATTATTATTATTACGAGCCGTTTCTGGTTGTGCTGCTTGTTCAACTTATTTATGCGCCCTTGCGCCGGCAGAGGGTCGTAAATTTTTGGTCTCTTAGAGCCACAAACACACACACACACAGCCACACGCATGCACAGTGGCACCACTTACAAGCTGACACTTATGCGCACGCACTTAAATACAATCATAATAATAATTGAAACAATTTATAAATTAAAAAGCCACAAATCTTGGCATAAAAATTGACATTACAATTAGAAGAGCAACGCGACAAGAAAGTGAGCAAACCGAGCAAGTGAACAACTGAATTTTTGGGGGAAGCATTGCTCAATTCAATGCGAGCAATGCTGTGATTGTTTATATTATATTGAAACATATTTGGAACTGCTCTTTTATGGCGATGCTGCTTCGCCTTCGCCTGCGTCTGCGTCTTCTTGGTTGCTGCTGCTGTCGTTAAATGAACAATGGAAGCAACAGCAATTGAGGTCACATGCCCGCCTCAAGCGCAATTGTTGTGCAATTCAAATGTACCTTCAGTTATTTGGCTATTAAAATGTGTATTAATAATTTATGCTGATGCCGTTTATTCAGCCTGAATAATAAATGTTTCATCTCTTCATCATCTTTTCTGTTTTGCAGCGCCCACAAATTGCACATTTCCGGCACGTTGGGAGGGCTCCTGGTTCCTATCGGGCTATCAGCAATCCATACACATCAAGGGCTCCCAGTTCAGCTATCGCGGCAGGTGTGCGGCCTACGATGGTAACAAATATCTGATAGTCGATGAGTAAGTACCAAATTGCATAAATCTACCGACTCCGCTAACAGTATGCTAACAACATCTCAACCAAAGAATTGAAAAAGAAAAAGACTCGAATCAACAATTTGGCAAGCTGGCAAATAGAATGAAATGAAAGAAAAGTGCAAGAAATCAATGAAATATCATGTTCAAGCTGAACAAGAACGAGAAGCAGATGAAGAAACAGGCACTGAAAGCACTTGTACTTGTACAATGACTTGTGCTCCTTGTCGTAGTCCCCCCTTTTTGTGTTTTGCCTATAATTGAATAAGTTTTCAGTTTTTGTTTGATTTTTTTTTTTGTGTACGGAACTGAAGAAAGTGTTGCTGAACTGTGCTAAGGTAAGACCCCCACCCAGCCTCACTGCAAAAACCAATCGCTAGGGCAACAAAATGCAGCAGCAGCAACAGCAGCAGTAACCTCATTAAGACAGAACGTAAAACGGCTGCAGCATTTGCCGATAACTGGGCGCCATCAGCGCTCTTAGCATTCAGCACTCAGCACACAGCTCTCAACAGTCCGGCAGCAGCTACTCACGGAGCCATTGACATCGACATGGAGACATAGTTAGATAGTCAGGCAGTCAGGCAGTTGGGCAGCAGCGGCGTCAACCAAAAACCTGTCGTCAATGCTGTCGTCGACTGCCATCTGCTTGCTCTTAACTTTGCCTACGAAACTAGTTTTTTTCTTCTGTTCTTCTGCTCTGTCTCCGGTCCCTTGGCCCTCCTGTGTCTGCTCGCCTGCTGTGTGAGTTAATTTTAATGTTTGACAACAGCCTAGCCAAAGTACTGAAAACTATCTGAAAGTCTACAACCGAACCATCTCTATACATTCATCCATCTACTACTATACGTATATAGTACTATACTTGTATATGTTTATCTACTTGTACAGTAAATGCTCTAAAGTAAAACTAAATCTAAAACTAACTTTTTTCCCCTTCGTACGTATAATTTATTATTTAAAAGGTGCCTCTGTACCTGTCCGCTAGCTTGCAACGGCGAGCTCCACGTTTGCTGTTGCACATTTGATATCAATGCATCTCTTTTCATTTTTTATCTCTCTCTATCTTCCGTTCATTTTTTGGCTTTTAAAGAACTTCAACTTAAAATACCAGACTTTGTCTTTTGTACAATAATTCGACATTCATTTTGATTTTGAATGATATCATTATACAAAAAGATTTAATACTTGGCTGCTTTATCCCCCAATTTGGGGTTTTTGATTTTTGTCTATTGCCATGTTTTGATTGACTATATTTACTAACTGTAACTATAAGAGATATTCTTACTAAGTCATGCAATTTTTTTAGTTGTAGCTGAGATGTGAATTTTCATCCATTTTTTTGATGCTTTTTGTGACGAAACCCAATTGGTTGTTTGAAGCGACATCTCTTGTCTGCCTTGAACACCATTTTCGTGTTTTCTAAATATCATAAATAATACTCCAGTCAATTTTATCTCATTTTATGTACGAATTTTTGTCGTGTTCATAACATATTTTTATCTTAATGCTATCGTAACATATTGAATACAAATCCTATTTAAGTATCGTAATACATATGTGAACGTATGTGCCATTTTACCAACTAACCAACTAGGTCAACTAACAAAAGTCCCTACAAAATTTTGCCTAACCTCTGAAAAAAAAAAACGAATATATAAAAAACTACATCTTTTTTGATTTTGAAATATTCAATTAAATTTTTACAAATTGTTTAACATCACTTTTAAACAACATATATTTTGTTAACTTTTTCGTTTTTAAGTGTACGTCCTTTCAGTTCGTTTTTATGATCATTTCAGTTACTATATCAAAAAAAAAACAAAAATTATTTAGCTTAAAACTGTAATGAAATAGCCGATTTGATACCGAGTTGGCGTTAAACATTACCTATATACTAACATACATATCAAGAAGATATATCCATTGTCCACTTACTTACATGTTACTTCAGTTTCTTTTTGGGATATACTATCGAAATAAATATTCATGTCACGGGGATTAAAACATGCTTAGGAGGGTGTCACCCGCATCTTTGCACCCCAAGTTATGTATTTGATTTTGAATCGCCAAAAACTAAACGAAACATTTCCATCTACAATCGATATTCGAATAGTTAAGAATTTTTATTGTTTCTTACGAAAACTTTGTGAAACAACACAGAAAACAGTCCAACACAATACTACAGTCCAGCTGAACCAAATGCCAACTATTTCAAATCTAAATATATATATATACTATACCCCAATACAAAAACTTACTAATCACAAACATAACAAAACAAAACTACCACAAACCAAATACCAAAAACCAAAAACCAACTACCAAAAACCAAATACCAAATACAATACAAAACTTTTCGTTGCAATCAAAAACTTTTTTAGGAAAGGATGTCATCGTTGCCTGGTTATCTATGAGAAGCATAAAAATGTGCTCCAGTATAAAGAAAGTGAGTGCGAAGGTGATAGTATGTATATGCATCAGTCGAATCCATCTGCACTGGCGATGCGTAGCTCTATAAAACAAAGTGATCATAGGGGGGGAGCTCATCCCAATACGAACGGGCATTCAAGACTATCATCATCGGATCAGTACATAATGAGATCCAATGACGATATGAATGATTGTAAGCATTAACTTTATATTTTTTTAATATTCTAAACTTAAGCAAAACTTCCAAAAAAAAAACCAATAATACAAATTCTCTATCTCTTAACTCGCTATCTCAAAATACCAGTTATTTGTTCATTTTAACCACCTTTTAACATTTTCAATCTGCTTTTCGGTTTACCAACATGACTAACATAATATCATATTTTATAATAATTCTTAATTTCTTTTACTTTTACAACCTATTCTATTTCGTTCTGAAAACAAGAAATACAAAGTTTTTTTTTTGCATTCGAAAGGCTAAGAAAAATGAAAAAGAACACATAACAACTGAAGGTTTTCTCTTCGTTTTGTTTTGTATTTTGAAAAGTATCTCGTTGATTTTGTAATTTTCTCATATGGTTTAGTTCATTAAAGTATTTATTTAGTTATCCTATATTTTTGCCTCGGTTAGCTTTGAAGCAACATTTATTACTTCTTCTTTTTATCTCGTATGATTTTGTAAAATCAAAAAAATCAAATCAAACCAAACCAAACTTGTAAATAGTCTCAAAACAACAAAAATACTCTGCATACAAAATGATAAATAAATAAAAAAAAAAACAAAAACCAAAAACGAAATTCTCCCCGTTTACGTTTGTCATGGCAAGGGTCCTCTCTCTCTCTTTACTTTAATCTCGAACTCACCTACCTAAAAATCAATCAACAAACAATGCGTATATAACTCAATTATAAACCATTATATATGTGTATATATATAAATGATAAAAATAAACAACTAAACGAATTGTACATTTTTCTCAACATACACACGTTGCAAAATATCCAAAAGATACAATCTACAAATACTAAAGCTATCCAATATCCAATATCAACTATTTATCGTTAGTGTCAATCCAATTAAGCTACTTAGTTGCGATTTTCAAACGTATTAGCGGATTAGCAGATTAACCCGTCCCAACAGTACTAAACTAAACAACCAAAAAGACAGCAAAAAAAAGAGTAAAAAAGGCAAAATCGTATTGAAACAACGCGACATCTTTAAATCTAATCCAAAAGGCAAACCTACCCCAGAAAAAAAAGAATTTAAGAAAAAAATATAACCAACTTTAGTTAAAAACAAATTAATATGTTTGGTTTTAATTTTTTGCTTGGTTATTGTTTCTCTTTTTTGTTTACACTTTACCTGTAAATAATTAAAAATCGTGTAAATATATAAAAAAAAAAAAAACAAAACAAAAAGCAAAAACATTTTCTTATCAAATCGAATTGTTTGTTCAAATGATATTTTTCAACAAAACATTTACATATACATATATCTATATATATTTGCAAACTCTATTCAATATTTATATGATATGTATACTTTTTTTTACTTCAATATTTTTAACAACTCTCTCAACCTCCAACTACGACTACAAAAACAAGAACAAGAACAACAGCAACAACAACAACAGAAACAGCAGCAAAACTAACTAACAACTACAACTACAATAAAAATACCGTGTACAAATCGATTCCAATACAATATTCAAATATGTACGAATATGTGTTTTTCCTTTTTAGTTTTCATTTCTCAAATCGAATCGGAAGCTGTGCGTCTGTGTGTGTATTTGTGTATGTGTGTGTGTGCTTTCCATTCGAATATTAAATAAATATATATATATGGTATATGTGGATAAAAAATATGGAAAAGAAAATAAGTTGCTGGCGCTTACACACAGAGAACATTTTGATTGGGATTTCGAAAATTTGCATTTAGAAATTTTGTACATTTATTTAAATGCCAGCGCCACATGCAGAAATTGTTGCAAATTAAACGTTGCAATTTGTAATGTTATCGTTTCTTTCTTTGTCTACTTCCTTTTTTCGTACATATGCTAGTGCAAACATAAAGTGCACAATCATTTTTGTATTTACTCGTTCTACAATACTATATACTATAGAGCTTTAAGCGTTTTTACTCGTAACTAAACAATTTCCCCCAGTTGTTAACCAAACTCGTATTCAGTTGTGGCCGATGCGTCGTTTCGACTCATTTGTAAATAAAACTCATCTAAATTCATGCAACTCGCAAATGCCACTTGCCACTCGCAACGCGCCACTTGCCACTCGCAAATGCCGGGCGAACCGAAAATAGATTATAGACGCTTCACACAGCACTCTTACATACAAATACTAAGTGTACCTTATATTGTTATGAAGTGTCCAATTGAGCACCTTATTATGCCTAAATGCGTAGACTTGAGCGATGATGGTATGATGGCTTATTATGTCCTTACTGAACTGTTGTTAAGCTTAAGTAACCAAACTGGATATAGTTAGATCTATCGTTATACTCCCATCAATCCTAAGTGCATTTTCATCCAGCTGTCACACGTCACTGTAAATTCTCCATGCATTTTCATCTTGTCACAAGTAAAAAACCAACAGAATTTCACTTATGAATATGTATTTATTTATTGCATAAATGAAAAACATAGCAACAACGATAACAGCAACAGCAACAACAACAACTACAGCAACAACTACAATGCCAAGTGCAGTCGAAAAGAGTTGTCCTTTCGGTTTGTTTGTTTGTTCCTTTTTAAAGTTCACTTCAATTATTTGCACGTTCTCAGCGAGTTTTCAGTTTGTCGCTAACCGATTTTAACAATTTCATTTCTTTGTTTTCCATTGTCGACCGACACATGATTTATTTATAAGTCTTCACGCGATGGCACCAACCAACTGAATACTGAATACTGCATACTGCATACTGCATAGTGAGTAGTGAATACACCCAACTGTTATGTGTAAATGCACATACGTATTTTCAACATCTGCCGCTTTAATTTCCCGAATGAAAGCTGTACAATGCGTGTAAAGAGAGCGGCTTCAACTGGACAAGGGTTCGATTTGAGCCGGCTTAATCGATGTTCCTTAATTAAGAGTGAATTTATTCAACACTATTTGCATAGTTCATGTTTAACAAGTAATACAGAAGACAGATGTTGAGGAGGTTATCTGAAAATGTCGAGCATCCAAAGAAAAATGTATTAAAGTTCAGTTTTGAGGAATGCAGAGCAAGGCAGACACTTTACATAAATGACAGGACTACGTAAGTGAATCTTAAGTCTGGACACTGCAACTCCCACAGTGCGTGCTGCATTCTATTTAGAATTTGTGTGACTGTGTGAATCGTTTCATTTTCGTTATCCAATCCTTTTGAGTGCAGTCTGAAGTGTCTCTAAAATATGCAGATACTTCTGCAGGTTGCACTATCAGAGTGTGTGTGTGTGTGTGTGACTTACACCTACGTGCATTACACGTATGAGAGTGTTTTCCATTTGGGTATATCAGGGCAAGCCCGAGCAACAGTGGTTAATTGGTGTAATCCGCTTACTACTACTACTACTAGCTTGTCAAGTGCTAAAGTTTTTCTGCTTGTCTCCGTGGCAGCCGTCGAGGGAGTGCAATTAGAGCCAACTAATTGTAAGGCTTAGACCATAATTGCATACAAGTATCACACTATAGCCGGCTTGTTGGCTCTGATGCAAGCAGACCGTGTTCGAGCCATGGCAACCAAGCAATGCTCAAGCTGAAGCACGCATAGAAATGTAAATTCATTATTTATTATTTGTTTGCCTCAATAGAAATCAAATTAGTTTAAGTGGTGCCCGAACAGCACAGCTAACACCAGACCCATTCCCAGAGCTGGTCGTGGTGCCGCTCCTGCTCCTGCTCCTGTTTCGAGCTGGCCCCAGCTTAACCAGTCAGCTTGAATCGATTTGAAAGCGCCAAGTCATGGAGAGCCTGACGCCTGCCCTGCCCTGCCCTGCCCCGCCGCGCCCTGCCCTGCCTTCTCGCTCGACAGTAAAATATTTATTCTCGCTCTTGCCATCTCAGTCCATCCCGCTCTGTCTAAGGCTTCATTCAGTGTGCTCTAATTTAACGTTAGCAACTCGGGACATTCACTGACTAACCGACTAACTGACTGCCTGACTGAATGACTGACTGGATGTCAGCCCATGTCTCTTGACTGGCGCGTGTTGCTTGTTTTTTGTTTTTGATTTGATTTTGTTTAAATATTAAACGAGAGTTTTAGGTCTTATTTATAATTCAAAGGACAGCCAGGGCACAATGCAGGGGCAGGACTGGAGAGGATGGTGGGCGAATGTTTATTTTGATTAGCAGTCCGTAAAACAATCGCTACAATATAACAATACATATCATTATTAGGTTTATATCATTATTTGTTCTGAATGCTGTACACATACACACACACACAGAGACGCACACAATGTGGGTGTATCGCAAACGCACACACATCCGCCCACGCATGTGTGTGCCTTTGGGGCAAACGACTGCGTTTGATTAAATGAGCAGCTTAGGAAATTCAAAACTCAATGCAAACACTTGACAGCTTACCGCATAGACTTTAAATTGAATTTTGCAACATTTTGTGTGTGCGGGCGGCGGCACACAAATCGAATTGAATACAATTTATTTTAGCCACATTCTGTGCAATTTCACATCACAGTAACTATCAGTAGCCAACAGTTTCAATTACTGCAGACTTCCAGGGGCTTAACAACTAGTCTCCTGCTAATTGTGCCTGCAATGCCCAGCTATTATTTGAACTTGTCATAAGGATATCCATTTATCCTCTTACACAAACGAGCAGTTACATTCATTTATCTTGTGCGTAGCTTTGAACCTCTTGTTTGCCAGTTGCCTCAATAAATCATTGCATTTTCATTTCGCAGCAATACTTTCGCTATTGACTGACGCATTTAATTAAATTTTAATGAGCGTGTTTCACTATGCGATATCTTGAAAAGGTTGCAGTATGAAGCGTATACACACATTTCTATTATTGACTGATTTTCATAAAGTGAAGAAAAGCTTTAATTTTGCGCATTCTCTGTGCTACAAGCGAAGTGTATTGTAGTTTGTTCTATTTTCAAGATGTTCCTGCTGCTATCATTAGCTGTAGTTACGACCTCTCGAGCTCTGCCCAAGTGTGGGCC